>CM060946.1:14757500-17157500 GCA_030765085.1 Allium cepa
TGGTTAAATCCTGCATATACTATATATCTAAACTTATAATGTTAGTATTTATATTTTATAATCTATTCTAAGGTTGTTGTCATCAAAACCATCATCTCACGGACTAACAATCTCTCCTTTTTCGATGATGACAACCTTTGTTTATAAAATATTACTTCTATCCTAATAACTCCCCCTAAAACTAATAACTCCCCCTTAATCTATGCCCTAATTACGCTATTTTATACTTCTCCCCCTTTGTCATCAACAAAAAACCAACTCCCCCTCATTCTTGGACCAAAGTACCTATATTGATAAACTATACAAAGAAATGTATAATAGATAGATTAAGAAATAATTATACTTACGAGCATGATAATTTAATCAAAGACTATATACATTTCAATGTATATTTACATGTTTTATACATCAAACATCGAACTAAATTAAGAAATTAATCCACACCAAGTATCAATCTAAACCAAGTCAAATCAATTCAAACAATTCAAACAAATTAATAAAATTTAAATGTTACGGGGAACTTCCACCCATCCTTCTTCTCCAAAGATAGGGTCTGCTTTAATAGCATCCCAATTTTCATTGTCATTGGTGAGAGAAACAGGAGGATGTGCTTCGTTGTCATCCTTGTGTAGGGAGGAAATCATCCATCGTATTGCATTGAAATGTCTTTCTTGCTCCTTGCTCATCTGCATTTGACTCAATTCTAAGTGTCGCTGGTTACAGAGAATGAACGAAAGAATATTCTTGAATGCATTAAGAGTTTCTTCAAGATTTTCGGATAAATTGTGAATTGGATTAGCCATAGTTGAATTTGTTAAAGAAATGAAGGATTAGAAGATAAGAAATAATTTTCAGTGAAGAATTCTGGAAGAAATAGGTATATATAGGTGTAGAAATTCATTTGAAATGAATAGACATATGGTAGTTATTCAAATTTCAAATTCAAAATGAATTGTCATTTCTGACTTGTACATGTCAACATGGTCATAGGGTGTATGTCGACATGGGTTAGTGAAAAAATATGACTAATTAGGTTTTATGAATAACTGTGTGTATATATATATTTATATAATATACTAACATTTATTCCGGAGATAAGATAAGCTAGATAGCAGAAAGGAAAGTTCATTTCATTGCATACCAAGATGATACAATGATTAAACATATGAAATTACATGAACTTTCGAAGTAAAACAAGCTAAAACACATACAACAAAATACAAAAAGATAACACTAGTTAGAGGATGATGATGATGAAGAAAGTCCAAGTTTCTTGCTGACTTTGGAAATGAACTTATTCATCTTGGATGAAATTTTGTCCAACTTCTTACTAACGGATCGTTTAAGAATGCGTTGATTCTCAACATTTATTCCGGAGATAAGATAAGCTAGATAACAGAAAGAAAAGTTCATTTCATTGCATACCAAGATGATACAATGATTAAACATATGAAATTACATGAACTTTCGAAGTAAAACAAGCTAAAACACATACAACAAAATACAAAAAGATAACACTAGTTAGAGGATGATGATGATGAAGAAAGTCCAAGTTTCTTGCTGACTTTGGAAATGAACTTATTCATCTTGGATGAAATTTTGTCCAACTTCTTACTAACGGATCGTTTAAGAATGCGTTGATTCTCAACAATCGTCTTTTGGTTTTTGAGAAGGGTTTTGGTGGATGGATTAGGAGGATAGTCGATGCTTTCCAAAGAGGTTTCACCTTCTTCTTCTTCAATTTCCATTTCATCCCCTTCTTCTTCTTCCTCTTCCATTTCCTCATGAGCCAAACACTCTTCCTTTTCGGCAAGGGTCTCATAAGGTTGAAAAACAAATGGAATTTTCATGAGCGAAATGCTGGAAAGATTGAAAACTTTTCTAGAAACAAATTCTTCGCCTTTGAAATCCACTCCAAAATAGTTGAAAATCCGAGTGAGATAAATTCCATGATACAAAGTATTCTCACCCATTTCAAGATTTTTAGGACGAAGTTCATCCAAAATAACTTGCGCCCAATTTATGTCATAATTTCCAAAAATAGCAAAAAGTGCTTTGCAAACTTTTGAAACAGGATTGTTAAAATTCCCCGATCTTGGGGTCAAAATATGTTGCAAAAGAAGATTGACAATTCTTGCCTTTGGTCGAAAATTTCGTTTTTTGAATTCAAAATTATCATTCCCTTCACAAGTTTGAAGAAATGTCTCACAATCATTTTCATCGATTTTAAAATTAGAAAGATCCATTCCCGTACACTTGCAATTGAGAATGGTACCTAAAAGATCACAATTCAAAACAATTCTAGTGGCTTTGACACTACTCAAAATTTCATCCTCATTTCCATCATAAAATCCACGGTTTAAATTAGCATAGAAAATTTTGACAAGATTTGGATAGCAAACAAAATCATTTTTAGAGGCATCAATAAGACTAAGAACTCCATTGTTCGCAAAAAGAGAATCAAGTTCATAAGAAGGAAAATCTTAAAAAATAGCAAACTTTCCGGGATGGAATTTTGCATAATTAGCATAATTGATGTATGCTTTTATTACCTCCGGATCATTGAAGAGTTTCTCTTTTATTTTTTTGGAAATTCTCATGGTGGAGGGGTTGCTTGAAGAAGCCATTAAAGTAGAGAGTAGAGAGCTTGAAGTTTTGAAGAAAGAGAGTTTGAATTTGAAAATGAGAGTGAAAAGATATGATAAAAGATAGTGGATAAATAGATTCTCAAAGGACATATTCCCTGGTCAAAAGGTAACTTTTCAGAGAATTGAATGAAGTGAAAAGATGGAGGGAAATTCAAACATTGGAATTCAAATTTTGAAATTCGAATTCTGGTACCCATGCCGACATCATGGTAGGGACCATGTCGACATATGCCAGTGAATTTTTGTGAATTATTTTTCCTAAGTTCTCTACTAAATTTATATACTTTATATTTCTGAATATTATTGGACTAATAATATATTTTAGAAAGTATTATTATGCTATTAAAAATAATAATATAAAATAAATAATAAAATAATAAAAAATAATAAAATAATAATAGAAAATAAATTTTTTAAATTCAAACAACACACCAATTCAAAATCAATTAATCAAGCAATCAAACATCTAATTTTAAGTAAGCAATTTCAACCAATTATATTGTAAATGTATACCTTTTTCTGAGTCTGTTTCTCTGAATTCGTCGAAGTCGTGAACTGCCGTGAAACACAAATTTGAATTATCTGTTTTCTAATCATCATCACTTGAGGACGAGTCTGAGTCATCTAGAGTAGCAGTAAATGCACGTTTCCGTTTCTTTGCTGAATCACAATCATAGGAGGATTTTGCCTATCTGGATACGGACAGTCTCTTTTGATATGGCCTGGTTCATCACAGTTGCAACATTTGACATTATTTGGCACCACATTCTAATTTCCAGAGTTCTTATAGTTGTTTCTCTTGAGATTATTCATCTTTCTGTATTTCAGGAATTTTCTAAAATTTTTGGTCATTAAGGCTATTTCTTCATCATTATCGCTGTTTGAATCTGATTCATCAATCAATGCAGTGAATGCCATTGATTTCTTTTCAGATGCTTTGCTTTCTCTTCTCCCGATCATTTGAACTTCATACGACATTAGATTTCCAATTAATTCTTCTATCTTTAAAGTACTGATGTCATTTGCCTCTTCAATAGAAAGTGTCTTTTGATCCCATCCTGGAGTAAGAGAATTTAAAATCTTTCTGACTTGATCTTCTTTAGAAAATTCCTTTCCCAAAGGTATTAGAGAGTGCACAATATCCTGAAATCTACTATACATATCTGAAATAGACTCATTAGAATTCATTTTAAATAATTGAAACTGATTTGTGAGCATTGAAATTTTGGTCTGTTTAACTTTGCTCGTTCCTTCGTGAGTAACTTGTAAAGTTTTCCAGATTTCATATGCGGACTTACAAACTGACACTCTATTGAATTCATTTCTATCTAGTGAACAAAATAAAATATTCATCGCCTTAGAATTAATTTGCGCAACGGTCTTTTGCTCAGCAGTCAACTGTGCAAAATCAATTGTGAGTTCGGAATATTCAGTTTGTGTAATATTCCAAGTGTCTAATCCTATAGATTGTAAATATATTTTCATCCTACATGCCCAATATGCATAGTTACTGCCATTAAAAAGTGGTGGTCTGACAGTAGATTGGCCTTCTACAAATGAACTAGTGACAGGGATATTAGTGTTAGTAACAGTACCAGTGTTGGTAGCCTTTTTGAAATTTTTTCAAAAATCAGATTATGAAACTTTGAAAACCTTGCTCTGGTACCAATTGTGAGAAACTTTGAAAACCTTGCTCTGATACCAGTAGTGTTTATAAAGAATTACTAAATCTTTTTGAGTTCATGTAAATTTAAACACAGATGTGTGCAATATACAGACACAGATATGATCACAGAAACAAACGCAGATGCAGAAATAAAATAAAAAGCAGTAAAGGAAAGAACACACCGGATTTTATACTGGTTCGGAGTTACCATACATCCAGTCCCGCAACACAAGTATGGATTTCCTTTCAAAAGCAATCTTCATAATTACACCCTCGATTTCAAGGCTATGGGGTACACCCTTCAGAATCACAATCCTCTGGGTAGAGATACTTGATTTTACGGGCTACAAGTTCACCCAATTGATTTCACGGGCAACAAGTTCACCCAATTGATTTCCCAAGGCTACAATCACACCTTATCACGCTTGGTTGATTTTCAAGGCTACAATCACACCTTTTCTCGCTAAGTTGATTACAAAAAGCCTATAACTCTGAATAGCACTGAGGATCTTGTTGAGATAGTGATAGAGAATCAAACTACGAATGATCGAGATCAATTCAATGTAGATTTCGACAAAGTAATGATAAGAATTTTAATTAAGAAAAGTGGAAGAAGAAGAAGAGGAGTGAAAAACCAGAAAATCTGATGTAAAATTCGTTGAAACTGACCCCTATTTATAGTAGAACAATAGTCATGTCCATTCATGAAGAGTTATGGCGAATAGACACTTCTTTTCAAATTGAAATTTTGAACTCAACTGACGCCATGTCGACATGGTCACCATGAGTATGTCGACATCCCAAAGCATTTTTTGATGATTTGATTTTCTTTGAAAATAACCTTTATCTTATTTTAAAACTACTTTAAACTTTATAAACATACTTGACTATAGTTAAAATTCATTAGTAAATATAGAGAATAATATATATAGAATTTAACTGTTTATATTTAAATCTAAGTATAAATATTTTAAAAGTTAAATATATTATATTAAAAGATAGTTTAAAATCAGGAGTAAATTAAAGATGATTTTGAGGCTAAAATTATTAAAAACAGGATAGATGTTTTTGATGCTTTTAAAAGGAAGGTTTTGAAATCATTTTGAAAACAAGATATAATTTTGAAATAATCATTTTGAATAAAAGGTTAGCGGATACAAAACAATGTTCCACTAGATTTTTCGTAGGTTCCATCCTACTTAGGGTTCCATCCCTTTAACAGGCTCGAAGTGGATTTCATTCCACAAATAAATTGGATTTTAAGATGCTAGTGCTTTTCTAGGAGTTTAAAAAAAAGTCTAATTAAAGAATAAATTACTTGAATTCTTGAACTGTTGATAATCTTCATACTCATGAGTCTTCAATCTTGATATCTTGAATCTTTATACTGTACAGTCTTCGTTCTTGGTGCCTGCATGGTTAAATCCTGCATATACATATATATCTAAACTTATAATGTTAGTATTTGTATTTTATAATCTATTCTAAGGTTGTTGTCATCAAAACCATCATCTCACGGACTACATAATCCATAAGTGGGTTTCTTTAGTTGGTTCATTAGTGTCTCTATTGAGAAACGTGACATTAATATCCTTTCAATATTGCTCAAAATTATAATCTGCAACAGGTTCCAAAATAATTCTAAAGAGCCTTTCATTAAAACCAAAGAGAAAGTCTCTTAAACAAAATTGTTTCCCTTTTGAGTATAGTCTTTTCTATAACGAGCCTTATGCCTTTCCACATTACCCACTTAATCGTTGTTGGTTTTCAATAGCTATTCATAAATATCAAACGGTTTCATGAATAAATACACATAAATATCAAACGGTTTCATGAATAACAAAATAAGCGAGGTCACTTTGGTGGCACATTCAATTAGCTCCCTTGGAATGTATGATATTTATAATTAGTTCAAAAAGACACCAAAAATATATTTGAATTTTATTTTAGTATAAGTACAATGTATTTCGAGTGCTATAAAATACTCCCAAAACATGCTTTAGGTCTATATGATACTTGAAAATCCCAAACTTAAAACCGTGACACAACATGTTTTAATCATAGATGTTATAATCTTTTGATTTTAAGTATGTCGTCATATTCATGACATTACCTAAATAAACATGATATAAGGCACCTTACATAAATTACATGATAACTGTCACAGATGAATGTCATAATTAGATGCCACATTAAGTTGTATATAAATAACATTATAAATGTCGTACTGAAGTAGATGAATGAATGTAGTTGCTATGATGTATTTCTGGACCATTATATAGCTATACAGAATGCTAACGTATCACTTTATCTTTAGTTTATTATTTAAATACTTAATTATGGTTAGTAATCATTTACTTTGTCAAAATATGAAAATTGTTGCTCCTTTTATTATTTGATGACCGAAGCATGAAAGTGAAACCTATTTCACCGAGCATGGGATATACATATAAAATATCTATGTCTATCAAACATAAATGCATCAAATAATGGACCATATGTTTTCTCATTCCAAATATAGATGTGCTGCATCATTAAATTTATTGCAGCTGACACATCTATTGCAGTAATGATAATTAGTCAATTAATTTATTACCATAACAACCACATTTAATGCATTTATGATAAAATTAAATTCAATTGATCGTTATGTGGTGTAAAATGTAAATTAGTGTTATATTATTAAAATTTGTTTCAATAAGAAAATAAACATGAACAGTTTAAAAGGGCATATATTATTTCTAATTAGTTAAAATTACTGTAATAACCTAAATACTTTATACGTACATACGTACACACACACACACACACACATATATATATATATATATATAAATTACCTAATCAAAAGTCAAGTACGTAAAAGAATCATTGAACCAGATTTATATTTCTTGCGTAAATGGTTCTAAATTATACACACACACACAAACCCACACACACCATTAACAAACAGTATAGAAAATGAATATACATAGATCCAAAATATTCCTCACATTAAAATTCATAACTTATATACAAAATATACAATAATTAACACATGGATGCTTTCACCAACATAAGTTATTTCCAAAATTTAAAGGAATATAGATTATATCCCATAAATTTAATTATTTCAAATATCTTTTTTATTTCAAAAATAACATATAGATCATTTAGATCTATATTTTTACACTAAAATAGTTTCACAAATCATCCTTTAAATTTAAGGCCAGCCCACCACATTCTGTTGCCTCCGACGACTTCTAACTAATGCTCTTATTTGTACTGTACATCAATAGTATGAATATTATAAATAAATAACTGTTAACAAAGCTATAGGCTATAACACACACATATATATATATATATATATATATATATATATATGTTATAGTACAGTGCATCTCAAACAATTTCGCACTTCCAAGATATATGTACTGTGGATCTAGAGCCTTCAACCTAGACATTATATTACATTTGCAATACATATATTTGTGGTATGCTAGATTAAAGATCCATTTTAAAATGCATAGAACCTAGATTTTATCATTATGCATGTTTTCTAGTTGCCCCTACTTTATGTGTTTCCCTAGACATTAGTCTCACTAGTCTTTCCTTGGGGCCGACTCTGTTTAAATTTATAATATATAGAAAAAATTAATACTAACCAAATCCAAAATCATCATAAAAAATCTTTGATGCACAGACCAAGCAGATCTGAACCTTAAGTGGAATTTAATGACTTCCAAATGAAGTTTAATTCAAAATTTACTAATAAAAAAACATAAAAATTTCCTTACAAAATCAATGACGTGTGGCTCAGTGTTAGGATTTCAATGTGCTTTAGGATTGTTTAATCATGAAACCCTAGATCTGGATATGCGACCCATATTGATTAAATTGGGAAGAAATCAAAGGAACGTAAATAAATTAGCAAAAATCGTACCTAAATGCATAGTTCTTGATTAAAAGAGAAAAAGAATTGTTTTGACCTATCAAATTGACATAAACTTTAGTTTTGAATTATTTCCATCGAAGAGATTAAGAGAATAATTAGAGTTTTCATAATTTAGGGACTATAACCTCTTATTAATAACATTGGCATTTTCTAATTTGGCCCGTCAAAAAATTAGAATTGCCTTTGTAACTACACATTAATATCTTGAAAATTATATCTTTAAGATTTTTAGCTCAAAATTTGATCACTTAATTAGACCTAAATAGCACAACACTTTATTTTACATATGTGGTCCACATGTTGAAATTTTCCAACAATCCCCCCGGGTCATATATTTAATAGCCTTATAAGTGTGATTAACTTTATAAGATTCTATTTTTTTATTTATAACATAAGGTGTTTCCGAAACATCTCACCCATTAACTATGCTGACAAAAGAGCAACTGACTTTCATTACCTTTAGATTGACCAAACCCATCAATGGTCACATAAGCCAACACAACCAATAAACAAATATTAATTATGCATGCGTAGCATGGAAATTATATTAGATGTGATCTATACATGTCTATTTTCAATTTTTTCTACTTCAGTGAGATCGAAAGAAAGTTCAATATTTGAACTTCATGGAATGCAAAGAAAACTTTATTGCTTTATTTTGGATTAGAATAAAATACTTAATATATATATATACCTGAAATATAGAGCAATATGTCATATGACTATGACAAATACAAACCTCCCTGAACCAAAATATCTTTACATAAAGTTATACCAATTGACCTACATGCTCATGAAAGACCTTGGGTGATAATCCTTTTGTAAGCAGATCTACCGTATTGGAGATTGCCACAATATGCTCTATGAATTACAATTTAATTTGCACTCTCCCCTTATTGGAGAATATTATTGTTGTCTATTGTCATAGTATTACTTCATTAGTCTTCCAAATTCTTTTCAATATTTCATTATTTTATGACAAAATTATGTGATTATTTACAATCATTGGATGCCTCATAATAGAAAATAAAAGTTAGTTCCATAGTAAAGGGGCTCTGAATTTTCAAGTGACAACTTCCCTTATATAGCTCCATCCAAAGAAATAATATTATTACCTGAACTAGATCTTTTATACTCTTGGCAACAAAAATATTCAGATCTAATGCTTTATGATCTCTAACTCGTCTTCTCTTTTATCCAAGAGCATATAATTCTTTTGTTCCTTAAAGGTATCTCGTAACCATTTTGGTTACTAACCATCGATACACTTTCAATGTCATTATGATATCTTCCAAATAATGCACATAACATCCATATGTGTATATACCTTAGCATGCATTAGATTCCACGCCGCAAATGTATTAGGAATCTTTTGCAATTTTTTTACTTCAAGTATGTTCTTATATTACTATATAATACAACATTTGTCACTTTTTCCAAAAGAAAATCAATTGATTCGCGGTGTACATAACAAACCTTTTTGTGCACTTATCTGCCTAGCTCTTTTGTGATAATCCAAATATCACCCTGTGAATAATAAAGATGCATTTGAATTCCTAATATAAAAGAGTAATCCACAATTGGGGTTTTTATTTGGTTCATCAGTGCCTATATTGAGAAACAGGAATTTAATATCCTTTCAACATTGCTCAAAATTATAATCCATAATAAGTTCCAAAATAATTCTAAAGACTCTTTGAGCAAAAGCGAAGATAAACCTCTTTAAAAAAACATTGTTTTCTTATTGAATATAGTCTTTTCTATAACGAGCCTCATACCTTTCCACATTACTTACTTAATCCTTGTTGGTTTGAATGGTTATTCATAACCAATAATCATGTTACCTTAAGGTAGAGGGAAAGATCTTAAACTTTTTTTGTCCATTATAGATTTACACTTCATTTTCATATATTAAGTCCACATTCCAAATTAATATCATGTATGGTTTGACGTAAGCCAATAGAAACATCTTCACCAATCCATTATTTACCTATACGGAGCTAAAATAACCATCAAAATAGTATTTCTTTCTTTTCAAGTAGACTTCCTTTGTGACCTTGCACCTTAAGGTTGTTGAGTTTGGTTACTTGAAACATCAACCTTAATTTGAAGAAAATTCTATTTAACATTCTCTTGTTATGGTTCTTAATTACTTCTTGTCAAATATAGGAAACAAATCCAATACATTATTCGAAGAAGTAAATGTAGTTGAATCAAATATATCGTTTCTCCTGAAAGACAATGATCCATACTTTATATCTTCCTTCCAAACTCAACATCCTCAATAATTGTAGCAATTTCCATCTTAATTTTTTCCTAGCGTGGGTTTATAAAATTTCTACCTTTTAAGTATTTAGAATATTAATAAAGTATTTGCTATCTTTAGTACCTCAATATAGAGTTATATAGCGGTTGAATAAATAATTTCATCAATCTCCATGTCTAAACTCATTATAAAAGGTATTTATCATGAATATCAAGATATACAATTCCAAAAATGTATGAATTTATTGATAGATTAATCTTATTATTTTTCAATGAACAATAATAATCAAATTTTTTTCATATCAAAATTAGAAACTAAAATCTATCCGAGTGATATTATAACAAAAATGACTAATTCTATTTATACACCATAAATTACTTTACGTACACTATTATCTTTGTAATAAAATTTAGGAACAAAACATCCTTATATTTCAATAGTTTTTATTTTGACATTTCTACTTTAGCGGGTTTTAATTCAAAATTACTAAATTGAAACTATTTTAATTATCAAAATTATACAATTTTAAAAAAAATTCAATTTAAATTCAATATAAAACTTGGAGTTCTAACTTGAAATCGTATCCCAAGTCAAAATTAGAATTTAAATTCTAAGCTTATCTACACTTAAATTTGACTTTATCTCTGCTTAGAAGTAGATTTTTAATTCAAAGTTTAAAATTATTATTCAAATTAAAGGTCTAATGTAAAACTTGTACATATAGTTTTGATTTCAAACCGAATTCATCTCTCCTTAAAATGTTGTTGATTTACCATAATCCCTAAATTTTAAGCATATTCATAGCTAAATTCTAAAATGGAAATCGGTATAAAAGAGCCCTATTAATTAGTGGGATGACCGATAACATGTTTTCATTAGCTAGTTTTTCAAAAGCTATATGCTAGAATTTGTGCGATTAAATTTTACGAAATTAGAATTTATGGGGTTGATTGATTGAAGAAGGAGATGTAAAGAAAGAGGGAGAGAGAGACGAATTTAGCAACTTCCTATGATCTTAAGTAAGAGCAATTTTGTAATATGGATGATGTATAATAAATAAATTATAGTGTATATGATTTTGATAATTTTTTTGGTGTATATAACGTAATTTGTGGTGTATAAATATTATATGCCAACAAAAATATCAAACAAATCCAAACAATATGCATATCTTTTTAGACACAACATGTGTAGTATGTAGTAAAATTCCTTTTATATATTTATAGGTTGAAAAAAACAACTACAAATATATCCGTATATTATTTCTTACGTTTAGATCCTTAGCGACTTCTTTATCCTTATTTATATACTTATCGACAATGTATGTGGATACCTTCTATCTATCATGCTTTCTCTTCTTCTTCCCACAATGCAAAATGAGCTCCATAAGAGGTCATTTTATTCTTAAATAATAATAATTAATAATAATATGGCAATGGTTATACCATGAATAAAGAGAGTAACAAAAAATATTAATACTTGAGTTCCTTTAACTTTTGAAGCAACATCTTTTCATATTCATATAATACTCATTTATGTTTTCCATACTTTGACTTTATGGAATCAAGCAATATAAATCGTCTTTGTTCCCCTTATCATTTTTGGACAGTGCCTTTCAATTTGTAAATAACTTCTTTAAATTGATTGTCCCTACGAATATCACAGTCTTAAAGCTTTTGAAATGTTATACCTTACGATCATTTGACTCTTGCAATTTGAATTATTCCACCTCTCAATGTTCTTCATAACATTTTAAGAACATTCAACTGTAATAGGTGTCATTATGGTCCTCATAGCTGCAAGAGATAGATCCATAAAGTCAAGGAAAAAACAACATATTCTCTTGCTAATAGTTAGAGTTAGTCCTAAGTACGATGTGAGCATTACTAAAATTGTTACACTTTAGTCAAATTTGTTGAAAATTGAACAAAAAATAGAAATTGACCGTATACACTCATATCCAGATACCAACCATAGTACATTCAAATAATTGGTATCTCTCTTCTCAAGATAGCAAGCATAACATTTATATCCAGTTTTTGGATAGTAACATTAACTATAAGTGGTATTCTTGTTGTAATGGTCAAACACTGATAATAAATTCAAGTCAAACGACAATCTTCCTGTTACCCGACACCTTGGCCTGACTACAAAATGACAGTTGAAGATATTAGCACTAGACAAGATTCTGACCAAGAAGAGCCTGAAGGTTTAAGCGTTTGATGCAATCAACATGTTTTGACATTTATGTGCAATTCGGTAGGTATGGTACGGTGTGTGACGCTCGGACCGAGTAACTCGACCATTGTCGCTTGGCATCCTTCATTCGACCATAACTGCCTGACATTCTTTGGTTCAACCACCGTCGCTCGGCATCTCGAGTTCAGAAGCCATCACTCGTCATTGCCATCGTTCGACATTCTTTAACAACGTCGTTTGTCAAAGTCACACAACAAGGTCGCTCGGCAACTTCCGTTCTGCATCCTTGGCTCGGTGCAGACTAGAGATGCTAGCAACTTGTCGAGCCCACAACAAAGCAAGAGCGTTCAGCATGACTCTACTTCGAGTCATTCAACAATCGACCAGACAATTCTTGACCGGCATTCCTCGTTCAGTATGCCTGGCCCGTTGCGCAGAAGTCACCTACTGTGGGCCAAGGTACTTTGTTCCCGAGCCCGTGAGGGGAGTCCAGCCTATCTTACCCTATAAATAGAAGGGCAAAGACACAGTGAAAGGTACCATTTTTCGAGAACACTTGGGAGACTCCGCTGCTTTCAGGACTCATTCTTTTCAATTAGTACTTGTATTCAAGTCATTGTTATACGGATTATATCTGTATTCAATCATTTGTGAAAGCAATAAAGATCAAAACTCAAAGTGGACGTAGGCAGTTACGCTGAACCACTATAAATCCGATGTTCTTGTTTTTGCAGTCAATTTAGCATACAGTCCTCTGTTTTAATTTATTTTTTCATTGATCTCTCTACATAATCTTTCTCAAGGGTGTTAGTGACCAACTCTGGTGCTAACACTTTCTTTAGGTTGATTAGTTATTCACTTGTAAAACGTTATAATTATCACATATTTATCATTACACATGTGTAAGTAATTCAGCCAAATATTACTCTTCTTTCTTTGGGTTGGCTAATATCCAGATGAATAAATACACACAAATATCAAACATTTTCATGAACAACTAAAATAAGAGAGGTCACTTTGATGACTTGTTTTTTTTCAATTAGCTCACTTAGAATGTATGATATTTACAATTAGTTTGCAAAGAGACACTACAAAAATATATTTGAATTTATTTCATAGTGTATGCACAATATATATCGAGTGCTATAAAACAATCTCAAAAATTGCTTTAGGTCTATGTCACACTTAAAAATAACAACATTGTAATTGTGGTACAAATGTTTTAATCATAGCGGTTATAAGCTTATGCTTTAAGGATGCGGTTATATTCACGACAATCCATAAATAAACATGATACAAGGCATCATAAATAAATTACATGACAAATGCCACAGACGAACGTTGGAATTAAATGCCATATTTAGTTATAGATAAATAACATAGTAAATGTCGTACTAAATAATATGAAAGAATATAGTTGCTATGATGTATTTCAAAACCATAGTATAGCTATATAGAATGTTACTGTATCACTTTATTTTTAGTTTATTATTTGAATACTTAATCACGGTCAGTAACCATACATTTTGTCAAAATATGAAAACTGCAGCTCCATTTGTTTTATGATAACTGAAGCATGAAAGTGATACATATTTTCAACGAGCATGAGTTATACATATAAATATCTATCAAACATAAATGCATCAAATAATAAGCTGTATGTCTTTTCTCATTCCAAATACAAACATGCTGCATTATTAAAGTTATTGCAACTGACGCATTTAGTGCATTTATAATAATAAGTTAATTAATTTATTATCACAACAACTACATTTAATACAATTATGATAAAACTACATGCAATTCACCGTTATGTGGTCTAAAATATAAATTAGTGCCATATTAAAATTTATTTCGATAATAAAATAAACATAAACACCTAAAAAAGGCATATATATATATATATATATATATATAATTTAATCAAAAGTGAAGTAAAATAATCATAGAACCAGATTTTTATTTTTTGCATAAATGGTTCTAAATTATATATATCTATCTATATCATTAATAAATATTAAAGAAAATGATCGTATATACCAGATACAAAGTATTCCTCGCGTTAAAATTCACAACTTATTTACAAAATATAGAATAATAAACATGTGGATGTTTTAACCAACATAAGTTATTTTTGAAGTTTACAGGAGATTATTTCCCAAAAATTTTACGATTTCAAAATTATATCTTAATTCAGAAATAACAGACAGATCATTTTGATTTATATTTCTATATCAAAACAGTTTCACAAATCAACCTTTTAATTTACAATATATAGGAAAAATCGATACGAAATCAAATTGAATAAAATCATCACGGAAAAAATCTTTGATACATTGATCAAGCAGTATTGAAACTTATGAGAAATTTAGTTACTTCTAAATAATGTTTAATTCAAAACTTACTCACAGTAAAACAAACATAAAAATTTCCTATGAAATTAATAACAGGTGGTTCTGATACCACCAGTTAGGATTTCAAAATACTTTAGCATTGATTAATCATCAAACGCTAGATTTGAACATGCGACATATATTGATTAAATTGGGAAGAAATCAGAGAAAGGTAAATAAATTAACGGAAGCCGTGAACATAACCTCTTATTTATAAAGTTGATATTTTCTAGTTTGACACTTAAACAAAGTAGTATTGCCCTGATATCTATATATTAATACTATAACAATTTTATCCTTTGGCTTTTTAGGTTTAATTCAAAAATTTATCAATTTAATTAGTTTTTCCACCAAAATAGCACAACACGTTTATTTTACATATATGGTTCACATGTTGAAAATTTCCAAAATGCTTATATCTTATCATGCGAAGGATAAGTGCAAAGTTAGTTTTAGTTTGATTTTCTTAATGTTATTTATAATATCATATTGCCAAAATTAAATGATTTCTGATTTCTGAATTTCAAAACATTCTGGATGTACCTATGCAGCTTATTGAAAATACAAAATTAGTCCAGCTTTATTATCTTATTCAGTGAACATTCAGTCGACCGTCTAATGGTTTTGGAACAGCTATCCTAAGTCATTACTAATCACTCATACTTATTGATACCTTTCAAATGCACCACACATGCATATGCTTATCACAGTTTTAGGATATGGTCGGTATTAAGGGAGGCATTCTTTTAAATATGCCGACCCTGCAAATGGATATTCTGAAAGAATTAAAATACTCGAATGAGAGAATGGATACATGAATATGCATAAACATGTACAATTGTACAGTTTATATTTTTTTAGTTTCAAATAATATCATAATCACTTAGTACTGTTTGGTTCCCTTCTACCACCACACCAAATGAATTTTTAATAATGTTCGAATTTTCTTCGCTGTTTAATTCTAATACTTGCTGCTCAACTCTTCTTGTTCTATGTTTACTTACAGCCTTTTTGTATCATCCGTTCTGATCTTGGCTAATCAATTTCTTTACCGAACTTTTGTTAACGCATCTTTTCCCAAACAAGAATGTAATTCATACCTAGCATTATTTTCATGCTTTACCGCCTTTGCAAGATAATTTTTCCTAACTTTATTTGGATATGATGCCATAAACAGCATCGCTATCAAGAACATAACTCTGGTACATAAATAAATTTCTGTGTTTTACATTGAACAGATTTGGGTCCCCTCTTAAATTTGATATGGTTTGAACTGTCCGCGTGCTGAATTTATTCTATTATCTTAGTGGTTTCTTGAACACTGCAAATTTTAGGACTGATTAACAAAAAGCATTTGTTGCCTCATTAATTAATATAATTAAAATCATTCATTTTTAATTAGCAGTCAAGAATTCTTTCAAAAAACTGGTTGCTGATGTGCCCAACTACCTATACCATATTTAGAGAATTATTTTAAATCATTTTGTCCATGTAGATCTATTCCAGCTCTTTATTTTTCAACAGTACACAGCGCACCATTTGATGATTTACGTATAAGCTATATTTATTTCTAATACCTTGCCCAAAATTAGACATACATATTTAATATTTTAGTCAGTTTCTAGTTGTAATGATAGTGTACTAGTAGCACAAGGTTTTATTAAATAGTATTCTTCTTCATGGTGGTTGATAATCTCTATGTCAATGAGGTCTTGTCTGTGTATCACATCTTTTCTGGAAAAATCTTATAGCAAGTATTAACTTTTAGATAAATACTCCATTTATTTTATAATGATAAGATAATGCCTACACTTTGAGTAGCTTTAAACCCACATACATGCTTATCTAGGAATACCATATACAATGACATTACCATGACCCTCATTTTTTACTTTTCCAGATAGTGGAGCTTCTTATAACTTGCATCCGTACTTGAACAGACCAGAGGTACATCATTGTTGTAGACCTAAACACAGTTGGTTGATATAGAACATGTAATTAAAGTACGATATTCATTGCCAATAATATTTGATCAACAAGTCCACTCTTAGTCCGTAGTATTTTTTTATTTTTTTAATGTAATTTTTACGTCGGTTGTATATGCTTTTTATTTCAATTTTAGGGTACCAGTTTCTTTCCTAATGTTTCTTCTTCTTCAATTTTCCACATTAATTCACATTTTAATATCAATTAATAACATTTGTTCAAAAATACAAAAATGGAGTAGTACCAATAAAAAATACAAATAAATACAAACAATCATTCATTTTTCATATTCTTTTCATTTCACTTTCATGGTATAAAATTGCATCCTTTTTCATCGAGATTACCCCTTTCCAACCCCTTTCATTCACCATTTCCTTATGGTATTTTAGTTTATGCCGTCAACGGCCTGTACAATGCCATCTAGGAACTACTTCACGAATTTACTGCTTTATTTCGCTCCTTATTCGAGACATGAGTCTTTTGGATATCTTCGGTGGTTCGAGCATGATAATGGTTCTGACTTCAAGGATATATATAATAAATTCTTTCAGAAAATAATTCTACCCACAATGTACGAACGGTTCTTGAACTATTGACTTTCAAGATTTAGTTAAGCTTTTTAACATTGTAATTGAACTCAAAGTTTGTACGACTTTAATCCGACTAAGAAAACTCTAAAATTCGGAGGCAGATGATGCAATGGAGAAAAGATGCAAAGAAGCATAGAATTTTCTGATATCTAAAAGTGAATTCAACCTTGACTATTTATAAGCAGTGAAGAGTCATGTCCAGCTACCGATAGGTGCTTGTTTAACGATCATGTTCGTTGGTTTCCCTCCTAAAATCAATGGTAAGGTCCATTGGCCTGTAACGGCCATGTCTTTCGCTTCCAGCTTCTCGCTGGTTGCAACAGTTCAAAATTGAAAGTTCGGCTAGCTCGGTTGATTGGATGGATGGTGGGATAGTGCGCTCGTATGTGACAAGACACATGACCTCTACCTTCAACCCAAAAAAAAACGTTTTGATATCCAAAGGGTCCAACCTTCTGGTGAGAATCCACTATATAAAAAAGCCATTTTGTTTTTTTTGAAGATGTGGGACTAAAGTCTCTTCGTTCTCTCTTCTTTCTTGTTCCAAAACAACACATCAAACCCAATATTATTTTGAAAATTTCCAACAAGTTTTTCTTCGAGCACTAAAATCATAAGCATTTTTAATATAACATTTTTACTTTGCTTTAACCTAATATAACTACATTGAAAACATATAGTTGCTTTATTAGTTTAATTACGCTCTTATCTTCTAATATGATTTCAAAATAGTTACAATTTATATATTTCTTTTCAATATATATTCACAATAATTCATTAAATATTTCTTTTTATAGTTTGAGATATCTGTATAATTTCTAGGTTTTCTAGAGTTTGCTTAATTAGTTTTTTGGTTCCAAAAAGTAAACATACTGTGAAAGTTATTCATTGGCTCTCACTTCTTCAAAATTTGATTTCAATGGTTTTTCATTTTACTTTCTCATTCTGTTTATTTCTAAAAATAGTTTTATAAATAATAAAAAACTAAATTGTTCCCTACAATTACATTTTCTACCATGAAATCATAATAGTTTGGTACAAAATTTAATTATTATCATGAATTTTTTTTATTATGTATAAATTTATTTACTTTTGCAATGATAAACTAAGAATGTGTAAATATATCACATATATTATACTAATAAATAGCGACAATCTAATTAAAATCAATTGAGTTTTTGAACCATATGTAGTTATTTTTTTTTGATCAGTTAATACAAAATATATTATACCTAATTATGTCACAAACGCTTAATTTCTCAAGTTCCTCGTAGACTTTGTTTGGATTCTAAGGACATCCTTGATGTCTAGTGCTCCACTTTACATTGAATAACATAACAGCTTATCCAACAAGGGTTGAGTCAGTAAGTGACCCACCCTAAATGGAGTTTTGGTTGGTCCATTTTGACCACCAAAGCAACATTTGAGGTCGCCAAAAGCAACCTTAAGGGCTGCCGACATGGCTGGCATTAAACCGAGCTTCGTGTACCTAAATTAGACTAAGAAGGAGAATTAGTGCTTGGGAAACCTTGGAAGGATGTATGTCAATTTTTTATGAGCTCATGGTTCCTTGGTAATCTGTATTGCTGCATTGTTTTCAGAATACATCAACACTTGAACATCGGTGCTTGGGATCTCCTCTAGATCTTTGATGAATTTGTACATCCACAGTGGTTCTTTTATAGCATCATCTAACATTATGTACTCAACCTCCATAGTTAAATCTACAACAAATTCTTGATTGGAACTTTTCAACTTACAACCCCTCTATTGATGTTAGATATGAATCCTGAGACTGACTTGCTATAGTCGACATCACTTTGAAAATTCGAGTTTGAGTACCCCTTCATAAGGAGCTTATTATTTCCATATTACAAACAAATCTTTAGTAGTTCTCAATTAAGGAGCTTGTTGTTAAGAAAAACATGAACACATTTGGCAATTTAATTCACACGAATGACAACATAATAAATAAAATTGACAATTTTGGTGAAAAAGCCATCAACCATTTCATAAAATTATTTAACACGGAACCTTTCAAGAAAGAATTGCTAAACATTGCTTGTAAAATAATAATTTCTGAATTTGGTCAAAATTATCTTAACAACGGTAATTGATACAGATGAGGTAAAAGAGGCTTTTTTTAGTGTCAAAACAGTATAGCTCTAGGCTCATATGGATTCAATGTAGCATTTTTTAAATTTCATTGGAAGAAGCTCAAATTTAACTTGCTAGATGCTATTCAAAGTGTTTTTGACTCAGGTAAAATTCTTAAAGAAAGTAATCATACATTAGTTTCTCTAATACCAAAAGTTAAAAAACTAGTCAATATTTGAGATTATAAGCCAATTTCATGTTGCAATTTCATTTACAAAATGGTATCCAAAGTGTTATGCAATAGAGTAAAGCCTGTTCTTAAGAATTTAATCTCAGAAAATCAATGCACTAATATGTCAAACAATGATATCAGTGAGGGAATTTTGATAGCTTATTAAATTGTTAAAGGTTTCAATTGCAAAGAAAGTGATAAAATGTGTATAAAAATAGATAAGAAAAGCATATGATACCTTATGAAGAGATTTTTAATATGAGATCTTTTAATTTTCTGGAAATGTGGCTACGAATGATGAAGAATGCATACTAAAATAGATCTAAGAAAAGCATATGATACTTTAAGAAAAGATTTTTAATACATAAAATGAGATTTTCTAATTTTTTAGAAAAATGGCTACGAATGGTTGAAGAACTAACCACCATGCCAACTTTTTCTCGAAAATATTTGGGTAACTCTTATGGTGATTTTGGGTAACTCTTATGGTAATTTTGGTAGCACAAGTGGGATTAGACAAGAAGATCCATCATCTCAATATCTTTTAACAATGCCAATGAAATATTTCACCATGGTAATGGATAAACTGTTGATAGTTGGAGAAGTTAGTCCATTGATGCACATAAGCATCAAGTTACCCGTTTAATATTTGCAGATGATGTTATAATCTTTCTTAAAGCTGATAAAAATGCAGCCAAAACCATCAAAGACTTATTCGACACTCTTTATGAGGTGACAAATCTAAAAATGAACTCCGAGAAATCAAAAAAAATTTCGCTAAAGGACGCAATCAAAAATTGGAGATTTGTAATATCTTGGGAATAGAGGAAAAACCATTGCCAATTGCATATTTTAGGTTGCCTTTATCACCAATTTATATCAACAAGGTCTATTGCGAAGCACTGATTGATAAAATTAAACAGAAAATTAAAGGTTGGGAAACAAGATTGCCAAGTCTAGTTGGAAGAATTGAACCAACCAAATCTATAATTTATCCCACAATCTTATTTTGGATGCAAAGTTTTTAACTGCCAACTATTGCCATTAGTAAAATAAATTAAGTTTGTTCTAATTTTCTTTAGAAAGGAAAATTCAGTGAAATTCCTTGGCAAATAGTTTGTTCAACCAAAGAAGAGGTGGACTAGAGACTAAAAGATCTTGCAAAGAGTAATGATGCCATTCGCATAAAATTTGTATGGAAATTGATGGATGGACAAAGTTTGTGGGAAAAATGGATGCAATAGAAATACATTAAATACACCTCATTTTGGGACATGGAAATTAGAACTCAACAATAAGATACATAGAAAGACATGCTACTTTTAAGAAATAAGGCATTACAATGCATGGAAAAAAGAATTATAGACAGAAAAACAACGAAACTATGGTTTGATCTATGGCTACAAGTGGCAGAATTATCTATAGGTTAGGTACATAGAGCTTGGATATATTAAATGACGAACATCTTCTTTTAAGTTCTATCATCAAAACCGATGGATGGAAAGGAGAGATACTTAGCTATTTTGAGATAGTTTGAATAATAAATAATAAATTAAAAAACATTTCTTATTTCAACGATAGAACTGAAGATTACTGGCATTGGTTGCATATAAAATCAAGGAAATATTCTTTCAAACTGGTTGGAATGAAACCAGAAAGAAATATGTGCATATTAATTGGCACAAAATTGTTTGGGACAAATGAAACTATCCAAAATGCACTTTGTTTATATAAACAATAACTAAATAATTATCTATAATAGAAAAACCATAGCAAAAAGGCATGGCCATTCATAGTTATTGTAGTTTCTATAACAGCCATGAAGAGATTAATGCACATTTGTTTTTGAGTGTTCGTTCACTTTACATGAATGGAGATGTGCAGAGAAAATTTGAATATGCCAGTTATAACAAATTTAACATTGCATAATGAAATTATTGCAATTTTAACTACTTTCAAAGCCAGGAAAAAAGCTGGAGACCTATCGAAAGTATTTTTATCTACTTGTGTGTAGGCATCATGGAAAGAAAAAGCTAGGATTTTCAACAGTAACTTCAAAAACAACAAAGCAAATAACAGATGGAACTTTAGGCTATGTAATAATCATCATGTCGAAATCTAAGGAATCTCCAACATCGCAATATGCTAACATTGATATGTTAAATAAATGGAATATACCTGTCAACTAAACCTCACCAACTCCTCTAGACGAAAACGTCATACTTGCCTCATGGACCGCTTTTGATCAATCAATAGTGAAAACCCTTATACGTTGTTATTCATTTTTTATTTATCAATTTCTCCACGCCTTATCAGTTTTATAGATGTTGTACAAGATTAAACAAAAACTCTTACAAAATAAAAGTAGAAGAAAATAAATAACCAAACTTTGCTTTAGAGATCTTGCATCATCAGCTGCGAAAATAAAAAGTCAAAGAGCATCATTGATTTCGTGCATGAGTTGCCAAGAAATTCACAATGTAAACCCTAGATTCCAAAAAGGAAAATGGATTATGACAACCTGCACCTTTAGACAGAATGATTCAAAGTTTAGGGCTACTTTCAAAGTCATGTCGTGCTAAATACAAACTACGGTTTTGGAGCATTATAGAGATTAAAAACATAAGGATAAAATATTAGACATTCTACACTTTTAAATCTCACAACGGAAGGTAATAAAATATAAAAACAGAAAATAATCATCTCAAAAAATATCTTAGAAAGCACAATTTCAAAACATACGTTGTCGTCATCCAGAGTGTACAGAAATACAGCATATAGCCTGATAAATACTAAGTATGATAAATAGCTACATGGAGAGTAATAAAAAGTAGCCTATGCTCTAGGCCAATCGCTTGCTTCCTTGTCCTCCTATAGTGGGGGAAAAAGAAAGTGGTAAGTTAGACAAAATTTTGGTGAATGAGTTTGATGCAGCTCAGGGGATAAGTCGTACACGACTTAAGGAGGAAGACTTGGGTCGTTCTCGAGTTAAGGAAGCTTCGGTTTTAGGTCTTAAGTCGTTCACGAGTCAACCAGGGGAGGAAGGCCTTAAGTCGCAGGAGGAAGCCTCGGGATTAGGTCGGCAACGACCTAAACATGTCTTAGGTCGGTTGCGACCTAACGGAATAAGGCCGAAGAGTTAGCTCGGTGAAGCTTTGAGTCGTTTGTGTTGAATATGTTGTACAGTGTGTCGTTATTTGTTGAGTCGTATACGACTTAAGTGTTGAGTCGCTGTATTGTACATATGAGAGTGAGTCATTGTGTCTTGAGTCGTGTTGCTTAGGTCGCTTACTGTTTTGAGATGTGTGGTGTCAGTTAAGTCGGTAACGACCTAATTAAGTCGTGTGAAGAGTTATGCCGTAAGTCGTTCAAGTGTTGAGTCGGCCGAAAGCTGTTGTGATGTAATTGCTTTGAGTCGTGTATGTATGTGATGTGTTTGGTCACGTACGACCTAAGGATGAGTCATGAGTCGGGGGAAACTAGGTCGGCAACGACTTAAGGGTTTGGGTCAAAATTGCTATAAATAGGGAGTGTGTTGTAACTTTTGGAGAGGGGATTTTTTTGTTGAATAAAATTCTTGTTGATTGCTGTGTGCTTTCATCTTAAATTGGTAGTTGAGTGTAATCTCCTATCTCCACTTACGGTTAATTGCGTGCGTTCGATTCAACGATTGTTGAAGCCAATTCACGGTATCAAGTGCGCTTGATCAACGTTTGAAGAATTGTAGATCTTCTTTCACAGTATCGTGCGCGATCAACGTGTCGAAGATAGCTAGAATTCGGTATCTTTGTGATCAACGAATTTGGGCATTCAAGTATCCTTAATCCATCGTTTGCTACCTTCATCGATCTATATCATTTTGTTAATTATCCGCTGCATCAGTTTTTGGTATCAGAGCCCGACTTAACCAATCATAGCTAAGACGAGTCTTGGAGCCAAGGAGTTTGAAGTTTGGTGTTCATTGTGTTCATCTTGAAGTTGCAACAATTTAGGAGCTTTCGATCCATTTCATTTTGGATCAAAGTGTGGAAGTTGTTTGAATTTGATTTGTGTTGAAGTGATTGAGGCCGAGCCAAGTTGAGTTGGGGCCGTGTTTGTTTGACTTGTGCTGAAGATTTTTGAAGTATTTGTTGAATTCTTGTAAAGTTCAATCATGCCACCAAGGAGAGCTAATCGTCATCAAAATGTCGAAGCGTTGTATAGAAGAGAAGAAGCCGAGCAAATAGAACAACGTATTAATGAGAAATTTGATGAAGGCATTGGAAAGTTAGAGAAATTGATGAATGATTTGAATCAAAGTCAAAGGAGGAGATCACCAATATCGAACCATGGAGGAAACAGAGTTTCGCCATCGGTTACGGAAGCGAGGAGGGTATCACCGCAATCTTTTAGAGAGAGAAGAGAAACATCAATTTCGTCAAGAAGAGATCACCATGACTATGGACATGAAGAGAGAAGAAATCCACGTGAGTTTGAAGATGAGCCATATAGAGATGAAGAGAGACATAGTAGAAGAGACATGCATGATCGAAGGGATGTTGATGGTCGAGATCGATATAGACATACATTTGATTTTAATGAAGAGGGTGATAGAGCTAACATTCATTATCGATATCAAGACCAAGTTCGAAACTTATATAGGGATGTAGAAGATGATCGCCGATGGGAATCGGGTATGAAAATGGAAATTCCAGAATTCAAGGGAGGAATGGTAGCAGAAGAATTCCTTGATTGGTTGTCTAATGTTGAAGAGATTTTTGACTTTAAAGAAGTTCCTGAGCATAGAAGAGTGAAGTTAGTTGCTACTAGGTTGAGGGGGAGAGCTTTAGCATGGTGGCAGCAAACTAAACTTACACGGGAGAGAATGGGAAAGTCAAAGATTGAATCATGGGAGAAGATGAAGAAGTTGATGAAAGCTATATTTTTACCTTAAAACTATCAATCACTCATGTACCAGAGGTTGCAGAATCTGAGGCAAGGGACGAAGACTGTTAATGATTATGCTGACGAATTTTATCAACTGATTGCTCGAAATGACATTATGGAGACAGAGGAACAGCTGACTGCTAGATTTGTTGGAGGGTTGAGGACACAGATTCAAGATATAGTGAATATGTTTGATCCTAGATCTGTAGCAGAAGCACATCAGAGAGCGTTGGCTTGGGAGAAGCAGGGAAGGCGTGGAGGTGGTGTGTTTACTAATTCCAACAATCAAGTGAAGGGTGTTAGTGGAAGCTCCAATGTTCCTAAATCTATCAGTAAACCAGTTGTGAATGAAGTTGCAAAGACGAAGGTCAACAACAGTTTCAAGTGTTACAATTGCCAGGAAGTGGGTCACAAGAGTAATGAATGTCCTAAGCCAAGGAAACGAACTATGATTGCGGAAGTTGAAGGTGAGGATGTTGGGGAAGGTTATTCTAGTCCAGTAGAGGAGGATGAACAGGATATTGCGTCCGGAGATGAAGGATGTAATCTAATGATGAGGAGGTCTTATTTAATACCAAATCAATAAGAAGAAGCTAGTTGGTTGAGGAGTAACATCTTTCAGTCAACATGCACTATTTTGGGAAAGGTTTGTAAGTTTGTGATTGATGCAGGAAGTTGTGACAATATACTTTCTATTGAAGCCGTGAGAAAGTTGAAGCTGAAAACGGAGAAGCATCCAAATTCTTACAAGTTAGCGTGGTTGAGGAAAGGAGGAGAAGTGAAGGTGGACAGGCGAGTTCGAGTTCCATTTTCTACAGGGAAGAAATATAAAGACGAGATTTGGTGTGATGTCGTGGAGATGGATGTTTGTCACTTACTTTTGGGAAGACCATGGCAGTATGATCAGTAGTGCAACATGACGGTCGGATCAGTAGTTACATCTTTATGTTTGAAGGTGTTAAGATCATTTTGGTTCCAAAGAAGAAACAACAGGAAGAGAGCAAGTCAGAAGAGATTGAGGAGCTGAAGACTTTATTGACTTTGAAGGAATTTATTGAAGAAGTGGAAGAGAGTCCAGAAGTGTTTTTGTTGATTGGGCATGAAACCACTGAATCGGTAGAAGTTCCAGAGGAAGTAAAGCCGGTATTGGAGGAATTCAGAGATGTGTTTCCTGAAGAGTTGCCAACGGAGTTACCACCGTTGCGGGATATTCAACATCAGATTGATCTTGTGCCAGGGGCAGTATTGCCACACAGGCCACACTACCGAATGAGTCCAAGGAACATGAGGAGTTGCGAAGGCAAGTAGAAGAGCTGTTAAAACAGGGGCGTTTTCAGGAGAGCTTGAGTCCTTGTGCGGTGCCAGCCTTATTGGTGCCAAAGAAGGATGGTTCGTGGAGAATGTGTACGGATAGTCGAGCTCTAAACAAGATCACTGTGAGATATAGATTTCATATGCCAAGGTTTGATGATTTGATTGATCAGTTGAGTGGAGCTGTTGTGTTTTCAAAGATTGACTTGAAAAGTGGATACCATCAAATTCGTATTAGACCGGGCGATGAATGGAAGACTGCTTTCAAGACCAGGGAAGATTTATACGAATGGTTGGTTATGCCGTTTGGTTTATCGAATGCACCGAGTACTTTTATGAGAGTGATGAACCAGATTTTCAGACCATACATTGGGAAGTTTGTGGTAGTTTACTTTGATGATATTTTGATCTACAGTGGAAGTATGGAAAAGCATGTCCAGCATTTGCGTGAAGTACTGTTGATTCTACGATAGGAGAAATTTTATGCTGCGACAAAGAAGTGCGTGTTTATGACGGACAGTGTTTTGTTTCTGGGATATGTTCTATCGAAGGAAGGAATTCAAGTGGATGAAAGTAAAGTAGAAGCTGTCAGGAGTTGGCCACAGCCAAAGACAATTACTGAAGTGAGGAGTTTTCATGGATTGGTATCTTTCTATCGAAGATTCATTCCACATTTTAGTAGTGTGATGGCACCTGTAACCGATTGCATGAAAGGAAAGAAGTTTGAGTGGTCAGAAGAAGAAGGGGTTGCTTTTGAGAAAAACAAGACACTATTGACGACAACACCAATTCTAGTTTTACCGGATTTTCAGTTGTTGTTTGAGTTACATACTGATGCGTCGAAGGTTGGGGTTGGTGGAGTTTCAAGTCAGAAAGGAAGACCAGTTGCTTATTTCAGTGAGAAGTTATCTGGAACTAAGTTGAGATATAGCACTTAATGATATTGAATTTTATGCAATTGTTCAAGCTGTGAAGCACTGGAGAAATTATCTATTTCAAAAAGAGTTTGTTCTTTACACTGATCATGAGGCTTTGAAGCATTTGCAAGGGCAGGATAAGATTTCATCGAGACATGCATCGTGGATTGCCTATTTGCAGCAGTTTACTTTTGTCGTGAAACATAAGTCAGGGGTGACGAATCGTGTGGCTGATGCTTTGAGTAGGAGGAATCATTTATTGACAACAATGAAAGTTGAGGTGACAGGTTTTGAACTATTGCCAGAGTTGCTTGAAGAAGATCCTTACTTTATGAAATTTGTTGAGGAAGTCAAGGAGGGAAGTTCTGATGAATTTGTGTTGATTGATTGTTTCTTATTTAAAGGGGATCAATTGTGTGTACCGGATTGTAGTTTGAGAATGAAGATTGTAAAAGAGCTACATGAAGAAGGCCATGTGGGTAGAGATCGAACATTGTAGTTGATTTCTCAGTCTTATTATTGGCCGACAATGAGAAGAGAAATTGAAAGGTTTGTGCGTAGATGTCATGTTTGTCAGGTTTCGAAAGGGACAGCTACAAATGCGGGATTGTATATGCCGTTACCTGTTCCAAGAAAACATGGGTAGACATTAGCATGGATTTCGTGTTGGGTTTGCCGAAAACTCAAAGGGGTAACGATTCTATATATGTTGTGGTGGATCGTTACTCGAAGATGGTACATTTTATTGCTTGTAAGAAGACGGCGGATGCTGTTCGTGTCGCTCAGTTGTTCTTTAAAGAAATCTATCGTTTACATGGGCTACCAGAATCTATTGTTTCAGACAGGGATACCAGATTTTTGAGTCATTTTTGGCTAAGTTTGTGGAAGATGGTTGGAACGAAGCTGAAATTTAGCAGCGCTTATCATCCGCAGACAGACGGACAGACCGAAGTTGTTAACAGATCGTTGGGAAATTTGTTACGATGTCTTGTGAAGGACAATCTGAAGAGTTAGGACATGAAGTTATGCCAGGCAGAGTTTGCACATAATCATGCAGTGAATCGTAGCACGGGATTCAGCCCATTTCAGATTGTATATTCAAATTTACCCAGGGGACCGTTAGATTTAGCAGTAGTGCCACAACCGAAGGGGACGGTTAAACGAGCTGTAGACTTTGTTAATGGGTTGACTGAATGTCATAAAATCGTTCAGGAACGATTGGAGAAAGCAAATGAGAAGTATAAGCAGACTGCAGATTTGAAGCGAAGAAATGTTGAGTTTAATAAAGGAGATATGGTATATGCTGTGTTAACAAAGGATCGTTTTCCAATGGGCGCTTATAACAAGTTGAAAGCCAAGAAAATTGGCCCTGTAGAAATTGTGAAACAGATTAATGAAAATGCGTATAAGTTAAAGCTGCCGGAGGATGTGTACACTTCTGACGTGTTCAATGTTAAGCATCTTGTATCATATTATGGAGATGAACAATCTGATGTGGAAGAATTTACAAAATCGAGGATGAATTTTTCTCAACCAGGGGAGGATGTTGCAGCTCAGGGGATAAGTCGTACACGACTTAAGGTGGAAGACTTGGGTCGTTCTCGAGTTAAGGAAGCTTCGGTTTTAGGTCTTAAGTCGTTCACGAGTCAAGCAGGGGAGGAAGGCCTTAAGTCGTAGGAGGAAGCCTCGGGATTAGGTCGGCAACGACCTAAGAAGGAAGACTTAGGTCGGCAACGACCTAAACATGTCTTAGGTCGGTTGCGACCTAACGGAATAAGGCCTAAGAGTTAAGTCTTTAGAAGAGTTAGCTCGATGAAGCTTTGAGTCGTTTGTGTTGAATATGTTGTACAGTGTGTCGTTATTTGTTGAGTCGTATACGACTTAAGTGTTGAGTCGCTGTATTGTACATATGAGAGTGAGTCGTTGCGTCTTGAGTCGTGTTGCTTAGGTCACTTACTGTTTTGAGATGTGTGGTGTCAGTTAAGTCGGTAACGACCTAATTAAGTCGTGTGAAGAGTTATGTCGTAAGTCGTTCAAGTGTTGAGTCGGCCGAAAGCTGTTGTGATGTAATTGCTTTGAGTCATGTATGTATGTGATGTGTTAGGTCGCGTACGACCTAAGGATGAGTCGTGAGTCGGGGGAAACTAGGTCGGCAACGACTTAAGGGTTTGGGTCAAAATTGCTATAAATAGGGAGTGTGTTGTAACTTTTGGAGAGGGGATTTTTTTGTTGAATAAAATTCTTGTTGATTGCTGTGTGCTTTCATCTTAAATTGGTAGTTGAGTGTAATCTCCTATCTCCACTTTCGGTTAATCGAGTGCACTCGATTCAACGATTGTTGAAGCCAATTCACGGTATCAAGTGCGCTTGATCAACGTTTGAAGAATTGTAGATCTTCTTTCACGGTATCGTGCGCGATCAACGTGTCGAAGATAGCTAGAATTTGGTATCTTTTTGATCAATGAATTTGGGCATTCCATTATCTTTAATCCATCGTTTGCTACCTTCATCGATCTATATCGTTTTGTTAATTATCCGCTGCGTCAGAGTTACATCATTAATATATGGTGATCATGTGAAATTGGCTTCATTAACACTCTATGTGACCTAGGATATCTTACTTATGTTTTTGAACTACTTGCTAAGGTATGTTTCACTAATCTACAGGGTATAGTTATAAACACACCTACACCAAACATCTTGTGAAGGTTTATACGTAGGGTCGAACAACTATTCAAATCTGAAAACAACTATGAATCAACTAATAGCTTTCGAAACTATTCCAACATAAGATCACCTACAGTGTTAGCCTTGAGACTATGTTCCTGAATTACTACTACGATTCTCATATTTACGCATTGAGGTGGAGACCTAATTCCAACTCAAGCCAAAGAGGTCTTAGGAACCACTGCATCCACGTCCACTCTCAATGGTAATGTAACGCGACTTATTGCTCAACGTCGGCATCTAATCAACAATCAATAATACAACAGTTTGTACCTAGGAATCTCCCGTTAGTCCTGGACCATACATTTCTCCAAGCTTCCTCGTCAGTGTTGTGTGTACACTGTTGAACCTCCTGAGAGTGTAATTTGCGATCAAATCGCCCTTGTCGAATACATACTATTTCGATTAAATAGTGTCTAGCTATAATTGCCAGCATACACATCTATCCAGTCTCGTAACGTCCAAGGATCATGAACCGAGGGAACTAATTTCTATACCAATATACTAATATTTTGTTTGCACCAAAAATTGGCATAAACATCCAGTTGAAATTTTGTAGAGAACTAACTGAAGAATATAAAATGAAAACAGAGGAAACAAGCAGTTAAATAATAGAAAATTAAAGCAATAACAAGAAGCAATGATTTATAGTGGATCGTCGTTGTTTGCCTATGCCCATTTTGAATAGATAGCATTATTAATCACTTTGTAAATAGAGTACAATAGGGATCAGATCAAAATCCTTTGTTACAGTATAGTACAAAAAAACGTCGAAGTCCCGAAAATAAATAATCAAGCTTGTATTTATATAGGAAGACGGCGAAATATCTCCTTAAAAATTCATCAAAAGGATCACCAAAATCATATGGACCCACAGGAGGGATTGCATGACCCAAATCCCAAGAAATAGGGATCGGTTCTGATCCCTATTCTCGAGGAATTTGGGGATGTGATCCATATGGGAGATTTTCCATGCTGTAATATGCTTAGCCTCCAAATTTCATGCCAATTGAATTAGCAGAGCTTGAGTTATTGCTCGATCTTTACCATAATATATGTTGTCACATGATTCTGGCTGATTCCTTTGGAGGGAAGAAGGTCGATCCCTTTTGCTTGATCCTTTTGAGGGTGATCCCTAGGGTCCCCTTATCTTGTTTTCAAAGTTTCATTTGCAGTGGACATCTGAATCTTGAGGTATTGATTGTTTTCCATTGAGTTGCACTTGTCTGGCTGAAATATGTTGATCCCTTTGTTTGAGAGGGATTATAGCTGATCCATTTTTTATGTTAAACTATATTCCATACTTTGAACATTTTGCATTACATATCTCTAAACTCCATTCGATCACGGCTTTATATTTCCATCTGTACTTAACTTCTGGACCCCATGATCATCATTTTGGACCTACTTGTCTTAATGACAGTCGAATCTAACTAGTCCAATCAGTTTGGATATAGCAAGGTCAAAATGCCGAATAACACTTGCTCCTTAAATTATGTCTTTTGCTGAACATGACGTGCTTTGAATTGAAGTAAGTTAGAGTTGCCAAAAAAAATCCATTCATTTTACCGAATAGTCATTATCCTTTCGTTGAATTTTTTCTTCTTCAAAGTATCGTGTCTCCTTTTAATCTTCATGTTACTTGGTCAATTTCCAATAATATAAATTCAAGATTACCGTAGTTACTATCTGTATCCGATTCGATGACGCTAGTAAGCATTGGTTATCTAGTTCGATCTCAACCTTGAAAACTTCAGGTTTGAATTTACTTTCTATTGATTTCAAAATTTGAATTCTTGGAACATTCATGTGCACATTCTAGCAAACATTCTTATCATGGGCTCCCGGATGCGTTTGCACGCTCACGGGTCATCGCTAATTTTCATTGATTTAGATGCAATTCCATTGCATTATATATATATATATATATATATATATATATATATATTCTTTATATAGTTTTTAAGTTCAGTTTTGCATGCACATAAGGATCGTTACCAATCGCTTCCCTCTCTTTTATGTTTATAGTGATCAACATTCCTCCAGCAGATCCTCCTTTCTTTTCTTTTACTTTTTTATTTTTTCAATAGTAGGGATCAGATTGGATTCCCAAGTCGAGGGATCGTAGCAGATTCCTTCCTATGTTGGGCACTTAAATTTTTGGGCCTCGTAGAGACTGAAAAGGCAAGCCAATCCCTCTAGTCTCGTATATTAGCTAGCTCTTTGGTTATGTTCGGTTTGGCACAGGGGTCGGTTGTATTGGCGGATGAGGGATTGATTATTTTTAGATTCTGGAGAAGTGTGAATGTGGCTAAGTAAAGGGATCAGTGGTGTGTTTGAGGATGAAGGGATCGATCATATGCTTTTCAACAAGGATCAACTATTTTACTTTATAAGTGGATATCATTTTTAGATAGTGGGATCGACGATGGGTACATAGCCAATTCTAAGCCTTTTGAATTGAACTTGAACATTCGAGCAAACCAAACGATATTCACTTGTATGAACAATTAGAACCAATCCCATCTCAATGAACTTGAGCTTATGACGATAATAAACAATAAGACTTCCATATCCAATACCGAACTCGAAATTGAACGTCCAAACTCTTAGAATTTAGAATATGAACTAAAACTTAACATATAGACTTTAATAATAAACTGCGCACTTCGATATGCTGACGGTCGATACGAATGCTTACACAACCAATCAATCTAAATGCAAGTTAAGACGATCAGTGATGATGGTCACTATGATCAGAATCCAAAGTTTCGTCATTTACTTTTGCTTTTAATTTTTAAACTTTTTATCCTATACTGCACAACACTTCACCACATAGTTTGAACTTAGCACAGAGTGACATGTAAAATTTTCTAATCTCGAATTATCTGTTGAATTTAGTCGATATGGGCTTTAGACGTTTAGAGCATTTAGGCGCAATGTCTTCTAGATAAACTTCACAGCACAACAATCCCAGAGCTAAGTCAAGTTCTTTAACTTTATTCGACAAAATTTCCCCTGACTATCAAAATGAGAAATCAAAGATTTCCAGCCCGTCAGCCGACCCTTTCTCTGATGTTCCTACCCTTCAGGTGGAAGAGATAACTCGTGCCCTTGACACTGTATAAGGTACTTTATTTTTGGATAACCCAATGGATTCTCAAGCCTCCAGAATTGTTAATCCCGCTCTAGGTAGACTATGCTCTAAACATGTGATTATGTACGGATATGTTCTAGTCCCTTCAGTGAATAACAATGCTTATTTGCCTACAGAGGGGTATACGGCGTGCAATAAATTCATGTACTGGGTTGGATGTGTGCCACCTTTTATTTCTTTTATCCAAGGTAGGCTATATTATTTAGGAATAGCTCCTTCTCAACTGCATTGGAATAGCTATGCTTTTCTTTAAGGCAATTTTTTATTCTATTTATAGATGTTTTGTTTGGCCCACCATCTCCTGAGGACATGGGGTTTATTTACAATTTAAAACAATGGACATGAAGTCTTTCCTACACTTTGCTCAAGACTTTACCCAACTATCAAGTTCTAACTAGCACTTGGAACAAGCACGGCATTTTAAAACATGAATGGTTCTACATTCGTTGTTCGCCTGGTTTCGCGAGGCGACGGTTGGAAGGACGTAAGAGTTTCCTTGAATTTATTTTTAAATTCTTTAGCTTCGACCGTATCCTGAACTAACTGGTACTCTGAAAATATACAAGTGTCCATCCACATCCAGAAGTCAACAATTTTGTAAGGACGGTTTCTACAATCCATTCCACTCCAGTTGAGGACAGAAACATTAGATACCTTGTAACCGATGAATGGTTATCTCCTTTTAGGCTATTAGAGGGAGGTCGTAGCATTGAGTTCCATGAAGTATTGCACCATTAAGAAATGCTACAGAAAAAGAAGGCAGTACTAGTAGCTCTATCGTCCATCCTGTCAAAGGAGCTCAGAACGACGGGATGAAATTAAAGGTGGTGAAGCCAACAGGCCTAGCGATGCTGAAATAGGTTCAGGCAATGCGCCTGTGGTCGAACCATCATAAGTTATGCAATCTCATATCCCAACAAGGAGAGGAAAAAAGCTTGCTTGTAAACTTCGTAGGAGCAAATTCGCCAAAGAGCTGAAGTTCATCATCGCCTCCGTTGAAGAAGTGTCTTCCTCTCAACCTTTGTAAAGTTTGATGGTAGGGTTCTTGAATCTCCCAATCCCTGATGACATCATAACGTATGACTTCCCCAACATCAATATCGGGGGCTTAATTCTCCCACCAGGACTAGTGATGACATTCCTCCCACTATCGAAAGATAGAACACTCCTATGAGCAATGATACAGTAATGTCCATCGAGGGGACGCCAGGAGGAGGCATTCCTTAATGAAGGAGGAGGCATGCCTTAATGAATGTGTAAATAAAAGGGAAACTAAACAAATTTAAGAAGGAGGAATATGATGAGGGTAAAATGGGAATAGCCTTTATTCCTATACCCTAAACCCTTCCATTCTCTCCACTTTCTCATTCATTCTACACTTAAAAATTAAACAAAAAACATTAACAAGGTTAGGCCAGCCACCATTAAGAAGATTTGAGAAGAAGATAAGTTAGGATTCAAGTAGAAAGCTTGAAGAAATCAATCTATGGGCTCAACCTTGTGAACATAAGGCCAAGGTGAATAATTAGTTTAAATCTTTATTTTTAATAAATGATTTCATTTTATTGAATTAATCCATTTATTTGAAAGTTGTATGCCAAGTTAAATGATTATATGCTTTAAATTGATGATTTATAGAGATTTAGTAGGAAACTGATGACACGTTTAGACTAGAAAACCTCTCATATGACATCAACATGAGTTAGTTTTTGATATATAGTCAAAAGTATTATTTTAGAAGTAGGTTTCAAGTTTCATAATTTTCTAATTAATTATGGATTTATTATGAATTTTATGAGAGAAAATGGTAAATTTCGGGTTTAAATTATTTAAAGCAACTAAATAATGTTTTCGGATCTGAAATTTATATATGTTAGAAAACATATTTAATGTGAATTATTGTGATGTTAGGGGATTTTTCCTAAGTGTTTTACTATGGTTAATAAATTGTTTAAGTTAGAGGACGTAAATGTTTTAAACATTTTATAAAGGAGAAGGGTTTAGGTGTTGAATTGTTTCAAATAATCCAAATTTGATTTCAATAGCAAATTCAGAAAAAAGGAATTGATAATTTTTTCTAAACCAATAAGATTTTGACAAATATTAGTGGTATGTAAAAAAAGAAAATTTAAAATGCCGTTTTTATTAAAGTTACATCTTCGCGACTACCTTGCTAACTTCCGACATTATACACCCACACAAAACCCCTTCCATACCCATTCAAAACCAATATACATGGTATCAATTCATTGGTATGTAGTGTGTTAGAGATAGGCGGAAGATAGGATGGTATCGAAGGCATGCACTCAAAAGGGGCAAAGTTGTCTTTCAAAGCTTTCACACCTATAGACCTGCCTTATTTTAAAAGAGTGCTTCGAAAGGGTTACGGCTTTGAACCCCCTTGATACCCTGGCTGCTGTTCCTATACCTTCCGACATGGTTAAGACGGTTCGCTTTAAGACATAAGTATACATGCAGAAGCATGTTGCCATCACCCTTGGTCTTTCAAAAGGATAGATTTCAAATGCGTCCCCTTTTATACTTTTTAGTTTATTTTGTTTTCAAACTATGTTTTGAAAGAAATACCTTTAATGTGTTTCGAAGCTATGCTTCCATAACTTTTTACTTGAACCTAATGCTTTCGAAAGATATGTTTTAAGTGTTTCGAAAGGAATGTTTTCAAGTGTTTCAAAAGATATGTTTAATGGTTTCGAAAGAGGATGTCTAAGATTTTAAGTAATGATTTCGAAAGGTCTATTTCCATTGCATTCGAAAGGAGGTTTTGGCCTTTCAGCCTAATGTTTTTAGGGTTAAACCATTTAACTTGTTTCAAAGGGATAGATAGCCCTGATGATTTTGATATTCATCAATGTTATTTTTGAAAAGCATATCTTATGGCATAAATATTTTGAGTAAAGCAAAGAGTAAATTTCTTTGTTTGAGAAAGATATAATTTCAAGGGTTAAATCATTTGTAAAGATTATTTTCAAGAAAATGAAATTTGAATAAGGTAGTCAGCCCAAATATTTGCTAAAAGAATGACTCGGATATTAGAACACCAGAAGGACTGGTGTGGGGTTGTGCCCTATAATTTAGCTAGTGCCCTAGGCTAATATAGGTCCAAAATTCTATTTTGTAAGGCTTTGTGACATATAAGACTGAAATGATGCTACACATAGAAAGCAATAAACAGAGTAGAGATAGGTTATTAGCGAGCCCGAGTCTGCCCGAGTACTTAACACGAGTGGCTAATAGAATTTTGTGTCTAATAGAAGTTAGAATATTTATTATGTCTAGTAGGCCCGAGTCAGCCAATGGTTAATAGTCAGCTTGATAAAACTAATGTTTGGATGGATATTCCATTGATTACCTAATTTACATGCATATATGTTAGAGCTATTATTGTTATAATCGGTTTGATAGTAGGATTTTGATTTGTGAAGGATATGCTTTTAAATGGATATTAGTGAGGGAAAATCTATTCTGCTAAGTGGCAATTTCTCACTTGACACCAGTAAGCCGAGATGTAATAAGATCATTCACACTAGGCTTTATGTTTGACTCGAAATTTATGTTATCCCCCTAAATTATGGATGCTCAAAATCTAATTTGAGTAGATTGAGATTTAAGGTATTTCGGGTTTAAGTAGGTAATGAATAAGCTCTAGAATTATCAATTTAGGAGTCTCCATTATTGTTCTGCATGATATATTTATTGACCGATATGTCTATTTAGTACTTTGATCATCCAAGGGGGCATCTTCATATGTTGCTCTTGGCATATTCTGTAATAATTATATTTATCTAAACTTGGGAATCATTTTTGGGTTATGTAATTGAATATGAAATATTGATTTAAAATACAATCAGAAAAGCTATTTTTAATTCTTTGTTGATTTTATTTCATATTCATGTGCTTCTGTTCTTGTGGATACCGTTAATATCATCGTATTTTATCACTGAAAGTTAATACTATAGATGACTGAAGTATCTTAGCGATTAGCTTCAGGCCTCAAAATAGGGGATGCTACAGCTTGGTATAGGAGCATAGATTTATGAAAACTTAAAAAGAAATTTTAAACATAAAATTATTTTGAAAAAAACATAATCTTAAGGAGTTAGAGAAAAGATTGGGGTATGAGATAACGCTATAGTAACGTACTTGTATTTGTTATATATAAATATACACTTTATCTCCATCTTCCCATCTCCCTTAGGTTATTCTTCCATATCTTACAAATGTTCGAATGTAGATTTAAAGGAAGTCAGATATGGATGCTAGGAATGGAAGAGTTAACCTTAGTGGAGGAAGCATCATAATTAATGGAAATTCCAGGCCGAATAATTGAACGAATCCAGGTCAGCCACAAGATGCTAATGTGGGTGGTGGAGCACTGGAAGTTGGTATATGAGCTATATATCAGTTCTTCGTCAACATGATGCAAGCTAGAGCAGTTGTGAGATTAGTTGGAGGAAATTTTGGAGAAGGAAATCAAGAAGCTCTAATAGTCAATAGCTATGCAGTATTGAGCAGAGACTATGCTAGGCTTAGAGGGAAGCCGTTTATCTGGACTAAGGACACAATTGAAGTAAAGAATTGGTTGCTTCATTAAGAAAGGATTTTTGTTGATTTAGGGCTTAACGATGAGCAGAAAAGGCGATTGGCGTCCAGAAAGTTGTAAGGAGTAGCATTATACAAGTAAAACAGTGTTACTATAGGAGTAGCCGAAGAGGTTATAACTTGGACATAATGCAGAATGAGGTTTGAGGAAAGATTCATGTGGGAGATCATCAAGTCAACTCTGCTCGGTAAATTTGTTGAGCGGGTGCAGGGAGACTTGACGATCCTTGAGTATGCTACTAGGTTTAAGGAATTATCGAGATACAAATATGCTATGGTTGATACATTTATCAAAAGGAATGAGAAGTTCATTTGCGGATTAAGACCCGATATTACTAAAGCAACTTTACCACATATTAAGGATTTGTGCGATGCAGTTGTTGAGATGGCTTTGAGGAATGAGGAGATGCTCGCTTTCTTTAATGGTAACAAAGTAGTGGAAACTCAAGAATGGCAAAACCAGAAGAGAAAGTTTTTTCCACAAGAAGGGAGCTCAAAAGAGTGGGGCTGCCAAGAAAGGAAAGACAAAAGTTATATACTCAAGTGTCATATGAAAAGGCATTTCGCTAATGAATGTCGCTCAGGGGATGGAAAGAAAGTGATCAGGAAGAAGAATATCAAATGCTTCAAATGTGATCAGAATGGAAATTATAAGAACCAGTGCAAGGAACTAGCCAAGGATGGAAAGGGCAAAGTGTTTGCATTGGAACTAGCTATCTCCAAACCAATAGCAAATGGGAAAGAAAAAGCTATGTTGGGTGGTACGCTTTTGATTTATGGCATGTCAATCAGAGTTCAATTTGATACTAGTGCATCGTATTCTTTTATGTCTCATTATTTGGTAGATAAACTTAACCTAGAAGCCTCATACCTAGTTACATCCTTAAGGGTTGCGAATCTGATAGGAGGGTATGCGACTCTTGGAATGAGATGTGACTACTTAGAGCTTGAATTTTTAGGTCATATTTTTGCTTGCAGTTTACATATATTTGTTTTCATAGGTTTCAGAATTATTTTGGGTATGGATTGGTTAAGTAAATACGATGTTAGGATATTTTTCCATGATAGGAAATATCACTTAGACACTCTAGTTGTAGTGATCGGATTACATACACTGTAGAAAACCTGAATTTAGATTCTTGCGCTTTGTAGGGTGTTATGAAGGAAGAAGATGAGTTGAATAGAGTTTTCATTATTAGAGAATTCGTAGATGTCTTTGAGCCCGTGATAAAACTACCGTCGAAAAGAGCCATTGAGTTTCGGATAGGTTTAATACCATGATCTGAGCCTGTGAGTGGACCACCAATTAGAATGACACCTACTGAGATGAAGGAGCTAAAGATGTAGTGAGTTGATTTAGAATGTAAGAATTTTATTAGACGAAACAGTTTTCCTTGGCGAGCAGCCGCGGTATTTGTTAACTAACCAGATGGATCGTTGAGGTTGTGTATCGACTATCGTAAGCCGAATGAGAAGACGATAACGGACTGATATCTATTACCTAGGATTGATGATTTGTTCGATTAGTTGAGTGGAGCCAAAGTATTTTCATAGTTGGATTTGGCAATAGGGTTCCACCAACTTATAATAGCGGAGGATATTATTACTTTGACGGTGTTTGGGACCAGATATGGATCGTATGAATGGTTAGTGATGCCGTTTGGACTCATTATTTGGAATTAACTGTAGTTATTTTTGCATTAAAGGTATGGAGACATTATCTGTTGGGGGAAAGATTCAAGTTGTTTACAGATCATAAGTCAATAAGATATTTATTCTCTCAGACGGAGTTGAATAAGAGATAGCGAGATTCTTAGAGTTTATAGCTACTTATGACTTTGGGATTGAGTACATAGTAGGAAAAGGAAATAAGGTGGCAGATGCACTTAGCAGGAAACATCAGAATGCAGTTTTGGCTATGATAGCTAAGTGGAAATATTTAGAAGCATTGGCTACATGTGGAATACAAGGGAGATCTAAGGCTTGTTCTAGTCGAGAAACCGCTTGGTTGTCATGTTTAGAAGTTCGACCGATGATGATCGAAAAGACTACCTCTAAACAAGGAGAAGATCCACTATTAGTTGAACAGGTCCGAAAGTTAAGGAATGAAACTGAGAGCGATGACTTAAAAGATTTTAGTCTTGAGCAAAATGGGTGGTTTAGGAAGAAAGGACGACTATGTGTTCTGAGTGTGGGAAACAATAGGAAGGAAGTTCTTAGAGAATGCCATCATTTGAAGTTCGCTATTCATCCAGAAGGAACAAAGATTTATCATGATATAAAGGGAAGTTTCTTTTGGGAAGATATGAGGAGAGATGTAGGCCTATGGTGAAGTCATAATTGAACTTTTAACAAGTAAAGGCCGAGCATCAGAAACCTAGTGGATAACTTCAGCCTTTGGATGTTCCAATCAAGAAATGAGATTCTATCTCAATGGATTTCATAGATCGATTGCCAAGCTCGAACAGAGGATATGAGAGTATTTGGGTTATACTAGACAGATTGACTAAGAGTGCACACTTTATGCCCGTTAAGTCGATCAGGACAACACCGAATTTAGCCAAGTTATTCATGAAGAATATAGTTAGACTACATGGAATTCCTAGTAGTATAGTAACGGACAGAGATTCCTTATTCACTTATAATTTCTGGAAGAGTCTACAGTAGACTTTAGGTATCAAGCTCAAGATGAGTACTGCTTACCATCCATAGATAGATGGATAAACAAAGAGAGTTAACAAAGTGTTGAAAGATTTATTAAAAGATCGTGTGCTAGATGTCAAAGGATCATGGGAAGACCATCTATAATTAGTCGAATTTTCATATAATAATAGTTATCAAATTAGTATAGGGATGGCATCGTTAGAAGCTTTGAATGGAAGGCCATGCTAATCTCCCGTTTGTTGATTAGACACTGGGGATAGATTAGTTCTTGGTTCATATTTTGTTAAAAAACCTACAAAAAAGATTGAGTTAATTTAGGCTAGAAGGAAGGAGGATAAGTCGAGGCAGAAGATTTACGCTGATAAGAGACGAAAAAACTTAGAGTTCTCAGTTGGAGATCATGATTTCGTAAAAGTTTCACCAATGAAAGGTGTGATCAGATTTGGAAAGTCAGCAAAGTTAGCACCAAGGTTAGTTAGACCATTTCCTATTATAGAAAGGATTGGAAAACTCATGTATAGGGTAAATTTACCGAATAGCCTGGTAGGAGTCCACAATGTTTTCCATATTTCTCACCTAAGGAAGTGTATTCGATATCCAAAAACTGCTGTAACACCAAAATTGTTAGAAGGTCTAGTAGTGGAACCGGATATGACTATAGTTAGAAAACCAGTTTGTATAGTTGCAAGAGATGAGAAGAGACTAAGGAACAAGACAGTCAAATCATTTAAATTCTAGTAGAGTGATAACGAGAGAGACTGTACTTAAAAAACCGAGAGCAGGATTAAGGACACTTATCATGACATGTTTGATGGTATGCTTTATCTTTATGTTTGATTATTGTGGGTACCTTATCGTAATTTCAAGGACAAAATTCTTTAAGGGGGTGAGTATGTAATGACCCTATTTATAGCTAACATTATTATGAACATTTAGTTGGGTAAATTAAATAAAATAATGTAGAAAGTTAAGGGATTGAGATTTGTAAATTAAGGAGGATATGTGCCTTAATGAATGTGTAAACAAAAGGGAAACTAAACATAATCGAGGAGGAATATAATGAGGGTAAAATGGGAATAGCTTTTATTCCAATACCCTAAACCCTTCCATTCTCTCCACCTCCTCATTCATTCTACATTCACAAGCTAAAAAAACAATACTACGCTTAGGTTGGCCACCAATAAGAAGATTTAAAAGGAAGACAAGTTAGGATTCAAGTAGAAAGCTTGAAGAAATCAATCTAAGAGAAAATCTCAACCTTCTTAACACAAAACAAGGAGAATAATTAGTTTACATCTCTATTTTCGATGAATGATTTCGATTTAAAGGATAAATATATTTATTTGCAAGTTATATTCCGTGTTATAGTTATTAAATGATTGTATGCTTTAAGTTAATGATTTGTAGAGATTTAATAAGAAATTTACGATATGTTTAGATTAAAAAACTTATCATATAACATTCAAAAGAGTTACGTTTTTGATGTATGGTTAAAAAAATTATTTTATAAGTGGGTTTTAGGTTTCATAATTTTCTAAATAATTATTGATTTAATATGAATTACCTAATAGAGAAAATAGTTAATTTCGGGTTTAAATTATTTAAGGCAATTAAATAATGTTTTCGGGTCTGAAATTTATATGTATTTGAAAACATATTTAATGTGATTTTTTTGTGATTTTTGGGGATATTTCCTAAGTGTTTTACTATGGCTGATAAATTATTTAAGTTGGGGGACATAAATGTTTTAGAGGTTTTATTAAGGAGAATTGTTTAGGAGTTAGATTGTTTCAAATAATCCAAATTTTATTTCGATAGCAAATTTTGAAAAAGGGAATCGGTAAAGTTTTCTAGACCAATAAGATTTTGACATATATTAGTGGTAGGCAAAAAAGGAATTTCTTTAAAAGGTTAAAATGTAGTTTTTACTAAAGCTGCATCTTCACCACTACCCTTGCTAGCTTCCAACATCATACACCTACACAAAACCTCTTTCGTACCTATTCGAAACCAATATACATGGTATAAATCCATTGGTATGCAGTGTGCTAGAGATAGACGGAAGATAATCGAAGGCATGCACTCGAAAGAGGTGAAGTTGTCTTCCAAAGCTTGCGACCCTATAGACCTAACATTGAACGCTTTCGACACCCTAGCTGCTGCACTTATACCTTCTGACGTGGTTAAGATAGATTTGCTTTAAGACATAAGTATACATGCAGAAGCTTGTTGTTGCCACCCTAGATCTTTCGAAAGGATAACTTTCAAATGTGACCCCTTTTATACTTTGTAGTTTGTTTTGTTTTCAAACTATGGTTTCAAAAGAAATACTTTTAATTGGTTTCAAAGTTATGATTCCATAAATTTTTACTTGAACCTAAAGCTTTCGAAAGATATTTTTTAAGTATTTTGAAAGGAAAGTTTTGAAGTGTTTCGAACGATATGTTTAATGTTTCAAAAGAGGATGCCTAAAATTTTAAGTAATGATTTCAAAAGTTCTATTTCCAATGCATTCGAAAGGAAGGTTTTGGCCTTTTAGGCTAATGTTTTTAAGGTTAAAGCATTTAACTTGTTTCGTAGGGATATATGACCATAATGATTTAGATTTTCGTCAATGTTATTTTAGTAAAGCGTATCTCATGGCATAAATATTTTGAGTAGAGCAAAGAGAAAATTTCCTTGTTTTAGAAAGATATGATCTCAAGGGTTAAATCATTTGTAAAGGTTGTTTTGAAGGAATGAAATTTAAATAGGGTCGTCAGGCCAGATATTTGCTAAAGAATGACTTGGATATTAAAAGATTAGATGGGAATTGTGTAGGGTCGCACCTTATACTTAAGCTAATAGCCCTTAGCTAATATAAGTCCAATATTCCAGCGTATAGGGCTTTGTTATAGGTAAGACTAAAATGATGTTACACACAGAAAGGAATACATTGAGTTGAGATAGTTTATTGGCGAGCCCACAAAACCATTGAAATCAGTTGACCCTAGGAGAAGTAAGTTAATGATAGATGGTCCAGTATTGTGTCTAACAGAAGCTAAAATATTTATTATGTCCGATAGGCCCAAGCCAGCCAGTGGTTAATAGTCAACCTGAAAAAACTATAATGTTTGGACGTGTTGAATATGCAATTATATGATTTTTGTTTGATGATAATAAACATATATATATTCGTGTAAATGTATTTGTTAACATACTATTTTATTTTTCATAGACTAAATAAATATTTGCTGAATAAAAATAATTAACACAGAATTTGAATTCAAACAGAATTTTTATTCAAACAAATATTTATTACAATTTTGAATAGTACAAATTCGAGCTCTCACAATACATACACAATTTTGATTACAATATAAATTCAATTACATCACAATCTTTCATTTACAAATGTCCTCACTACATATCGCTCATTCACTCATAATTTATCTTCAACTTCATTCCAGATTGAACCAGCATCTGAGCAATCTGCAAAAATAAATATTGACGCAGTAAAATTGAAAAGGAAATATTTTTTGCAGTATAAAACAATATGTGAATTTTGAAAATAATATTTGCTCTAGCAGATTAAAACCTAACAACTGATATATGTACATACATACATATATAGCTATATGCCCAATGACCGCATTGGTCCTAGGTACTACCCATAGTACCTTCCGTATCCTCCTCACAAAGGACTCCATCATCTTGTTTCTATAGCATTCTATGACTACATCTATAATGGACTGCCTCATAAGGCCTATAATACAGATGTTCCGTCGTCTACTATGAAAACGTAAACGACGTCCGCACTAGTCTATACTAATGCGTAGGCATCCTCAATGTACCACCCAATGCGTACCTTGAGGACTATATGTAATCATTCTGTCTACTCCCTGAATGATGCTTAACAAAGTCTACCTTGTATGGAATTCAGTCGGGGATTTTCTATTTTTGTAAAAGACTGTCTCGTTAGGCCTACAATAAAAATATTTTATTTCTGCAAAGGACTGCCCCGTTAGGCCTATAATATAGATATTCTATTTGGTCTGTCTCTTTTCTTATTGTTGCTATGACCCTATGCAGCCACCCCTCAACTGATCAAAAGACTTCTAAAGAGCTAAGTGGTTGTGCCCTACTGCAAACAATCTAAACGTCCAATTGGCTACCCCCCACATCCAATGTCTCGATAGTGAAAGTATCAGTGGACTGTTGGTTTAACTCTAGTCTTTCCCTAACTCGCTCTTGGTTTTGATGTTGGCCCGATATTCGCATGTGGCTATCCTTTTAAGTCCTGGCCACTAAATTACTTACAAGTACTAGGACTTACAAATATCCTACTCCAAACATCAACCCCTTTTGGCTGCCTACAATGGTCCTGTCATGCAGAAGCAGTCAAGGTATACTCTCTTAATGGAACACCTACAGACCTGCCTTTTGAGGACTATTTCACTATGCATACCTAAGAGGCCCATCGTAGAGTACCCTCACATCCCGTTGAAGTCTCGTACTTCCTTCTAGCCCAAAATAACTAAGTTGGACGTGCTTCTTATGTGCTGAAATCTAACATGAACTACTTCGTTAGGCTCTTCATCCTTTGGGTTGCTCCAAACGCATCTCATTCACTGTACCCTAAGTCTAATCTTTTAATTTGTGTTTAGTTTACTTTTCTTATTCTGTTGGCTACTTATTTACCCTAATTAGCATAATCTTGTCCCAGCCTCGCCTAACTGTTGTAAGACTATCAGTTCCTGACTGAAAAGGAATGCTGTTGGTATGGGCCACTTCTATTATCTTGCTTATTAACTTAATTTAAGTCTTAAGTTTATTAAAATAAGCCCCTTCTGTTCTTTCTACTTAATTATAATCTATATTATAATTTCTCTTTTAATTGTCTCTTTTTTCTTCTTTTATAATCTGTACATTATAAATATAATTACAAACGTCTTTTTTCTATTCTCGTTTGTCTTCTTTTATTATGATGTTGAATTCTCTTTAATTCTCTTATATTATATAACAAGCTTAGCTTTGGACTACGTCCGCTTGTCACAAATTTACTTAGCATAATAACTACTTTACTTTTATTCTATTATCTGTGCATAAATGTAGATCAAGGTACATTTCCGTTTATAGCTTCTACTCTTATTTAATAATTAACTTGATTCCTTCAATTCTTTATTTTATCTTCTTATATTATAGGACGTAGTTCTATTCTATTTGGTCGGTAATGAAAATTATGCTAAAAATTCATTTCCATATTTTTATACTAAATAATGCTATAAACAATAATCCGTAACTGCAAGATATTTCTTTTATTATCTCTTTACTTTTTGGATAGTGCAAAATACAGTGGTTTCTCAGTTTTACACTAATTCCCTTTTTCTTTCTTTTATTATTGCAATTACATTTATCGCTATCTTTTTAAATAATAAACTATATAAATGTATTCTATTTTCTAAACCAACCAATTAACTTGTCACATACTTCCAAATCAAGTTATTAGATTTTTCATTAAGTTATTACTCCTGTTTTAGCATAATTATTGTAAATTTCTATCTTTCTCTTTTATTTCAATATTTTACATCTAATTTCTATAAATCTTGTATTCTTCTATTTTAGTCCGTATTTGCAAATTCTTCTCTTTACTATTTTATTCGCGTAGAAAGGAATAAAAAGATGCTAACAATTACAGGCAAAATTTCTACCTTAAAATAGATGTAATCGATTGTAAACTTCTTACTTTTAGGCTTACGTCTTTCTCTAACTATCAAGCCTTATATTAATTAAACATAAGCTCTCTTATACAATTTATAGTCTCACCAAAACTAATTAAAAGAATTGATTACTGAAATAAATACTAAAAAAAATTATAACAGGAATCTAACGATAGTATATCATAAATGTAAAAGATATATAATTAAATCCACCCACATGTCGTTCTTAGCTTCAATCTCTATCCCTTTTAATTCTCTACGCTTTTCTCCACTTTTCCCTGTTAACCCGCCATTTGGCAAGACAAAATGCATGGCGTATTTAACCCATTCGACTGCACAATGATCAATGCTAAACTTTCACAAATAGTAAGCATGATCACAAGGCTAAAATATAGCATGGTCGACAAAAAAATAGCACAGATGTTTAAAATATGGTTTCAACAAAGATTGAGTCTTTTCAAGTTGCTTAGAATTTGCTCCGAGTCACTTCCTGTTTGCTTCGGGATTCCAGATAGTTTGCTTCGGGTCTGAGAAGAGTTTGCTTCAGATCTTTGATGGGATAGCATGCTTACAGGTAGCTTCGAGCCATTACATCACTTGCTTCGAGTCACTGGAGGGTTTACTTCGGGTCAAGGAGGCAACTTCTTCGAGTCACAGCCACGTATCAACCTTCGTATCCATCCCCATGTCATTCGTATGCATCCCATGAACATCCATTCATGTCCATCTACATAAGCTACCCAATTCACACCTAAGTGACCACGGCAACCGATCAACAAACAAAAACCCCACCGGTTTCATATCAATGCAATTCATACCCATCATGTTGCACTCGATCCTTTTCGTATCCATCGGAGACTATTCACTCGTATCGACATATGTTTCGTACTGATCCATTTAACATGTGTCCATATCGCTCACATAAGCCATCGATACGAAATTATTATGCACTTCATATCGGTCACTTTTCACCGATACGAAACCAACATCAAGAGATCGATATGATGATTATATGCCAACATCGATACAAAAAGAATACGTGATCGATACGAAAGATAATGCACATGATGGATACGACATGTATGGTAAGAAGGAGGTTACACTGTAACGATATGAAGTAAGGACGTTCGAATGAGGAAGCAATCAACTTGGCATGAAAAATGGATCAATTTTAAAAGATAGCACCGCGTCATCTAGCAATCACATGCATCCTATGGATACGAACAAGAGCGATACGAACATATCGATACGAGTTCGGCTACACATTGAAGATCCAATCTTGCATCGATCATATCTCACAATCTACAAGTCCAAATGCCACCAAATTTTCACAAGAGCTTGAGTACAACTTCAAGAATGACCATGATTAATCCCAACCCAAAAAGAGCTATTTCAGATTGATATAAATTTCATGTGTGTCGATCATGGATCGAGTCGAAATGTCAGGGGATCATTCACGTAGGCCCACCCATATAAGAGAAGGAGTCTTTCGAGATTTGAGCGAGATATTTGCAGCCTACACCTATAAATATTAGTCTAAGGGCTTCAAAAAAGGGGACTTTTGGCTCTTCGACGCCGTTACTCTGCTGAACTCCATTGTAACTCAGATACTATCAATTGTACTTTTGTAAATCAGTAGAGAATTATCAATAAAACTACAATTCTTCCAAGTGAATGTAGGCTACAATGGCGAACCACTATAAATCTTGTGTTTTTATGCTTTCCATTTAAATTTTGAATGTTCTTCACGTTTATATTCTCTACACACTCTCTATCTGTAATCTGTGATTATGAACGGTGCTTTCATATGCAATTGGGTGTTTGTGACCAGTTTCGGCGCAAACATTTTGGTTTTTTCAATGAGAAGGCTAGCAGTTAGGGATTCTACAGCTTGGATTTTGGATCTAAAGGCTTGAAGACTTGGATCTGGAAAGCTATGACAAAGCAATCAACAAGGAGACAGAGGGCGGAAAGGAGTTCGCACGAAGGGAGTCAAGAGGCTTCCTCAGGAGCAAATCAAGCCTCGGTTTTCATCACTAGAAATGAGATGGAGATGATGATGGGAGATATGCATGAAGAATTGTTGAAAAGGTAGGAGGAAATGATGTAGAACATTCTCAAATAGTTTGGACAGGCAGGAACAGCAGAAGCAGCTAAAGATCAGCTCCACAGTGCTGAACTAGAAGGACTCAATAGGCAATCCGATAGAGCAGGACCATCAGGAGCGGCCCCAGAGCTGGGGGTACTCCACAGGAGCATGTTGACCCAATCTCAGGCTGGATGCCAGCTAGGACTGTGCAACATGGCGTTGATAGAGGAATATATGCCCGTCCAGAAGAACAGATTCTAGGTTTCCCTCGCGAACTCGATGGGCAAAACGGATGCAATAGACAAGGACCCCCACTTGATGACAGTGACAGATTGGCGGAGATGGTCAGACGAGCCATGAGGGAAGGACAAGTGTATAGAGATCTGGAAGACATGAACAAGACCGCTATTTGCCATCGTAATCGGGTAGGCTAGGAACCCGCCTAAATTCAAGCTTCCAGCATTAGAGATGTACGATGGGGGGATGGATCCTCATGTTTATCTGACAAGGTATATGGAGCACATGGAGGTACGAGGGGCATCGAAGGAGGCCATGGCGTGGTATTTCCCATTACATTTGACAGACTTAGCATCACTATGGTTTGGGCAATTGAAGAGCGGCTCCATTAGAATATGGACCGAGTTGACTGAGAAGTTTATGAGGCAGTTCAGAGTTAACATTTCGAGACCCAAGAATGTGATGAGTTTTTCAATACTGAAGGAAAGAACCATGGAATCTTTGAGGAGTTTTCTGACATGATTCAATGCTGTGGCAGCAAAGGTGGATCGATTAGATCTATCCATGGTTTTGATGGCAGCTGTATCTGGCATAGCTGATGGCACAGAATTCAAGAACTCATTGACAAGGGATCCACCTATGGATCTAGGAGATTTTTACCATGAGGCAAAAAAGTTTCTGTGACAAGAAGATGCAAATGCTGAGAGAGAGGAAGGAAAGGGAGTTGAAATTTATGCAGTTAAAAGCGGAGATCTGACCAGAAAGGATTCAGGCAATGATAAAGGGAAATGGAAAGCAGAAGATAGTTGTGATGAGCCAAAGCAGCCACAAAAGGAGCCAAGATTCACCTCTTTATTAGAGCTGAATGAAACTTTGGAACGAATCTATTAAGACATTGGAGGGAAGGTTCCCGACCGAAGGCCAATGAGAAGGGATTCGACCAATAATGAGAGGAAATCAGACAAGTACTGCTAATTCCACGAGCTAAGGGGCCATAGTACAAATGGTTGCGGAAAATTGAGGGATGAGATTGAATGACATATCTGAAATAGCATGCTATTTCAGTATGTGAGAAGCGCGATCAGCAATGGTTGAGCAAGAGCGACCACGATCTGCATCAAATGAGGATGTCTCTAGATCGAGGCGTCGGCTTGTCATCAACTGATTGGAGTAATGACGAATAAGTAGCAAACTCCACATTAACACGGTTGTCACATACACAAGTTCAGTATCATGAACGGTCCCCCAACATTATCTAAGATGACTACCAGCCGCAACAAAATAGGTGTTTTCATTTTGACGTCTCTGTTTTGCTTTTGTTTTCTATTTTTTGCATTTGAACTTGATTTATTTGGACATTTTTGTTATAAGATTCATTGCGAATGTAAATATGGCATTTATAATTCCATAACAGCTAAGTCACTTACATATGCATGGGACGCAAATGGTCCCTAGGCATTCTCTAGGATGGCGATGAACCATCGAAACAAATGATTCCAAAAATCAGTTTGAACGTGAAATCTGACATTAATAATACTAAGTCCCCCAGGGCATACACAATTCACCTCGAATGACACCTGATCTCGAATGGTCACAATTCGCCTCGAATAGCACCCGACCATGAACGGTCACAATTTTCCTTGATCGACACTCGACCTCGAACGATCATAATTCGCCTCGAGCAGCACCCGTCCCCGAATGGTCATATATCACCTCGAATGGAAATACGATCTCGAATGATCATCATTCACTATCAGGTATGGTCATCTATCTCTTTACATCTTATCAACATGACACAAACATCCAGCTTATGGTACTACAAAACACACCTTCTCAACGCAAGGTATGTTTTGGAGGAAAAGTGCTTACCCACCTTTTGGAAAGGAAAAATACAGGCGGATTTAACCCAATCGACTGCACCATGATTAAAGCTAAACTTTCACCGGTAGTAAGCATGATCACAAGGCTAAAATATATCATAGTCGACAAATAAACAGTGCAAGATGTTTAAAATATGGTTTCAGCAAAGATAGAGTCGCTTCAAGTTGCTTGGAGCTTGCTATGAGTCACCTTCCTGTTTGCTTCGGGTTTCCAGGAAGTTTGCTTCGAGTCAGAGAAGAGGTTGCTATGGGTCTTTGATGCGGTGGCATGTTTACAGGTTGCTTCGAGTCACTACACTACTTGCTTCGAGCCACTGGAAGGTTTACTACGGGTCAAGGAGGCAACTATTTCAAGTTCCAACCATGTATCAACCTTCGTATCCATCCCCATGACATTGGTATCCATCCCGCGAACATCAATTCGTGTCCATCCACTTAAGCCTCCGGGTTTGCACCCACGTGACCACGACAACCGATCAACAAACAAAAACCCTACTAGTTTTGTATCAATGCAATTCGTACCCATCATGCCGCACTCGATCCTTTTCCTATCCATTGGAGACTATTCACTCGTATCAACGCATGTTTCACATCGATCCATTTTAACATATGCCTTGTATCGATCACCTACGCCTTCGATACGAAATTGTTATGCACTTCATATCGATCACTTTTCACCGGTACGAAACCAACATCAAGTGATCGATGCAAAGGCTGTAACACCCCGCGTTAATTTACAATTATATATGAAAAAAAATTAATTAAGTTTTATACATTTGAGATTTTAAAAAAAAGAAATGTTTGTAAATAGGACAACTGATTCATATTATTTGAAATACATATATATTTGTGTAAAAAATAAATTAGAGAGAGAAATTATATAAAATCAATAAATAGGGAAGATTAATTGACAATGTTTGTTTGAAAGGAAAATTAATATTCAATAATTAGTAGAGGTGATTAATTGACAGGAACTGACAAGAAAGGGAACATATATTGTATTAACTAATTGATATGATTAGAAAAATATATGTTAGTGCAAGAGAATAAAATGGAGGAGTAATTTATGCAAGTAATCAATTATCAATTAATAAAAATGGAGACTTATGGTTACATATATAATTAAGATTGTGATTCAAAAGTCAATTGTAGAATATATGCATGCAATATTTAAAGGAATAAAATAAATTAATATGCATATATATAAAAAATTAATATGGTGTTGATTGGCATACTAATTTGGTAAGAAATAAAAGTGTAGGCAGGGATTAATTGGATAGTAAATTAATTCTCGGTATATATGGAATCTATTAATCGGGTGATTAATAGGGAAATCTTATTTAAAAGAAACGTCACATTTAAAAATATACGTTTCCATAGATTGCAAGAGAGAAGGGGATAGTGATTAATGAAAAGAGGAGAATCGATTTGAAATTAAAACAAACACAGAAGAAAACATATTAATTTTATGTCCATAGACTGAGTGTACGCTTCAGATTTTAGGGTATTATATCTAATGGTTAGCACTGATTTGAACCACTATAAATATAGGTGTTGAGCCTTATTTTTATTCTCATTATTTTTCTCTTGCCTACAGAAGCCCTGTCATTTTTCTATCTCTTCTATGCTTTCTTAATAACAAAATTTTAGATCCAATTCACATGAATTTAGATCTAAATATAAAGAGAATAGAATTAATTACGGAAATAGGAATTGGTTCAAATTAAAAGGCTATGTCAAAGGTAAAACCCTAGATCTGAGTTTTATTTGCTATTTCTAATCCAAATCCCTTCCTTTCCTCTTTCAAATAATATGTATCTGTAAATATATCGTTTGTAATTCCAAATAGGGATTACAAGGAAGGTGAATATAGATGTTAGGGACAGATCTGAAATAAAAATAGGGAGATTTGAAAAGCTAGCAATGTGAGTGGATTTAATTATATTCTTTTATGTTTATAACATATTATCGTTGAATTTCCATTAGAAAATTTATTCTAATATTTATTTCAATAATTAATTCTATTAATTAGTTATGCAAATCCTGTAAATTTTATAAGAGAACTTATATTAGGTTTGATAGATAGAAAAAGGCAGAAGCCTAAAAGTAAGAAATTTGCAGTTATTTACATCTAATTTAAAGTTATAATTTAGGTTAAATATTAGTTTCTTTTATTCCCTTTTTACACGGATAATATAGTTACAAAGGGAATTCGCGATTATGGATTAAAATACTAAAATTTATGAAATTAGACGTAAAATAAGAAAATTGGAATAAAGTTAGAAAAATGGAATTCTACAATAAATTATGCTAAAATGGAAATAATAATCTAATAATTTGATTTGGAAGTAAGTAATAGATTAATTGGTTCGTTTAGAAAAATGATACATTTCTATAATTTAATATTTTAAAGGTAATGATGAACGTGACTGCAAAAATAAAAGAAAGAAAAAGGAAAGTAATGTAAAATAGAGATACCATTATGTTTTACGCTAGCCCAAAATAATAAAAGAAATACCTTGTAGTTACGAATTATTGGTTATAGCCTTATTTGGTATTAGAGTATGGAAATGGATTTTTAGTATAGTTTTCATAACCAACCAAATAAAATAGAATTATTTCCTAGAATAGAAGAAAATAAAGTAAAGTATGAAATGAAACAAGTAAATTATTAGATAACAATTTGAAGATGTAAACAATAATGGACCTAGATCTTCGTTTACTGTACATACTGTATAAAAAGAGAGTTATTATGATAAGTGATTTATATAACAAAAGAGAATTAAAAAGAATTCTATAACATAATAAATAAAGATAGATTAGAATAGAAAAGAAATGCTGGAATTATGTACGAACTATAAAAGAAGAGAAAATGACAATTACAGGTAGAACTATAACAAGTAATAGCAGCGGAAAAGCTTATTTTGAGCTTGAATAAATTAATGAGCAGTAATACTGGTAGAAGCTTATTTAAATAATTTATATTAAATAAGAAAATAAAGCAGGAATGATAAAAAAGGTTTATTTTAATGAACTTAAGATTTAAATTAAGTTAAATAAGCGAGATAATGAATGTGGCTCATACCAACAACATTCCCTATTAAACAAACGGAAATCTCAAAATAGATTGAGATAAGGGCAAGAATATGCTAATTAGAGTAAATAAGTAGCCAACAGAATAAGAAAAGTAAACTAAATGCAAATTAAAAGACTAAACTTAGGTTCTAATAAAAGAGTGACATGTGTTTGAAGTAACCCAAAGGATGAAGAGCCTAACGAAGCAGTTCATCATAGATTTTAGCAACGGTGAAGCATGTCCAACTTAGTTATTTTGGGCTAGAAGGAAGTACAAGACTTCAACGGCATGTGAGGATACTCTTGGACGGCCCTCTCGGTAGGCCTAACGAAGCTGCATCCCCGGAGGCAGGTCTGCATGTGTTCCATCAAGAGAGTACGCCTTGACTGCATTTGCATTGTAGGCCAAACGAAGCAGACCATTGTAGGTTGTCAGAAGGGCTTGGGGTTCAGAGCAGGATGCTCGTATTTCCGGTACTTGCAAATAAGTTTACGGATAGTCACGTGCGGGTATCGGCTAGCATCAAGACCAAGAGCGATCTCAGGAAAGACTAGATTTTAACCATCAGGCCAATGATTCTTTCATTATCAAGACATTTGATGAAGGGCACGACCATTTGGATGTTATATTGTTTGCAGTATAGCATGACCACTTAACTCTTTAGAAGTCTTTCGGTTAGTTGAGGGGTGGCTGTATGGGGCCATAGCCATGATGAAAAAGAGACGGACTAACTAGAATATCTGTATTGTAGGCCTAACGAAGCAGTCCTTTATAAATATAGAAAATCCTCGAATGAATTCCGTACAAGGTAGACCTTGTTGGTGGGATTCAGATAGTAGACAGAACGATTACACAGTCCTCAATGTATGCACTACATGGTACATTGTGGATGTACGAGCATAGCATAGACCAGTGCAGACGCGATTTACGTTTTTATAGTAATTAGTGGAGCATCTATATTGTAGGCCTTACGAAGTAGTCATTTACAGATGTAGTTACAGAACGCTCGTGGAGTAAGACGATGTATCCCTTTTCGAGGAGGATACGGAAGGTACCATTGGTGGTACCTAGGACCCATATGGTTATTAGGCATTTAGCTACATATATGTATATATATTAGTTATTAGGTTTTAATCTACTATAGAGTAGATGGGCGCAGTTCACGAACAGAGGCAAGATTATTGTAACCTAACTAACCTAATATAAGAGTAAATGGAAATAAAAAGATATATATAGAACTAAGCCTAGAAGTATATAATTTATCCATTCACCAAAACTTTTGTTTTGGCCCCTCCTCATAATATCCGGCAGGTTAGGTAGATGGCAGAGACTTTCCAACTTTAGGATGCTTTCTTAGAAAGTGTTACTATATTAGTGAGTACTTACTTACTATTATATTTTAGTCAATCCCATTGTGAGATATTTATTTGAGCTCTGATATACTTGTCTTTGACTATTTGCAGGATACCAGATTCCCAATTTGGGTTTAAGTAGGCTTAGGTTTTATCATTTTTGTGAAAAACCCAGACCCACTGGAATTTGGGTCGTTACATTTGGTATCAGAGCCCAGATTTAGGATTCCTAGGTAGATAGCGAGTGAACATATTTGTATTTTTGAATAAAATATAAATATTAGGTACTAAAATCCAAATGGTGTGCATAGTTTGCTAGTTAGGTTTGGCATGACCCAAGTATGTAGAGCCCCATGTTATTACCAATTTATAGTATACAAATAAGCCATGTTTTGAGAGAAAATTTGTACCCATATGTTTTAGGAAGAAAGGAAGTTCCTTAGGGATAGTAGGGAGAGTGTTTTTATTTCGGGAAGAATAAGAGGTTACAATATGAAGATAATCCACTTTATGTATAACCCGATAAAATTGAAACATTTGAATTAAAAAAGTTGAAAAATATAATTGTTAATATATTTGAGGAAGTAAAGATTGGGTTTTTGGAAAAAAATAAGTGGTATGAAATTTAAATTTGTTTTTATATGATGTAAATTTTGTTAAAAGTGAAATTCTTTTTGAAGAATTATAGAGCATGTATCGCTTGCTAGTTTCTTTGTAGGTAAATAATGATTTGAAATGTAAAAACCTAGAGTGTGTTATGTATCGAAAATAAAGAAAGCATAGACTATGAAACTATTGTTTAGTAGGTGACTCCTAAAGCAAAGGTTTTTACATAGCATACGGGATTTATTAATATTCATTTTAATTGAATCCATATATTAGTATTTTTGGACTGTAGCAACAGGATTTTACGCAACTTTTATTTTGACCTAAATGAGTTTTAGAGATAATTTCCAAAGTGGTTTCTACTTACACTTATTATATAAATAAGCACAAGGAAATATTTTCTAGTTATAAAGAAGTTTAAAAATGAGTTCTTTTGAAAAATAATGTATGATAAATTAATAAATTTAGTAGAAAATATCTTATATAAGTAAATATAGAGTAAACGTACCTTAATCTATTGGATTGAAATGAATAATGATATAATTTTCTATAAATCATAAATAAAGATGTTTTGTGTAGGCTATAAGGAATACGTGAAAGAGATGTACAAGGTATGGAAAGCAACATATTTTGTATAACCTATTTCGATAAAATAACAAAAATTCCTTATATTTTCACATAACCATGAAATCCTCCATTAAAGAATTCATAGAAGTTTTAGTGTTAATGGTTTCTCATAAGAGAAAGTAATTCCAATACATTAAGGTATAATACCATTAAGTGTAATAAGTTAGTAACTCCTTCAAGGTTAAGTAATTGGAAGAGTAGGAAAGTTAAGTAATTTTTGATAAAACAATTATTCTTATTTAACCCAATTTTAGTAAAGTTGAAAATCCATTAAAAAAATGAATATTTGAAAACATGTGAGGACATTTTTTTTAAAGTCAAGAAAAAAGAAAAATGTTTAAGAACAAGCAAGACATGTTTAAGAAAAAGATGGTTTAGTGCAAAACTAAATAAGTTTTTGAAAAGATAAAATTTAGAAGTTTAATTTTTGAAGAAAAATTGATAAATACCAAACCAAATCAGACTTTTAAACATGGAGTAGATAGGAATCAATCTTAGGTGTAACATGAAAAGTATAAGGTTATAGCAGCAATTACTCTTAGTAATAATAAAAGTTCTCGTAAGGTGTATAGGACACTAGTGAAAACCTAGAAATGTTGCTTCATGTGTACAGACTATAGAAGAATAGTGAAATGATATTAGTAAGATGATAAGACACACATGGTTGGGATAGATAGACCTTAGTTGGAGAAAAATGAAAGGTAAAGAGAAATTTTCCCCAAGCTTAGTTGTCTTTTTAGATAAAGACTGCATAGATTGAAACTCATATCCATTGCAGTAAATGAGACTTAGTTATTCTGTTTTGAGCATGGAATAGAAAAGATGAATAAGTCTTATTCGTCATGAGTAATACAGTGTAAGTTGGTAATAGGTAATAGGTAATAGGCGGCAGGAGGAGCATAAGAGTTACTTGGATTCCTAGAGTAGGACCTTTTTGTGTCAAAGTGGACATGGTCCTGGTCCTCCTTGCCCTAAATGATAACTATGTTTAGTTGCTATATTAAAAGAAGAGTAAAAGCAGATATAAGGTAACTAACAGGAAAATAAAAAATTTAAAGAAAGTGATACAAAAGTCAATGGAAAATTTTAAAAAGATATATTTTCTTATGTAAACAGTGCTTGAAAAGGTAAATAATTTTTTTTTAGAATAGTAGCCTCAATCCTAAGCATGGAGGAAGATGTGCGCAAAAGAAAATTGGAGAAATATGAAGTTCTTCCATTTTCCACCTTATTTACAACATACGAAATCGAATTTGGAAAATTATAATTTTCTAAAATTCGAAAATTAAAAGTTGTGTGGTAGGTTTGGACGTAAAAATTTGTTGAATTATGCTCCTATTTATTAGGAGGGTGGGAAAAATTGAATGAAAAATGTTATGAGTTTTCAAAAGATTGCATTTACATAGAAATTGCAGGTATATTTAGGATGTATCCATCATGTTTTTAAAAGAATTTCTGAAAGAAAAGGCATTCAAATAGAAGGTACCACAAAGAAATTCTTGCATATGCATATATTTTATAATGTATTGCGCTTTGCACTATGCATGGATAGTTGAAAAATTGGATGTACACAAAATGGATGTGATTAATACGAGAAATTACAGAAGTGAACCCTTATCAAATTTTGAGGACGAAATTTCCTAGAGGGAAGGGGGCCGAGAATGTAACACCCCATGTTAAATTACAATTATATATGCAAATAATTTAATTAAGTTATATAAGTTTGAAATTTTAAAATAAAAGATGTTTGTGAATGGGGAAACTAATTAATATTATTTGGAATACATATATATATTTGTGTAAAAAATAAATTAGAGTGAGAAATTATATAAAATCAATCAATATGGAAGATTAATTGACGGTGTTTGTTTAAAAGGGAAATTAATATTCAATTAATTAGGAGAGGTGATTAATTGACAGGAACTAATAAGAAACGGAACATATTGTAGCAACTAATTAGATTGATTAGAAACATACATGTTAGTGCAAGAGAATAAAATGGAGGAACAGTTCTTTATGCAAGTAATCAATTCTCAATTATAAACATGGAGACTTTTGGTAACATATATAATTAAGATTGTGATTCAAAATTCAATTGTAGAATATATGCATGCAATAATTATGGGAATAAAATAAATTAATATGCATATATGTGACGAATTAATATGGTGTTGATTAGAATATTTGGTAAGAAATCACAGTGCAGGCATGGATTAATTGGATAGTAAATTAATTCTAGGTATATACTAAATCCATTAATTGGGTGATTAATAGGGCAATCTTATTTAAAAGAAACGTCACATTTAAAAATATATGTTTCCATAGATTGCGAGAGAGTAGGGTAAAGTGATTACTGAGAAGATTATAGAAGAACCAATTTGAAATAAAAAAACGTAGAGAAAACATATTAATTTAATAAACGTAAAAAAACGTAGAGAAACCAATTTGAGAAGATTTTTCTTTATAAACTTTTTCCCATGGTAATTTATGAGAAAGTTGTATTTTCTTTTGTAATTCTCATTTATTTCTATTGACATTTCTGCTGCTTTCTTTAGATCTTACTGTTTTTCTTTCAGTTGCCTTATATCTGCTTTTACTCTTCTTTTAATACAGCAACTAAACATAGCTATCATCTAGGGCAAGGAGGTCTAGGACCATGTCCACTTTGACACAGAAAGGGCCTACTTTAGGAATCAAAGTAACTCATATGCTCCTCCTACCGTCTATTACTTGTTACCAACTTACAATGTATTGCTCATGATGAATAAGATCTACTCATCCTTCTATTCCATGCTCAAAAAGGAATAATTTGTCTCATTTACTGCAATGGATAAGGATTTTAATTTATGCGTCTCTATCTAAAAAGGCAACTAAGCTTGGAGAAATTCTCTCTTTAACTTTCATCTTTCCCCAACTAAGGTCTACCTATCCCAACCACGTGTGTCTTGTCATCTTTCTAATATCATTTCACTATTCTTCTATAGTCTACACACATGAAGCAACATTTCTAGGTTTTCACTAATGTCCTATACACCTTACGCGAACTTTCATTTTTACTACTAGGAGTAATTACTGCTATAGGCTTATACTTTCCTGTTACACCTAGGAAATGATTCATATATACTCTATATTTAAGAGTCTGGTTCGGTTTGGTATTTATCATTTTACTTCAAAACTAAAGCTTCTATATTTTATCTTTTCAAAAACTTATTTACGTTTCCACCAAATCATTTTTTTTAAAACATGTCATGCTTGTTCCTAAAACATTTTTCTTTTTTCATGACTTTAAAAAAATGTCCTCACGCATTTTCGAAATATCCTTCCTTTTTTATAGATTTTCAAATTTACTAAACTAAAGTAAATAAGAAAAATTATTTTATCAAAAATCTCTTAACTTTCCTGCTCATCTTATTGCTTAACTTTGAAGGAGTTACTAACTTACTACACTTAATGCTTTTATACCTTAATGTAGTGGAATTAATTTCTCTTACGAGAAACCATTAATGCTAAAACCTTCCATGAATCCACTATTAATGCTTTCCATACCTTGTACATCTCTTTCACGTATTCCATATAACTTGCACAAAGCATCTTTATTTGTGATTCATATAAAATTGTATCATTATTCATTTTATTCCAACAGATTGAGGTATGTTTACTATATATTTACTTACATAAGATATTTCCTACTAAATTCATTAATTTATCGTACATCATTTTTCAAAAGAACTCATTTTTAAAACTTCTTTATAACTAGAAAATATTTTCATATACTTATTTAACTAATAAGTGTACATGCAGACCACTTTAGAGATTATCTCCAAAACTCATTTGGGTCAAAATAGATATTGCTTAAAACACCGTTACTACAACCCAAAAATACTAACATATGGATTCAATTAAAATAAATATTAATAAATCGCGTATGCTAAGTAAAAACATTTACTTTGGGATTTACCTGCTATAACAATAATGTCATAGTCTATGCTTCCATTATTTTTACTAAAAAATTTAGTACAACAATAAATGTTGTAACCCATGTTTTCGATGCTTAACACACTCTAGTTTTTTATATTTAAAATCTTTGTTTACCTACAAAGAAACTAGCGAGCTATACATGCTCTATAATTCTTGAAAAAGAATTTCACTTTTAACAAAATTTACATCATATAAAAACCAATTTAAATTTCATACCACTTATTATTTTCAAAAGCCCAATATTTACTTCCTCAAATATATTAACAATTATAATTTTCAACTTTTCAATTCAAATGATTCGATTTATTGGGTTAGACATGAAGTGGATTTTCTTTTTACTAAAACCTCTTATTCCTTCCAAAATAAAACCACTCTCCCCACTATCCCTAAGGGACTTTCCTACTTCCTATAACATATGAATACACATTTTCTCTCAAAACATGGCTTATTTGTATGTTATAAATCGGTAATAACATAGGGCTCAACATACTTGGGTCATCCCAAACCAACTAGTAAACTAAGCATAAATATACTTCTAAAAACTTTCCATATGTTAAAATCTATAATTGGAGACTATTTGGATTTTAGTACATAATATATTTATATTTTATTCAAAAGTACAAATACGTTCATTAACTATCTACCTAGGAATCCTAAACCTGGCTTTGATACCAAATGTAACAACCCAAGTTTTAGTGGGTCCGGATTTTTCGTAAAAAAATTCTAAAACCCAAGCCCACTGAAGCCCGAGTTAGGTATTTGGTATCCTACAAATAGGCAAAGACAAATATATCATAGCTCAGATAAATATCTCAAAGCGGAACTGGCTAAAGTGTAATAGTATATAAATACCCACCAATAAAATAACCCTTTCTAAACAAGTGTCTCAAAGCTGAAAAGTCTATGTCGTCTACCTAACCTTTAGGATGTTATGAAGAGGTGGTTAGAACTAAATTTCAGGTGAATGGACAAATTATACACTTTTAAGCTTAATTCTACATATACCTTTTATTTCCATTGTTACATTAGGTTCATTGGGTTTATAATACTCTTGCCTCTATACGTGAATCCCGCCCATCTACTCCCTAATAGATTAAAACCTAATAACTGATATATATATATATATATATATATATATAAATGTACCTATATGCCTAATGATCGCATTGGTCCTAGGTACTACCCATAGTATCTTCCGTATCCTCCTTGCAAAGGACACCATTGTCTTATTTCCATGGTGTTTTATGACTACATCTATAAAGGACTGCCTTATAAGGCCTACAATACTGATGTTCAATCGTCTACTATGAAAACGTAAACGGCGTTTGCACTAGTCTATACTAAAGCTTGGACATCCTCAATGTACCACCCAGTGCGTACCTTGAGGACTATACGTAATCATTCTGTCTACTCCCTAAATCCCATTTAACAAGATCTACCTTGTACGTAATTCAGTCTGCGATTTTCTATTTCTACAAAGGACTGCCTCGTCGGGCCTACAATACAGATGTTCTATTTCTATAAATGACTACCTCGTTAGGCCTATAATACAGATATTCTATTTGGTCTATCTCTTTTCTTATCGTGGTTATGGCCCCACACAACCACTCCTCAACTAATCGAAAGACTGCTAAAGAGCTAAGTGGTTGTGCTATACTGCAAACAATCTAAACATATAATTGGTTGCGCCCCTCATCCATTGTCTCAATAGTGAAAGTAGCATTGGACTGTTGGTTTAACTCTAGTCTTTCGTAAACTCTCTCTTGGTTTTGATGTTGGCCTAATATCCGCATGCGACTATCCTTTTAGGTCTTGCCCACTAAATTTCTTGCAAGTACTGGTACATATGGATATCCTAATTCAAACATCAACCCCTTTTGACTGCCTACGGTTGTCTTGCCATGCAAAAAGCAGTCAATGCATACTATTTTGATGGAACACCTATAGACCTGCCTCTGGAGGACTGCTTCACTATGCCTATCAAAGAGGGCCATCCTAAAATACCCTCACGTCCCGTTGAAGTCTCGTACTTCCTTCTAGCCTAAAATAACTAAGTTGGACATGTTTCTTTTGTGCTGAATTCTGTGATGAACTACTTCGTTAGGCTCTTCATCCTTTGGGCTGCTCCAAACGCATCTCACTCTTTCATTAGACTCTAAGTCTAATCTTTTAATTTTCATTTAATTTACTTTTCTTATTCTATTGGTTACTTATTTACCCTAATTAGCATATCTTCTCCCAAACCTCACCTAATTGTTGTGAGACTATCAGTTCTTGACTGAAGGGGAATGCTGGGCCACTTCTATTATCTTTCTTATTAACTTAATTGAAGTCATAAGTTTATTAAAATAAGCCTCTTCTGTTCTTTCTACTTAATTATAACCTATGTTATAATTTCACTTGTAATTGCTGCTTTTATTTCCTTCTATAATCTGTACATTATAAATATAATTACAAGCATCTCTTTTCTATTCTAGTCTGTCTTCTTTCATTATGATGCTGCACTCTCTTTAATTCTCTTATGTTATATGACAAGTTTAGCTTTGGACTAGTTCCGCTTGTCACAAATTTACTTATCATAATAACTACTTTACTTTTATTCTATTATCCACGCAGTAAATGCAGATCAAGGTATATTTCTGTTTGTAGCTTCCACTCTTATCTAATAAGTAACTTGATTCCTTCAATTCTTTGCTTTGTCTTCTTATATTATAGGAAGTAGTTCTATTCTACTTGGTTCATTATAAAAATTATGCTAAAAACTCATAAGATTGCCAAATTGGCTGCCTTTAACTCTTCATGTTGGACCATCTCTTGGTTAGGTTCGTGATTCTATAGTTGTTTGTGTGACGACCTGGAATTTTTGGGTACTTGAAATTGGAATATTTAATTAGTTTTAAATATTTGAAAGTTAGTTTAACTTGAATTTCAAATATCATTATTATTTGGCAATTAAATTGTTGAATTTAATAATTGAAAATTAGGTAAAATAGGGAATATGGAACTTAAGCTTGTTAAAAATATTTTAACGGTTTATAAAATTTATATTTATAATACTAGAGATAATAGAAGTTTTAAATTTGAAATTGAAAGTGTTTTGTTCAATTTTGAAAATTTATCATTCAAATTGATATTTAAAAATAGCCTTACGAGGCACATCTCGGATTTCGACAAAATCAGTTCCATTGGATCTGTAATAATGTTGTATTATCGAATTTCAATTTCCATAGAGTTCGAAGTTGTCATGTGATCATACAATTTATAAACGCGCTAGATTTTTATCGAAAAATTTAATATAATAACTGGGTCCAAAAAGCTATCTTCTCCATATGATCGAATTTGGACACAAAACATTTTCCATTGTGTTTGGAATAAGGGTTTAACATTATGAATGCCTAGTGGCACACCTCGATAGGAGTTCGAAAAATTAAATTGCATTTATCGAGATAATTTGAATTGGAATTTAAATTATATATATATATATATATATATATATATATATATATATATATACACACACACAGTCAGCCTTCAGCTGTATTTTTATTCACTTCGTGTGACTGTAGCAAGACCCTTCTTTCACACCAACATCTCCACTTGTCCCCCTCATCCTTCTTTTAAAAAGCACACAACTGATAAAACTATATATTTAATAATATACATCAGTTGTTGCCTGGAGAGAAAAGTAATCAGCCTCTTCTTTTCTTCCCTGATTTCTAAAGATAAAACCATGGTCGATCCTTAGTTTAAAAAAAACAATCAGCAAAGCAATTTGAAATCAAAATCAAACTCAATCAGAATCGTTCGTTTGCTCGAAAAATAAGAGAGAAGAAGGCGACTTCATCGTGATGGTGGGTTCGACGATAGCCATCGCTAGTTAGGGTTTCGAGTTGAATTCGTGTTCAAGCGGCGATGGGGTTGCGAAGGAAGGAGCTCGATTTCGAGGATCGCGAGATTGTGATCGATCATGGTGAGGCTGGGTTCGTCGGCTAGGGTTGCAACCTAGGATGCGTGCGACTGTGTCGTTCTGGTGGGTAGTTGAGTCATGGTGTTCGGGTTGTCGAGCGCATAGCAGTGAGGTAGTTTTTTTTGACATATACATGCAGAGAAATTGATTATTTTAAATTGTTTTAGAATTTTAAAGCAAATATTATTTATTATATACAATAGCATTTTTAGTAATGTATATACATGCATATTTATAAAATTTATAGTAATTATTTTTCAATTTGAGGATGTATATGTATGTTTGCATATACATACAGTAAAAGCAAAAATATGGAACAAATATATGTGCAGATAGATTAATATTTTACAGTAGGTGTAAAACCTATTTTAGTCTTAATTATATATATATATATATATATATATTCTGATTTAAAAAAATTAAAATTAAAATTAATAACAAACAATAACTAGAATTTTTAAAGGTTTGAAGTTATATAAAATTAGATTTTTAGATCTATAAATTAATTTTATAAGTATATATATATATATATATATGTAGTCTTAAAAATAAAAATAAGCATGCATATACACCTATTTTCACTTAACTAGTTTATTTTAAAATAATATATTAAGCAGATTAATTTGAGAAATTAACTTATTTTAATTATTTTAGTTACCAAAAGATTTTTATAAGAAATTATTAGTTTAAATTAAATAAATAAATAGCAATTAATTGTTCGATTAGTTCAAATATTAATAAAAAGTATAATGTTTGTACAAGGTCCAAAACCATGAAGGAAATAGTCGAGATGGAAATGGGTTGCAAACAAAGTTAAAGGTGAGTAAATCTCACTCATTTGGATTACCCTTTATAAATTTAAATAATTAAATTTAAATTATTGGTTGTTTGCTTGAATTGATAATTAGATATCAGTTAGATGTGATATATTATATATAGCAGTATATATATTAGAGTGATTTATTCCCGCATTGTATAGCGGAAGAGACACTATGCGCCCTGCACAATAGCGGATGGCCCCATATACCGTGATATCCCTCCTCGAAGTGGGATTGGTATTTTAAATTGTTGTATTTACTTCTGTGGATGTAGGGAAAACAGGTTGGAGGGATCCAACTAAATTCCTCAAAATGTTAAATTTATTTTATATTCAGTAATATAATTTATGTGATAAGCTGTGATGGATTTTATTGGTTGTATTGGGAATCGAAATTATTGAATGCGATGGCTCAGTTGAATATAAATTATTTGATAAAATGAAATATGTGCAAAGTTTGGATTTTTTTAAAGGAAATAAAAAGGGAAATTTTAAGTAAAATAATTATAATGAATTAAAATAAATTAAGGAATGAATTGGGAAAAGGATAAAGGTTTAATTTTTAAAATTCTAATAAATAAATTCCAAATATGGGAAAGGATATTTTTGAATAAAAAGGAAATAAATGAATTTTTAAACTTAAGTGATATTATTTAAAGGAATAAAGAATTTATTTAAAATTCAGGTTTAAATTTGTTTGGAAAAGATAAGGAAGATATTTGGAAAATTATGAAATTGGTATTTTCAGTTTAAATAAGATTTAAAATTATAATAAAGAAGTTAAATCTGAAATTAATGGGTTTTGAAATAAATTGAGTAAGTACAGGAATTTATTGTAAAATGGACTAAATTTAGAAATCGATTGGAAATTGATAAAATGTTTGAAATTGTGATTTAAAGGAGGATGGGGCGATGGAATTTACAGACCGGGTTTATAAAATGAAATAAGATATCAACGGATATTTGGAGGTATAAATTCACGGTGAGACTTTATAAAAGAATGAGTAATATTTTTAAAAATAAATAGTGGTTTATTTCAAAGATGTGAAAGAAAAATGTATTTCTCTGAAAAGCCAAGTACGTTTTCAAAGCAAATTTTTAAGCATAAGTTAAAAGTATTAAAAAATGTTTTAAAGAATGTTATTGAGAAATTATTATTGAAGTTGTTTAAAAATTTAAAGGTAAATATTTATTAAATTAGTTATAGTAGTAATTATTTTAAAAGGTTAATTGGTATTATGATTTTAAAAGATAATTATTAATATTAATAAAGTATTTTTATTTTAAAGATAATTTGGCTAAAGTTTTTATTTGAAAACTTGTATAGAATTTCATAAATTTTATTTTAAGATTTGTTTTGGCTTAAGCTTTACTTGAGAAATTATTATAAAATTTCATGACTAGTATTTTAAATAAAGTGTTTAAAATAATTTTTAGTTTAAGTGTTTCAAAGTATATATTTTTGGATGAAGTGATTTAAATTATTTTACAAAAAACCTAAACTATTAAGACTTGGCAAATTTTTCAGTGGAAATAAACAATATTTAGAAATTTATTTCGCAACAGAAAAGTTGTTTGAAAACTATTTTCAAAGAGTTGAAGTGTGGAAATATATCTTGCGAAAATATTTTGAAATAAATAATTTGGGAAATTATTAATGATGGCTGTTTGTGAATGTTATTTGATAGTTGAAATAACCGACTATCAATATTGGCCAGTGCGCTGATCGTTTCGAAGAGACAGATCGAGATTAATTACCCGAAAAGCACTTCGATCCGGTTTGAACATTTTCGTATGGAAGGAAAGAGCTTGGAGTCGAAGATGGAGCAGTGAAGTGCAAGGGCCAATCGCTACTAATCCTGAGGGTGATTCCAAAATGGATGTAGTAGGAATAGTGCCTTCAGTTCTGTTCGAACCCTGAGCGGACTTGTATGGATGAATGCTAGTAGACCATCGTCAGGATGACAGTGAGCATTCTAAGTGAATGTGTGTTAAAAAGGTAACGCATGGCCTTGAGCCTCATCAACCGGGAATAGCTAAAATAGGGGAGGTGCGCACAAGGCTAAGTGGCTAGCAACCAATTAGGATAAGGTCATCCATGTCTAGAGGTCCCTTTTATTCAACTGTGTGGGCGGTTGCTAATCCCAACCGCGGGGTGATCTTATTCAGACTATCCAGCAAGGGGTAGCTCCGGTCTGGTGTAGCAGGGGATTAGGGTGGATCCTCGGTATGGTGATCTAGACCATGTACTGTGATGGGCGGTATCCTAGTAGCCCTGCCATTGTATGGAATCCAATCTCCAATAAGCGCCTGTACGGTTTTGATTGTGCCCAACTATGCTGAAACGTGAGATGCAAGCATTTCAGCTAGATTCTATTTTACTTTCTATAGACACTATTATAATATCAGACGGATTTGATAAAAATGATTTGGTTATCGTAAGGTAAAGTCTTAGCATGTTTATTTGTGGCGTGGCCTTATGAGATACCATTGATTTCAAAGGATTTTTGAAACTTTATAATCCAATTGAGTGTGTTTTCTCACTCTGGTTTTCCAGACTAACTCGGGTGTTATTTCGCTATAATGCTCGGCTCTAACCGAGTATTATAGAATACAGGAAAGGATGCTATGGAGCCCAGGAGACGTGCTGGGTGGTGAGACGTATCACACGTATTGATGTATATTCCACTGTATCTGATTAACTGCACGGTCATATTTGTGAGGACAGGTTATTATAACTGTCCAATTTTGTGCTATAGATTTGGATGTACTCTGATGATGTAATGTATAAACAGATATATAGTTCTTTTTTTTTAAAGGTTAGTCATTTATCTATTATATATTATTCCGCTACGATTGTGAGATTTTGATATTGTTTCTATTGCATCTTCTACCTCCTTCTTCTTTAAGACTAATGGTTCGGTTTTTGGCATTCGATTGTTGGCATTTGATACAGTGGACGTATTGATGTCGATTTTCGGGTGTCGAAAAATCGAATCGTTACATTTGGTATCAGAGCTAAAGGTTAAGCGAGAACTTTGGCTCTGGTGGGGATTTCTCATTTGAAATAGAGTCAGTGGTACTCAAAAAATGAATTTGAGTGTATTAATAGATATGAGCGCGTATTTGTTAGTGAATATAAAAATTGTTTTTATATTGTGTTGACTTATCGGTTGAGTGTTTATGGATTTTGGTCGATATGTGGGATGCCATGTCATCGACAGGGGTTTGTAAACTCTTAAACAGGATAAACCGACACTGTATTGTTTTAAAATAGGGCAGATGAAATAATTTTTCCAAATTATTTTTGTATATAAAAGAAATAATTTTCCATAAATTATTATCATCATATATGGTTGCTTGGTTGTTAGGGAATGATAATATTGAACTATAATCATTGATGTGTAGAAATTTAAAATAGAAATTGAAATCATAACAAAATGTTAAGGAAATAAATTTAGATAACAAAATGGAATTTGAAATGTTAATTATAGATGTGGTTTATAAATTGAAATAAGATGCCAGATTAATTTTTGAATAGGGATTAAAAGGATTTGGAATCGAAATTTGGAAAATTAATTTTCTTTGAGTTTGAAAATAATTTTCAAAGGTTTTGGAAAAATAGTAGTGATATTATTTGAGAAATATTTTTGAATTAGATATGAAATCTGGTGAGATTTGGATTTTAAAAACATTTGGAAAATGTTTTTGAAAGGATAAAAGCACTAAACTCTTTCCGGTCGGGGGAAAATAATTCCGATGATGATCGCGACATCATCGGTGTTCATTTTTGAGTTTCCAGGAGAGGATTTGCTGCCAAATTATTATAAATTGGTGTTGTTTGCAAAACTGGGTTTGGTTTTTAAATTCAAAGGATAATTTGATATGCAAATGAATTGTGTGTATAATTGATTTCAAAAATGATTTTTGAAATGTGAGTAATCGTTTAGAAGACTCTGGAATCTTATTTAAAATGTTTATGGAGTATAAATAAGTTTGGAACATATAAAATATGAAACTTGTTGGAATAAAATTCGAATTGAATAAGTAGTTATATTAAAGTAAGTATGGCAATAAAGTAACGGTTTGGATATAACAATTAAATGAAGTAAATGAGAGGGTGGTGAATGAAATAGAAGTTTAAATTTTGAATTGAATTGGGTTTTAACTAAATTAAGTTAAATAAAGAGAGCTTTGAAGAAATGAATCAAAGTAGGCCAAGTAAAATGGTCATTGAAATAAAATTTATTAAGTTGGAAATAAATTTGTGAATGAACAAATTAATTTAATTTGTAACTAAATGGAAGTGGAATTTAATATTGGAATTAAATTTAAATTGTGCCAAATAAAGAAAATGGAAATGAGTCTAGTTGGACTAGATAAAATAAAGGTTAGAGAGTAAGATTAGTAGGTAAACTAATTGATTTAAATTGGTAAGCAAATAAATTGTAATTGAATATTAGGATGATGTTTAACTCAAATTGTGTAAAGCAAAGTAAAGTTGTAGAATTAATTCTAAGTGGACTAAAAATAATTAGAGATTGGAAATAAAGTCCATTAAGATTTAAAATAAACTAGTAAGTGAAACTAATTAAAGAAATGATTAATTAATTATGGTTTGAAATAAGATGAGTAGAATTCAATATTTAAAAATGAAAGGGTAAATTGAATTCAGAATGGAATTGGAAATTTAAGTTAAATGGAAGTAAATATCAAGCTTAAGTGTTAAAGTGAAAATAAATATAAAAAGTTTATAAAATATTTATACTGAACTTAAGAAATGAATGGTAACATTCTTAAGTATATTTGGAATTGTGAAATATTCTAAGTAAATATTTGGATGAAGATTTAATAAAAGTTAGGTAAGAAGGGAAATTTAGAATAAGTGATTAGGAATCAAAATAAATGTGAATAAGAAGGAAATAGATATAACTAATAATCTATTGAGATAAATACGTAGGATGTACGTATATTATTTTATTCGCATAATGATTTGATCCAGATTCGAGTACAAAATTTTGTGATAGTTATATGGATCCGAGTTGGGATTTTTCACTCAATTTTCGACGGCGAACTCTGTATATGGATTTTTGATTGGTTCTGAAATTCTCTATCATAGTTTAGGACTATGCAAGAAGAATGATGATTTCTGATCAAGAAACCAGATCTGTGCCCGCACTAGGAAGTGGGGGAACGATACTAGTTCGGAAGTGAAATTGTGTGATCGAGTAAGTGATCGGATTTGGTATTGCATACAGATGATATAAGGACATCGTACGGGATTGAATGAAATTGAATATTGAAATTCTGTAAAGAGATGAGTAAAATAAATTTAACCGTACTGGTAAGAACTATTGGCAAATAAGTACAAGTGTGTTAAATGCAAAGGATAAATTGGGATTTTTGATTTCGGAAGATGAATTGAATTGCTCGACTAAAGGTATGTATTTAAAATTGCCATACGAAATTTGATGGTTTTCTGATCTAGCCACTTGGCCTTTTGTTTTCTTTTGAAATCTAGAGGCCCGTAGAGGCATTTTGTAGTTGTACCGAGCTAGCCGCGCAAAGGAGATGCTGGAGAAATTTTTCGAAAATTTAGGGAGTTAGAAAGATTTTGAGAAAATTTTGATAATCTAAAAATTTGGTTTTAAATTTAAATTTGAATTGTTGAGTAAGTGATTTTGGTGGTCTCTAAACAAGTTTGGAAAGTTAATAAGAGGGATAGTGTGTCTTCAATAAAAAGATTGTTAAAAACTATTTGGATTGGGAATATAGTTAACGGGTTTTGAACCATTTTTCTTAACAAGTAATCTCGGGGATGAAATTCTTTTAAGGAGGGAGGAATGTGACGACCCGGAATTTTTGGGTATTTGAAATTGGAATATTTATATAGTTTTAAATATTTGAAAGTTAGTTTAGCTTGAATTTCAAATATCACTGTTATTTGGCAATTAAATTATTGAATTTAATAATTGAAAATAGGGTAAAATAGAGAATATGGAATTTCAAGCTTGTTAAAAATATTTTAAAGGTTTATAAAATTTATATTTATAGTACTGGAGATAATAGAAGTTCTAAATTTGAATTTGAAAGTGTTCTGCTTAGATTCGAAAATTTATCGTTTAAATTGATTTTTAAAAATAGCCTTCGGAGGCACAGTCTCGGAATTTGATGAAACCAGTTCCATTGGATCTGTAATGATGTAGTTTTATCGGATTTCAATTTTCGTAGTTTTAGAAGTTGTCGTGCGATCATACGACATATAAACGTGCTAGATTTTTATCGAAAAATTTAATATAATAACTGGGTCCAAAAAGCTATCTTCTCCATACGATCTAATTTGGACTCGAAACATTTTCCATTACGTTCACAATAGGGGTTTAATATTATAAATGCCTAGCGGCACGCCTCGATAGGAGTTCGTAAATTTAAGTTGCATTTATCGAGATAATTTGAATTTGAATTTAAATTATATATATATACACACACACAGTCATCCTTCAGCTGTATTTTTATTCACTTCGTGTCACTGTAGCAAGACCCTTCTTTCACGCCAACATCTCCACTTGTCCCCCTCATCCTTCTTTTAAAAAGCACGCGACTGATAAAAATATATATTTAATAATACACATTAGTTGTTGCCAGGAGAGAAAAGTAATCGGCCTCTTCTTTTTCTTCCTCGATTTTTAAAGTTTAAACCATGGCCGATCCTCAGTTTTAAACAAAAATAATCAGCAAAACAATTCGAAATCAAAATCAAACTCAATCAGAATCGCTCATTTGCTCAAAAAATAAGAGAGAAGAAGGCGACTTCATCGCGATAGTGGGGTTCGACGATAGCCGTTACCAGTTAGGGTTTTGAGTTGAATTCGTTTGCAAGTGGAGGTGGGGTTGCGAAGGAAGGAGCTCGATTTTGAGGATCGCGAGCTCGCGATCGATTGTGGTGAGGCTAGGTTCATCGGCTTGGGTTGCGACCTAGGATGCGTGCGGCTATATCGTTCTGGTGGGTTGTCGAGTCGTGGTATTCAGGTTGTCGAGCACATAATAGTGAGGAAGTTTTGTAATTATTATTTTTTATTTGTTTTAACATATACATGCAGAGAAATTGATTGTTTTAAATTGTTTTAGAATTTTAAAGCAAATATTATTTATTATATATAGTAGCAGTTTTAGTGATATATAAACATGCACATGTATAATACAGTAATTATTTTTTAATTTGAGGATGTATATGTACGTTTGCATATACATACAGTAAAAGGGAAAATGTGGAATAAATATATGTGCAAATAGATTAATATTTTACAGTAAGGGGTAAAACCTATTTTAGTCTTAATTATATATATATATATATATATATATATATTCTGATTTAAAAAAATTAAAATTAAAATTAATAAAACCAACAACAAGAATTTTTAAAGGTTTGAAGTTACATAAAATTAGATTTTTATTTCTATAAATTAATTATATATATATATATATATATGTAGTGTCAAAAATAAAAATAAACATACATATACACCAATTTTCACTTAACTACTTTATTTTTAAATAATATATTAAGGAGATTAATTTGTGAATTAACTTATTTTAATTATTTTAGTTACCAAAAGACTTTTATAAGAAATTATTAGTTTAAAATTAAATAAATAAATAGTAATTAATTGTTCGATTAGTTCAAATATTAATAAAACGTATAATGTTTGTACAAGGTCCAAAACCGTGAAGTGAATAGTAGAGATGGAAATGGGTTGCAAACAAAGTTAAAGGTGAGTAAATCTCACTCATTTGGATTACCCTTTATAAATTTAAATAATTTAATTTAAATTATTGGTTGATTGCTTGAATTGATAATTAAATACCAATTAGACGTGGTATATTATATATAGCAGTATATATATATATATATATATATATTTGAGTGACTGATTCCTGCATTATATAGCGGATGAGACCCTATGTGCCCTGCATAATAGCGAATGACCCCATATACCGCGATATCCCTCCTTGAAGCGGGATTGGTATTTTAAATTGTTGTATTAACATCTGTGGATGCAGGGAAAATAGGTTGGAGGGATCCAACTAAATTCCTCAAAAATGTTAAATTTATTTTATATTTAGTAATATAATTTATGTGATAATCCCTGATGGATTTTATTGATTGTATTGGGAATTGAAATTATTGAAAGCTATGTCTCAGTTGAATATATATTATTTGAGAAAATGAAATATATGCAAAGTTTGGATTTTTTAAAGGAAATAAAAAGGGACATTTTAAGTAAAATAATTATAGTGAATTCAAATAAATTAAGTAATAAATTTGGGAAAATATAAAGGTTTGATTTTTAAAATTCTAATAAATAAATTCCGAATATGGGAAAGGAGATTTTTGAATAAAAAGGAAATAAATGAATTTTTAAACTTAAGTGATATTAATTAAAGGAATAAAGAATTTATTTTAAATTTAAGGTTTAAATTTGTTTCGAAACGATAAAGAAGAAATTTGGAAAAGTATGAAATTGGTGTTTTCAATTTAAATAAGATTCAAAATTATAAAAAGAAGTTAAATATGAAATTAATGGGTTTTGAAATAAATTGAGTAAGTAAAGGAATTATTGTAAAATGGTGTGAATTTGGAAATCGATTGGAAATTGATAAAATGTTTGAAATTGTGATTTAAAGGAGGATGGAACGATGGAATTTATAAACTGGGTTTATATAGTGAAATAAGATATCAGTGGATATTTGGAGGTATATACTCATGGTTGGAATTTTTAAAGGAATGGGTAATTTTGTAAAAATAGGTTTATTTTTAAAGATGTGAAAGAAAAGTGTATTTCTCTAAAAAGCCAAGCACGTTTTCAAAGCAAATTTTTAAGAATAAGTTAAAAGTTTTAAAGTAGTTTTAAAGAATGTTTTTGAGAAATTATTATTGAAGTTGTTTAAAATTTTAAAGGTAAATATTTATTAAATCAGTTATAGTAGTAATTATTTTAAAAGGTTACTTGGTATTATGATTAAAAAGATAATTATTAATATTTATATTTCATAAAGTAGTTTTATTTTAAAGATAGTTTGGCTAAAGTTTTTATTTGAAAACTTGTATAGAATTTCATAACTTTTATTTTAAGATTTGTTTTGGCTTAAGCTTTACATGAGAAATTATTATAAAATTTCATAAGTAGTATTTTAAACAAAGTGTTTAAAATAGTTTTTATTTTAAGTGTTCCAAAGTATATACTTTGGATAAAGTGATTTAAATTATTTTAAAAAAACGTAAAGTATTAAGACTTGGCAAAATTTTCAGTGGAAATAAACAATATTTGGAAATTTATTCCGCGGTAGAAAAGTAGTTTGAAAACTATTTTCAAAGGGTTGAAGTGTGGAAATATATCTTGTGAAGATATTTTGAAATAAATAATTTGGAAAATTATTGATGTCTGATGGTTGCTTGTGAATGCTATTTGATAGTAAAATAACCGACTATCAATATTGGCTAATGCGCTGATCGTTTCGAAGAGACCGTGATCGAGATTAATTTTCCGAAAACCACTTTGATCCGGTTTGAACGCTTTTGTGTGGAAGACAAGAGCTTGGAGTCGAAGATGGAACTGTGAAGTGCAAGGGCTAATCGCTACTAATCCTAAGGGTGATTCCAAAATAGATGTAGTAGGAATAGTGCCTTCGGTTCCGTTAAGACCTAGAACAGACTTGTATGGATGAATGCTATCAGACCATCGTCAGGAGGATGTTGAGTATTCTAAGTGAATGTGTGATAAAAAGGTACATCAACCAGGAATGGATAAAATAGGGGAGGTGCGCACATGGCTAAGTGGCTAGCAACAAATTAGGGTAAGGTCACCCCTATCTAGAAGTCCCTTTTATTCGGTTGTGTGGGCGGTTGCTGATCCCAACCGCTGGGTGATCTTATTCTGACTATCCAGTAAGGGGTAGCTCTAGTCTTGTGTAGCAGGGGATCATGGTGGATCCTCGGTACAGTGATCTAGACCACATACTATGACCGGCGATACCCCAGTAGCCCTGCATTGTATGGAATCCAATATCTAATGAGAGCATGTACGGTTTTAATTGTGCCAAACTATGCTGAAACGTGAGATGCAAGCATTTCAGCTAGAATCCACATCATTTTCTATGGACACTATTATAATATCAGACGGATTTGGTAAAAATGTTTTGGTTATCGTAAGGTAAAAACCCGGCATGTTTATTTGTGGCGTGGTTTTATGAGATCCCTTTGATTTCAAAGGATTTTTGAAACTTTAATAATCTAATTGAGTGCATTTTATCATTTTGATTTTCCAAACTGACTCGGGTTTTATTCACTATAATGCTCTGGTCAGACCGAGCATTATAGAATACAGGGAAGGATGGTGTGGAGCTCAGGAGACGAGCTGGATGGCAAGACGTATCACACGTATTGATGTATATTCCACTGTGTCTGATTAACTTAATAGTCAGATTTGTGAGGACAGGTTAATATAACTCTCTAGTTATGTGTTATAGATTTGGATGTGCTCTGATGATGTAATGTATAAAATGATATATAGTTCTTTTTGTTTAAAGATTAGTCATTTATCTATTATATATTGTTCCGCTGCGATTATGAGATTCTGATATTGTTTCTATTGCTTCTTCTACCTCCTTCTTCTTTAACCCTAATGGCTCGGTTTTTTGTCATTTGATACAGTGGACGTATTGATGTTGATTTTCGGGTGTCGAAAAATCAGGTCGTTACATTTTGCATCAATAATAGCTTATTTCTTAGTTCAAATAATGGAGTTATGGAGGAACAAAGTTTCTGATTCAAGAGTTCATGGAGTTCTATAGAGAATTACATTGGATCAACAAAACAACATTTGAAGTAGGCTCTTAGCATCAAATAGAACACGTAGACTGAAGATTAACTTCCATGGTGGAAGAACGTTGGGTCGATACCGACCCAAGGGGTAGTGTCGGTGTCGAACACCACTTTGATGGATGGGTTTGTTCCTATTTTGGTTTTGCAATTATCCCATGACTCTTTTTGTGTTTGGTTTCTGAGTTCTAAGGCTATCTCTCTAGGCCTTTTACCTTGATGACCCCAAATTCGACTCGTCCAATCTGCCCAAATAATTCTTGGTCAAAACGCGGGATATCAAGAAGTCAAGTAAGTTAGGGTACTGGTTATACCCCAACCTTGCCTTAGTTAAGAGCACTTCGATCAAGATAAAGGAAAGTTTACTCATTGACTTTTACCGCTAAATATAAGATGACTTACTTTCCATAAACGTGCCAACGTTTTAGCACTACTTTATCATATTTGTTTGATTACTTAATGGTACTGGCAAATAAATCCCCTGTATAAAACAAAGCCTTTTTAAAAGAAATCTAAAAACCAACTCTACAAACTTATTTATAGTCTTCGACTCCAAACTAGCACTATTCATCGGTTACAAATGAAACCTGTAATGACCCTTATTTTTCTTATAATTAAATAATTAAATTTAATAAGTTTTTGTAATTTAATATTGAAAGAAATTAAAATTTGTGATTTACTAATGAGAAAATTAACTAGAATGAATGTAATAATGTTAATACATGGTAGTTGATAACTATTTAATGCAATTCCAATTAATTGGAATGATTGGAAAGTTATGATTGGTTATAAAGTGTAAATAAGTAAATAAACCAAGTATTGTATATAAATGATGAAGTTTACGTAATTAATTGAAATTGGTTAAAATAGAATAATTTATTAGTTTTCTTTGTTAACAATAAACTTGGAAATGTGTTTGAATTGGTAAGTTGTAACAATGACTTAATTATCAATTCACTAATCAATTTGTTGAAATTAAATTGTAAATCAATTGCAGTAAGTGTAATTAAATATCGCGTTAATATGAATTAAGAAGATAATTGTAGAATATTAGTGTAATAAGATATAAACCAATGTTATCTATGTCCATAGAGTAATGATTAATTAAATAAAAAGATTGAAATCAAATTAAATTAATCTATTGGAATCAAAATATAATTAAATTGGATTTTATTTACTATTGAAATTGAACACTGTGGTTTGTGTAATATTCAACATTGAATTGATATGGAAACTTGTTTTAAAAAGACTATAAGTTACTAGTAATCAAAAATGATAAAATTTGTTAATTATAAAATTGGAATTGAAAAAGTTATTTAATTAATTTAATATTAATTTATTTTATTAATGTGCAAATAGCTATTTTGGCCACTGTCGGATTTCGTGAAACCAGTTTCATCTGATCCACAACAATGAATTATTATAGGATTTCAAGTTTCGTAGCGATCGCACTTGTCATTTGATCTTATGGGCTCGAGACGCGTAGCAATAAATTTAACTGAATTCAATTTGAAATAAGATGATTTTAAAGCTAACTTCTTTATACGATGAAACTAGGACTTGAAAATTATTCCATTGAGTTTAAAATTTTCAAAAACATCTATTTTGATATATGGGATGACATACTTTCATGTCGGAGGCGGAACGGGCGTTGCGGGTCGTTATTGTCATTTCAAACTGATTCGATATGTTCATTCTTTCATATTTTGTCTTGTCTATATAAATAGATCTTTCAAAACCCTAGTAGCCCTTATATTCCTTAGTATAGTACGTATAATTCAATCTATCTACTTCTCCTTCCCAATGGCGGAAGCATATTATAATTTTAAAACCCTATTCTAATTTAAAATTCAATTTCAAAATCTAACTCCTTCAAACGATGACATATTATATACCGTTTAGAAGCTCTTGACGAGAATAATTCATTGGTGCATTTCATTTCTCAATTCGAACCACCTTTTTTCCATAATTCAGTGATTTAATTTCGATCGTCCATTGGTTTGGGTTTTGATCCTACGGTGGATCCGCATCATATCGACGATCAAAAGGTGGCGTTGGGAAGAGGGTGTCGAGCAGGTCATGGATTTTCCATTCGTTCGTGTCAAGGTGGTCGTGAGTTAGCCAAATAATTAAATAATATGCGATAGTGGCACTGTGCTATCTTGGAGGCGGAGGTAGTCGTGCTTACATGGATGGGAGCAACTCTGGGCGAGGCACGAGGTAGTGGTGACAGATCATGTGTCAGGGGTCTCTGGTCATGGAAAAACGTTGGTCAATGTGCAGATTGGAGGCGGCCCCTGGTAGGAATCGTGCATAGGGTTTCTAGACACGGTTGGAACATGGTTGCGATGTAAGGCGATGTGTCGTCTTCTGTTTTATTTTAATTTAATTTAACATTAAATTTCAATTGTTCTAATGGTCATATCTTTTTCATACGAGCTTGGATTCATGCGCAGTTTTCTCCATTGCGATCGTATCGAAATTCAAGATATTTTGGAATAGGTTTGGACATATTTTGGGACTATTCGATTTTGGGACATATTTTCGATTTCAAATTGATTTGAAATCGAATGTGAGTGTTTTAACCCACTCACAACTACTAAATTATCTTATGCTAGTTAATTTGAATTTATGATTTGGTTAGAAATTGATTGGTTGATGTTTGGTATATTTAAATTGGCATTCTAGTTAAACAAGACTTTTATTTCATTTAATCATCATGTAACGACCAGAAATTTTCGACCTCAAAAATTCGACACTAATACGTTCACTGTAGAAGTGCCGAGCAATCAATGCCGGAAATCCCAGATTGTTAGGGAAAAGAGAAAAGAAGTAGAAGAAGAAACAGAAAATAATAGCACATAATCTCACATTCGCAGCGGATTAAAATATAATATAAAAAAATAACATTTATACAAAGAAAAGCTATATCTGTCAATATATCAGAGTAAAATCATTCACAATAAACTGGACAGTTATAATTAACTTGTCCCTGAATACACCAATACAATCCCAAATACACAGCGGAATATACTCCATATGTTCCTGTCATCCAGCTCGCCTCCTGAGCTCCAAAACGTCATTAATTGAAAATTTGTAATAATCGGTATGACCCAAGCATTACATTAAAGTAACACCCGAGTCAGGCTAGTGACCAGTGTGAGTAAACCCATATAATTGAAATACTAAGTTATAAAACATAAATGAAATTCCAGGGTAACTCGTACCTCACTACGAGTTCTTAACTTGTTATTGTCAATCACTTATTACCAAACAATATTTAAGAACTATTACTCTGTTTAAATGGCCATATTACTTATTTTATTCCATTCCATCCTATTAAATTCTAAAATCAAATCTATAAAGGATTTGTAGATTACTAATCGAAGTGGTTTCAGATATTGCTAATACTCGACACCGGTCTCTTCGAATCCAATGTTATTCTGTAAGTTTAAATAATACAATTTATATTTAGGATATCATATCCACACGACAATTCATCTCAGATAGATAACCCACATTATCACAGTTCAACCATAGTATCTCATATCATAGAGCATCACAAATCACTTATCAAAGATATCAAATAATCTAAGTCATTCAATATATCTTAATCATCCATAAGCAAGATTAATTAATTGTACAATTTCTAATTAATTTAATTAATCTCCAAATAAATTAAATTAACTATTTTAATTACATTTAAATATTTCTTTATTAACATTAATTAATTACAAACCATTAATTAATCATCCTTTAATTATCCACCATAATTAATTATCCTTAATTACTTACATTAAGTAATTAACTACACTTTAATTACTTACATTAATTAACCTCTAATTAATTAATTAATTATACTATAATCAATTACATTAATTAATTGATCCTTAATTAATTATAGTAAGTAATTATCCTTATTAATTACAATAACTAATTATTCCTTAATTAATTTTATTAAGTAGTTATCCTTTTATTAATTACATTTGGTAATTTTCCACTAATTACTTATATTAATTAATTATCCTTAATTAATTAAGTGATTATACTTTAATTACTTTTATTAATAAGACCTTAATTAATTAAGATAAACCATTTACTTTAATTAATCACTTATTTATCATTTATATCTTATTTCAATTAGATGCTTGAAATCAACTATACAAAAAACATTTGAGAATATTTTTATTAATTAAAGTTTAATATACTTATCTTAATCACTTATTAATTACATCATTTTGTTGTTTGAAAACAATCAAAGAGATAATTAGCCTAACACATAATTATATGAACCAAGACAATTTTAAAAACATTTAACTTTAAAATTTATACTTTGTAACTTGTTTGAAAAATTGTTTAATAGATTTACTTTGGAAAACTTGGTTAATATTTCTTTTGAAAACTTATTAATTTTATAAACTTTAAACTTGATCATGCTTTCAATTAAAAACCTGGTTATTATTATTTCATAAAACACGTCCATTCTTTTGCTTTTCATAAAACTTGGTTATATTTTTTTAGCTTTTAAAATTTGTTCATACTTTCTCATACTTTTTAAACCTAATTAGTATAAACTTAACAAGATACCCGGCCCAAAGCAAAAATCCCCGAGTCAACCCCTCAACTTCACGTGCACGACCCCGAGCCTGACCTTAGCAACTACCTTCTTCCTCGATTCCCTTGATCAACCAGCAATAAACATACACAACGTGCACATGTGCACGAGCACAGATGACCCGACCATCTTCGATCGACCATGCCGTCTCCAACAAGTCACCGACCTCTCCCTCCGTAGTCACGACCACCCAGATTGACGAACTCACCTGAAAATCGAAAACGAGCTACTCGATCCCATTGGAACCCAAACACGATCGAAAAATCTCACCCGCACCGCCGCCTACGACAATCTGAGACCCCTCCATCATGACCCGAGCTGCGTCATCGACCCACGCTTCGATCCCACCACCTGCGATCGATCTCGAAGCAACTATGTCGACGCACGAACCTCAATAACCTCTTCGACCAAAACCAGCCATTAAACCCTAAATTGCCATCGACCCCCCACTACGGCGAACTATAAATTGCACCACCATTTTCCCCTCGATCTCCATTCTTCACTCTACCTCAGCATCAGGCACGATATGCAATTCGTCGCCGATCATTGGAAATCGACTAAAGTACACTTCCCATTCAACTCATGAATTCTCCTTAACCACACTTTTAAAAATAATGATATCTAAATCAAAATTCATCATTTGCCAATACGAATCAGATTATGAAATCAAATCATGAAATTAAAATGTTCGATTTTTCTGATTTGCTAAGGTTTCACTGTAATTTCTTATTTTCAAAATATTTCCTAAATATTTTTACTTGAAACTATTTTTAAAAATGATTTTACATTGTTACAATCATTTTCTCTTTTACGATCATCTCCTGAAAGAGATTGGAGAAGGAGGATATGATTTTTGAACTTGTTTTGTCTGTTGAAAATCTAAATAGAGGTATGAATATAGATATACACAGACATGCACTAATTTATCATGATCATATACATGCAAACACTTTAATTCATCCGTGCAAACAACATTACTTTAATTGTTTATCACATGCAACAACATATAAATAGATTAAGTTTTTGAAACAGAAGTTTACTCACTTGTATATGAAAACAGTGAACATGCTTGTTCTTTGATCTGCTACTTGAATATGAACTGAAGCTTGATTTAGAGATGATCCTGAATCTACTTGCTTTGGATCAGGTGAAAACTTGAAAGAGTTGCGTTTTGATTACTTTTTTTAGAAGATGAAAGAAAGGAGAGTTTTAGTAATAGATATGTAGAAACTTTTATCTTTAAACAGCCTATTCTTACTAACATTTATATTTCAAATTAAAGAAACAATTTGCCACTTGTTATTTTGCATGTTAAACAAAAGCTACAGGTTTCCAAAACAAATATTTTATATTTTCCTATGTTTTATTAATTTAAGTATTATGTTTATTTAAATTTTATATATATACAAACTATACTCAGTTCATGTTTATTTATTATTTTAAAAATGAAGAAAACAAATTAAATATGACACTTGTATTTTGCATGTTATACTTGGCCTACAAATGTCAAGTGCATGCATTTATATTTATTTTTGTTTTTTATATTTCCATTTATACATTTCCTTTTTACTTATTATTTATATAGCTTTAAAGAAAAAATGATATAAAACCTAATTATACACTAATTAATAACCATATATATATACTAGTTGTAAATTTATTTTTAAGATATTACTTTGAATTTCAAACCTAAGTTTTATTTTTAATCTACATATACATAAAAAATTATAAATTTGAGAATACGTATTTTATTTTTGTTTGGAAAGATGATTTTTGCAAATTTATATAATTATATTAGAAGATTATCAAATAAATATTTATCTATATATATATATATATAATCAGAATTATTTGTTCAACTTATAAAATAGTGTTTCAATAGTTAAAATCAGTTAATTACTAATTAATAGATGTCCAAAAATCCGGGTTATCACATTCCTCCCCCTTTGAATCTTTTCGTCCTCGAAAAGGAACGAAGTAAGAATTTAATTATAATGCTTATTATCAGTTAAATTATTCTTAAACATTTTAACTCTAAATTTTTTTAAAACACTTCTAAAAGAATCTACATAATATTATCAAATAGTTTTATAAAACTTCTTTTTATAACTTGATGTTTCAACAAGTCCATCCTTGTTCTCACAGAAATTCGGTCATATGTTGATCAGACATAGGACTAAAAATCTATAAGTACTTAGCAGACCCATTTTCAACACCCAGTGAAAATACTAAGAAAACATTTTTGAAAATATAAGAAACATTTTTGGTGAGAATGCCCTATAAATCATCACACCCTCCGTGGTCGCAATTATCCCGATGCTTACGTTGCCATCCCGGCAAAATACATACAAAAGTGTAGGCCTCCGCGCCGCTCGATTACACCATGGAAGCCGCCCCAAATCGCAACTACACCTGGGGTTACATCGCCATCTTGGTAAAAACCAATGTAACTGTAGGCATCAGCTCCCTCGAATTTCGCTGTCAAATGAAACTTCTCCACACAGACCACATAGATTGCAGACTACATAAGTTGAGTCCCAATGTAGCCTGTAGGCACTCACTACCACACGACTTTTGCTATGTCTTCATAGATCGTAGTCTATCGATGTTACGTCGCCCTTACGGCGATATCAAACGTAGACCATAGGCAATCGCTGCCCCTCGACTTCCTCTATGGTGCACAATAGATTGCGGTGACATCGAGTTACACTGTCAACACAACATAACTCAAATGTCTCTGTAGGCATCAACGCCCTCGACTTTCGCTACCCCAACCACAATCCTCAGAATTCAGTTAGTCCGGACTTCCTTCCAGGACTAAATTTAGAACCCCCCTTAGGGCTCAAGTCAGAACCACCCCATGGATCTCCTACTAGAAGTTCATTTCAATGGGAGCGCCTTTTTCCCCACAGCCATTCTCAAAACATTTTGGACTATGCACAAATAGTATCTTTCAAATCATACTCTTTATATGTATCACATATAAATCTCCTTTACACAAAATCGATATCTCAAAATCGATTATTCTCAAACTTGGCTTTCAAAATTCCCAAAGATGATTTTTCCCAAAAATAAGAAGCCTTTCAAAATACATGGGTTCCAAAAACCTTTTTCCAAAATCATTCTCATAAAATCATTTATATATATGTAGATATATATAATTTTGAAAAATCTTGGATCACTTCATACTTATATAGATTCCCTTCTTAATATTTCCAAAAAAAATCTTTCTTCTGGTTTTAGATTCAACAAGGAGAGTTTATCATTTAAAACAAATATATATATATATATATATATATATATATATATTATGCCAAATCAAATATTCAAGTTTGATTTCTTTAGTTACTTGCCACATTTCTTAATTTTTATAAAATGAATTTCCGTTATAGTGATATCCAATTTCCACTCTTATTCATCATATAATTCAAAATATATTTTTCTATTTCAAAAATTATTTATACACTTCTTTCAAAATTTCAATTTCATTCAAGCACGTACGATGTACATATACCATCCATACGCAATATCAAATCTGATCGCTCACTCGATCATACAATTTCACTTTCAAACTAGTATCATCCACCCGACTTCCTTGTGTGGACTCAGATCTAGTTTCTTGATTAGAAACCGTCATTCTCCTTGCATAGCCATAACTATGATAGAGAATTTCCAGAACCAATCAAAATTCCACATCCAGGGTTCGCCGTCAGAAATCGAGTGAAAAATCCTAACTCGGATCAATATACTATCTCGAAATTCTATGTTTGAATCTAGATCAAATCATTATGCGAATAAAATAATATACGTACATTCTACGTATTTGTCTTCATTGATTTTAGCTAAATCAAATTTCTTTTACTGCACATTCATTTTGATTCTATTCACTTATTCACAATTGCTTCAAATTTCCATTTGGATTATCTCTTCAATTATAAAAAGTTTACACTCTGACCACCTTGAATTTAGAAAATAGCTTGAAAAGTTTAAATAGACAAGTGGTTGTAAAATAGTTATTAGTTGTAAAATAGCTGTAAATAATTAAGTAATTATAAAATAGTTGTACAATAGTCAAATAGTTGTAGAATAGTTAGATAGTTGCAAAATAGTTGTAAAATAGTAATTAGTTATAAAGTAGTTGTAAAATAGTAATTAGTTTATAAAACAGTTGTAAATTGTTGTACAATAAGTATAAGATAGTTTGGGTTTTATAAAGAAAGATTGTATAGTAAATAGCCAGGAAAAATAGAGTTAAGAAAGTTTTATACTAAAACAATTTATTTGAAAATATTTCCAAAGTCAAACTGTTCAACCTCTCAATCTCCCATTTCAACCACTTTTCAATTTCCACTTCCATATAAATTGATTCAGTTTCAATTTAATTTGAATTTGAATTAACTTCAGTTCCTCTCCCAAATTCAAATCAATTTCCATTTGAATCTAAACTTAGTCAACTTCAATCTCACTTCTAGTTAATTTAATTTGATTTTCGATTCATTCATTTCAATTCCATCTTGAATTAATTCCAATTCTATTCTCCAATAAATAAAAAATAATTTTATATTAAATTATACTGCCACAAAATATTCCATACATTGATAGATTACACACTAGTAGTTCAAACATTACGTCCATTTACCCAAAAATAAGAGTCTTACTGAAGTCATAAATCTAAACGTCTTCTTCATTACCTAAGGGTTTCGAAAAGAACAAAGCCTAAGCATTCTTCAAGAATCCTCTGTAGGGACTTCCCTCCAATGGGCAAAGCCCGAACATGCACTTTTCAACAGGATGACCCCACATATAACATTTACCACAAAAGGTTACTACCCTCCTATCAATCTGGATAACATTCACGCCTCCTGCAAGACGTTCCATAACCTTAATCTTCTTCTGTCTCTCAGGACAATTCCTATCGATGTGTCCCGTCTTCTTACAATGATAGCAAATGGTCGTCTCATTGGCCGGTTCAAATGGTTTACGCTTCCCCTTCCTCACTTCAGGAAATGGTTAAGGAAATGTCATTTCTTATGACATTTAAAGCATAAGATCTTGGAGCGAGACTGTTGGAATGCACCCTACAATTCCTTTCTTGTCTTACTGCACTTGGCTGCGTAATGAACCTTATTGAAACATCTATAGTAGGTGAAATTATCATAAGGCCCTGGCCCTTTCCTTAACCTGTTAGACTAGATAAGTAGAATTCCAACTTTTACTCTTATTTTCCAAATATGTACATATATATTTTTGCAATTCATTAATGCAATAATCTATTTCGTTTACACACCAGGTCATACTTTCAATTTAAACCATCCTTGGTTTTTAATTTAAACAGGTTCCTTTAATTTTTTTTAAAACAACTCTTGTTCTAAAATAAGATTTCTACATTAAAATATTATTTATTATATCTTTTAACACTTTGAAACAATTTAAAATTTCTGAACATAGATTTAAAACTTCACAAATTAAAATCTTTTCAATTTATAAGTCATAATTATCTATGTTGTCACTTCTTTAGTACATTCCATTTTGCTTTTTCATTGTTTATTTTTAAAAGAAACATCCCTTTATTAAGATACAACGAACATTTTATGATAATAACCAAGATTATAAGATCTGGAAACCAATTCATTTTATATTATCTCACAATTTGTTGGAAAATAAAATCAGGGTAACTTAATTCAGTGTTTCGAAAACACTTCTACAAATTTCAGGATTTTAATTTCTGGTTTGAATCCATATCAAGCTTATTTTATTTGTATAGTTCATATTATCCAATTCCTTTTTGGTTATATATATTACCACTTAAATCTTAGCAATATATTTAATTCAATAACCATCAACCAATTATCTAATATATGTATGTTAATTAGAAAAATTATTGCGTAATATATCAAAATATAAACTTATATAAAAATCATTCATTTTTATATTCATTTTAAAATCTTTATATAAGAAAATAATATGTACGCTCTCATATATATTACACTCAACTCATTCTAGGGTACTACTGTCCCTATCTCTAATGAGTAACCCACTAGAGCCAATGTTCTTGCTTAACATTCGCTCTGATACCAAAATGTAACGACCCAAAATTTTTAACCTCGAAAATTCGACACCAATACGTTCACTGTAGAAGTGTCGAGCAATCGAACACCGGAAATCCCAGATTGTTAGAGAAAAGAGAAAAGAGGTTGAAGAAGAAACAGAAAACAATAGCACAGAATCTCACATTCGTAGTGGATTAAAATATAATATCAAATAATAGCATTTATATAAAGAAAAGCTGTATCTATAAATATATCAGAGTAAAATCATTCACAATAAACAGGACAGTTATAATTAATTGTCCCTGAATACAGTCAATACAATCCCAAATACACAGCAGAATATACTCCATACGTTCCTGCCATCCAGCTCGTGTAACATCCTGCCTTTTGTACGCTTTAAATCAATGATAAACCACACACGTCAGACTTAAACCATACAGAAGGGTGAATTGTTATGGGGTAAATAAGAAAAAGCAGAGAAAGAAAGAAAAAAACAAAATAGAATCTTGCAGCGGAACGATAAAATATAATAATCAAATAAACAGTTCATGAAGCTGTTTACAAAACAATTGATTATGCTTATACAACACATATCAGAGTTACACATACCAGAGAATAATAAATAATGCAGCAGAACAATGTGATGCAGTGAATATAATAATTAATAATAACAAAATCTTCGTCTTCGTCCTCCAGAAACAAAGTCTTCAAATCCTGAAATGCTCAGATTGACCCGAGTGAATTGAAAAGACAAAACACTCGAGTCAGAACTAAAAGATCTTATGTAAGTTAAATCAACGGTAAATATGAGTGTAAACGGCGTCCGAGATGCTTACAGGATTTGACATCTCCTATCCAGTGTCTAACGTGAGTGCAGTAACTTAAGAGATGCTCAAGATTTCACATCTCCTAAGAATCCGTTAAACTATTTACTATGTAATAATATATCGCTATTATATTAATGTCTATATAAAATAAACTTACTTTTTTAATAGCGTTAAGGGGTTACCCATATAGCCCTTACCACGTAATAGTCCCAATAGTCCATCTAGTATCAGCACATCTCCAGATCGGGAGACTACCCTAAATACTCCATGGGCTACGGGAGAAAACCAAACTCGTACAAGGCGCGCTAGGGCAGGTGACACGGCACAACTAGGCAATGCCAGGGTAGATATACCAATTACGCTTCTGGGCCGGTGGTAACGTGTAGCAGCTACTACCGCCCACCTCGAGCCACACCACCAAAATCAATAAGGTGCCCCAATCAATCATAAAGTAGTAGAATGGTATCAAAGGAGTGTGTCCAATAAAAGGTGCTACCTTCTTAGCCTGTCAATCGCTCCTGCTTTAGCCACCTTATGCCAACTCACGGGAGTCGGGTCCACGTATTTACCTCAAAGGAAACGCCGCCACTATCCTACTTCATTCTGGAATCTCCACCGCATACATGGTTGTTAAAGTGGTTTTCAAAGTTGGAAGAGAGTATGACAACTTCCGATCCCGGTCTCTTCAACAACCAAACGTTATTATTACGCCGCGGTCATTTCAAAATAATTTATACTTCAAAACCAGAATATAATATCCATTTCGAAACCATATAAATAAGATATCCTTTCCATTTCAAAAACCCAATCATTATGATATCATTTTTATAAAACCCAAATAAATATAATATCATTTATATTTCAAATATATCTCTTTTCTAAAATCATAGCACTTTCAAATTTATAATATTTCGAAACCAAACGCTTGAAATATAACCTTTCAAAACATAATACTTCGAATTTCATAGCTTCTAAACCATAACTTCCAAAACTTAAATGGTTTGGATATTCAAACAGTATATAAAATAAAATAGTTTGAATTTAAAATTACTTTATAAAGTAAAATAATTTCCTCGACTTCATAATTTTATTCACTTTAAATTAAATCTCAATTTATAACTTTCAACTCACTTTCAATTTCAATAGACCATTTCAATTTCAATATATTTCAAACTTTGAGTGTTAAACAATTTCAAAACTAAGGTTGGAAATTACGATTCAATAATTTAATGTTCTATTATTTAGTTTTGAAGTATTTTCATAATAAATCCATTATCATTTAATAAAACTCAAATTACAAATAACTAAATATTTCCTTCAATTTATTTGTACTTGAAATATTCATTCAATTCATCTTAAACCAAAATCCAGTTATAAAATAATACCTTTAAAATCTCAATTTTATTAAATTTCAAATCAATTTCATATTCATCTTCCCACCTTATTCTCATTTAAGTTAACATAAACTCCAAAAATATATTTTAAATAAATAATTAACCGTATTATATCTTAATAAATTCAAATTTTGTTATTAACTTCTTTTATACTTTAAACCAATTTTATACATAGCTTAGAACCAAGAATTTAGCTATATATATAAAATAACATTTATAAAATATCCAAATCCATATCCTATAAAACCATATATTCTTTGCAAAACCATAGAAAATCATTTCAAAATATTTTTATATATAGACCGCGGTGTATGTATATAGTTTTCTACCATATGGTCAAGTGATACAGATATTTATCATTTCAATCTGTAATTTAAAATAAAAATTCGGTTATATATCATTTCAAACCGCAATCCCGAATGAAATAAAAATGCAAAACAACTTGTAGTTTATAAAAATATAAAATACAGTATCCATTCATCCAATATCAATGATCAACCATTTATCACAATCATCATCCAATTAAATCAATAACATCAATATAAACAGATAATAAACAACAGGTATTCACTGGCGGTTTATATTCAATAATAAATTATATAACAATTTAAATGGCATTTTATATGCAATAATAAATTAAATAGCAATTTAATTCAATTAATCCAATTTAACTGGAATGACGATAAAAATATGCCAAACAACCATAAATAAATCTTTAATCACATCAAAAATTAATTTAACACACATAAGAAATTTTGAAAGTTGTGAGTGGGTTAAAACACCCACCTTTTAAATTTAAATTGAATTTAAATCCAATTTAAAACCAAAATTTGAACAGTCTCGGAATTCTTCCAAACTGGTTAAAATGTCCAGAATTCCAATACGAACCTAGCGGAGAAAACCGCGCATGAATTGGACCTCGTATGTTGAAGTTATGTAATTTAAAACAATTGAAATGCAAATTATAAATTAATTAAGAAATTAATATTATTATGCCACGTCACCTCTAGCAACAGAAACCCTAGCCATCGTTAGTTAATCGCTCGAACCCATCACACAGTCACCAGCCGCTACGAACGCAAGCCAACCCCACCAAATTTCGACCATGCTTCGAGCATCTGACGTCGCCACCGCCACCCCCTCTTCACGCCGCCTCAACTAGCACCGTCGCGGCGCACGCGGTCCCCACCGCGGCCATCAGTTCGAGCTCAAAGACGCGAGCTTCCATGGCCAAAATCGGCAATTTCCTCCACCTTCGACGCGATGTAACCTTATAGATGAGTTTGCCTCGACTCCCTCAACGCTCTAGTACCCCCTGATCGACGCTTAGTCGAAGATCTGCCGTCAAATCGTGAAACCAAAGAACGGATGGCCAGAATTGATTAGCGATTTCAGGACAAACGATGAATCGAAACCAAAAACGAATTACAGATCTGAGACGCATACATCGAGAGCTTCGAATCGATATAAAATTTGATATTGTTTGCGGAGTTTGAATTTTGATATTGAAATTGGACTGTGAAATGTAGGTTTGTCTCCCATCGAGAAAGAGAAGCAACAGATGTTCTGTACGTATAGAAATGAGAAATAGAGAGGCTGCTAGGGTTTATAACGGGGTTTATATAGGAAAAGTTGAAATAGAATGGATGGACATGATTGATTTACACGTTGAACGATAAAATGGCCCGAAAAGCCTGTTCTGATTCCGAAATGAAATTAGGTCAACCCGTATATCAAAATAGATGTTTTAAAATATTTTAAAATCAATGGAACATGTTTCAAACCCAAATTCCGTCGTATGAAGAAGTTATGATAAAATCAAGTTATTTCAAATTGATTTCAATTAAATTGATTTCTAGGCGTTTCAAGCTTGTACGGTCAAACGAAAAGTCCGATCGTTACGAAACTTGAAATCCTATAATAATTCACCGTTACGGATCTGATGAAACTGGTTTCGTCGAAATCCGAATCAGTGGCCAAAATGGCCATTTTTACATTAATTAAATAGGTTAATAATTAATTAATTAAATCAAATTTTCAGTTTCAATTCCATGTTTGCAAATTTCATCATTTTTGACTTCTCAATCATTTACAATGATTTAAACAAATTTAAATGTCAAATTAGAGTTAATAAATTTATCAATTTCAATGTTAACCTCAATTTCATTTAATTCAAAATTATAAATTTAATTTCCAATATTTACTCACAATTCCTAATTAAATTAACATTTTTAATCATCGAAAATTACGAGTCATTACACTCTCCCCCACTCAAAAATTTTCGTTCCCGAAAAGGAAAAAGAAGGGAAAAGAAAGAATTTAGTTGTCAATACATCTTATTCAAATATGAATTTTATAAACAAATGAATTTACAAAATTTAATAATTTAAATAAAATATATCACTTTATACTATTAAATCTTTTTATACTCAAATTAATAAAGTTTGGAAACATTTCGAATATTTTCTATGTCTAAAATTTATTGAAAATTTCGGCAAAGCCTCCTTGTACGGAGAGGCTTAGGAGAAAATATAGTATCAAATATAATAATATAAAACAATATAATTTCCAAAATAATATATCCCCACACGGTAAAAACAATAATATAACGCTAGAAAACCATAATCCGAGAACGTACCTATTAGTCGGGCAATCACGCTTAATTATGAAACCAAAAGCAGTAACAATTGCTTCCATAACCTATATTTCACTTATATAATCCGAAAAGGGTTAACAATTATATAAAATGAAATGTTTAAAGTTGCTTCACCCACTAACAAACAATTCAATACAAACAACCATCATTCGCAACCAAAAGCACACACATCATATATAAATCAACCATTCAAGCAAAAAAAACAATTGATTGGTTCGGGTTAAGACACTTTAAATCACATAAAATGACAAATAACTATGGAGTATTCCATTTACTCAATAGTCTTTGATAAAGCTCAATATATTATTCATACATCTAAGTAATTAAAAGTATCTTTACCCAAACAAGTCATAAACCAAACAAACAACCATTTCAGACAACGGATCAATTTAATTTTTCAATTTCATTCATAACCTTTGTTGTTTGATTTCCTTTTCATTCATATAATGATTTATCTTTTTAAATTACATTTTTCTTGCAAATCTTCAATTCTCAATTTCATTTATTTTCATTCATTTATTATTTAATTTCATTTATTTATAATATTTACCTTCAATTTATTTAATTTTTAGCCTTTCAATTATACTTATGTTTATAACAACTACAACATCCAATTCTTATTTATTAAAGAATTTCATTAAATACTTTCATGATTTCAAATTTTACTTGTAAAATTTCCCATTACGTTTTCTTTTAACATTTTAACTTTTTAATAGTTGGTAAGTTATATATATGTTAAAGAATGCAACTGAAAGTCATACAAGTTTATCCCATTTCTTTTAATTAATTAAATGTTCAATAATTATATCCTTTGCTTTATAGGTTACAACTTCAACTTCCATGTTATTTCATTTATACCCTAGCATTTAATCTCTTATTTTAATTAAAGGTTTCAATTATTAATTAGTTACATTCCATCTCACTACAATAATTAAATCTATTGATTATCAAAAATTTAAGAACTAAATACCGGGTTTAATTTCAAATAATTTTAAAATAATAGATAAATGTATATACTTACACTTATATATATCCAAATATATTTAAAACAATTTAATTTTTTTTTTATATAAAAATGAATCTGTAGTAAAACTACTACAGTGGCCTTCCCACTTTGAAACTCGAAAACGAATGTCGATGATGCGTGCACTCATCACCGAAATTATTTTCCAACGACAGAGAGGGGAGTACAGAACTTATTTTTTTCCAAAATTTCTTTAAAACAATTCTTTCAAATCATATTGAAATATTTATATCAGAAAATACTTCTAATAATATTATTACTATATTCCAAAATCATTCAAAAGAAATTTTCAGAAATCCCGGAACTTAAGTTCTAAATTTCCAATTTTCATTTTATTTTATTTTCTTCAACTCTAGTTTCCAATCAATATTTATAAATTTCATTACCTAACACTCAATACATTACAACCAAATATAACTTTTATAATATTTATTACTTTATCTACAGAAAATATAATAGGCAAAATTATTTCAGTCACCAATATTCAAATCAAATATTGTGTCGGTCTGTCCTATTAAGTGTTTGGAAATCACTATTGATGTTATAGCATCCCATGCACCAACCAGAATTTATAAATACAAAACGGAACAAATTAGCCCAATATTAAAACTGTTTTATAACATTAACAAGTACGCTCTGTCATATATATATATATAGACACACACACACTCGGCAACTCATCATAGGGTATTACTACCCTATTAATAAAGAGTCTGACCCCACAAAGCTAAGTTTTATCGCTAAACCAAAGCTCCGATACCAGATGTAACATCCCGCCTTTTTGTACGCTTTAAATCGACGATAAACCACACACGTCAGACTTAAACCATATAGAAGGGCGGATTGTTATAGGGCAAAAAAAAGGGCAAAGAGAGAAAGAAAAAAAAACAAAATAGAATCTTGCAGCGGAACGATAAAATATAATAATCGAATAAACAGTTCATGAAGCTGTTTACAAAACATTTGATTATACTTATACAACACATATAAGAGTTACACATACCAGAGAATAATAAATAATGCGGAAGAACAATGTGATGCAGTGAATATAATAAATAATAATAACAAAATCTTCGACTTCGTCCTCCAGAAATAAAGTCTTCAAATCTTGAAATGCTCAGACTGACCTGAGCGAATTGAAAAGACAAAACACTCGAGTCAGAACTAAATGATCTTATGTCAGTTAAATCAACGGTAAATAAATATGAGTGTAAACGGCGTCGGAGATGCTTACGGGATTTGTCTCCTATCCAGTGTCAAACATGAGTGCAGTAACTTAAGAGATGCTCGGGATTTCACATCTCCTAAAGATCCGTTAAACTATTTACTATGTAATAATATTTCGCTATTATAATAATATATATAGTAAAATAACTGAATTTTTTAATAGCGTTAAGGGGTTAACCATATAGCCCTTACCACGTAATAGTCCCATTAGTCCACCCAGTGTCAGCGCATCTCTAGATCGGGATACTACCCTAAATACTCCACGGGCAACGGGAGAAAACCAAACTCGTACAAGGCACGCTAGGGTAGGTGACACGACACAACTAGGCAATGCTAGGGTAGATATACCAATTACGCTTCTAGGCCGGTGGTTATGCGTAGTCGCTACTACCGCCCACCTTGAGCCACACCCCCAAAATCAAAAAGGGGCCCCAATCAATCACAAAGTAATATAATGGTATCGAAGGAATGTGTCTGATAAAAGGTGCTACCTTCTTAGCCTGTCAATCGCTCCTGTTTTAGCCACCTTATGCCAACGCATGGGAATCGGGTCCACGTATTAACCTCAAAGGAAACGCCGCCACCATCATACTTCATTCTGGAATCTCCACCGCATACATGGTTGTTAAAGTCGTTTTCGGAGTTGGCAGAGAGTATGAAACTTTCGATCCCGGTCTCTTAAACAACCAAACGTTATTATAATGCCGCGGTCATTTCAAAATAATTTATACTTCAAAACCAGAATATAATATCCATTTGGAAACCATATAAATGCGATATCCTTTCCATTTCAAAAACCCAATCATTATGATATCATTTTTATAAAACCTAAATCAATATAATGTCATTTATATTTCAATTATATCTCTTTTCTAAAATCATAGCACTTTCAAATTTATAATATTTCGAAACCAAACGCTTGAAATATAACCTTTCTAAACATAATACTTCGGATGTCATAACTTCTAAACCATAACTTCCAAAACTTAAATGGTTTGGATATTCAAACAGTATATAAAACAAAATAGTTTGAATTTAAAATTACTTTATAAAGTAAAATAATTTCCTCGACTTCACAATTTTATTCACTTTAAATTAAATCTCAATTTATAACTTTCAACTCACTTTCAGTTTCAATAAACCATTTCAATTTCAATATATTTCAAACTTTGGGTATTAAACAATTTCAAAACTAAGGTTGGAAATTACGATTCAACAATTTAATGTTCTATTATTTAGTTTTGAAGTATTTGCAAAATAAATCCATTATCATTTAAATAAAACTCAAATTACAAATAATTAAATATTTCCTTCAATTTATTTATACTTGAAATATTCGTTTAATTCATCGTAAACCAAAATCCAGTCATTAAATCATACCTTTATATTAAATTTCAAATCAATTTCATATTCATCTTCCCACCTTATTCTCATTTAAGTTATTATGAACTCCAGAAATATAATTTAAATAAATACTTGACCGTGTTATGTCTTAATAAAGTCAAACTTTATTATTAACTTCTTTTATACTTTAAACCAATTTTATACATAGCTTAAAACCAAGAATTTAGCTGTATATATATAATAACATTTATAAAATATCCAAATCCATATCTCACAAAACCATATATTCTTTACAAAACCATAGAAAATCATTGCAAAATATTTTTATATATAAAGTACGGTGTCTGTATATAATTTTCTACCCTATGGTCAAGTGATACAGATATTTATCATTTCAATCCTCAATTTAAAATAAAAATGCGGTTATATATCATTTCAAACTGCAATCCCGAATGAAATAAAAATGCATAACAACTTGCAGTTTGTAAAAATATAAAATACAGCATCCATTCATCCAATATCAATCATCAACCATTTATCACAATCATTATCCAATTAAATCAATAACATCAATATAAATAGATAATAAACAGCAGGTATTCACTGGAAGTTTATATTCAATAATAAATTATATAACAACTTAAATGGCAGTTTATATGCAATAATTAATTAAGTAGAAATTTAATTCAATAAATCCAATTTAACTGGAGTGACGATAAAAATATGCCAAACAGCCATAAATAAATTTTAATCACAACAAAAATTAATTTAACACATATAAGAAATTTTGAAAGTTGTGAGTGGGTTAAAACACTCACCTTTTGAATTTAAATCCACTTTAAATCCAAAATTTGAACAGTCTCAGAATTTGTCCAAACCCCCATCAAAATGTCCGGAATTCCAATATGAAACTAGTAGAGAAAACCGTGCGTGAATTGGACCTCGTGTGTAGAAGTTATGTAATTTTAAAACAATTGAAATGCAAATTATAAATTAACTAAGAAATAAATATTATTATGCCACGTCACCTCTAGCAACAGAAACCCTAACCACTGTTAGCGGATCGCTCGAACCCATCACACAGTCACCAACCGCCACGAACGTAAGCCAACCCCACCAAATTCCGACCATGCTTCGAACATCAGACGTCGCCCCTGCCACCTCTTCACGCCGCCTCAACTGGCACCGCCGCGACGCACGCGGTCCCTCCATGGCCATCAGGCCAAGCTCGAAGACGCGAGCTTCCACGGCCAAATTCGGCGATTTCCTCCATCTTCGACGCGATGTAACCGTATAGATGAGTTTGCCTCGACTCCCTCAGCGCTCCAGTACTCCCTGATCAACGCTTAGTCGAAGATCTGCCGTCAAATCATGAAACCAAAGAACGGACGACCAGAATTGATTTGCGATTTCAGGATAAACGATAATTCGAAAACAAAAATGAATTTCAGATCCGAGATGCATTCATCGAGAGCTTCGAATCCATATAAAATTTGATATTGTTTGCGGAGTTTGAATCTGATATTGAAATTGGACTGTGAAATGTAGGGTTTGTGTGCCATTGAGAAAGAGGAGCAACAAAATTTTTGTACGTACAGAAATGAGAAATAGAAAGGCTGCCAGGGTTTATAATGAGGTATATATATGCAAAGTTGAAATAGAATGGATGGACACGATTGATCTACACGTTGAGCGATAAAATGGTCTGAAAAGCCCGTTCTGACTCTGGAACGATATTGGGTCAACCCAAATATCAAAATAGATGTTTTAAAATATTTTAAAATCAATGGAACAAGTTTCAAATCAAAATTCCATCGTATGAAGAAGTTATGATAAAATCAAGTTATTTCAAATTGATTTCAATGGATTTCAATTAAATTGATTTCTAGGCGTTTCAAGCCTGTATGATCAAACGAAAAGTCCGATCATTATAAAACTTGAAATTCTACACTAATTTATCGTTGTGGATCCGATGAAACTGGTTTCGTCGAAATCCGAGTCAGTGACCAAAATGGCTATTTTTACATTAATTAAATAAATTAATAATTAATTAATTAAATCAAATTTTTAGTTTCAATTCGATAATTGACAAATTTCATCATTTTTGATTTCTAAATCATTAACAATGATTTAAACAAATTTAAATGTCAAATTAGAGTTGATAAATTTATCAATTTCAGTGTTAACCTCAATTTCATTTAATTCAAAATTATAAATTTAATTTTCAATATTTATTCACAATTCCTAATTAAATTAACATTTTTAATTATCGAAAATTACGGGTCGTTACAGCTCGCTTCCTGAGCTCCAGAACGTCCTTACTTGAAAATCTGTATTACTCGGTCCGACCCGAGCATTACATTAAAGTAACACCCGAGTCAGTAAACCCATATAATTGAAATACTAAGTTATAAAACATAATTGAAATCCCTGGGTAACTCATACCTCACTACGAGTTCTTAACTTGTTATAGTCAATAACTTATTACCAAACAATATTTAAGAACCGTTACTCGGTTTAAATGGCCATATTACTTAATTTATTCCATTCCAGCCTATTAGATTCTAAAATCAAATCTGTAACGACCTAGAATTTCTGTCATTTGAAATTCGTATATTTAATTGATTTTAAATATTAAAAAGTAAAATTTGTAAGTCGAATAAAATTTTATTTCGAATATCTAGATTTAATTTGATAATTAAATCGATAGTTTAATATTTGAAATTACAGAAATAATTGGAAATTGGGTTTAATGTGATTAAAATTGATTTGTAAAGCTGTATTAAATCATATTGGAGTTAGAATGATGTTATAGAACTTTTAAAATTGAATTAAAAGTTAATTTGCAGAAATTGAATATTTTAATATTTAATCGATGAGTAAAAATAGTCATTTTTCAAACAGTCTCGAATTTCGACGAAACTAGTTTCATTGGATCCGTAATGTTAAATGATTGTAAGAGTTCAATTTTCGTGTCAATCGGATTTACGGTTTTTCCGGGGCAAGCTAAAACGCACTGAAATCGGTTTAAGTGAATTTTGAATTTAAAATAGTTGATTTGAAAACCTATCTTTCAAATATGATCGAATTGGCTCCCGATATATATTCCATTGCGTTCGGAATATTGGTAAAACATTATAAACGCCAGGAGGCATGCTTCTTTTCGAGTTCAGAAAATTTTTGGGTGAATAGTGCGCGAATATTTTCTATAAAAGGACTTCATAACTCATTATTTGCACTCAAAACCCTAATTGCTTAACCCTTGCAGCCGGCAAACGTTTAATGGCCGAAAATTCATCTTCTTCCTCCTCCTTTTTCTCACAATCCATCGACTTTCATTGAAAAGTTCCAACTATTAAATTGTAGAGCACGTTGCGAACTACAAAACCAACGGTCACGATCGAATTTAACTTGGTGGATCGACGACAAATCGTTCGTGAATGACTCGCGTTCGAGCTCGAATTTTGAAGCACATACACGACCGAGCTTCACTATTTTCTGGCCGATGGTGGCTCGCGTGACGGGCTTCAAAGTGGCAAAGTTCGATCGATTTGAAGATGCTCGAGTTAGGCGCACTAATCTAGGGTTTCGAATGGCTTTAGGTTGGTTCAGTCGCGTTTTTCACTAGGGAAGAAGAAGATAGGCACGCACGGTCCAGATCTCATCAAAAGAAAATCAATGGCCTGGAGATGTAGTTGAAAAAAATATAAAAGTTGTAAATTTTATATATATTTAAAATCGTTTAATCTTTAAAAAGCTATAACTTTTTCATATGAGGTCCATTTCGCACGAAACAAATTGCGTTGGGTTCGTATTCGCGAATACTATGAGATGGAGTTGATTGGAGCTAGTATGAATTTTAGGTAAAATTAAACGCGTGTTTAATTTTATTCGAAATAAAATACTGCAACTATATTGGAAGCAAGGTGAGAACTTCTCACAATCGAATTTGTTTCGATTTAAATTTTAAATAGTTAGATTTAAAATTGCTTGATTGTGTGATTAAATGATGGTTGCTATCTGTTGTATTGAAATAACCCTATACACCGCATATTAAGCGGAGGTTATTTTATTAAACACATATACCGCGATATTCCACCTTGAAGTGGAGTTGGTATTATATATGTACTTGGAGTTGATTTTCCGCATATATAGCGGATGAGACCCTATTGCGCCACATAATTTTATATAAACCCATGTACCGCGATATTCCGTCTTGAAACGTGATTGGTATTGTGCTAACATCTGTGGATGCAGGAAAACAGGTTGGAGGGATCCAACTGGATTCCTCAAATAATTAAATTTGTTTCAACGTTGTGTGTTGATTATTTATAATCTCTGTGTGATTATCTTTGTGATTGAAATCGTTGAAGGCTAAAATTTAGCCGAATATAATTTTGGTATCGTTAGATACCGGAAATAAATAAAAATTTGATTTTTGAAAATTCAGGTTGAAAGTTTATATGAAAATTTATTTTTGAGAACTGGATAAATTTAAAAGAAGGAATTCTAAAATAATAGTTTTATTTTTTATCTTATTGAATAAAATTTCAAAATATGGGAAAAGCTTTAATAAATGGATTTCGGGTAATATTATTCAAAGGTTGAAGAATTTATTAAAAATACGGATTTTAAAGAGTTTGGAAAAAATAAAAGAATTGGTTTTCTTTAAAAGGAATTTATTTTTTAAAGGAAATAAAGATTGAAACTCATTGGGAACTGATTTTTTTAGTGATTGAATTTAAATCTTTTGAAAATCCATTTGGGAATTTATTTGGTGTTTTGAAATGAATTTGGAATCCATTTGAAAATTGATTTGGGGTTTAGTAGAAATTGATTTCAATTTGAGATTAGAATGAAATTCACTTGGTGTTTAATTTATTGGAAAATCAATATGGAATTTGATTTGGTTGTTTTTAAAATCAATTGAAAAATTGAATTGTTATTGGAAGTGAATATTTGAAATCGATTTGAAAATCGTATATCAGTGGATATTTGGAAATTTAAATTCACCATGGAATTTATAAAGGAAAGGGAAATTTGTTTAAAAATGAACACTGATTTATTTTTGAAGTGTGGAAATAAATTTACGGATTTGAAATGAAAATTCAAAGTAAATCGGTAAGGATTTATTTAATTGTTTTAAATGAACCATTTTGAAATGAAAGTGTGTTCTCCCTGGAAAACCGTATAAAATTTCTGAATAGCTTTGAAAAATATATACATATATATGTATATAATTCTAGAATTGGTTTTGAAAAGGATACTTTGGAGAAATTAACTTCTTAAATTGTTTTAAATCCTTTAAGCAAAGGTTTATTAAGCTTATTATAGAAATGATTATTTCTAAGATTTAATTAATAATTGTTTTAGAAAATAGTTATTTAAATAGTTATACTCTATCTACTAATTTATTTTGAAAATTAGTTTGGCCTTAGGTTATATGTAATATTGGTATAATATTTTTATAACTAATATTTTAAGTAAAGTGTTTAAAGAAGAATAGTTTTATTTCAAAGTGTTTTCCCGATATATTTTGGATAAGTGCTATAGATTATTTTAAAGTATTTGAACTCGGCAGATTTCCAGCGAAAATGAATAAACATTTGGAAGTGTTTCCACGTAAGGAAAATGATTTTAAATTTGTTTTCAAAAGTTGTAAAGGTGAAAAGTGATTCAAAATTTGTTTTCAAATGGTTGAAGTGTGGAAAATATATCTTGTAAAGATATCTTTGGAAAATAAATACTTTGAGAAATTATACTGAATCTGGTGATGTTGTGCATATCTATTGATAGTTAAATAACCGACTATCAATATTTACCTTTAAATGGGTATTTGTTGTGATTTGCTTCAATTTGAATGCTACACTTATTTTAAAATAAGCGCTCGTTATTCGGTTTAGCCGGGAGAGGACCTTTGGGTCATAAATCATATTCCAAATAGTGATACGTCGTAATGGATAGCATTTGAAGACTGGTGTTGAAGACCGGATACTTTTGGAAACGGAAGGATTACCGCCGAATGTCTCTGCATCGGCTGATCTCCGATATAGAGATTTTGTCACCCTTTGTGATGGGAATTTCGGACGTGATTAGTGAATATCCGAATTGCAAGGGCTTCTTTGGAAGTGCCTTCGGTTCCGTTCGACCCCGGAACGAACTTGTATAGATGTGTATGACGTTACAATTTGAGATGTAAAGCTGGTTTCTGTCAAATACATTTCTGTTGGTGGCGGAGAATTTATTCTCTTAGCTTAACACCCTTCTTTGAGACGTACGAGCTCAGAGGTTATGTAGTTGATGGTTACTAGTGACACATTCCCAATTTGGTAATGTGGCATACAAAGTGTTGCTGATCATTTGTTGATCGAAGCATAGCTTTTGTATAAAGCGTAGCTTTGTGGACGAGACTTCGTCGGACCTCACACCCCGGTAATGGTCAAAATAGGAATGATGCAGCAAGGTTATAGGGAGTAGCGCCCCTTAGGGTATGTGCATTTCCTTCTGGATAGATGTGGTATATGGTATGGAGCCCAGATACGTAATTTATGTGGATATTGCAATTATATATGACTTTGTGATTGTTGTTGGTTGAGGATCCTCGAATAAAGGTTGTTTACAACCGGGGGATGGCATACTCGTGTCAGTAGTTACCTACTTTTGCAGAGGTAACCCGACCTTGTGTTGGCAGAGATCCGGTTAGGTTCTCGGGACGTCCTTTCAGAGGCGTTCCCATATGGAAATAGGAAGTTCCTTAGCCTGACCATTTGTTGAAAAATCCAAAGAAACAATACGAGCGCTGTACGGTTTTAGTTGTATAACTTGCCATGGAATGTGGCGGTAACCTGCTATTGAACATGATAGTTATAGTAGGCATACGATAATGTTCGTATGTTGGCTAAGATTTATATCATAATTTCGAAATGTTTTCCTGCACTTTGCACTTATAGTAATAATATCAAAGAAATTTTTCTGCGTATCAAGCATGTTTAACTATCATAAGGAGAAATCTCCTCTGATTCTGCGTTTGCGTTGTGTGTGTGTGTGGGACGCCTTATGGTAGTTTCATTTTCCAAAAACATTGCGGATCTATTTTAAAATATTTATTTGTTTGTTTTTAAAGAATAACTGTTTTTAAGTTCTCACACCAGTCTCATGACTGACTTGGAGTTTATTGTTCCCTTCCTAAACTCTGGGTGCCCATCATTTTCCACACGGGCAGTCTAGAGTCAGGTTATCAAGTTATTCTAGAATTCAGGAGAAGCTGTGGAGATCAGAGGCAAGCTGAATGGCATGGTGTATCAACCAGTATATAGTATTTCTTTTCCGCTGTTTGTTGTTGTAAACTCTGATAATGTAATGTAATGTGATGTAATGTATAAAATGTACAGTTCTTTGGATTTAAAGATTATTCATTTATCTATTATATGTTGTTCCACTGCGAATGTGAGATTCTGATATTGTTTCTGTTGCTTTTTCTTTCTTTCTTACTTCTTCTATCTTTTTCTTCTTCTTAAACCCTAAGGATTCGGTTTTCCGTCATTCGATTGTTCGGCAGTTGATACATTGGACGTATTAACGTCGATTTTCGAAAGTCGAAAATCCTATTCCGCACAAAATCTACAAAGGATTTGTAGATTACTAATCGAAGTGGTTTTGGATATTGCTAATATCCGACCCCGGTCTCTTCGAATCCAATGTTATTCTTTAAGTTTGAACAATGCAATTTATATTTAGGATATAATATCAACACAACAATTCATCTCAGATAGATAACCCACATTATCACAGTTCAACCAAAGTATCTCATGTCACAGAGCATCACTAATCACTTATCAGAGATATCAAACAATCTAAGTCATTCCATATGTCTTAATCATCCATAAGCAAGATTAATTAATTGTATAATTTCTAATTAATTTAATTAATCTCCAAATAAATTAAATTAAATTAATTATCTTAATTACTTTTAAATCCTACTTACTTAACATTAATTAATTACAAACCATTAATTTATTATCCTTTAATTATCCATCTTAATTAATTATCCTTAATTACTTACATTAAGTAATTAACTATCCTTTAATTACTTGCATTAATTAACCTTTAATTAATTAATTAATTAATTATACTATAATCAATTACATTAATTAATTGATCCTTAATTAGTTATAGTAAGTAATTATCCTTATTAATTACATTAAGTAATTATTCTTTAATTAATTTCATTGAGTAATTATCCTTTAATTAATTACATTCAGTAATTTTCCATTAATTACTTATATTAATTAATTGTCCTTAATTAATTAAGTAATTAAAATTTAATTACTTTAATTAATAAGACCTTAATTAATTAAGATAAACCATTTACTTTAATTAATCACTTATTTATCATTTATATCTTATTTCAATTAGATGCTTGAAATCAACTATACAAAAAACATTTAAGAATATTTTTATTAATTAAAGTTTAATACACTTACCTTAATCACTTATTAATTACATCATTTTATTGTTTGAAAACAATCAAAGAGATAATTAGCCTATCACATAATTTTATAAACCAAGACAATTTTTAAAACATTTAACTTTAAAATTTAAACTTTGTAAGTTGTTTAAAAACTTGTTTAATAAATTTACTTTGGAAAACTTGGTTAATATTTCTTTTGAAAACTTATTCATTTTATAAACTTTAAACTTGATCATGCTTTCATTTAAAAACCTGGTTATTATTATTTCATAAAACACGTTCTTTTGCTTTTTATAATACCTGGTTATATTTTCTTAGCTTTTAAAATTTGTTCATACTTTCTCATACTTTTTAAAACTAGTTAGTACAAACTTAACAAGATACCCGGCCCAAAGAAAAAACCCTCGAGCCAACCCCTTAATTTACCGCGCATGACGCCGAGCCTGACCCGAGCAACTACCTTCTTCCCCGATGCCCTTGATCAACCAGCAATAAACATAAACAACGTGCACACATGCACCAGCATAGACAACCCGACCATCTCTGATCAACCGCGCCATCTCCAACAAGTCGTCGACCTCCCCTTCCATCGTCACGACCACCCAGATCGACGAACTCACCTAAAAATCGAAAATGAGCTACTCGATCCCACTGGAACCCAAACCCGATCGACAAATCTCCCCTGCACCATCGCCTACGACAATCTGAGACCCCTCCATCACGACCAAAGCTGCGTCATCGATCCACCTTTGATCCCACCACCTGCGATCGATCCCGATGCACCTATGTCGACGCACGAACCTCGAAATCCTCTTCGACCCAAACCAGCCATTAAACCCTTGATTGTCGTCGACCCACCACCACGGTGAACTATAAATCACACCACCATTTTTCCCTCAATCTCCATTCTTCACTCTACCTCCAGTATCAGGCACGACATGCAATTCGTCGCCAATCGTTGGAAATCGATAAAAGTACACTTCCCATTCAACTCACGAATTCTCCCCAACCATGCTTTTAAAAATCAAGATATCTAAATCAAAATTCATCATTTTCCAATGCGAATCAGATTATGAAATCAAATCATGAAATTAAAATGTTCGATTTTCTGATTTGCGAAGGTTTCACTGTAATTTTTTATTTTCAAAATATTTACTAAATATTTTTACTTGAAACTGTTTTTAAACTTTTTTTACATTGTTACAATCATTTTCTCTTTTATGATCATGTCCTGAAAGGGATTGGAGAAGGAGGATAGGATTTTTGAACTTGTCTGTTGGAAATCTAAACAGAGGTATGAATATGGATATACACAGACATGCACCAATTTATCATGATCACATACATGCAAACACTTTAATTCATCCATGCAAACAACATTACTTTAATTGTTTATCACATGCAACAACATATAAATAGATTAAGTTTTTAAAAAGAAGTTTACTCACTTATATATGAAAACAGAGAATAGGCTTGTTCTTTGATCTGCTACTTGAATGTGAACTTAAGCTTGATTTAAAGATGATCCAGAATCTACATGCTTTAGATCAGGTGAAAACTTGAAAGAGTTGCTTGTTTGATTTGGTTTGATTACTTTCTTTTAGAAGATGAAGGAAAGGAGAGTTTAGAAATAAATATGTAGAAACTTTTATCTTTAAACAGCCTATTCTTACTAACATTTATTTATATTTCAAATTAAAGAAACAATTTGCCACTTGTTAATTTTGCATGTTAAACAAAAATAAAAGTGTCCAAAAACCAATATTTTCTTATGTTTTATTAATTTAAGTATTATGTTTATTTAAATTATATATATATATATACACACACACAAACTATACTTAGTTCATGTTTATTTATTATTTTAAAAATGAAGAAAACAAATTAAATATGACACTTGTATTTTGCATGTTATACTTGGCCTACAAATGTCAAGTGCATGCATTTATATTTTTTTTTGTTTTTTATATTTCCATTAATACATTTACTTTTTGCTTATTATTTATATAACTTTAAAGAAAATGATATAAATCTAATTATGCACTAATTAATAACCATATATATATATACTAGTTATAAAATTATTTTTAAGATATTACTTTGAATTTCAAACCCAAGTTCTATTTTCAATCTACATATACATAAATAATTAGAAATTTGAGAACAATATTTTATTTTTGTTTGGAAAGATGAGTTTCGCAAATTTATATAATTATATTAGAAGATTATCAAATAAATATTCATATATATATATATATATATATATATATATATATATATATATATTGTCAGAATAATTTGTTCAACTTATAAATTAGTGTTTCAGTAGTTAAAATCAGTTAATTACCAATTAACAGATGTCCGAAAATCTGGGTTATCGCACATCATTTAATTAAATATTGAATTTAATTGTCAATTGAATACCTGTTGATGATAATCAATTAACTGATGTTATTTATTGGTTGATTGAATGGTGATTGTGATGTATGTTTAATTAATTGATATTGGATGACTGGATGTTATATTTTTATATTGTTATAACACTGCAATTTCCCTACGGGTTGAAATGATACATACCTGAACGATCTATAGATTAAGAAAAAATCGTTATTGGTTGAAATGATAGAATCATGCGATTTTTATGGATTTTGAATTTTATTTGGGGTTGCGTGTTGAAATGATATATATCCGTAAATATGAAATATTTGCTGATTGACATGATAAATATCCGTGTCACTTGACCATAGGATAGAAAATTATATACGGACACGTGATTGGTTAAATTAAATGATTTTAAATCCTTAAATTTTGAATTTAGTTAAATAATATTTTGAAAAAAATTTGAGTTATATAAACTGAATTATTTTGAAATCCAAGTTTTAAATGTGAAATTTGAATTGGTTTAAATTGAAATTTTAAACTTAGATTTGAAGTACAAATGAAATTTATCGAAATTGAGTTATTGAATATTTGAAAATTTAACTTTGAAATCTACTAAATTTGAAATAGTGTGGATTTATTGCCCGAACTTGGATTTGAAATCGATATTGATTAAATGGTTTAAATGAGAACTTGAACTGAAAGAAAAAATTTAGTTTGTTGATTTGAAAGCTGGACATGGTCCAAATGTGTTGAAATGAATGAAACAGTTTAATTTGATATTAATTTCAAATTTATCGTTTTAATATAAACTATTTAAAAGTATATTATTTAAATCCTGATATTAAGGTTTTCAAACTATCAAACCAGTTTCATCTATTTTAAAACTATTTTAATCAATTTAAACTATTTTAAATCTATTTAATCTATTTCAAATCTATTTAAACTATTTTGAATCTATTTAATATATTTTAAATCGATTTAAACTATTTTTAATCTATTTTTTTTAACTATTTTAGAGTATTTTAACTATTTAAAAATTTATTTTAAATATGTTGAACTATTTTTAACTATCTAAACTATTTTCTAAATTTCAGACTAAGTAATTTAGAAGTGTTTATATTCAAATCCTTGATTTAAAAACAAATACGATTTAATGATGTCGTAACCTATGTTGGGATTTAAATGACATATTTAAATTGAATATGATATTTTGATATCAGTTATGAATCGGTTTTGAAAATGTAAAAGAACCAACCAGTGTGAAATAAGCATTTGGTTGTTAAAAAGACCGAGGTAATATATTATCAAACTCTCTGCCAATACCGAAAACCACTTTAACAACTATGCACGTTGTGGAGATTCCAGAATGAAATAAGGGTTTGGTGAACGATTTTATAGGAGGTACTAACGTAGCCTGACTCCATCGAGTCAGCTTGATGTGGCTAAAATAGGAGCTATATCGGGTCAAGTGAGGTCGCTCCTCTTATCGGAAAGATTTCTTCGATACCATATTACGACTTTGTGATTGATTTGATGGCCATGCCTCGATTTGATTATCGGAGTGTGTTCCGAGATAGGCCGTAGTAGCTTCTATGCGTTTCCACCAGTCCAGGAGTGCAAATGGTAGAATCCTACCCTGACATTGCCTCGCATGCCTTGTCACATGCCTTATCGTGCCTTTTACGAGATTGGTTTGTACTATACCTAGTGAGCGCCCTCTGATAGCCCTTCAGTTTGCTTAGGAATTACGGTACTGCATAGACAACGAGAATATATAAAAATGTGTTAAGGTGGATATGGGTAACACCTTAGCGCTATTTTAATACTTTACTTTGCTAAAGGCACTATTATAATATCGTATTGTACTATGTATGTAGATAGTTTAACAGATCCTTAAGAGATGAAAATCCCGAACATCTCTTAAGTTAGTGCACTCACGTTTGAAACTGGATAGGAGATGTCAAACCCCGTAAACATCTCCGAAGCCGTTACACTCATATTTATTTACTGTTGATTTAACTTAAGTAAGATATTTTAGTTCCGACTCAAGTGTTTTGTCTTTACATTATGCTCGGGTTTGTCTGAGCTTTTCTGCGTATTGAAGACTATCTTTTTGGAGGTCAAAGATGAAGATTTAGTATATTTCTGCTATTTATTATATTTGTTCCACTGCATCATATTATTCTGCTGCATTATTTATTTATTCCTGCTATATGTACTCTGATTATGTATTGTAAAAGTATAACCAAATGTTATTAGTAAAACAACTTCATGAACCTAGTTTGATTATTATATTTTATCATTCCGCTATGAGATTCTGTGTTTTTTTATTCTTTCTCTTCTTTTTCTTATTACCCCATAACAATCCTCCCTTTTAAATGGTTTAAGTTTGACATGTATGGTTTATTTTTGATTTAAATCGTCCAAAAAGGTGAGTCGTTACATTTGGTATCAGAGCTTTGGTTTAGCGATAACCTTAGTTTTGTGAGGTCCGACTCATTAGAAATAGGGTAGTAATACCCTAGAATGAGTCGTTGAGTGTGTGTGTGTGTGTGTGTGTGTGTGTGTGTGTGTGTGTGTGTATATATATATGAGAGAGAATACTTGTTAGTGTTATAAAATGTTTATATTGTGATAATTTATTCTATTTAGTATTTATACATTTTGGTCGGTACATAGGACGTTATGGCATCGATAGAGATTTCGAAACACTTAATAGGGCAGACTGACGCGATATAATTTTATAATATATTTTGTATATAAAAGAATAATTTTTCATATATAAATGATATAGTTGGATGTGATATGTTTGTTTGTTAGGAATTGAAATTTTATACTATTGGTGGCAAAGTGGGATTATAAATACAATGAATATAAAATTGAAAATTTGAGAACTTAAATTCCAGGATTTTGAATTTTTTTTAAAGGACTTGAAATATACTAGTAGTATTTGGAAGTATTTTCTGATGTAAATATTTTCAATGCGATTTAAAAGAAATGTTTTAAAAGAAATTTTAAAGGAAATAAGTCCCGTATTCCCCTCTCTATCGCTGGAAAATAATTTCGGCGATGAGTGCACGCATCATCGACATTCATTTTTGAGTTTCAATATGGGAAGGCCGTTGTAGTAGCTTTCAACACATTTGTTTTGATAAACAAATTTTAATTTTATTTTCTAAGTACGATTTGACATGTATGAAAGATATGAATATGTATATTAGTTTGCAAAGAAACCCGGAATTTAGTTCTTAAATTCTTTGATAATTAGTAGTTTTCAGTTATCGTAATAGAATGAAATCTTGACTATATTATTAATTGAAAACTTCTAAAACGAAAATAAGCAATTGGAGGCTAAGTAATTAATGAAATAAGAAATTGAAAATTTATAACTTATAGATATGAATATTTATAAGATGTAATTATTGAACATTTTGTTAATTAAAATAAATAAGATAAACTTGTGTAGCATTCAATTATATTCTAAAAGACATAGATATAACTTACCAAAATCTTAAAAGTTGAAATGATAATAAGATATGTAATAGAATAATGTACAAGTAATATTTAAGTAATGAAAGAGTTCAAATGGAATTATTTTTATAAATAAGAATTCAGATATACAGTGAATGTTATAAACATAAGTTAATGTTTTGAAATGCTAATAATTTGGTTGAATATTACTAATAAAATGTTTATAAAGCTAAGAGATGACTGAAATGATTCACAAATAAGTTTATTTTTAATTGACCCTATAAAGGAATGGGTTTAATTCAATGATATTATATAAGAAGAAACGAATGTAAATTAAGAAGTTAAACTTAAGTATGAATTGATTCATTAATGAATGTTAATATTAAATTGAAATCAAACTATATAAACAATGAATGTGAAGGTAGAAAACTTAAGTTTGAATTCTTTCCACTGATGAATAAAATTAAATTGAAATCAAGTTATATAAGTAAATAATAAATGTGAATAAATAAATGCAAATTAATAAGAGATATCCTTGTATGAATAAATTGAAATGAAATGTATGTATTCTTTAACAATGTATTCAATGATGAATCCAAGCATTGAATGGGAGCTATATTATGTAAATAACATATGTAAGTCAATGAATGAAGAAAAAAGACAATGTATGAATGAATGAAAATAAAATGAAAAGTAAATGATGAAAAAATAGAAAAAAAACCAATAGCATGAACTTAAATGATAGTGTGTTAAATTCTTTATTGTTTGGCTTATGAAAAGTTTAGGAAAGGGTACTTCTAATTATTTGAGGTTGTATGAATAATCTATTAAGATATTATCTATAACGACCCGGGATTTTAGATATTTGAAATTGGAATATTTAATTGATTTTAAATATTTAAAATTTAATTTTTAACTTGAATTTTAAATATAACCAATTTTTTGATAATTAAATTATTTAATTTATAATTGAAAATTGGGTAAAATGTTGAATCTTGGTTTTTAAGCTTGTTAAAAATAGTTTAAAGGCTTATAAAATTTATATTGATAATACCGAAGATTGTAAAAGTGTTAAAATTGAATTTAAAGGTGATTTGTTCAGTTTTAAAAATATATCGTTTAAATTGACATTTAGAAATAGCCTTCCGAGGCGCAGTCTCGGAATTCGATGAAACCGGCTCCATTAGATCCGTGATAGTGTTTTATTATCGGATTCAAATTTCGTAGTGTTGAAGTTGTCGTGTGATCGTACGGGATATAAACGCGCTGAAATCTATATCGAAAATTCAATATATTTATTTGGGTCCAAAAAGCTATATTCTCCATACGATCAAATTAGGACTCGAAACATTTTCCATTGCATTTGGAATAGGAGTACAACATTATAAATAACTGGCAGCATGCCGAGATAGGAGTTTGAAATTTTATGTTGTGTATACCGAGACAAATTGAAATTTAATTTAACATTATGTATATATTCACATATACAACCCAACATTCAACTGTAATTCTTTCACCATCAAACTTTTTCCTTCTCATCGGCTTTTTGCTTTTTCAGAGCACTGTAGCTTGTTGATTCAAGCACGCTAGCATCCCATCTTTACTCCCCAAGTTTCTTTTTATAAACGCGTGCAAAGCAGTTAAGTTCAAAATCAAAGAAAATGGCCAATATAAAAAAGAAAGAGAAGAATAGCAGAATTCATTCAAACCCTCGTTCACCCCCTTTCTTCTTTTCCCATTCAAAAAACGAATAAAATCAAAACCCAGTTCGAATTTGTAAAGAAAACAAAGTCAAAAATCTCTTCATTCTCAAAAAAAATAATCGAAGGAATCAAAGCCAGCTTGATTTTGAAAAAAAAAAATGAATTCGTTCTCTTCTTCTCTCTAGTTCAAACAGAACCGCTTATCCCCCAAATTCCTCTTCTCCTCCACTAATTCGAATTTGAATTGACTCCATATATAGAAAAACGAAGATCGATACGCATTCATAATCGAGTCAAGCTCGTCGAGGCTCGGGCGTCAATATGAGGATGGCTTGTCAAGGCGGTCGGTAGTGGAGTTGATGAGCTCGTTCTCGACCGGCGGTAGCTGGGTTTGATCATGAGTGCATGGACAGGGGTAGGTGGAGGTTCATCTACGCGATGATGGAGGGGAACCGTGTAAAGCTGGGTGGAGGCGGCAGGGGAAGTTCTGGTGTCATGATGGTAAGGCGATGCTTGTCGTGGAGGTTGGCAATGGCGATGGCGAGTTTGATTTGGGGTAAGTTGCGACGATGGTGAGGCAGCTCAAGGTGATGTTGGGAGTGGGTACGTTATGTTTTTATTTTAACGATGGATTAAAGGATAAATAATTATATTGTATGAGATTTTTAACTTATGAATGCAATATAGGTTTCACGGTGGTTAGGAAGTTAGCATATTAATTGCTAAATGGGGTTTAGTAATTATATCATTACAGGTCAAATGCGAAGCGTGTGTGTGTCTATATATATATATATATATATATATATATATGGGATTTTCTTTACAGGAATTTTTCTTTAAATATACATACATACATACACACACACACACATATATATATATATATAAAGTTTAAAATAGGAAACTCTTGTTAGTCAGAGAAATATATATATATATATATATATATATAGAAAGATTTAAAAAAAAATAGGAATTTTAAATGTTGAAGAGTCTATATAAAATTGGATTTTTGAATCTATATAAATTGATTTTTATAAGTGTATGGGTTTCCAAGAAAAAGAAAAAAAATATAAGTATAGATATATCTATATAAAAATATCTATACATATTTCCATTTACTAGATTATTTTAAAATAATAGATTAAGGAGATTAACTTGTTTAAATTAACTTATTTAATTAATTTGGTTACTAAAAATTATTTATGATAGGAAAATTAGTTTAAAATTGAATTTTTTTTAAATTAAATTAATAAATGGTAATTGATTATTCGATTATGTAAATGTTAATAAACCATATAATGTTTGTTACAAGGTCCAAAATCGTGAAGAAAATAATCGAGATGGAAATGGATTGCAAACAAAAATCAAAGGTGAGTTAGTCTCATTCAAATTGGATTGTTGGTTAATTTAATCAGTTAAAATTAAATTGGTGGATTGATTGCTTGAATTGATAATCTATTATCGGTCTAGATGTGATATTATATAGTAGTGTATGTGTGTATATATATACACTGGAGTGATTGATATTCCTGCATTATATAGCGGATGAGATCTTATGTGCCCCTCATAATAGCATATGACCTTGTATACCGCGATATCACCCACGAAGTGGGATTGGTATTTTTATATTATGCTGGCATCTATGGCTGCAGGGAAACAAGTTGGAGGGACCAACTGGATTCCTTAAAATTGTTGAATTTATATTCACATTCAGTTATATGAAATATTGAATGATTTGTGATATATTATGTTGGAAAATTAATTTATTTGATGTTTATATATTGCTGGATATATGGTGACATTTTAAAAATGTAAATAATGAATTTTGAAAGGGGAATAAAAAGCGAAAACTAAAAGTAAGAAATTTATAGTAAAGATGGTTAAATTTAAAAGGAAAGAATTGGGAAAGTTAATTGTTTTATTTTTAAATCCTATTTAATAAATTCCAGAATATGGAAAAGAATAGAGCCTTTGGATAAATGTAAATTAAAGGATTTTAAAAAGTAAGGACTTAAGCAAGATTGATTTTAAGTACAAAGGGTTTATTTAAAAATTTAAGTTTTAAAATGGGTTGGGAAAAATGAAAGGAGAATTCTGAAAAAGATTATGAGATTGGTATTTCAGATTTAAATAAGGTTTTAAATCATAATGAAGGAGTAAAACTGGAATTAATGGATTTGGAATAAATTTGGATATATCGAGAAATAAAATTTTAAAAGGAATTTAATTCGAAGAATTGATTTGAAAATCGATTAAGTGCTTTGGAAACTATGACTTAGAGGGAAATGAGATTATGGAATTTATAAACTCGGTTTATAAATAAAGTGAATAAATATCAGTGGATATTTGAGATTTAAATTCATGGTGGGAATTTATAAAGGAATAAGTAAATCGTTTTACAAATAAAAGAGCAGTTTTATTTTTAAAAGTATGGAAAAGAAAATTTATGGGATTGGGATGTAAATTAAAGTGGAAATAAATCGAGAAGGATTTATAAATGATTAGAGGGCCTATATTGGAATAAAAAGTGTAATTTCCTGAAAAGCCAAGTGTAATTTCAAAGGAGATTTTTACGCATAAATTAGAAGTTTTAAAAGTGGTTTTGGAAGAATGTTTTAGAAAAATTATTATTCAGTTTTTTTAAAATTGTTAAAGTAAATATTTATTTAAGTTAATTATAGTAGTTATTATTTTTAAAGGTTTAATTAGTATCTTGATGTGAAGGATAACTATTAAATATTTATACCTTATATAATAGTTTTATTTTAAAAGTAGTTTTGGATAAAAATTTATTTGGGAAATTATTATAGAATTTCATGACTATTATTTAGAATAAAGCGATTTAAGTAGTTTTATTTAAATGTTTTAAGTGTATATTTTTGGTTGATTTAATTTATTTGAAATCTAAATTTAATAAGACTTGGTGCTTTTCAGTGGAAATAAAATAACGGGTTGAATGATTGTTTAATTTGATAGTTAAATAACCGACTATCTATATTGGCCAACGCGCTGATCGTTTCGAAGAGATCGGGGTCGGATTTAATTATTCGAAAACCACTTCGATCTGGTTTGAACGTAGCGAATAAAGACCGTGAAGAAGATAAAGACGGTGATTCGGTTTGTCTAGACCGAGGACAACTTGTAAGGATGAATTCTATTAGACCATCGTCATTGGACAACGGTGAGCATTCTAAGTAAATGAGATCTTTGAAAAGGTAACGCTTAGCATCAAGCCTCATCAACCTGGAATTGTTAAAACAGGGGAGCTGCAGCAAGGCTAAGTGGGTAGCACCCAATTTGGGTAAGATCATCTCTGTCTAGAGTCCCTTTTTGATCTCGGCTGTGTGGGCGGTTGCTGATCCTAACCACAGGGTGATCTTATTCGGACTATCCAGTAAGGGGTAGCTCCGGTCCTGTGTTGCTGGGGATCGGGAGTGGTCCTTGGTACTCTGATCTAGGCCAGGTATTGTGACGGACGGTACCCCAGTAGCCCTGCCATTGTATGGAATCCATTATACAATAAGCGCCCGAACGGTTATGATTGTGTCCTATTATTGCTGGAACGTGAGATGCAAGCATTTCAGCTAGATTCTATTTTACTTCTATAAACACTATTATAATATCAGATGAATTTGATAAAAAGGTTTTGGTTATCGTAAGGTAAAAACCCGACATGTTTATTTGTTGCGTGGTCTTACGAGATACCTTTGATTTCAAAGGATTTTGAAACTTTAATAATTCAATTTCGTATGTTTTCTCACACTGGTTTTCCAGACTGGCTCGGGTGTTATTTTGTTATAATGTTTAGGTCAGACCGAGTATTACAGATACAAGATAGGATGCTATGGAGCTCATGAGACAAGTTGGATGAAGGAGACGTATATCACGTATCTGACTTATATTCCACTGTGTATGTACGTTGTATATTCAGCTTTGTGAGGACAAGTTATTATAACTGTCTAGTATTGTGCTATTGTTTGATTGTGTACTCTAGTGATTGTAAGTATTAAACGGTTACAGATTTTTTGTATAAAAATTTGTTGTCATCTATTATATGTTATTCAGCTGTGATTGTGAGATTCCTATGTTATTTTCTATTTCTTCTTCTACCTCTTTCTTCTTTAACCCTAATGGTTCGTATTTCTGTCCAATTTGAGTTGAACTGATGGAGAATATTGTCAACTCAAAGCGAGAACCTTGGCTCAAGTGGCGATTACTCATTAGATATAGGGTCAGTAGCGCCCTAGAATGAGTTTGAGTGTATTAATAGATATGAGCGCGTATTTGTTAGTGAATATAAAACTGTTTTATATTGTTTTGATTGGTTTGTTAAGTGGCTTACGGATTCTGTTTAATACGAGTAATTAACGTTATTGATAGGGATCTCTAAACACTTGCATAGAACAATTCGACGCAGTGTTGTTTTAAATAGGGTAAACGAAATAATTTTACCCAAATTATTTTTCTACATGAGAGAAATAATTTTTCATAAAGTATTATAAGTATATATGTTTGCATGGTTGTTAGGAAATGGTAATATTAGACTATTATCATTGTTGCGTGGAAACTGAATAAGGAACTGAAATCATACCAAAGGCTAAGAAATAAATTCATATACAAAATGAAATTTGTAAATGTGAATTATAAATGTGATTCATAAATGAAATGGGATAAAATTCTAGATGAATATTTAAATACAGATTGAAGGGAATTGAAACTTGAAATTTGGAAAATTTTAATTTCCATTGGGTTTGAAAATGATTTTTAAAAGCTTTGGAGGAATGATGGTGATATTATTCGAAAATATTTTTGAAATCTGGTGAGATTTAGAACTAAAAATATTTGAAAATGTTTCTAAAGAGTAAAATCACTGAACTTGCTTCGGTCACTGGAAAATAACTTCGATGATGATCGAGACATCATCAGTGTTCATTTTCGTGTTTCTAGGAGAGGGATTGCTACCTGAATGTTTTGAGTTGGTGTTTGAAAAAGTTGGCTTTGGTTTTGAACTGCAAAGAAATAATTTGGTATACCAAAGGATTTTAGATATAATTGATTTCAAAAATGAATTTGAAATACTTAAGTGATTGTTTAAAGACTCTGGAGTTGGTTTAAAAAATTTTATGGAATAATAAATGGGATTGAAAGCTTATAAAAAAATTGAAATTAGTTTAGAATAAAATTTAACTTAAGAAGAGTTAAATTAAAATACGTGTGAAAACAAAATAAGTTAGAAAAGTAAGCCAAATAAATGAAGTGAATTGAAAGACTGTGGTGAAAGGAATTTAAATAAGTTGGGAAACTTATGGAAGTTTAAATTTTTAATTAAATTGGAATGTAACTGAATCAAGTTAAATAAAAGTGAATTTGAGAGAAAAGGTCTAAGTAGGCAAAATGAAATGGACATTGAAATAAAATTTATTAAGTTGGAAATAAATGGTGAATGAACAAATTTATTTAGTGTAACTAAATGGAAATTGGAACCGAGCATTTGAATAATGTTTAGATTTGAATTATGTCAAAATAAATGAGTAAAATAAACCAATTAAGTGAAATATAAGGGGAAGGTATGGATGAATAGAATATTGGTAAGTTTGAACTTATAAAATTTGAAAATTTAACTGAAAAGGAAATCAATTTGAACTAAGGGGTATATGGAAATTTAATCGAAGTTGTACTAAACAAAACAAAGGATTGAAAACAAAATTAGTAAGTAAACTAATTGATTTAAATTGGTAAGCAAATGAATTGGTTAATTAAATGTGGTTTGAGATGTGGCTGGTAAAAGAAGTCAATATTTGATTTGATTTGAAAATGAATTAGTAATTAGAAGGCAAATTGTAAACACATGGAATTGAAAATTTAACTTAAATGGAAAAAAAAATTAGATATAAAAGCTTAAGTGGTGAAGTGAAAATAAATATAAGGTGTTGTATGAAATATTTATATTGAACTTAAGAAAAGTAAAGGGTGAAATTCTTAAATAAATTGGGAATTGAGAAATATATTAAGTTAGTATTTGAAGGAAGATTTAATAAAGGCATGTGAAATGATAAGTGTGGATAAGTGAATAGAAATCAAAATAAATGTGAATAAAAAGAGAATTGATATAAATAATAATCAATTGAGATAAATACGTAGGATGTGCATATATTATTTTTATTTCGCATAACGGTTTTATCTAGATTTGAGCATAGAATTTCGAGATATTTATATCGATTTGAGTTGGGATTTGTAAAGACCCGATTCTTCGACTTTCGAAAATCGACATCAATACGTCCACTGTATCAAATGCCGCATATTCGAATGCCGGAAAACCGAATTCTTAGGGTTTAAGAATAAGAAAAAGGCAGAAGAAGAAGAAAATAGAACGGAAGAAGAACAACAGAAACAATATCAGAATCTCACAGTCGCAGCGGAACAACATATAATAGATAAATTAATAATCTTTAAAACAAAGAACTATATCAGTTATTACATTACATTATCATCAGAGTGTACAACACAACCAAACAATGGACAGTTACACAAACGTGTCGTTACAAGTGAATTTACAGCGAAAAGATAATGTCATATACAAGTAATACGTCTCGCCATCCAGCTCGCCACTTGAATTCCAAAGTACTTCTGAATCCAGAATGACCTGATAACCTGACTCTAGACTGCTCGTGTGGAAAATTATGGGCACCCAGTGTTTCGGAAGAGAACAATAAACTCCAGGTCAGTCATGGGAGTGGTGTGAGAACTCAAAACAGTTATTTAACTTTTAAAACAGCAACAACAAGAGAAGTGAAAAATATCCGCAATGCTTTTGGGAAATGAAACTACCATAAGGCTTCCCCGCACACACACAATGCAAACGCAGAATTGGAGAAGATTTCTCCTTATGATAGTCAAAGATGCTTACTACGCAAAACAAATCAATTTTGATATTATTATTAGTGCATAGTGATGAAAGCATTTCGAAAATAGAATATAAATTTTAGCCAGCATAGGTACCATTATATTATGCCTGCTATAGCTACCATATTAAATGGCAGGTTCTACAACTAAAACCGTACAAGGATCATATTATTTCTTGGGATTTCCAACAAATGGTCAGGCCAAGGAACCTCCTACTGCCACGTGGGATCGCCTCTGGCGGGACGTCTCGAGAACTTAACCAGCTCTCTTCCAACACAAGGCCAGGTTACCTTTGTAACTAGGTAACTACTACACGAATATGCCACCTCCCGGTACATTGGGACCTTTATCCAAGGGCCCTCGATCACCAAGCAACAACCACACAGAAAAATGAGATTGGAGCAACCACATATGTTAAGCATCAGGGCTCCATACCTGACACCTCCCTTCTCCAGAAGGGAATGACATACCCTAAAGGGCGCAACCCTCATAACCTTGCCGTATATTCCTGTTTTGACCACTTCCGGGGTGTAAGATCTGACGATGTCTCGTCCACAAAGCTACGCTTCTTCACAAAGCCACGCTTTGATCAACAAATGATCAGTAAATAATCATCACACAGCAACGCTCAGCATGCCACATTACCAAATTGGGAGTATATCGCTGATAACCTTCAACTACAAAACCTCTAAGCTCGTACGTCTCAGAGAAGGGTGTTAAGCTAAGAGAATAAATTCTCCGTCACCAACAGAGATGTATTTGAAAGAAATCTGCTTTATATCTCAAAATGTAATGTCAGACACGTAACCATACAAGTCTGTTCCAGGCTCGAACAGAACCGAAGGCACTTCAAAAGAAGCCCTTGCAATCCGGGTATTCACAATCCCGATCGAATTTCCCATCACAAAGGAAATCTCCATACCGTAGTTAACGGTGCAGAGACAATCGATAGGTCATCCTATCGTTTTCACAAATACCCGGTCTTCAACACCGGTCTTCAATGCTATCCATTACGTCGTGTCACTATTTGGAATGGGTAATCCGAATAACGAGCGCAATAATTTAAAAATAAGTGCAGCATTCAATTTCAACCAATTCACAACAAATAGCCACTTAAGGGTCAACATTGATAGCGGTTATTTAACTATCAATCAATATTCACAACATAACCCGATTTCAAATAATTTCCCAAACTATTTATTTTCAAAAATATCTTTACAAGATATAATTTCCACACTTCAACCATTTGAAAACAAATTTCAAATCATTTTCCACCTTTCAATCTTTGAAAAAAAAATCAAATCAATTTCCTTCAACGGAAACACTTCCAAATATTTATCCATTTTCAATTTAAAATGGTTCATTTAAATCAATCAAATAAATCCTTACCGATTTATTTTAAACTTACGTTCCAAATCCGTAAATTTATTTCCACACTTCAAAGTCAATCAATGTTTATTTTTAAACAAATTTCCCTTTCTTTTATAAATTCCATAGTGAATTTACCTTTCCAAAATATCTATGAATATACGATTCCCAAATCGATTTCTAATATTCATTTTCAATTTATCTTTAAAAGATAAAATCTCAAAACATTCACTTCATATTGGAAAAACATTTCCGTACTTATTTAATAATAAGTAATTCACAAATCTGTTTATTTTCAACACTTGGAAAATGTTCAATATACTAAAATCACAATTAAGTATATAATTTATTCTTTAAGGAAAACATTCTCTTAAACACATTTATTTGAGTCAAAACGAATGTTGCGTAAAACATCGTTACAACAACCCAAAACCACTAGTATAGGGATTCAAACTTAAAATAGATATACAAATCCCAATACTATATAAAACATTTCCTTTCGGAAATCATTTACTATAACAACAGTGTTATAGTCCACCATTTCCTTCTATTTCTCGAAAACGTCTATTTCAACTATGAATGTTAAATCTATGGTTTCGATACTTTATACATTTTAAAACATCTTTAAATCATTTTAATTCTATTTAAAATATCATTTTCCCAAAATATTTCTTTAATATATTATTCACCGTCCAAAATCGTGAATATACTTCATTTACCAAATTCAACATCTCCACATATTTTATTTAAAGGGTTATCCACTGTCCAAAATCGTGAATATACTTCATTTAATAAGCTATAATAATTAAACTTATTAAAATAAGTCGATTTCGGATTTATAAAACAACGTTTATAAATTCCATTTATACTTTATAACAACTTTAACTTATAAAATCACTTTATTAACAAATTTTATCCATATCTCATTTACACGCCAAAATCCAGTTTATAAGTTAATTACATATGAATCTTTTATTTTACAAAAATCTATTCATTTTATAACTTCACAATTTATAAATCTATAGATTTCATCCACTTATGAAATCCATTTATACTTTATTTTAACACTTATAAAAACTCGTTTTAAAATTCTAATATTTTATTTTATAAATATCAATTTTATAAATCTTTTATATAAGTCATTTATAATAATTCAAAAATCACAGTTTAAACCATTTTATAAATTAATCCACTACTTATTTCAAAAATCACATTTCGGTTATATTTCACAAAAATCATAATTTTTATAACATAAAAATTACAACGTTTATTTATTTAAAATGAATCAATTTCAAAATTAAATTTTACTATGAATTCTCAACATAAATTTTCAAAAATCAAATTTTATTTATTTTTGGCATCTAACGATACCAAAAATATATTCGGCTAAAATTTAGCCTTTAACGATTTCAATCACGAAGATAATCACGTAGATTATAAATAGATCAACACACAACATTGAAACCAATTCAATCATTTGAGGAATCCAGTTGGATCCCTCTAACCTATTTCCCTGCATCCAAAGATGTTAGCACAATACCAATTCCGCTTCGAGATAGAATATCGCGGTATATGGGATTTATCAAATACTATCTGCTATTATGCGGCGCAATAGGGTCTCATCCGCTATATAATGTGGGAAAATCAACTCCAATACATATATAATACCAATTCCATACAAGTTGGAATTATTGCGGTATATGTGTTTAATAAATAACATCCGCTTAATATACGACGTATAGGGTCTATTTCAATACAACAGACAACAATTTATCATCCTATCACACAATCAAGCAATTTTATATCTAACTATTTAAAATTTAAATCGAAACAATTCGATTGAGTGAGAAGTTCTCACCTTGAGTTTTCGATAACAGTTGTAGCGTTTTATTTCGAATAAAATTAAACGTGCGTTTAATTTTACCCAAAATTATCACTAGCTCCAAACGAGTCCAAACCAGCTCCATTGCGTAGCGCTCGACAAAACGATTGCAATGCAATTCGTTTCGTAAATTTCCGACCTCGTATGAACAAGTTATGGCTTTTTAAAGTTTGCACAATTATAATACAAATCAATTTCAATTTTTTTTTTATATACCCAATACACCAGGGCCGCACGATTTGCTTGAAGAATCAGGGCCGCTATCTACATCATCTTCATCGTTCGTTACCTGATGCTCGAACCCAATAGCCGTCATTTTAGGGTTACATACCGCACCACCATCAACAACTTCGACGACGATCAAACACCATCACCATGTAGCCCATACTCGACTCCACCCACGGCCACCATGGCATCGAACTCGGCCCCCTCATCATCTCGAAAAACGTGCATACACGGTGAACGAACGCGGCCAAAATCGAGCCCCATCATCGCGCGATTCTAGATCATAATCGTATGGATGCAAAGATCTCACCTAGCTCTACAAGTTTGTAGTTAAAGGATTTTGATGATGGTTAACAGATTTAGAGAGATTAAGGGAAGAAGCTAGGAAAATTTCGGCCATGGAAAATGAAGGTGGCGGCTGAACTAAGAAACTAGGGTTTTCTTTCTTTTTGTTGCAAATGAAGAATTATCAAGTCCTTTTATAGAAAATTGACGAAAACACTATTCATCCAAAATTTTCCAAACTCCAAATCTCACGCAGTGACCGGCGTTTCTAGGGTTTACCCCACGTTCCGGACACAATGGAATATGTTTCGAGAGCCAATTCGATCATCTGTGAGAGTTACGGCAATAAGCGATTAAATTTAAATTAAATCGATTGAACCAAATTTCTATGCGTTTTGGCTTGCCCCGGACAAACGGTAAATCCGATTGACACGAAATTTGAAATCTTACAATAATATAACATTATGGATCGATGAAACTGGTTTCTTCGAAATCCAAGACTGTTTGAAAAATGGCTATTTTCACTAGTCGGTTAAATATTAAAATATTCAATTTTTACAAATTAACTTTTAATTCAATTTTAAAAGTTCACAAACATTGTTCCAACTCCAATATGATTTAATATAGCTTTATAAATCATTTTTATACACATTAAACCCAATTTCTAATTATTTATGCAATTCCAAATATTAAATTATCGATTTAATTATCCAATTAAATCGAGATATTCGAAAAATAAATTATTCGACTTATAAATTTTACTTGTTGATATTTAAAATCAATTAAATATCTGAATTTCAAATGACAGAAATTCTGGGTCGTTACAGGATTTTTTACTCTATTTTCGACGACGAACAATGTATATGAATTTTTAATTGACTTTGGAAATTCTCTATCACAGTATGTGGCTATGCAAGAGAGTAGCCGTTTCTGATCAAGAAACCAGATCTGAGTCCGCATTAGGGAGTCGGGTGAACGATACTAATTCGAAAGTGAATTTGTGTGATCGAGTAAGCGATCAGATTTGATATTGCATACGATGATATATGTACATCGTTCGGACTTGAATGTAATGAATTTTGAAAATTTTGAAAAGAAATGAATAAAATGATTTTGAATTCTATGCTTGGAAATTATTGCTAAGTAGGATATAGCTATTTAAGAGCAAAGGATAAATTGATGTTTTTGATTTCAGAAGATAAATTGAATTCCCCGACAAAACAGTATGTATTTAAATTGTCGTAAGAAATTGATGGTTTTCTGATCTGAAAGAAGCTATGCAGTAGGATCGTATAATATGGAATAGTGGAATGGTCTAGGTAGATACCAATAAGCAGTAAGTAAAGTAGACACGAAGACTTTATACTGGTTCGGACCTCTTGTCCTACATCCAGTCCCTAAGCTCATCTGAGGAATTCAACTTACCAACAACCCTCACTTAACCCGGAGGAATAGGTTTACAACTTACCCGAACAACCGAAAGGGATTTCTTGCCTCAACTACCGAAGAGGACTTCAACTAGATACAAAGAGTATTTCTGACTTGTTGTGTTCTTGATAACACTAATGAGTCTAATTGAGTACAACATTCCTATAATCTTATCCTCAAGAATATGAAATGTGTTTATGAAAATTTAGGAAATATAAATTGCTATGAATCAAAAGAGTATTTAAGATAAATCAGAGATTCAATCAATTGAAGTGGTTTGTGATTGCTTTTGAAAACTTAAGAATCTGAAAATATGATCAAGATAATGGAGAGAATAAAGCAATTAGAATTCGTAACTTGCAAATGATAGAATCATGTACTTATAGGTATAAAAGAGGTGTATTTATTTGCAAAAGATCCAGGCAAGAGATGCATCCATTACCATTGGAGAATAGTTGCAACTCCTGGGAAAAAGAAGGTGTCTTTTCATAAAAAATTCGTAGGTTTGAATTCAGTCGTCTGAACAGGGAATTTCAGTCAACTGAAACTGTGCATGTTGTAATTCTGTAACAAGTTCAGTCGACAGAAATTTCCTGTTCAGTCGACTGAATTGGTAGTTTCTGCACAGTGAACACTTAACTAAAATATTAAGTTATGAAATGTGTTCTTTTGTTTGTGCAAGCTTCTTGAGGGTAGATTTTAACAATAAAACTAAGACTAAGACCTATATATAATAAGTACTCATGATATCCTCGGTCTTCATAGTCCTTCCTTTAGCTTTGCACATATCTCTTCCTTTTTGTTGAAGCACATTGTCATTGATCAAAATATAGCGTATCAACATTCTCCCCCTTTTTGATTGATGACAATACCTATGTTTGTAGAGATGTAATTATCTTTCCTCCCACTGAATATATGCACTATCTTTCCGTAGTTGCACACATTTCCTTTGCCAATGATGAAACCTTTTGAGTTATCTCCGAAGGTAATAGACCATCATTAAAGAATGAAATATTTGTAAGCATTTCTTTGTCTCTGGTCATGTGTTTTGAGCAACCACTATCCAAAATCCATTTTCTTTTCTTGAGTGGGACATGCAAAATATATTAATAAATATATTGGTACCCACCTTTTAATAGGGTCCTAAGAATTAGATCTTAGGAAACCAAACCCAAGTGGGTTTAGTATCCCTTTTATAAAGATAATTACTATTTTTGTGAACTGTTTCTATAAAGGAATTTATATATTTGTTCCGAATTAAATTACTGTTTGTTTTCGGAACCCATATTTTGATTTTCTTTTTTCTTTTTAGTGTGACTTGGTATGTTATTTTTCAATACTATACTATGTTCTGAATTATCTTCCTTCTTAAAATTAGCATTTTTCTTTGGAAGAATTTTTGATTCCTTTTTAAAACCTAATCCATTTTTATTTGAACAGGATTGAGAATTTGTGAGAATTTTAGATAAATTTACTCTTCCCTTATTAAAATTAGAAACGTTTTTAGTAATGTTATCTAATTTAATTTGAAGACTAGTATTTTCTAATTCAACTTGTTTTAGTTTATTTTTTAAATTGTGATTTTCAGAAATAGTTTCACCATTCTTTGTCTTTTGAGTTTCAATTTCTTGGCTCAAAGGTAAAAGTTGACTATCTGAGTTTGAGAGAGATTCTTGAACTTTTTCAAGTTCTTCTTCCAATACTTTTTTTTGTCTTTTAACATATCTCTTTCAAATTCAGCTTTGTTCTGATTTTCACGTGTCTCTTTAAGTTTCTTTTTGAGAATTTTTATAGTATTTAAAAATTCAGTGTTTACTTCTATTAAATCATCATAAGATAAATCACTAACCTCAGATTCTTGAGCCATGAAGCACACATTTGCTTGTTCACTGTTGCTATCATTATCACTATCTGATGAATCTGAATCTGAATCTGAATCGTCCCATGTGACAGAAAAAGCCTTCTTTTTATATTTATCTTTCTTATTCTTGTTGTTGAAGTTTTTCTGATTCTCCTTCTTTAGCTCCGGACAGTCTTTTATCATATGACCTTTCTTGTGACAATTAAAACATTCCATATTTGAGGATGAAGGTTTGTTTAAGAAATTCTTTTTGAAACCAATTTTATTTCCTAAATTTTAAGAATTTCTTGAAATTTTTGGCAATAAATGCTAGATCCTCATCTTCAGACTTCGATTCTTCCTTTTCTGCGTGAAAAGCCACATTTTTTATTTCCTGTGCTTGATCTTTCTTAGCTTGCATGTTAACTTCATAAGACATAAGGTTTCCAATTAATTCTTCTGGTTTCATTGTAGATAGATCGTTTGCTTCCTCGATTGCTAAGACTTTTCTCTCTCATTCATCAGTGAGTGAATTTAGGACCTTAGATACAATATCAAAATTCGTATACTTTTCTCCTAGTCCTATTAAGGCATGATGAATCTCTTGAAATCTCGAGTACATGTCATTGATGGATTCATTTTGTCGCATTCTAAAGTTTTGGAACTGGTTCTTTAGCATGGAGATCTTTGTTTGTTTGACCTTGTTTGTGCCTTCATGTATGGTTCTAAGTGTATCCCATATCTGATGTGCAGTAGTACAAATGCTAACATGATTGAACTCATTTCTATCCAAAGCGCAAAATAGCATATTCATAGCTTTGGCATTTGCACTAGCTTCATTCTTCTGAGTTTGTGTCCATGTAGGGTAATCAGTTGTGGGTACAACGAACTCTGCTTGAGTTGCATTCCAGACTTCAAAGCTTGTTGCTTACATATAAATCCTCATTCTTGTAGCCCAATAATTATAGTTTAGTCCATTGAATAGAGGGGGTCTTTGGGTAGATTGTCCTTCTGGCTCCGATACCAATTGAAAGAAGCCATGCAGTAGGATCGTATAATATGGAATAGTGGAATGGTCTAGGTAGATACCAATAAGCAGTAAGTAAAGTAGACACCAAGACTTTATACTGGTTCGGACCTCTTGTCCTACGTCCAGTCCCTAAGCTCCTCTTAGGAATTCAACTAACCAACAACCCTCACTTAACCCGAAGGAATAGGTTTACAACTTACCCGAACAACCGAACGAGATTTCTTGCCTCAACTACCGAAGAGGACTTCAACTAGATCAAAAGAGTATTTCTGACTTGTTGTGTTCTTGATAACACTAATGAGTCTAATTGAGTACAACTTTCCTATAATCTTATCCTCAAGAATATGAAATGTGTTTATGAAGATTTAGGAAATATAAATTGCTATGAATCAAAAGAGTATTTAAGATAAATCAGAGATTCAATCAATTGAAGTGGTTTGTGATTGCTTTTGAAAACTTAAGAAATCTGAAAATATGATCAAGACAATAGAGAGATTAAAGCAATTAGAATTCGTAACTTGCAAATGATAGAATCATGTATTTATAGGTGTAGAAGAGGTGTATTTATTTGCAAAAGATCCAGGCAAGAGATGCATCCATTACCATTGGAGAATAGTTGCAACTCCTGGGAAGAAGAAGGTGTCTTTTCATAAAAAATTCGCAGGTTTGAACTCAGTCGACTGAACAGGGAATTTCAGTTGATTGAAACTGTGCATGTTGTAATTCTGTAATAGGTTCAGTCGACTAAAATTTCCTATTCAGTCGACTGAACTGGTAGTTTCTGCACAGTGAACACTTAACTAAAATATTAAGCTATGAAATGTGTTCTTGTGTTTGTGCAAGCTTCTTGAAGATAGATTTTAACAATAAAACTAAGACTAAGACCTATATATAATAAGTACTCATGATATCCTCGGTCTTCTTAGTCCTTCCTTTAGCTTTGCACATATCTCTTCCTTTTTGTTGAAGCACATTGTCATTGATCAAAATATAGCGTATCAACATGATCTACCAACTTGGCTTTTGTTTTCTTCTGAACATTTGGGGCCCATAGAGGAAATTTTGTACTTGTTCCGATCTAGTCACGCAAAGTAGATGCTGGCGAAATTTTTCGAAAATTTAAGGAGTTAGAAAAATTTTGATGAAAATTTTTGATAGTTTAAAATCTGGTTTTAAATTAGAATTTGAATTATGGAGAGGATAATATTATTTGGAACATATGGATGAGTTTGGAAAGCTCGTAAGGGTGTTATCATGCCTTTAGTAAAAAGATTGTTTTGAAAAGTTGTTGGAACTGGGTGGGTTTTGGGAAAATAGTGACAGGTTGTGGACCGTTCTTCTTAACTAGCAATTTCGGGGATGAAATTCTTTTAAGGGCTGATGAATGTAACGACCCAGGATTTTGGATATTTGAAATTGGAATATTTAATTGATTTTAAATATTTAAAAGTTAATTTTTAACTTGAATTTCAAATATAGCCATTTTTGGTTAATTAAATTATTTAATTTAACAATTGGAAATTGGGTAAAATGTTGAATCATGGTGTTTAAGCCTGTTAAAAATAGTTTAAAGGCTTATAAAATTTGTATTGATAATACTGAAGATAGTAAAAGTGTTAAAATTGAATTCTAAGGTGATTTGTTCAGTTTTATAAATATATCGTTTAAACTGACATTTAAAAATAGCCTTCCGATGCGCATTCTCGAAATTTGACGAAACCAGTTTCATTGGATCCATAATAGTGTATTATTATCGAATTTCAAATTTCGTAATGTTTGGAGTTGTCGTGTGATCGTACATGATATAAACGCGCTGAAATCTAAATCGAAAACTCAATATATTTATTTGGGTCCAAAAAGCTATCTTCTCCACACCATCGAATTAGGATTCGAAACCTTTTCCATTGCATCCGGAATAGGGTATAACATTATAAATGCATGGTCGCATGCTGTGATGGGAGTTTGAAATTTTATGTTGCGTAAATCGAGACAATTTGAAATTCATTTTAATATATATGTATATATTCATATATACAACCCAACATTCAGCTGTAATTCTTTCACCATCAAACCTTTTTCCTTCTCATTTAGCTTTTTGCTTTTTCAGAGCACTGTAGCTTTCCGATTCAAGCATGCAAACATCCAATCTTGTCTCCCTTGGTTTCTTTTTATAAACGCTCGCAATGAAGTTAATTTCAAAATCAAATAAAATGGCTGATATAAAAGAAAGACAAAAACAGCAAAATTCATTCAAACCATCATTCACCCCTTTCTTCTTTCCTGTTCAAAAAAACTAATAAAATTAAAACCCAGTTTGAATTTCTAAAGAAAACAAAGTCGAAAATCTATTTGTTCTTCAAAAAAGTGAATCGAAGGAACCGAAGCCAGCTCGATTTGGAAAAAAAATGAATACGTTCTCTTCTTTTGTTCCAGTTCAAACAGAACCGCTTATCCCCTAAATTCCTCTTCTCCTCCACTAATTCTAATTCGAATCGATTTCGTATTTAAAAAATATGAAGATCGGTATGCATTCATAATCGAGTCAAGCTCGTCGAGGCTTGGGGCATCGATTTGGGGATGGCTGGTCATGGCGATCTCTGGTGGAGTCGAAGAGCTCGTTCTCGAGCGGCGGTAGCTATGTTTGATCGTGAGTGCGTGGATACGGGTAGGTGGAGGTTCGTCTTCACGATGATGGAGGGGAACCGCGTGAAGCTGCGTGGAGGCGGTAGGGGAAGTTTTGGTGTCGCGATGACGATGTGATTTTTGTCATGGAGGTTGGCAACAGCGATGGCGAGTTCGTAACGACATGATATTTTCAACTAGTCACATCCACATATGTCGGACTTGAATTGCTAAAAATACTGAAACGTAAATATAAATTTGGCAAATCTCAGAATATATAGCAAATGAATAAATCACAGAATCACAGACACAGAATAATATAATGCAGCGGAAGTAAAGAAATAGTAGTTCATGAAGCTACTACATAAATATACATCAGAGTCAAACAAGATACAACAGAAGTCTCAATATGATAATCAAGTACAAAGCTGAATACATCACTGGAATCAACTGGATAACTTAAACTGGAATAGACAGTTGGATCTTCAAGCAAAGCTCCAACTCCGTGGGTGAGTCTCTAATGCTGTGTCACATTGTTTGACCCAAGCGTAAAGCAAAACATAAAACACTCGAGTCAGGACATACATACTTATACAATATAAACCAACTCAAGCAAACTGTAATAGAAGGTACAAGTAACCTAAAGGATGTTTGGGACCGTCCATCCTCTAAGGATCCGTTAAACTATTTACTATGTAGTAATATTTCGCTATTATAATAATTTTTATAGTAAAAAAAAACTTACTTTTAAATAGCATTAAGGGGTTACGCATATAGCCTTTAACACGTAATAATACCAATAGTCTATACGTTACCTGCTTATCTCCTGATCGGGAGACTACGAGAAGATACTCCATATGTACGACACAAATCAAACTCGTTGTAAAGCTCGCTAGGGTAGGTGACATGGCACAATTAGGCAATGCCATGGTAGATATACCAATTATGCATCCGGAATGGTTGTGACGCATAGCGCGCAGCTACCGCCCACCTCGAACTGCACCCTCAAAAATCAAAGGCCCCCAATCAATCACAAAGTAATAGAATGGTATCGAAGGAGTGTGTCTGATAAGAGAGGCTGCATCACTAGCCCGTTAGCGTACCTGTTTTAGCCACCTTATGCTAACTCACGGGAGTCGGGTCCACGTATATACCTCAAAGGAACGTCGCCGCCATCCTACTTCATTCTAGAATCTCCAACACGTGCACTATTGTTAAAGGGGTTTTCGAAGTTGGCAGAGAGTATGACAACTTTCGATCCAGGTCTCTTTAACAACCAACCGTTATTATAACCCACGGATATTTATTTCAAAATATTTCTATTCCAAAACCATTTAAAGATCAAATACCATTACTTTCCAAAATAATATCCATTTTCAAAAATGGCAATATTTCCAAATCCATATACCTTCCAAAAATAATATCCATTTCAAAACTAAATACAATTATTTTATTCCAAAACCAAATCAATATGTCAATTCCATCTCAAAACCAAATTAATATATCATTTAAATAAAACCCAAATTTCCAAGTCACTGAATATTTCCTTCAATTTATTAGACTTGAAATATTACTTTGCATCATCTTAACCCAAACCACTCTATAAAGTCATATTCTTAAATCTTCAATTTTAATAAGTTCCAAATTTATACATTTAAATACAATTCTTATTTAAATACAATTTCAAGTAAATTCATTTCCATTGCTATATTACTTTCAAGTTATAACAACTCTGAAACCAAACACTTTGAAACATATTTATTTAGACCATTTAAATTCAATGTTAATATCTTCCAAACAAGATTCGTTTAACCATTTAAATTCAATGTCAAATAATATTCATTTCAAAGTTATAGCATTTATAAGTCTATTCGTTCAATTATAACTTTCCAAAACATTGTATATTTCAACTACACTAAAATTTAAATTGGTAGCCAATTTAACGTATAAAATTCACATTTCACGCTCAAAAATATTCATTTGGATATGATTTTACTTATGATTTGATAAAATAAAATTTTATTGATAAATTTCCAAATTAAACTATAATTCATTAATAAGTCAATATTACCCTATTTTACTTAACTTTTATTTTTAACAAGTAACTTTACACTTTATTTTAAAATATCCATCCCACAAATAAAATACCCTTATCACTAAATTTACTTAACTTTCACTTGAAAACTAAATTACCAATTATCAAGTTAAGTCATTTTAAATTGCATTTTTCCATTTAAATCATAATCATTTATTTTTACAAAACATAACAATAAATCAAGTATTTTCTCATAGTTAATATGAAAGTCCAATCCTCTTTATAAATCTATTCATCTAGACATCAATTAACTATGATTCCAAATTAAATAAATTTTATCACAAATTGTCCAATTAAAACTGTATTCCATTTTACCGGTTCAAAACACATTATTTATTATAACAAACATGTCCATTTCATAAAGTAAAATTCATAACAATTTCTAGGTTAGATTTACAATTAACATATTAGGTCAAACTCAATTATTAAGTTATTTATCATCAATAAAGATCTTTGGTTCATTCTTAAAACCAATTGTTAACTTATGAAAAATTTAACTTATTGAAAAACCATTACACCTTTATATTAAAGCATTACATCAAATTTTTAACTCAAAATTTCGTATATTTATAAAACTCAAAAATACTTAAAAATCTTTTAGGGAAATATTATTTAATAATTTTTTTAGAAAATATTGCTTAAAAAAAACCATGGGCCTGTATAATATTTTCTAACCTAAGCCAAGTGATGCGAACATTTATCATTTCAATCCGTAATTCAAAAAGAAAAATCAGGGTTCTATGATTTCAAACCCGCAATCCCAAGTAAAATAAATGCAATAAAAATCATAATAAAAATCACTCGAGCCTATCATTTCAGCTCATAATGATTTTTCCTTATTCTAAAGTTCGTTCGGGTATGTATCATTTCAACCCATAGTGATTGGGAACTTGTAGTGTGATAAACAGGAAATAAATTTGACAATATAGCACATAATATCATAACAGACAATGTAACAAATATATAAACAGCATTTAACATCATATAATCAATCACAGGCATGTATGAACATAGCATAATAATTTCTACAATTCACTTGTCATCATTTCACAATTATAAAAGTACGTATGTCTAGAGTGAAAAATCTCAACTTTTAAAGCTAGAATTGAAATCCAAACCCAAATCTAACTCCGCAAAGTACGAAAAGGCACGACAAAGCAAGACCATATTCTTTTAAGTGGATGAAGAGCCGGATCCAAATCTTGTATACAAACAATTACGCAAACATAAGTGTATAATTCAACATCCAAGATTATTAATCAAACAATGAACAATATGGATCAAAGGGACATATCCTTTTGATAAAAAAAAGCAAGATGCAAACTTGAGTGAAAAGAGAGCCAAGATCTACATCTTGTACATAAAAAAATAAAGCAAATAAATATCCCAAACATAAGAACATGGTTCAATACAAAGAATAGAGATTACAACAATGGATAATATGGGATAGAAATGACAACCTTTGTTTTAATCAATCCATAGGCTTGGCTACATCACTAATAGGCCAGATCACTAAAAAGCATGCTCGGCCAAGATGGTTTTGTGCAAGGCTAAGCTCGGCTATGGCTTGGAATTTGAAGAGAAGCAAGTTACAAACACTAGGAAGGCAAAAGGCTTGGAAATTGGAAGGTCACAAGCAACATAGGCTCGGCCCTATGCTTGTTTGGCTTGGCTATGGCTATGGCATGGGTCAAGGCAACATGAAGCACGGCTATGGTGATGTAGTGGTCATGGAAAAGCAAGGAGGTGGCCGAGGCTAGGAAGTGAAGAGGTGGTGAATATGTGATCTAGGCTTGGTTTTGTTCAATGTTTTAGTGATGTGACTTCATGATGGTCACGACCTAAGGCATGGGGTGATGTAGAGGTGATGATAGTCGGCATGGAGGTGGAGGAGATGGTGATGGGGTCAGATATAGCTTGGAGGCTGAGCCTATCTTGAAGGCACATGAGAAAAACAAAGAAATATGAAAGTAAAAAGCAAGAAGAAGCCATGGAATAACTTTCTGAAATTTTTCTTTCTCTAGAACACAAATGAGATGAGAAACAAATTTTGTACGTGATTCACAAAGTAGATGCCGGCTAGGGTTACAAAATTTGAACGGCTAAAGATGTGTAGATGAGTGGCTAGGAAATTAAAAGGGCATAATTTAAGGAGAAAGAATCTTATATATATTTTATTCTTAAATGCAAATGAAAATAAGGAGTTTTGAAATGAGAAATAAATCTTATTCTACATGATTTGTGGAATAATTACTCACGGCTAGGGAACAGAAATACATGGCTAAGCAAAGACAAGAGTGAACGGCCAGGGCAAGTAATTAAGGAGGTAGGCAAATAAAAGGCAAGAAATAAAGCAAATGTAACCTATGCCTAATTAACCAAAGTATCGTAAGTCTAATTGATTTGTTTCCAAGCCATAAATAAAAGAATATGCACAAATAAAAAATCAAATAAATAAATAAAGTCTAGAGGAAATAAAATATAAAATAAAAATATAGAATGAATATAGAAAAATTGAAATTGAAATACAGAAAATAACTTCATGTAAACGCTGTGTTTTATCTAATTTAAAAAAAGTATAAAGCAGAATTTTACGAAACAAAAAGTAGAACTAATATTAAAATTATATTCTTCTTCAAAGAAAAAGAGTTAAAAATAAAAAATTTAAATTTAAAAATTTTAACCGAAATTCAAAATTTGACCAGAGTTGATCAAAATAAAAAAATTTCAGAAATTGCTTATTTTATTGAATTTGGAAAATGAATTGTAAAAAATTTCAAACTTACATTGGAAAATTCCAGAAATTCAATCTTAAATAATTTAAAAATTAAAGTTTTCAAATAAAATTTTATTTAAAATATTCACAAAATCATGGGTTGTTACAGAGTTTGATTTGGGTGTAGTCAAGATGATGGCTCGGCAGCTCCAGGTGGTGTTGGGAGTGGGTACGTTTTATTTTTTTTATTTTAATGATGGATTAAAGGATAAATAATTATATTGTATGAGATTTTTAACTTATGAATGCAATATAAATTTCACGAGGAGGAAGTTAGCATATTGATTGCTGAATGGGGTTTAGTAATTATACCATTACATATCAAATGCAAAGTGTGTGTGTGTGTGTGTGTGTGTAGGATTTTCTTTATAGGAATTTTTCTTTAAAGTATATATATATATATATATATATATATATATATATATAAGTTTAAAACAGGAAACTCTTTTTAGTCAGAGAAATATATATATAGAAAGATTTTGAAAAAAAAATATATAGGAATTTTATTGAAGAGTTTATATAAAATTGGATTTTTGAATCTATATAAATTAATTTTTATAAGTGTGTGGATCTCAAAGAATAAGAAAAAAAAATATAAGTATAAATATATCTATATAAAGTACATATATACATATTTTCACTTACTAGATTATTTTAAAATAATGGATTAAGGAGATTAACTTGTTTAAATTAACTTATTTAATTATTTAGTTACTAAAAATTATTTATGATAGGAAATTTAGTTTAAAATTGAATTATTAGTTTAAATTAAATTAATAAATGGTAATTGATTATTCGATTATTTAAAATGTTAATAAACCATATAATGTTTGTTACAAGGTCCAAAATCGTGAAGAAAATACTCGAGATGGAAATAGATTGCAAACAAAAATCAAAGGTAAGTTAATCTCACTCAAATTGGATTGCTGGTTGTAACAAACGGAATTTTTCGACTTTCGAAAATTCAACATCGATACTCACTTTATCGACTGCCGAGAAATCGAAGGCCGAAAAACCGAAATGTTATGGGTTTAAGAAAGAAGAAAGGAAGAAGAAGAGAAGAAGGTAGAAGATGGAGAGAAGAAAGAATAGAAAAATTTTAAAATAGAAGAAAAAGAGAATAGAAAATGGAACGGAACAGAAAACAACACAACAATAACAGAATCTCACAATTCGCAGCGGAACAACATATAATAGATAAATGAATAATCTTTAAACAAAGAACTATATCAGTTATTACATTTTATACTTTACATCATATCATCATCAGAGTGTACAACAACAAACAATGCAGCGGAAAAAGAAATACTATATAAACTAGTGATACGCCATCCAGCTTGCCTCCAGCAATTCCAGAATGTCCAGAATATCCTGATAAACCTAACTCTTAACTGCCCGTGTGGAAAATTGGTGGGCACCCAGAGTTTAGGAAGGAAAGCAATAAACTCCGAGTCAGTCATGTGACTGGTGTGAGAACTCAAAACAGTTTATTTATCTTTAAAATCAAAATAGAGGACTATTTTTAAATTCAATTCGCAATGCTTTTAAAAATGAGACTACCATAAGGCCTCCCGCACACACACACATGCAAACGCAGAATCGGAGGAGATTTCTCCTTATGATAGTCAAACATGCTTGATACGCATTTAAAAAAAGACATTTGATATTATTATTAGCGTATAGTGTAGGAAAAATTCATTTCGAAAGTAGAATATAAATCTTAGCCAACATACGACCATTATCGTATGCCTACTATAGCTAACTATGTTCAATAGCAGGTTACCGCCACATTCCATAGCAGGTTATACAACTAAAACCGTACAAGTCACGTATTGTTTCTTTGGATTTCCAACAAATGGTCAGGCCAAGGAACTTCCCATTGCCACATGAGAATGCCTCTGGAAAGACATCCCCGAGAACCAAACCGGAACTCTGCCAACACAAGGCCGGGTTACCCCTAACTGGGTAACTACTGACACGAGCACGCCATTTCCCGATCGTAAACGACCTTTCTCACGGGATCCCGATAGCCAACAACCACAAAGTAATAAATTCGCAGTAACCACATAGGTTAAATATCTGGGCTCCATACCATGATACAACCTCTATCCAGAAGGAAATGTACATACCCTAAAGGGTGCTACCCCTCATAACCTTGCTGCATCTTTCCTGTTTTGACCATTTCCGGGGTGTGAGGTTCGACGAAGTCACGTCCACAAAAACATACTTTATACAAAAGCCATGCTTTGGGTCAACAAATGATCAACACAATGATCACTAAGATAGACGATCAAATAAACGATCCTATCACAATAATCAACACAATGATCATTTACAGCAACACTCAGCATGTCACATTACCAAATTGGGAATATATCGCTGATAACTTCAACTATATAACCTCTGAGCTCGTATGTCTCAGAGAAGGGTGTTAAGCTAAAAGAATAAATTCTCCGCCACCACAGAAATATATTTGAAAGAAATCGGCTTTACATCTCAACTTGTAATGTCAGACACACAATCCATACAAGTCTGTTCCGGGCTCGAACAGAACCGAAGGCACTTTCAAAGAAGTCCTTGCAATCCGAATAATCTCTAATCACGTTCGGATTTCCCATCACATATGGAGATCTCAATACCAGGGATCAGCCAGTGCAGAGATAATCAACAAGAAATCCTTTCGCTTTCGAAAATATCCGGTCTTCAACACCGATCTTCGAATGCAATTCATAACGACGTATCACATATTCGAAATGGGTTGTACGACCCCAAGGTCCTTTCCCGGTTAACCCGAATAGTGAGCGCTTATTATTTTTTTTAAAAAAAAATAAGTGTGGCATTCAAATTCAAGCAATTCACAACAAATACCTATTTAAAGGTAAATATTGATAGTCGGTTATTGAACTATCAATAGATATGCCAACATCACCAGATTCCAAATAATTTTCCAAATTATTTATTTCCCAAAAATATCTTTATAAGATATATAGTTTTCACACTTCAAAAATAAATCAACATTTATTTTCAAACAAATCCCCTTTTCATTTATAAATTCCATAAGGAATTTACATTCCCAAAATATTTATGAATATACGATTTCCATTCAATTTTTAATATTCATCTTCAATTTATCTTCAAAAAGATAAATTCCAAATATTCACTTAATATTGGAAAAGCATTTCTATACTTATTAAAAATAAGTAATTCACAGATCTTTTTATTTTCTATACTTAGAAAATATTTAATATACGCTAATCGAAATTAAGTATATATTTCATTCTTTAAGGAAGTCATTCACTTAAACATATTTATTTGGGCCAAAACGAATGTTGCGTAAAACATCGTTACGACAACCCAAAATCACTAGTATAGGGATTCGAAATTAAAATAGATATATAAATCCCAATACTATACAAAACATTTCCTTTCGGAAATCATTTACTATAACAATAGTGTTATAGTCCATTATTTCCTTATATTTCTCAAAAGCATCTATTTCAACAATAAATGTTGAAATCTATGGTTTCGAATCTCAATACAGTTTAAAACATCTTTAGATCGTTTTAATTCTATTTAAAACATCACATCTAAAATAATCTCTTTAACATAATATTCACTATTCAAAACCGTGAATATACTTGTTAATAAATTTCGTCACTTCTATTCATTTTATTTTAAAGAATTATTCACTGTCTAAAACATGAATATAATTCCATAAATAAATTACAACAATTCCTTATCAAAATAAGTCGTTGCGGATTTATAAAACAATGTTTATAAATTCTATTTCTATTTATTTTTATAACAACCTCCTTTTATAAATTTCCTTTATAAATCTATTAAATTTATATCACAATGATATATTAAAAATTCATATTATAAGTCAAACACTTATAATTTATTTATTTACAAAATCATTCCTTTAAACTTCAAAATTTTTGTAAATCTTATAACTTATAAGATTCATTCATTTATCCAAACCCATTTCTTTAAATAACTTTACAAATTTTATAAACCTACTGTTTATAAAATTCTATTTATAACTTCACTGTTATAATTCTATAATTCCAATTTATGAAATTCATTTACAATTCTTTCTAACACTTAGAAAAGTTCGGTTTACACTTCTAATATTTTTAATTTATAAATATCAATTTATAAATCTTTTAATATAAAATGATTTATATTACTATTTGTAAAACATCTTTAAACTCTTTTATAATTTCATCCTTTGATTTATAAAATAATCCAATTTTATAAATCCTATTTTAAACTTTTTATAATAGATTCAAAAATCCCAGTTTAAGCTATTTTATAAAATCATAAATCCCATATTTTCTAAAATCAACCTTTAACTATATTTCTCAAAAATATAATTTTTATAACATTAAGATTTATAACGTTTATTTATTTATAATGGATCAATTCCAAAAATATTTTATAAACGTATATTTACAAAAATCACTTTAGAAATCAAAAATCGTTATTTTTAAACTTCAAATTTGGATCCGATGATGCAACACATCAATATTTAATCACAACTTTCAAACATCATATATCATCCATGATAACAATCAAATATCACAATATATGAAATCAAATAAATATTTGTGAGGAATCCAGTTGGATCCCTCCAACCTGTTTCCCTGCATCCACAGACATTAGCACAATACCATTCCGTTTCAAGACGGAATATCGCGGTACATGGGATTTTATAAATATATATCCGCTTACTAACGGCGCAATAGGGTCTTATCCGCTAAAAGAAAATGCGGGAAATCAATCAACTGCAATATATACATATGCCAATATATATATATTGCTATATATAATATAATATCAATTCCACTTCAAGGTGGAATATCGCGGTATATGTGTGTAATAAATAACCTCCGCTTACTAACGGCGTATAGGGTCTATTCACATCCAATATATATATATATATATATATATATATATATATATATATATATATATATATATATAATAATCATCATTCAAGCATTCAATCATTCAATCAACACAGTAAAGCAAATTTTAAATCTAACTATTTAAAATTTAAATAAACAATAAAATTCCTTTTGAGTGAGAAGTTCTCACCTTTGCTTTTATTAGCAATCCCTTTCCATCTTGACTCGATTTTCTTGATTTATACCTTGTATAAATATTAAACACAATTTATTAATATTCGAACAGATCGAATAATAAATTTTCATTTGATAATTTCGATTCATCGGTGCTTTTCATTTTTAATAGTTAAATTAACTGATGGTTTTATTTAAACCAGTTTCTTCTTTAACAAATTTATTTTAACTAAAAATAAAATTTCCTTTTAAATTAATTCTATTCAACTACAATTTAATTTTTTTAAAACTAAATTTTCTTCTTAAATAGGTTTAATTAACTTATCCTTAAATTGAATTTATTCAACTAATTATTTCAATCTCAAGTTAATGATTTCTATTTTAAACTAAAAATTAAAGATTCAAACTGATTTTCTTTTTTTAAAATAATTCTAACATCTTGCTTATATAAATTTTCTTAAATCTTTTAAAATTCCTTTGTTTAATAAATTATTTTAACTAAAATTTTAATTTAAATTAACCAAACTCACTTTCAATAAAATTGTCTAATTGAAGATTTAAATCCTAAACTAGAATTCTTTTAATTTATTTCTTTATTTAATTTAAAGATCAAATTTCCTTAAATAATTCATTTTATCGAATGAATTTGAATTCTTAACAAATTTTCTTTTTAATTTTACACAGATTACTCTTAACAAATTTATTTAATAAAATTTAAATTTCAACTAAATTTACTTAAATAAATTTATTTAACTACAATTAAATTTTAAAACTAAATTCTCTTCTTTTAATAAATTATTCTTAACCCATTTTTCCAAAAATAATAATATTTCTTTTGATAAATCATTTTATTAATAAATTAAATCTCTAACTAATTTTATTTTACAAATAATCTTTGGTTATTAAAAATAGATTTCTAAATAAGCTAATACTTCAAATTTTTAACAAATTCTTTTTTTTTTTTTATAAATATCTTTTAGTAACTTAAAAACAATTTAAATTAACCAATGTTTTTAACTTAAACTAAATTTTCTTTATAAATTCCAATCTTTATTTATTAATTGCATTTAAATTCCTTCTTAGTAAAATTTGAAACTGTATTCATAAAAAGAAAATCCCACTGTGTATATATATATATATAAATATATTTTTACTCATATATAAAATAAATTTAGAAATCGAAAAAAAGAAAAAAAAAGAAAAATTACCTTACTGTTAGAAAACTTCCCCAGGCCGTGAAAACCAACGCAAAACCCATGCCGTTGCTTGCTCCACCACGAGTCGCGACTGCTATGCCACCTACATCGACCCACGTGCGCGCGCCGCCCTACCACGTCGCACCCTAATTCCATCGCCGCCTTCAGTTGCCACGACATCGCCGCGAGTACCCACATCCTTCACGCGAACGCCGCCGCTTCCCCATCTCCATTGCATCGCCGCCATAGCTTGCTCGGCTCGCGAACATCGCCGACGTGCCCTAGTTTCATCGTGGCCATCACCAACTCGAACGCGACCTCGGCCTGAGTCTTCGCCCCCACCTGCGTCGCCGCCTCCTCCTTCAATCGCCATACGCGCGAATGCGATTTAATTGGGGGCTTCGGCCACTATTAGATTCGAACGAGAGAAAGGTTTCATTTTTTTTTTCTATTTAACTGAAGAAAGAGGGCTCGGTCGTTCTATTTATTTTGAACGAGAAGAAGAATTTTTTTCTTCTATCGGCCATGCCTTGCACGATTTATTTCGTGATCTCAGGCATAATTTTAGGAACATAACGTGCTGATGTGATAAGCACGTGACTATATAAATATAATTTTAAATTTGAATTTTCGATGTAAATGTTCAACGCGTTTATATATCGTGTGCTCACATAACAACTCCGAAAAATACGAAATTTGAAATCCGAGAATAATTCAATATTACGGACCCAATGGAATTGGTTTCGTCGAATTCCGAGACTGTGCCTCGGACGGCTATTTTAAATATCGATTCGAACGATTAAATTTTCAAAACTGAACAATTCACTTCCAAATTAAATTCTGAAGCTTCTATTATCTTCAGTATTATCAATACGAATTTTACAAGCCTTTGAAATAATTTTTAATCGGCTTAAAATTGAAGATTCAAATTTTTATTCAACTCTCTATAGATTAAATTCTATAATTTAATCGCTAAATTTATTCTGATAATTTGAAATTAAATTCAAACCATCATTCAAATATTTGAAATTAATTAAATATTCTTATTTTAAATTGCTCAAAATTCAGGGTCGTTACACTGGTTTTAATCAGTTAAAATTAAATTATTGGATTGATTGCTTGAATTGATAATTTATTATCGGTCTGGATGTGATATTATATATAGTAATTTATATATATTGGAGTGATTGATATTCTCACATTATATAGCGGATGAGACCCTATACGCCCCCCATAATAGCGGATGACCCTATATACTGCGATATCACCCTCGAAGTGGGATTGGTACTTTTATACCGTGCTGACATTTGTGGATGCAGGAAAACAGTTTGGAGGGATCCAACTGGATTCCTCAAAATTACTGAATTTATTTTCTTATTCAGTTATATGAAATATTGAATAATATATTATATATTATGTTGGAAAATCAATTTATTTGATGTTAATATGCTGCTGGATATATCGTGACATTTTAAAAATGTATAAATTGAATTTTTAAAAGGGAAATAAAAAGAGAAAATTTAAAGTAAGAAATTTATAGTAAAGATAGATAAATTTAAAAGGAAAGAATTGGAAGAGTAAATAGTTTTATTTTTAAATCCTATTTAATAAATTCCAAAAAATGGAAAAGAATAGAGTCTTTGGATAAATGTGAATTAAAGGATTTTAAAAGGTAAGGACATAAGAAATATTGATTTTAAGTACAAAGGGTTTATTTAAAAATTTAAGTTTTAAAGTGGGTTGGGAAAAATAAAAGGAGAATTTTGAAAAAGATTATGAAATTGGTATTTTATATTCAAATAAGGTTTTAAATCTTAAATTGTAGTAAAGGATTAAAACTTGAATTATTGGATTTTGGAATAAATTTGGATAATCCGAGAAATAAAATTTTAAATGGAATTTAATTCAGAGAATCGATTTGAAAATCGATTAAGTGTTTTGGAAACTATGGTTTAAAGGGAAATGAGTTTATGGAATTTATAAACTGGGTATATAAATAAAGTGAATAAATATTAGTGGATGTTTGAGATTTTAAATTCACGGTGGAAATTTATAAAGGAATGAGTAAATCGTTTTAAAAATAAAAAAGTATTTTTATTTTTAAAAGTATGAAAAAGAAAATATACGGGATTGGGACGTAAATTAAAGTGGAAGTAAATCGAGAAGGATATATAAATGATTAGATGGGCTAAATTGGAATGAAAAATGTATTTACCTGGAAAGCCAAGTATAATTTCAAAGGAGATTTTTACATATAAATTAGAACTTTTAAAAGTGGTTTTGGAAGAATGTTTTAGAAAAATTGTTATTTAGTTGTTTTATAATTGTTAAAGTAAATATTTATTTAAGTTAATTATAGTAGTAATTATTTTAAAAGGTTAAATTAGTATCTCGAGTAAAGGGTAACTATTAAATATTTATACCATATAATAGTTTTATTTTAGAAGTAGTTTTGGCTTAAGTTTTACTTGGGAAATTATTATACAATTTCATAACTATTATTTTGAATAAAGTGATTTAAGTAATTTTTCATTTTTAATGTTTTAAGTGTATACTTTTGGATAAAATGATTTAATTTGTTTAAAATCCAAATTTAATAAGACTTGGTGCTTTTCAGTGGAAATAAAATAATGGGTTGAATGATTGTTTAATTTGGTAGTTACATAACCAACTATCGGTATTGGCCAATGCGTTAATCGTTTCGAAGAGACCAGGATCGGATTTAATTATCCCAAATCCACTTCTACCTGGTTTGAACGTAGCAAATGAAGAGCATGAAGATGGTGATTCGGTTTGTCTAGACCTAGGGCAACTTGTATGGATGAATGCTATCAGACCATTGTCATTGGAGGACGGTAAGCATTCTAAGTAAATGAGATATTTAAAAAGATAATGCTTAGCCTCAAGCCTCATCAACCAGGAATGGCTAAAATAGGGGAGGTGCAGCAAGGCTAAGTGGGTAGCACTCAATTAGGGTAAGGTCATCCATGTTTAGAGTCCCTTTTTGATCTCGGATCTATGGGCGGTTGTTGATCCCAACCGTGGGTTGATCTTGTTCGAACTATCCAGTAAGGGGTAGCTCCGGTCATGCGTTGCAGGGGATCGGGAGTGGTCCTCGGTACTCTTATCTAGGCCATGTACTGTGACGGGCGATACCCCAGTAGTCCTGCCATTGTATGGAATCCATTCTCCAATAAACTCCCGTACGGTTTTGATTGTGCCCAACTACTGCTGGAATGTGAGATGCAAGCATTTCAGCTGGATTCAATTTTACTTTCTATAGACACTATTATAATAGCAGACGAATTTGATAAAAGCGTTTTGGTTATCGTAAGGTAAAAACCCAACATTTTTAGTTGTGGTGTGGTCTTAAAGATACCTTTGATTTCAAAGGATTTTGAAACTTTTATAATTCAATTGAGTGTGTTTCTCACGCTGGTTTTCCAGACTGACTCGGATGTTATTTTATTATAATGCTCGGGTCAGAGTGAGTATTATAGATACAAGATAGGATGCTATGAAGATAAAGAGACAATTTGGATGACGGAGACGTATATCACGTATCTGACTTATATTCCGTTGTGTATGGTACACTGTATATTCAGCTTTGTGAGGACAAGTTATTATAACTGTCCAGTATTATGCTATTGTTTGATTGTGCATTCTGATGATTGTAAGTATTAAATTATTACAGATTCTTTTGTATAAAAATCTTTTGTTATCTATTATATGTTATTCCGCTACAATTGTGAGACTATGATGCTGTTTGCAATTTCCTCTTCTACCTCTTTCTTCTTTAACCCTAATGGTTCGTATTTCCGTCCAATTTGAGCTGAACTGATGAATAATATTGTTGACTCAAAGGGGTACGGAAATGTGGGTCATTACATTATCTAAGTCTGTTGATTATAGGATATACTTGATAGTTTATTTATCATCCTTGTACGATAAAAATTTTTGAACCTGAACAAACCATTTATTTTGGTTGTTATAGATGTGTGATGGATTCTTTGTTACATAAAATGGTTGTACTATTTGTTTGCAAATGACTGTTATGATGTTGTGTTGCTTGTACTATTAATTGAAATAACTTATACATTACTCTTTATACATAATTATTAACTTCTTTGGATCATATAGGAGAAATACAGGTTCATGGAAGCAATAGCTACTGCTTTCGATTTCATAAATAAAGTTGTTTGCCAAACAAATAGGTATGTTTTCAGATTACGGCTTTGGAACAATATTATATATTGTTATCCCATGGTTTGGGAAGTTTTGTTTTTAAAATATGATGCATATATATATGATATTATTGAAATTATTATTTTCCGGACCTCTTTGTATAAAGGAGACTCTGCCGAAATTTTCCGTGAATTTTAGACCTAGAAATTTTTTGCAAAGGTGAAAATGTTTTTCAAACTTTAGTAAACTTGAATATGAAGATTAGTTGTTATTACTTAGTATATTTATCTAAAATACTTAATTATGTAAACTAATTGTTTATAAATTGAATACTTTGAATAAAATATATTAATTCCTTAGTTCTTTCCTTTCCCTTTTCGAGAACGAAAAGTTTTGAGTGAGAGAGAGTGTAATAACCCGTATTTTTCAGATAATTAAATTATTAAATTTAATAATATTTTGTAATTTAATATTGGAAGAAATTAAAATTTATGATTTATTAATGAGAAAAATAACTAGGATGAATATAATAATGTTAATATAAGGTAATTGATAACTATTTCATGCAATTCCAATTAATTGGAATGATTGGAAAGTTATGATTGGTTATAAAGTGTAAATAAGTAAATAAACACTATATTGTGTATAAATGGTGAAGTTTACATAATTGATTGAAATTGGTTAATATAGAATAATTTATTAACATGTGAATTTATTAGTTTTGTTTGTTAACAATAAACTTGGAAATCTATTTGAATTGGTAAGTTGTAACAATGACATAATTATCAACTCACTAATTAATTTGTTGAAATTAAATTGGAAATCAATTGTAATAACTGTAATTAAATATTGTGTTAATATGAATTAAGATAATAGTTATAGAATATTAGTGTAATAGGATATAAACTAATGTTAACTATGTTAATAAAGTAACGATTGATTGAATAAGAAGATTGAAATCAAATTAAATCAATCTATTGGAATTAAAATATAATTAAATTGGATTTTATTTACAGTTGAAACTGAACGTTATGATTTATGTAATAATTAAAATTGAATTGATATGGAAACTTGTTTTAAAAAGACTATAAGTTACTAAGTAATCAAAAATAATAAAATTTGTTAATTATAAATTGGAATTTGAAAAGTAATTTAATTAATTTAATATTAATTTATTTAATTAACGTGAAAATAGCTATTTTGGCCACTGTTATGGATTTCGATGAAACCAGTTTCATCGGATCCATAACGGTGAATTATTAGAGGATTTCAAGTTTCGTAGCGATCAAACTTGTCATTTGATCATACGGGCTCGAGAAGCGTAGAATTTAATTTATTTGAACTCAATTTGAAATAAGTTGATTTTAAAGCTTACTTCTTTACACGATGCAATTACGACTTGAAACCTATTCCATTGAGTTTAAAATATTAAAAACATCTATTTTGATATATGGGATGACGCACTTTTGTTTCGGAGGCGGAACGGGCTTTTCGGGTCGTTATTGTCATTTCAAACCGATTCGATATGTTCATTCTTTATTATCAAGCCTCGTCTATATAAATAGATCTTTTTAAACCCTAGCTGCCTTTCTATTCCTTATTACAGTATGTACAATTCTATGTGTCTGCTTCTCCTTCTCAATGGCAGAAACATATTACAATTTCAGAACCTTATTCCAATTTCAAATTCAATTTCAAAATCAAACTCCTCCAAACCATGACATAAGCTAACTTAGGCTTTGTTGGTACAACACCTAATATAGTAATATAAGATGGCATAGACAAATCTCGCTTTATTTTCTCGAAGAGAAGATTCGGAAAACGACTATTTGTAGGAAGTGACCCAATATATTAATTCGGTTGTCCACTGAAAAGAAAAGCGTCCTACCTTTGGGGATACCAATCAACGCTTTCGGTCACCCCTAGGTTGCCTCCAATTAATATACTCGGCCCGGATTAATATACTTGGCCTTGATTCCATCTATTGTGAAAGACGGTGCCTATTATATACCATTTCAAAGTTCTCGGCGAGCGTAATTCGCCGGTGCAATTTTGTTTCTCAATTCAAACCACCATTTGTCCAGAAATCAGTGATTTAATTTTGAACGTCCATTGATTACGCTTTTAATTCTACGGTGGATCTGCATCCGGTCGACAATCGGAAGGTGCGGTTGGGTAGAGGGTGTCGACGAGGTCATGGATATGTCGTTCGTTCGTGTCAAGGTGGTCGTGAGTTGGCCTAATAACTCGGTAATATGCGGTGGTGGCGCTGTGCTGTCTTGGAGGTAGAGGTGGTCGTGCTTATGTGGATGGTGGCGGCTTTGGGAAAGGCACGAGGTAGTGATGTCAGATCATAGGTCGGAGTTCTCTGGTTGTAGCAAAACGTCGGTCAACGTGCAGATTGGAGGCGGTCGCTGGCAGGATTCATGCGTAGGTTTTCTGGACATGGTTGAAACGTGGTCGGATGTAAGCTGACGTGTCATCTTCTGTTTTAATTTAATTTAGTTTAATTTTAGATTTCAATCGTTCTAATGGTCATATCTTTTTCATACGAGCTCGGATTCATGCGTGGTTTTCTCCATTGCGATCTTATCGAAATTTCGGATATTTTGGAATATGTTTGGACGAATTCTAGGACTATTCGATTTTGATTCTTATTTTGGACTTCAAATCGATTTGGAATCGAATGCGAGTGTTTTTACCCACTCATAACTACTAAATTGTCTTATTTTAGATAATTTAAATTTATGATGTGACTAGAATTGATTGGTTAATGTTTGGTATATTTAAATTGTCATTCCAGTTAAATATGACTTTTACTGCATTAAATTGTCATTTAATTTAGTATTGAATTTAATTGTCAATTGAATACCTATTGATGATAATCAGTTAATTGGTGTTATTTATTTGTTGATTGAATGGTGATTGTGATCTTTGTTTGATTGTTTGATATTGGATGACTGGAGTTATATTTTTATATTGTTATAATATTATAGGTTCCCAATGGGTTGAAATAATACATACTCAAACGATCTATAGATTAAGGAAAAATTGTTATGGGTTGAAATGATAAACTCGAGCGATTTTTATGGATTTTGAATTTTATTCGGGATTGCAGGTTGAAATGATATTTATCCGTAAATATAAAATATCTGCAGATTGAAATGACAAATATCCATATCACTTGACCAAATGGTAGAAAATTATATATGGACACCAGATTGGTTAAATTAAATGATTTTAAATCCTTAAATTTTGAATTTAGTTAAATGATATTTTGAAGAAAATTTGATTTATATAAACTGAACTATTTTGAAAATCCAAGTTTTAAATGTGAAATTGGAATTGGTTTGAATTAAAATTTTAAAGTTAGATTTGAAGTATAAATAAAATTTATTGAAATTGAGTTATTGAAAACATTTGAAATTGTAACTTTGAAATCTACTAAATTTGAAATCGTTTGGATTTATTGCCCGAACTTGGATTTGAAATCGATATTGATTAAATGGTTTAAGTGTGAAATTGAACTGAAGGACAAAATTTAGTTTGTTGATTTGAAAGCTGGACAGGGGTTCAGATGTGTTGAAATGAAAGAAATAGTTTAATTTGATATTAATTTCAAATTTACCATTTTAATATAGACTGTTTAAAAGTATATTTTTCGAAATCCTTATTATTAAGATTTTCAAACTATTAAACTAATTTAATTTATTTTAAAATATTTTAAAACTATTTTAGTCAATTTAAACTATTTTAGATCTATTTAAACTATTTTAAATCTATTTGAACTATTTTGAATTTATTTAATCTATTTTAGATCTATTCTGAATCTATTTAAACTGTCTTAAATCCATTTAAACTACTTTTAATATATTTTTTGTAGCTATTGTAGAGTATTTTAACTATTTAAAAAATTATTTTAACTATGTTAAACTATTTATAACTATCTAAAGTATTTTCTAAATTTCAGACTAAGTAAAGATGAAGTATTTATGTTTAAATCCTTGATTTAAAAGAAAATACGGCTAAATGATGGCATAACCTAAGTTGTAATTTAAATAACATATTTGAATTGAATATGATATTTTGACATCAGTTATGAATCGGTTTTGAAAATGTAAAAGAACCAACAGGTATGAAATAAGAGTTTGGTTGTTAAAGAGACCGGGATCGAATATTGTCATACTCTCTGCCAAAACCGAAAACCACTTTAACAACTTTGCACGTGGTGAAGATTCCAAAATGAAGTAGGATGGTTTGGCGAATGATTCTTTATAAGGTATTAACACATCCTTGACTCCCTCGAGTCAGCTTGATGTGGTAAAACAGGGGCTATACTGGGCCAAGTGAGGTCGCTGCTCCTATCGGACATATTTCTTCGATACCATATTACTACTTTGTGAATGATTTGGTGGTCACCCCTCGATTTGATTATAGAAGTGTGTTTCATGGTGGGCGGTAGTAGCTACTATGCGTTACCGCTGTTAGGAACTGAGATGTTGGTTTTGATGACAACAACATTTTTAACTTATCTTATTATAAAATAAATACAAACATTGTTGTATAGATAGATATGTATATGCATGATATATAGATATATATATGCAGGTATTGATTACTGAAGACTCATCAGTATAAAGATTGAAGATTCTAGAGTATCAAGATCAAGATTTCAAGATATGTGTCTAGTTTTTGTTAAAACTTCATAATAGCATGGAAATCTTCATTTCGAATTTCATTTGGGATGGAACCCATTTATACCTTCTTAGTGGCTTACACACCCACAACAGTAGCATACAAACCTACGATAAGTGGCTTACAAACCCACGAACATCCTGGTTTTGTACAAGTTCTCGAGTCCTGATGTAGTGAGATATTCTGCAGGAAGAAGCTTGCAAAACTACTTCAAAATGGTTTTTTGAAATGATTTTCAAAACTCCTTTTCAAAATATTTTATCCTTAAAATTATCTTTTCAAATGATTTTTCAAAAAGATGTTTTAGCCCTAAAATATTATTTGATTTTGTTTTAAAATAAACTCTTGTTTTAAACTTCATTTTCAAAAACAAATTTTACATTGTTTTTTACATAGGGATGTCGACTTCATGGGATATCCCATGTCGACATAGTGGCCGTTTAATTCAAAAGTTTCAATTTTCAAAAGAAGTGTCTATTCGTTTAAATCTCTTCACGAATGGTTATAACCGATGGTGCTTTATAAATAGGATTCACAAACGAATTTTTTAATCATCTATTTTCATATTTTCTTCACTTCTTCTTCTCCACAAATCCATATTCTATAATCTTCATATTTTTGAGACCGTGTCGAAATTATGCCGAATTCTCAAGTAAATCAAATTAGAATCTCATTCTTGTTTGATTCTCTGCCCTCTCTCGAAGATCAAAGTGGTATTCAGAGTTATATGATCAATTTGTAGTCAAAAGTTTATCGAGTCTCTCTATAAGGCGTGGTTGTGCCTGGAAATCAATTGGGTAATCTTGTGGCCCATAAATCAAGAGAGTTTGCCCCGGACTCGTGAGATAGGAGGGTACCACAAGGCCTTTAGAAATTATGGAATGTAATCTTGACATTGGTATAATAAAAATCTGTATGAGGTGGTTTGCCTTGGTACAGGACTGGATGTAGGGTAACTCCGAACCAGTATAAAATCCGGTTCCCTATATTTTTTTATTTACTTTCTGCATCTGTGTTTGATTCAGTGATTGTTCTGTGATTAAATTTTGCATTTGTTTGTGTCATAATTTTAAGTTAGTTCATATAAGTCTTAGAATCCATTAAACACTATTCATCCCCCTCTAGTGTTAAATTAGCCTTAAGATCCTTAATCTGTTGTCCCTTTTAATTAGTATTAGAGCAAGGTTCTCATAGTTTTCACAAACTGAAACTTGAAAATTGTTTTAATGGCTACCAACACTGGTAATGTCAACTCTGGCACTAGTTCTGTTATCACTAACACTAGTTCATTTGTAGATGGTCAGTCTACTGTCAGACCACCATTTTTCAATGGAAGTAATTATGCATATTAGGCATGTAGAATGAAAATTTATTTACAATCTGTAGGATTAGACACTTGGAATATCACACAAACCGAGTATGTTGAACTAACTATCAATTTTTCCCAATGGACTGTTGAGCAAAAGGATGTTGCATAAAATACTCAAAGGCCATGAATATATTATTTTGTTCACTAGATAGGAATGAGTTTTATAGTGTCTATTTGTAAATCTGCATTTGAAATCTGGAAAAATTTGCAGGTTACTCATGAAGGAACAAGCAAAGTTAAACAGACTAAATTTTCCATATTAAGTAATTAGTTTCAATGGTTTAAAATGCATGCAAATGAGTCCATTTTCGACATGTATTGTTGATTTCAAGATATTGTTCATTCACTACTTACACTGGCAAAAGGGTTTTAGAAGGAAGACCTAGTCAGAAAAATTCTAAATTCAATCACTCTAGAATGGGATCAAAAGACACTTGCAATCGAAGAAGCAATTGATATCGGTCTCCTGAAAATAGAAGAACTAATTGATAATCTGATGTCTTATGAAGTTCAACTGCAAGGAAGAAGAGAAAAGAAGGCTACAGAAAAGAAGTCATTAGCACACATCGCAAGAATTGAAGATTCAAAACTAGATAGTGATGAGGAGATTGCCTTCATGATAAGAAACTTCTGAAAATTCCTAAAATGTAGAATAATGAATAATTACAAAAGAAATGATCAAAGGAATTCCAAAAATAATACGAAGAACGTCAACAGTGATAGATGCTACCATTGCAATAAGGTCGGGCACTATAGAAAAGACTGCCCGTACCTAGATAAACAGTTATTCCCTCAATACAATGAATCGTCAAGGGAAAGAATGAAAGCATTCACAGCAACTCTTGATGACTCAGACTCATCATCCAGTGACGATGAAAAGAAGGCAGATAATTCACATCTGTGTTTCTTTTCTATTCATGAATCAAATGACGATAGGAGTATGGATCTAAAAATAGGTATGCATTTACATTATTTTTGATTTTTTAGTTTGAATGGATGCTTGTTTGTTTGCTTGATTGTTTTAAAATTCCTTGAATTTTTAAATTCAAATTTATCCCTTGAAATTTGAATTTTAAATTCAAAAATAATATTATTTTAATAATATTTTAAGTATTAAATTATTAATATTTAAGTATTATTATATTTAATGTTGTCATAGGAATTATATAGTTAGAATATAGGATAATATATATATATATATATATATATATATATTAGGAATTAGGAATAGAAACTTGTCCTTTGATTCAATAGGAACATGTCAACATACCCGGATACCCAATGTCGACATGCCCCTCAGAATTTGATTTTAAAATTTGAATTCAAACTTTTGAATTTCCCTCCACCTTTTCACCAATTTCAATGCTCATAGAAAGATGTTTTGTAGAATCTCTATTTATCCCACTCTCTTTATCATCATTTTTCACTTTTATTTCAAATTTCAAACTAATCTTCATTATTTTCATCTCCTCATAAACTTCTTCAATAGCTTCTTCAAGCACTCCTAACACCATTAGGCTTTCAAAATCTATCAAAAACTTTCTTTTCAATGACCCGAAGCTATCAAAGCTTACATCAACTATGTAAACTTTGGTAAAATTCATACTGAAAAATTTGCTATTTTTAAAGATTTTCCTTCTTATGAAATTGAAAATCTTTTTCAACAATGTTCTATTCTTAGTTTAGTTGATAACAAACAAAATGATTTGTATATTATCCAAATCTTGTTAAGATGTTTTATGAAAATTTGAATCGTGGTTTTTATGATGGGGAAGAACAACAAATTTGGAGTAGTGTTAAAGGAACACAAATTGCTTTGGATTGTGAAATTTTGGGAAATATTTTAGGATGTAAGTATACCGAAATGAATCTCTCGGAATTTCAAATCAATGAAAATGATCGAGAGACATTTCATCGCATCTTCGAATGGGATGACAATTTCAAATTCAAAAATCGTTATTTTCGTCCAAAAGCAGGAATTATTAATCTTATTATCCAACACACTCTTATACCAAGATCGGGAAACTACAATAATCCGACTTTAAAAGTTTGCAAAGATCTTTTTGCAATTTTTGAAAATTATGATATTAGTTGGGCTCAAGTTATTTTGGATGAGCTAAGACCCAAGAATTTTACTGTGGGTGAAAACACATTATATCATGGTATTTATCTCACCTGGATTTTTAATTACTTTGGAGTTGATTTCAAAAGGGAAGAATTTATAACTAGAAAAGTGTTCAACCATAGAAACATTCCCGTATTCAAATTTCATTAGTGTTTCAACCATATGAAACACTTACGGAAAAGGAAGAAAGACTTGCTCGTGAATAAATGGATGAAATGGAGGAAGAAGATGAAGAAGAGGAAGAGGAAGGAATGGAAATTGAAGAGGAGGAAGAGGAAGATCAAAAAACATCCTTAGAAAGTGTTGAATATCTTACTAATCCCGTCAACCCATCCAACAAGACCAATTTGAATAATCAAAAAATTATAGTGGAAAATCAAAAGACACTTAAAAGATCAATGGGTAAGAAAATAGATAAGATTTCCACTAAAATCGACAAGTTCTTCGGGAAAATTAGTAGAAAGCTTGGACTATCATCTTCTTCGTCTTCATCTAACTAGTTTTAGTTCATGTTATCTTAAGTTCTATCTTTGTATTCCCTTTATTTTAGTTAATATTATACTATCTTATGTAATGTTGACTAGAATTATTAATGGAATCTCATTTCCTGTTATTCAACTTCACTTGTCTATATAATTGCTTGTTTTTATATTATACAAATTTTTGTTTAATAGATTTGTTCATAATATTCAAAACAATGTAAAATATCATTTTAAGCAGAGGCATGTCAACATACACCATCCCCCATGTCGACATCCTACGGGCATCAAATAGCTACACTTTCAAATTTCATTTTCATGTAACTAACTTGTGTCTCTTCATTTCAAACGACTTTCTACCCCTATTTATATCTGTTTCTTCTAGAATAAATTGTCAAACTTCATCTATAATCACTCTCTTTTATAGTTCTTCCTATTTGTTGAAATATGGCTTCTCCAATTAAGAATATAAGTGATAATCATAAAGAAACTCCCACTTCCTTCAAGAATATTCTTACATTCATACTTCGTAATCAGCGTCACTTAGAATTGAGTCAAATACAGATGATCAAGGAGCAAGAGAGACATTTCGATGCCCTTCGTAGGATGATCTCAACCCTTAACAAGGACGATCTCGAAGAAAATCTACTAGTCACTCTCGACAAAGATAAGGAAGAATGGGATGCCATCAAAGAAGACCCTATCTTAGGGCAAGATGGATGGGTGGAAGTACCATGGAATGCCTAGTCGTTCTGTATGTTATTTGTTTGATTTGATTGGTGTAACTTATTTGGTATGGTTTGTATATCTGTTTGGATTGAATAATTACTGTAAATATGATTGATTGACGATTGATTTACTTTTTGGAATACACTTATGATCACACGTAGCACTTATTACACTTATATATGGTTTACCCTATTTTATAATGGTTGATTATCATATAACAAGTTCAGGGATTTTTAAGAAGTTTTTGTTGATGACAAAGGGGAAGAAGTGATAAAATAATAGTTGGCTTGGAGTAAGGGGGAGTTATGATAGGAGTTATGGTATGATAAGTATTTTTTATAAATACAGGTTGAAATCATCAAAAAGGGGGAGATTGTTAGGAACTGGGATGTTGGTTTTGATGACAACAACATTTTTAAATTATCTTACTATGAAATATATACAAACGTTGTTGTCTAGATTGATATGTATATATGCAGGATATATAGATATGTATATGAAGGTATTGATTACTGAAGACCGATCAGTATAAAGACTCAAGACTCAAGATTGAAGACTCTAGAGCATCAAGATCACAAGACATGTGTCAAGTTTTTGTTAAAACTTTGTAACAGCATGGAAATCTTCATTCCGAATTTCATTTGTGACGGAGCCCATTTCTACCTTCTTAGTGGCTTATTAACCCATGACAAGTAGCTTACAAACCTATGACAAGTGGCTTACAAACCCACGAACATCCTAGTTTTGTACAAGTTCTCGAGTCCTGATGTGATGAGATATTCTGCAGGAAGAAGCTTGCAAAACTACTTCAAAATGATTTTTCAAAATGATTTTCAAAACTACTTTTTAAAATATTTAGCCTCAAAATTATCTTTTCAAATGATCTTTCTAAAAGATGTTTTAGCAATAAAATATTATTTGTTTTTGTTTTAAAATAAACTCTGGTTATAAACTTCATTTTCAAAAACAAATTTTACATTGTTTTTTACATAGGGATGTCGACATCATAGGATACACAATGTCGACATGATGGCCGTTGAATTCAAAATTCTAAATTTTCAAAAGAAGTGTCTATTCGTTTAAATCTCTTCACGAATGGTTATGACCATTAGTGCTTTATAAATAGGCTTAGTAAACAAATTTTTTAATCATCTATTTTCATATTTTCTTCACTTCTTCTTCTCCACAAATCCATATTCTATAATCTTCATACCTTTAAGATCGTGGCCAAATTCTTCCAAATTCTCAAGTGAATCAAATTAGAATCTCATTCATGTTTGATTCTCTGCCCTCTCTCAAAGATCAAAGTGCCATTCAGAGTTATAGGATCAATTTGTAATCAAAAGTTTATCGAGTCTCTCTATAAGATGTGGTTGTGCCTGGAAATCAATTGGGTAATCTTGTGGCCCGTGAATCAATAGAGTTTGCCCTGGACTCGTGAGATAGGCGGGCACCTTAAGGCCTTTAGAAATTGAGGAATGTAATCTCGATATTTGTATAATAAAAATCTGTATGAGGTGGTTTGCCTTAGTACAGGACTGGATGTCGGGCAACTCCGAACCAGTATAAAATCCGGTGTGTTCTTTCCCTTTACTATTTTTTATTTACTTTCTGCATCTGTGTTTGATTCAATAATTTTTCTGTAATTAAGTTTTGCATTTGCTTGTGTCATAATTTTAAGTTAGCTCATATAAGTCTTAGAATCCATTAAACACAACTCACCACCCCACCCTGTAACAACCCGCATATTTAACGATTTTATATTTAAATGTTTGATTTAAATATAGCGTCGTTATTTGGATTTTTGGGGTCCGAAATGTTACTTTTTGCAAATGGCCGAATTGGAACTCGAAACCACCTCCATTGGTTCCAAAATGGCGTTTGCGATCTTTTTGAGTATAATCTTTGATATGTTTGGAGTTTGTGAAATTTTGACCTTTTTCTATTGGGTTTGGGTTCAGCCCACTAGCTCACTTAACCCTCTAGCTCAATCCCTTCTCTTCATTTCATCTTCATTTCATTTCTTTCTCAAACTAAAAACTGAAATAGGGGAAAGGAATTGGAAATAGAAATTAGCAAGCCCTAGTTTCTTCTTGCATCTTGATTTCTTGCTCCAAAATCAAAGAGAATCCATTGGTAAGTTCATCTCCATCTTCTCCATCTCTTCTCCTCTTCAATTTCAGTAATTTCCTAACCCTAACTTAGGAAATACTTGCTTTGATTCTAGATTGAAGCTTGTAGTGTTGAAGTGGAGTGTAGTTGGTTGATTCCTTGCATTTGTTCTTCTTCATCTTCTTTGTTTGTGAGATTAAAAAGGTGAGTTTTTAACTCACATCTACCTCTCTTGCTATCATTGATGTTGGGTATGATTTCCTAACAAATATTCATGGGCTAGTGCTTTGATTTGTAAAAGAATTGGAATTCATTTGATAAGGGCAGGAAGTGCTGGAAAACAGCCTTCGGCCGACCGATCGCAGGCCCCGGTCGACCGACCTGCTACTCCGAGCCTTGTTTTGCTTTCTGCATCTGGCCAGCCGACCGAGCCCCTGCAACCGGTCGACCGACCTGCACATGTTTGCTTGTTTTGCCTATTTTTGCATATATTGATTGGTTTTCCAAATTTTATCGATTCAAGTTGGTTTTTAGTAGTTGTTATTGCATCTTTGACTTTGATAACTTGCTCTTGACTTCATCCACAGGTTTTTATAAAATAATCTCTCGAATCGCATTTAAAAGCTCGTTTCTCCAATTTATAAATTCTATTTAAAACACACACTTTCGCACGTCGAGCGAAGTGGAAGGATGATTAAATGGTTGGGCAAAACACGGACCATGAATCTGTGCGTTTATCTTTCCGATTAGTCCCCGACCTATTCGATTGATCGTTTTGACCTACGGGTTTAGTTTACCGATGATATGAGGTAAATTTGTACTGCTTTGAGTGTGAAAGTGACTGACGGATAGTAAACCGTTTAGTGCGAACGAGTGGTTATGGGACATACGTTAACACTTTTCGGATTCTTTTTCGAGAGTTGTGACACATTCCGCCAGTTAGTGGTGTCCAGTACTGGGTCTACGACCTTCACCACTACGGTTTGTTGCCCTATAGGTATCGCTCCGATGTTGGCCTTATGTGCCGCATGTGTGATATTGGGTTTGTTGCCTTCGGGTATGTTGCCTTCGGGTGTGTGCCTTCGGGTTTGTTGCCCTATATAGTTTCGCTCTGATGTTGGCCTTATGTGCCGCATGGGTGATACTTGGGTTTGGAGTCTTCGGGCTCATGGATCCTTGTTTGTACAGTACCGAGCTCGAGCAATTTTATGATGTTTCATTGATATGTATATTCCCTTGGTATCGCCCTTCGGTGTAGGCCTTTTTGAGCCGTATGGAGAATAGCGATCACCTTGTGGAACTTGTATACCTTATTGGTATTTGTTATTTGCCTTTTTGTCTTGTTTTGGGATATTTGTATCCTTTGTTTCTATATGTTGCCGATGATATGAGGCTTTTTCTATATGATTCATCTCTTGTTGATGATTGTGTTATCTCCTCTAGAGATATTTGTTATACTGTATGACCTTGCAGGTTTATTATTGTTCAGTTTATCTAACTGATTTGTTATCTAGACTGACCCGTGTATTTTACTCGGGTCAGAACGAGTTGTTTCAGGTTAGGTGCTTTTGAGACTTAGCCTATTTTGCTTCCGCATGGACTATTCGCTAGCTTCATTTTGTTATAGCGTCTTTAGTGGTTCTTATCTGTTGTAACTCTGATATTTATACTTTTGTTCGTCTTGTCTGTATATTGTGGTCTCCTGTACCACTTGACATGTATTATTTTGTATACTCTGTTGTGTATCTGTTTATGTGTATATTATGATCGACTGTTCTGTGATGTGAATTACATTTGAGTTGTTATATTTTCTTCTGATAGATCCTATAGCCATTGTAGTTTTGCTTTAAATATTTATTGAATAGGTCGAATTTTAATGTGATTCTACTTTTCGACGTATTTAGTGAATAGTTAAAGTAAGATTACACATGGTCGCTTCCATTATACTCTATTGTCCGCATTAGCCGACAGTATTATCTATGTAATACTCTTTGTTAACGAGGCTCTCGGAGTGGGGCGTCACAGCGTGGTATCAGAGCTGTGTTCAGAACAAAATATGATAAACACAGAATAGAGCACATATTACGATACATCAAAGTGTATGAGTGATACAGATCCTTGAATCATTGTGTCTCTTTATTCCTTCAAGGTTAGATAGAGTTGGGAATACGTCTAGGAATGTATTTTATTCCGTAGTATCCCATATCGAAATATCTACCTTGTGAATAATCTTTTCCTTATCTCGACTTTCAGCTTATGTCTGGAAGAGGCAGAGGTCGACATTCGGATGCTGGGCAATCTAGTGGCTCACATCCGGATGGCGTTTATATGTCTGCTGATCAGTTTATGGAGTTGTTTAGGAGCACTCAGCCTCCCGTTCCTCCTCGAGTGTCTCCACCTCGCAAGTCTGCTTTTGCACGTCAGTGCAGTGATTTTGCTCATCTTGGAGGAAAACCATTTAAGTGATCCGAGTCTGTTCTTGAAGTCCAAGCTTGGTTTCGCACATGCGAGCGTATCTTCTCTCGCATGGATCTTTCTGACCATGATAGAGTTCTTGTAACTTCTAGTTTATTACAAGAGCGTGCTCTTGATTGGTATGAGCTTCTTGTAGCTGAGATTGATGAGTCTACTCTTTCTTGGACTCAGTTTCGGGAGCGATTTGAACTCAAGTTCGTTCCTGAATCTGAAAAAGTTCTATTGACCCGTCGCTTCCTTGAGTTGAAGCAAGGGAAATCTTCTGTTTCTGAGTATGTCGCATCGTTCGAGGCTTCATCTCAGTATGGTCTTGAATTCATCAGTACTTCTTATAAGAAGAATTTGAAGTTTGTCTCTGGTCTAAAGAAATATCTTAAGAAGTCTTTGTTGCTCCAGCTTAAGCTTTCTTTAGAGGAATTGGTTGATTCGACACTTCATCTCGAAGCCGTCGAGAAGGAGTGTGATAGTGATGTTGATGTTGAGGTTTCCAAGAACCTCAACAAAAGGCCGTTTCCAATTCAGAAGAAGTCTTTTCCTTCTAAGAAGAAGAAGACCGGTGATCCTAGCTCTCAGCCTCAGTCTTCCGGAACACCTTTCGTTCGAAAGTGTTTCAATTGTGGTTCTCCGGATCATATTATTCGAGCTTGTCCTAACCTCTCTTCTGCCGTTATTTCAAGAAGGAAGGTCATCATGTTTCAGCTTGTCCTACTGCTCCTGCTAATGCAAAATCTGGCAAGCTCAATGTGGCTAATGCTTTTGGAGGTTCATCTCAATCCAAAGGTATGTCTCCATCTATTTTGGAGGGTTCAATTCTATTTCATGATCAAGGTATACGAGTTCTTTTCGATACGGGTGCTTCACATTCTTTCGTATCGAAGAAGCTTGTAGATGATTTATCTTTGGATGTTTCTTGTATGGTTACTTCTTTAAGGATTGCGAATCCTATTGGGGGATCCGCGACCCTTAACTTGCTTTATGATGATATTGAGATTGTTTTATGTGGCTTTTCTTTCCGTGCGAATCTGCACGTTGTTTCTCATTTGGGTTTTGGTATGATTTTTGGTATGGACTGGCTAGTGAGGTACGATGCCAGGATTATTTGTTCCGAGAGAATTTTGTATCTTTGTCATCCTAATTCGCCTTCTCAGTTATCTCTTGTTCTTCGGGATATGGATAATTCCGAGATGGATTTATATTCTCTTGATTCGCGAGATGATGATGATATATCTCGTATTCTTGTTGCTTGTGACTTTTCTGATGTTTTTGAGCTTGTATCGGGTTTGCCACCCAAACGGGCAATTGAGTTCCGCATTGATCTCATTCCAGGCGCGTAGCCAGTTAGTCATCCTCCCACGAGGATGTCTACAAAGGAAAATGAGGAACTCAAGAAGCAGCTTTTAGAGCTTGAATCCAAGCAATTGATTCGGTCTAGTTTTTCTCCGTGGGGATCCGCGGTCGTCTTTGTGAAGAAATCTGATGGAAATCTTAGGCTTTGCATTGACTATCGCAAGCTTAACGAGTTGACCATTAGGAATAGGTATTCGTTGCCTAGGATCGATGATATGTTCGATCTATTGAGTGGTGCTAAGGTCTTTTCTCAGCTTCACCTTGCCACAGGTTTTCATCAATTACGAGTTGCGGAGGATAGCGTACCTCTTACCGCTTTCCGCACTCGATATGGTTCTTTTGAGTGGCTCGTTATGCCGTTCGGTTTGACGAACACTCCTGCTTTCTTTGTTGATCTCATGAATCGGGTATTCCGGGAATATCTCGATAAGTTCATCCTTATTTTCATTGATGATATCCTTATTTATTCTAAGTTCGAAGCCGAGCATGCTAATCATTTGAGAATTGTCTTGAGTACTCTCCGTCGTCATCAGCTTAGAGCCAAATTCTCCAAATGCCACTTTTGGGAGAATAAGGTAAAGTTCTTAGGCCATGCTGTATCTTCCGATGGCATTTCTGTCGATCCCTCAAAGATCGAAGCCATTCAGAATTGGAAGAGGCCTGAGAATGTTCATGAGATTCGTAGTTTCCTTGGATTGGCGGGTTATTACCGTCGGTTCATCAAGGATTTTTCCCGTGTTGTGCTTCCTCTCACAAGCCTTACCCGAAAAGGCATTCGTTTTGATTGGTCCGACAAGTGTGAAGCTTCCTTTTAGACATTGAAAGAACTTCTCACTAATGCTCCTATTCTTGTGGTTCCCGAGGGGAATCATGATCTTGTTGTCTACACTGATGCTTGTGGTAGTGGTCTCGGTGCTGTGCTTATGCAGAGAGATCGAGTGGTTGCTTATGCTTCTAGGCAACTGTGTCCGAATGAAGTTCGCTATGCCACTCATGATCTTGAGTTAGCCGCCATTGTCTTTGCCTTGAAGATTTGGCGACATTATTTATTGGGCGAGCGCTTCATTCTCTATACCGATCATAAATCTTTGAAGTATTTGTTCACTCAGAAGGAACTCAATATGAGACAACAACGTTGGCTCGAGTTTCTTGCCTCTTATGATTTTGATATCCAATATACCCCTAGTAAGGGTAATCGTGTTGCAGATGCGCTTAGTTGCAAACATTCGGCTGTTATTTCTATGATGCTTGCCGAATGGAATGTTCTTGAGACTCTATCTTTTTGTGAAATTCGTGATCGTGATTTATCTTCTGATTCTTCGATAGCACTATTCAGTTTAGATGCACGACCCTCTTTGTTGGATCGTATTGCCAATGCTCAGCGGTGTGATCCTAATTTGTTGCATCTTATTCAGCTTTGTGAGTCTAGATCTTGCGATGAGGCGTTGCGGGATTTTAGCATTGATTCTCATGGGTGTCTTCGCAAGAAGAACCGTCTTTTTGTGCCTTCTGATCTTGCACTTAGGCATGACATTCTTGATGACTGTCACCATTCTAAGTATACCATTCATCCCGGTAGTAGCAAGATGTATGCCGATATGCGTCGTCTTTATTATTGGAAAGGCATGAAGCGCGATGTGGCGAGTTATGTGAGCAATTGCATAACTTGTCAGCGTTTTAAGGCCGAACATCAGCGTCCTTCGGGTCTTCTTCAGCCTCTTGAGATTCCATTGTGGAAATGGGATCAGATTTCTATGGATTTCATTGACGGCCTACCTCGTTCGAGATCTGGCCATTCTAGCATTTGGGTTATTGTTGATCGCCTCACTAAGTCTGCTCATTTTGTCCCTATTAAGTCTAATAGGACTGCTTCGCATTTGGCTAAGTTGTATATCAAGGAAATCGTGAGACTTCACGGTGTTCCTAGTTCGATTGTGAGTGACCGTGATTCTTTATTCACGAGTCATTTTTGGAAGAGTCTTCAGCAAGCTTTGGGAACAAAGCTTAATTTTAGTACAGCTTATCATCCGCAGTCTGACGGACAGACTGAACGGGTAAATCGTATCTTGGAAGATCTTCTTCGTATTTGTATCTTTGATTTCGGTGGTAGTTGGGAGGATCACCTACCTCTTATAGAATTCTCCTACAACAATAGTTTTCAGTCTAGTATTGGTATGGCTCCTTTCAAAGCCTTATACGGAAGGCCATGTCGATCACCTTCATGTTGGTTGGAATCTGGGGAGAAGCTTGTTCTTGGCCCGTACTTTGTTCGTCATTCTTCTGAGAAGATTGATCTTATTCGATTGAGAATGAAAGAGGCACAGAGTCGCCAGAAATCCTACGCGGACAACCGTAGGAAGCCTCTCGAGTTCTCGATTGGTGATCTTGTTCTTATTCGTGTTTCTCCTTTGAAAGGGGTTATGCGTTTCAGTGCGACTGGAAAATTGGCTCCTCGTTTTATAGGACCGTTTTCTATTACTGAACGTATTGGCCCTGTGGCTTATAGAGTTTCACTTCCAGCTCATTTATCTGGCATTCATGACGTGTTCCACGTCTCGCAACTTCGGAAGTGTCTTCGGGAGTCGGATTCTGTTATTGATTCTCCTTATTTGCGAGAGCTTGAGGTCTCTTCGGACTTATCTATTGTACAGCAACCTATTCGCGTGCTTGACACGGAGGTGCGACACCTTCGGAACAAGGACGTGCCGCTCGTTAAAGTTCAATGGTCCGCTAATCCCAATGACTGTACTTGGGAAACCAGAGAGTATATTGAGCGATCTTATCCGGGTTTTCTATCCTTGCTTCGTAATGGTAAGTCTATTTCTGTATCTCAAGCTTATTTCTTTCTTTTGTATGTTGTATGTATGTAGTTGTTACAAATATCGTCTCTAGGAATTGTGGGGACGCAATTTTGTAAGGAGGGGAGATCTGTAACAACCCGCATATTTAACGATTTTATATTTAAATATTTGATTTAAATATAGCGTCGTTATTCGGATTTTTGGGGTCCGAAATGTTACTTTTTGCAAATGGCCGAATTGGAACTCGAAACCACCTCCATTGGTTCCAAAATGGCGTTTGCGATCTTTTTGAGTATAATGTTTGATATGTTTGGAGTTTGTGAAATTTTGACCTTTTTCTATTGGGTTTTGGGTTTGGGTTTAGCCCACTAGCTCACTTAACCCTCCAGCTCAACCCCTTGTCTTCATTTCATCTTCATTTCATTTCTTTCTCAAACTAAAAATGGGGGAAAGGAATTGGAATTAGAAATTAGCAAGCCCTAGTTTCTTCTTGCATCTTGATTTCTTGCTCCAAAATCAAAGAGAATCCATTGGTAAGTTCATCTCCATCTTCTCCATCTCTTCTCCTCTTCAATTTCAGTAATTTCCTAACCCTAACTTAGGAAATACTTGCTTTGATTCTAGATTGAAGCTTGTAGTGTTGAAGTGGAGTGTAGTTGGTTGATTCCTTGCATTTGTGCTTCTTCATTTTCTTTGTTTGTGAGATTAAAAAGGTGAGTTTTTAACTCACATCTACCTCTCTTGCTATCATTGATGTTGGGTATGATTTCCTAACAAATATTCATGGGCTAGTGCTTTGATTTGTAAAAGAATTGGAATTCATTTGATAAGGGCAGGAAGTGCTGGAAAACAGCCTTCGGCCGACCGAGCGCAGGCCCCGGTCGACCGACCTGCTACTCCGAGCCTTGTTTTGCTTTCTGCATCTGGCCGGCCGATTGAGCCCCTGCAACCGGTCGACCGACCTGCACATGTTTGCCTGTTTTGCCTATTTTTGCATATATTGATTGGTTTTCCAAATTTTATCGATTCAATTTGGTTTTTAGTAGTTGTTATTGCATCTTTGACTTTGATAACTTACTATTGACTTCATCCACGGGTTTTTATAAAATAATCTCTCGAATCGCATTTAAAAGCTCGTTTCTCCAATTTATAAATTCTATTTAAAACACACACTTTCGCACGTCGAGCGAAGTGGAAGGATGATTAAATGGTTGGGCAAAACACAGACCATGAATCTGTGCGTTTATCTTTTCGATTAGTCCCCGACCTATTCGATTGATCGTTTTGACCTTCGGGTTTAGTTTACCAATGATATGAGGTAAATTTGTACTGCTTTGAGTGTGAAAGTGACTGACGGATAGTAAACCGTTTAGTGCAAACGAGTGGTTATGGGACATACGTTAACACTTTTCGGATTCCTTTTCGAGAGTTGTGACACATTCCGCCAGTTAGAGGTGTCCAGTACTGGGTCTACGACCTTCACCACTACGGTTTGTTGCCCTATAGGTATCGCTCCGATGTTGGCCTTATGTGCCGCATGTGTGATATTGGGTTTGTTGCCTTCGGGTATGTTGCCTTCGGGTGTGTGCCTTCGGGTTTGTTGCCCTATATAGTTTCGCTCTGATGTTGGCCTTATGTGCCGCATGGGTGATACTTGGGTTTGGAGTCTTCGGGCTCATGGATCCTTGTTTGTACAGTACTGAGCTCGAGCAATTTTATGATGTTTCATTGATATGTATATTCCCTTGGTATCGCCCTTCGGTGTAGGTCTTTTTGAGCCGCATGGAGAATAGCGATCACTTTGTGGAACTTGTATACCTTATTGGTATTTGTTATTTGCCTTTTTGGCTTGTTTTGGGATATTTGTATCCTTTGTTTCTATATTTTGCCGATGATATGAGGCTTGTTCTATATGATTCATCTCTTGTTGATGATTGTGTTATCTCCTCTAGAGATATTTGTTATACTGTATGACCTTGCAGGTTTATTATTGTTCAGTTTATCTAACTGATTTGTTATCTAGACTGACCCGTGTATTTTACTCGGGTCAGACCTAGTTGTTTCAGGTTAGGTGCTTTTGAGACTTAGCCTATTTTGCTTCCGCATGAACTATTCGCTAGCTTCATTTTGTTATAGCGTCTTTAGTGGTCCTTATCTGTTGTAACTCTGATATTTATACTTTTGTTCGTCTCGTCTGTATATTGTGGTCTCCTGTACCACTTGACATGTATTATTTTGTATACTCTGTTGTGTATCTGTTTATGTGTATATTATGATCGACTGTTCTGTGATGTGAATTACATTTGAGTTGTTATATTTTCTTCTGATAGATCCTATAGCCATTGTAGTTTTGCTTTAAATATTTATTGAATAGGTCGAATTTTAATGTGATTCTACTTTTCGACGTATTTAGTGAATAGTTAAAGTAAGATTACACATGGTCGCTTCCATTATACTCTATTGTCCGCGTTAGCCGACAGTATTATCTATGTAATACTCTTTGTTAACGAGGCTCTCGGAGTGGGGCGTCACACACCCCATCTAGTGTTAAATTAGCCTTAAGATCCATAATCTGCTATCCCTTTCAACCACTAGTCCAGGAGTTCAAATGGTAGAATCCTACTCTGGCATTGCCATACATGCCTTGCCATATGCCTTATCGTGCCTTCTACGAGTTTGGTTTGTACCATACCTATGGAGTTCCCTCTATTAGCCCTCCAGTTTATGGAGGAATTACGGTACTGTATAGATTAGTGAATATATAAAAATGTGTTAACGGGGATATAGGTAACGCCTTAACACTATTTAATACTTTACTTTACTGTAGACACTATAGCGTATTGTACTATGTATGTAGATATTTTAACGGATCCTTAGGAGATGAAATCCTAAACATTTCTTAAGTTAGTGCACTCACATTTGAAACTGGATAGGAGATGTCAAACTCCGTAACCATCTCTGATACCGTTACACTTATATTAATTTACTGTTGATTTAACTTACATAAGATCTTTTAGTTCTGACTCGAGTGTTTTGTCATTTCATTATGCTTGGGTCAGTCTGTGCTTTTCAACGTATTAAAAACTATCTCTTTGGAGGTCGAAGATGATGATTTAATATATCATTGCTATTTATTATATTTATTCCAATGCATCATGTTGTTCCGCTTTATTATTTATTTATTCCTGTTGTATTGTAAAAGTATAATGAAATCTTATTTGTAAAACAACTTCATGAACTGTTGTTTGATTATTATATTTTATCATTCCGCTATGAGATTCTGTTTTTGGTTTTTATTCTTTCTCTTCCTTTTCTTATTACTCCATAACAATCCTTCCTTTTGAATGGCTTGAGTTTGACATGTGTGGTTTACTGTCGATTTAAACCGTCCAAAAAGGTGGGTCGTTGCAAAACCGTTCAAGTTGATGTACCATTACCTCTTAAACCTTATTTTGTCAACATTTCAAACTTCAAAAATAAATAAAAAATTCTGTATATCAAAGTCTAAAAAACTGAATCCAAGAGTTTCACATACATGTTAGCAAACATATTTTCAAAAATCGCTTATTTAAACCGAAGTTTGATTTAAAAAGGCAACCTCTTTCCTTTATAAAAGTAAACGCCTTTTTTTAATCCATGAATTCCAAATCACTTTAAAACATCTTCCTATTTATAAAATAAACCACTTGTTTAATAATAACAATGAATTCCAAATCACTTTAAAACATCTTCCTTTTTATAAAGTAAACCACTTGTTTAATAATAACAAAGTGTTATTAACGAAACTTCCTTTCTTGTTTGCCGAAACCATTTACTATAATAAAAATGTTACAGACTATAATCTCTTTCCTTTGCTCAGAAACATTTATTATAACAATAGTATTACAATCCATGATTCCTTCCGCTTTTAAAATTACTTATAAAACTCTTTTAAAACAAGTTTGAAACTTTTATTAAAAACATTAACTATAACTAAGTTTAAAAGTGAGCATGGGATTTCAACATCGCAATAAAACCAACAATAAGTAGATTAACTATAACTAAACAACATTCACTTTCCAAAAACACAAGCATTTACATAACCAATAACATTTGCAAATAAAGTCAATAAGGTGAGGAATCCTTTAGGATCCCTCTATAAATTTTTATTCTTCAAAGGGCTTCCGTAGCAAACTATTCGCCACGAAGACACTTTGACTTCCTTTTCTTTGCTTTTGCCTCCTGCAAAACAATGGATTATTTATGTCATCCGCTTTCAACTAGAAATCAAATCTAAACAATAACATAAGCACATCACAATACATGCATGCAACCATATAAGCAAATTTTAATTATTACAACATATTGTTGATTTTTAAACTAAATCAAAGTGAGATTTCTCACCTTAATTCAAACCAAACCAAAGCCACCACCTTCCTTGCTTCAGACTCGACCAATGCCCTCCTCTACTTTACCCTCTCACACACCACTCCCTCTTCCTCTCCCTTTTCTCTCGGCCATGACTTAAAAGTTTGGACTTCATTTTTGTAAATAAGCGGTGTAGAGAGTGATGGTAAGGGTTTAGGAATTTTTTTATGGATTAAAAATTGAAAAGAAGCAACTATAAACTATTCCCTTTTAGGAAACCTTGGAAGAAGAGAAGGGAAGAGGTGAAAAGGAAATAAAAGAATGAAATAAAAGTGAAAAAAAGTAAAGAATGAGTGTTATTTTATAGAAATGAAAAGTGGTAAAATACCACTTTAAACTCAAGCTAATACTCTTCTTTAGAAATTAGACAACATACCACTTAATGTCACTTATCCATCATGCCTTCTTTTCTAATGTACCTTTGCCTTATTTTTTGTATTTTTTAAATTTTAAAATATAAAAATATAAGCCCTTCTTTAATTTAAAATTAAGCTATCTTCATTAGTTCTAAATCAAACCATTTTAATTAGCGAACTTGTTTTCTTATTTGTGTGTGTATATATACACACTAGTGTACATAGCATGTTCTAACAACTTTTACTCGAAGAAAAGTCGAAATTCTAAAAAACAATTTCCGACCACAATTTAAATTTTCATCGAACAATTTATATTTTTAAGCAAACTTCAAAAATGAGTTCACCATTTTACTTATTAATTAAAAGAGGAATATTTGACCATTCAAAATCATTAATTGAATATTTAAATTTTTTCAAATATTCACTAATCAAAGCAATAAAATTCCTGGTCGTTATACCCTCTATGCCCTCTCTGCCTATTGTGCGGTGACTATGTACAAATCTAAGGAAAAATTAAAGCAAACTGGGTCTCAACGGTATGATGTGCTATTCATACTACCAATAATGTAAAATCGCCTAAAAGCCACACAATGACGTATCTCTAGGTGAAAGAAGCACTGAAGTCTAAAGACCTATGTAAATATGTTATGATATGTATTTCCTATTTAAATAGCGATCCAAGGGAAAAATCTTTCATTGATGCAATGTGTTCTAAGAGAAGTTTGTACGAAGGATTTGAGAAGAAAAGGTTTCCCATCTTGTATTGAACAAATATCCCAACAATCTCTAGTTAGAATTTGGAGTGTACTCTCTAATTTCTTTAAATATTATCCTTATCGTAACTAATTTTAATTGATTATCCTCGATTATCCTAATATTTCGGTACTTGGTAAACATGCTTCAAATTAGCATGTCTTTGGAACTACCCTCATATTGAAGAGGAAGAATAAGTTTGATGCTAACACCATAAGCATAACAAAATCTAAAGAAGTAATGCTCGTCTCTTTAAAATAAAAATAAAGGTTTATAGTTTTTTCTACCAAATAACAGTAAATGCATCACATAATTGTGTATCAGAATTAAGTATGAGTTGTATTCCTTTGATTGAAAGTATTATACAAAATAAATGGTTTCTTTCAAATTTATTTTTAATAAAGTAAAAGACACACCCAAAAAGTCTCTAAAACTAATGTAACTTAAAAATCTTAATATTTGTCCAATGGGATCTACTTCTAAGACCTCTTTACATGAATGAAATACTGATGCAAGAGATCCATGGATGTTTTCATTTCTAATGTAGCATCTTATATTTTAGAGTGTCATAATATGGAATTAAATTAATAATGAGAATTTATCAAATAGTAACTCGGTCAATTTAATTAATGGAAATACTCATGTGGAGTTTGATTAATTAAGTGTGAGACACTTGAAATATTGGCTGAGTGAACCAAGGGTAATTAGTCAATAAATTTTGGCCATAAAATAAATAAATGAGAGGGGATTTTATACTAAGGGAAAGCAATTAATAAGCTTAAGGAGGGATTTTGTCTTAAACCTAAATTATTAGCTTTTATACCTCTAACCATATCATTATCTTCATTTACATTCATTTAAGAAAAAAAGAGAAACATTGCTAAGGTTCAATTACTAAGAAGAGAGATTGAAGAAATAAAAAATTCAAGCTTTCATTTTTAAAGAGAAGGAAAAAAATTAGTTAAGCTATTAATCTAGGCGAGTAATACTTACCCTATTTCTTATCCCTATCTATTGAAATTCAAATAAGACTTGTTTTGCTATTTTAAATAATGATAATCATATTTTGATGTTGATATAATTATTCGATATATGTTTGGGTGTTAAATGACATTGTTTGGGTAAGTTTAAGAGTAGAATATGAATTATTCATCCCTATATAATTTGATTTTAATATGATGCATAACATTAAAATAGAGATGGTCTTAGTCTTCATAATTTTTTGGATGAGGAAATAATTTATTATGATTTTGACAAGCACCCTTGTACAGTGATTAAGTGATTTGGCTTTGGTGCGAGAGGTCGTAAGTTCGAAACTTGCATAGCGTGATTCGACTGTTTATTGACATGTGATATGTTGCCACAGTGATTTGTTGCATATAAAGTACCATTTCAAAAAAAATTATTATGATTTTTCTAATATGAATATAGGCAATGTTGGCTATAAATTAATATTTAGTTATGTAAAAAATTAATATTTTGATTAAAAAAATTCACTGAGGTAGAGGAAAGTGTTTCTAAATTTCTGTGAACTTTTAGGAATTTCCCGATGAACTTTCAAATTAACATGAATTAATGGTGAGGAAAAATATCTTTAATTAATGAAAGAAATTTATTAAGGAGTTATTAAAGAATAAATATCAACTAGCAAAACAGACTTTTTTGCATAATTGAAGTAGTGAATAAGCATATGACATGTGTAAGAACTCGGTCAAAAAGTAGTTAAATTGGTATGAAAATAATAGATTCTACTTAATTACTGATTTGCCAACTTGAACCTACGGTAGATATTAACTTAGACATGCGATAATAAAAATGTTAGACAAGTGATAATTATTAAATTAGACATAAATGTTAGATGTGATAACTATTAATTTAGACTAAATGTTAGACATGTGATAACTAATTTAGACATGCGATAGTAAAAATGTCAAACATGCAATAACTATTAAGTTAAGTATGCGGCAGCAAAACTGTTAGACATTCGGTAACTATTAAGTTAGACATGCGATAATAAAAAATTTGTACATATGATAATTATTAAGCTAAACATGCGATAGCAAAATTATAAACATCCGATTGTTATCAGTTATCCATTCGATAGCAATAAACCTTGACTTGCAATAACAATGTTGGATAGGCAATAGCACTAGACGTGCAATAGTTAGCCTAGAAATCTAGTAGCTTGGATATGTAATTGCTAGGTATGCGATAGCATGGGCTTGGACATTTGACAGCCATGTGTGTGATAACAATTAGGAATATATTTACTAATTAAAATATGTGAATTACAAGAAGCATTTTGGAAGCTAGATTCCAAGATGTTTAATCTAAATTTCAAAGCATGTGAAATTGTAAAGAGAACTGATAACTTAAAATGTAATAACTTATGTAGAGATGAAAATGGCCAAGCTTAGGGAAACTAAGGAATAACATGCTATAGCATTTAAAAAGAAGATAAAAATAATTTATGTAAAAGTATTTAAAGGTTATCGACCTAAACATAAAAGGCCTACAAATGTGTAGGGTACACAGCTAATGAATGAAAGAAACGAATTAAACCTAAGTCTTAAAATATACTCGCTGATGGATATACTAAATGGCAGAGTGGAAAGGCTTAATGAATTCTAAATTCAATGGGTATATGGCAGGTACTATGACCTGGGATTGGGTGCAATTTGGAAAACTTAACTCTATTATGAATAATAACATCAAAATGGTTTTAATTTAATGAATGAATCAACAAGTGAAACGAAAGTGTTTATAGGACTAAGAGAGACTATTGACGCATAGTAAGGATGCTAGCAAAAATGTATTCGTGTATCTTACATTCAACCTCTTAGGGACTCAAAGTGGTTCTAGTCTAGGTGGCTCCCAAGATGGTGAGTAGCCATTCCACCTATGACGTTATTCGAGTAAAAGGATGAACTAGTGATATATAGACCTATAAAGGTAATTACTAAATAAAGTTATAGATAAGTTCAAGATTGACGCCTGAATAAGAGTCCATATGACAGATGTGTATATGACTAATGATTGTACGACATGGTTCATAAAATGTTGGTAAGTGTAAAGTATACTTATGTTGAAATGGAGGAATTTATGAAATTGTGCATAATTGTATGTAAAATATAGGGTATACTTATATTTGCAATGATGCTTATGTGTTTATGATATGATGTTTTGATATTACATGGTAGGATGTAATCGTTGTTAATATTTGAGTGAGAGGAAAACATGTTCCACTATCCGACTTTATCCTGCTATATGTTTTGCTTAGGGAAATGTACTACTCATAATAGGTTAAATGTTTGGCCCGTGCTTTTATTACTATTTCCATATAAACTCACGGTCACTCGTACGAGTATGGTGATTTTGTAGGATTAGCCCAAGTTTCGTTAAAGATAAATAGCCTTGAAGACAAAGAATAAGGCTTAGTAGACGACAAAAAAATATTTTGAATTTTGTTATTGTAAACTAGATTATATAACTGTTAAATTTTTGTCTTGGCATCTTCATATGTTGGGCATGACATATTGTCTATGTTTTTGTTATATTTACCCATGTATGGGCACAATTTTTGGAATGAAAAATGTAAAAACAATTTGTATAGTAAAAATTATTTAGTTGCTCTGTTTATTTAATGTTGTGGAAAAGAACTAATTCTATTTTTTCGCTTGAAAATAATTGTGATGATGACTACAGTATCATTGACATTCTTTTTTGGGTATCGGAAGTTCGGTGTTATAATATGGTAATATGGGCTTAAGTTAGGGCACACTTAAGTAAATAGAGTTAAATATAAGTCTAGGTAGAAACTAGATAGTTGAGAGTGGACACCTCAGAGAAGGGTATATAATATATATGTAACATACTTGCATTTTTGATATTATTGTATAAGTGGATATATCTATCTTTCTACTAGTCTTTTCGCTCTATTTATTCTGTTTCTAACGTGCGCTTATTTAAGCAGATAGCAGGAATGGAAACTAGAAGCGAACAATTGGCTTTAGGAGGTATTATGGCAAACACTAGTAGGAGAAATGCAAATACGAAGATAATGGCCAAGGAGGGGACCAAAAAGGAATGAAAGCTCGAATGTTGCTATTGAAACCGATGCTCATATTTCTTACCTGATGGCTAAAGCAATGGATGTGAATGATTTTTTTTTGCCAGTGTAGATTGATATAATAAGGTAACAGTAAGATGAAGCGGTTGAGCCGAGACCGATTGTTGTAGGAGGAGAATTTCCAAAATGAACCAAAAATATAAGAATTATGGAGGAAATTTGTTTACTGGGATTGAACCTACTTTGGAGGTGCTAAATTAGTTGAATATGTGTCACTACACTAAAAGGACCAATTTGACACTATATTAAAACATTGCTAAAATTTTTAGTAATGGTTTAAGTGTTGTAGGTTGGTATATTATGGATTATTGAAACGATTATAATGTGTTACAATTGCCAATTCAAAATATTTTTCATGCATTTTAGATTGATAAACTTAAACAGTTAGTGGATGTTGCAGATTATAAAATTAACACCCATACGTAGTGTTCTAAATTGACAATCTACAACACACAACGGGTGTTTCAAGTTGGTAATCAGCAAAACTTATTCGGTGTTTCAAATTTACAATCAACAACTCCCATATATGTTTCAAGTTGATAATTTTAATACTTATCGAGTGTTTCAAAATGACAATATGCAACACTCATTAGGTGTTTCAAATTGGAAATCTGCAACACTAATTGGGTGTTCTGAACTTACAGTTCAAAAGAAAAGAAAATTATTCCACTTAGAAAACATATACATATATGGATAATATATGACCTGCACATAAGCAATATATAAACAACATATCAACAATATATCGATAGAAATAATACAGACCACTATAGAATTATAATTTATTTTAGAATTATATCAAAAACTAGTTTTATCATCAATTCCTATGATTTATGACAAATGATTATATTATACTTAAAGAATAGAAACTAAACCAAAAACACTCATTCCATATATTGGGTTTTGGGTAATCCGATCTTATACAATACTTGGTAGAATGTGAGCCAATGATAGATCCTTCATGAAACACAACATTGAACCATGTATTAGGCTTTGTTCAAAAGCACAAGGAGGGAATATATTTGGTATCTGCTATATAATGTTAGATCCAATAAACCATGAGACGGGAACTGGAAATTTTGTTCTAAACTAAATCTTCATTTTTGCTTAATCATTCTACGAGGAAAGTTTTGAACCTTTAAATCCAATGCTTTGAAGATGGCAATTTTTCCCAGTGATCATATTGATCATGACTTGAAAATGGTAACTAATTACCAAAATTAAGAAACAGAAAGTAATATGTATAAGTGTACAGAAGATAAGCAAATGCAATTATGTACTTATTTTCTTTTTACATATGTGAGTGAATATATATTGAAGTAAAGCATGACTATAGGTAAGTCAATAATAAAACAATATTAATGTGTATATGGAAATAAAAAGGTCGAGTAAATATAAATACACATAGAATTGGCATACGCTTTGCCATAACAAAAAGAATCCTCAATGTTTAATTCCTCCAACCCATATTAATACACCACTTCTCCAAATTGTTTTGCAATGTGGGAACCAATCGTTATATAACGACGAAGAGACCATACTCTCCATCTCCAGCATGTGGCATACGCATATAAGTTAGTAAACACTATGTTGTAACAAATAGAATCTCCAATATTACTTGCTTACCAACTCATATTTGTAAACCACTTCTCCAACTATTCTACGATGTGGGCCTATTCCAATTCCAAACCATCATTCCTTCTTACCACATGTGAGACAATTCTAACATGCAATCCATACTGAAATTTTTGTTGAGGCTGTGAGAAAGTGCATAAAAAGACGTTTTTCCATAAACATGCAAATGACTGAAATTTTTTATTACAAAATGATGACTGAAACAGGCGTCAAGATAGTTTGTGCGATAAGCTATTACTCTGTTGCAATAAAAATTTTGAAAGAGTTTTGCAGAAAAATTATGCAAAGTTACCTTGGTGTCTGCAGCACTTGTTGTTAATGAATGTGCATTCTCCATTTCTTTATGCTTCTCAAGAAACATAGCATCCTGAACACGAAAAAAATATGAGAAAGCAGTAAAAAAATTATGAATTGAATATACAAAGATTACAGTTAAAAGTAGAGAAGTGGAAAAAACCTCGAACGAATTAATGTTAATAGTTGATTCAAGTGACAACTGAAATAAGTGCATGGGTACCACGACAGCAAAAGATAACGAAACATGTTTAGTTTATTAATCATGCTTGCCACATTCTTTGAATCCATGCTGCTAATTAAAGACGCCATCTCTACTTTCAAAAGCATAGCAAAATTTTAAGCCTGGTTGTAGTTAGTCGCAAAATTTGATCTAAATTGGTAAATATTCATATGTTGCGTTATGGCACGCACAAGTACAACCAAAAGTTTTATATTAATGAACATATGGAGTTTGTATTAGTATGCATATCGTCGATCAATTTATCTATTTTATACACATAAGATAGCCGATGTAAATAATTTTTATTTGTTCATAATATGTCTAAAAATCCATTTTCCCATATTTTTTCTATTACACACTCCTTAACTTTTAATATGCTTAAGGTATATTTTTGGGAACCATCATTGACCCATTAATACTATTGTCAAACAATTATTTTAAATCTATATTTGTTTGGCCAGAGAAATTGATTTGTAGTTATATATGAAAAGTATGATTTTCAGTGGTGGTGACTATTGAACTAAAAGTTGCTAATCAATGCTAGGCATTTAATTTTATTACTATACCAATCCAAAGTAATTTTATATTTGTCTGTCCAATGAGTTCTACCTTCCCTTTCTCTTTTGGATATTCAGACAGTGTAAAAAAAAGGTATACATACATACATATATACATGCAATTATCTATCAAATTTTGAAAAGCAATCAGCCGTGAAATAATAAAGGGTAAAATGACATTTGGTTTCTTCTACCCTTAATACAAATAAATGACATCGTGTATGATGAGTGGCATAGTGTTGTGCAGATTCAAATGTAAATTACCGATGACCAATCATATAAGGTATGCTCATTCTCCACATATATTGTGACATGAGCTACATATGGCAGAACATAAGCTATATATGGCAACAACAATCCTTTTGTTTGAGGTGAAGTTCTATGCAATTAGTGCTCCGAAAAATCATTTTTATAGTGCATAGCACTCTTCGGACCGTTTTTCAATTTAGCCCAATTAAACAATAGATCTGCATTACACATTATTATTTTCCGATACACCCGCTAAATCAAAGCTTTTTAGTGTCTTCTTTAGCAACATTGATGTACAAAAGTTGATTTGATTAGTTTTCTTCTAAACAAATCGACAAAGTTGGAGTAAAGACCTAATTTTAATGCATACGTGTTCATACTAAGTTAGAAATATATTGTAATCACCAAATCTAGTCTACATAAACCATGATATTCGTTAATTTTGTTATATAATTTTAAGCAATTTTTATTTTTCCTATACAAATGATGTAAGAACGAAAATAAATTAACTTTAAATTTTATCTTTATATCTAGTGAGTCTTTTTCCACCTTCTATATTTTCCGCTGTATCCCCGCTATAACTTATTGCACCTCCACCGCTACAGAACTGTTATGTGCTTTAATTGTGTAGCATGAAGTCAAGTGTCCAAAAAAGATTTATTTACTTTTTGTAGAAATTGCATAATTATTAAAGAAACTTAGTGCATTATTAAAGAAACACTACTTCAATACCTTGGTAAAGAATTGAATTATAGCATAGTAGACAGTTCTAAGTATTTATCTATTTTTACCTCATCGATCATTATTAAAATTCACCTACAGGATTGAAGAGAATTAATTCAATACCCTCTAAGTGTAAAATATAAGAGATATAGCATCTTTGATTAGGTAATAAATATATCATGCCCACGTAATAATTTAGCATAAAATTTTTTGGTTACCTACTTGTTAGTTGTCATAACAGAATCTAGATGATCAGAACAAGATCCACACCTTTGTATAGAGCCCATTATGTCCATTCCATGATGACCAACATTACATACACATACACACACACATTTATATATACACACACACACACACACAGATATATATATATATATATGTATGTATGTATATACATAGACATGTCCATATATATCACACACACAGATATAAACTTATCATTCTATTGAATGTCATACATGTCATATTTTTTGTAATGTATAACTAATGTCTGTAGATTTAAACGTTGGATGCGATAAGCCCGATTGTTGGACATCTGTTAATTGATAATTAACTGATTTTTACTATTGAAACACTGATTTATAAGTTGAACAAATAATTCTGATAATAAATATATATATTTGGATAAATATTTATTTGAATATCTTCTAATATAATTATTTAAAAGTTGCAAAACTTGTATTTTCAAACAAATTAAATATGCTTGCTATTTTACTATTATATATAAATGGTTTGTAAATAAAACTATAATTTGGAATTCAAAATTGATATCTTAAAAATAATCTAGATTTAAAACTCTACATTTTTAAACACTAGTATTTATATCTAGTTATTAATTTAAGAATAAATAACTTAAGTTTAAAATTTAAATAAGAATAAAATAAAAAGGTTTTAATATATTTCTTTTGAATTATACATGAGATAAATATATTTAGCAAATATAAAAGCACAAGTATAAAGCATGAAAGGGTTTTATCATATTAAATAACCATAGTAAATAAAAAGTAAATATTAAAAAAAATTAAAATCTAAAACATAAATAAATATAAAACATAAAGAAAATATAAAATATTGACTAAGGACATGTGTAAGCTAGGAAATAAACTATGTGTACAAGTGGCTATTGTTTCTTTTAAAAAAATAATAAATATGAGAAATTAAAGGCTGTACAGAGTATTCTCTTTTACATATACATATTCTCAACACCCTTCTTTCTTTCAGTTTTACCAACCAAAACCAAAAGAAAATTTAACACAAAAACTATTCCAAGTTTCAAAAATTGAAGCAAAGGTTTAATTCAGATGCAACTCAACTTAAAACCAGTAAGAGGAAGATCTGCAGCAATCTCAAGATGAAGTAGCAGTTTTCAATCCCATGAGCACTTCCAGATTTTTCAAAACTATTCCTCTGTTCAAAAATAGGTGAGTAAACTTCACTTTTTAGCCTAACCTACTTTATTATCTGATACAAGTGATAAAAAAAATGGTAGAAATGTTGTGTAAATGTTTTGCATGGATGAAGAAATGTGTTTTTGTCTGGGTATACAAGTTGACTGTACTTAATGTGTAACGACCCTGACTCGACCTTCGAAAATCGGCATCCAAATACTTCATCCGTATTCGAATGCTGCAAATCCAAACGTCTAATCTGGCTCGTCGGAGTTATAGCACATTAAGTACAACAACACAGCAGAAGAAAATGAATAACATCATTGACACGCAACAGTTGATACAACAACGATACAAATGATATCAATATTAATCAGATACATAACAGCGGAAAGATACAACAACGGAAAAGACAACTCCAATATAATGTTCAAGAGACAATGAAACCACAAACCGCATTCCAAATTCAAAGCTCCAAAGACTCCCATCCAGAAGCTCGGACCACCATTAAGTTGTATTAAGCAAGGTCAGACATGGATGTTGAAGAAAAGCACAAAGCGATAGCCAAAATCCAAGAAAAAAACTCCAAAGATTTCCAAATGCTACGCCTACCATTCGATTATCTAAAAAACCCAACTCTAGGCTGCCCGTGTGGAAAATTGTAGGCACCTAGAGTTTAGAAAGGGAACAACAAACTCCAGGTCAGTCATGGGACATGTATGAGCAAACGAAAACAGTTTTAAAAAAAACAAAGAACAAAAGATTTAAAATTGAAATACGCAATGCTTTTTGAAAAATGAAACTACCATAAGGCCTCCCGGCACACACAATGCAATCGCACACTTGAGGGATATTTCTCCTTATGATAGTCAAACATGCTTGATACGCAAAATCCTTTTTGATATTATTATTAGTGCATAGTGCAGAAAATATTTCGAAAGTATAATATTAATCTTAGCCAGCATAGGTACCATTATACTGTGCCTACTATAGCTACCATTTAAGAATGGCAGGTTATACAACTGCAATCGTAAAGGGCTTGTATTGCATGATTGGATTTCCAACAATGGTCAGGCTAAGGAACTTCCTTACCAAATGGAACGCCTCTGGAGGGACGCCCCTAAGAACCAAACCGGATCTCTACCAACACAAGGCCAAGTTACATCTGTAACTAGGTAACACCTGCAAGTAAGCCATCCCCGATCGTTACCGACCTTTATCCCAGGATTCACCAACAAATAGCAATAACCACACAGTTAAATATCCGGGCTCCATACCATGATACCACTTTTTATCCAGAAGGAAATGGACATACCCTAGGGGCGCGAACCCTAATAAACTTGCTGCAACATTCCTGTTTCGACCATTTTCGGGTTGTGAGATCCGACGAAGTCACGTCCACAAAGCTATGATTTTCACAAAAGCCATGCTTCGATCAACACATGATCAGCAGCACTTCGTATGCCACATTACCAAGTTGGGAATGTATCACTAGTAACCAACAACTACATAACCTCTGAGATTGTACGTCTCAGAGAAGGGTGTTAAGCTAAGAGAATAAATTCTCCGCCACCAAACAGAAACGTATGTGATAGAAACCAGTTTTACATCTCAAAGTGTAACGTCAGACATACATCCATACAAGTTTGTTCCGGGTTCGAACAAAACCGAAGGCACTTCACAAAGAAGCCCTTGCAATCCGGGTATTCACAATCCCGATCGGACTCCCCATCACATATGGAGATCTCTTTACCGGCGCGACTCAGTGTAGAGACATTCAACGGGCAATTCTTTCGTTCTCGAAAATATCTGATCTTCACCATCGGTCTCCAAATGCTATCCATTACGTCATATCATTATTCGAAATGGGTTATATGATACAAAGTCCTCTCCCGGCTAAACCGAATAATGAGTGCAATATTTTAAAACATATGGATTTATGGGATCTTAGTGAAGTCATAACTTAAATCCCAATACCTTTCTTCAAATGGTTTTTAAAACAATTTTCCACTTTCAATCTTTTAAACAAAAGATTCAATACACAAAGTTCACCAATATTTCACAAAGATTCATTCATAGTTTTTCAAAACTATTCCAATTCCAAATCTTTTATACAAAAGTTACACCTTTAAGATCCTCTTAAATTCAAAAACAAAGTTCACTAATCTTTAATAAAGATTCATTCATAGCTTTCAAAACTATTTTCATTTCAAACTTGAAATCTATACAACAAAAACTGGAAATCCTTTCTTTATTTGAAAGCTATTATCACTTTAAAACAAATGCTTTTCGTTTCGAAAAATCCGATCAAATATACACAAGTTATAGTGTTTAAAAATATAATTCCATAAAATCAGTGAACTGCCGTATTATTGGCAATTTCTATTTTAAATTAAATTCAAACTCCCAAAATAATTTATTTAAAATAGTTTTAAATTTATATATAGAAATTGTATCAACCTTTCAAGCCATGATTTCCAAAATAGTTTCAAATAATATTTAACAAGATATAGTACATAAAAACTAAATTTTAATTTCAAAACCTCCCTTTCAAAGGCTTTTCCATATTCAATTCAATTCCATTTCCAAAATCATTTGGATTAAAATTCAACTTTTAAACAAAATAATATGTAGATTTCAAAATATCTATGACTTAACTGATTTCCTCATGAAATCCATATTTGTGTGTGTATGGTGTAGTCCAGGGGTTTTTACACAATAGTGCAACATCATCAATCATCACAGATTCAATCATACCAATATCGATAAGCGGTATAATCTATAACGCTTATCTTCCATTCACAGATTCACAGATAAATAATATATATTCATCACAGATAAATAAATTACATTCATCATAACTTGAATCAAAATAATTCATATCACAAAGCATCACACATCAGGGATGTCAAACAATTCAAACATTCATAAGTAAGATCAATAAATTATCTGATTAATTTAAATTAGATAAATTACTTATGAATAAACTACTAATCCTGGTTAATTAATCATTAATTAATTACAATTTGTTTAATTAATTATCCTTTAATCATTTATTGATTAACCTTTAATAATGAATTAATTAACCTTTAATTATTAATTAATCTTAATAAATAAATAATCAACCTCTAAATAATTAACCTATAATAATAAATTAATTAACCTTTAATTATTAATTAATCAACCTTTAATAATTAATTAATCAACCTTTAATAATTAATTAACCCTTAATTATTAATTAATCAATCTTAATTAATAAGTCAATCAGCCTTTAATTATTAAATAATTAACCCTTAATTATTTGATTATCTTTTGATTAATAAATCTTAATTAATTAAATAAATTAACTAATTCACCCTTGATTAATTACCATTCAATTAATTATTTTTAATTAACTACCATAAGTGATTATCCCTAATCACAAATTAATTACAATATTGTCTTTTTATCACTTGATTAATAAATCTTTAATCGTTATTTAATTATCCTTAATTAATTTTATTAAGTAAATATCTTTTGATTAATTAATTATCCTTAATCAAATCATATTAATATTAGTTAATTATCTTTAGTTACTTATCATTTATTAATTAGCTCTTTAACAAATTAATTAATCTTTAATTAATACTTAATTAAACTTTAATTAAGTAATTACCATTAAATTTCAAAATTAATAATCTTTTAATCTAAAGACAACCCATTTATCTTAATTAATTTCATATAATTTAACTTAAACCTTTTTAAGTTAATTGATAATCAAAATCATTATTTCAAGATAAACCATTTTATCTTTAAAATCTTATTTTAAATAATCTTGAAAATAGATTATCATCAACGTATGAATTAACTTATTATCTTCAAGTTAATTACAAATCAACAACATCATTTAAGATAAACCATTATCTTTTAAATCAGATTCTTAAATTTTATTTTCAAAAATAAATTAAAGAAAACAAAACTTAATTAATTTCAAGTTAAATAGCTATACAACTTTCATTGATCCAAAATTTAAATAAACTTTTATTATATAAAAGAAATTTGTTTAAGAGTAAAATTTTAAAACTTATTTTATTCAATATTCAAAACTTATTTATCTAAAAGCTTTAGACCCGAGACAACCCCTGGTTAAACCCGAGCCCATCTTCGAGTAACCACACGCTTCTCTTCTCCGAGTATTTTCGCGAATTCCTTGAGTCAAACCTGAGACAGTGCCATTCTTCCTCTAAACCCAAATTCACTGACACAGACTTCACGCCGTGGAGATGCATAGGCGTTCCGACGATCTCCAGTCGACCCCGCCGACAACCTCAAGTCTGCGACCACCTGCCTATACCTTCCCATCACCCAGATCGACAAATTTCCGATTAAATCAAAATCGAGGAACCCAACCCAACTGGAACAATATTTGATCACCAAAAAACTGCCACGTTCTATTGCCTCAGGCCACCAGCGACGTCGAAATTTGGGTCAGAACTTTGCCTACCTCCCACGTACCGATTGCCACCAATGCGATCGTCCCCGACGCAACGACGACACTACAGCAACCCAAAAATTGACCTCGACTAAAACTCAGCTTTAAAACCTAGATCAGCCTCATTTATCATCCATGATGAATTAGAAAATCATTGAATATTTTTTTGATTATCCTCGGCCTACAAACCACCTCTGGCCACAACCACGTCGACCAACTCGTCGCCAGTCGCCGGAATTTGACGAAAAAGTCAATTCCTTTCAACATTCAATTTCTTACAATTTATAAAATTAAAAATCTTGTAATGTTTTTCTAAAATCATCGTTTGTTAGCACGAATCCAATTATGGGATCAAAATACAAGATTAAGTTCATTGAATTTCTTGTTTTAAAAGAAGTTTCACTGTAGTTTCATCTTTTCTAATTTTTTTACCAAATGTTTCAATCTGATACCATTTTTAAAATTTGTATTAGATGAATACAATCAAATTTCATTTGAAGAACATCACCTAAATCTTCTTAGATTTTAAGATATGAATTTTTTTCTTTTTGGAAAGTTTGTTAACCTATTGTTAAACAGAGATATATATGTATATATACAAGACATTCATTAAACTATTCTATGTTTATATATACGTATATATATATATATATATCTAGAAATATTCACACAATCACATAGGAACATATTTCAAATACAAATCCAACACCAAAAGGTATAACAGGGTCAAGTTTTCTCACCTGGACTGGATGTTTGAACAGAGCAAAAGCCTGGTTTCTGGAAAATGTCTAGAATGTAACTGATCTGGATCTTTATTAGTTGCTTAAAACTTGATTCAGTTTTAAGCTGATGTCGATCTTCATGCTTGATCTGATTCATTTTTTGATCTGCATTGTATTCCTCGGTTGATTTCCAGGCTTGATATTTAATTTGCTTTTGAACAAAATCTGAAACCTGTTTTATCTTCTGGTTTGATTTGAATTTGTTTATTTTCAGGTTTCAGTTTGAAGAGTTTATTTCAAGTTGAAAACATGAGGTTGATTTGGATTTGTAACTTGATTTTCTTGAGGCTTGATTCTAGTTTGAAGAATATGAATTTTTTTCTTCTTTTCTCTGGTTTTCAGTTTACTTTCCAGGTTGAAACTGTTTTGATTTTTCTTCTTTTCTATGTTTTGTAGTTTTCAATTTTTGAGAAATGAATGAGAAGCCTAATTACCCAATTTGATATTGACATTAAAAAACATTTGAGAGGAAAACATATCTTGCCACTTATATCATTTGCATGACAACATTATTAACACTTGTTAATGCATATATTTATTTAGCTACAAATGTTTAAATGTATGTTAAAATATCTTATTCAATTTATATTTTAATTTATCTCTCGTTAAGTTACATAATAAAATGTATTAAACCTTTTTGTCAAATCTAATAAATATTTATTTATATATATTTCCCTTTATCTATATATTTATATAAGTCTTCAAAATATAAAAATTAACTTTCAAATAGCTTTTGAAAATCATCATACTAATTTCAAAATAAAAATTTCCAAACTTGATTCAAAATTCAAACAGAATATATTATATTCATACTTTTATATTATTTGTACTTATACAACTTTTAAAGAAAATGATTTAAAATTTAATTATACACAAATAAATAAACATATATATATATGTATATTAGTTCCTTTGAAATATAAAGTTAATAAAAATCCAATTTTATTTTCTAAGGTATTTATTTTGGAATTCCCAAATCAAAACACTTATTTAAAATACACGTTTTTATTTTTGGAAAAATCCAAATTCAAATTTCAAATTACAATTTATCTACATAAATAAACAGGCACATATCTTATTCAATTTGAAAAATTCAAATTAATTTACAATTTAATTCCAAAAATTAAATTAATTGCCTATTTAAATTTAATTTAAAACCGGGATCGTTACAAATTCCCCCTTAAGAAAAGTTCGTCCCCGAAATTTGCTAGACAGAGAGATGAACAAGAATAGATGGACACATCTGAGATAGAGAATTGTTTTCTAGATCATACTGAATATCTATTCTGCATTTGGCTTACCAAATCAGAATATTATCAATAAATACGAGAAGAACTGGTTCAATATTTCACAAGATACTCGGGTCATCCGATCTACAAAATATGCAGGGGCATTGGTTAGTTCGAAGGGATAACTAACCATTCATAGACTATATCTGGACCCAAGGAACAGACAATGGATACTCAATTCAGGTTGGAATATCCAAAGTATGCACCATCTTGTCCCTCTTTGGACTTTGATCCACACAAGAAATCACAACAAAAATTTTAACTTTGGTTTTGACCAAAATAGTTTTATTGATACCATCCAATTTAACTTTATATTTGTTAATCAATTTATAAATAGAATTTGAAGTTAAAAATGAAAAGCTGATAAGAACTGGTGAACAGAACACAAATTAGGAACTTATCTACACGATACGCAGGGCCTCCACCATAACAAGCTTCTTCTTGTAGTTGCCAAGAAACCACCAAATAATTTGAAATTGGATGATCAACAAAGGAGATTGATGGAGAAAGTTGTTTCCGTTGTCGTAGGGTATTGACCATTTGTAGTGGTACTCCACTGTCCCCTATCTCGTCCTTTTTGCACTCATACTCACTATTTGTGGATAGTAAGAGAATTTACTGAGGCATACAGATGAATATCTTAGGGTTGTACTCATTCTAGAGTATTTGTAACCCTATCTCTAAAGAGCTACCTAATGTGTTATACTCCTGAGCTAAAGTTTCAACCTTCAGCTCTGGTACCACTGTAACGGTCTAGGCTTTTCAACCATCGACAGCGGCCACTCTCAACTGGTAGGCTTTTCAACCATCACAGCCCTGCCGTGGCATACAATGGTACCCTGAACATACTTTTACAGCTAGCCTTTCAACTTCTTCACCCACTCGGTTAACCAACCCCTCTCCGAGGACATGTAGGGGTAAGAGTCTCCCATTCGCCATCAAACGTGAAGCGAGAACCCCGTATCACGTTATATTAAGCGAGGTTAGTCATGCTGTGAGCAAACAAAAATAGTTTTTAACAAAAACAAACAACAAAAGAATTTAAAATTGAAATCCGCAATGCTTTTTGGAAAATGAAACTACCATAAGGCCTCCCGACGCACATATAATGCAATCGCACACTTGGGGGAGATTTCTCCATATGATAGTCAAACATGCTTGATGCGCAAAATCCTTTTTTATATTATTATTAATGCATAGTGAAAAAAACATTTTGAATGTGTAATATTAATCTTAGCCAGCATAGGTACCATTGTACTATGCCTACTATAACTACCATTTAAGAATGACAGGTTATACAACTGCAATCATAAAGGGCTCGTATTGGATGATTGGATTTCCAACAATGGTCAGGCTAAGGAACTTTCTTACCAAATGGAACGCCCTCTGAAGAGACACCTCCAAGAACCAAACTGGATCTATACAAATACAAGGCCGGGTTACCTTTGTAATTAGGTAACACCTACAAGTAAGCCATCCCCTGTCGTTACTGGCCTTTATCGTGGGATTCACCAACAAATATCAACAACCATACAGTTAAATATTTGGGCTCCATACCATGATACCACTTTTTATCCAGAAGGAAATGGACATACCCGAGTGGTGCGACCCCTAATAACCTTGCTGTAACATTCCTGTTTCGACCATTTTCGGGTTGTGAGGTCCGACTAGGTCACGTCCACAAAGCTATGCTTTTCACAAAAGCCATGCTTCGATCAACACATGATTAGCAGAACTTCGTATGCCACGTTACCAATTGGGAATATATCACTAGTAACCATCAACTACATAAACTCTGAGCTTATACGTCTCAGAGAAGGGTATTAAGCTAAGAGAATAAATTCTCCGCCACCAAGAAATGTACGTGATAGAAACCATCTTTACATCTCAAAGTGTAACGTCAGACATACATCCATACAAGTCCGTTCTGGGTTCGAACAGAATCGACTCCACTTCACAAAGAAGCCCTTGCAATTCGGGTATTCACAATCCTGACCGGACTCCCCATCACATATGGAGATCACTATCCCGGCGCGACTCAGTGCAGAGACATTCGACGGGTAATCCTTTCGTTCTCGAAAATGTCCGGTCTTCACCACGGTCTTCAAATGCTATCCATTATGTCGTATCATTATTCGTAATGGGTTATATGACACCAAGTCATCTCCCGGCTAAATCGAATAATGAGAGCAATATTCAAAAACATATGGATTTATGGGATCTTAGTTAAGTCACAATTTAAAGCCCAAAACCTTTCTTCAAATGGTTTTTAAAACAATTTTCCACTTTCAATCTTTTAAATAAAAGATCCACTTCACAAAGTTCACCAATCTTTCACAAAGATTCATTCATAGTTTTTCAAAACTATTCCAATTCCAAATCTTTTGTACAAAAGATACACCTTTGAGATCCTATTAAATTCGAAAACAAAGTTCACTAATCTTTAATAAAGATTCATTCATAGCTTTCAAAACTATTTTCATTTCAAACTTGAAATCTTTTAAACAAAAACTGGAAATCCTTTCTTTATTTGAAAGCTATTATCATTTGAAAACAAATGCTTTTCGTTTTGGAAAATCCAATCAAATATACACAAGTTATAGTGTTTAAAAATACAATTCCAGAAAATCAGTGAACTGCCGTATTATTGTAATGTTCTAATTTAAATTAAATTCAAACTCCCAAAATAATATATTTAAAATAGTTTTAAATTTATATATAGAAATTGTACCAACCTTTCAAACCATAATTTCCAAAATAGTTTGAAATAATACTTAACAAGATATAGTATATTAAAAACTAAATTTCAATTTCAAAACTTCCCTTTCAAAGGCTTTTCCATATTCAATTCAATTCCATTTCCAAAACGAATTAGATTCAAATTTCAACTTTTAAACAAAATAATATGTAGATTTCATATCTATACTTAACTGATTTCCTCGTGAAATCCATATTTGTGTGTGTATGGTGTAGTCCAGGGGTTTTGCACAATAGTGCAACATCATCAATCATCACAAATTCAATCATATCAATATCGATAAGCGGTATAATCTATAATTCTTATCTTCCATTCATAGATTCATAGATAAATAATATACATTCATCACGGATAAATAAATTACATTCATCATAGCTCGAATCGGAATAATTCATATCACAAAGCATCACACATCATGGATGTCAAACAATTCAAACATTCAATAGAATCCAGACATTCATAAGTAAGATCAATAAATTATATGATTAATTTAAATTAGATAAATTACTAATGAATAAACTGGTAATCCTGGTTACTTAATCATTAATTAATTAATTACAAATCAATTAATTAATTATCCTTTAATCTTTTTTATTAATTAACCTTTAATTATTAATTAATCTTAATAAATAAATAATCAACCTTTAAATAATTAACCTTTAATAATAAATTAATTAACCTTTAATTATTAATTAATCAACCTTTAATAAATAAATAACCTTTAATTATTAATTAATCAATCTTAATTAATAAGTCAATCAACCTTCAATTATTAAATAATTAACCCTTAATTATTTGATTATCTTTTGATTAATTAATCTTAATTAATTATATAAATTAACTAATTACCCCTTCATTAATTACTATTAGATCAATTATTTTTAATTAATTACCATAAGTGATTATCCCTAATCAGAAATTAATTACATTGCGTAATTGTCTTTTTATCACTTGATTAATAAATCTTCAATCATTAATTAATTATCATTAATTAATTTTATTGAGTAATTATATTTTGATTAATTAATTATCCTTAATCAAATCATATTAATATTAATTAATTATCTTTAATTTCTTATCATTTATTAATTATCTCTTTAACAAATTAATTAATCTTTAATTAATACTTAGTTAAACTTTAATTAAGTAATCATCATTAAATTTCAAATTAAAAAGATTAATCTTAAGATAACTCATTTATCTTAATTAATTTCATACAATTTAACTTAAACTTTTTAAGTTAATTGATAATAAAAATCATTATTTCAAGATAAACCATTTTATCTTTGAAATCTTATTTTAAATAATCTTGAAAATAGATTATCATCAACATATGAATTAACTTAATATCTTCAAGTTAATTACAAATCAACAACATCATTTAACACAAACCATTATCTCTCAAATCATATTCTTAATTTAAACATATTAAATTTTATTTTCAAAATAAATTTAAGAAAACAAAACTTAATTAATTTTAAGTTAAATAACTATACAATATTGATCCAAAATTTAAATAAACTTTTATTACATAAAAGAAATTTGTTTAAAAGTAAAATTTTAAAACTTGTTTTATTCAAAATTCAAAACTTATTTGTTTAAATGCTTCGGACCCGAGACAACCCCTGGTTAAACCCGAGCCCATCTACGAGTAACCACACGCTTCTCTTCTCCGAGAATTTTTCATGAATTCCTCGATTCAAACCCATGACAATGCCTTCCTTCCTCTAAACCCAAATTCATTGTCCCAAACTTCATGCCATGCACATGCACTGGTGTTCCGACGATCTCAAGTCGACCCCGCCGGCAACCTCAAGTCTGCGACCACCTGCCTATACCTTCCCATCACCTAGATCGACAAATTTCCGACGAAGTCAAAATCGAGGAACCCGACCCAACTGAAATAATATTCAATCACAAGAAAACCGCCGCGTTCTATCGCCTTAGACCATCAGAGACGACGAAATTTGGGTCAGAACTTCGCCTACCTCCCACGTACCGATTGCCACCAATGCGATCATCCCAGATGCAACGACGACGCTACAGCAACCTAAAAATTGACCTCGACTAAAACTTATCTTTAAAACCTAGATCAGTCTCATTTATCATCCATGAAGAATTAGAAAATCATTGAACATTTTTCTGATTATCCTCTGCCTACAACCCACCTCTGGACACAACCACGTCGACCAACTCGTCGGAATTTGACGAAAATGTCAATTCCGTTCAACATTTAATTTCTTACAATTTATAAAACTAAGAATCTTGAAATGTTTTTCTAAAATCATCGTTTGTTAGCACGAATCCAATTATGGGATCAAAATACAAGATTAAGTTCATTGAATTTTCTTGTTTTAAAAGATGTTTCACTGTAGTTTCATCTTTTCTAATTTTTTACCAAATATTTCAATCCGATACCATTTTTAAATTTTGAATTAGGTGAATACAATCAAATTTCATTTGAAGAACATCACCGAAATCTTCTTAGATCTTAAGATATGAATTTTTTTTTTCTTTTTTGAAAGTTTCTTAACCTGTTGTTAAATAGAGATATATCTGTGTATGTACACAGACATGCATTCAACTATTCTATGTTTATATATACATACATATATATATATATATATGCAGAAATATTCAATCAATCACATAGGCACATATTTCACATAAAATCCAACACCAAAATGTATAACAGGGTCAAGTTTGCTTACCTGGATTGGATGTTTGAACAGAGGAAAAGCCTGGTTTCTGGAAAATGTCTAGAATTTGTAACTGATCTGGATCTTTATTAGTTGCTTGAAACTTGATTCAATTTTAAGCTGATGTCGATCTTCATGCTTGATCTAATTCATATTTTGGTTTGCATTGTATTCCACAGTTGATTTCCAGGCTTGATATTAAATTTTCTTTTAAACAAAATCTGAAACCTGTTTTATCTTCTGGTTTGATTTGAATTTGTTTATTTTCAGGTTTCAGTTTGAAGAGTTTATTTCAAGTTGAAAACATGAGGTTGATTTGGATTTGTAACCTGATTTTCTTGAGGCTTGATTCTAGTTTGAAGAATATGAATTTTTTTTCTTCTTTTCTCTGGTTTTCAGTTTACTTTCCAGGTTGAAACTGTTTTGATTTTTCTTCTTTTCTATGTTTTGTAGTTTTAATTTTTGAGAAACGAATGAGAAGCCTGGTTACCCATTTTGATATTTACAATAAATAAATTTTGAAAGGAAAACATATCTTGCCACTTGTATCATTTGCATGGCAACATTATTAACACTTATTAATGCATATATTTATTTAGATACAATGTTTAAATGTGTGTTAAGAGGTTTACACTTGTATTCTTCTTATTTTAATACTTACACATGTCATTTTAAATGTTTAATATGTGTTATTACATTTTCAATTTATATTTCCTTATATATATATATATATATTATTTAAAGAAAAAGAATATTATTCCATTATTTATATCTTATTCAAATTATATTTTCATTTATCTCTAGTTAAATTACAAAAGAAAATATATTAAACCTTTTATCAAATCTAATAAATATTTATTTATATACATTTTCCTTATCTATATATTTATATAAGACTTCAAAATATAAAAATTAACTTTCAAATAGCTTATCAAAATTATCATACTAATTTCAAAATAAAATTTTCCATACTTGATTTCAAAATTCAAACAGAATATATTAAATTCATACTTTTTATATTATTTGTACTTATATAACTTTTAAAGAAAATGATTTAAAATTTAATTATACACAAATAAATAAACATATATATATTAGTTCCTTTGAAATATAAAGTTAATAAAAATCCAATTTTATTTTCAAAGGTATTTATTTTGGAATTCCCAAATCAAAACTCTTGTTTAAAATACAAATTTTTATTTTTGGAAAAATCCAAATTCAAATTTCAAATTACAGTTTATCTACATAAATAAACAGGTATATATCTAATTCAATTTGAAAAATTCAAATTAGTTTACGATTTAATTCCAGAAATTAAATTAGCTACCAATTTAATTTTGATTTAAAACAGGGATCATTATAGATTCCCCCTTTAAGAAAATTTCAACCCTAAAATTTGCTAGACAGGGAGACGAATAAGAATAGATGGACACATCTGAGATAGAGAATTTATTTTCGAGATAAAACTGAATATCTATTATGCATTTGGCATACCAAATCAGAATATTGTCAATAAATACGAGAACAACTGGTTCAATATTTCACAAGATACTCGGGTCATCTAGTCTACGAAATATGCAGGGGCATCGGTTAGTTTGAAGGGATAACTAACCGTTCGTAGACTATATCTAGACCCAAGGAACAGACGATGGATACTAAATTCAAGTTGGAATATCCAAAGCATGCACCATCTTGTCCCTCTTGGGACTTTGATCCACACAAGAAATCACAACAAAAAATTTAAACTTTGGTTTTGATTGAAATCGTTTTATTGATACCATCAATTTGACTTTATATTTGTTAATCAATTTATAAATAGAATTTAAAGTTAAAAATGAAAAGCTAATAAGAACTGGCGAAGAGAACACAGATTAGGAACTTATCTACACGATTCACAGGGCCTCCACCACACCAAAGCTTCTTCTTGTAGTTGCGAAGAAACCATCAAAGAATTTGAAATTGGATGATCAACAAAGGTGATTGATAGAGAAAGTTGTTTCCGTTGTTGCAGGGTATTAACCATTTGTAGTGGTACTCCTCTGTCCCCTATTTCGTCCTTTTCTTGCATGCATACTCACTATCTGTGGATAGTAAGAGAATTTACTAAGGCATACCGACGGATATCTTAGGGATATACTCATTCTAGGATATTTGTAACCCTATCTCTAATGAGCTACCTAATGTGTTATACTCCTTAGCTAAAGTTTCAACCTTTAGCTCTGATACCACTATAACGGTCTAGGCTTTTCAACCATCAACAGCGGCCACTCTCGATTGGTAGGCATTTCAACCATCCCAGCACCACCGTGGCATACAATGGTACCATAAACTAGCTTTTACGGCTAGACTTTCGACTTCTTCACCTACCTGGTTAACCAACCCCTTTCCGAGGACATGTCGGGGTAAGAGTCTCCCGTTCGCCACCAAACGCGAAGCGAGAACCACTATCACGTTGTATTAAGCAAGGTCAGCCATGGGACTGGTGTGAGAAAACAAAAATAGTTTTAAACAAAAACAAACAACAAAAGAATTTAAAATTGAAATCTGCAATGTTTTTTTAAAAATGAAACTACATAAGGCCTCTCGGCACACACACAATGCAATCGCACTCTTGGGGGAGATTTCTTCTTATGATAGTCAAACATGCTTGATACGCAAAATCCTTTTTGATATTATTATTAGTGCATAGTGCAGAAAAAATTTCAAAAGTATAATATTAATCTTAGCCAGAATAGATATCATTATACTATGCCTACTATAGCTACCATTTAAGAATGGCAGGTTATACAACTGCAATCGTAAAGGACTCGTATTGGATGATTAGATTTCTAACAATGGTCAGGCTAAGGAATTTCCTTGCCAAATGGAACGCCTCTGGAGGGACGCCCCCAAACCAAACCGGATCTCTTCCAACACAAGGCCAGATTACATCTGTAACTAGGTAACAACTATAAGTAAGCCATCCCCGATCGTTACCGACCTTTATCCCAAGATTCACCAACAAATAGCAACAACCACACAGTTAGATATCTAGGCTCCATACCATGATACCAATTTTTATCCAGAAGGAAATGGAAATACCCAAGGGGCGCGACCCCTAATAACCTTGCTGTAACATTCCTGTTTCGACCATTTTCGGGTTGTGAGGTCCGACGAGGTCACGTCCACAAAGCTATGCTTTTCACAAAAGCCATGCTTCGATCAACACATGATCAGTAGCACTTCGTATGCCACATTACCAAATTGAGATTGTATCACTAGTAACCAACAACTACATAATCTATGAGCTCATACGTCTCAGAGAATGGTGTTAAGCTAAGAGAATAAATTCTCCGCCACCAAACAGAAATATATTTGATAGAAACCAGTTTTACATCTCAAAGTGTAACGTCAGACATACATCCATACAAGTCTGTTCCAGGTTCGAACAGAACCGAAGGCACTTCACAAAGAAGCCCTTGTAATCCGGGTATTCACAATCCCGATCGGACTCCCCATCACATATGGAGATCTCTATACCAACGCGACTCAATACAGAGACATTCGACAGGCAATCCTTTCATTCTCGAAAATACCCGGTCTTCACCACCGGTCTTCAAATGCTATCTGTTATGTTGTATCATTATTCGAAATGGGTCCAAATAATGAGCGCAATATTTAAAAACATATGGATTTATGGTATCTTAGTTAAGTCACAACTTAAAGCCCCAAACCTTTCTTCAAATGGTTTTTAAAATAATTTTCCACTTTCAATATTTTAAACAAAAGATTCACTTCACAAAGTTCACCAATCTTTCACAAAGATTCGTTCACATTTTTTCAAAACTATTCCAACTCTAAATCTTTTATACAAAAGATACACCTTTAAGATCCTCTTAAATTCGGAAACAAAGTTCACTAATCTTTAAAGCTATTATCATTTGAAAACAAATGCTTTTCATTTCGGAAAATCCGATCAAATTTACACAAGTTATAGTGTTTGAAAATATAATTCTAGAAAATCAGTGAACTGCCGTATTATTGGTAAGTTCTAATTTAAATTAAATTTAAACTCCCAAAATAATTTATTTAAAATAATTTTTAATTTATATAAAGAAATTGTATCAACCTTTCAAACCACGATTTCCAAAATAGTTTCAAATGATATTTAACAAGATACAGTTTATTAAAAACTAAATTTCAATTTCAAAACTTCCCTTTCAAAGGCTTTTCGATATTCAACTCAATTCCATTTACAAAACCATTTGGATTCAAACTTAAACTTTCAAAAACAATAATATTTAGATTTAAAAATATCTGTGACTTAACTGTCCTCGTGAAATCCATATTTGTGTGTGTATGGTGTAGTCCAGGGGTTTTACACAATAGTGCAACATCATCAATCATCACAAATTCAATCATATTATTATCGATAAGCGGTACAATCTATAACGCTTATCTTTCATTCATAGATTCATAGATAAATAATATACATTCATCACAGATAAATAAATTGCATTCATCACAGCTCGAATCAAAATAATTTCATATCACAAAGCATCACACATCAGGGATGTCAAACAATTCAAACATTCAATAGAATCCAAACATTCATAAGTAAGATCAATAAATTATCTGATTAATTTAAATCAGATAAATTACTTATGAATAAACTACTAATCCCAGTTAATTAATCATTAATTAATTACAAATCATTTAATTAATTATCCTTCAATCATTTACTAATTAACCTTTAATAATGAATTAATTAACCTTTAATTATTAATTAATCTTAATAAATAATCAACCTTTAAATAATTAACCTTTAATAATAAATTAATTAACCTTCAATTATTAATTAATCAACCATTAATAATTAATTAACCTTTAATTATTAATTAATCAATCTTAATTAATAAGTCAATCAACCTTTAATTATTAAATAATTAACCCTTAATTATTTGATTATCTTTTGATTAATTAATTTTAATTAATTATATAAATTAACTAATTAACCCTTAATTAATTACCATTCAATTAATTATTTTTAATTGACTGCCATAAATGGTTATCCCTAATCACAAATTAATTACATTACGTAATTGTCATTTTATCACTTCATTAATAAATATTTAATCATTAATTAATTATCCTTAATTAGTGTTATTAAGTAATTATCTTTTGATTAATTAATTATCCTTAATCAAATCATATTAATATTGATTAATTATCTTTAATTACTTATCATTTGTTAATTAGCTCTTTAATAAATTAATTAATCTTTAATTAATACTTAATTAAACTTTAATTAAGTAATTAGCATTAAATTTCAAAATTAATAATCTTTTAATCTTAAGATAACCCATTTATCTTAATTAATTTCATACAATTTAACTTAAAACTTTTTAAGTTAATTGATATCAAAATCATTATTTCAAGATAAACCATTTTATCTTTAAAATCTTATTTTAAATAATCTTGGAAATAGATTATCATTAACATATGAATTAACTTAATATCTTCATGTTAATTACAAATCAACAACGTCATTTAAGATAAACCATTATCTCTTAATCAGATTCTTAATTTAAACTATTAAATTTTATTTTCAAAATAAATATAAGAAAAAAAAACTTAATTAATTTTAAGTTAAATACTACACAACTTCCATTGATCCAAAATTTAAATAAACTTTTATTATATAAAAGAAATTTGTTTAAGAGTAAAATTTTAAAGCTTGTTTTATTCGAAATTCAAAACTTATATGTCTAAAAGCTTCAGACCTGAGACAACCCCAGGTTAAACCCGAGCCCATCTTCGAGTAACCACACGCTTCTCTTCTCCGAGTATTTTTCGCGAATTCCTCGAGTCAAACCCGAGACAATGTCTTCCTTCCTCTAAACCCAAATTCACTGACACAAACTTCACGCGTGCACATGTATAGGCGTTCCGACGATCTCCAGTCGACCTCGCCGGCAACCTCAAGTCTGCGACCACCTGCATATACCTTCCCATCACCCAGATCAACAAATTTTCGACGAAATCAAAATCGTGGAACCCGACCCAACTGGAACAATATTCGATCACCAGAAAACCGCCACATTCTATCGCCTTAGGCCACCGACGGCGTCGAAATTTGGGTCAGAACTTCGCCTACCTCCCACACCGTTTTCCACCGATGTGATTGTCCCCGATGCAACGACGACGCTACAGCAACCCAAAAATTGACCTCGACTAAAAATCAGTTTTAAAACCTAGATCAGCCACATTTATTATCCACGATGAATTAGAAAATCATTGAACATTTTTCTGATTATCCTTAGCCTATGACCCACCTCTGGCCACAACCACGTCGACCAACTCGTCGCCAATCGTCGGAATTTGACGAAAATGTCAATTCCGTTCAACATTTAATTTCTTACAATTTATAAAACTAAAAATCTTGAAATGTTTTTCTAAAATCATCGTTTGTTAGCATGAATCCAATTATGGGATCAAAATACAAGATTAAGTTCATCGAATTTTCTTATTTTAAAAGAAGTTTCACCGTAGTTTCATCTTTTCTACTTTTGTAACCAAATATTTCAATCTGATTCCATTTTTAAAATTTGAATTAGGTGAATACAATCAAATTTCATTTGAATAATATCACCTAAATCTTCTTAGATTTTAAGATATGAATTTTTTTCTTTTTGGAAAGTTTGTTAGCCTGTTGTTAAATAGAGATATATCTGTATATACACACACACATGTATTCAGCTATTCTATGTTTATATATACATATATACATATATATGAAAAATATTCACACAATCACACAGGCACATATTTCAAATACAAATCCAACACCAAAAGGTATAACTGGGTCAAATTTGCTCACCTAGATTGGATGTTTGAACAGGGCAAAAGCCTAGTTTCTAGCAAATGTCTAGAATTTGTAACTGATCTGAATCTTTATTAGTTGCTTGAGACTTGATTCAGTTTTAAGCTGATATTGATCTTCATTCTTGATCTGATTCATTTTTTGATTTGCATTGTATTCCTAAGTTGATTTCTAGGCTTAATATTTAATTTGCTTTTGAACAAAATCTGAAACCTGTTTTATCTTTAGGTTTGATTTGAATTTGTTTATTTTCAGGTTTCAGTTCGAGGAGTTTGTTTCAAGTTGAAAACATGTGGTAGATTTGGATTTGTAACCTGATATGCTTGAGGCTTGATTTTAGTTTGAAGAACTTGAATTTTTTTCTTTTCTCCTTTTCTCTGGTTTTCATTTTACTTTCCAGGTTGAAATTGTTTTGATTTTCTTATTTTCTATGTTTTATAGTTTTAAATTTTTGAGAAATAAATGAGAAGCCTGGTTACCCATTTTGATCTTTACATTAAAAAACATTTTGAAAGGAAAACATATCTTGCCACTTGTGTCGTTTGCATGGCAACATTATTAACACTTGTTAATGCATATATTTATTTAGTTACAAATGTTTAAATGTGTGTTAAAAGGTTTACACTTGTATTCTTCTTTTGGTGATACTTACACATGTCATTTTAAATGTTTAAATATGTGTTGTTACATTTTCAATTTATATTTCCTTTTATATATATTATTTTAAAGAAAAAGAATATTATTCCTTTATTTATGTCTTATTCAAATTATATTTTCATTTATCTCTAGTTAAATTACAAAAGAAAATGTATTAAACCTTTTTATCAAATCTAATAAATATTTATTTATATACATTTTCCTTTGTCTATATATTTATGTAAGTCTTCAAAATATAAAAATTAACTTTCAAATAGATTTTGAAAATTATCATACTAATTTCAAAACAGAAATATCCAAACTTGATTTCAAAATTCAAACAGAACATATTATATTCATACTTTTTATATTATTTGTACTTATACAACTTTTAAAGAAAATGAAATAAAATTTAATTATACACAAATAAATAAATAAACATATATATATATATATATATATATATATATATATATTAGTTCCTTTGAAATATAAAGTTAATAAAAATCCAATTTTATTTTCAAAGGTATTTATTTTGGAATTCCCAAATCAAAACTCTTATTTAAAATACACATTTTTATTTTTGGCAAAATCCAAATTCAAATTTCAAATTACAATTTATCTACATAAATAAACAGGAACATATTTTAATCAATTTGAAAAATTCAAATTAATTTAAAATTAAATTCCAGAAATTAAATTAATTACCAATATAAATTTGATTTGAAACCGGGATCGTTATAGAATGTATACATGTATGTCTCTGGTTGTTATCACTGGCCAAAATTTTAAAAAAATAATAATTCTCTTCACTCAATTACCAATAGCTTATGATGTCTTAAAGTAATGTGTTCGTAAACATGAAATCTTATTTTTAAAAATAGTATCAAGTGAAATTATTAAGTTATCGCCTGGAAAAAAATGAAATTACAGTAAGAATCAAATCAAGTCAGAAATTGAACTGTTTAAATTTCATGTTTTGGTTATATAACTAGATTCGCCTTTAGGAGTGATGATTTTTGGTGAGAGTTCTGTAATTTCTAAGCATAGGGTTATGGAGGAATCGGGGATGATCGAAAAAATTTGTCTTCGCCGAATTCTGGCGAACCAATTGATGGTGGGGGTGGATTTTTGGCCAGGAGGTAGCTGTAGAGGTGGGTAGCATGGGAAAAATGCTGATTGATTTTATTTATTCAATGGATTGGCTGGTCGAAGGGATTTTAGGATTTTAGGCGTGTTCAATTTAACACCGATCTACGGCGTCGCGGTGAATTTGTAAGGTTGCGGACTAGGTGGACATGAAGGAGAAGGTCATGGCGATGGTCTAGGTGTTTTTTGGAAGGGAATGGTGGCTGCTGGTGACGAGACAAGGGGATGTTAGGCGTCGGTTGTCCGAAGCTTGTGGTTTCGACGGTGAATTTTTGAGTGGGTGCGAATTCGGTAGTTCCAAATATGGTGGCGAGTTCAGGTGGTCGGGGGTTGACTTGGCGGAGGTGCCGGTGGTGGTCGGAGTGACTTCGGTTAAGTGTGCACGTGCACGTGGGATGCGTGCATATTTGTAGCAGGAAGATTTTGACGATAAGAGGAAGAAAGAAGAGAAGGTTCAGGGAGGAAGGGATTTTAGGGGGGGTCTCGGGAAGGCATCAGGATTGGTTCGCGTATAGAAGAGAAGAAGGGCGACTGGAAGGTGGGTTTAGAATCGATTTTGATTAAGGATAGGAGCCAAATTTGACCGGGGTTTGTGATCAAGTGTATTAACAGGGTTTATAAAATTTTAAACAAAACAAGTTTTACTTGGGCAATCTTCTTAACCCACTTCTCAAAATGATAATGTTCGGTTTAAGTGTAAATTTGATAAAGGTAATATGATATATTTTGAACTTAAATTAGTTAAGTTCAAAGTATTTTATTATATGTCCATTATTTTAAATTAATTCTTTTGTTATTAAAGTGGAATTAAATAGTGTAATTAAGTTATTGATTTAAGTAGATGAAATATTTTTATCTATTAATTAATTTAAAGGACTTAAGTTATTTCTTGGGTTAATAACAAATTAATTCCAAAGGTTTATTAAATAAAATTTAGATGATAATTAAGTAGTTTATCTTTAATTAATTATGGTCTTACGTAACTAAAGGTTAATTAATTAATGTAAGAAATTAAAGGTTTATTGATTAATGGGAGTAATTTAAGGATAATTAATTAATGTCAATGATTAAGGATGCTTAATTAATTTCATTAGTTAATAATAAATGGTTTATAATTAATTAAATTAAGCAGGATTTGAAAGTAATTAATTTAATTTATTTGGTAATTAAATTATATTGATTAGGATTTGTATGACAAATTAATCTTGCTTATGAATGGTAAACTTGGATTGAACACTTGGATTGATTAATATCCCTAGTCTATAATTGGTTATGCTCTATGATGTGGATGCTTTAGTTGAACTATGATGATGTGGTTTATCAATCTGTGATGAATTGCTGAGTAAATATGACATTCTGAATTTAAAAATTGAATTGTATTCGCTTTAACAACTTGGCTTAAAGATGGTATTAGATTCGAAGAGACCAGAGTCGGATATCAGTAATATCCTATTAATCTAAAATTCTTTATAAATTTGATTTTAAAATCAAATGGGCTGGACTGGAATAGATTAAGTAGCTGGACTACTGAAACTAAGAAGCAATACTTAGATTTATTTTGTGGAATAAATATTGGCTAGCAAGATAAGAACATGTATTGAGGTACGAGTTACCCTGATTTTCAAGAAGATTTATAACTTATTATATCAAGTTATATGGGTTTACTCACGCTGGTTTCCAGCCTGACTTAGGTGTTACTTTAATGTAATGCTCGGGTCAAACCGAGTATTACAGATTTTCAGGTTAGGACGATCTGGAGCTCAGGTGGCGAGCTGGATGGCAGGAACGTAAGGAGTATTCCGCTGTGTATTGAAGTTGTATTGTTTGATTTCTAAGAAAAGTTGCTACGAAAGACTAGTTTAGTTGTACTTTGATATATTGTTTGTAAATTAAAAATTATAGCTTTCTTTGTGTAAATGCTATTATTTGATATTATATTTTAATCCGCTGCGCATGTGAGATTCTGTGCTGTTGTATTCTGTTTCTTCTTCTACCTCTTTTCTTCTTTACCCTAACAAATCTGGGATTTCCAGCGTTCGATTGCTCGGCGCTTCTAAAGTGAACGTATTAATGTCAAATTTTCAAGGTCGAAAATTTTGGGTCGTTACATTTGGTATTAGAGCTGAAGGTTAAGCGAGAACCTTGGCTCTGGAGGGTTTGCTCATTAAGGATATGGTCAGTAGTACCCTAGAATGAGTTGAGTGTATATATATATGGGAGCGTACTTGTTATTTTCTTATATAAAGATTTTGAAAATGGTTTTAAAAATGAATGATTGTTATATAAGTTCATATTTTGATATATAAAGCAATAATTTTTTTAGTTACTATATATTTAGGAAAATGGTCATTGTGTCTAATAATGGATGGTTGTTTTCTAATAATAATTAATGATAAAGCCAAATGGAATGTTATAAGGAAGTAAACACTTATATAATATGACTTGTAAATTGGAAGGGATTTAAATTGTGAAGTTTTAAATTCTAAGTCAAGAAAACTTGAAATTGTTTCAAAATATTGAGAGAAATAATAAATAATATTATTTATAATATTTTTGAATGTAATAAACCTATTTTTAAATAAGAAATGTTTTAAAGAAATTTGTTTGAACTCAAAAACCGGAATGGTTTAAAATTGGAAGTATGACTTGGTGTGCAAATAAAATAAATATGTATAGGGGTGGATATACATAATATCAAAGATGATTTGAAAATAAACTATAAATGTTGAGTTTTGAATTTCCCCAAAATGTGATGCAAAAACCCAAAGAGAAATAAGTTTAAGAACTTATAAATGGGAAATAATATTGATAAGGAGTTTAAAATTTGAGAATTCAAATTGAGTTGGTTGACTTGATTAAATAAATTAAATTTAACTTAGGGAAAGATTAAATAAGTTTAGAATGAACAACTTGAATTCGAAATTTCAAGATGAAATTGAGATTTAACTTAGGGAAGTTAAATGGGTTAAATTGAAAGGGAGTTATGTGTGATATCAAAATGGGTTTGAGATCCGAAAATGTGAGATGGATGCTATTGACGGATGTTTTAAATAATTTGGATGTTTATTTACTTTGAGTTAACCTGATATCATCCTATTGTTATTAATAATCTATGGAAATGTGAATTGGATTATTTAGATGAATTTAGAAGTAGATTGAGATAATATATCCTTTGCTGAAATAAAACTTTAATTTGAAACTATTTAAATTATTTTGATTTTAAGAAATAAAGGTTGAATATATGGAAATGGAATCACTTTGAACTTAGGATTCAAATGTTAAGAATAAAATTGCAAACTAAAATTGTTAAGAGTTGGTTTAAAGGTTAGAAGTTAAAATTGGGTAATAAATTGGATTTTGCAGATTAAATTGTTTAAAGTTTTAAACTCGGACTTAAGCCTTAAAATAAGTTAAGTAAAGGTAATTTAAAATGGAATTTTGAAATTTGGACTAAGAATTAAATTGTTTAAAGATTTAGGTTTTTAATTTAAAAGTAAAGGTTAATTTGATTTAAGGGATTAAATCAACATTTAAAATTTAACTCGAAATTATATAATTCGAGATGGTTTAAAGTTGAGACTGGAATTGAATTTAGTTCAAATTGAAATTTGTTTTGAATTAATTGAAATTGGAATCAAAGTTGAAAAAGTAAATTCAAATGGGAATTGATTTGAATTTGGAATGGGAATTAAAGTTAGATTGAATTAATGGGAATGGGAGATTGGGAAATTAAATAGTTTGACTCTGGACTATTTTCTAACAAATTGCATATAAACTTTCTTAAATCTATTTTTCCTAACTATTTACTATACAATCTTTCTTTTTAAACCCTAAACTATCTTATACTTATTTTACAACTACTTTTGGAACTATTTGACTACTTTACAATTATTTTATAACTATTTATAGCTATTTTATAACTAATAACTATTTTACAACTACTTATCCATTTTAAAACTTTTCAAGCTATTTTATAAATTCAACTTGGTCAGAGTGCAAACTGTTTATAATTGAAGTGATAAACCAGGTGGAATGAAGCAGTTGTGAATGGGTGAATAAAATCAAAATAAAGATAAATATGTATGATGTATGTATATTGTTCCATCCGCATAACGATTTAATCCAGATTTAAACACAGAATTTTGAGATAGTATATCGATCCGAGTTGGGATTTTTCACTCGATTTTGGACAACGAACCCTGGATATGGATTTTTGATTGATTCTAAAAATTCTCTATCATAGTTATGACTAAGCAAGGAGAATGACGGTTTCTGATCAAGAAACCAGATCTGAGTCCGCACTAGGAAGTCGGGAGAACGATACTAGTTCGAAAGTGAAGTTGTGTGATCGAGTGAGCGATCAGATTTGATGTTGTGTACGGATGATATATGTACATCGTACGTATTTGAATGAAATTGAAATTTTGAAAGAATGTAAAAAATGAGTACTTTGAGAAATATATGATGAATAAAAGTGGAAGATGGGTATTTCTATGGTTGAAATTCACTGTATGAAGAGTAAGAAAGGTGGTAAATAACATTATAAAGAAATCAAACTTGAATATTTGATTTGGCATATATAAAGTTATATATATTTGTTACATTTAATAAACTCCCCTTATTGGATCTAAACCCAAAGGAAAAGATTTATGAAAAATATTTGAAATATAAAAAGGAATTTATATAAGTAAGATGTGATCCAAAAGTATTTTTTTCTAGTTAAAGGAACAAACTTATATATATATATATATATATATATATATATATATATAAATGATTTTATGAGAATTGTAACGATCCCGGTTTTTTAGTAAAATTTAATTTAATAATCAATTTAAATTTTTGATATTAATTATGAATTAATTTGAATTTTTCAAATTTAATAAAAGATGTGCTTATTTATTTATATAAATAGATTGTGATTTAAAATTTGAATTTGAAATTCAAGAATAAATATCATAGAAAAGAAACTATATTTTAAAATTATTTAGAATTTGTTTTCTAATTTTAATGTATATATGTAGTTTGAAAATTGTGTTTTGAATTTAATATATAAATTTTCAAAAGTTGTTTACAGTTAAGAATCTATACTTTTAAAAAAGAAACTTATATATATAATAAGTGTGTTTATTTATTATAAATAATTTATTTTAAAATCATTTTAAGGTTAAATAAATGATAATAAAGAAAAAAATATTTTTTAAATAGGAAATATAATGTAAAGTTATATTTAAATATTATTAACATAAAGATTTAAAGTGTTTAAAAATATACTGGAAAAAAAAATTTGATTTATGTTTTGAGATTAATATAGAAATTAAGTTTTTAAACATTTTCTCTAAAAAGTTATATAAGAATAAATAATAGGAAATGGATTAATAAAAAATGTAAAACATATATTAATATAAAGTTAATATATAAGTGATAAATTAATAAAAAAGTTTAAAACACAATTTATAAATTAATTTAAAATAAAGTGAAGGTTCAAACATAAATTCTTGCATTTAACAAATGTATAAAAAAAATTTAAAACATGAAACTACATATGTAAGCATTTCGACAAAAAGATTAACAAGTGTAAATAAATCATCATGCAAATTTTACAAGTGGCGTTTAAGTTTTTCTTTTAATTTAAATTTTAATACAATGTTTTAAGAATAGAAACTAGGCTTCTTCACTTTCTTTTCTACATTTTTCTTCATCTTTCAAACCAAACCAGTGAAGCATTCAAATCCTTTCAATTCTAAAAAATCTGGAAAACAAGATCCAGATCAAATAATTTCAAATCTGAAGCAAGATTTAAATTCAAAACAAACCAGTAAAGCATCTCAAACTGAAGCCTGGAAAAAGAAAAAAATAAAGCAAACAAACCTCTTTATATTTTAGAACCTGAAGCAACCAAAGCCATTTCAAAGTATTCAAAGATCAGATTCAATCAAGTACAAGATTCAACTTCAGTTTCAACTAGGCAGATCAAAAATCCAAGTTTCAAATTCCATATCAGTTTCAAATCCCAGGCTCAAAAAAAATCCTTCTCTGTCTTCTTCCAGGAATTTGTGAGCAAACTTCATTTTTTTAAAAACCCATCCTCTTGATTCTAATATCTGTGATGATAAGGCTTTGGAAAATAATAAATGTATGTGAATTTGTTTGAATGCATATAAGTATGTGTGTTTATATATATATATATATATATATATATATATATATATATATATATATATATATATATATGCGTGCATGTCTGATATACAGGCATGGTTTCTTCTGTTGATAACAGGTTTCAACAACCTGTTTCGAAAATCAAAAGCTCCTCCTCAAATTTTTTTTACGATTAAATATTTAAATCAAATGTGTTCAAATTAACATGATCTCAATTCTAAAAATAGTTAAAGGTAAAAATAATTAGTAAATATTGTAAAAATGGTTAATTACAATCAAAATTAAATATGCATCAGAAATTAATGATCATGATTTCATGTTTGAATTCTATAATCTTGTTTATACTGTAAATTGACGAATTTTAAAAATCAAATCAAGATTTTTAGAGTTGTATTGAAGAATGTCGGAGTTGAATGGAAATTGGATTCTGGGCAATCTACGGCGATCAAGGAAAAGGTTGACCTCAAGATCGAGGTTGATGCTTGGTGGAAGATCGGGGATCGTCAAAAAAATAATGGGTGGAATTATAGTTCATCGTGGATAAAAAACGAGGCCGATGTAGGGTTTAAACCGAGTTTTAGTAGAGGTCAAATGTTTGGTTGTTGTGGCGTCGTTGTTGTATCGGGGATGATCGCTCCAATGGCAATCGAAACAAGGGAGGTCGGCGATGCTCTGACCAAAATTTCATGGCCTCTGATGGTTGGTAGTGTCATCGAGGAGGTGATTGATGATCGGGGTATTCCTGACGTCTTCGAAAATTTGTTCAATTTTGACTTATGGGTTATTTCGTAAAACTAGTTGCTCGAATCGATTGTGGAGATCATCACCGATGCTCTGACAGTAGCAATGTTGATCGATGACGGCAAATTCGCCTGTGCACGTGAATGCGTATCATTATGTATGCGTTTCGACGATGAATTTGGGGAAGAAACAATGACCTCGGGTTCGACTCGAGGAAATTTGCGTGATGGCCAAGGAAATGAATGACGGGTAGAACTCGAAGGCGGGCCCGGGTAATTGAGAATGTGGCTCGGGAAAAATCATGAAGGCTCGGGGCTATAGATTTTATATATAAAAACGGTTTTTTTAAAACTTTAAAATAAATTAAGCTAAAATAAATTTTTTAATTAGCTCTTGTGTATAAAAAAATCATTTTATCTGAAGTTTGGAATTAGATAAAGGTTTTCAAATAAAACTTAAAATTTATTTAAGTTTAAAATGTTTAAATATATGTATGACCTTTATTTCAAAAGTTATTTTAAATAAACTTAATAATATTATGAAGTTAATTAAGAAAAGATGTTTTAATTGTTAATTAAATTAAAGTCTAAGTTAAATTATTACAAGATTTATTTAATAAGTTTAAAGGATAATTTAAGTGATTAATGAAGATAAAATGAGTTATCTTTTAATCTAATTAAGTAATTAATGATTTGTTAATATAAGCAATTAAGGGATAATTAATTAAGAATAATTACTTAATGATTAAAGATTAATTAATTTATGATTAAAGATGAATTAATTGATGATTAAAAGTTAATTAATTAGGGATAAAAGACAATTACTTAATTAAGGGACAATTAATTATGTAATTAACTTAAGGTTAATTAACTAATGAAGGTGATTAAGGAATGATAATTAATTAAGGGCTAATTTATTAATGAAATTAATTAAGGAAATTAATTTGAGGATAATTAATTTATTAAAGTTTAACTAATTTATAAAAGTAATAAAGGGGCAATTTATTAATTAAAGATTAATTAATTGATTAATTAAGGATAATTAATTAAAGTGCAATTAAATAATTAAAGGTTAATTATTAAATAATTAATTAAAATGATTTATAATTAAATAATATTAATTAACCACGATTAGTAGTTTATTAATAAGTAATTAATCTGATTTACATTAATCAGATAATTAATTAATCTTACTTATGGATGTTTGATTCTATTGAATGTTGAGTTGTTTGATATCCCTGATATGTTATGCTTTGTGCTATGAATTGTTGTGGTGTGATCTGTGATGAATGTAATTTATTTTTGATAAATTTATATTATTTATGTGTGAATCTGTGAATGAAGATAAGCGTTATAGGATTATACCGCTTATCGATATTGATGTGCTTGAATCTATGATGAATGATGATGTTGTACTATTGTGTAAAACCCATGTACTACACCATACACACACAAATATGGATTGTATGAGGAAATTGGTTAAAGTCACAGATATTTGAATTTGATGAAATGGTTTTAAAGTTGAATTTTGAATTCAAATGGTTTTGGAAATGGAATCGGGTTAAATATGAAAAGCTTTTGAAAAGGAGTTTTAACGATAAAAGTTATTTTGAATAACTTGATAAATTTTTGAAATTTAAATAGTTTGATTTGAAATTAAATTCAAGATTTGAAATTGAATTCTATGTTTGGAAATTTTGCTTTAAAAAGGTTATACAAGTTATATAATATGGGTTTTAAACTATTTTAAAAGACTTGTTTTGGGAATTTGAATTTAACCCAAGTTTTATACTTGAAGGGCTTTAACTTGTGCAAATGTAATTGGATTTTTTTCCGAAAGGAAAACTATTTGTTTTCAAATAATAATAGCTTTCATATAAAGAAAGGGTTTCCAAATTTGTGTTGAAAAGTTTTCAAGTTTGAAATGAAAAAAGTTTTGAAAGCTATTAATGAATCTTGGCTAAAGATTAGTGAACTTTGTTTCCAAAATAAGATGATCTTAAAGATGTATCTTTTGTATAAAAGATTTGAATTGTGAATTTTTTTGAAAGCTATAATTGAATCTTTGTGGAAGATTGTTGAACTTTTTTTTGAAATTGAAAAGGATCTTAAAAGGTATATTTTGTATAAAAGATTTGAGATCGAAATGGAATTGTTTTGAAGGGATATAAATGAATCTTTGTGAAATATTGGTGAACTTTATGAAGTAAAATTTTTTTGTTTAAAGATTTGAAAATGGTCATTTGATTAAACCATTTGAAAGAAAGGCTTTGGGTAATAAGTTGTGACTTAACTGAGATCCCAACATCCATATGTTTTTAATAATGCGCTCATTATTCGGTTTAGCCGGGAGAGGACCTTGTGTCATATAACCCATTTTGAATAATGATACGACGATATGGATAACATTTGAAGACCAGTAGTGAAAACCGGATATTTTTGAAAGCGAAAGGATAACTCGTCGAATGTCTTTGCGTCGGCTGATCCCCAATATAGAGATTTGATCACCTTTTGAGATGGGGAGTCCGGACGTTATTAGGGATTATCTGGATTTGCAAGGACTTCTTTGTCATGAAGTGCCTTCGGTTCTGTTCGAACCCGGAATAGACTTGTATGGATGTGTGTCTGACGTTACACTTTGAGATGTAAAGTTGGTTTCTATCAAATACATTTCTGTTTGGTGGCGGAGAATTTATTCTCTTAGCTTAACAACCTTCTCTGAGACGTACGAGCTCAGGGGTTATGTAGTTGATGGTTACTAGTGATACATTTCCAATTTGGTAATATGGCATACGAAGTGCTGCTGATCAAAGCATGGCTTTGTGAAAAAGTGTAGCTTTGTGGACGAGACTACATCAGGGCCTCACACCCCGTAAATGGTCGAAACAAGAAAGATGCATCAAGGTTATCAGGGGTCACGCTCCTAGGGTATGTCCATTTCTTCTGGATAGAGGTGGTATCATGGTATGTGGCCCAATATTTAACCTATGTGGTTGCTGCAAATACATTGCTTTGTGGTTTTCGGTATCGAGCGCTCGGATAAAGGTTGGTTACGGCTGGGGATGACATACTTGTTGGTGTTGCTACAGGCACGGGTAACCCGACCTTGTGTTGGCAGAGATCCAGGTAGGTTCTCGGGGCGTCCCTCCAGAGGCATTCCCATGTGGCAATAGGAAGTTCCTTAGCGTGACCATTTGTTGGAAATCCAATCTCCAATACGCGCCTTGTACGGTTTCAATTGTAGAACCTGCCATTTAAGATGGTAGCTAGAGTAGGCATACTATAATGGTACGCATGCTGGCTAAGATTAATATTATACTTTCGAAAGGTTTTCTACACTATGCACTAATAATAATATCAAAAAGGATTTTGCGTAGTAAGCATGTTTAACTATCATAAGGAGAAATCTTCCCCATGTGTGCGATTGCATCGTGCGTGTGCCGGGAGATCTTATGGTAGTTTTATTTTCCAAAAAGCACTGCGGATTTCAACTTTAAAATCTTTTGTTGTTTGTTTTAAAGAAAAAAATGTTTTTGTTTGTTCACACCAGTCCCATGACTGACCTGGAGTTTATTATTCCCTATCTAAACTTTGGGTGCCCACAGTTTTCCACACGGGCAGTCTAGAGTTGGATTTTTCAGATAATCAAATGGTAAGAGTAGATTCGATAGCATTCAGTCCTTTGGATGTGGCAATCGCATTGGGATCGAGTTTGCTTCACTTCAGCATGATTGGGAATTTGAGCTATCTTTGGATTAGAACTTTGGAGATGGAGTTGCAGTATGTTTTGGATTCTCTTAGAGATTATACTGGTGTTGTCTTTCCGTTGCTGCTGCTGTCTTTTTCGTTTTTGTCTATCTCTGATATATGTATGATATCATTTGTATCATTGTGCTGTAACAAATATTGTATATCAATATAGTTATTCATTTGTTTCTTCCGTTGTGTTGTTGTACTTAATGTGTTATAAGCTCCGACGAATAGGATTCAGCGTTTGAATCTGCAGCATTCGAATACGAGTAAAGTATGGATGTCGATTTTCAAACGCGAAAATCTGGGTCGTCGCATTTGGTATCAGAGCTGTAGGTTGAATTTTAGCTCAGGAGTATAACACATTACGTAACTTATCAGAGATGGGATGAAGTATACCCTAGAATGAGTATATCCCTAAGATATCTGTTCGTGTGCCTTAGTAAATTCTCTTTCTATCCACTGATAGTGAGTACGAGTGCAAGAAGAGGACGAGGTAGGGCACAGGGAAGTACCACTACAAATGGTCAATGCCTGCAACAACAAGGAAACAACTCTTCTCAATCTCCTTTGATCCAGTTTCAATTCTTTGATTGCTTCTTGGCGACTACAAGGAGAAACTTTGGTGTGTTGATGACCCTGCGAATCATGTAGATAAGTTCCTATTTCGTATTTTCTTTATCGGTCCCTTAGCTTTTCGTTTTAACTCTAACGAATTTGAAATTTATTTGAAATAAATGGGTTAACAAAATATGAAGATAGATTATTTGTATCAACAAAACAACTTCAGTCAAAAACCAAAGTTTGAAATTTTGTTATGATTTCTTGTGAAAGATCAAAGTCCGTAAAGGGACAAGTTGATGTATATTTTGGGATATTCCAACCTGGATTGAGCATCCATTGTTTGTTCTGTTGGGTCCAGATATATTCTACAAGTGGTTAGTTATCCTTTCGGACTAACCAGTGTCCCTGCATATTTCGTAAGTGATGACCCGAATATTTCGTAAAGTATTGAATGAGTTTGTTCTCATATTTGGTGTTGATATTCTGATTTGCTAAGCCAAATGCAGAATAAATATTCAGCTTGATCTGGAAAAACATTTCTTATCTGTTCTTTGTTGTCTCCCTGTCTAGCAAATTTCGAGGACGAAATTTTCTTAAGGGGGAATTAACGGTCCCGGTTTATTAGTCAAATTTAATTTAATAATCAATTTAAAATTTTGATATTAATTATGAATTAATTTGAATTTTTCAAATTTAATAAGAGATGTGCTTGTTTATTTGTATAAATAGATTGTGATTTAAAATTTGAAATTCAAGAATAAATATCATAGAAAATATACTATATTTTAAAATTATTAAGAATTTGTTTTCTAATTTTAATGTATATATGTAGTTTGAAAATTATGTTTTAAATTTAATATATAAATTTTCAAAAGTTGTTTAAAGTTAAGAATCTATACTTTTAAAAAAGAAACTTATATATATAATAAGTGTGCTTATTTATTATGAATAATTAGTTTTAAAATCATTTTTAAGGTTATATAAATGATAATAAAGAAAAAAATATTTATTTAAATAGGAAATATAATGTAAATTTATATTTAAATATTATTAACATAAAGATTTAAAGTGTTTAAAAATATATTGAAAACAAAATATGATTTATATTTTGGAATTAATATAGAAATTAAGTTTTTATAACATTTTCTCTAAAAAGTTATATAAGAATAAATAATAGGAAATGGATTAATAAAAAATGAAAAACATATATTAATATAAAGTTAATATATAAGTGATAAATTAAAAAAGGTTCAAAACACAATTTATAAATTAATTTAAAATAAAGTGAAGGTTCAAACATAAATTCTTGCATTTAACAAGTGTATAAAAAAAATTAAAACATGAAAGTACATGTGTAAGCATTTCAATAAAAAGATTAACAAGTGTAAATGATCATCATGCAAATTTTACAAGTGGCATTTAAGTTTTTCTTTTAATAAATTTTAATAATATGTTTTAAGAATAGAAACTAGGCTTTTTCATTTTCTTTTCTACATTTTTCTTCATCTTTCAAATCAAACCAGAGAAGAATTCAAATCCTTGCAATTCTATGAATCTGGGAAACAAGATCCAGATCAAACAATTTTAAATCTGAAGCAAGATTTAAATTCAAAACAAACCAGTAAAGCATCTTAAACTTAAGCCTGGAAAAAGAAAAAAAATCAAGAAAACAAACCTCTTCAGATTTTAGAACCTGAAGCAACCAAAGCCAGTTCAAAGTACTCAAAGATCAGATTCAATCAAGTACAAGATTCAACTTCAGTTTCAACTAGGCAGATCAAAAATCCAAGTTTCAAATTCCAGATCAGTTTCAAATCCCAGGCTTAAAAAAAAATCCTTCTCTAGCTTCTTCCAGGAATTGGTGAGCAAACTTCATTTAAAAAAAAACCATTCCCTTGATTCTAATATCTGTGATGATAATGCTTTGGAAAATGATAAATGTATGTGAATTTGTTTGAATGCATATAAGTATGTATATATAGGTGTGCATGTCTGATATACAAGCATAGTTGCTTCTGTTGATAACAGGTTTCAACAACCTGTTTCGAAAATCAAAAGCTCCTCCTCAAATTTTTTATGATTAAATATTTAAATCAAATATGTTCAAATTAACATGATCTCAATTCTAAAAATAGTTACGGGTAAAATTAATTAGTAAATATTGTAAAAATGGTAAATTACAGTCAAAATTGAATATGCATCAGAAATTAATGATCATGATTTCATGTTTGAATTCCATAATCTGGTTTGTACTATAAATTGATGAATTTTAAAAATCAAATCTGGATATTTAGAGTTGAATTGAAGGAGAATGTCGGAGTTGAACGGAAATTGGATTCTGGGCAATCTACGGCGATAAAGGAAAAGGTTGACCTCGAGATCGAGGTTGTTGCTTGGTGGAAGATCGGGGATCGTCAGAAAAATAATAGGTGGAATTATAGTTCATTGCGGATGACAAATGAGGCCGATGTAGGGTTTAAACTGAGTTTCAGTCGAGGTCAGATGTTTGGTTGTTGTGTTGTCGTTTTTGTATTGAGGACGATAACTCCAGTGGCAATCGAAACAAGGGAGGTCGGCCATGCTCTGACCAAAATTTCTTGATCTCTGATGGTCGGTAGTATCATCAAGGAGGTGATTGATGATCGGGGTATTCCTGATGTCTTCGAAAACTTGTTCGATTTTGACTTATGGGTGATTTCGTAAAACTAGTTGCTCGAATCAATTGTGGTGATCATCGATGATGCTCTGACAGTCGCAAAGTTGATCGGTGACGGCAAATTCGCATGTGCACGTGAATGCGTATCAGTGTGTATGTGTTTCGACGATGAATTTGGGGAAGAAATAATGACCTTGGTTTGACTCGAGGAATTTGTGTGATGGCCTAGGGAAGGGAGAACTCGAAGGCGGGCTCGGGTAATTAAGAATGTGGCTTGAGAAAAATCATGAAGGCTCGGGGCTGTAGATTTTTATATATAAAAACGGTTTTGTTAAAACTTTAAAATAAATTAAGCTAAAATAAAAAATTTAATTAGCTCTTGTGTATAAAAAAAATCATTTTATCTGAAGTTTGGAATTAGATAAAGGTTTTAAAATAAAACTTAAAATTTATTTAAGTTTAAAATGTTTAAATATATGTATGACCTTTATTTCAAAAGTTATTTTAAATAAACTTAATAATATTATGTAGTTAATTAAGAAAAGATGTTTTAATTGTTAATTAACATTAAAGTCTAAGTTAAATTATTATAAGATTTATTTAATAAGTTTAAAGGATAATTTAAGTGATTAATAAAGATAAAATGAGTTATCTTTTAATTTAATAAAGTAATTAATGATTTGTTAATATAAGAAATTAAGGGACAACTAATTAAGAATAATTACTTAATGATTAAAGATTAATTAATTTATGATTAGAGGTGAATTAATTGATGATTAAAGTTAATTAATTAGGGATTAAAAGATAATTACTTAATTAAGGGACAATTAATTATGTAATTAATTTAAGGTTAATTAATTAATGAAGGTGATTAAGGAATGATAATTAATTAAGGGCTAATTCATCAATGTAATTAATTAAGGAAATTAATTTGAGGATAATTAATTAATTAAAGGTTAATTCATTTATGAAAGTAATAAAGGGTTAATTTATTAATTAAAGATTAATTAATTGATTAATTAAGGATAATTAATTAAAGGGTAATTAAATAATTAAAGGTTAATTATTAAATGATTAAAGGTTAATTATTAAATGATTAAAGGTTAATTAATTAAAATGGTTTGTAATTAATTAATATTAATTAACCAGGATTAGTAGTTTATTCATAAGTAATTAATCTGATTTACATTAATCAGATAATTAATTGATCTTACTTATGGATGTTTGGATTCTACTGAATGTTGAATTGTTTAATATGCCTGAAATGTTATGCTTTGTGCTATGAATTGTAGTGGTGTGATCTGTGATGAATGTAATTTATTTTTGATAAATTTATAATATTTATCTGTGAATGAAGACAAGCGTTATAGGATTATACCGCTTATCGATATTGATGTGCTTGAATATGTGATGATTGATGATGTTGCACTATTGTGTAAAACCCCTGGACTACACCATACACACACAAATATGGATTGCATGAGGAAATTGGTTAAAGTCATAGATATTTGAATTTAATGAAATGGTTCTAAAGTTGAATTTTGAATTCAAATGGTTTTGGAAATGGAATCGGGTTAAATATGAAAAGCTTTTGAAAAGGGGTTTTAAAGATAAAAGTTATTTTGAATAACTTGATAAAGTTTTGAAATTTAAATAGTTTGATTTGAAATTAAATTCAAGATTTGAAATTGAATTCTATGTTTGGAAATTTTGGTTTAAAAAGGTAATGCAAGTTATATAATATGGGTTTAAACCATTTTAAAGGTATTGTTTTGGAAATTTGAATTTAACCCAAGTTTTATACTTGAAGGGCTTTAACTTGTGCAAATATAATCGGATTATTTTCCGTAACGAATTTTTTTTCAAATAATAATAGCTTTCATATAAAGAAAGGATTTTCAAATTTGTGTTGAAAAGATTTCAAGTTTGAAATGAAAATTGTTTTGAAAGCTATTAATGAATCTTAGTTAAAGATTAGTGAACTTTGTTTCCAAAATAAGAGGATCTTAAAGGTGTATCTTTTGTATAAAAGATTTGAATTGTGAATTGTTTTGAAAGCTATAATTGAATCTTTGTGGAAGATTGTTGAACTTTATTTTGAAATTGAAAAGATCTTAAAAGGCATCTTTTGTATAAAAGATTTGGGATTGAAATGGAATTGTTTTGAAGGGCTATAAATGAATCTTTGTGAAAGATCGGTGAACTTTGTGAAGCAATTTTTTTTTTTGTTTAAAGATTTGAAAATGGTCATTTGTTTAAAACATTTGAAAGAAAGGTTTTGGGTAATAAGTTGTGACTTAACTGAGATCTCAATATCCATATTTTTTAATATTGCGCTCATTATTCGGTTTAGCTGGGAGAGGACCTTGTGTCATATAATCCATTTCAAATAACGATACGATGATATTGATAGCATTTGAAGACCGGTGGTGAAGACTGGATATTTTTGAAAGCGAAAGGATAACTCGTCGAATGTCTCTGCATCGGTTGATCCCCGGTATAGAGATTTGATCACCCTTTGTGATGGGGAGTCCGGATGTGATTAGGGATTATCCAGATTTGCAAAGGCTTCTTTGTGAAGTTCCTTCGGTTCTGTTCGAACCCGGAACAGACTTGTATGGATGTGTGTATGATGTTACACTTTGAGATGTAGACTTGTTTCTATCAAATACATTTCTGTTTGGTGGCGGAGATTTTATTCTCTAGCTTAACACGCTTCTCTGAGACGTACGAGCTCAGAAGTTATGTAGTTGATGGTTACTAGTGATACATTCCCAATTTGGTAATGTGGTATACGAAGTGCTGCTGATCATTTGTTAATCAAAGCATGGCTTTGTGAAAAAGTGTAGCGTTATGGACGAGACTACATCAGGACCTCACACCCTGGAAATGGTCGAAACAGGAAAGATGTAGCAAGGTTATCCAGGGTCGCGCCCCTAGGGTTGTCCATTTCTTCTGGATAGATATGGTATCATGGTATGGAGCCTAGATTTTAACCTATATGGTTACTGCAAATACATTGCTTTGTGGTTGTTGGTATCGAGCGCTCGGATAAAGGTTGGTTACGACTGGGGATGCATACTTGTTGGTGTTGCTATGGGCACGGGTAACCCGACATTGTGTTGACAGAGATCCGGGTAGGTTCTCGGGGCGTCCCCCCAGAGGCATTCCCATGTGGTAATAGGAAGTTCCTTTTCCTGACCGTTTGTTGGAAATCCAATCTCTAATAAGCGCCTTGTACGGTTTCAGTTGTAGAACCTTCCATTTAAGATGGTAGATAGAGTAGGCATACTATAATGGTACGTATGCTGGCTAAGATTAATATTATACTTTTGAAAGGTTTTCTACACTATGCACTAATAATAATATCAAAAAGGATTTTGCGTAGTAAGCATGTTTAATTATCATAAGGAGAAATCTTTCCCATGTGTGCGATTGCATTATGTGTATGCCGGGAGGCCTTACGGTAGTTGCATTTTCCAAAAAGCATTGCGGATTTCAACTTTAAAATATTTTGTTGTTTGTTTTAAACATAAAACTGTTTTTGTTTGCTCACACCAGTCGCATGACTGACCTGGAGTTTATTGTTCCCTGTCTAAACTCTAGGTGCCCACAATTTTCCACATGGGCAGTCTAGAGTTAGATTTTTCAGATAATCAAATAGTAAGAGTAGATTCGGTAGCATTCAGTCCTTTAGATGAGGCAATCGCATTGGGTTCGAGTTTTCTTCACTTCAGCATGATTGGGAATTCGAGCTATCTTTGGATTAGAACTTTGGAGATGGAGTTGTAGTATGTTTTGGATTCTTTTGGAGATTATACTGGTGTTGTCTTTCCGCTGATGCTGCCGTGTTTTCCACTTTTGTCTATCTCTGATATATGTATTGATATCATTTGTATCATTGTGTTGTAACAAATGTTGTATATCAATATAGTTATTCATTTGTTTCTTCCGTTGTGTTGTTGTACTTAATGTGTTATAAGCTCAGGCGAATCGGATTCAACGTTTGAATCCGCAACATTCGAATATGAGTAAAATATGGATGTCGATTTTCGAACTCGAAAATCTGGGTCGTCACAAGAATGATTTTGGGAAAAAGGTTTTTGGAACCCATGAATTTTGAAAAGCTTTTGATTTTGGGAAAAGTCAATTTTGGAAATTTGGAAAGCCTAGTTTGGAACTATCGATTTGAGATATCGAATTTGTGTAAAGGAGATTTTTATGTGAATCATAAGGTGTATGATTTGAAAGATACTACATGTGTATAGTATAAAATATTTTGAGATTAGCTCTGGGGAAAAAGGCGCTTCCATTTAAATGAACTTCTAGTAGGAGATCCATGGGTGGTTCGGCCTTGAGCCCTAAGGGGGGACTCTAAATTTTATCTTGGGAGGAAGTCCGGACAAACTGAAGTTCCTGAGGATTGTGGTTGGGTAGCGAAAGTCGAGGGCGCTGATGCCTGTAGAGACATTTGGGTTATGCTGTGACGATAGTATAACTCGATGTCACTGTGATCTACTGTGCACCATAGCGGAAGTCGAGAGGCAGTGATTGCCTACGGCCTACGTTTGATTTCATTGGGAGAGCGACGTAACATCGATAGACTACGATCTATGAAGATATAGCGGAAGTCTTGTGACAGTGAGTTCCTACACGCTATATTGGGACTCGTATGATGTAGTCTGCGATCTATGTGGTCTGCATGGAGAAGGTTCATTTGGCAGCGAAATTCGAGGGCGTTGATGCCTACAGTTACATGGGTTTTTGCCGGGATGGCGACATAAAACCTGGGTGTAGTTGCGATCTGTGGCAGGTTCCATGGTGTAATCGAGGGGCATGGAGGCCTACAGTTTTCTATGGTTTTGCCGGGATGGCGACATAACCATCGGGTTAACTATGACCATGAAGGGGGTGATGATTTCCAGAGCATTCTCACCAAAAATGTTTTTATATTTTCAAAAATGTTTTCAACATTTTCACAAAAATAGTTTCAAGTATTTTCACTGGGTGTTGAAAACAGGTCTACTAAGTACTTATAGATTTTCAGTCCTACGCCTGGTCAACGTATGATTGAATTTCTACAAGAACGAGGATGGACTTGTTGAAACATCGAGTTATAAAAAGTACTTTTATAAAAAAACTATTTTGATAATATAATGTAGATTTTTAAAGTGTTTAAAATTTTAAATAAAAAGAGTTAAGATTTAAATAGTTAAGAATAATTTAACTAATAATAAGTAGTGTAATTTAAAATTCTTCTTTGTTTCTTTTCGAGGACAAAAAGATTTAAAGGGGGAGGAATGTGATAACCTGGATTGTGGAAATCCATTAAGTGGTAATTAACTAATTTTTGCTATTGAAACACTGATTTATAAGTTGAACAAATAATTCTGATAATATATATATGTATGTATGTATGTATGTATGTATGTATGTATCTAGATAAATATTTATTTGATAATCTTCTAATATAATTATTTAAAAGCTGCAAAACTTGTATTTTCAAACAAATGAAATATGCTTGCTATTTTACTATTATTTATATATATACAGTTTGTGAATAAAATTATAACTTGGAATTCAAAATAGATATCTTAAAAATAATCTAGATTTAAAACTCTACATTTTAAACGCTGTTATTTATATCTAGTTATTAATTTTAGAATAGATAACTTAAGTTTAAAATTTTAAGAATAAAATAAAAAGGTTTTAATATATTTCTTTTGAATTATACATGAGATAAATATAATTAATAATATAAAAGCACAAATATAAAGCATAAAAGGGTTTTATCATATTAAATAATCATAGTAAATAAAAAGTAAATATAAAAAAAACCTAAAACATAAATAAATATAAAACATAAAGAAAATATAGAATATTGATTAAGGACATGTGTAAGCTAGGAAATAAACTACGTGTACAAGTGGCTATTGTTTCTTTTAAAAAAATATGAGAAACTAAAGGTTGTACACAGTATTCTCCTTTACATATATATATTCTCAACTCCTTTCTTTCTTTCATTTTTACAAACCAAAACCAAGAGAAAATTTAACAAAAACAACTATTTCAATAATTGAAGCGAAGGTTTAATTCAGATGCAACTCATCTTAAAACCATTAAGAGAAAGATCTGTAGCAATCTCAAGATCAAGTAGCAGTTTTCAATCCCATGAGCACTTCCATATTTTTCAAAACTATTCCTCTATTCAATAATAGGTGAGTAAACTTCACTTTCTAAGCCTAACCTACTTTATTATCTGATACAAGTGATAAGAAAATGGTAGAAATGTTGTGTAAATGTTCTGCATGGATGATGAAATGTGTTTTTGTCTGGGTATACAAGTTGAATGTACTGAATGCATACATATATATCTCTAGTTGTTATCACTGGCCAAAATTTTCTTTCAAAAATTTAATTCTCTTCACTCGATTACTGATATCTTATGATGTCTTAAAGAGATGTGTTTGTAAACATGAAATCTTATTTTTTTTTAAATAGTTGAAGTGAAATTATTAAGTTATCACCTGGAAAAAATGAAATTACAGTAAGAATCAAGTCAAGTCAGAAATTGAACTATTTAAATTTCATGTTTTGGTTATATAACTAGATTCACCTTTAGGAATGATGATTTTTGGTGAGAGTTCTATAATTTCTAAGCTTGGGGTTAAAGAGAAGTCGAGGATGATCGGAAAACTTATCTTCGTTGAATTCTGGCAAACCAATTGATGGTGGGGGTCGATTTTCGGCCAGGAGGTGGCTGTAGAGGTGGGTAGCACGGGGAAAATGCTGGCTGATTTTTCTATTTGATGGATTGGTTGGTCGAAGGGATTTTAGGGTTTTAGGCATGTTCGATTTGACGCCAATCTACGACGTCACGCTGAAGTTTTAAGGTTGTGGACCAGGGGGACTTAAAGGAGGAGGTCATGGCAAAGGTCTGGGTGTTTTCTGGCAGGGAATGGTGGCTGGTGGTGAAGAGACAGAGGGCTGTTAGGCGTCGGTTGTCTGAAGCTTGTGGTTTCGATGGTGAATTTTTGAGTGGGGGCGAATTTGGGAGTTCCAGATGTGGTGGCGAGTTCAGGTGGTCGAGGGTGACTTAGCGGAGGTACCGGTGGGGGTCGGAATGACTTTGGTTAAGTGTGCACGTGCACGTGGGATGCATGCATATGGTAGCAGGAAGATTTTGACGAGAAGAGGAAGAAAGAAGAGAAGGTGCAGGGAGAAAGGGATTTTAGCTTGGGTGGGCCTCGAGAAGGCATCGGGATTGGTTCGTGTGTAGAAGAGAAGAAGGGCCACTAGAAGGTGTGTTCAGACTCGAGTTTGAATAAGGATAGGAGCCGAGTTTGTCATCAGGTGTATTAACAAGGTTTTTAAAATTTTAAACAAAACAAGTTTTACATGAGCAATCTCCTTAACCCACTTCTCAAAGTGATGATGTTTGGTTTAAGTGTAAATATGATAAAGGTAATATAAAATATTTTTAACTTAAATTAGTTAAGTTCAAAGTATTTTATTATGTGTCCATTATTTTGAATTAATTCTTAAGTTATTTAAGTGGAATTAAATAGTGTAATTAAGTCGTTGATTTATGAAGATGAAGTATTTTTAACTATTAATTAATTTAAAGAACTTAAGTTATTTCTTGGGTTAATAATAAATTAATTCCAAAGGTTTATTAAATAAAACTTAAATGATAATTAAGTAGTTTATCTTTAATTAATTAAGGTCTTAAGTAATTAAATGTTAATTAATTAATGTAAGAAATTAAAGGTTCATTAATTAATGGAAGTAATTTAAGGATAATTAATTAATGTCAATGATTAAGGATGATTAATTAATTTCATTAATTAATAATAAATGGTTGAAAGTAATTAATTTAATTTATTCGGCAATTAAAATAAATTGATTAGGATTTGTACGACAAATTAATCTTACTGATGAATGGTAAACTTGGATTGAATGCTTGGATTGATTAGTATCCCTAGTCTGTAATTGGTGATGCTCTGTGATATGAATGCTTTAGTTGAACTGTGATAATGTGGTTTATCTATCTGTGATGAATTGCTGAGTAAATATGACATTCTGAATTTAAAAATTGAATTGTATTCTCTTTAACAACTTGGCTTAAAGATGGTATTGGATTCGAAGAGATCAGAGTCGGATATCAGCAATATCCGAAACCACTTCGATTAGAAATCTAAAATTCTTTATAAATTTGATTATAAAATCAAATGGACTGGACTGGAATAGATTAAGTAACTCGACTATTGAAACTAAGAAGCGGTACTTAGATTTGTTTTGTGGAATAAATGTTGGCTAGCAAGATAAGAACTCGTATTGAGGTACGAGTTACCCTGGTTTTCAAGAAGTTTTATAACTTAGTATATCAAGTTATATGGGTTTACTCACGCTGATGTAATGCTCGGGTCAGACAGAGTACTACAAATTTTCCGGTTAGGACGATTTGGAGCTAAGGTGGCATGCTGGATGGCAGGAAGATAAGGAGTATTCCGCTGTGTATTGAAGTTGTATTGTTTGATTTCTGAGACAAGTTGTTACAGCTGTCCAGTTTAGTTATACTCTGATATATTGTTTGTAAATCAACAATTACAGCTTTCTTTGTGTAAACGCTATTATTTGATATTATATTTTAATCTGCTGTGAACTATTATTTTCTGTTTCTTCTTCTACCTCTTTTCTTTTTTACCCTAACAAATCTGGGATTTCCAACGTTCGATTGCTCGGCACTTCTATAGTGAACGTCTTAGTGTTGAATTTTCGAGGTCGAAAATTTTGGGTCGTTACATTGGAGGAATATGCATCTTATTTCTTTGTAAAATGGTAATATCATCATGCTCTCCTTCAGGGAGAGCATGTAACGAACTAGATTTTCGATGCTTGAAAATGGACACTAATACATCCACTGTATCACATGTCGAACATTCAAGTGCCAGAAATACCGATTTTTAGGCTGAAAGAAGAAGGTAGAAGATAGAATAAAACTAAATAACACAAAATCCAACAATGCAATGAAATAACACATATTAATCATATAATGTTTTGCAAAGTCATCTCAAAACTAATACATCAGAGTTATGCTAATACAATTTTAACCTAGGACAGTTATAAAAGCCCGTGCTTATACATCAGATATAGATTACATAATATACAGCGAAAATAAGTAATAACTATCTATCGATGAAGCATCCTGCTCCAAGCTTCTTCGAGTGCATCTGTAGAAAACCTGGACTGCTTGGCTGCTCATAAAAATTTGAGCACCCAAGAGTTTTAGGGAAAGAAATGAAACTCCAGGTCAGACTTGGGTCTGGAGTGAATCAACTCAAACCAACTGAATTATTACTTTTTAAAATCCTTTTAAAATCAAAGGCATCTCTTAATATCACGTCACATATAAACACATACGGGTTTTTACCTTACGATAAACAAAACCACTTTTATATAAAAATCCTGTGATATTATAATAGTTTCTAAGTACAAATACTTATAAAAATAGTCAAAATTGTTGCATTAATTAAATTTCAGCATACTAGGCTCTACAATCAAAACCATAAGGCACGTATTGGGGATTGGATTCCATACTATGACAAGGTAAGGAACCACCTTTCGAAGCTACATCTTTAGATAAATGCACCAGGGTCTGACAATAACATCATGTACCCCTACCACATAGGATTGGCCTACCACTTGACTAATAGTACCAAATATGATCATCCCTCCATTAATGGCACTAAAGCATATAAATAAGAGATAATAACCGATCTAGATATGGAATGACCATACGCTACTTGGGAGTGACCGACTCGGCCTTATTGCATGGCTGATTTTTTTCATTTCCCAGTAGATGAGATTCGAGGCTACGTTTTACCTTCTGAATAGCGATCCCACTTCGAATACTAACAATGCCATCCAGGCGTCAATGCAGTGCTAGCATTCATCCACACAATTTCGTTCTGGGATTGAACGAAATCGAGCGTCAATGCAGTGCTAGCATTCATCCACACAATTTCGTTCTGGGATTGAACGAAATCGAAGGCACTATTCCGATTACATCCATTATGGGAAATCACTCCCATGGAAATAGAAAATAGACTTGCACTTCAAAACTCCATCTTTGATTATGTGCTTTAAGATGTCTTCATTCTGAAATGCTTGAGTTGGATCAAAGTTGTTTTCGGTTAACATATATGATCCCGGTCTCTTCGAAACAACTTTCGATAATTCAGGTAAACTCAACCTCGGTTCTTTAGGAAATAAACAGACAAAAGATAAGAGCGGAGTTCACTTCCTAACTGTTTATGGACGTATTTCCCTATCATTTATCTTATAAGAACGAAATAAGTTTATACATACAGTATAACACCTTTATGATAACTGTACCATATAATTCTCATATGTCTCCTAGATATTTCCAAAGTTAGGTTTTGGTCCAGATTTGATAGTCGATTATTGAACTATCAATTTATATAAACAATTGAACATTGATTCCATTCCATATGGGATCCTCTAAGCCTTTATTAATTAAACTTTAATTAATAAAATCACTTTATAAAACCTGATCAAAATTCTTTTCAAATCCTATTTCTAAAGCACTTACATTCCTTTTTATTTGAAAATAACAACTTAAGTATTTACCAAACATTTTGGAAATTCCATTTCCTCAAAATTTCATATTAAATGGCCAAACAATTCCCTTTCAACAACATCACCTCCTATAAAACACATTATTTATTCCTTATAAAATTCCTTTCATAAATTCACTTCACATTTCAAACCACCTAAAAGTTTTCAAACTAGATTTAAAACTTCTTCAAAAATATCTAAAATGATTTATAAAGTCTCTTTCTATTTTTAAAACTATTTATAAATCTTCCTTCATGATTTCTTTATAGAATCACCTTTATAAAATATCATTTTCAATATATCCTTTGTAAATCACTCTAGGTAAAAAAAATTATGTAATAAACCTCTTTTTTAAAAAAAGATATTATTTAAAAATAATTTTATAAAATAATAATAAAATTTTAAAATCATTTTTAACCTTTAAACCCAAATTGATTTAGGAATTAAAGTTAATTCAAAAACATATTTTAATAATTCGAAAAGAGACTTAGCAATCCCAATGGTACTAATTTATGTTATCATTCAATTTTAATTCCAATTCACTTAATAGTTATTTACATAGGTCAACATTTATGTAAATACAACTCATTCCAAAACAGGGAATAACATGTCAATGAACTATTTATCATATACATGTCCAAATAACATAATAGTAACGGGGATTAATTTTGCGAACACATGTGCATACAAGCAAACCAAAAAACAATTTATAGTAGAATGAGAATTTATTCTACTAACACATGTCCAAAAAATCAAACAAACAAATAATCAATGAATAGCAGAACGGGGATTTATTCTGCTAACACATGTACAAAAAACAAAACAAACAAACAATCAATTAATAGCAGAACGGGGATTTATTCTGCTAACACATGTCCACACAACCCAACATCTACATTATAACTCATTCGCGGTTATATGGTTTCTTAATGGTATCAACATTTGAATCACTTGTATTCAAAACAATCTTTGAAAAAGAAGTACCTTTAAATAATTTACTTTTGAAAACCAAAGGATTTAAAACTTTTAAACCTTTTTAAAAATAATTAATTATAAGTTAAATCCTTATTTAAATCAAAATTAATTTTAATTGAATCTTAACTTAACTTGATTAAAGAGTTAATAATAATTAACTGTTAATTAAATCAAAATTAATCCTTTATTAATTATTAAATAGTTAAGTAAACCTTTGTTAATAATTAAACTTATATAATAAACTAAACCTTTAATAAATAATTTATTATAAATTAAACCTTAATTAGTTTATAATTTAAAAATAATTAAACACTTGATTAATAATTAATCCTATATTTAAATAATAGTTAATTAAAAGTAAATCGTATACCTAACTCATAATTAACTAACTTAATTAATAATTAATTAAAATAATTCATAACTTTAAAATATATTTCATTAACAACCAACCTTTAATTAATAAAAGTTAATAACCCTTGTTTAATCCTTAATTTATTATTAATTATGAAAACATAATTAATTAAAATTTGTTATTAAATTCTTAATTTACCTTTTAAAATATCATTATTTAGTTTATAAACCATTTACAAAACAATTTGAAGTATACAAACCAAACTTTTCGAAAATCGAATTTTTAAAGGAAGTGCATCTATAGCGACTATCGCTATGGATACCCATAATTTCCAATTTGTTGCTCACTAACTCTTCCATATACTAATTTTACTTACTCACTTTCCATATCACTTCCAATTTCAAGCCAATGATCACAATTTTATAACCAAAACACCACTTAAATCATAAATTCAAAGTTCTAATGCTAAACCACAAATTAGCATACACATATACATCCAAAACATAAGATAATCTAAATAATAACAAATAAAATACAACCATATACATAAATGTAATTTTTTTTCAAAAAGTAAAGGAATTTACTCACTGAGGGCTATCTATACTTTCGTTAGCTTGAGTACAACTTAGCACTTTCATTTCTAAGAAAAAAGATGGATTCTTGAATCCTAAATTTACAAGGTAGGCTAGGTCATGGATGACCAAGGAAGTGTGACATGTTTTGGTAATATAGAGTGACTTCGGAAAACATCGATTTCAAAATAATAAACCAAAATATGTCATTTTGCAATTGATTTTTAGGCTAACCACTCATGTAATTTCAATAACCACTCAAAGAGAATGTCATTGGAATTTCTTTTCTCTATCATTTCAAAAAAAGAATCATTCATTTTCGATTATTTTTGAAGAAGTTATGATCAAAAGATGAAGGGTAATGTTCGAACTTGAAATTCTAGGTGAAAAATTGCTTTGCAATGGTTAGGTATTTTGACATAGCTATGACATAAGCTTGAAAAAATGGTCAACTAAAATGTTATAGCCATTAAAATATCATTCTATTTTTGAAAAAAACCTCCATTTGAGTTAGAAATGAGGAAGAAAAGATTGGTGGAAAGAGGATGAAAAATGGAGAAACATATGGCTATTTATAGGAAAATTTTCTATGTCCTCATTATATCTAGTCACATCACAAATCTTTTATAATATACATATATATATAATTATGTTTAATTACATCACTCTTATATACATAATTATATTTAGTCACATCGCTTTATATGTATATAATTATTATTTTTAGTCACATCACTTTATTTTATATGTATAAGTTTAATTATTAATTTAAGAAGTGACAAGAGATAATTATAGTTAATGATTGTAAGATCTAAGACGTGACAATAATAATTAGTACATATATATATATATATATATGTTTATTATTTTTAAAATTATGTCTTGTCACAACACTGACAATCTAAATTAATATAAGATAATTTATTTCTTATTGTATTATTATCTAGTTAATTAACTCTTATATATGTACATATAATGTACAGAGACAAACAACATTCCCGACAACTTTCCAGTGTCGAAAGGTCGAAATTTCAGAAAACGTTCTTTAGTCAGATTTCCTGTTTTTCTATGAATTATTTAATTTTATAAACAAATTTTGAAAATGATTTTACCATCATTATTAACTAATTAAAATGAGTTTATTTTCGTTATAAAACTTATATATTGAATATTTGAAATTAATTAAATATTCACTAATCAAAGCAGTGGAATTCTAGGTCGTTGCATTCTTTCCTCCTTAAAATAATTTTGTTCCCAAAATTACACCTCAACCTATCCCAAAAAACACTTAACACTATGCATCAGTCCATATTGTGTACATAGATCATTCTTATACCAAGTCTGATTCAATCATAACTCGTATGCATAACTTCACTTTCGAACTAGCATCGCATACCCGATTCTCTAGTGCGTACTCCGATCAGGCTCCCTGATTTGGAACATATGTCCTCCTTACATAGTTATAACTACGATAGTAAACGTTAGTCCTACAACAAGAACCCTCATCAAGTTCTCGCCATCAAAAGTCGAGTAATAGATCCTTATTCAGAACGGTGCAAACATCTCAAAGTCATATGCTCCAATCTCAGATCTAAACTCTATGGAAAGGACAAATGTTCTACGTCCACCCTACACACTTACTTAATTGGTTCTTCCAAATACCAATTATATTCCCACGAAATCATTTATATAAACATTTCATAAACAAATTTGGTTCAGCTTGGATGCTATTCCACTACATCTTAAGAGTATACACCCCTATCTGATTCCACTATTCCATTTTGAATTTACCTATAACACCCCGATATTTTATAGGAAATATAATTAAAAAGAAATTGAAAGTACATTTGGTACAATGGTAAAGGCGCATGTTGACTTCCTTAGTGATTAGGGATCAAGTCCCATTGTCGCCCAAAATCTAGAGCAATAGTTTTTTAGCTGGTTCGTTTCCAGCGATTTTCTTACATATCCCAATGTTGTTTCTGACATATGGCGGCTTTCCATTCGCTCCAGTGATGTAATAGGATGAGATGGCTAAATTTTATTGGTTGAGTGATGTGTATGGGCTAGAAATGGATAACCATTAAGTGTATGAACCAGATTTAATCTAAAATAATCTAATGGATTATATTCACTTAAACATTCTATAAATAAACCATCTAACCTAAAATTAATCTCTTATTCAGTCATCGCCATAATTCTACACTAAAATTTGTATGTATTATTCTTCCTCCTTTTCTCTACTAAATAAGCAAATCTCTACCAAATTAAATTATCTATATATATTCAAGTAATCTGGGTAATTTAGAAGAATAAAAGGGAGAAAGATTAAAGCAAAGCTTTTTTTCAAATTTATGCAAGCTCAAGTGCCAGGTGAGTGGAAATTAACATGAAATAGAAAAATAAAGTAGTTCAATTTCAGATGAATTAATTTATGTTATTAATTGAGAATATAAGTTAATTATTGCAACTTCTTCCACTTCTCAAATCTAATTTATGGTTGGTTTAAAATATGGGACATATAAATTGTCTATTCACGTTTTATGTCATAAATAAGATTGAAATTTATGTAAATTATTTTATCTTCTTCTTCTTCCACTTCTCAATTCTAATTTTTGTTTAGGTTGAAATTTGGAATAAGCAAATTGTTATTCACATTTCATGGCGTAATGAAGATTGGTTCAATTAAATTGAATTAGAATTGTTATTCAATTTCTAATGGTAGAACGGGTTAGTTAAATAAATTCAAAATATGTTTTTTTTTTTGAAAACCTAGGAGAACCCGGCAGGCCGGTAAACTCCTGAGGAGAGTATAGAAAAGTCGTCCGCTGATCCAAGCCCCTGCACCCCTGGATAAATTTATATAGGATAGGGAAGCGTATGGTAGGAATCAAACTTGGGTTTTTTACCAGAACCCAAACCTCCTTTCCACTGAGCTACACCCGGGGACAAATTCAAAATATGTTACTTGAATAAAATTATGGTTTCGATTGATATAATTGCATAATTTTGAATATGGTTTTGGAACAAAATTGGAAAGTCTAATTAGCATAATTGTTTGCTTCATATATGGCCTAAAAATGTAAAAGAGGAATTTTATGTAATTAAATATTTGTGGCTATTGGATAAAAAATTTATACAGATTAAATCCCTAAAAGTAGAACGTAAATTAGGGTGGAAAAAATTATAAATTAAATGGACCCTAAAGGCTAGTGTAAATCTGTAACAAAATGGCATAAAAATTACAAACAAACCGTATGGACTGAACGGACGTGAAATTAAAGTACCATTTATGTAGGAAAAAGGAAAATTGTGAAATAACCAAATCGGATGTAAAAATGGCCTAAGAAGATTAATGGAAATAAATAGTATGTAAACTGTAATAGTAAAATTAATTAATCTGGAAGCGATTTGGTTGGCAGACCCAGTGAAGGTCTGGATAGTTGTTTCATGCAGTTAAGACCACAATATAGTTTTGGCTGTACGTACTAGGTATGGGCAAGAAGGTTTGCAAGGATGTTTATTATCTTTCATAGGTTGCTAGTACGTAGATAGATAGCATCCGCAATCTTAAGCTTCTTCGGGCAGATCGACGTGGATGGAACAGGACAAGTATGCTTTCACGTAGGCTTCTTTAGGCAGATCGTTGGAGGATTTTGCACAGCCGACCCAGCTGTGGGTGCTCTTTCGGACGATAGACACTTTGGATAGGTGCAAGTCCACGTTGGTGACCGAGGAGATAGGAGGATATGTGTCCTATTTGGTGGAGCCTAAGCGCAACTTCAGTGCCCTACAAGGTTGTTTGATTCGGTGTTGGTCAGATGTAAGAGGCATTTAGTCAGTGCACGGGTAAAGAGTATGACTTTCACGTTGTAGCACGTGGATAGGTAAGGATAGCAGGTTCGACAGACCAATTGACATTTAGTATTACTGTATGGTTGACTTCCCTAGAGTGACCATGGGCTTTGGCTTCTTAGGAACTATATCTAAGTAGGATTCACTGCATTATGTTCCAAGAAACACCTGGAACTAAACTTTTTTATTCTTTCTGCTTCATTTTATTTCTCATTCACCGGACTTTATGTTTGGCTCATTCCTATTTTCCTCAAATCACGGGTGGACATGTCTAGGTTGCATTTCTTTGTTGCATGGAGGGTCATTGGAGCACTTGTTATCCTCGGTTTTTATTTCTTTTGTTTCATGTAATTCGTTTTTTCCGTACTTTACTCCATATATAAGGACCTATGTTGTGAACTTTGTTATGTTTTATGTATTGGTGGAGACTACTTAGTACTTTTGGTTTCAGAAATAAATTTGGGATAATGTTGTTTTCAATGAAGCTGTTTTGATGTTAATTAATAATTAGTGAAATTTTTCTTCCGTTGTAATATTTTAATCCTTTTATGTTGTTGCCTTAGTCTCTGTGCTATGTTGTGGATTTTTATTTCACCAACCACCCGTGCTTCTAGTTATGTCCAATTTTCGGGGTGCCTAGAGGTGTGAGGTGTCACAGTTGGTATTAGAGTTAAGGTTTCGATAATCCTAAAAATATTTTTGAAATACAAATATTTTTGAATAATTTTTAAAGTATTTTCCAAATAATACTTTTAAAAGTATATGTATATATCTTGGAAAAAAGAAATTTAAAAAATTGGTCCATCATATCTCTTTCTCCCTATCTATTGAACTATTTATGGAGTACCTAATCCCATTTTTTAATATCCACAAATAGAAATGTTTGAACCATAAGATATCCTCAAAGTTCCAGGCCTTAATATGCCTATTTGGTCCAAACGTTATTTGCAGGCTACTACACAAGCAGAGCCACCGCTAGGGATGCTTCTTCGGCGAAAGAGGCTCCAGCCCGTCCGCTAGGCATTCTCGATTTTCCCAAGTTATGCAAGGACTACACCAGCTTAGGAGGCAACCTATTTCTTGGCACCGAGTCATATACTGAGGCGAGAGCTTGGATCCATAGTTGTGAGGGGATATTTAGACTTATGGGATTAGAGGACTTGTCTCGGCAATCGGCTTCATGGCAGTTGCGGGGAGAGGCTCTTTGCTGGTGAGAGATTGTGGAGGCTGAGGCTGATAATTTGACTTGGATGGATTTTCGTACTAGGTTCGAGAGGAATTTCTTATCGCAGGCTGAAGAGGGAGTGCAGCTAGAAAAATTTATATAGCTCAAGCAAGGGGATATGTCAGTTAAGGAATATGTTAATCAATTCAATGAGCTTGTCATATGAACTAAACCTAATCAATACTCCTTACAAGAAGGCGCTGAAGTTCGCTAAGGGTTTGAGTCAGCCACTGCAGAGTTAGTCCATGAGCCACATTCTAATGGAAGCCGCTTTTGAGGGATTGGTAGAGATGGCTTTACTTGCTGATACATAGAAGAAAGGAGATGTGGCGCAGAAGAGTGATGGGAAGAAATAGTGGAAAAGAAAGAGGAGAGGAGGAGGAGGGTCGGGTGGAAAAAGGAAAGTTCCAAGTAAGGACTGGAAGTGCAATAGTTGTGGAAAACTAGGTCATCTTGCTAAGGATTGTAAAGGGGCAGGAGAGCGATCAATACTGAGGTGCTATCTTTGCAATCAAGCGGGGCATGTGAAACAGGATTGTCCATCGAAGTCCAAGGACAGTTCATAGACACCTTCATAGCCTGCTCAGGCTTATGCCTTGAGGCAAATCCTTCCTCTTATACTCATCTGGTTGTAGACAAGGGAAAGAAGGTGATCAACGAAGGTGTGTAATCTATCTTTGATTTTCCTATTTGTGCCCTATTTGATTATAGAGCTTCACATACTTTTACATCTAGTACTCTAGTAGAGGAACTTGGTCTTGATGCTTGCTTAGTGACCGACCCGGTAGTAGTATCAAATCCCATAGGAGGATCGGTCTATTTGTCCATGTTATGTCAGGATTTGAAATTGTTTATTTTGGGGTTGAGTTTTTCTGTAGTGCCTTTGTATTGGGCTTTTCGGGTTCGCGTTGATTCTCGGTATGGATTGGCTATCCATGTATGGTGTTGTTCTTGATGCGATAAGAAGGTAGTGAGGTTAGGCACTTGTAGTGGACGTACCTTGGAGGTATCTTGTGATTCTAGAGGATCGGCCATGCTGAGCTACCTTTATTCTCTTGACTTATCGCCCGATATTTTGAGTTTGGTACCCATTGTTAGAGACTTTTTAGATGTGTTCGAGGAGGTTGCTGGCCTTCCACCTCGAAGAGAGATCGAGTTCAAGATCTATCTTGTCGATAATGCCAAACCGTTTGCTTTACCAGTAAGGCATATGGCTCCTAAGGAACATCGTGATTTAAGCAAGTAGATCGGAGAGCTTTTGGAGAAGGGCTTCTTTCTTAGGATCATTTTTAAGTGGGGTGCACCCGTCGTCTTTGTCAGTAAGGTGGATGGATCTCTCAGGCTTTTCGTGGATTATAGGGAGATTAACAAGCTGATGTAACAAAATCGTTATCCTCTTCTCTGTATAGATGATCTCTTCGGCCAGCTAGTAGGAGCCAAGGTATTTTCGCAGCTCGATTTGGCCACAAGATTTCATCAGTTGCATATGGCAGAGGATAGCTTCGAGATGACTGCGTTTAGGACTCCAGATGGGTTATTTGAGTGGTTAGTCATGCCATTTGGGCTAATCAATGCTCCGGCATATTTTCCGGACCTGATGAGTCGAGTATTTCGTGAATCGTTGAACAAATTTGTGGTGGTGTTCGTCGACGACATTTTGGTTTATTCGGGAATCAAGGAGGAGCATACTTTTGACTTGGAAAAGGTGGTTAGGACCCTGCAAGCACATAAGTTGAAGGTGAAGTTTTCCAAGTGCAACTTTTGGAGGGAAGAGGTTTGCTTTTTGGGACACGTCATTTCGGAGGATGGACTTGCAATAGATCCAGTGAAAGTGGTTGTAGTACAAGATTGGCATACCCCTAATAATCCCATGGACATAACGAGTTTCCTTGGTCTTGTGGGCTACTATAGGAAGTTCAATAAGGACTTCGCTATTGCTTCACTTACACGCCTGACAAAAAAGAACTCGTCTTTTGTTTGGGATGCCAAGTGTGAGGATTCCTTTAGTCGATTGGAGGAAGCTTTGAATACCGTGCCGTATTGGTATTACCAGATGGAACCAAGCCTTACTTAGTTTATACGGATGCTTATGGCACGGGGCTAGGGCGGTACTAATGAAAGAGGGTAGGATTGTGTGCTATGCGAGCAGACAGTTCATGAGAAGAACTACCTGACTCATGATGTAGAGTTGGCAGCTATAGTTTTTTCTCTCAAATCTTGAAGGCACTATCTCTTAGGAGAAAGATTTAAGCTTTTCACGGATCATAAGTCATTAAAGTATCTATTCTCTCAAAAAGACTTGAATCTGGAATAGCAAAGATGGATGGATTTTTTAGCCTCTTATGACTCTGAGATTTTCTATACCCCTGGCAAGGGTAATGTAGTGGTAAATGCGTTGAGTAGACACAAAGTGGTTTTAAGTTCTCTATTTTTGGAATGGAAGCATTTAGAGTACATTGCTACCTTTAATTTTAGACTCTGTCGGATTTATCTCTGGGATTATTTGCAGCCCTCAACGTCCAGCCTACTTTGATAGAGCAGATTGGAGCAAGGCAAGGTGAGGACGAAGAGTTAAAGGACATTTTAGATAAGTTTGGTAGAGGAAAGTCATCACCAAATCCTAGGCGCTATACTATGGACTCTAGGGGATAGCTTAGAAGGGATGGTAGACTTTGTATTCCCCGTAGCGAGGATTTAGTAGCGAGGATTCAATCACATCATTCTAGGATGACAGTGCATCCCAATGGTGATAAGATGTACCGGAATATGAAAAGGGTATTTTATTGGCCTGGAATGAAGAAGAGGGTGGTGGAGTATGTATCGAAGTGCATCACTTGTCAAAGGGTAAAGGCGGAATAGAAGAAGCCTGGAGGACTGTTGCAGCCATAGGATATTCCATTATGGAAATGGGGGAGCATTTCTATGGTTTTCATGGATGGATTACCAAGGTCACAGAGAGGGAACACGAGCATCGGAGTCATTTTGGATAGACTGACGAAGAGCGCTCGTTTTATACCCATTAAGAGTAATAGTATGGCAGCTTCTTTAGTGACTCTTTATGTAAAGGGAAATAGTTATGCTTCATGGAGTTCCCGCCAGCATTATGAGCAACAAAGATCCATTATTCACCATCAAGTTTTGAAGGAGTCTTCAGAAAGCCATGGGAATGGAATTGAATCTGAGCACAACATATCACCCTTAGACAGATGGACAGGCTGAGAGGGTAAATAAGGTTTCAGAAGATTTGCTCAGATTGTGCATCATTGACTTCGGTGGCTCTTGGGAAGACCACCTACCTTTGGTGGAGTTCGCGTATAATAATAGTTATCAAGCAAGCATTGTATGGCACCGTTCAAGGACCTCTATGGCAGATCATGTAGATCACCAGCTTGTTGGTGGGATACCACTGATAGGATCTTGCTTGGACTAGACAAAGTGAGGGAAACTTCTGAGAAGGTGGATTTGATTTGCAAGAGGTTGAAGATTGCAAAAGATAGAAAAAATCATATGCCGATAGAAGACATTCAGATTTGGAGTTTAAGGTTGGAGTTATGGTTTTTGTCAAGGTTTCTCCTTTGAGAAACATTATGAGATTTGTCTCAGTGGGTAAGTTGGCACCGAGATTTATAGGACCCTTTCCTATTACCACACGGATTGGAAAATTGGCACACATAATTGATCTTCCAAGTAAGTTAGTAGGAGTTTACGATGTTTTTTATATTTCGCATCTGAGGAAGTGTCTACATGATTCCGCGGTTGTAGTAGAGCTCGATCAGCTAAGAAAAGTGGAGGTAGAGTGTGAATCACTTGTGCATCATACACCCACCCGTATACTAGAATACGGCGTCAAGAGATTATGCAACAAGAAAGTTCGTCTAATGAATGTTCAGGGGGAGATGACCCCAAGGAGTGCGCAGTGGAATATGAGGAGAGAATTCGAACTTCTTATCCTTTTCTATTTGAAGGTATACTTCAAGTATCCTATCTTTGCATAATCGGCTAACTAGATACACACACTTGCATATGCATGCCTGTTATCTATTGCATTTGCACATGGTTGTGTGTGTGTATATGTGTGTGTGTGTGTATAAATGGTGTTTCATATGGATGGTGCATTTGGGTGAATGATTGAAACATACAAATAGAATTATCAATTATACTAGGGTAATTCATACATTTGATTGCATCGCATAAGCATACTTGCATTATACGAGGTCAACTAAATCATTAGACCGACTATCTTTTCGCATTAGGCAAGTTCATATGCATTTCACTTTGCATAAATCGTAAATGGTATTAGTTAAAAATAAGGACAATGGTAGAAATGGATGATGGTTGTTAATTACGTTCTTTCGTCTTTGGAGATTTCGAGGATGAAATCCTTTAAGGGAGGAGAATGTAAAACCTCGATATTTTACGGGAAATATAATTAAAAAGAAATTAAAAGTGCATTTAGTACTGTGGTAAAGGCGCATGTTGACTTCCTTAGTGTCCAAGGATCAAGTCCTGTTGTCACCCAAAATATGGAGCGATATTTTTTTAGCTGGTTCGTTTCCTTCAATTTTGCTACGTATTTCACTGTTGTTTCTGACATGTGGTGGCCTCCTATTAGCTCCAGTGATGTAATAGGATGAGATGACTAAATTTTATTGGTTGAGTGATGTGTATGTGCTAGAATGGATAACCATTAAGTGTGTGAAAGAACCAGATTTAATATAAAATAATCTAATGGATTATATTCACTCAACAATCTGTAAATAAACCATCTAACCTAAACCTAATCTCTTATTCAGTCGTCGCCATAATTCTACAGCAAAATTAATGTGTATTATTCTTCCTCCTTTTCTCTAATAAATAAACAAGTCTCTACTAAATTAAATTATCTATATATATTCAAACAATTTGGGGTATTTAGAAGAATCAGAGGGAGAAAGATTAAAGCAAAGGTTTTTCAAATTTATGCAAGCTCAAGTGGCAGGTAAGTGGGAATTCATATGAAATTGAAAAATTAAGTAGTTCAATTTCAGTTCTTTTCTATCACGTTAATATGAATTAATTTCTGTTATTAATTGAGAATAGATGTAAATTATTGCAACTTCTTCTTCTTCTTCCACTTCTCAAATCTAATTCATGTTTGGTTTAAAATATGGGACATATAAATTGTCTATTCACGTTTTATGACATAAATAAGAATAAAATTTATGTAAATTATTGTATCTTCTTCTTCTTCCACTTCTCAATTCTAATTCGTGTTTGGGTTGAAATTTGGAATAAACAAATTGTTATTCACGTTTCACGGCATAAATAAGATTGGTTTAATTAAATTGAATTAAAAAATTTATTCAATTTCTAGTGGTAGAACATGTTAATTGAATAAATTCAGAATATGTTACTTGAATAAAATTTTGGATTTGATTGATATAATTACATAATTTTGAATATGGTTTTGAACAAAATTGGAAAGTCTAATTGGCATAATTCTTTGTTTCATATGTGGCCTAAATATAAAAGTGGAATTTTGTGTAATTAAATATTCTTTGGCTATTGGATAAAGAATTTGCAAGATTAAATCTCTAAAAGGAGAACATAAATTACGGTGGAAAAATGTAAATTAAATAGACCCTAAAGGCTAGTGTAAATCTGTAACTAAATGACATGAAAATTACAAACGAACCATACGGACTGAACGGACGTGAAATTGAAATACCATTTATGTAGGAAAAAAGGAAATTGTGAAATAACCAAATTGGATGTAAAGATGACCTAAATCAAATTAATGGAAATAAACATATGTAAATTGTAACGGTAAAATTAATTAATCTGAAAGCGATTTGGTAGGCAGACCTTGTAAAGGTCTGGATAGGTATTTTATGCAGTTAAAACCAAAATATAGTTTTGGTTGTACGTACTAGGAGTGGGCAAGTGGGTTAGCAAGGATATTTTTACCTATTATAGGTTGCTAGTACGTAGGATAAATAACATCCTTAATCGTAGGCTTCTTCAGGCAGATCGACGCGGACGGAACAGGACAAGTGTGCTCCAACGTAGGCTTCTTTAGGCAGAACGTTGGAGGATTTTGCGTAGACGATCCTGCTACGGGCGCTCTTTCAGAGGACCGATACTTTAGATAGGGGCAAATCCACATTGGTGACCGAGGAGAATGGAGGATAGGAATCCAGTTTGGCGGAGCCTTAGCGCACTTTGAGGTCCTGCAAGTTTGTTTGAGTCGGCGTCGGTCGGACGTAAGAGGCGTTTAGTCAGCACACGGGTGAAGAGCACGACTTTTACGCTGTAGCACGTGGATAGGTAAGAATAGCAGGTCCGACAAGCTGATTGACATTTAGTATTACTGCATGATTGACTTCCTTAGAGTGACTACGGACATTGGCTTCTTAGGAACTGTATCTAAGAAAGATTCACTGCATTATATTATTCACCCTCTGCGATATCCGAGGAAGACCTAGAATTAAACTGTTGTATTCTTTCTGCTTTATTTTATTTCTCATTCACCAGACTTTATATCTGACTCATTCCTATTTTTCCTGTTTTTCCCAAAGTACGGGAGGATAGGTCTAGGTTGTAGTTCTTTGGGGCTTGGAGGGTCACTGGAGCAGTTGTTATCCTTAGCTTTCTTTTGTTTCATGTACTTCGTTTCTCTTTTCCGTGCTTTACTCTATATATGGGGCCTATATTGTGAACTTTGATATGTTTTATGTTTTGGTGGAGACTACTTGGTATTTTTGGTTTCAGAAATAAATTTGGGATAATGTTGTTTTTAATGAAGCTGTTTTACTATTAATTTATAATTAGCAAAAGTTTTCTTCCGCTGTAATATTTTAATTATTTTATGTTGTTGTCTTAGCCTTCGTGCTATGTTATGAATTTTTATTTCGCCCAACCACCCATGCATCTAGTCATGTCCAATGTTCAGGGTGCCTAGGGGTGCGGGATGTCACATTATCTCCCTAAGAAAATTCAAGGTCCAAATACCCGGTTTTTATTTCAAAAACATTTTGAAATGAAACTCTATATTTTAATTATATAACATAACATACATATATTCGAGTAATCCCAAATGATACTAAGGAACTTGGAATCGCCAAATGGTATCATACTTCCCTTACCAAGAAGGGTAATACTCAAGAAAAATGTTTACCAACTGAACACCTCTCTTCCCCAATTTTAAGTTATTTTCGAGTTTCCCGAAAAAGTTAACTTAAAAGTATTTCTATTTTTGTTTCAAAATATCATTTTTGAAATGATTTTTTTATTCTTTCAATAAAACATTTATCACCAACTTACTCTGGGTTCATTTAGGTTGAACTTGTTTTGATTGTACAATAATAAAGAGAATAATTTACTAAGTGCACTACAATGTTCGCCTAGGAAAACGTCTAACCATCACTTAGATGATTATTCTGATCATCACATGTCGAACATTCAAATGTCAGAAATACCGATTTGTTAGGGTGAAAGAAGAAGGTAGAAGACAGAAGAAAACTAAACAACATAGAATCTCACAACGCAATGGAATAACATATATTAATCACATAATATTTTACAAAGTCATCTCAAAACTGATACATTAGAGTTACACTAATACAATTATAACCTAGGACGGTTATAAAAACCTGTCCTTATACATCAAATTTAGAGTACATAATGTGCATCGCAAACAAGTAAAAACTATCCGTCGATGAAGCCTCATGCTCCAAACTTCTGCAAGTGCAACCGTAGACAACCTAAACTGCTTGGCTGCTCAATAAATTTTGAGCACCCAAGAGTTTTAGGAAAAGAGATAAAACTCCGGATCAGACATGGGTCTGTTATGAGTAAATTCAAAGCAACTAAGTTATTACTTTTTAAGACCTTTTAAAATCAAAGGTATCTTGTAAGACCACGCCGCACATAAACACGGACGGGTTTTTACCTTATGATAACCAAAACCACTTTTAAATAAAAATCTTATTATATATTATAATAGCGTCTAAGTACAAATACTTATTAAAAATAGCCAAAATTAATACATTAATTAAATTCCAGCACACTAGTCTCTACAATCAAAATCATAAAGCATGTATAGGAGATTGTATTCCATACTATGATAAGGTAAGGAACTATCTTCCGAAGGTACATCTCTAAATAAGTGCACTGGGGTCTGACAAAAACATCTTCTACACCTGCCACGCACGATTGGCCTACCACTTGACTAGTAGTACCGAATATGATCATCCCTCCATTAATGGGCCCCGAAGCATACAAATTTGAGATAATAACCGATCTTGATTTGGAATAACCATACCCTACTGGGAAGCGACCCACTTGGCCCTGTTGCATGCTCGATTTTTGTCATTTCCCAGTTGATGAGGTTTGAGGCTACATGTTACCCACTAAATAGCAATCCCACTTGGAATAATAACACTGCCCTCAAAGCGTCAATGCACATTCATCCATAAAAGTTCATTCTGGGACTGAACAAAACCGAAGGCACTATTCCTATTGCATCCATTACGGGAAATCCCTCCCAAGGAAAATAGAAAATAGTCCTTGCACTTTAAAACTCCATCTTCAATTCCAAGATGTCTTCATTCTAAAATGCTTGAGTTAGATCGAAGTGGCTTTTGGATAACATATCTAATCCCGGTCTCTTCGAAACAACTTTCGACATTTTTGGTAAACTCAAACCCAATTCTTTAGGAAATAAACAGACAAAAGATAAGAGCGGAGTTCACCTTCTAACCGTTTATGGACATATTTCCTTACCATTTATCCTAAAAGAACAAAATGAGTTTATACGTACATTATACACCTTGGATGGTAATTTACCATATAATTCTCATGTTTCTCCTAGATATTTCCAAAGTTAGGTTTTTGGTCTAGATTTGATACTCGATTATTTAACTATCAAATTATACAAATAATCAAACATTGATTCCATTCCATGTAGGATCCTCTAAGCCTTTATTACTTTAATTAATAAAATCACTTTATAAAAACTGATCAAAAGATCTTTTCAAACCCTATTTCCAAACCTCTTACATTCCTTTTTAGTTGAAAATAACAAAATAAGTATCTACCAAACATTTTGGAAATTCCATTTCCTCAAAATTTCAAACTAAATGGCCAAACAATTCCTTTTCAACAACATCACCAACTATAAAAGACATTACTTATTCCTTATAAAAATTCTTTTTATAAGTTCACATCACATTTCAAACCAATTAAAAGTTTTCAAAGTAGATTTAAAACTTCTTTCAAAAATATCTAAAATGATTTATAAAACCTCTTTCTATTTTTAAAACTATTCAAAAATCTTCCTTCGTAATTTCTTTATAGAATCTCTTTATAAAATATCATTTACAATTTATCCTTTGTAAATTACTCTAGGTAAAACTTTTTTATTTAATAAACACCTTTTTAAAAATAAGATATTATTTAAAAATAACTTTATGAAATAATAATAAAATTTGTAAATCGTTTATAACCTTCAAACCCAAATTGATTTAAGAATTAAAGTTAATTCAACAGCATGCTTTAGTAATTCGAAAAGAGGCTTAGCAATCCTAATGGTACTAATTTAAGTTACCTTTCAATTTTAATTCCAATTCACTTAACAGTTATTCGCCTATGTCAACATATATGTAAAAACAACTCATATCCAAAACAGAGAATAACATATCAATACGAACTACTTATCACATACATGTCCAAATAACATAATAGCAGGATGTGATTTGTTCTGCTAACTGTCCAAACAATTCAATCAATTCATAGCAGAACGGAGATTTATTTTGCTAACACATGTCCACACAAACAAACCAACAATCACTTTATAGAAAAATGAGGATTTATTCTGCTAACACATGTCCAAACAACCAAACAAATAAATAATCAATTTTTAGCATAATGAGGATTTATGTTGCTAACACATGTCAAAAAAACCAAAAAACAATCAATTTATAGCAGAATGAAGGTTTATTCTGCTAACACATGTCCAAACAACCAAACAAATAATCAATTTATTGCAGAACAGAGATTTATTCTGCTAACATATGTCCAAACAACCCAACAATTACATTATAACTCATTCTCGGTTTTATGGTTTCTTAACGGTATCAACACTTCAATCACTTGTATTCAAAACCATCTTCGAAAAAGAAATACCTTTAAACATTTACTTTTGAAAACGAAGGATTTAAAACTTTTTAACCTTTTAAAATAATTAATTATAAGTTAAATCCTTATTTAAATCGTAATTAATTTTAATTGAATCTTAACTTAATTTAATCAAATAGTTAACGGTAGTTAACTATTAATTAAATCTGAATTAATTCTTTGCTAATTATTAAATAATTAATTAAAACTTTATTAATAATTAAATATTAATTAGTCTCAATTAATTAATTAAATAATCCTTCATTAAACTTAATTAATAAATTAAACATTTAATACATAATTTATTATAAATTAACCTTAATTAATTTAAAATTTAAAAATAATTAAACACTTCATTAATAATTAACTAATCCTACATTAAATAATAGTTAATGAAAAATAAATCATATACTTAACTATAATTAACTAACTTAATTAATAATTAATTAAAATAAATCTTAACTTTAAAAGATAACTAATTAACAACCAACCTTTAATTAACAAAATTTAATAACCCTTGTTTAATACTTAATTAATTATTAATTATCAAAAAATAATTAATTAAAAATTTATTATTAAATTCTTAATTTACCTTTTAAAATATCATTATCTGGTTTATAAACCATCTACAAAACAATTTGTAGTATAAAAACCAAACTTTTTGAAAATCGAATTTTTAAATGAACTGCATTCATAGTGACTATCGCTATGGATACCTGTAATTTCAAACTTTTTGCTCACTATCTCTTCCATTTACTAATTTTACTTCTAACTTTCCATATTACTTCGAATTCCAAGCCAAAGATCATAATTTTATAGTCAAAACACCAATTAAATCATCAATTCAAAGTTCTAATGCTAAACCACAAATTAGCACACACATACACATCCAAACTATACGATAATCCAAATAATAACATCACAAATACAACCATATAATAACTATATATGTAAATGTAAATTCTTTCCCTAAAAGTTAAGGAAATTACTCACCGAAGGCTATACAAACTTTCGTTGACTTGAGTACGACCTAAAACTTTCATTCATGAGCAAAAAGATAGAGTCTTGAATCCTGAATGTACTTGGTAGGCTAGGCCATGGATGAACAAGGAAGCGAGACATGTTTTGGTAATATAGAGCTACTTCGGATAAACATCGATTTCTCAATAATAAACATGAAAATAGGTCATTTTGCTACTGATTTTTGGGCTACCTGCTCATGGAATTTCAAAAACCACTCAAAGAGAAAGTTGTTCAAATTTATTTTCTCTATCATTTCAAAAAATTAATCACCCATTTTCGATTAGGTTTGAATAAGCGGTGATCAAAGAAGAAGGGTAATCTTCGAACTTGAAATTCTAGATGAAAAATTGCTTTTCAAAATTGGGTATTTTAACATAGCTACGATAGAAACTTGAAAAAATGGTCAACTAAAATATTGTAGCCATTACGATATCACATGGTTTAAAATAACAAAAACCTCCATTTGAGTAAGAAATAAGGAAGAAAAGGTTAGTGGAAAGAGGATGAAAAATGGAGATACGTATGGCTATTTATAGGCAAATTTCCTATGTCATCATTATATCTAGTCACATCACAAATATTTTATAATATATATATAATTATGTTTAATAACATCACTCTTTTATATATATATATATATGCAATTATGTTTAGTCACATCGCTTTCTTTATATATATATATAATTATTATGTTTAGTCACATCACTTTGTTTTACATATATATAAGTTTAAATATTTATTAACTAAGCTGTGACAAGAGATATTTATGGTTAATGATTGCAAAATCAAAGATGTTACAATACTTAATATATATATATATATGTATATATGTATATATATTATTTTAAAAATGTTTATTATTTTTAAAACTATGTCCTATCACATCACTTACTAATCTAAATTAATATAAGATAATTTATTTCTAATTGAATTATTATATAGTTAATTAACTCTTATATATATGTACATATACTACATAAGACGAACAACGTTCCCTATAACTTTCTGGTGTCGAAAGATCAAAATTTCGAAAAACTTTCTTCAGTCACATTTTCTGTTTTTCTACGAACTATTTAAACAAATTTTGAAAATGATTTTACCTTCATTAGTAATTAATTAAAATGAGTTTATTTTCATTATAAAATTTATATATTAAATTTTCAAAATTAATTAAATATTCATTAACCAAAGCAGTGAAATTCCAAGTTGTTACAAAGCACGACATGCATATATACAAAGGCAACACTTCATATCTAAGCTATTTGCTTTCTTGTATAGTATTTTGCTCACCAAGAATCTATCGCAACATCCTCTTCACCACGTAGGATTAATAATGCAAGGATACCTAAAATATGATACAATTAAGATATTTTGCTTTCAATTTGATATTCAGTTATGATAGGGAACTATCCACATACCTCGTCAATTTTCTTATTCTTGGGATGTTCTTCATAGTTCCGCGGTTGTTCCTAAGCATGATTTATCTCTATAACTGTTGTCATTGAAGGCACACTACACAAACATATGCATTTGAGATAGCTTTTATTATTGAAAACTCATATTAAAAGTGCAAGAAAGAAAAAACATTCTAGGTAGTGGCAAAGGTTTAACACATTTAATAAGTCTTAAAAAATACTCAAACTAAATTAAAAATATTAAATTTAATTTGCAACATGAAAATTGTTGTTAGTAAGTCCATGAGATTAAGATATCAAACTTACTACCATACACTTATTTTTATCTCTAAATGCCATCTCTAACTAGCCTTTTTGTCAAACTTATCTCGTTCGAGGAAGAAAGTTTGCTGTAATAATTAAAATTATTGTATTAGCTTTGCAGGAATGATATTCTCTGCAATCTAAAAATAGTTGTAAATACATTTTTTAAGTAATACTAGAGGTCCATCGAAAATTGTCAAAAATCAAAAAGTACTCCATACATATTGTGTGTGTGTGTGTGTATTAGAAAACCTTGCACATCACGACATTATGAATAATACCACTTATACTTCAGGTTGTTTGTGATGGATTTTTGTTACGACTGCATGTCCTATTTGTTCTCTGAATAGAAACTTTAGAATTCCTTTATATTCTTCATTTATGATTAAAAAAGGAATTATTTTCGCATTCTTAAGTCTTCATACATTCATTAAACAATTGGAACTACTTATAATAAACAGTTTAATAATAACAACATCAATGACTTTGATTGAGGAGTGAAAAGAAAAGGAGAAACACCTTTGATCACTCTTGAAGTGAACAAGAGCATGAAAACTAGCAATGTAGCCATGCAACCCTTCTAAAAGACCAAATCTAAGGTATTCCATTGCAAATACTGTATAACCATGGGATGCCAATTTCCTTGTAGTGCCTATTACATTTTGAAAATGCTTCATTCAACAATTTTTTGTATCTAATTTTATCGTTTCGAGGCTAAAATATCATGTATTATAGGACAAAAAAAGGTTTTTTGTTGTATCATCTTTCTAAAATGCACAAGGTAAACAAGTATAACAACACATGGTTTACAACTGTTATGTTGTCGCCTTAAGATCACAGAAATAAATGCACTAGTTTGAATGCCCTGAAAGCAGAGGAAAATGACTAAAAGGAGATCTAACATACCAAGTAAGCAATAATCTTGTAAATTACATGATCACTCTCATTTCTCAATTTTATTACATAGCTAGAAAAAGGTAAAATAATAATGCTAGGTTTTATAATCATGTTATTGCAACAAAATGCACTGTAATTGTGCCATTGTTAATCATGTCATGATTAGAATATAATCTTTTTTTTCATTACTCCTTATCAACACAACATGTCAATTAGACATCGTTTATCTTCAAATTATTCTACTATCTTGTTTGATTGCGTTTTTCTAGTTCAAGGAAGCTGGCAACACAGATATAATCGTGAGCTCAAATATATCACTATGCTTAAGTAAATTAACTAATGGTATTTTAATTAAGATAGTTGACTTAAATTATGTAGTTAACTAATTTAACTTATTACCAACTAACATTATCTCAAATTTTTGACATGTTCATTTCGAACTTGATCAGATAAAGTAATTTTTATACATGCATACATACATACACACATAAATACACACATATATACAGAGATAGTGCAATGTTCAATGACACCCTTGTTTTTAGCACCCTAAATGCCCGTTATACACACATGTTAAGAATTATAATTATACTTTCTTCATCTTTTTATATAACATGTGTGAATAATAGATTATATAGAGAAAATTCGATATTTACGAATTTTTATTTATTTATAACTAATGTAGATTTCTTTATAAGCTTAAGGATACACCATATAGGCTCAACTTGTATAATTTTCCAATAATAAAGAGTTATACACAATAAATATTAATAGAAAATTTCCTTATTATCAAATGTAATAAATATACACTTTCATTCACTCACTATTTAAGATGTCACTGAACTAATCAATTTGTTCATCTGCATAATTTGATTAGCAGTCATCAATGTTCCTAACCATGAAGAAAGGATTAATGCACTATTTTCTGTCCTATTCTCATGATATGTTGTAGACTTGATGTTAATTTTGTACTTGATTTATGACACCATATGAGTTTGTAAGTCCCAAATGTTCGCAACTTTTATATGCTTCCCACTTAGTTTGTGATTAATCATGGCTTCTTTTATATATCACTAGTGTGAAGGTGCAAACCAATACTTCACACATGGTTATTCACAGAAGATTGATATACAATGTAAATCCAACTAAGAAAAGAGTAAATAATTAGAAAAAAACTACATAAAATCGCTGAAATTAACGAAAGCTACCAATTTTGGGAAAAAGGTACATTTATAATCCATAATAATATTGTGACGCCCCACCTCTATACCCACGCTAGCCAAGGACACTACGGGGTAATGCCGTCAACTAGCGCGGAGAGTAAGACTGTTGAGGAGCGACCATCCGTGTAATGGCTTTGTGCGAGCACCGATATGTCAGATAAAATAATAACTTTTCATTTCACCTCAAGAGGAAATCCGACATACCGATACAAACACAATACTACTACATAGTGGCTATAATATCTTCGGAAACGAATATAGAAATAAGCATAACATAAATCAGTCATAGATAATTCATATCACATAGGCGGAAATAGATATGAGTATTACACATAAAAGTGTACATCAGAGTAGTGGTCGAATAAGAACCACAATATCACAAAAGAATAGATATAGGTGTAAGACAAAAGGATAAGTATACATCAAGGAGTCTATATCTCAAATGTATACAACAAAAACTACTAATCTAAAGTAGCTAGCCAAAAGTCAGATGATGGTCCGATAAGGAGTCAAGCAGAAGCACATGTAAAATCTCAGTCTGACCCGAGTATTATTTAAGAAGAAAATAAAAAACGGATCAGTCTAGCTATAATTATCAGATAAAATGAGATATAAGAAGAGGTATAATAATAAAACTTATGATAACCAAAAATGTCATACCACGACAAGTATACATTAGAAAATCCATAAAAGTCATACAATATCTCAAGAATCTCATAGCATCAAAAAGAATGTCATATTCTTTATTTAATTCACCAAGCCACAAAAAAATGTCATACATATCAATTCCAATTGTAAAAGTTGGTGAAACACAAATTCCAGAAATCATAAGAAAAGGATGGCCAATCCCAAGCGGGAGCATGAAAACTCATCAACACATGTATCACAAATAAATCGGAACATCGACGCAGTACAAACAGTATGTCCAATGAACGGAAAAGCCGAGACATCGATGTAGTACTAACGGTACATCAGATAAATTGAAATACAAAACAATTCAGAACATCGATGCCGTACAAACGGTATGTCCAATGAACCTAAAAGTCGGGACATTGATGTAGTACAAACGGTACATCAGATGAATCGAAATACAAAACAATTCAGAACATCGATGTAGTACAAACGCTACGTCCAATGAACCGAAAAGCCGAGACATCGACGTAGTACAAACGGTACGTCCAATGAACCGAAAAGCCGAGACATCGATGTAGTACAAACGGCACATCAGATGAAGTGAAATACAAAACAATTCAGAACATCGACGCGGTACAAACGGTACATCCAATGAACCGAAAAGCCGAGACATCGATGTAGTATAAATGGTGCATCAGATGAATCGAAACACAAAACAATTCAGAACATCGACGCAATACAAACTGTACGTCCAATGAATCGAAAAGCCGAGACATCGATGTAGTACAAACGGTATATCTGATGAATCGAAACACAAAAAAAGTACATGGGTCGCTAGCCCACAAAGAAATGAGACGAAGCTCAATAAAATGGGGTACAGTCCTCCACGTGGACAAAGAGACATCGCACATTGCTAGTCTAAACCATAAAATGATCATCATCGATCATCAAGAAGTGTCAATTACACTAAGCTAGTGAATATATGAGTTTAGCTTCATGTCTCATAACCACTAGCTTAACTTAAATATTTACGAACAAATTGTAGATCTCCACTAGAAAATTTGTCACAGGAGATTCAATCGAATAAGTCCAAGGATTAACTGACGAAGTAAACGCAAGCGTTTCATACCACTTGTTTTACTAAGTCGTTTAATTAGATTTCTCATAGGAGTGAGATAAAGGTTTGTATATACTAATAAATTGGAAATCTATTTTAAGAAACGAGCTTTGTAATAAAATAGTGTTGAAATCGTTTTGACGAAAGAGTTTTGATATTTACCACTAGTATAGGAACCTTTGTATTTTAAAAGTGACAAATCATAGAAATGATTGTAGAAACAATCAATCATCAAAATTCACATTCGAAGACGTGAATAAAATCCAAAGAAATCGATTACCGAATCCATCGAAATGGATATTTCCAAAAATCCCGATATAAAAGAAGTCATCAAAGTCGATAATAAATGATAATCAATAAATCGGATAATCACGAAGCAATAAAATTAGAATTCTCAAGAAAATAGGCAAATAGAGCCCAGACAGCAGATTCAGACGTCTGAAATCAAGGATTCAGACGTCTGAATCTGAAAAAATAAAAGTTTTCTAGAACATAATTCAGACGTCTGAACCCTATGTTTCAGACGTCTTAAATAGGCATTTTTAGCCTATTTCCTTTCTGGTTGCTCACGAGCAAATTCAGACGTCTGGAATTTTGATTCAGACGTCTGAATACTGGAGAATAAAAATTCCCAGTATAATATTCATACGTCTGAATCCTACATTTCAGACGTCTGAAACTGAAGTTCAGGGCATTCCCTGAACCTAGGCCAACAATGGCCAAAACGATTATCGGAAGCCATCGGACGAGCAACAACGACTAAGGATTTATGCGAAGCGACAACCCAGCCTTAAAGGCTCTTCGATACACCTCGAATATCAATGTCCAAATATCCATAATAGGATTTTCATAAAATTAGACCAAAACACCAAAAATTAGAATTTACACCAAATCAATCCAAACCAAAATCAAATACACATGAATAAGTGTTAGGAATTCATACCTAACAATCCAAGATAGTTATAGACATAGATGTGAGATAAAAATCTCACCTTTAAACCCGAAAACAAAGAAGGAGAAGCTTGAAAACAAAAGGAAGAACAACCACTCTTCAACACAACCCAAGGAGCTTGAATCTAAGCTCAAAAGAAGAACATTTCCTAAGTTAGGTTTAGGAATTTTCTGAAATTGAAAAGAGAATGAGTTGGAGAAGAAGAAGGAGTTGCTTACCAATAGCTTCTCTTGAATTATAGATCTAGAACTTGGATTTGCAAATGGAAACTAGGGTTTAGGATTTCCTAATTCTTTTTTCTCTTTCCCCATTTTTGATGAAGCTTGAATGTATTAGGAAATTATGAAGGAATGAAGGGAAGAGGGTTGGAGATAGGTTGATAAGTGGGGTTAATGGGCTAAAACCCAACCCAAAGCCCTAAGTGATAAAGTAGCAAAATTCTACTAACTCCAAACATATCAATGTTTGTACTCAAAAAGGTCGCAAACGCCATTTTAAACTCAATGGAAGTGGCCTTGAGTTCTAATTCGACTGTTTGCAAAAAGTAGCTTTTCGGACTAAAATCCGACGAACGATGCTATATTTAGATAAAATATTTAAATATACAATCGACAAATATGCGGGTTGTTACAAATATCATCATCTTATTGATGTTTGTTCAACAAATTTTAGGCAATTGGCACAACTTCTTTATAGATTTAAACTTTAAGGTGGAGAAGAATATTTTATAGGTACGAGATTTTTAGACCATTGGGGAAAGAGAGATTGAAAAGCAACAATAGTGCAGGTTGATCAATTAAAACAAATACACCATATTCGAAAACAATAAAAGAAAACAAACCCTGCTTTCAAGGTTACTAATCGAAAGAGCCCCCTAAAAAATCTTGGCTGACTAGATCGAGCAAGCTCGATTTAACGGTTTAAACTACATTCTGTTATTTTTCTTTTTATTTAATTTGATGTTGAATTGGTTATTTTTGTCCAAAATTGCTGATCTTTTCTTAGAGTTTTATGCCTAAAGTTACGTCTTCTTAGGATATTTGTGTCGATTTGCAGGATTATGTGTTTAGTTAATTAGTTAGTAGGTTATTGGATTTATAAATGTTATTTTGAGAATAAAATCTTACTTTATTGCGTATAGCTCGTTATTTTATGTTCCCCTTTGTAATGTTCATATTTCGACATATAATAATCCTACGCTTATTTTTCCTTCGTATTCTATCAATAGTTCTTTCCTCTTCTCTTCATTTTCAATACAAGAATTTTTGTATTTCCTCGGTCTTTTTTCACGTTCAATAGATTCGATACAAGGATTCATTTTGAAAAACTTCGATTGTTTTTGTTTCTTCTATTTCGATTAGAGTTCATTTAATTGATTAATAATTCTTCACTTTTCCTTTATCTTAAATTATTTGTGAATATATATAATTTTTATAGTGATTGTGTCTCTACCTAACTTTCACTGTTATTGTTTTTATGGAAACATTATTTAAAGACCTCCAAAAACAACCTCTAATTCGGTTGTGATTGTTCAATAAGTTTAATTTTTTGTTTGTCTTCTCATTTAATATAGTGTTCAATTTGTTGCTTTGTTTGATACCATTGAGATAGATTCAAAATTTTGACTTTTATTTTGCTATATTTCTTTTAATTTAACTTGATGTTGAATTCGTTGCTTTTGTTCTAAATTACTAATTTTATATCTTTTCTTAGGGTTTTTGTTGGGACGGGATTCTAACTAGAGATCACTCAAATCAAAATCCCAAAAGCACGGCGGAAGACGAGATCGTGGTAAGAAGTGTGAAAACTACCAATCAGTATCTCAATTCCAATCAGTGCAATCCAAAAGCAATCACAATCCCCAAACAAGCAATATAAAAATCAAAGCAATGATGAAAATTAAATCACACAGTAATTTATAATGGTTCCACTAACTTTGTGTTGGTGTACATCCACTTTAAGAGAGATCTTTTAATGATATCGATGAGAAGAGTACAGGAGATTGATTATAATGATCAAAATTCTAGTAAAGTTGATTTTGTGGAGAATAGAATTGAAGAAAATTAGGTTTTGGTAACCCTAATCAGCGGAGGCTAAAACCCTTGCAGCCACTTTCTAATGCTTGCTTGCTTGTAGATTTGGAACTTGAAGCTTGCTTATATAAGAGAAAAGAAAACCTAGACAAAATTCTAAATTTGCTCCCGTAGATCTCACAAATCTTCACGTCAAGCTCAAGCCTGAAAACCAATCGGAGGCCGCCATAGACATCGATCCTTTTTCAAAGATGTTTGTCCAATAACTAGGGATGCACGTTTTTCTGAAGTGATAGATGTATGTCGTTTTTCATAAACGTCTTTCATAAGGCTCGGGTTCAGGTTTGTTAAAGTGACAGACATCTATGGATTTCCACAGACGTCTATCGCTGCCATTTCCGCACTTCTCCACCTTTTCCTCCATACTTCCACTTTCGGACTCCGATTTGCGAACCGTTTTCTCCATTATGAAGCTACTTATGACCTCTACAATTCTGCATATAGTGTTGCCAAAATTTAACAATCCACCTTAACACTATATCCATCTCCAACTCCAATGGTACCATGCCATCAATAACAACCGAGAGCACCAAGTATCACTTCTTCTACCTTCAACCAAACATGAGTGTTTTCCAATGAGCTTCGGCAAAGCCACTGCCCATTGCACTCCACCAACGATCTTAGGAAAAGCCCTCGCCCTATTGAAAACATCCAAATCCTAAATCGTCTCACCAAAGACTAAACTGCCAAATAGTGTAAACTAGCACTTAGCAAGAAGATAGAACCTCAATCTCTCGCCAATACTCTTCCACCTCCATAAGCAAGATACTCTCTCAACCATGCCACCCCATGGCACCTAGAACTTCACCAAGTGAATCAAGTTCGAGCAATTCTCGAACTTTCCAACTAGCAATTCCTTAGTGAACATATCCTCCGTGTTATCCTTTTTGTGCACTTTCTGAAGATATACTTGCTTATCCTCATTCACAGCTACTAGAAATGACTCTCACCTCAATATGCTTAGTCCGTGAGCTAAACGCCAAATTCTCCACCAAGTGAATAGCACTCTGGCTATACATCGAACATCGATGCTATCATGCTCGAATTCCAAGTCACATAACAATAGCTTCAAATAGAGTGCCTCCTTAGCTGCCTCCACCGTGGCTATCAACACCACCTCCATAGTGGATAAACCAACCGTTGTATACAATCTCGATCTCCAACTTATGGTTGTACCACCAAGTGTGAAGACATATCCGAAAGTTGATTTTCTTCAATTCCTATCACCGGCGTAGTCCAAATCACAATAACCAACCAACTTGCAATCCGATCTATCACTATCGCAAAAAACAAGACCATGAGATGAAGTACCTTCGAAAAACAAGACCATGAGATGAAGTGCCTCGAAGGTACCTCAATACAAGCTTCACAGCTTCCCAATGCGATTTCCCTAGATTGGCCATATATCGACTAACCATCTCGATGGCATTTGCAATAACATGACTTGTACACACCATAGCATACATTAGACTTCCAACCGCACTAGTATATAGCACACTCGCCGTATAAGTCTTGTCTTTCTCCAAGATAGGTGATTCTTTAACTCGAAAGCTTCATATGCAACGTAAAGGTGTATTCGACACCTTTACATTCTCTATGCTAAACCGGCAAAGCATTTTCTCAATGTACTCCTTTTTGAGTCAATTTCAATTCAAAATGCTTTCGATCTCTTTCTATTTCCATGCCAGATATCCTTCTTGCTTCTCCATGTTCCTTCATTTCGAACTCCGATTACAAACTCAGTTTTAGCTTGTTGATTTCATTCTTATCCTTAGAAGCAATGAGCAGGTTGTCCACATACAAGAGTAAATACATCCAACAATCATTTTTCAACTTCTTGAAATAAACACAAGCATCCTTGCTACTTCTATCAAAACAATTTTCAAGCACAAAATGATCAAATTTCTTGTACCATTGTCTAGATGATTTCTTTAAACCATATAGTGATTTCTTTAGCTTGCAAACTAAATTTGAATTACCATCCACAACAAAGCCTTCTGGTTTCTCCATGTAGATGTCTTTATCCATGTTACCATGCAAGAAGGCGATTTTCACATCAAATTGCACCAACTCCATGTCGTGAATAGCAACAATAGCAAGTAATATCCGGATAGAAGTATGATTCACAATCGGTGTGAATATCTCATCATACTCCTTCCCTTGTTATGTGCAAACCCATTAGCCACTAGCCTAGCTTTGTTCCTCCCATCGTCCTTCACCTTGTATATCCATTTGCACCCAATAGCATGGTTTCCTTTAGAAAGTAAAACCAAATTCCAAGTTTGATTCTTCAACAATGATTGTATTTCTTCCTCCATTGGACAAATCCACTTCAAGCTATCACTCGACTCCATGACGTCATCAAGGTCTATTGTCTCATCTTGGACTACATGAAGAGCATAGTCCAAATTATCACGAAAGCTAAGATAGTTCCAATCACCAAATCTTGGAAGGTCTTATAGTACGACAACCAACTCGAGTAGAAATACCATCACCCAAACCTCCTTCGACTCCACCTTGAATCGAATCTTCTCTAGAATCATGCACATCACCAACACTACTAGAGGAACCATGTGGACTATGTGATGTAACATCAACCGCTACCTCCTTGCAAGCAACTCCAACTACTCTACTCTCTTTACTCCTTGGACAAAATGTGGAAATAACTTCCTTCGTCTTTGATTCACCATGAGCCAAACCTGGAACATCTAATGAGCTCACATTCTCTTTGAACATCGTAGACTCATCAAAAGTAATATGATGAGAATTCACTACGTTCTTCGTTTCCAGAATCCAGATCCGATAGCCTTTTACTCCATCCGTATAACCAAGCAAAATACCCTTGAAAGCTCTAGGTTCAAGTTTATCATTTCCTACATCATGCACATAAACCCAACTACCAAACACATGAAGATAACTCAAGTCAATGCTCTTTCCCTTCCACACTTCCTCCGGAATTTTGTCACCAATAGCCGAGCATGGAATTTGATTAATAATATGCACTGCGGTTGACAAAGCTTCAGCCCAAAATTCCTTAGCCAAACTCGATTTCAATCTCAAGCATCGAGCTTTCTCAAGTAGAGTACGATTCATCCGCTTTGCAATACCATTCAAATATGGATCTTTAGGTGTAGTAAAATGTCTCCAAATACCATGATGCTTACAAAACTCCAAGAATTCTCCAGAAATATAATCTCCGCCATTGTCAGACTTTAGAACCTTCAAAGACTTGCCGCTCTCATTCTCAATATGAGCTTTGCATGCTTCGAACTTTGCAAATGCCTCTGACTTGGCCTGCATTACATACGCCTAATTTTTTTGAGAAAAGTCATATATGAAAGAAATATAATAGCGAGCTCCATCCAAAGAAGCTACCGATGTCGGCCTCCAAAGATCCAAGTGAACATACTCAAGAACCCTTCTCGAATTTTGTTTTCCTCACCGAATGAAACTTTAATTTGCTTCCCCATGACACATTCTTTGCAAAACTCTAATTTGTTGAAACTTTCTCCATCGATAATCTCCCTCTTCCAAAGAACTTTCAAACTCCTCTCTCAGACATGACCTAACCTCAAATGCCACAACCTAGTCTCATTCAAGCCACTTGAACTATCAACTCCTACGCAAGTTTCACCTTCTACTGTTACTCCTTGAAGCAAATAAATACCATGAGTTCTAACACCCTTCATCACCACAAGCGCACCTTTGAAACTCGCAAACTATCACTCTCAATAGTGACCTTACAACCTAAAGAATCTAGTTGCCCCCAAAGAGATAAGAGACTTTCTAAGTCTCGGAACATAGCGCACATTAGAGAGAATACGAACCACTCCGTCAAACATCTAATTTGCACGGAACTAATGCCTTTCGACTTACATTTAGCACCATTTCCCATAACAATTGAATTTCCTTCCCTGTCGATGTAAGAAGAAAAATAATTCTTATTTGGCGTCATATGATAAGACGCTCTCGAATCAAGCACCATTCGCTACCCGAAACATTTGATGCTACCGCCGACAACACATCTGCGTCTCCCTCACCAATACCACTCTCCACTGCTACCGATGAAGATGCTACTTCCTTCTTTTCCTTCTCCTTGTCTGGACACTCATTCTTCCAATGATCATGCCTCCTACAAATATAGCACTTTATTTTTCTTTCCTTCACTTTCCTCTCCAACCGGGGTTCCTTGATTTAGAACTCCCCTGGTTCTCCTTCTTCACATACCTCTCCTTCTCTACATACAAACTATGACCATTACTAGCGCCACCACTTCCATCATATAACTTCTTCATTTGATCCTGCAACTTCTCGCTAAGAAGACCTGTTTAACATCATCAAGAGTCAATGTATCCCGACTATAGATCAAACTATTTGAGAAACCTATATAGTTGTCTGGCAACGAACACAACGATATCATTGCCTTTTGCTCTTCCTCAATTTTCAAATCTACTTCCTTCATCTTCATTAGAAAATCATCATAAGTATTCAACGAAGTACCTTCCTTTTTCTTATAGGTGAAGAACGTTCGTAATAAGATCAAACAATAGTCAGTGACTACTTCATATATAACTCCTCCAACTTTCCCTAAATACCCTTAGTGGTGGTCTCACCACTAACTTCAGAGACAACATTCTCTCCAATAAAACGTTGAAGTGTAACGAGTGCTTACTCTTGCATTTCCTCTCTTTCAACATCCGAGATGTCCACGGGCAACAACTGTATGTCAAACACTACCCAATGCACCTGATTCCTCCTTAGAACCGTTTTCATCTTCCATTGCCATTTTTCAAATTCATTATCGCCATTCCACTTGTCTATAACCAGTGATCCTGAAGCTGCGTACGAACTACGTACATAAGGCGCTACACCACTTGTATTACCCATTGAGGAACTACTTGAGGTATTATCTGATTCCGGCATTTCTACAACCATCTACCAATACCAATGCTCTGATACCAAATGTTGGGACGGGATTCTAATTAGAGACCATTTAAAACAAAACCTCAAAAGCACAGCGGAAGACGAGATCGTGCTAAGAAGTGTAAAAACAACCGATCAGTATCTCAATTCCAATCAATCCAATCCAAAAGCAATAACTATCCCCAAACAAGCAATAAACAAATCAAAGCAATAACGAAAAATAAATCACACAGCGATTTATGGTGGTTCCACTAACGTTGTGTTAGTGTACATCCACTTAAGAGAGAGCTTTTATTAATATCAATGAGAAGAGTACAAGAGATTGATTACAATGATCAAAATTCTAATAGAACTGATTTTGTGGAGAAGAGAATTGAAGAAAATTAAGTTTTGATGAACCCCAATTAGCGAAGGCTAAAACCCTTGTAGTCGCTTTCTAATGCTTTCTTGTCTGTAGATCAGGAACCTGAAGCTATCTTATATAGGAGAAAAGAAAACCTGGACAAAATTCCAAAATTGCTCCTGCAGATCTCATAAATCTTTACGTCAAGCCCTAGCCTGAAAACTCTCGGAGGCCACCACAGACGTCTGTCCTTTTTCACATACGTCTGTCCAATAACTTGGGATGGAAGTTTTCTAAAGCGACAAACTCTATGGTATTTCATAGACGTCTGTCATAAGGCTTGTGTTTAGGTTTGTGGAAGTGACAGACGTTTGTGGATTTCCACAGACGTTTGTCTTTGTCAATTCAGCACTTCTCCACCTTTTCCTCCATAACTTCCACATCCAATCTCCGATTTGCGAAACGTTTTCTCCGTTATGAAGCTAGTTTCGACCTCTATAAATCTCCATATATTGTCACAAAAATATACATTTTTTTACCTCCAACCGTGTATTCTTCTAATTTTTTTCATTTCATAAGATTATGGGTTTGTTTCCTTCATTTATTTTATAGGAGCTTACTTGATTTATAAATAAGTGGACAATATAAAATCTTTTGTTATTTCCAAAATCTATTATAATTAACTTGAATTTATTTTGTACTCTCAGAATTTGCACATAAATCAAATTTTATTTTATTTTTGTTTGTTGAGTAATAATATGAACTTTGTTTCTATATTTGTTTTGATTATGGTATAACTGGTTTGTCACAACGTAGATATCAATTAATCTTTAGTTATATATAATCTATTAGATGTAAGCTTGAGCTTTATTTAATTATTAATGATCTTACACATGAAGTAAATATCTATTATTTTCTACATAGTTAGCTAGAAATTATGCTATTCTAGATCTTATTCTAGTTATTATAGATAATACTGAATTGAAGACGTAAATAAGATTTATAAGTAAGCTAACTTTAGATATAAATGTTCATATCAAGTGAAATTACCATGCAACTGATGAAAAGAATAAATAGTTATCTGTTTCATTTAATTTGAATTTAAATTAAGTAGAGAACTAATTACAATTAAATTTCTTTCATTGAAATTCAATTTAGTGGGAAAATTGACTGCATAAGTTCAAATAACTTTTGACTTTGTAATGCATTAAGATAGCTTTTTAATTTTATTTAATTACATATTTTATGCACCTTTATATTATATCATGTTGTGTAATCCATACTCATGTTTGCACATTTTTGAATATGCAGTAGGAAACATTAAAGTTATACGTTGCGTAGTTGATTTTTGAGTTTCCAAAACTTTATGAGATTTTTTTGGTAGACATTAATGTATCAAGAGATATGAAGATAAAGAAGAAGTCAATTGATAATATGATATTGTGCACAAAGGTAAATTTGTAAACAAAATTGATCATATCGGTTTGTTGTATAATGATATTATTCTTTCATTTGTAATCATTATATCTCATTTTCTTAAAATAATTCATTGCAACCGGTAATAAGAATATCCACATTCCATGGAATAGTATATTAAAATACTGTCCGTTTTGGAGAGAAAAATTATGGAAGTTTTGGTTGTCATAATTTTTAGTAACAATCAAATATAATGTACGACATATTATATATGTATCTATCAAATATAATTTGTTTTGTAACATCTAACCATTCATTCTTATTTTTATCTCATAAGTTAGAGAGTTAAATACTTTTTTTGCAATTAATTTTTTTTTTTACATATTCTCCTTTACATTGGTTACCACAATTATAATTACTTTGTAATCTACTCACTTCCTTTTACTTCTTTTCTCTTTCCTAATATGTTTTTATTACATACTACGAAAAGTACATTTAACATTTCATATTAGTCCTTTTTATTTTCCTTAACCTTTTGAATTAACGTCATTTCATTACTCTAGGTACTCCTTTTACGCCCTTTCAAATCAATTTTTCCATTATTTTAATTTCATATCTTCCCCATTCTTCTTCATTCTCCATTTCCATAATATCCTTCTTTACATTAATCCAAACATTAATTTTTACTTTATTTAACTAACTTTACTACCTTCTAATTTATTTATCCAATATATAATTAGGATGAAAGTTTTTATTCTACTTATGTTATTGATGCTTAACATCTATCTAGACACCCTAATAATTTCTTTATTGATCCTACTAATATTGTAAAATTATTACTTATGAGCATGTCTTTACAATACGATAAGAATTACTTTTATGCTTCAATATTTCAAATCTTATATTATTTGATATTTAATTTTTTATCATGACTATATAGTTGCCCATGGTGGTTCGATATTTTTTCTTCTCCGTTTAGGGTACTTAGTTCCAAGACCATCTATACTGGTTTGATGTTGCACAAAAGGTGCAAAGCTTATGAGCACAGGTTGTATAACTTATTCTAATTATACTAAAGCATTTTAATTACTGTTAAAAGCTCTTTTCTTCTTCCCCTATCTATCTTTTAGGATATTAGATTTCAAAATTATCCATGGTGGTTGAATGTTGTGCTAGTTGTAAAAAGTTGCATGCATTGTTAGTACTAGATATTGTTTTATATCCTCATTTTTTATTTATGAGTTAGTGAATTGTAATTTTATAAATAAGATTAATAAAAGGAATAATTCCATACATTGGTAGAAGGAGCAACAATTATTTAATTGTTAAATGGAGAATCATTTTGAGTGAAATGAGTCAATTTTTAAATAAACAAAGGTTTTATTGAAAGAAGAATCAAATAAAATATTCTCCTCTTATAAAATCTTATTAAAATTATTAAATTGTCATTTATATAATCTTTATTTATCTTTCTTCTTAGTTTCCTATTCATGGACATTATTACGCCATTAAATTTGTCATTTCATCTCCAAACCTTAAACCTTGAATATTTAGTTATGACCATGAAGAAAAACTTATCCAAATCTTGCATTCTAATTTTGTTTTTTGAGTAATTTAAGTATTTTGCATTTCGATTGAATATCAAATTAAGGTATGGGATTTTGAAATGTTACAAGAATAGTATTGACATAAAGAGTTATAACTTTATAATAAAAATGACTATAGGTTTGGAGGTTTATATCATTTCTTTTTTTATAGGATAATACATCAACAGAAGTTTATTTGGTAATATAACTAAATTCAATGGATGAATCTAAATCAACGGTACTTGTTTTTCCAAAAAAAAGAAAACGTCCTGTATATTTTTATTCTTTTATGAAAATATTACATTTTTAGCAGATGATTATATAAGAACTATCTAATGAAAATAAGATTATTATTTGAGAAAATTAAGCATAATTTTCAATATTTAAGCCAAAATGGATTTAGTCTGAGTAGTCACTAATTTTAATTCAATAAACTAAAGTTATGGCATACATGCAATTGATAAATTCATTAATAAATGCTATTAATATGGCAATTAATGAGGTAACTAATGTCAAAATAAGTTACTTCTCCATTTATTTTGATTTAACCTATCTTTTACAAAGTATTTTGAATAAGCAAAATAAAAGAAGTAAAAGAAAACAACTTTATATGTGAATAAAATGAATAATGCTTGATAAAATATACATCCAAATTGGTTCAATGACCTTGATTTCCATAATGCTACAAAAACTAATTTATTTCTTCTTAAATTATCTTTTACATGGTGGTTATACATAAACGCACACAACTCAAAGAATTACTTGATTCCATTTTCATGATTTAAAATAGGTACAAATGTGTTTAAAGTGGCTTTTAAACTCAAATCATATTATATAATTGTAAAATAAAATAACTTACTCTTCTCCTTTTCATTCTTCGTAATACTTTCACTCACATCGTCCATATTTCCAAAATTTGCATATTTTCTTATTCCACTCGTTAATTATTTTAAAATAAATTCTTTGTATTCTAAATTCTTATCCAATCACTTCAAAATCATTATAGTTCTTAATCACTTAAGTGTTTTCAAACTTAAAAACTTAAGAATTTAAACAATAATATTGCAACAACAAATGTATTGTTCATTTATCCGAACAATTTTTTTATGCATAATTAAAAACCTACAATTTATCAAAATAATTATTTACTTCAGCAAAAATTAATTGAATAATAACATGATAGCATTTACGTAACGAATAAAAACTTTATAAAAATAAAAAAATTCAAATAATATCTTACTTATATAATGGAATTTATTTCACATACACAATCTTAACAAAAATTAGACCTCTAAATAAATACATAAATTTTAGATTATATTCTACGTTCTAGCCATGTTAAACCTTAGCTAGACAAAAACCCGTATACACCAAGTGTATTGCTTACATAATTTTTTTAGACTTTTATATAAAATTTTGATGAATTTTATAAATTCTGAATAACTTTCTTGATCCGATGATTTTTTTTCTAATTCTTTTGTCGTTTAGTTGGCACTAATAAAAAAAGGTAGTAATAAAGGAGAAATGAGAGAAGGATAAGGATTTGGGAAGTTTCACCACCCTTATTTCCCATTTTATTTGTTCTTTCGTATTTCAATTTTTCTAATACATTATTTTGTAACATCAATCTTTATACAATAGTTTCATCTTGACGACTAGCAATGCTAGTTTCCTTAATAAATAAAATTTTGGTAATGAAACAATGCTTGGAAGAGTATTAGATAATTATGTACTACAATCGGACACTCCAAAAAATTTAGTTTGGTCGTAAAATGTTTTACAGCTCAATTTTTTGAGTGTTTGACATTGCTTCTTTTACGTCTACTAATCGCAGACTAATTTATAATTTTTTCCATTAGTGTATAACAATAGTGCATATGTGATGTAAAATTTTTATGTTTTATATATGTGCGCATAGTTACTTGAATTGAACTATTACATATGAGTTATTTTATTAATAATGATCTCTCAAATCAATATTTTAGCCTTATAGCTTAAAATTTGATGTTTGCATCTACAAGATTATTTATAGGTGTATTACGTAATTTTTTAATCTTCTTTTGTACTGTGCATAAATGTAGTTGTATAGACGTATACAATGACGCATAAATATGTTTCTGAATAAATAATTTTGAATATTTGAAAGATGAAGAATATTTAAATGTAAGATATATCCTAAAAATAATGGTTTTACTTGAGTTAATCATAAAAAATATACTCAACTAAATTTGCAAAAAATATAGCTGCAATCCATGTGTGCAACACAAGTTCAAACTAGTTTCCAATAGTTTCCTAATCTAACCATCAGAAAATTTAAAAGAACAAAACTATTTGAGAGTGAAAAACGTAAGTAGCAGTTATTGGATCAAAATATTTTAGAAACTCATGAATGATGAAATTAAGAAAAATTATGTAAATAAAAGAATGAACATCATAAACTAATGTCATGGCTGCATAATGATGGAGGAAGTTTATGTAGAAAGATATTTGAACTTACCAAAAAAAACCATCATTAGAAATATCACTTTATTAACATCATACCTGGATGAAAATATAAAGAAGATAATTTAGTTATAAAAATCATTATCATAACGAAGTTGGTTAAAGTTCCTAAATCAAACTAATTGGTGGTGCTAATTTAGAAAAAGGGCCAAAAAGGTAATATCAAATTACTAGGGTTTAAAAATAATTTTACTTAATAAAAATAAAAACAATTATCATAAACATATTGGATCTCTTGCTTTTGATTGCTAATAAATGGTGCTACTTCTGTAGCTATTATTAGATAAGTTTTTATCTTCCATAATTGTTCTACTTGCATCCTTTTGCTAATGTATATAAGTATCACATATCCTATAGTATAATATTGTAGTAAACAGTTTATTATCTGAAATTTTCTTGTACAATTGCAAAATCAATCAAAATTTTAAGTAGTTCATATAATTCTAACTATCGTTGGATTATACCCTTTTGACATCCAATAACATTTTGCTAAATAATTTGGCGCCTTATCCAAAATGCAAGCAACATAAGTAGAAGTTGTTTCATCCATGATATAAATCATTATTTAATCAACCTATGAATAATTAACTCCAAAAATAGTAAGATTTTTACTTTCTTTCTTTACATATTACCTATCGAAGGGAATAGGATTAATATATGTTTTCTACTGCCTGATGTACCTCGTTTTGTAGCCAACAATTTTGTAGTTGGATTGCTCTAATACTTTTGCTACCAATCATCATATAAATTGCCCTAAATTATCAAAAAAGCATGATCTCGGGATGAAGATTTCTTTGCAAATTTAAAAAAGAATGACAAAGCAATAAGTATTATGTATTACTAAATTTTTTTAAGGTAATATACAGATTACCATATTAAGTGTTTACTAGACACAGTTCATTTGAAATAATAGTTAGATAAAAAGTATTCAAAACACTTGTAAAATAATGATAACAAAAGTGAGAATGAAAAGTAAAAAAAATGAGCATCATCGTTTCATAATTTCCAAGTTTGTAACACAAGTTCAAAAATATAATTCATGTAAATTGATAATAGATTATGCTTTAAAGAATACATGTTGTTCATAAACTGTAAACATCATAATTAGAAGTTATCAATCATGCTACATCATTTTAAAAGATGTTGTGCTAATGATATACAAAACCAGCACCGGTGGGTTAAATAATGCCTGTGTAATTCAGTTTATGTAGCGAATGATATCCCTTATAAAATTTAAATCTAACACTTCGCATTTTAAATTGAAATGAAATATTTCTAAACTAAATACATAGTGAAAATTCAACAACATGTAAATGTTGCAACATAAAGAAGAAACATAAAAAATTCCAACAAACCAACAAATAGAAATCAAAGGTGGGTGAGGTGATCATTTTCATATGTATATCAACCAAAAAAAAAACCAAAAAGTTGTCAAATATATAATTTAGCAGTTAGAGATCGTAAGGAGTAAAATTAATTTAGAAATAAAAGCTACACAAACTATTAGCAAAACCAATGATCCATTATCCGGGTTAGATTCAAATCACATATATCTTCTATTACCTTTCAAGTCCATTTTTTAGTGTAGGAGGTGAATTCTTTAGACTAAAGAATGAAAATTTACACTAGAATAACTATAAGCATTATAAAAATCTTTAGTTATGCTACCTCATAAAAAATATGTTTAATAATCAATTACAAATTGAGAATAAATTATGCAAAATGAACATATCATTACAAATTAGATAACAAGGGAAAAAAGAGATTTTTTTTCCTTTTGTTATCTAAAAGAAAAGAGGACGGAGAAAAAAACATCGGATTATAGGATGCATAAAGCATCATAAAAATTAGCAGTTTGAAAATGGAGTTCTATATAAGCATTAAAAGGTCCAATAGCGATTGCATCAGACTATGTAGGTTATAAAATAAAGTTATGAATGTAGAGGGGAAAAACTACAGTGAAGGAATGAGAAATGGAAAAGCAAGAGTTAAAACGATTAGGGCAAAAAGAGTTTAATTGAATGTTGGTGGATGCCTGTTCGATCGCTTTCTTCTAATGCACTAAGAAAGAAAATATAATAATGTAATAGGTGGAAATATTTAGGCTTAGATAGGCAATATAAAATAAAGGAATGAGAAGTGTAAATGGCACAAAGTAATAAGAAAGCTCATAGAGGTAAAATGGGATTTGCATTCTTCCAATCTATTAAGGAAAAAAAGAAAAATAATGTACTAGGTAGAATTATTTGCACTTAGACATATAATATAAAATAAACGAATGAGAAGTGTATCTATGTGTGTGCGCACGCATACGTGTGTAAACACCACATAAATATGTAATAGTACAAATGGAAAAGAAAATGGAGAAAGGATTTTCAGCCAATGGGTTGGAGCCTTCCTAGCACACATCGGAGGTAGATATATAATGGGATTTTGACACCTTAGATGCCTCCTAAGCATGATCAACCCCATGTGTGTTTCTATTTTTATACCTAGTGCTGCTTGTTTCCCACTGTTACAAATGTTAGCACAAAATAACATTTATTGTCACCATATTAACACAATTATATAGATATGTTTGTTACGTCAACCATGGTATGACCTACAAATATAGGGAATGATGTATCAGCACATAAACATAAACAAAAATCATCTAATCCCTATTTCCAATAATGCAATCTAAAGTATTAAACAAACACTAATTCACAACATAAAAATGAACGCACTATTTCACAAATAAAAATCATAGTAGTTGGCCACACATCAAATAACGACGATAATTTTCATTGAAACCAGTAACCACACATGCTAACAAATGGTAAATAATAACAACTCCATATACCAACGTCGAGTAAATACCAGTAATAACAACTATCCCCCACAAACAATAATTGCCTCCCCGCATAGTAAATTCAAATAGGTATACCATCGTAAATAGTAAATACCTACACAATTAACATATCCTTAAATGGTTAACACTAACTCACATAAAAAATCAACAATAAAAGATAATAATACCTCATTCCTAATGCGGTAAAAATCATGTTGTTATTGTCTCTACAAACAACATCAATTTCTTCAGAAAATATTAACTATTATATTATTTATTAATTCTAAAAATAATAGTTCTTTACTTCACATATATGATAGTGATTACTTATCCCAAACAATAATACTAATTTAATAAGTTAAAACATTTTATTACCATTCTATCAAAATAATAGTAATAATTACTTAATGCTCTTAAAAGCATAAAGTTATTTTCTTCTACAAAATATTAGTTTCCATAAAACTCCTTTTAAACCACTTTATTCTTTTTAGACCTGACATAATGATAATAACCCAAATCGGCTAGTAATAAATATAATACTTCACTTTTTACAATACTCAAACTATATTATTATTTATCTCAATATTTCTAAAATATCACTTTATTATTTTTCTCAATAATACTAGCAGTTCACCCTTTTTAATATTGCCATTAATATTATACTCCTTACTATTCGAGGAACAAAATGATTTTTCAATACGTTTCATAATACTAATCATATTATTGTTTATCCAAAAAGCATTGATTGTTCTCATTAAAATTTCAAAAAGCATAATATTTTATTTATCCTAAATGTATTGATTTACCCCAAATTCCCCAAAATTTACTTATTATTGAATATCTTAAAAATAATAACAGCCTACCTAAAATCATGTTATATGTTATTAAATTGCATTTTACTTTATACATAATGATAAATTTCCTAAATATACATAAAATAATTTTCTCGTTATTATTCATGAATTTTCGTAATTTTTCATAACTAATAAACTTACTAAAATTTACATGTTTTAATATAAATTATCAAGCATGACTACTTAAAAATATTTCTCAAAAGTTTATAAATAAACTTATTCAGTCTCTATTTACAATTTCACACTAATTCTTAATTAATTAATTTTTCTTTAAAATTACAAAGGATTATCATAAAATGCTTACTATCAACCGATGCAATGATTAAATAGAAAAGCAATCAAATCTTAACATATACCATTCTCAAAACGTCACAATGTCCAAATAGTAAGAGAAAGGGCCTAATCATACCTCAATAGGTGTGCATACACACACACATACACACACATATACATCAATGAATATCAATTTAATATTTTAAAATAGACATATTTACAAACTTTGAATCCCACCAAAGGACTTTTACAAACAATCCTAAAATCCAGTGAAAATACGCCAAAGGAGTAAGGATATAATATTTTATCACCTCCTCTACTAATGCAAGTGCGGCTCTCGATACTCTATTATGTAATAGAAGGGGCTTTATTATCATCTTTAAAGTTCATATTCCAAAGACTGTTCAAGTTGTTATTTCAAGTTGAAAAGTGAAGTTTAAATGTGCCTAAGTATTCTAGCAAGTCCAAAATATACGTCGTCTCACGACGAAGCCAATGCAACTAACTATATGTAGACTGAAGGTCGTACGCAAAAGTAATAGTACTTAGAAGATTTAGTACTTAAATGCAATTTATAAAAATATAAGGGATAAATTGACATTCATTTATATATGTGTGTGTGTGTATGAACATCAATTTAATATTTTAAAATAGACATATTTACAAACTTTGAATCCTACCAAACAACTTTCACAAACTGTCCTAAAATCAAGTGAAAACATGCCAAAGTAGTGTAGATAATATATTATATCACCTCCTCTACTAATGCAAGTGCAGTTCTCGCTACTCTATTATATAATAGAAGAGGCTTTTTTTATCGTCTTTAAAGTTCATATTCCAAAGAAAGTTCAAGTTGTTATTTCAAGTTGAAAAGTGAAGTTTAAATGTGCCTAAGTATGCTAGCAAGTCCAAAATGTACGTCATCTAACTACGAACCCAATGCAACTAACCGTGTGTAAATTGAAGGTCGCACACAAAAGTAATAGTACATATAAGATTTAGTATTCAAATTGTAATTTATAAAAATATAAGGGCTAAACTGGAAAATTAACCATAGTACATTATGTCATCCATTTTAATCTCCATCCAACCGCATCCTTAACCACTGTTTGCCTCCAATAGATGCTTCCATCTACCGTGCGATTGCTACAGCGGTGCTCTTCTTCCCATCACCAACTTGAACGCTAAAGTTTGTCCCTTCCAAATCGCTGTCACATCCTAGCTTCGGCGAAACTTCCACGCCAAATTTTGTCTAATTCTAGCCGAGTTAGACCATAATTCCAGACAAGTAAATCCTTGCCACAAGATCTACAAACTATGGCTTCATTTTTACCAATTGACTCCCCGATGGAAAATGCCTAAATACAACCGAGGTTTTTTTTTCATCATCGCCTTTGACTTTGAATTCCAATCAATTCATGCATCGTATAAAAAATTGAATTGTCTCTGTCACTATATCTCGTTGAGATGAACAATTTAGTTTATAATATGATGAGTTTTAGCATGGCAAATTTCTCAATTGATTAGTAATAGAGAAGATTGTCATATTAGCGATTGATTATGGAGGAGATTTGAAAAAAAAATGAGTATAGTGGTTGGAAGGGCTAGGTTAAGCACCTATTTATTGTGAATAGTTGGTTTTTCATGTGTAAAGTAGTTTTGGATCCTAAAAAATCCAAATTGGGAAACATATCAAACCCAAACATATTATGTACTAAAATTCGTTTCTCGAATACTTTGCATATAGTGGAAGTACTAAAATGTCCAGATTGATAACTATGCACAAAATTTCTTTTTCTAGCACTCAATTAAATCAAATGTTAATTGGGTTCATCATCTGTAAATTATGATGAAATATGCACCGACCACGCAATAGATTATTCGAGTGCAACAAAGAGAATTACGCCATTGGGATTCCAATTCGTATTGAGCGGTTTCTATATAAATGCCTTATCCACTGAGCTACTCTTTCGGGGTTACGTGAAGTTTATTTTTAATTATCAATTTAAATGACCATTGATAATTAATTAATAAAAAATAAATTTATCAATTCTGCTAACCGTCAAATGAGTCGGCCAAATATTGCAGTTGGTTTAAAAATCTATGATTTATCACGATAATAAATATAACTCAAAAATTTTAAATGAAACAACAAAAGATGAAGCTAGTTAGTAAATATTCAATTAGAAGTTTATATGAGAAAGCATCCAAGGTGCTTTAATTAATGGAGTCATGCAGAGAGGAGCTTATAGAGAAGCATTCTCAATAAAAGCTTCTTTCTTAGAAACATATCTAATTATTACTTTAATTAAGTGAAATGATTTTTATTTGTGAATTCCATACTCAAACTTATATTTAAATTCAATCATGAAGTTAAGATCAAATAAAAACTTTGACCTCGAGAATTCTTCTCGTATTTCTCTTGGTGTAATAAACTTGATTATGCCCTTAATTTGATCTAATGATTACTAATTTTAATACAAAATTTAAGTGTAAAAATCTCATACATTGATTGAGTAGATCTAAATTAGGTTAACTATCTTTTTTTAAATGTATACTAATTTAGTCAATCCTAACTAAAATTAGTTGTTAAGTAAGTTTACTTTCATATTGAGTTTATTTTAGTAACAAACCTTTATTGTTATTTGTTTATTCTACCAAAATATGTTCATTTATTTATGTATTTAGAACATTACAATATCAATATAACATGAAGTGTTAATATCAATAATATAAATAAATAGCAAATTAAATATCAACTATGATAATATTTGATTTAGGATTAATGTACAGTATATTGAATGTGTATGCGTGATTGAAATACAGTATGAATTAGCTTACGTTTCTTAAAATAAGCAGGCAAAGAATCACATTTTCGAGCCCCGCCATTCTGTTACAATCGTGGTGCATGTTGTCATGTAGGTCCCATATATCAAACGACGAAAGCACAAGGATTGAAATCTGTGCCAAATAAGTTTAGATAAAGTTGTCATCAGGATAGCTTGTATTTGAAAGTTTAGAGATGGAATTTGCCTTTCCTCAAAAAAGAAGAGAAACTTCTATTTAAAGCTTAAACATGTGAACTGGCCAAAAACCGTGGATCGTCAAATAATTTGAGGAGTAATTAGGGTCAAAACCCTAGCATTCATTCATTTCAAATGTAATTTAATCAAAAACAGGACTTCTTCATGAATACTTTTCCAAATTTACCAAATTCGATATATGATTACAAAAGGGCGGCCCTTAGGTAAAGCCATGGTTTTGGAGCCATTTCACACTAGGACACCAAAATAAAATAAAAAACTAAACCCAAAATGTAATAACTAATAGTAGACAATAAAAAGCATTGTACGAAAATAAAAGTAGATGCTAGACGCAAGGAAGATGAGCGTCACTATATAATCTTTTCCTTCGATTCATATTTCTTAAACTAAAAAATCATAACTTTTAAAAATTCTATAAATTCATAATTTCAACATCTACTTTCATTGGAAGAAATTGAAAAACAGATTAGAGAATCATAATAATTTCAAAAACCATAATTTTACACAAGATGATATACTTTTTTATCTTTCTTTTTATTCACTTTATATTAGGAATTTCTATTTGTAGAATATCAATGTGTTTTGAATGCTAAAATTCATGGTAAATAAGCTTCTCTGCTTTCAAATTTGATGATTAACATTTTCAACGCTTACTAAAAATATATACTTTCTATTAAACCGTAGTGTGACTTGAAGCATCATTACCAAGACAGTTGTTTCTTTTTATTACTCCATCTGTTATCTATATCATACATAAATTACTTTACTTTGATGCTTCAATCTTATTAATGTAACTAACACATGTGATAGGGAGTTGACTCACAACTAGCAGTAGATACAAAAACTCCTTGGATTGGCCATGTACACATTGCACTTTCTTTTAATGAAGGCAGTAAGAAATGTGATATGGAGGAAGAATGCATGTACGAGGTTATATACATTTATCTATATTTTTCTCTTCTCTCTTGTCCACACATCTATTGTATGCATTAATTTTAGTTGCAAGAATTACTTGAATTTAGAATAATTTTATGAAGTGTCAATTCTTAAGAATTTGATTTTATTAATATACCCAGTTATGAGGGGTCGGATCAACGGACGACTTTACTATACCCTCCTCAGGAGTTTACCAGCCCATCGGGTTCTCTTGGGTTTTCAAAAAAAATACTCAGTTGTGCTAAACTGGACCGTTTCAATCCCAAAACCTTAAGACGATAATAAACACATTGTCCGTAGAAGCGTTAACGACATAAGATGATAACAAATTATGTTGGGTTTTCGTGAGTATTGTAGAATGCTGAGCTCAACTTGAGTTGTTAATTAGGATTGCATTTTTGAATTTGTTAAGAAATTAGTGGCATGTTGTGATAAAATTGTTGTAAAAACACTAAACAATTTTTATTTGGTTCAAACTTAATTGTATGCAATAATGCTTACAGCTATTATTGTGTAAGATTCATATAAATTTTAGGCCATTTTTGAAAATATATTGTCTTTTGTAGAGTTAAACAATGTAAAATAAGGGTCATAGCAAAATAGAGGTAATATCTTGTCAAACTATTCGATGTTGTCAAGGACACCGTCAAGGTGGAGCATCTTTTCGTCGCTACTACACGATTCTAGCATTACATTTTTATTTTGGAATTCTATTTTAATACTATCCAAGCGGTTTAACCATTAAGTTTCCTTGAAACGCCAAGAGAATAAGTATTCTTAGTACAGCTATTTTTATGTTTAGTAAACTAAATATAATTACGGTAAAAACATTTAATCGCTTTGTATTTTTTTTCAGCTCTTCATTCTTTAATATGATTTCAAAATGGTATAGGTTATGTATTTTATTTCAATATTTAGACAATAATTCAATAAAAAAATTAAAACTCAAAATAAACGTACTGCTAGTCAATAAGTTTGATTAAGTTGGTTGATACTTGAGACTACGAGATTAAATGTCACGAGTTCAATCTTCGAGATGAATACTTGCTAGTACTAATGAACCACGTAAAATAATGTATTGTTTTCTGGTTTTACCACTACAAGGAAAAATGCATTTTCCGACAGCCAAAACTGCCGACGGCCGTCGGATGCCGCCGGAAGCCGTCGGAAAATGCCGTAGGAAAATAAAGCGTCGGGGTGTAGTGTTTCCGACGGCTTCCAACACATCTCGTCGGTCGTATTTCCAATGGCTTCCGACAGATTCTGACGAATTTCGACACTTGTCCGAAGCATTCGAAATCCGTTGGAAAAATTGATCTGAAAGCTATCGGAAGCCGTCGGAAGCTGCTGGAAAAATATAACCTGAAAGCTGTTGGAAGCCATCGGAAATCCTACTGCAATTTTTCTATATTTCTGCTGCAATATAGCCTTTCATCTACATTTCCCATACAAACACTATTCCACAAATACTGCAGAATCCAATATATAATATTCCAACCAAATATCAAAAACCAAACTATACACAATTCACGAAACAAAAAAACATAAAATTAAGTCGAAACATATAATTTTACAACAAAACAGCTAAGTGTATCATAACATAGTACATAAATCAACAACTACCTCCGCCATCTACCAAATCATACAAAACAGAAAAAACATATCACAAAGCAATCAATCAATCTCCTCCAGAACCAGAGCCAGCAGAGGAAGGGAAGCGACCACCATACTGCGGCATGTACTCGGCGATACACTAGTCTAGCAACTGTGTGGTCTCTATGGCATGCCGACGGTTCTGCTCCTCCAGCTGTGCCACTCTAGCCTGCAAATCTTCGATCTCTGCTAAATCGATCTGAGCTCTAGTCTGCCTACCCCGTCTCTGACTGTTGGCCTGTAATAAATATTTAATTTAGCTGTGTGATCTCTGTAAGTGTATGTGCATGTATGTGAATGATTAGCAGTGTGATCTCTGTAAGTGTATGTGCATGTATGTGAATGATTAGCAGTGTGATAATGTTATTTAATTTAGTTTATACATGTTTATGTAAGTGTATGTGCATGTTGATAACATCTTAGATTGTTATAACACCAAATAACTATAGTGACAAGATTGTTGACTTATATCTTGAAATACTATAACTTTGAAATTTTTTAGCATAAGTAAAGTAACTGTAGGGAAGGATGAGAGTAATAAATTTGAATTACTCTGTTTTCTATCTCTCAAATGAGAGGGAGGTTGGTCAATTTATAGATACGAACAGTTGTGTCATGCAGCAAAGGGATAACTATTTTGAAAGAAAACGACTAACTTCAAAAAATGGTCTGTAAATTGGTTAAGAAGGGCCATGCGACTAAACCATGAAATTGTAGACTGAATGAGGCTGACAATGTACTGAACAAATATCAACCATTATAAAACATTGTTTTGTATTTTAACAAATTACTCATCATTTGAATTTAGAATTTACACATATTAGATGATGGGAAAAAAACATTATTTGATGTAGTTCTCATAGCATAAACCGCCATTTTGATACCTGAAACACTATAGGCCTTTATTTACAAATTATTGTAACCATATGTAATATACTCTAGTAAAGTATTTGTATTTCATATTTGAGTGTTCATTTATACTTGTTAATCAAGATACTAGTCCTAAAATGAAGAAAAAATTAGCAATAAAATAATTTATATCGATGCAAAATAACTTTATCCTTGTATTATTTTATTTCAAAACAAATGTACAAGTACTCGTTCAATTTATATATTTCCATTCAAAAATCATATGTTACTCGAGTATTTTCAAAAATGAATCCACATGTTACATTAGTCGATAATAAATAAATATAAATATGTCGTTAGAAGCACCTAAGGCTTTTATGGCAAAGTTACTCTATTTCAAAACTCTGTCCATTACCATTTTGCCGCATTGAATTTCTTCTTGTTATTTAATGCAATAAAATCAAAGCTACAATAATTTATTAGTTAATGAAGTTCTAACCATTACTTATGTATAATGTATACATTTGAAAATATATTCTTTTGGTCGTTTTTAAATTGTGATTCAACCATTTATTAACAAAAATAATAGTACGTTACATTACGAGATATCACTGCTTTTGATCTCTTTAACAGTAAATGTGACAAACTTATGCATGTGTACAACATATGTCAGGCAAACTAAATTAAACAATATGTCTTTTTCGTTTTTTTTTTGAAATGATTTTCGAGTAACGAATTAATATATTTTGGTGATGCATAATGCTTTCATAACGAAGTGACTCAAAACCAATGTACTGAATTTGAAAACTTATATGATACCTAATATATTATTTACTTACCACTTGATTGCCAAATCCGTATCGTCTGTCATACTCCAATGGATCCATAACCGACTCAAAAATAACATCCTCCTCATCCATCGTCGGCTGATCTCGACCCGTATCAGCAAGGAGTTTCTGGCGCTGCTCCATAAACTTTTCCTGCATTAACAAATTAATATCATCGTATCTTATTTCATTATATTTTAACAAGTAGAACAATTACTAATACTGCATAAAATGAAATATGCTTACATGGTTCTTGCTGGTTTTATCGTCGTGTCATGTATACGAAACTGTCCCGTCCGAATTTACATGCTCGACAGCATGCGTACGAGTAAACACGTCTATAAAGGCCATGAGACCATGCGCATCAGCTTCCTGAAATTGATTTTTACATACAATTATTATACATTTAAAATTATATAGCACAAACTATTTACAATTTGCATTCAGTTAATTTATCAACTCCTGTCGATACTGCTGAAATGACTTCGACCCTCCATGATGAGTGCGGGATTTTTATTTCTGTTTGTAGAGTTTCTTTCCGACTCTGCCTGTACATTCAAAATTTGATACATTATTTGTCGATCATGTATTTTTCGATATTTACTACCAGTCAAATAATTTAAAAAGAATTAGTATACTTGCCTTCACCTCGTCAGTTTCCCAGTATCTCAACCACGCTTGCCATACGCTTTCCCCCATCCAACGCGGTTTCTTACCAGATTTCTTGATTTCTTCCTCTAATTTGCAGAGCAATATACGAATATCTACTTCAAGTTTACGTAAACGTTGCACTTTTATAGTAATCAAACAAAGCACTTTGTAAAACATACTAAGCTTCGTTACTACCTTCTAAACTTTTAACGGCACTTTTAAAGTAGTCGAAAAAGAATATTATCATGGTTGTATAATATTTGAATTTAAAGAACTATTTCACAAATTAAAAAATATTTTCAAATATGACACATTTTATCTTTTAATGTATCGATACAAAATTTTGTACAAAAAGATTTTTTTTTTTTCCATGGTCAGGCATCCTACTTTCCATTACAAATACAGTAAGCATTTACATTTCGTATATTACTTCGTCTCAAACGATTCAATAAAATTTCGGCAGCATTTTCCTTTTGTTCCTTGAATTGTGCACAAATGCGTGTACGCAGGAAACAAAAAAGAAAAGTTAGGCCGAAATTTTATGAACCGTTTGAGACGAAGTAGTATACAAAATGTAAATGCTTACCGTGTTTCTAACTTGTCCAACATAGGGACAAATCAATAAACATTGTACCAGATGAATATAAATGGTCGCTTTTTTGAAGAAGAAAAAATGACTATTTATATAATGATCATGTACAACACTCGTCAGACGAGACCAAAAACTCTCTAAGAGACATTAGTTATTAAATGTACGCATTTTACGAAAAAATACAGTTTTACTAACTGTACATACACACAATCACAAATTATACATACTCTTTAAAATTTCATGATAACGTATGAAATAGGTATACCAAGGGATGCTGTAAACCATTATTACGTAATTGGAAACAATTACAATCACTAATTAGTTCTAATTTATCATTTTATGCAAATCTAGATTTATGGAAAAAATTAGATTTTTGCCCACATTGAGATATTATACCTGAGATTGAGAACAATAGAGTTTGCTTATGCAGTGGTGGTGGATACGAAAGCTCGAAACTGGAGATTGAAAGCTTGTAGGAGGGATTTTGGGGTTTTTGATAAAAAAATTCGTGCTGTAAAATGAGGAAGAAGAAGACTCGGCTGTGTCTGTACTTCGCGAATTTACGACAGCTTCCGACGGCCGCCGACGGAAGCCGTTGGAAATTAGGTGTCGGAACCGGAATATTAGCCTTTTTTAGTGGTGTCCAAAGTTTACATAATTGGTTCTTTGATTCCAAAAATAAACATACAGCTGAAGTAAATTATTAGTTCTCACTTCTTCGAAATTTGATGTTAACGGTGTTTCTTTGTCTGTTTTATTCTATTTATATTAAATTCTATTATAAATACTTTAGCAGTATAACGTAAAATAATCTATTATAAATAAAAACTAAATAGTTTGCTATTATCATACCTTTTACATATAAAGTCATAGTAATTTGGTACACAAATACATAATTATACTTAGCATAAATTTAATAAATAATTTAGTTAATTTTGAAGTTATAACAGCGTTTTATTTATATTGACATTTATCAACTATGTGTCTCTATAACACACACCGGCATGCATGCATCAAAATGATGAATAGTCATAGTCTAATAAAAAACAATAGAGTTTCTAACTAATTTTTGTTTTTAGGGTTTCCGGGCATCTATTTTCATTCAAGCTTAGCCTAGGAGCGTAGCGATCTGCTCTGTTTCTAACACCACAACTTCTACTTAACCAAAAAACACGCCTTTAAACTTAACATCAAAGTGACCCAGTACCTATCACCAACCTTGATCTTTATATTTTATAAATAGATGGTTAATAATTTGAGGCAAACATCTACTATGCTGAATCGCCAAACCAAGTGGTCCTTTCTTTTACTTATTGTGGGAGGAATTACGAGAGTTGATAATAAACATGGAGAGGTATCGTTCGAGGTCAAATCAGCGGTTAGTGAAATAAATAAGGTGTAGGGCCTAAATGTTGCTGTCATTCTTAATTAGATGCAATGCAAGTGGGACATTAAAAGGATGATTAGGCCACATGATGAGCATGATTCATTTTCATCTTCATAGGTTCCTTTTCCCTGATATTGTTGGCTCTATTCCAAAGTTTAGCGGACAGAGTATCATTTCATGCTCTATCCAAAAGCGATCTGTGTACTTCCGTAGCCCAAACCTTATCAACACAACCTTCAATAGTGATACGCCTACAACTTTCCAACACAGTTAATTTCGTTGTTTTGTCAATGTCTACATATTAATACTGTGACTCTTTATAGATGATTGTTGTCAAAGCTAAAATAATCCAATGTCTACAACAACCAGCAATAAGTTGCTCGGTTAAAAAATTGAACTGGCTAGTGAATTAAATAGAAAACCAGTTGATAAAACAACTAATACTAGAAATGCATTTTCTCTTCTAGATTTAGAACTTGCTCGTGCAGTGTAAAAAATATAGCAGAGAGGTTAAGTTGGTAAGTGAACAAGTCTACTTAAACCACTTTGAAAAGTACTTAATAAACCCAAACAACTTTTTTCTCACATATCAAAAGGTTAACATTTTGTAAATATGAAATATCAGTTTTGCCTTTGGGAAGTGTCCTTTTTAATAGTTTTGAAAATAATTCAAGCCGGTGAAAATTTTGTCAATAAGACCAGAAACATCTCGTTTTCAAATATATTATGGAAAGGAACCTAAATGAAAAATATCTTGCCCATCTTTCATGCATCATTACCCGTATAAATTACCCCAAGAAGATATTTAGGCTCCCTGTCTTGAAAAAGCCTACTCCAACCTATACTGATTCTATAACCAGTTGTTTAAAATTTCCTTTCGTACTCCCCTCTGTACTCATCCCTCATTCAAAAGATCCATGCCTAGACTTCTTCTAGTTTCATCCGCGCCACCTCAGCGCCCCAACTCTGTGACCGTGTTCGACGCTAACATGGTCATCATCCTGGCTGCTCTTCTCTTCGCTTTAATATGTGCCCTAGGGCTCAATTCTATTGTACGCTGCATACTGAGATGCAGCCGACATGTCATATTTGAAACGCCTGAAGCAGCAACTGCCAGGCTGGCAGCCACTGGACTGAAGAAGAAGACTTTGAGGCAGATTCCCGTTGCAGTTTTTGGGTCGGAGGGTGCCCAAATACCCGAAATGGCGACTGAGTGCCCTATTTGTTTAGGTGAGTTTGTCGATGGCGAGAAGGTTAGGGTGTTGCCTGAGTGCTATCATGGGTTTCATGTTAGATGTATTGATATGTGGTTTGCGTCCCATTCCTCTTGCCCGGTTTGCCGGAATTTGCTAGTTGATCAGAAAGTCGAAATTAAGGGGTAGAGTAGGAAATCTGTTTTGTTCATTGAGGGTTGGTATTGGTATAATGTGTTTTAAGGTAAGTTTTCAATCTATTGCATAGTCTGTACAGAAATCAGTCTATACTGTAGCTGAAGTTGATTACTTTATCTTTTTTTTTTCCCCTCTTCATTGTTCAAGTTCAATTAGGCAGGAGAATTAGTTATTACTTGCTCATACCTATATGCTAAGTGTGGTTCTTTCGTTTGGGTAAAAGAAGGAAACATGCATGAAACATTGTTTTCATTTCAAATGCTACAGTTATCAAAGGAGGGGTTTCATATACCGGATCAAGATAACTGTATGAACCAAAGGTTGAGGGTTAAGGGGTAGAACGTGAAGTATTTTTTAAGGTAATTAAGTTTACAATATTTTAGTACAAGAAGGAGTTTATAATATGGCTGAAGTTGATTTCTTATGTTTCAAGTTAAATAGGAGAAATAGTCATTACTATGCTCGAGTGTTTCTTTTGTCATATGAGCTTCCATGCCGGTGAAAAGAGCAAAGCCACTGTTTTAATGGATGATATAAGAGAAATGGTTTGAGGACTCTGTACTAGTGCATAGTGAGTAAGGAGAGGATAAAAGAAGGGCAGTTTAAGGCCATTCCTATGCCTTTCATGCAGTATGGTTGCGCATCATTTTCACATTCATATGAATGGAAAATCATGTGTCGTGTTGAACTTTTCTGTCCCTTTATTTGGATGTTCTTACGACACTGTACTGGTTAGATCTCATCACTTGCTTGCATGATGCATTCATTTGTTATGTCTTTCATGTTTTTTTCAGACCATACAGATAAACATATTCATTTTTAAAAGCTATTTCTACTCATGTGCTGGTCGTTGTAATGTTGTGACCCGCATGAATACGTGTCAAGATAAAGGTGGAAACCAATGTTTATGGTTCACGCTTTTGGAGTTATTAAGTTTACGCGTGGAAAGTTATCGGTCCTTTTTCTTCGAAATGAAATATTCGAAATTTTGGGTTACTGTCCGAATACAGTAAAAGTATCTTAGTTTCGTTTAACATGACGTCAACTCTGTCTCTAAAACATGTAATATTTGTTATTTTGAACAGAGGTGTGGAGGGGTTGAACGTCCAATCCATAAACTGAAATGAAGTATCTTAGTTTGAAATTCATGAAGCAACATGAAATAGTTTGGGGTGAGTGCCTTTATTCTTTTTCTTAAAAAGAAATTTGTCAGTATTGCTTTTACTTAAAGTAATTTGGTCGATATGAAAAGAAATTCCAATCCAAGTTGTTTAGGAATATCAGCTTTTAAGTTTTGCACCGTCTACCATAGGATCTGTTAGTTCTACTTCTGGACGGGTTCTCTTCAAATAAAAATGTTACACCACTCTTTCTTGGAGAGAGTATTGCTGCGCTTGTCCTTCCATTGATTAAGATATGTGGACGCCACAGTGTCATCATTAATTAAATTCTACATAATTGCTTTGTAGAATCTACTAATAACCATCAATGAAATGACAAGTATAGCAACACTCTTTCAAAGGAAGAATGGTGCTAGCATTTTTCATTTTCGAAATCGGTAGTTTTTAATTTTTTATGTCCATCTCATATCGATACACAGATTGAATCAACGATTGGGTTATTGATTTCAACGTAAACCTAATTGGTTACTCAATTCTTTTACCTTAAATAATTTTTAGTTACTCATCATAGGATTTTATCATCATGCTAAGGTCAAATTTGGTGAACTAAAATATCACAACTTACATCCTAAAGTTTGCAACAGTAAAAATATTGTTTTTTGTTTACTTTGTTATCAATAAGTATTTTATGTCACGAGGTTATAGTCTAACGTGATAAAAGAAATTAAGAGGAAAAAATCTTGTCTACAACAGCCTGAGTCCCAAGACCGGCCCTTAACAGTTCAAGCCATACTCAATGGTAGGACGCTTCTCATTGATGCATTGTTACTTGAGACCTCCGATATAAGATCATCACAGCAGTAGAGTTCGACCATTAAGTCCAAGATAGATTTGTGTAGTTCCTCTGCACTTGTGACAGCAATATTGATTCATGAACAAATGTGGGTGTTGATAATGTGATATACAAACGAGTGACATTTCATATTCGAGTGAACACTATAAACACCCCCATCATAACAAATACTACAATACGATATATATAAATTGGGGTGCATTTGCGGATAAGTGGTCGAAGTTGATTAAATATAGAAGTTGTTTAAAAGTAGAGGTTGACGTCTTTTTTGAACAAGAGTAGGAAATACAAATTGTTGTGTATTTTATTCAAGTAATTTGATACTGTTAACAAGAAAACTTGTCAACACCCGAAAGTAGAGTCTAGAGTATAACTGAGTCTTTCAAAACCTCCTTTCGAATAGATGAAGGCAGCTAACACCTTTCGAACAGGTAAAGATAATTGAAAACAACTTTTTAATATTATTCGACACGGTCAAAACATTGAACCCCTCTTTAGAAATATTTTTTTGGAACTAGTTTAATTAGTTTAGGACCCTGTCGAAACCCCACTTTCGAAGAAGTTGAGGTGACTTGAGGATTGACCTAAGGAAGTGAGTTAGCTTTGAAGGTTTCATCTGCTTCGAAAGCTGGCCTTTCGATGACTCGAGATTAAGACCTAAATGTCATTGGTTAAGCTAAAAGGTTTCGATTTCCTTGGCCACTCGATCAGGTTGACATAAGCGGATCACACACAGAATTTCTTTGGAACATTAAATCAGCTAACATATTCAAAATGCCATAAATTTTCTTTGATTATCTTTTTCCTTTATTGCTAGTAGTTTAAGTAATACAGAGTAGTCAAATACCCAATCTAATTTGGGAATTAGAGTTTTTCAAAGTTCAAGAATGAAGTGAATGAATTCGCCCCCTTCAAAACCAGACCCCTAGGGTCTTATTTATAGGTGCAAGTCGACACCTTTTGAATCAGTGCTTTCGACTTAATCGAAAGGCCGCCTTGGAGATCTTTCGTTGCCGTTAACATCAAAGCATCCTTCTACATTGCTTTTAAATGGACTTGAGTGCTTTCGACTTCATTGAATGGGGTAGCTGCGCTTCTTCGCGTTGTGTTGCTGTGTTTATGTAAATAAGAGAAGATACAAGCTTTCAACTCTGTCAATAGGTAGATCTTTGGGGCTTTAAAAGAGTTGAGGCACAGAATATTTTAATGCGGAAGGTAGCTTTCGAAGGCATACTTGCTGATTGTTGCGAAACCCTCACTTTCTTGTGTGTTGGGCTTAAACGAGCTTTACTTTGTAACCGTGAATAGTTTTGACAGATTCAAAAGACTCCTTTTGCTTTCGAAGGGGTAGCTTTTCCAAATATTCTTCTGTGGGATGTGAATGAAGGCGAAACCTATTGTTTCGAATGGTTTGGCGTGTATGTAAAGGCTTGCAATCTGTTGTCGTTGATATGTGTCCACTAAGTTATTCAGAATGTCATCATGCATGTGGATGCTCTTCTTTTGAAAGTAAATAATGAAAGCGGAAGGGTGCATCTGCAACCTTTTGACCTCTTTAAAGGCTTATAGAACATTCAACTTTTGCAGATGCATCCCTTTGACTCCTTCGAAATGTCTTTTTATTACTATCTCCCTTTGTAGATCCTTCTTTTGTATTTTTCCTGATTTCGACAAGATTGAAGCGAATATTGGTGGTAACACTTGCCCCCCATCTTGCGAAGGGATGCCCTTTGATTTTTCAAGTCAATTGCTTCAATACCCTTCTTTTATTTTAGCATAGATATTTTCCACTTTTTCATGTTGTTACATAAATCCTAGCCATTCATTTAAATTTGATCGTACGGTTTGTCCTCCATGTTGACTTTTCTTATAAATCACGCTTCCTTCTTACCCCCTTTTCATTTACTTGCGATTAAAATCTTACAGGAATAATCATAATTTTCAATTTCTTTACATATTCCTATTTCCAGTAAATGGAAGTTTGGATTCAAGGTAAATCCTTGTTATCTTTTTTTTAACTTGTTCACCACGGTAAATTATGGTTTTAAAATTCGTTGGGTTTGAAGTTGTATTATTGTTTTAATTTCATAAACATGAGTTGATTTTTTTTGTTTACATGAAATTATCCTTTAAATTTATTTATATATTTATTTCACTTGATTTTATGGTATCAATTTTTGAGTTGGAATACAAATTTGTCAGATTTAGGGACTGCTTGTTATTGCTGCATATGAACCCAAGCCCAAACTCATTAAAACGCTCAATTCAAACTCTTTTTTTATGCTTTGAGCTTGAATTTGGGGTTTCTGTTGTTGTTGAGTGTGAATTCTTGCTCGAATCAATTTAATCGTTGGCTTTTTGAAGTATTGGATTGAAAATCGAATTAGGGAAGGGAAAAAAATTTACTAGCTTTACATAGAAGATTAAGTTGTACGAACCATAACTTGACATTGTAGTTGACTTTTCTACCCCTTTAAAAGGGGTTGAGGCAGCTACTTCTGCTTTGCTTCTTCAACCTCTTTCGAAGGGGTCGAAAGGAGGTCCAGTATCTATCTTTTAATTGATCATTTCAAAGGGATTAATGTAGCCAACATGAAGTGGACTTTTTCAAAAGCAGAAATATGTTTCATTATATTCTGCCACCTTTCGAAGAAGTCGTCTTGATGTATTTCATTCAATAGCCACATAACATATACTTTCGAAAGCTTAATTTAATTTTGTAGGGTTTGAAACCTCTTGTATATAAGTGAAGATTTAACCTGTCATTGGATTCATGCTTAATTTTGATTTATTATAGAAGATGTTGAAAGTTAGAAAATTACATTTCTCATTAATAAATTGGATTGACAATAGCGCATTTTGTTTAAGTTGACAACCGAATCAAGTCTTTCGACTTGGTCGAAACCTCCTATATTGAAACAAGTTTAGTTGTTTGTATGCTCTCGAAACCTTACACCCCTTTCGACTTACTCAAAACCCTTTGTAGTTAATAGGGGTATAACTATCATTTTATAAACATTATCGAAATGTTCCAAAGCCTTCTTATTTGTATTAAAACCGCTTGAATCTAAGTCTTTCGACTTATGGGGAATGTAGTGTTTTGAAAATATTCATATTCTTTTAGTAATTTTTTTTGTTATTTCAACATTATTGAAGGTTTATTGGGTTTAATTGTGAAATGTTGTTAACGTATATATATTCAAACAAGTAATATAAGGTTAATTATTCCTTTTTAGTAGTAAAATTTTCTTTGGGCTTTCGACATTGTCGAAGGGTGTTTTTAGGTGTTTCCATTCCCTCTAACCCTTCGATATCATCGGAAGCCTAATGAATTTTATGACCCAAATTGACTTTAACATCCCTTCAAAGATATTAAGTTATATACTTGGTTGATATTTGTACCATTGCAATAGGTTTTTTGGCATCTTTGAAAGTTGTTAATTATAAAATAAATTATAACTTTTAATGAAATGATTTCACCTGATAGAATCATGGGCTTGAAAAAGGTCTCCAAGAAACTTGAAAAAGATATAGCCCCAGAGGTAGAATCTTCTCCAAAGAAGGTTGAAGCCGTCTCTAAACATTCTATGATATCTTCTTAGGATGAGCTTGATGCCATTCTGGATGATTTTGGCATCACTGAGTAGAAGCCATTCCCTCTATTGATGGCGATACCATTTAAAAATCCTCCCGAAGGCTGCTTCGCTCATACTGCCATTCATATTTAGCATGGTTGTTTCCTTCCCTTTCTAGATTTCTTGTCTATGTTCCTGGCCCATCTAGTTATCACCTAATGTCGATACATACCTTCTCCCTTCGAAACTTATGGCTCTAGAGTCAGGAATTGCTTCACTAAATGTTGAAGTTCTTAGTTATTTAGTTCGCCTAGGAAAATTCAATAACCTGAACAACCAAATTTTCAGAGCTAATTCCCCTAAAAACAAATTTCAGAGGGGTAAGTAAATTTAGAGACGAGGAGACGTAGTTTTTCTTCATCAACTATTTTTCGAACATCAAAGGAGTTTTTTCCTCTCCTAGTAAGTTGATCATGGTCTTTATTCTTTTGCTAATCTACGATTCTTTATCAGGTCCTACTGCTAAAGGTCTCAATGACGAGGATAAAAGAACTATAAAGTTGTTGATCGATGCTTCAAGTAGCATCGGAAATAGGCTTACACTACTAACACCATCCATTCTTCGAAAACATTCTCTTCTCCCTGGTAGTCAAAGGTTTCTTGGACAACCTCCTCTTGTCCAACATACTTCTCGGAGAAAACATTTCTTGCCTTTAGGCCATCCCAAGAACTTTTCTCCTATGTCTCCAATTTTCCCAAATCATTATGGAAAGCTTAAGCGTGGTACTTGCAATTTGTTGTTGTGTTACTCCTTGTATTTCTTTACAAACTTATACTTTTCAAATTTTCAACAATCGCTTCTCCGGTCGAATTGATCATAAGTGACCCAGCTCTCCCAACTTCTACATCTAATGCATCATCCTTAACTCAAGCCATCGCTAGGTCGAAGATGATTGCCAAAAGAAAACTAGGTGAGAAGGCTGCAACGGGCCCATCTCTTAAGAAAACTAAGACTGTCGTCGTCCAATATTCTCCGCCACCAAAAGAGGGAGAAATTGTCAACATGCTCAAAACTTTAGAGATTCCTATTCTTGAAGCTCCAATTGATCGATCCAAAACAAATCCCTCAAATGATGATCATATATCTCATATTGTCATTTTCGATTCTCCTCATGTCATCGAGAAGATGCAAAAAGATTTGGGAACTTCAACTCCCTCTCAAGAGTTGAACCCTTCTAGACCCACACCAGAAGTGTCTTCTAATGATTTTGAAAAAATAGTACAATCTATCATGCATTCTTCATCTTTTACTTCCATTCATCCATGTTCTTTTGTTCCTGATCCAGTACGTCAAATAGAGCAACAACTTCTAGCACGTTCCATCTTATTTAACCTTCTTATTATTATTTCTTACTAAATTCTGATCCATGTTGTAATCTTCCTTTCAGATTTTCAAAAGCTGGTTCTTTCTTCAAGAGAGTGCTTCAAAATCTTCCGTTGAGACATCCAGGCTTCAGGAGGAAATCTCAACCTTGAACAGTCAGATTATCTCCCTTTCTGCGAATAAAAATAATGTTGTTAAGGAACAGGAAAGATTAGGAGCCCCCCTTGCTCAAGCGGAATCTATTATTTATGAAGAGAGGAACGCAAAAAGCTTTTAGCTAATGAAAATTTGGCTTTAAAAATGGCTTTGAAAGAATCTGTAGATGAGAAGGCTCCAATGTGGTCAAACAATCATCTCTCAAGAAGAAGCTGGAGAAAAACAAAATTACTTAACGTTGGCCGTTAATACTATTTCTGAAGCCAAGCAGAAGGTCTCATAATTTTTGAGTACTTACCTCAATGACATCATTGTGAACCCTTATGAGGATGTCCTTATGCTCGCCTATGCTGAAAACATTGAAAAGTGCCCAGACTTGAGCTTCCCTTCACTTGATCCTGCTCTAGTCAAAAGATTTATGGATAAGGTCAAAGGAATGGAGCAGGGAGTCGAAGTCCCTAATGGAGAAGAGATAGCCAAAATATTATCTTTTAAAGTCCTTTCTATCGAGGTAGACTCTGATTCTGATGAATAAGGTGATGATAATGAAGTCGCCGTAGAAGAAGGCAGAAATGATGATGATGATAGTAATAACGATGGTAACGAAGACAGAGGTCGGCGTTCAGTTGGCAACGGAGGTGATTATGCTGATGCTCCTGAAAAAGATGGCGATGATATCCCTTGGGCCTTAGAAAAAGTTAACCTCGATCCTAGCGATCGTGAAACAAGCCCAAATGAACTATTCGAATCTTCTGATCTTCATGAAGAAACTGCCGACATTGATGTCGAAGAACAAAGGGAGAAAAAACAAGTCCCGTAAACTTCAGTTCCTATTTCTCGGGTATGGGATTCTTTATCCAAATGGCTTTCACTTCCCAAATAATAATAGTTGATATCTTTTTATTTTAGGTAAAGAAGAAATATATCCAACTTTATAAAAAAAAGCTTGAAAGAAAACAAGCAGAAATAAATCGCTTGTATAGAGTGTTAGATAAGCAAGTAAAAGAACACAACACACTCTCTGATAAGTATCATAGGCTTAATAAAAGTGTTGTTGTGTTAGCGTCTTTCAAAGACCAGGAAGCTGCATCTTGACTAAAGAGGGCATGCCTTTAATATGATAGACTTTTGGAAGAGAATCGGGAACTAACTACACTCTTTTGGATGTTGATTGAAGGAAGAGATATCCTAATAGACTTCTTATATAAAGCCTATTGCAGACACCTGGTCGTCTATTTTTCTTACTTGGGCAATTTTATTGAAGGCCTAATTAGGCATTTGCATATGAGATATTTAGATGAATTTGGGTTTTAACCATATCCAGGGACTTGCTAGAACTTACTATGTGTCAAACCAATTCCTTATGAGTTGCCTTTTGAATAAGCTAAATATTATGCGGATAAATTTGTTTCTGAGTTATTCAAAACACCAGTTTATGTGAACCATATGAACATTTTTAATTATGCAATACGAATTTCCTATAATATTTTCGTTTTGTACTTAGTTATGTGTTATCATGTTATCACAGAATAAACATATCTCAGGCAACCCTGCTTCTAGAGATTATTTAAGAAAATACATCAAATTAAGAAGAGATTATTCAGAAAAGGTTTCGCTTTTGAAATCTTCAAAGTTAGCCAGATACTGCTTTCTTAGAGACCACAGAGACTTTATATGGAACATCCCTACATGCATTTCGATTTTCTTGGTGAAGAAAAAGAAAAGCTTCTCAAGGAAATTCGAACATATCATACCAAATTAACATGTGGTCGCTATAGTCCTCCTCCCAGGGAATTTTCTATAGCAGATATCCTCCAGTTATTACCCCAGAAGGATTTAATGCCTATTTTGATTCAGTAGTAACTCTTTTAGCTAATTCCTTGAGCAAAGTCAAAAATACTATTCTCAACTTTAAATGTAATAAAACAAGTGCTTGATTAAAACGATGGAATTGTACATTTTTTCTTATTTCTTCTTGAGTTATGATCAATATTATTATTATAAAAGAGATTGGTTATTTGAGTCTTGACTTTATTTCCTTGTTTATATGGAATGCACAGTTATCTGTCGTGACACTCTTATCGGATTCCTTATCTCCCTATATTAGCATCAGAGATAGATTGATTGCAGACGTTGAAAAGACGTGTTCTCTTAAGGATCCTTTATCTGCTTGCTTTCAAGGAAATGCGGATGCAATGGAATGGCATGGGAGATACTTGATTCAAAAGGAAATTATAAGAAACCTTAATGATCAAATTTCCAATCTCAAAGCGGATATCAAGAATAAGGATGAAACAATTTCCCTGTTAAAGCGCCAAATTAAATCGAATCCTTCAATTGATTTTGATCATAAGATGTCTGAGCTTCTCCAGCAGTCAAGAGATTTGGAAATTAAGTTAAAAAACAGTCAAGGTCAATGGAAACCAGTAGAGTTCCTCATGGGGAACAACATCCCAAATTTGATTTGTTGGCTTCTCCTATCCACTTCATCTTTGATAAAATCAACAAGGTCTACATTTCTTGCAATTCAAAAATTTCCTACTACAACTAACCCATCTCCTAGCTTGGACAAGAAGGTACCAGGAGAATGGTGCACGAAAGTCAAATTCGAGATGATGAAATATTTTGACGAACAATAAAAAGTGAGGTATTCACAGCGTATAAATGAGTGTGCAGCTAGGATATAAAAACTTGAATACGAAAAGTATCTTCTCTGAAAGCGTATTGCTGATTTAGAAAGGGAAAATAAAGCTCTCAAAAGAGCCAACAAAGCTTTTAATCACGCTTAAAAGACTCATATCGAATCTATTGATGACACATGAAAAATAAGAAAAATTGAAAAGAAGCTTAAAGAACTTTGTATAGCAATCCATCACATTAATGATCCATTAATTGCTTAAAATCTAGATAAGGTTGTCCAAGATTTGTGAAATGTACACTTGTACTGTATATTTGTAGATAATTTTATAAATTGTGTAAAGTATGTAAATATCACCTGGTCTGCAGTCCTTTCTTGCAATGTTGTTTTTGAATCTTCTATCCGATAACTTGGACTATGGTTTTTGTATTTGTTGGCCCATTCAGTCTTCCTTACAGATCTCATTTCCCTGAAAAGTACGAAATAAACAATATTCTTTATCGTTAACTTGAAATTTGTATGGTAGTTTATCCATATTATTAGTGGAGGTTAATAGATCATTATTAAACATACGATAATAAGTGGGAAGCAATTCCATAATTGAATACGGGTGAATGTCATGAAACCTATCATTAGTAATGACGAGAGAGAGAGAGAGAAATTCAACTTCAACTATATTGACAGAATACCACAAATCTAATCATAGAGAACTAGGTATCCAATTTCAGATTCATCATAGAAGTTCAGGAATTCCTCTTCTGGGAATTACTAATAGAAAGCCAATAATAATCATTTAATAAAAGCTTAGAAATCATCATCTCAAAGTATGTAGTAGATGTCCAGTGACCTTAATTTGGGCATTAGTAAGATAGATCTTGAATTTAATTCATAGAAATCTCAATATTATTTGCTCTAGAATCCAGATTCCGGCATTGATGAATGAAATTTAAAAATTAAATGATCTGAAGCCCAGATTCGGGTATTAGTAGATGATAACCAGAAATCCATAATAATGGTCTTTATAATAAAAAACTAAAGCCCAGACTCGGGCATTAATGAGTTCAGTATGACATTAATAGTAATAGTCCCAAAACTCAAATTCGGGTGTGATGAAGACAATAGATTGGCAGTAGAAAACCTGAAACCCAAATTTGGGTTTTAATAATTGAACTTTTGAAATTCTTTCCTTGGGAATATGTTGGAGGCTGTAGATTCTTATTTAAGCCTTTTGATCTGCACCACTCTTTGGGTTTTGATTCTTTTTCCATGTGTTACCTTTTAGGCTTTGTATGTTGTCATTGTTTAACATGCCACTTCTTGGGCTCGGATATCTTAGTCCATTATTTGATATGACACTTCTTGGGCTTGGACTCTTAGTCCGTTGTTGTCTGATGTGGTTGGTTAGCTTATCCACAAGAAGGACCCAAGGATTTACTCAAGCTCCCTCCAGAAGGCACTCCTGCCAGGCCTTATAGGTGGGATTGAAGGCTTGTTCGATGCCTTGGTCAGGCCAAAGCATGGCAGGAACAAGAGCTTACTCCGTCCTTCCACCAAGAGGCCCCTTGATTGGGCCATAGCATGGTGCGTCAAGGGCTTGTCGATTCTTTGACCTGGCCATAACTGGCGTGGATAAAGGCTTACTCTAACCTTCCTCCAGAAGGCGCCTTGACCTGGCCATAGCGTGGCTTGATCAAGGGCTTATCGATGCTTTATCCTGGCCACGGCATGGCACAGATAAAGGTTTACTCTAACCCCCTCCAAGAGATGCTTTGACTTATCCAACTTGGCACAGACAAAAGGCTTTGACCGTTTAAGGTAATTTCCAAGTGCGAGGAGAATTCTACCCCCAACCATGCAGATTTTTCTTGTAAAAATAGTACTTTATCAAATTCAACTCTGGTCTCTTTACAAATTCATCAATTTTGCCTTGTCTAAAGAAGCTAATCATTATTACTTCAGGTGCCCTATATTGATTTGTCCCATGCCCATTCATCATGTGATAGCGGCGAAAGGATCCTCCACAATTCCTTTCATATTTAGGTGTTTTCTTTTATGATGGCCAATAGTTGAGTTCTTCCTTGGTTAGCAAATAAACATTCTCAATTGACATAGTCAGACTGGATTCCTTAAGAGTTGAGGCTTGTCTTTTGAGGATGGTTTCTATATCTTTTATTACTTGGTTCTGAAGCTTTACCCTGACCGACCAATTTCCTTTTCAAAACCTTTTGGAGCTCACATGTAGGTAATGTCCCACTTGTTGCTTGATAACATTTTTATGCAAAACACTTGTTGCTTGATGCCATTTTTATGCAAAAGTGTTGTAATTAGCCAATATTCCCTCCTCAAAGATTGTGCCTTTAGTATAGAGTTAAATTGTCTTCTTTATTTGGTCGAACAAATTGTCACTTTTGTCCATCGTACCCCCTAAGGCAAAATAGGTGTGGGGCCAATATGGAAAGGGTTTAAACTCCATATTTTTGGGTTATAAGATTCAGCTTTCTTCTTCTTCATGATCCTTAGAGCTTTCATTCTCAACATTTGCTCTTCATGTAGTCTAAAATTATTAGTTATTCTTAGGGAGAATCCAATTAGATGTGGCTCTAAGGATCCTGGTTCGGACCTTTTGATCTTGCTTAACATTGTGATGTAACGTCTAAAGTAAGTGAGCTTGGAATAGGATTGGGTTAGAAAAATAAAGTTGGAAGTTCAACAAAGTCAGAGGTTCGAGCCTTCCTTCTAGCGTCAAAATATTAACAAGAAAACTTGTCAACACCCTAAAGTAGAGTTTGGGGTATTAGCGACTCCTTCAAAACCTATTTTCGAACAAATGAAGAGGGGTAACACCTTTCGAATGGGTAAAGATAATTGAAAACACCGTTTTAATACTTTTCGACACAATCGAAACACTAAATTCCTCTTTAGAGATACCTTTTAGAGCTAGTTTAATTAGTTTTGGACCCTGTTGAAACCCCTATTTCGAAGTAGTTGAGGTGACTCGAGGATTGGTCCTTAATGACCTCTCAATCAGGTGACCTCTCAATCAGCTGGCCTTCGATGACTCGAGGTTAAGACCTAAGGATTTAAGGTCATTGGTTAAGTTAAAAGGTTTCAATTTCCTTGAAAGGTGACCTCTCAATCAGGTTGACATAAGCAGATCATACACAGAATCTCTTTGGAACATTAAATCAGCTAACATATCCAAAATGTTATAAACTTGCTTTGATCATCTTTTTCCTTTATTGCTAGTAGATTATGTAATACAAAGTAGATCCCCAATCTAATTAGGGTTTTTCAAAGCTCAAGAAAGTACAAGAATGAAGTGAATGAATTCGTCCCCTAAACCAGACCCCTAAGGTCTTATTTATTGGTGCGGGTTGGCACTTTTCAACTTGATCAAAAGGTGGCCTTGGAGACCTTTATTTGCCGTTAACATCAGTGAATCCTTCTAAATTTCTTTTAAATGGAATTGAGAGCTTTCAACTTCATCGAATGGGGTAGGTGCGCTTCTTCACTTTGTGTTGTTGTGTTGATGCAAATAAGAAAAGATATGAGCTTTCGATTTTGTCAATAGGTAGATCTTTAGGGCTTTGAAGGAGTTGAGGCACATAAGGTTTTAATGCAAAAGGTTGCTTTCGAAGGCATACTTGCTGATTGATGTGACACCCTCACTTTCTTGTGTGTTGAACTTAAACAAGCTTTACTTTGTAGCTGTGAATAGTCTCGACCGATTCGAATAGCTTATTTTGCTTTTGAAGGGGTAGCTTTATCCATAAATTCTTCTATGGGATGTGAATGAAGGCGAAACCCAGTGTTTTGGTGCGTATGTGAAGGCTTGCAATCTGTTGCATTCGAAAGTTGCCCATTAACTCATTCGGAACGTCATCATGCATGCAGAAGCTATCGTTCGAAAGGAAATAATGGAAGCGGAAGGGTGCCTTTGTAACCATTTGACCTCTTTAAAAGCTTATAGAACATTAAACTTTTGCAGATGCATCCCTTCGACTCCGTCGATAGGTCTTGTTATTGCTATCTCTCTTTTTTGATCCTTCTTTCATATTTTCTATAGTTTCGACAAGGTTGAAGCGAATATTAGTGGTAACAAATACCAATAGTTAATTTTATGTTTTTAATATGATAATTAAGACATTAGAATTTTATTATTACGAAGATATTTTGAAACATGAAAATAAAAATAATAATGCATAAAGTTTTAAAGAATATATTAACCATATGTTTCTCATGGAAATCCAAAACTTGATACCTTTTATTTTTTTTGTCGGTAACAACACAAAGTTTAACCTTTTAGGCTTATGAGTTACAGTGAAACACTCAAGTCCCATTGAGATAGTCCTATTAGAGAATATTTTTATATATTTTTATTAGTTTGCCAATTATGTTGGCTTCGTATAATATTATAAGGGAAAATTAGTCTTTTATTATTCTTTTCTTTAGTTTCAAAAATATCTCTTTATATATATACTTAACCAACTGTATGTTTTGATACCCAATAAAAACCTAGCCTTCAATTTTTTGTTTATTTCATATTATTTTTTCAAATCAATTTTGTTTATGATATTGATTAACATGGTATCACATTGGATCTTCTTCGTAGTGGTAGTTTCAAACTTAAGGTTCGTTTTAGATTTTAGATTTTGAATTTTAGATTTGGAATTGGTGTTTTTTTATGGTTTAGTGATTTTATATCCTACTGATTTTTGGATTTGCTTCAGATTTGATTTATTTTGTCTAATTATAGCTAATTAAAGAGTTGATCCATTTCAAGCAATAAGTGTGAGACTGGGTGAGAAAAATTATTCTTACTAGAGTTATGTGATATATAAATTTTGTAAGGAAAACAAGAAGCTGCGATACATTGACGGAACATCTGTGCAACCAAAAGGTACAATTGTAGGTTATGTGACAGCATTAGATGTTTTGAAGCAAATAATGCAAACTTTATCACACGGGTTAATAATTCCACTGAACACTCCATAGATATGCAGTTTGCAAAGTATGAGATAACAAAACTAGTCTGAGATCATTTGAAGAAAATATTCATTCAGTCACATTTTGCAGAGTAATATCAATTGGTAAACGACACATAGGATATTCAGTAGAACATGAGCATACAAGATTTTAATTTGGTTAGTGGTTATTTAGGATGAAGAGTCTCTTATAGAATTGGATATGTAGAAGGGATATAATGCATATATATCTCACATTGAGAAACGACGATTGGTACTGGGCTCTCCGTAGTGATTTTAAGGACTAGAGGTTCAAGTATGCATCGCTTTCCGCTTCCATCAATTGTTACTGAATAATTGACTGAAGAAGTACGTCTGAAAGTCTTACTTGGGAAAAGGGTTCCTTTTATGCCAGTAATACCTTTTAATTCGCTATCTAACAAGCCCTATATAAAGGTTGATGAGTGCTAGATACTATAACATAATGGTCATTAGAAGACTGTCCCATGTTGAAAAATTGACCGAAGCAGCAATTTCAAACTTCAAAATTCAACAAGCAATCATAATCAAATAATCCAGCAGTACCTACATCTACTGCATTCATCAATTACAATACTTTGGCAAAGCAATATCAGAAATTTCTCTCCTTGCATTCCCAAGCTATGTCTGCCTCTTCTTATATAGGTTAATTTCCTTAGTAATCTTCAAGTATGTCATTTAAGTCTATCGGTGGATACCCCAAAAAAATTGAAATCTATCTACATTCATATACGAAAAACTAATAAATATTTGACATTCGAAAAAAGATATGGACGCGGTTACGAAGGTAACCTATCCGTAAATTATCCATCAGATTTTCTTCATGGTTATTATTTATATTATGTTTATTTTAATATATAATGAACAATATGTATTAATTGTTTTAGTAAGTTAATGGTTCAAATTATACCGATATTAACTATTTAAAACTATTTATTACCATCACGTTTCTTTATTTTTTGCACTTTTGCAATCAATGGGATTCGAAAAATTTTATGTTAAATCGAAATTTTCAATTTATGTTTTTAGATTTAACAGTTACCAACGTATAAGCTAAATATACAATATCCATCGATATACGTGGATGTAGGTACCTAATATTCAAAAGTGATTTTAATGCGGATGCGAATATGCTACTATCCACCACTGAAAGTATCCATTTACAGGCCTAGTTTCTTTGTGAGTCTTGGATTCTAGTAGTTCACATCATATGCCATCCGATTCTTAACATTTATTTCTTTGATTCCTCCTATTTATGTTATGATTGCTGATGGTACTCCTATACCTTCAGTAAGTGTTGATTCTAACTTGTCTCCTTCTAATATTTATCATATTACTAAACATATTTTAAATCCTGCATCCATCAGTCGTTTATGTGCTGGTAACGTAATCGTCTTTACTTCTTCTTGTTGTATGCAGGATTTGCAGTCATAAGAGCGGATTGGGAGAGATAATAGAAGTAGAGTACAACATGTTTTGGATGAATCAAAGGTACCAATTACTACTGCTGCTATTGTGTTTATTTATCTTTTTTCATTTGTATCCTTCTTCTTCTAGTTTTAGTTTATGGTACTCTTGTCCGGGTAATGTTTTGTTTTTGCATTTGAGATTTTTAGCAATCACGAGGACAATAAGAAATTTGCAAACTCATGATATTTTTTATTGTAGTGGATGTAAACTTACAAAATTTTCTGTTTTACCTTTTAATACCAATAGTCATGTTGCTTCCGCTCCTTTTTATTTGATCCATTCTAATGTATAGGGTCCATCTACTATTTACATTAAAGGATGTCATGTTATCATGTCTGTATTATTGATGATCATTCTCAATAGTGTTGGATATGTCTAATGAAACATTGTTTTGAATTTCTTGATTTATACATTCTACTGTTATAAAGCGATTTAGATGTGATTTAGGCAGTAAACACATATCTAAGAAATTTCATGAATTACTTGTCGTAGATGGAACTACTCACCAAACTTTATGTATACACTCCTCAACAAAATGGTTTTGCGAAAAGAAAGCATATATGTATTCTTGAAATCACTATATCTATGTTATTTTCTTCTTCTGTCCTTAACGAGTTTTTTGGGGTGATGCAATTCTTACCATTGTAAATTTGATTAATACAATCTCATCTTCTTAAATTTCAGGTATTTCTCCTTTTGAAAAAATGTATAAATCCTTCTTGGTTATTTCTTCTTTAGAATTTTTGGATGCATTTATTTCATTCTTTGTCCTCACATAGGACACATTAAGTTGTCTTCTAATTTAACTATGTCTCTTTCTGGGTTACAATGATGGTAAAAACTTTGTCTCTCATCCTGTTGATTTTCTTGAATATGTATCTTTCTTCTCCATTCCGTTTAGTACTCATGACTTGAATAGATCTAATCTTAAAGCTCTGTCTTGTCCTATGTCTCATCAAGCATTGCTTGAGACAGTGAGTCTACCTCATCCACACTCACTCACAAGTCCATGAAGTTACTATATTTTTCCTATTCATGTTATTCTACGTATTTTACCACCATTTTCAACTTTGATTCTATGACGACACGGAATTTTTGAGCATTTGAAATTGAAATATTCAATTGATTTTAAATATTTAAAAGTTAATTTTTAACTTGAATTCAAATATCACCATTTATTTGATAATTAAATTATTGAATGAAATAATTTGAAGTTGGGTAAAATGTTGAATCTGGAGTTTTAAGTTGGTTAAAAATAATTTGAAGGCTTGTAAAATTCATAATAATAATACTGAGGATAAAAAAAGTTTTAAATTTGAGTTTAAAGGTGATTTGTTCAGTTTTAAAAATATATCGTTTAAATCGATATTTAAAAATAGCCTTCCGAGGCGCAGTCGCCGAATTAGACGAAACCAGTTCCATTAGATCCGTTATATTGTATTATTATTGGATTTTAATTTTCGTAGTGTTTGGAGTTGTTGTGGGAGCGTAAGGTATGTAAACGTTCTGAAATTTGTATCGAAATATTTTGAAAACTTATTTATTTATATACGTATTGACCAGTCAACTATTGTCCCTTCTCAAATACGCCAGTTTTCTTCCTTTAAACACGCAATCTTTCTTTTACCGTTTAAATCAAGTCTCCTCTTTTCCTTCAGTAAAATCAATTCAAACAAAACATAAGAAAAAAAGAAGAAAGAAAAATGGCCGAAGTCTTCTCGTCCATTTACTTCTCTTCCTTCCCTAATTCGATATCAACGATATCGAATGGCCGCATCAGGGTTCTAGTCGGGTTCAAACCCGAAGCTCCTACAATTTGCTCGACTACCCAATTGAGATCTACTGGGGATGCACGCGCGAAGCGAGAGATTGCTAGGGCTTCGTTTCGCTCACTATAGGTTTGCGTAGTAGATCAGAGGAAGGAGATTTTGGAACTGAGATCGCCGATGTTGGGGCGCGAGTGTGTTGAAGGAGGGATGTTTAGCCGCGATTTCGAAATCATTTTGAACTTCGCGTGACGTAGATGGGTCGAGGATGTACGAGGGTGGCTCGTACTCGAGCAGGGCAGTGCCGTGATTTTGGTGATGGCGTTCGAGAAATTTGCAGATAGGATTCGCGAGATGCTGGGTTTGGAATTGAGGTATATTCCTGCAGATTTTTTTTTATATACTGAAATCAGAATAATATTTTTACAGTAAGGTATCAAACACAATTCTGTTTTAAGATTTTATATACACATACATATAAGTTAAAAGAAATTTTATTTTATTTAATGTAGGCATATATAGTAAAACAGAAATTTGTGGATAGCTAAGATATTGAAATGAAGGGATTTTATTAGACTGAATGTATATGAACAAAAAATTAGCTTATATTGGCAAAGTTTGATAGAAATAGGAATTTAAAAATTGTTATTGGGTTTATATAAAAAAGTTAGAATTTTTTTAGCATATAGGGTAATTTTAGTATATGTAGTTTCAAGGGAAAATAATAGAAATACATATTTACATTTTAAATTTACTAGTTATTTTAATCAAAGTATTGGGGTGATTAACCTGATTTATTTACTTATTTAATTTATTTTAGTATTAAAAGATTTTAAAAGGGAAAGACTATTTAGTTAAAAACAAATTGATAGTTAATTTAATGTATTAAAAAGGAAATTGATAGTTCGATTATTTCGGATATTAATAAACTGTATAAATATTTATACAAGGTCTGAATCGTAAAGAAAATAGCCGGTTTGGATCGGATTGCAAATTAAAGGTCAAAGGTGAGTTAATCTCACTCTTTTGGATTTTTATTTAAATTTAAATGGTTAAATTTAAATAATTGGTTGGATGGTTAAATTGAATTGATGTGCTATATTATATATAGTAGTATATAGTATATATTGGGTGATTGATTTCCCGCATTATTTAGCGGATGAGACCCTATGCGCCGCATAATAGCGGATGATATTATATAAATCCCATACAGCGCGATATTCACCTCGAAGTGGAATTGGTATTGTGCTAACATCAGTGGATGCAGGGAAATAGGTTGGAGGGATCCAACTGGATTCCTTAAAATTATTTAGATTGTTTAATATTCTGTGTTATGAATGTTTGATAATTGGAATATTAGTTACCATGGTTTGATTGGATATTCCGGTACACTGGGTTATCAAATTATATAAAATTGAATTTTTGAAAAGAAATATAAGAGTAAATTTTGGAAGTGAAATAATTATAGAATAAAAATAAGAATGAATGGGAAAGAAATAAAAGTGATATTTAAACCTGAAGTTAAATTGTAAAGTAGAGATTTAAATCAAGTTTTAAATCAAAGTTAAATATGGAATTCAAGTTAGTGAATCGCAGTTTTTAAACAAATAAAGTTTTTAAATTTAATTATTTTAAAAAAGTGATGTTTAAAACTGAAGTTAAATTGTAAAGTAGATATTTAAAACAAGTTTTAAATCAAAGTTAAATATGGAATTCAAGTTAGTGAATCGCAGTTTTTAAACAAATAAAGTTTTTAAATTAATTATTTTAACAACTTGAATGTTAAAGTGCATTTTGAAATTGATTTGAATTTAAAAATGAATTTGGTTTTAAATTCCTTTAAACTTCCTTTATAAAATGAGTAATTTATTTATTTAATGAAGTAGATAAAAAGGTAGGTAATTACAGGTTGAGATAAATCAAGAGTGATTAATATTTGTGGTTTAATTAATGATTAATTATTTAATGTTATTAAATTAGATTAGGATAAATTAAAATGTAATTAGAAATCATTAATTTATATAATCAATGATGTAATTAAAGATTGATTAATTAAGATTAATTAATCAATAATAAGTGACTTATGAGAAATTAATTAATATAAGTAATTAAGGATTAATGTAATTAATATAGTTAATTAATTTGTGAAGTAATTAAAGATTAATTATTGATTTTGGTTAAGAATAATTAATTTGTGAAATTAATTAAAGATAATTACTTGAATGTAATTGAAGGATAATTAATCCAGGGTGATTAATTAAGATAGATAATTAAGGGATGATTAATTAATTGATTTGAAATTAATTAATGTCAGCTGAAGAAATCTAAGTGATTGAAGTTAGTAATTCAATTAGAAGTGAATAAATTTATTTTGGATGTGATCAAGTTTGCTTATGGATGATTGAATGGTATTGGATGCCTTGAATGAGTTAATATCCCTGATAGGAAATGTTTTGTAGTATCATATGTTTGGGCAGACATATGAGACTCGAAGGGACCGGAGTCGAGTATTAGAAATACCTGAAACCACTTTGAATTTTTGTAGATTGATATGTGAAATCAATAGGCTGGAATGAAATGATTTAAGTGGATTGGACTATTTAATCTAAATTTTGGTACTTAGAGATTTGATATGTGAAATCAATAGGCTGGAATGTAATGATTTAAGTAGATTGGACTATTTAATCTAAGTTTTTGGTACTTAGATATTGATGTGTGAAATTAGAGAAGTCTATAACAAATTGTGAATTTGTAAATTGATACGAGTTACCCCGGGTTTTATATAAGTTGTATGCTTTGAATTCTATGTTCGATGGGTTACTCACGCTGGTTTCCAGCCTGACCCGGCTGTTACTTTGATGTATAGAGTGTTTCAACGTAAGGACTTTCTAGAGCTCAAGAGGCGAGCTGGATGGCAAGAAATTATAGAGTTTTTCCGTTATATTATTATTGTTGTATATCTGAGACATGATGGCTGTGTATATCCAGTATCTGTATATATGTGTGTAACTCTGATGTGTTAAAGTGAAATTTGACGAGTACAGTTTTCCTTTGTACAACTTTTATTATTTGTTATTATATTTTATCCGCTGTGAACGTGAGATGTTGGTGTTTCTGTTCTTCTTATTCTTCCATCTCTTCTTTTTTTCCTAACTATCTGGAATTTTCGGGATCGAAAATTCCGGGCTGTTACAGTTGGTATCAGAGCTGAAGGTTAAGCGAGAACCCTGGCTCTGGTGGGATTACTCATTAAGGATAGGGTCAATGGTACCCTAGAATGAGTTGAGTGTATTTGTATATGAGAGCGTACTTGTTATTTTCTGATATAATGATTTTAAATGATTTTATATAAGAATATATTTTGATATATATAAAGCAATATTTCATTAAAATAAATATTAAGTTAATTGGTTGTTAAGTCATTGGATTTAAATAGGAACAATGAGAACTAAGGGGCAATAGAAATACAACCAAACTGAAATTAAATCTTGAATTGGGAAAGAGTTTCAGAATAAGATGATAATGAATGGTTACAGATATGATAATCTTGGTTATTATCATAAATGATTGTTGTGTTTAATAATTAATGAGTAAGCAAAATGAAATGTTACAAAGAAGTAAAACATTTAGGCAAGTATGACCTATAAATTGGAACTGAAGTTGATCTGAATTGTGGAGTTTTAAATCTGGGTCCAGAATTTGAAAATTTTGTTCCAAAGTAATGAAGAAATAATAAATAATGTTATTTAATATTATTTGAATGATAGAGCTTGATTCAACAAGAGTCGTTTGAAAATTTTAAAGGGATTTGTCTGAATTTTAAACCAAAGACGGTTTAAATTTAAAAGTAACCTTGTGTGTAAAGGAAATAAATATGAAATAAACTCTAAGGTTGAGTTTTGAATTTTCCTTGGAATGTGATGTGAAACCCAAAGTGAAGTAAGTTTTAAACTTAAGTGGGAAGGTTATTAATCTGAAGTATAAAATTTGAATGGAAATGCAAATTGTGTAAATTTGACTGGATTAAGTAAATTGAATTTGACTTAGAGGAAGTTAAATAAGTTTGAATGCACAACCTGATTTGGAAATTTCAAGATGATATTGAGATTTAACTTAGGAAGTTAAAGGTTAATTTAATTGGGAGTTTGTATGATCTCAAAATGGGTTTGAGATCTGTAATTTGAAATGTATGGGTGTTTTAAAATAATTTGGATAATAATAATCTTTAAATTGTAAATTGGATTTGAATTATTATTTGAACCTTGAAGTAGGTTAGAAACGGAATTTGGATTCAAAATTAAATGGTTTAAAGATATAAGTTGATTTGATTTAAAGGATTAAATCAACATTTAAAGCTTTAACTCGAATTTATATAATTCGAGATGGTTTAAATTTGGAAATTTGAGTTGAATTAGTTCAAATTAAATTTGATTTAAATTAATTAGAATTGTGATTGAAGATGGATAAGTTTAAAATTTTAAATGGAAAATTTGAGTTGGATTGATTTGAAATGAAATTGAGGTTGAATGGGTTCAAATTAAAATGGGAATTGGGACTAATTCCAACAGAAATTGAGATGATTTGAAATTGAAGTGGGTTCAATTGATATTAGTCCAAATTGATTGGAATAATTTGGAATTGTAATTAAAGTTGAATAGATTTAAAATCAATGGAATTTGATTTGAATTTAGAAAGAAATTAAGATTGATTCAACTTGAATTGGGGTTAAATCAATTTCCATGGAAATTGAAGTTATTCAAATTGAAATTGAGTCAATTTAAATGGAAGTGGAAATTTAATTTGAATTGATGGGAAAGTGAACAGTTTTGACTCTGGACTATTTTCAATATAAATTGTTTTAATATAAACTTATTTTTCCAAGCTATTTAATATATACAACCTTTCTTTTTAAAGCTAAATTATTTTATATTTATTTTACAATTATTTTTGGAACTATTTAACAATTTTTCAACTGTTTTATAAACTAATTTCTATTTTTCAACTATTTTACAAATTAATTACTATTTTACAACTATTTTGAAATTATTTAAAATTTCAATAACTATTTGACTATTTTCCAACTATTTTATCGGTACTTAACTATTTTATAGCTATGTTACAAACTAATAATTATTTTTCAACGACTTATCTATTTTAAACTTTTCAAGCTATTTTCTAAATTTAAGCTGGACAGAGTTTAAACTGTTTATGATTAAATATCCATTTGAGATAAGAATTGAGGTGATAATCCGAAGGGTATTGAAGCAATGGTTAATAAATGAATAAGAACCTAAGGGAATGTGAATAGAAAAAGGAGATTGATTTAGTTAATAATCAATGAAGATAAATACGTAGGATGTATGTATATTATTCTATTCGCATAGTGATTTGATCCAGATTCGAACATAGAATTTCGAGATAGTTTATCGATCCGAGTTGGGGATTTTCACTCGATTTTCGACGGTGAACCTGGATATGGATTGTTGATTGGTTCTGGATATTCTCTATCATAGTTAGGCTATGCAAGGAGAATGATGGTTTCTGATCAAGAAACCAGATCTGAGTCCGCACTAGGAAGTCGGGTGAACGATACTAGTTCGGAAGTGAAATTGTGTGATCGAGTGAGCGATCAGATTAATATAGCATACGGATGATGTGTACATCGTACGGGTTTGAATGAAACTGATATTGGAAATTTCTATGATAAAAGTGAAAATTGGATATTTTTATGATGATAAGTAAGATGGAAACAACTTTATGAACAAAAAAGAGTAATCAAATTTGAATATTTGATTTTGAATAAACAAAGTTGAATATCTTTGTTATATTAGATAAATATCCCCTTGTTGAATCTATTGCCGGAAGGAAAGGATTTTGAAAGTGTTTGAAGTATAAAAGAAGTTTTATGCAAGTTTGAAATGATCCAAAGTTTTTAAAATAATATATATATATATATATGTATGTATATATATATATATATATATATATATAAAGGATCTTATGAGGATTTTGGGAAAAGGTTTTGGGAACCTTTGGTTTTGGAAAGGCTTTTGATTTTTGTTTAAAATCAATATTGGAATTTGGAAAGCCTAGTTTGCGAAATATCGATTTTGGGATAATCGATTTTGAGAAAAGGAGATTTATATTAAATTCATACTGGGTGTATGATTTGGAAGATACTATATGTGTATAGTATAAAGCGTTTTGATAATGGCTCTAGGGAAAAAGGCGCTCCCTTGTAACGAACTTATCAGGAGTGTCATAGGGTGGTACTGCCGTGAACCCTAAGAGGGGATTCTAAAGTTAATCCTGTGAGTAGTCTGGACAAAACTAGTTCCTGAGGATTATGAGTAGTGTGTAGCGAAAGTCGAGGGCGTTGATGCCTACAGAGGCATTTGGGTTATGCTGTGACGACAGTGTAACTCGATGTCACTGCGATCTACTGCAGACCATAGCAAGAGTCGTGTGTGCTGCTGAGAGCCAACAGTCTGTGTTTGATTTTATATCGGTAGAGTGCGACCTATGGTAACATAGCGGAAGTCGTGTGTGCTGCTAAGAGCCAACGGTCTACGTTTGATTTTACATCGGTAGACTGTGACCTATGTGGGAGTGGAGAAGTTTCATTTTGACAGCGAAAATCGAGGGCGCTGATGCCTACAATTACATGGACTTTTACTGTGATGGCCACGTAACCCTGGAATGTAACTGCGATCTGTTGTGGGTTCCATGGCGTAAACGTGGGGGGCGGAGTGCCTACAGTTACATGGACTTTTGCTGTGATGGCAACGTAACCCAAGATGTAACTACGACCATGGATGGGGGTGATGATTTCTAGAGCATTCTCACAAAAGATATTTCCTCTATTTTCAAAAATTGTTTTCTATATTTTCGATAAAATTATTTTTCCATGTATTTTCACTGGGTTTACCAAGTACTTATAGATTTTCAGTCCTACGCCTGATCAACGTATGACCGAATTTCTGTAAGAACAAGGATGGACTGGTGGAGACATCGAGTTATGAGAAGTATTTTTATAAAAATCTATTTTACTAGTATTATGTGAGTTTAAAAGTATTTTTATAATTTTAAAATAAAAGTGTTGGAATTTTGGAAAATGAAAGAAATCCAAATTGGAATTATGAAAAAAATTGAACTCGGGAAAATTTAGTGAAGTGATTTTTGTAATAAAATCGAATATTGATATAAAGGTTGGAAGTAAGCTAATTAGCTAAATAAATTATTTGATAGAATATAGTAAAATTTAACTAGGTTAAATAAAATGGATTGTAAGTTAATAATAATGAGTTGGATTTGAAGTAAGTTAAAAGAATGGAAATGAAAACTTGAGTTATAAATTAAATTTGATTTGAATTGTTAGTAAATTGAATACAATTGAAATATTGCCGAATAAAAGAAAGTTGGATTGAAACAGAAATGGTTTGAATTGCAATTTAAGATCAAGGAGGTAGAAATAAATTGAAAATGGTCTTGTAATTAATTAAATGGTTGTGAATAAACTACAATAGAAGGAATTGAAATAAATTGAGTCGGAATCAATTTAAATTGGTTATAAAACTTAAGTAATTATTTGTTCACATGGATAACATCAAATTGCATAGAATGAATTGTCGTTTGACGTAAACGAAGGTAATTAAAATTTTATGAGTTGATAAAGATTAAATAAATGGGTTTTAAGATCAGTTGAAGTGAATATGAGTTTGTTTTGCTTAAAAATGAATTGAATGTAAGCAATTGAGTTGTAAACCATTTGAATTGAATAAAGTTGTATACGAATTGGTTGTAAACAATTAAAATTAATGTCGGAACCTTATAAGTTGCTTTTAAATATTGTTTAACCTGCATTGCTTATAGAAACTCATATATTTACTAGTTAAATATGTAAAATGTTGTTAAGTTACATGATTTTGGCACTTACATATTTGAATTAAGTAAGTACAGGTACCGGGAAGTCGCTTGGCTGGATTTGGTTGTGCTAATTGCTAAAATAATAAGCCGCTTTCTTAATATGCTAAATAAAGGTACACCTATGCAATAAAAAAATAGGAAATATGAACTGTTTTTGTTTTTCTGACCGTGTGCGTCGATGTATATATATTTATATCTCTTGTTAAATTGCAAAAGCTCCTCCATACAAAGGAGACTTTGCCAAAAAAATTCGGAAATTTTGGGAGTTCGAAGTTTTTTGAAATTTTTTGTTAGCGACAAAATGAATTTAAATTTGAAATTGAAATAAATTAGTGGATGAAACTAATTTAAAATAATGATATGAATCAGTTATAAATGGAAGATAAAATTCAATATTCAGAGTTGAAGATAAATAGAATTCATATGGAAAAGGGAAAACTAATTTGAGTAGAAGTAGATATGAAAACTTCTGTAAGGAAATGTTTAAATGATTTTAAAAAGCTATGATTGGATATTATTGCTAAGTAGGATATGTAGGTATTATAAAGGGAAAGGAAAATTGGTTTGATTTCAAAAGATAGTTTGAATTGCCCGACTAAATAGGTATGTGTTTAAATTTCTGTATGAAATTTGATTGGGTTTTTGATCTAGCCACTTGGCGTTTTGTTTTGTTTTGGAATTTGAGGGTCGTAGAGACATTTTGTAATTGTACGAGCTAGTCGCGCAAAGGAGAAGCTGGCAAAATTTTTCAAAAATTTAGAGAGTTAGAAATTTTTTGACAAAGTTTTGATAATTTAAATTTGGATTTAAATTCAAATTTGAATTGTTAAGTAAATAATATTATTGGGACTTATGGATAAGTTTGGAAAGCTAGAAAAGGGTTAATGTATCTTTAATAAAAATTTTGTTTTGAGAATTGTTTGGAATTGTTTGGTTCTGGGGAAAAGTTAATGGGTTTTGGACCATTCTTCTAAACTAGCAATTTCGGGGACGAAATTCTTTTAATGGGGGAGGAATGCGACGACCCGTAATTTTTAAGCATTTGAAATTGGAATATTCAATTGATTTTAAATATTTAAAAGTTAATTTTTAACTTGAATTCAAATATCACCATTTATTTGATAATTAAATTATTGAATTAAATAATTTGAAGTTGGGTAAATTGTTGAATATGGAGTTTTAAGCCTATTAAAAATAATCTGAAGGCTTGTAAAATTCATATTAATAATACTGAGGACAACAAAAGTTTAAATTTGAGTTTAAAGGTGATTTGTTCAGTTTTAAAAATATATCGTTTAAATCGATATTAAAATAGCCTTCCGAGGCGCAGTCTTGGAATTCGACGAAACCAGTTCCATTGGATCCGTAATATTGTATTATTATCGGATTTCAATTTTCATAGTGGTTGGAGTTATTGTGGGAGCATACGATATGTGAACGCGCTGAAATTTATATTGAAATATTTGAAAACTTATTTATTTATATACGTATTGACCAGCCAACTATTGTTCCTTCTCAAATACGCCAGTTTTCTTCCTTTAAACACGCAATCTTTCTTTTACCGTTTAAATCAAGTCTCCCCTTATCCTTCAGTAAAATCAATTCGAACAAAACACAAGAGAAAAAAAGAAAGAAAAATGGCCGAAGTCTTCTCGTCAATTTTCTTCTCTTCCTTCCCCAATTCGATATCAACGATATCGAATAGCCGTGTCAGGGTTCTAGTCGGGTTCAAACCCGAAGCTCCTACAATTTGCTCGACTATCTAGTTGAGATCTATTGGGGACGCACACGCGAAGCGAGAGATCGCTAGGGCTTGGTTTCGCTCGCTGTAGGTTTGCATAGTAGATGAGAGGAAGGAAATTTGGGAACTGAGGTCGCCGATGTTGGGGCGCGAGTGTGTTGAAGGAGGGATGTTTGGCCGCGATTTCGAGATCGCGTTGAACTCCGCGTGACGTGGATGGGTCGAGGATGAAAGAGGGTAGCTCGTACTCGAGCAGGGCAGTGCCGTGATTTTGGTGACAACGTTCGAGAAATTTGCAGATAGGATTCGCGACATGTTGGGTTTGGAATTGAGGTATATTCCTGTAGATTTTTTATATATACTGAAATCAGAATAATACTTTTACAGTAAGGTATCAAACGCAATTCTGTTTTAAGATTTTATATACACATACATACAAGTTGAAGGAAATTTTATTTTATTTAATGTAGGCATATATAGTAAAACAGAAATTTGTAGATAGGTAAGATATTGAAATGAAGGGATTTTATTAGATTGAATGTATATGAACAGAAAATTAGCTTATATTGGCAATGTTTGATAGAAATAGGAATTTAAAAATTGTTATAGGGTTTATATAAAAAGTTAGATTTTTTTTATGCATATAGGGTAATTTTAGTATATGTAGTTTCAAAGGAAAATAATAGATATACTTATATACATTTTAAATTTACTAGTTATTTCAATTAAAGTATTAGGGTGATTAACCTGATTTATTTACTTGCCTAATTTATTTTAGTATTAAAAGATTTTAAAAGGGAAAGATTATTTAGTTAAAAACAAATTATTAGTTAATTTAATCTATTAAAAAGAAAATTGATAGTTCGATTATTTCGGATATTAATAAACTGTATAAATATTTATACAAGGTCTAAATCGTGAAGAAAATAGCCGGTTTGGATCGGATTGCAAATTAAAGGTCAAAGGCGAGTTAATCTTACTCTTCTGGATTTTTATTTAAATTTAAATGGTTAAATTTAAATAATTGGTTGGATGGTTGAATTGAATTGATGTGCTATATTATATATAGTAGTATATAGTATATATTGGGTGATTGATTTCCCGCATTATTTAGCGGATGAGTCCTTATGCGCCACATAATAGAGAATGATATTATATAAATCCCATATGCCACGATATTCCACCTCGAAGTGGAATTGGTATTGTGCTAACATCTGTGGATGCAGGGAAACAAGTTGGAGGGATCCAATTGGATTCCTCAAAATTATTTAGATTGTTTAATGTTCTGTGTTATGAATGTTTGATAATTGGAATATTGGTTACTATGGTTTGATTGGATATTCCGGTACACTGGGTTATCAGATTATATAAAATTGGATTTTTGAAAAGAAATATAAGAGTAAATTTTGGAAGTGAAATAATTATAGAATAAAAATAAGAATGAATGGGAAAGAAATAAGTGATATTTAAAACTGAAGTTAAATTGCAAAGTAGAGATTTAAAACAAGTTTTAAATCAAAGTTAAATCTGGAATTCAAGTTAGTGAATCGCAGTTTTTAAACAAATAAAGTTTTTAAATTTAATTATTTGGCAACTTGAATGTTAAAATGCATTTTGAAATTGATTTGAATTTAAAATGAATTTGGTTTTAAATTCCTTTAAACTTCCTTTATAAAATGAGTAGTTAATTTATCTAATGAAGTAGATAAATAGGTAGGTAATTACAGGTTGAGATAAATCAAAAGTGATTAATATTGATGGTTTAATTAATGATTAATTATTTAATGTAATTAAATTAGATTAGGATAAATTGAAATGTAATTGGAAATCATTTATTTATATAATCAATGATGTAATTAAAGATTAATTAAATAAGATTAATTAATCAATAATAAGTGATTTATGAGAAATTAATTAATATAAGTAATTAAGGATTAATGTAATTAATATAGTTAATTAATTTGTAAAGTAATTAAAGATTAGTTATTGATTTTGGTTAAGAATAATTAATTTATGAAATTAATTAAAGATAATTAATTACATGAATGTAATTGAAGGATAATTAATCCAGGGTGATTAATCAAGATGGATAATTAAGGGATGATTAATTAAATGATTTGAAATTAATTAATGTCAAGTGAAGGAATCTAAGTGATTGAAGTTAGTAATTCAATTAGAAGTGATTAAATTTATTTTGGATGCGATCAAGTTTGCTTATGGTGATTGAATGCTATTGGATGCCTTGGATGAGTTGGTATCCCTGATAGGAAGTGTTTTGTAGTATCATATGTTTGGGCGGACATATGAGACTCGAAGGGTCCAAAATCGGGTATTAGAAATACCCAAAACCACTTCGAATTTTTATAGATCGATATGTGAAATCAATAGGCTGGAATGAAATGATTTAAGTGGATTGGACTATTTAATCTAAATTTTGGTACTTAGAGATTTGATATGTGAAATCAATAGGCTGGAATGTAATGATTTAAGTAGATTGGACCATTTAATCTAAGTTTTTGGTACTTAGATATTGATGTGTGAAATTAGAGAAGTCTATAAAAAATTGTGAATTTGTAAATTGATACGAATTACCCCAGGTTTTATATAAGTTGTATGCTTTGAATTCTATGTTAGATGGGATACTCACGCTGGTTTCCAGCCTGACCCGGGTGTTACTTTGATGTAATGCTCGGGTCAGACCGAGTATTACATATTTTCAGGTAAGGACGTTCTGGAGCTCAAGAGGCGAGCTGGATGGCAAGAACGTATAGAGTATTTCCGCTGTATTATTATTGTTGTATATCTGAGACATGATGATTGTGTATATCCAGTATTTGTCTATATATGTGTAACTCTGATGTATTAAATTGAAATTTGACTAGTACAGTTTTCCTTTATACAACTGTTATTATTCGTTATTATATTTTATCTGCTGTGAATGTGAGATGTTGGTGTTTCTGTTCTTCTTATTCTTCTATCTCTTCTTTTTTTTCCTAACTATCTGGAATTTTCGAGATTGAAAATTCGGGCTGTTACAGAATCTTAATTTTTTTCACACTTTGTTCCTATGAAGAGGTAATTCTTGATCTAGAATGGAAAAATGCAATGGATGAGGGACTTTCTTCTTTACATATGAGCAATACTTGGGATTTTATTTCTTTGCCTTCTGGTAAGAGTGTAGTTGGATGTCATTGGATATATAAGATCATGATTAATTTTGATGGATCTATTAAGAGATATAAATCTAGATTAGGTTAAAAAGGGTATACTCAATAGTTTGACACGAATTATGAGGAAACTTCTGCTCTTATTGCGAAAACAACAACTATTAATGCTTTTCTTCTAGTAGTCTCAGTTCGCCAGTAGTCTATCTCCCTACTTGATGTTAAAATTCCTTTTTAAATGGAGATTTCCAAGAAGAAGTTCATAGTGATCCACATGATTCTAGGTATGTTTACAAGCTTAATATGACATTGTATGTTCTAAAACAATCTCTTTGAGCTTACTTTGAGAAATTTTTTATTGTCATATCTTCTCTTAAATATATTTTTGTAGTAATCATGATCCTGCTCTTTTTGTAAGTGCACTAATGGAAAATGTATCATTTTATCTTTGTATGTATATGACTTGATTATCATTGACAATGATGGTTCTTAATTTTGAAGGCTGAGTTAGCAAAACCATTTGAAATCAAGGATTTGGATCCATTGAAATATTTCTTAGGTATGAGAAACCCTATTCACCCAAAAGTTATCTTCTTTCTCAATTTAAATATATTGCTGATATTGTTAAGCAAGTTAGGATTACTTATAATAATAATACAGTCGGCACTCCCAATATCTTCTTCTTCTAATAATGAAGCTTTTTCAGATTCTATTATGTACCTTACTATCATGGAAACTTGTTATATCGTACTATTATTCATCTAGATATTTCATATGTTATTCATATTGTTAGTAGTTTGTGTCTTCTACATGTATAGTCCATCGGATTATTGACATTTGCATATTAAGATATCTTAAAGGTACAATTTTTCATAATGTTATAGGCATTTTCTCCTGTAGCGCGTCGAATGTAGAAAAATCATCAAAAATATAAAGATAGCTAAAAATCATGTGATTAGATTGCCATCACATGATCATTGGGTGAGATAAAGAAATAAGAGGATCAAATGCTAACTTTGGGAGGATATAAGAAGAAATGAAGTTTAGTTAGGTAAGGTATTTGTTTGGGCATAAGAAGGTTCCATTCTAATCAACACAAACGGTCCAACATCGAACAAAAATGGTCCAGTAGTTAGTGACTACTGAACAAAATAGTTTAATGTTGTAAAAGTACCAAACAAGAAAAGTGGTCTGATTTACCTACCAAACCAATTGATAACAAACAGATTTGCTCATATATAGAAAATGTCTATTTTACAGGGAATGCTAAGCTGATTTCATTACAACTTTATACCGATATATACCTAATGGATGAACAAAAACGACAGATGAGTTTTGAGAGCTCTACAAATACCAACCATTATTTTTGTGGTTGCATTCATCATTTTCAATCAATTGTCATTTTATTTTGTATTTCTACCTTATACGATATCTATAAGAAAATATTGAGATTTATAATAGATGTAGACAAATTTCCGCCAAACCATCATAAATTGGGCGTGTTCTTTCTTTTCTTCAATGGACTTTTACATTATTTGTTTGTAATTAACTCTCAGCGAAACACTACTTCATATGCAATTAACAGCTGTAGAATACACCTAGTATTTATGGCTCAACTTAAATCCTTAGAGTTGCATGCTCATTTTTATGCAAAATGGTGCTTTCATGGAGAACATTCTCAGTATTGCACTTGGGTGTAAGGCCATGACTCTTGTAACTAGAAAGGATGTTGGGAGCACCATCGCACATAACCCACCTGCAATTTATAAAGGGAATATTCAACTGGTACCTCTTCACTATCTAATATGGTTGAATTGAATGATTTGCTTACTAGCAAATAAAAACCAATGATGGATCAACCTCTAAAATGCTTGGGGAAACAACAAAATACTACCCATAACACTAAGAAAAGGGAGAACCCAGTGTAGGAACCAGGCCGATTTGTAGTAGGTGAAATGGATAAATTTCAAAATCTTCCCTAATTGGATCATAGTAGATTTACGATGTCCAATAAGTTTCACTAGATCTAGTCTAGTTACTAAATAAAATCATATCTTATTTAACTTTATTTTGAATTTGATAATTAATCATATTAACTAGTTTAACTAAATATATAATATAAACATGCGTATAACTATATATGTTTACATATAGATATTGAGATTTATATCTATTGTATACACTTACATATTATACTTGCATATACATATAACAAATTCATATGCATATTGAGAGTATAAATGTCTAAATATGTACCTATGTTTGAATATACAATAATATACGTGTATGATTTTTATACATATATTGATAGTACCAAATACACACACACATGCATATATAGTTTAGACATATACAAACATATATGTGATATTTTGTTACCACTTGTATATTTTTAATATATAAACACTTGAATAAAATTATGAAAATAATTCTTCATAAAATTAGATGTTTCAAAATAAGAGAAAGGATGAAAAGTAAAGATGGAAATTATACATACATACATACATACATACATACATACATACATACATACATACACACACACATATATATATATATAACCAAATCAGAATTAAAAGGAAATAGTATAAAGTGATATTTTAGATTCCCTTTTACAAACATCATTTAATAATAGTTTCATTACCATATGAAATTTCATGCCTAATCATAACAAAATCCAAACATTTAAAATTGCAAATCTTATAGTACACAATCAGCATAAAAGTAAAGTCATTGTCATAATTTAATGAATTGCACCGATGGCACAATCAACTCAAAAACATTACACATATAAATATACTCATATATGTATACACTAAATTAATATTTAACTTCAAAATATAAATTTGACTAAGTATGAACTTGAATATATTAATTTAGAAAAAATTAACTTATCTAAAAATTTAACTTGATGTTGATTTACAATTTTGAAAAACATGAAAATGAATCATGCAAATACAAACAGACACACATAGCTTAATTTTAATGACCATAATTTTTAGTAACATTATTTAGGATATTTAATTAGCTAAATTAAATGAAATAATGTATTAATTAAGGATTGAGATTTGTGATTAAATTAAGGGGTAGCCGTGCCATGTAAACAATGAAATAACGATGAGTTAAAATGAAATAAAGAAGGGGTAAAATAGGAAGAAGAGTATTCTTATACCCTAACCCTTAGGAATTCATTTACACGTTCATTTCAAAACCAAGGACAAAGTAGAGGCCGACCATCATTAGACAAGCTAGAGAAAGAGAAAGCAATCAAGGGAAAAAGAGTAACCAAAATCAAATTCATTCAAATCTCAAACTCTTTAATCTCAAAGCTAATGTGAATAATGAATACATCTCATATTGCTTAATTGTTTTTAGTTTTAAGGTTAATCTGATTTATTTTGCAAGGTTATGCCATGTTTTTAATGATTAAATGTTTATATGCTCCTGTTGATGATTTATGCTTATTCATATAGCTTTTATGATATGTTTTAATGTGAAAATCCTATGAAAGACATCCAAATGCTTGCATTTTTAGATTTAGATCAGAAATGATATTTTAGAGATGTGCTTCAATTTTCATAATTTTTTGAATTTATGTGTATTTTACACCAATTTTCTAGTGAAGAAATTTTTTATTTGGGTTTAAAATAATTTATGGCTTAATTATTTATATTTTTGGATTGAAATTAATTTATGTTAGAAAACATATTAAAAAGGATTTTCTAGAACTTTTATAGAATTTTCCTAAGTGTTTAAAAGATATATAAAATTATTTAAGGTATGATACTTAAATGTTTTATATGTTTATAAAAGGAGAAGGGGTATTTTGTAAATAAACTAAATTGTTTATTTCTAAAATATTGGCACCGCTTTTAGAAAATTAATTAGAAACCATTAATATTTTGAAAAAGAAAGTAGGTTAGTTGAAAAGAATTACTTAAAAATGATAAAAATCACTTTAAACATGCTTTTTACACGTCTCACCACTTTCGAAACCTAGCTTTCAACTGTGTTCCTCCACCACCATCACCATTGAAACTAATGTGCATGGCATCAAAGACTTGGTGCGTAGCAAATTAGATATTGGCGGAAAGTATTGGTCGAAACCAGGGGTTCCAAAAGGGTCGAAGCATTACTTTTCTTTCAAATGAAAACGCGCTTGCTTTTCTTTCGAAGGGTAAGTTTTCGACTTGGGTGGCTTCCGACTAGGTCAAATTGACTTAAGGAATGGTTTCGAAAATGGTTGTGCCTTTTGTTTTAAGTAAAAGCTTTCATCATGGTTGAAACCCCTTTGCTGCCACCTTTTTCCTTTTGAAGCAATGCATTCAAAAGGGTTGTTTTGTTTTAAAAACATAGCCGCTTCTCCAATGCTTTCAAAGACTGGTTTTAACACTATCACTTCTTTACTTAGGAAATGCTTTCGAGAGAGTGGTTTCGACTTAAATGTTTTATGACCCTTTTGCTCTGTTGAAGGTAGAACCCAAAGGTTTCGAAGGAGATGGTTTTAAATGGTTTCGGAAGGTTGTTCCACATGTTTTGCTCGAACCTATATGGTTTTGAAAGGTTGATGTTTTAATGATTTCGGAAGGTTTTAATGATGGTTTCGAAAGGGTGGTTCCCAAATGGTTTGAAAATATTTAAAAGGAAAGGTTTTCCAATGTTTTCGAAAGACAATGTTTAAGTGTTTAAAATAGGATGGAAAAGGTTTTATAGCTTTCGAAGGAAAGGTTTTTCAAAGTTTTGAAAGATTTATATAAATGGTTTCGAACGGAATGATTTTGTCTTTCGGCCTAGGTAAGAGAAAGGGGTTTACTTTGATTCAAATGGGGTACTTTTAATGGATTCGAAAGAGGTACTTTCAAAGGTTTAAATGTTTTAATCAACAAGGATTCGAGTAAAGTATATAGAACATGGCATGGGGATTTTGGGTAAAGCATAGAGTATACATTTTCCTTGTTTATGTTTGATTTAAAGGTTTTAAATCAATTTGAGATGAAAAGGTTTTAATGGAAAATTTAAGTGAAGATTACCCTAAGTAAAATGACTCAAATATTTGTATACTAGATGGGACTGGTATAGAGTCACGCCCTATACATTAGCTACTAGCCCCAACTAATTTAGTCCAAAATTCCTATGTGTAGGGCTTTGTCACAGGTAAGACTAAAATTACGTTACACAAGGAAAGGAAAACATTTTTACAAATGTAGGTTATTCGTGAGTCTATAAAACCTTTAGATCTGGAAAAAGTAAGTTAGGGACAGACCGTCCAGAAGAGGAGTATCTAACAAATGTTAGATTATTTATTATATTGTCTGGTAGGCCCGAGTTAGCCAAAAATTAGTGGTTAGCCAAACAAAACTATAGTGCTCAGATAAATCGTCCATTTATTACCGTATATTTATGTTTACATGAGAATGCTTTACAGTTTTAACCTGCTTTGGTTGCTGGATTATGATTTGCAAAATAAATGTTTTAAAAGGATATTAATGAGGGGAAACCCGTTTTGCTAAGCAGCGTGGTTTCACTTATTCTCAAATAGCCGAGATGTATAGTGTTATTCACACCAGGCTTTATGCCTGACTCAAAATTTACGTTTTCTCCTTAAACTCTTAGATTCTCAAAATTGATTGGAGTAAATTAAGAGTTTGGTTTTTCAGGTTTTTAGTATGTTGGCAAATAAAGCAAGGAGACGAGTCAAAGGCTGACATATAGCTATTTAGGAATTGTTGTTTTATTTTGTTTTATATTCCACTGTGTTGTACTAAGACAGTTAGTCCATTAGTTCTCTGATCATCCAAGGGGCATCATCATATGTCACACTTGGCGTATTTTGTAATAATCATATTTGATCTGAACCTAGAAAGCATTATGGGATTATGTAATCTGAATATGAAATATTGTTTCGAAATGTAATTAGAAAAGTGGTTTTAATCAGTGATGATTTTATTTCATGTTCATGTGACTTTGATATTATGGATACCATTAACAAAGCCATATTTTACCAATGGAAATAATACTATAGATGACGACAACATCTATAGTGCTTAGCTTTGAGCCTCAAGATAGGGGATATTACAACTTGGTATTAGAGCATGGGTTTATGAAAAACTTAAACTAAAATGATTTTTGAAAACATAATCCTAAGGAATTAGAGATAAGATAGGGGTATGGGATAACGCTACGGTAACGTACATATATTTGCTATAAATATAAGTATACATTATATCTCTATTCTCCTACCTCTCTTAGGCTATTCTTCTGTATCTCATGAGGCTTGAATATAGATATGGATGTTAGAAGTGGAAGAGTGAATCTTGGGGGAAGCACCATAACAAATTGTAATGCCAGACCAAATACGAGAAGGAATCAAGGTCAGGCATAAGCTGGAAATGTTGGTGTTGGAGTTCCGCAAGTTGATATAAGAGCTATGTATAAGCTTTTCATGAATATCATGCATGCGGTTGTTGCTACTGGAGTGGCTGGAGGAAATGCTGTAGGAGGAGTTCAGGAAGCTGCAGCGGTCAACAACTATGCTGTTCTGAATAGAGATTACACTCGGTTGGGAGGAAAAACGTTTATTGGTATTGAAGATCGTATTGAAGTAGAAAACTAGGTTCTACATTGTGAGAGGATCTTTGCAGACTTGGGACTCAATGATGAGCAGAAGAGACGGCTTGCACTGAGACAGCTACAGGGAGCAGCTTTATTCTGGTGGAATCATGTGACAGTTGGGGTTAATAAGAAAATATGACTTGGGTTGAGCTAAGGAGAAGATTTGAGGAGAGGTTTTTGCCTAAGGTTGGTAAGTCTGCCTTACTTAGGAAGTTTACTGAAATGGAGCAGGGAGACATGATGGTGTTAGAGTATGCTAGAAGGTTTGAGGAGTTAGTTAGGTATGGATACGCCACTATAGATACTATGATGAAGAGAAATGAGAAGTTCATCAGGGGGTTGAAGCCTGAGTTAGCCAGGGCTACATTACCTCACATTAGAGATCCTTATGATTTTGTAGTTGAAATGGCTTTAAGGCAAGAGGAAATGATTTCTTCTCTTGAGAGGAATAATGCCAAGGAGGTCCTGGTGGGGCAGGGTCAGAAAAGAAAAATTTTCCATAAGAAAGTGGCTCAGAAGGGAGGAGTCGCAAAGAAGGGGAAAACAGAAGTTGTCGACTATAAATGTGATAAGAAGGGGCATTATGATCATGAATGCCTCTCTGGAAATGGAAAGAAAGTAGAAAAAAAGAAGAGCGTGAGATGTTACAACCTCGATCAAATTGGTTGCTATAAGAACCAGTGCAAGGAGCCAGCAAAGCATGGGAAAGCCAAGTATTTGCATTGGAACCTGCTACCTCAAGAGCAATACCGCAAGAGAAAAGGAAAGTAGTGTTGGGAGGTATGCTTTCGATCCATGGTATATCAGTCAATGTTCTATTTGATACCGGTGCATCGCGCTCTTTCATATCTCATTGTTTGTTAGATAAGCTTAACCTAGAACCCTTGTACCTAGTTGCTTTCTTTGCAAATCCGATAGGTGTGTATGCGACTCTTGGGATGAGATGTGACCACCTAGAGTTTGATTTGTTATGTCATGTCTTTGTTTTCAGTTTGCATGTGTTTGATTTCATACGATTCGGAATTATTTCGGGTATGGATTGTTTAAGTAAGTACGATTCTAGGATATTTTGCCGTGATAGGAAAATATCGCTTCTAGACACCTGGACTATAATGATTGGATTGTAGATACCATGGAAAGCCTAGCTGTGAGCTGAATGCTTTATTGGGTGTTATGGAGGTAGAGGATGAGTTAAATCGAGGCTTCATGGTTAGAGAATTCGCGGATGTCTTTGAACCTGTAGTTGGACTGCGACTGAAACAAGCCATTGAGTTTCAGATTGATTTAATACCTGGAGCAGAACCAGTGAGTAGGCTGCCAACCAAGATGACACCTACTGAGATGAGGTAATTAAAGATGCGTTTAGTGGATTTGGGACGTAATATTTTTATCAGACCAAGTAGTTCGCCGTTGGGAGCAACCGTAGTGTTTGATAAGAAGCCGGATGGATCATTATCGTAAGTTGAATGAGAAGACGATAAAGAATTGATATCTATTGCCTAGAATTGATGATTTGTTCGTTCAGTTAAGTGGAGACAAGGTATTTTCACAATTGGATTTAGCAATAGGGTTCTATCAAATTAGAGTGGCAAAGGATCGTATTCCTTTGACGGCGTTTAAAACCAGGTATGGATTGTACGAATGGTTAGTGATGCCGTTCGGACTGACTAATGCGCCAACATTCTTTATGGATTCGATGAACCGAATTTTTCCAGAGCACTTGGATAGGTTCACATTGGTGTTCATGGATGATATTGTTATACTCTAAGGATGAAAGGGAGCATGAAGTTTACCTTCAAGTGGTGCTTGAGACGTTGAAAAAGAATCAATTAAGGGCGAAGTTTTCGAAGTGTCATTTCTGAAAAAAGGAAGTGAAGTTTCTTGGTCATGTAGTCTCGGAGAAAGGGTTGTTTATTGATCCGACTAAGATTGAAGTAGTGAATTACTGGAAGAGACCCGAGACGGTGACTGGGATAAAGAGTTTTCTTGGATTAGCTAGATATTATTGGGGTTTCATAAAGAACTTTTCGTGGATAGCAGCAACAATGACTAAGATAACACGAAAGGTGTGAAGTTTATGTGGACCAATAAGTGTGAGGAAGCATTTTGGAGTTTGAAACACTTATTGGCCCATGCACATGCATTAGTTATTCCAGAAGGGAATTAGGATTTGGTAGTATATACAAATGTGTATGGAACTGGATTAGGAGTTTTGTTAATGTAGAGATGTAAAGTGATTGCTTATGCTTCTCGACGACTTATACCACATGAGGTTAGATATCCAATGCATGATTTGGAGTTAGCTGTAGTGATTTTTGCATTGAAGGTGTAGAGACATTACCTTTTACGAGAGAGATTTGAGTTATATATGGATCATAAGTCATTGAAGTACTTGTTCTCTTAGAAGGAACTGAACATGAAATAGGAGAGATGGTTGGAATTTATAGCTGCTTATGATTTTGGAATTGAGTATACACCAGGAAAAGACAATAAGGTTGCCAATGCGCTTAGCAGAAAGCACAAGAATGCAACGTTGGCAATGATAGCTAAGTGGAAAGATTTGGAAGCTTTGTCAACTTGCAGAGTGTAGTGGAGATCTGAAGCTAGGTCTAGTGGAGAATCTGTTATGTTATTTTGTTTGGAAATTCGACCGATAATGATCGAAAGGATTACTTCTAAATAGATAGAGGATCCAATATTAGTTGAATGGATCAGGAAATTAAGGGATGCAACGGGGAGCGATGACTTGAAGAATTTTAGTCTTGGCTAGAATAGATGACTAAGAAAGAAATGTAGGTTATGTGTTCCAAATGTGGGAGACATAAGGAAAGAAGTTTTAGAGGATTGCCATCGTTCGAAGTTCATTATTCGTCCAGGAGGGACCTAAGGTGTATCAGGAAATGAAGAGAAGTTTCTTCTAGGAAGGTATGAAGAGGGACGTAAACTTATAAGTGAAGCGGTGTATGAACTGTCAACAGGTAAAAGCTGAACATCAGAAGCCAAGTAGGTTGCTTCAGCCATAAGATATTCCAGTATGGAAGAGGGATTCTATTTCTATGGATTTTGTAGATGGGTTGCCAAGATCTAATAGAGGAAATGAAATTATATGTGTCATAGTGAACAGATTAACCAAGAATGCCCATTTCATTCCTGTTAAGTCAACTAGAACAGCACTTATTTTAGCTAAGTTATTTATGAAGAATGTAGTTAGACTGCATGGAATTCCTAATAGTATAGTGAGTGATAGATTCTTGTTCACTAGTGAGTTCTGAAAGAGTCTACAAGATATTTTAGGAATCAAGCTCAAGATGAGTATCGCTTAACATCCACAGATCGATGGGCAAATGGAAAGAGTTGACAATGTCTTGGAGGATTTGTTAAGAGATTGTGTGTTAGATTTTGGGGAATCATGGGAAAACCATCTACACTTAGTCGAATTTTCATATAACAACAACTGTCAGACTAGTTTAAGTATGGAACCGTTTGAAGCTTTGTATGGAAGGCCATGCAAATCTCCAGTTTGTTTTTTAGACACTAGGGATAGGTTGGTTCTTGGTCCATATTTGGTTAAAGAAGCTACAAAAAAGATTGAGTTGATTCGGGCTAGGATGAAGGAAGCTCAGTCTAGGCAAAAGAGTTATGCAGATAGAAGACGGAAAGACTTAGATTTCTCTGTTGGAGATCATGTTTTTATTAAGGTGTCATCGATGAAAGGTGTGATTTAATTTGAAAAATCAGGAAGTTGCAACCGAGATTTGTAGGACCATTTCATATTGTAGAGAGGATAGAGGAACTGGCATATATAGTAGAGTTACCGAATAGTTTGGTAGGAGTCCATGATGTTTTTCATGTTTCTCATCTAAGAAAGTGTGTTAGAGATCCGGATTGTACTATAACACCGACTATGTTAGAGGACTTAGTAGTAGAACCAAACTTGACTATAGTTAGAAATCCAATTCGGATAGTTGCGAGAGATGAGAAGGCTAAGGAACAAGACAGTCATAATTGTGAAAGTCTAGTGGAGCGATATGGAGAGAGACTGTACCTGGGAAACTGAGAGCAAGATTAGAGATGCTTATCCTGATTTGTTTGATGATATTTTTTACCTTTATAATTGATTTTTTGTGTACCTTATCGCAATTTCAAGGATGAAATTCTTCAAGGAGAGGAGTCTATAATGACCCTAATTTTTCGTAACATTATTTAGGATATTTAATTAGCTAAATTAAATAAAATAATGTGATGATTAGAGCATTGGGATTTGTGACTATATTAAAGGGTAGTCGTGCCATGTAAAAAATGAACTAAAGATGAGTTAAAGTGAAACAGAGAAGGGGTAAAATAGGAAGAAGAGTATTCTCATACCCTAAACCCTTAGGAATTCATTTACATGTTCATTTCAAAACCAAAGACAAAGTAGAGGATGACCACAATTAGAAAAGCTAAAGAAAGAGAAGCAATCAAAGAAAGAAGAGTAATCAAAATCAAATTCAGTCAAATCTCAAACTCTTTAATCTCAAAGCTAAGGTGAATAATGACTACATCTCATATTTCTTAAATGTTTTCAGTTTTAAGGTTAATCTGATTTATTTTGCAAGGTTATGCCATGTTTTTGAATGACTAATTGTTTATATATGCTTGTTGATGATTTACTCTTATTCATATAGCTTTTATGATATGTTTTGATGTGAAAACCCTATCAAATGACATCCAAATGCCTTGCGATTTTAGATTTAGATCAAAACTGATCTTTTAGAGATGGATTTCAATTTTCTGAGTTAATGTGGATTTTTATTAATATTCTAGTGAAGAAAATATTTGTTTTGGTTTAAAATAATTTACGGCTAAATTATTTATATTTTGGGTTTGAAATTAATATATGTTAGAAAACATATTAGTAATTACTTTTTGGATTTTTTTTTGAATTTTCCTAAGTGTTTTAATAACTATATAATATTAGTTAAGGTATGAGACTTAAATGTTTTATATATTTATAAAAGGAGAAGGGGTATTTTGTAAATAAATTAAATTGTTTGTCTCTGAAATATTGGCAGCAATTTAGAAGAGAAATTAGCAACCAACAATATTTTGACAAACAAAGCAGGTTAGTTGAAAAGAATTATGTAAGAAGGTTAAAAATTAGTTTAAACACGCTCTTTACATGTTTCACCACTTTGGCAGTGTTCCTCCGCCGCCATCACCAACGAAACCAATACGCATGGCATCAAAGACTTAATGCGCAACAAATTGGATATAACGGAAGGTATTGGGTCGAAAACAGGAGTTCAAGCGCTACTTTGCTTATAACACCCGCATCTTTATATAATTATATAAAATCAGTTGAATTAATATAATTGCAAAACAAAATATAAATGTCCAATATATGCATTTAAGAATTAAGAGGCTACCTATATTATGATAAGCAATTGGGTGTGATTAATTGACGCATCAATCAATTAAAAGGGGAATTAATTAAGAGACATAGAGACGTCAATCAGTCAGAGAATATGTCACTTTTATAACATTAATTAATTAAGAGATCTTCTAATAAAGGGAAATGTATGTGGGGAACAAATTAAATGATAACATACATATATTAATTTATAATTGACGCAATTAATTAATTAAGAAATTAATTAGAGACATTAAGTAAGCGTCAATTAATAAAAGAGGAAAACTTAAGCGTCAATTAATAAAAGAGGAAAACTTATATGTCAATTAATTGGGTAATGAATTGATGGTTCAAATATATACAACTAATAAATGTGGGATTGAGTGACGCATTGGATTTAATTTGGACATTGATTAAAATGCGAAAACGTGTCAATTAATTAATTAGCAACCAGTTGAGCATTTTAAAAAGGGTGTCATTAATCAAAGAATATGCCCTTGTTAAAATAGCTAATAATGTGAATTAATTAGTTTGAAGAAAATGCTAGTTATATGATTATTTGTTTCCAAGTTAAAAAGAATAAGAAAGAATTGGAATGCGTACAAAAATCAAACGGAGTAATTAAGTTTATGATGAAGGTAAGTTAATAAGAATAAATTAAAAAGTACAACTTTTATACACAATCAATTAATGAAGGTATTAATTGACATATTCAAATAGGTAAGAAATTATAACATATAAGAATCAATTAATATTGGATACACACACACACACGCATACACACACACACATATATATATGATCTAATTAATTGGATAATTAATGGAAGAATCTTATTTGGAAGGAAATTTGAATTAATAGGGTCGTATAACAAAGGAATAAATGAATAACTTTGAAGAATTATACGTTATAAGCTAACGTAAACAAATCAATAAATGATGGTGAGTATTGTTTTTAGGGTTAATCGGATGGTTCATACTTGTTTACTACACCTATAAATTGAATGTAACTTAACCCTAGCCTACACTATTTTCTCTAAATCAGCTGCTGTCATTTACAATAAACTTCTCTTCTCCATCTTCCTTTCTCCTCTATCAATCAAATATTTCCCAAAAAAATTAAGCAAGGATATACATACAAGAAAATCAGAGAATTGTCAAACAAATCAGGGAATTTAGAGCGAATTAAAAAGGGGGAAAAGCGTAGCAAATTAAATGGCATAGATATTGAAGCTAAGGATCACATGTGAGTGGATTTATTTATATATCTGTTAAGTTTAAGATATATTATCATTAAATTCCCATTTAGATAATTTTATTCAATAATTTATCCTATTAATTAAGTTACGTTGAACTATAAGGAATTTATAGTTTATTTACAGTATTAGTATTTATTTACGTCTGTTTCTACTTTTAGGATTTCTATGCAAGCATCATTCTTCTTCTATTTTCTCCTTTTCTTCACGTATGGATTAGAATAGATTAAAAGTGAATATGGATTAAATAATTAATAATACTGAAATGAAGAAAATAAGATGTAAAGTAATAAAATTTTGAGGAATGGAATTACTATAATAAATTATGTTAAAATGAGAAAAGTTAATTAATCTAATAACTGGATTTAAGAGTAACTAAAAGGTTAATTGGTTGGTTTAGAAAATAGGATATATTTCTATAATTTAAAATTTAAAAGACAACAATGAACGTAATTTCTAGAATAAAAGAAAGAAAAGGAGAATTAGTATAAAATAGAGAAACCACTCTATTTTATACAATTCCAAAACAGTAAAAGAAATATCTAGCAGTTATGGATTATTATTTATAGTATTATTTGATATTAAAATATGAAAATGGATTTTTAAATATAGTTTTCATAACCAACCAAATAAATAAAATTACTTCCTAGAATAGAAGATAATAAAGCAAAGTATGACATGAATCAAGTAAATTGTTAGGTAAGAACTTGAAGCTGTAAACGATAATGAACCTAGGTCTGCATTCACTGTGCAGACTATTTAAGAAGATGGTTATTATGATAAGTGAAATATATAATATAAGGGAATAAAGAATATTCTATATCATAATAAAAGAAGGCAGATTAGAGCAGAAAAGAAATGCTGGAATTATGTACGGACTATAAAGGAAGAGAAAATGACAATTACAGGTAGAATTATAACATAGGTTATAATTAAGCAATAGGAAAGGAAAAGCTTATTTTGAGACTTTGAATAAATTAATGAGCCATAATAATGGTAGAAGATTATTTAAATATTTATATTAAGCCAATAAGCAAATAAAGCAGGAATGATAAAAGAGGCTTATTTTAATGAACTTAAGTTTTATATTAAGTTAGATAAGTAAGATAATTATGTGCCTCTCCCTATTAAATAAATGGAAATCTCGTAATAGATAGAAGTGAGACGAGGGCAAGAATATGCTAATTAGGGTAAATAAGTAGCCAACAAAATAAGAAAGTAAACTAAACGCAAATTAAAAGATTAGACTTAAGGTCTAATAAAAGAATTGATATGCATTTGGAGCATCCCAAATGATGAAGCCTCTAACGAAGCAGTTCATCATGGATTTCAGAAAATGAAAAGCACGTACAACTTAGTATTTTTGAGCTTCAAGGAAGTACGGGACTTTAATGGGACGTGAGGATACTCTAGGATGTCCCTCTTGGTAGGCCTAACGAAGCTGCACCCCCGAATGCAGGTTTGTAGGTGTTCCACCAAGAGAGTATGCCTTGACTGCGTTGGCACTGTAGGCCTAACGATGCAGACCTTTGTAGGCAGTCAAAAGGGTTTGGTGTTAGGAGTAGGATATTCGTATGTCCCAGTACTTACAAATAAGTTTAGTAGGCAGGACCTAAAAGGATAGTCGCATGCGGATATCTCACCATCATTAAAACTAAGAACGAGTTCGGGAAAGACTAGAGTCATACCAAAGAACCAATGATTCTTTCACTATCGAGGCACTGGGTGAAGGGAATCACCATTTGGATGTTAGATTTTTTATAGTAGGGCACGACCACTTAACTCTTTAGAAGTCTTTCGGTTAGTTGAGGGTTGGTTGCATGGGGCCATAGTCGCGATGAAAAAGAGATAGACCAACTAGAATATCTATATTGTAGGCCTAATGAAGCAATCCTTTACAGATATAGAAATCCCCGACTTAATTCCATATAGACCTTGTTGGCAGGATTCAGATAGTAGACAGAACGACTATGTAGTCCTCAATGTATGCACTAGGTGTTATATTGTGGATGTCTAAGCACAGGCATAGATTAGTATGGACGCGATTTACGTTTTCATAGTATGTAGTGGAGCATCTGTATTGTAGGCCTTACAAAGCAGTCCTTTACAGATGTAGCTACGGAACGCTCGTGGAGCAAGACGATGGAGTATCTGTATTGTAGGACTTACGAAGCAGTCCTTCATAGATATAGCTACGAATCAAAATGTTGGAGCATTTGTATTGTAGGCCTTACGAAGCAGTCCTTTACAGATGTAGTTATGGAACACTCTCGAAGCAAGACGATGGAGCCCTTTTCGAAGAGGATATAGAAGGTACCATGGGTGGTACCTAGGACCAATATGGTCATTGGTCTTATAGCTACATATATGTATATATTATTTATTAGGTTTTAATCTACTATGGAGTAGATGGGGACGGTTTACGAACAGAGGAGAGAGTATTGTAACCTAACGAACCTAATATAAGAGTAAATGGAAATAAAACGATATATGTAGAATTAAGCCTAGAAGTATATAATTTATTCATTCACCAAAACTTTTGTTCTGACCCCCTCCTCATAACATCCTACAGGTTAGGTAGATGGCAGAGACTTCTCAGCTTTATGACACTTGCTGAGAAAATGTTATTATTTGGGTGAGTATTTACTTACTATTATATTTTAGTCAATTTTGCTATGAGATAATTAATTGAGCTCTGGTATGTTTATCTTTTCCTATTTTCAGGTTACCCGATACCTAACTCGGGCTTCAATGAGCTTGTTTTTTAGCATTTTTGTGAAAAACCCGAACCACTGGAATTCGGATTGTTACATTGCTTTCAGACGGAAACACGCCTGCTTTTCTTTCGAAGGATGTGCTTTCGACTTGGTTCACTTACGACTGGGTCAAATTGATTTAAGCAATAGTTTCGAAAATGGTTGCGCGTTTTGTTTTAAGTAAAATCTTTTGTCGGGGTCAAACCATTTGTTGCCTCCTTTTCCCTTTCGACGCAATGCTTTTGAAAGTGTTGTTTTGTTTAAAAACATAGCTACTTCTCCAAGGCTTTCGAAGGGTTGGTTTCCACGCCATGACTTCTTTACTTAGGAAATGCTTTTGAAAGAGTGTTTTCCACTTAAATGTTTTATGACCATTTTGCTCTGTTGAAGGTAGAACCCAAAGGCTTCAAAGGAGACAGTTTTAAATGGTTTCAAAAGGTTGTTCCACATGATTTACTCGAATCAAAATGGTCTCGAAAGGTTTATTTTTTACTACTTTCGAAAGATTTTAATGAAGGTTTTGAACGGATGGTTCCCCAGTAGTTTCGAAAGGTTTGTAAGGAAAGGTTTTCTAATGTTTTCGAAAGGCAATGTTTAAGTGTTTAAAGATAAGATGTCTAAGGATTTATAGCTTTGGAGGAAAGGTTTTTCAATGGTTTCGAAAGGTTTATATAAATGGTTTCGAAAGGAATGTTTTGGCCTTTCGGCCTAGGTAAGAAAAAATGGTTTACTTGGTTCCGAAAGGGGTACTTTCAATGGATTCATAAGGGGTACTTTCAAAGGTTTAAACGTTTTCATCAACAAGGATTTGAGTAAAATATATATAACATGGCAAAGGAATTTTGAGTAAAGTATAGAGTATACATTTTCCTTGCTTAAGTTTAATTTAAAGGTTTTAATCAATTTGAGATGAAAAGGTTTTCAAGGAAAATTTAAGGGAAGATTACCCTAAGTAAAATGACTCGGATATTTGTATACCAGATGTGACTTGTATAGAGTCGCGCCCTATACATTGTTATTAGCCCCAACTAATTTAGTCCAAAATTCCAGTTTGTTAGGCTTTGTCACAGGTAAGACTAAAATGATGTAACACATCAAAAGAAAAATATTTGTACAGAGGTATGTTACTGGTGAGCCAGCAAAACCATTAGCATCAGTTGACTTGGAGAAATTAAGTTAGGGACAGACCGTCCAGTAGATGAGTATCTAACAGATGTTAGATTATTTGTTTATATTGTCTGGTAGGCCCGAGTCAACAGAAGATTAGTAGTTAGCAAAAAAAAACTATGGTGTTCGGACAGATAGTCCATTTGTTACCTGATATGTAGGTTTACATGATAATGCTTTACAGTTTTAACTAGTTTTGGTTGTAAGATTATGATTTGCAAAAGATATATTTTAAAAGGATATTAATAAGGGAAAACTCATTCCGCTAAGCGGCGTGGTCTCACTTAATATCAAATAACCGAGATGTTTAGTATCATTCACACCATTCTTTATGTCTGACTCGAAGTTTATGTTTCCCATTAAACTCTCGGGTGCTCAAAATTGATTTGAGTAGATTGAGCATTTGGGTTTTTCAGGTTTTTAGTAGGTTGGCGAATAAAGCTACCAAAGATGAACAGGAGGCTGACGGATAGCTATTTAGGAATTGTTGTTTTATTTTGCTTTAAATTCTGTTGTGTTGTACTGAGATAGTTAGTCCAATAGTTCACTGATCGTCTAAGAGGGCATCTTCATATGTTGTTCTTGGCTTATTTTGTAATAATTATATTTGATCTGAACTTGGGAAGCGTTATGGGATAATGTAATCTAAATATGAAATATTATTTTGAAATGTAATCAGAAAAAATGCTTTAAGTAGTGATGATTTTATTTCATATTCACGTGACCCTGACATTATGGATACCATTAACATAGCCATATTTTATTGCCAGAAGTTAATACTATAGATGGCTACAGAATCTGCAACGCTTAGCTTTGGACCTCAAGATGGGAGTTGTCACGTTAATTTATTTAAATATTAAGTCCACAATTGTAAGAGAATTAAACTGTACTGATAAAAATAAATTCTATTACAGCATATTAGATCTACGTACTCGCATCTCAGATCTAAGAAACATGAAATTAGTTTTTGAATTCAAATGAATCAAACATAAATTGGTTTCAATTAAATAATTGATTGACTAAATTTGTGATGACAAAATAAAGTTTATAGAAAATCAAATCTATGTTAACTAATGAAATTAGATCTGACCGAAATAACATCAATACTCAAAACAAAATATACATACAATTGTTTTTCATTTTAATAGACAATGACAAGAGAATTTTAAAATTAGACTTAGTAAGCGGCAATAAGCATACATATACATGAACTTAATTAGATCTAACATCATGAATGAATTTTTGATAGAAAGTCAAATCTAAGGCCTTTCCTTTTGTAACATGCCTTGTGACTTCGCCTTAGATCTCCAAGACCTACATCCAATCCTTGCAAGTGACGGATGAACTGGGCATATATTATTTTATTTGATGTTTTTCATTATTTTGGTGCTATTATTGTTTTGGAAGAGGACACCAAATTTCGGCCATGGCATGGAAGGAAGAGAGATAAAAGTGAATGGATGAGCATAAAATTAGTGGATTTATTTTACTTGAAAGAATGAAAATTTCTCCTTCGTTTCAATTAAAACTTTAATAATTAACCACTTGATTTTTTTTCTCTCACTCTATCTCATTCCAGTCTCAATATGTGGGCGGCCCTATGATTCCATCTAATGGCACAAAATTTCCATAAAACCCCTTACTATATTTATCTTTCTTTAAACCCGTTTTAATTTCACCAATATCATATACCGATACGTGCAAATATAATTTTTATATATAAATTCAAATAAGTACAACAACTCCTAGACATCAAATAAACTAAATAGTAATTAATATTTATCAACTATTAATTAATTTACTCTATTTTATATGTTAGTTAAATCATGTGATTTTTTTGAAGAATTCACGATCATGGTTGTGTGACTCGAAGGTATGATTTCAGTTAGCAATTGATAGAACAATTCAAATATTAACGTTCATATGTCAGGATAACTATTGGTGTGATGGTTTTCTTGAATTTATGGCTTATATAACTTAAATCATATTTTATATTATCTTAAGAAATTTCAATGGTAACAATAATTTTCTCATGGTCTCTTCATCAAACTATATCACTTTAACATGAACGGAATTCGATAGCGGTTAAAATTTCATCAAACTATATCACTTTAAGACGAACAGAATTCGATAGCGGTTAAAATTCTAGTATTATCCACATTCAACTCGGTTCATCCAAAAAAGCCTTTGATCCAATAATAGCAATTATTATTGACTCTTGCTAGAGGTTTTGATGTTGAGTTGACTGCGGTTGACTATGGTACTAATCTTATACAAGTAAGGAGACAAATTCTCTATTGAATAGTATTTCACTCCCAATTCGTCTACTAAGACCCAACCATAGTTGCTCGATGGATCCCTGTGCCATAATTTAACTATAACCTAAGTGAAGTACTTACATTGAAGTTACACGATATTCCCTACTTGTGGGAACTATGTAACATCATCGCCTTGATATTTCTACTTGACCTTGTGGTTATTAAATAATGGTAAACTCTTGGATAAGTCATTCTAAAGTTATTCAATAACTACGAGTACGTAATCCCTTGGTGCCCTTAGCAGCCATAAGTAACAAATGCTTATCATTTGGAGAGCTTATGGACTCTAGTCTCACAGATGAATTGTGTACTTTTCTTGAAACATATTGACCAGGAATATTTAAAATAAAGATAATTTCATATTGTGATTACTCACGATTGCAACTCTTTGCAATTATAATAACATTACATTTTATTTAAAGACTTTCTTATTATATAATTTAAATTATTTACCTAATTATTTATATCACAATATAATAAAGTATATAAAAGGAAATAAACACCTTTATTTCGAACAAGATTGACCACAGTGTTAGATGTATCATATACGTAATAATTACACAATTTCCCTTGGGGCGTATCACTTACTCTTTCATCCAGTCTATGGAATAAGGTAGGATGGGAAGTTCACATTAGGTTTGGAATCTGATTGTGATAATCAAAGAGTAAGGAAAATTGATGTTGAAGGATAGGCGGAGCATACAAGATCATAGTCCGAAGCTAAACCCGAGGGATGGTTTGGTACAAGACCAATTTTGTTTAGGGTTGAACAGAGTCCAACTGTGGCTAACACTTCACATTCTCATCAGAATTCTCCTACCTGGGCTGAAACTCTTGCTAATGAAAGGCATAAAGGTCATTGAGAATGGTCCAGGAGCCATGAACATGCCCAATGACGACATTCCAGCCAATATGTGGATCAATGAGGGAATGATCCCCTAGAGAGAAAGAATCAAAGAGCGTGCCCATTGACATTCAAGTCATCTCATTAAAGGGAGGTCCTATGATCTAGAAGATCGAGTGGACTGAATGATTTAGGAATAAATCAAGCGAGAAGAATTAGAATGTGGTGTCAAAGCTTGAGGATGTAGTCCATTTACTTATAAGAAAGAGGCTGCTAGGACCATAAGGTTTTCTAAATGCCAATTAGGAAGTATTGTAAAGGGCTGGGTGTCCCCATAATACATCTATAATTCTAAACTCAACACATGTTGATGAGTGGATCTATAGAGGAAGTTTTATGGAAGTGCATTCCTCTATTCTAATTAGACTCGACGACTATGTAGTTTTTTCTTTTACCACCAGGATTGATTAGTTCATGATCAATGTTGTGTGAAAATTTCATTAGTCAATTCCTTGTACACGTCGAACAACCAAAGGATGCAAACCCACTTTCGGATGTGAAGTAAAGAAGTGACGAGTCTTTGCAACAATATATGACTTGTTTCAAAATGTGATGACCACCGTATAACACCTACACATCAATGACCTAAAAGAGCGTTGTAAATGCGCCAGGCTGATATGGAGCGATCATTAAGGTTGAGATTTAAAGCAGAAACCTATTGAATATCTCACAACGCATGGATAAAATATAATATAGAAAATATATAACAGAAATAAAGTAAGCCATAACAAATGAAGGATAACATCTCCATTAGAACATCATAAGTTATGGTACATATATCATAATATCTTAGTACAACATTTCCTCACTACATCCCTCAGAGTATATGACAACAAACAGTGGAAACTAGAAATATAGAGCAATATGCCATAGCGCCTCCAAGCTTGTCCCTGTACAGCAGCAACATCACCAACCTATCATCTAGTCTGCTTATTTAAGAACACCCAAGATGATAAGAAGTGAAACATAAAACCTTAGGTTAGACAACAGTCTGCTGTGAGCGGTAAATGACTATCAAAAGCTATGCTGGAAATTTGGTACTAGACAAGTACATAAAACAATACTCGACCTATCCCTGCAACCAAAGAGTTAGCACATAAAAATAAGATATAATATGCTACTCAAATAGAACAAGTACTAAACAACAATAGGATACTACAACAAAACAAGATAGAAGAATCTAAGCAGCCTCCTCCATTGACCCTATCCTCAAACCCGTCTCCAGAATTCCTATAGATAAAGCCTACCCAAAAGTAGCATAGCAATCATAGCAACCATATAATCCAAAACCCATCTGTCATCTTATAAAGCCTTGAACGTATGATAGCTTGTATGGCCTCGTCCTCGCTCTGCCATAGACCAATAAATCCTGGTTCTCGATTGCGTTCACCCTACTCATCGGTTAGAAACCCTGCACGGTTCTCTTATGATACCTCTGCACCACCTAACCTAGACCCTGTCGGTGTAGTGTACACGACTGGCGCTACTATCTCTCGGGTGCCTCTACATATAGTACCCTTTATTTGACCGCAACCAGAACACCCCGAGTCATCAACGGTTCCTAAGCACTTTAAAATCTTCAGAGCTTTCCACAACTCCAATCAATTTCCATGCACGAGCCTACTACTCATCCCAGTCCATTATCTTACAACAGCGTTCCATCCCAAGCTATCAATCTCCCACTCCTTATTCGAGTTTCCAACTAAAGAGCTAAAATTTCATCATGCCATAACTACCAAACTGAGAAGCAATCAACAAGCCACAACTTCTAGCATGATACATAACCATCCCAAAGTCTTCCCTTCGGATCTCATCAACTTTAGAACCGATAATTTGGATCGGTGCCAATACAATTGGATCAGATAAGCATCGATCCAAACACTTATCCAATTTTGCCTCCCTCTCACTTCGAGCCTCTAGTACACTTCCTCTAGATTCCATAGATCCCTATCATTCCCTCTTAGCCTCTTGGTCCTTCCATCTATGCTTCATAGTCGATCCAACATAGGTGATCCATCATATCTTCAAAACTTGGCCTATCCTCCGATCCAACCTCATAGAGCATCACTAGAACCCATGCACTACCATCCTCCTAGATCTTACTACAATTGGTGCAAAAAATTTGGATCGGTATCCATCCAAATACGTTGTTCCAATCATCGTGAAATTTTTAAGGCGCCTTCCTTGCATGCTCTAGAGCCTATCCTCCAAGTTTCGTGCGAATCCGATGAACTTTGCTCCCAACATGCTCCAGTCACCAATCTAAGTCCGAAAACATACACAACACTAGCAAACGAATCAAGCATAACAAGCACTTTCAAACAAAACAATGAATCAAACATAGAAACTCATTCAGTCACATCCAATCATAAACATTCAAGTTATCCAATTCAATCAATGATCATAACAGGTACAGATCTAATCTAAATCATAGAATTACATAGCCATATATGTATAAATGACACCAGCCAATGATCTAATCCGTATTATATGTTTAGCTAGCACGATCAAGGGTTTATAAATCTAAAATTAACTATGTCTAATCAATTTATAGTTTAATTTGACAATCCTAACTTATAATCACCTAATTACAACATACAATCCATCATAGACAAGTAGAGACCATGACCACTCACCAAATCTACCAAACTTATGAAATAAGATTAAGATTCGATCTGAATAGCAACAAATCGGGTAAGATGCAATCCAAATGATGAAATCAAGCTCCCTGTTGAAGATCGAGACTCTAATTTGCAATTTGGGATGATTTGAGATGAAATCCAATAAGATGAATGGAGAATTAGAGAGGAGTTAGGATTTAGAGCTGATATCAAATGAGAGGAAAACTTTCAAATGGTCTCTCTTACCTCATATTTATAGCCAAACCTGATTAGACTAACGATCTAGCTAATTCAGCCCATTAATTCCCATTCTAATTCAGGTCAGTAGATTTTAAAACTTAAAACTTCTATAATTCCTCAAACACTTATCTGATTTGCCTATATGTCCACTCTATGGAACGGGAAACCACTACCTCGAAGAAATGAAACATGTTAGAACATCACCTTCAGCTCTTATCAAAAGTTATGACCAGAATAAGATTCTTAGGGGAAAAATAGTCACATGGAGTTTCAGGAAAAATTATAGATGTGTAAAACATCCCTAAGAACCATATCCCAGAATATTATAATAATACTACTACATGTGAATTAAATAGAATTATTTTACGGTCCTTCGATATGTAAAATATGAGCCGTTATATTCTCCCTCTCCCCCTTTGGAATTTCAAACCCGAAATACTTAAACAAACATAACCAACTAGGGTTATCCCACATGCTACCATCCATTACAAGACATATGGGTCTTACCACTCGAAGGGTTCTGGATAGGCCGTCTTCATACTCTCCTCGATCTCCTATGTACAATCGCTATTATCCTCACTCTATTGCACCTTGACTAGCTTAACTATCTTTTTCCTAAGCTGTTTCATGTCAATCCCAACAGCTCGAAGCAGCTTACAAGGTCTTGGAACTTCTGGCTCAACCTCTATCTCTTCTAGCTGATCTGGTGATAGCATAATACCAAAATCATGCATAAATTTCCGTAGATAAGAGATATGAAAAACATTGTGCGCACCCATCATCTTTGGAGGTAGATCCACCCTATAAGAAATTTCCCAATTCTCTCGATAATTGGAAAAGGTATAACAATTTTGGATGCTAATTTTCCCTTTCTACCAAACCGAACAACATTATTCATAGGAGAAATCTTAACAAATATCATATCTCCAACTGAGAATTTCAAATCTCTTCATCTCTTGTCTACATAGCTCTTCTGACGATCTTGAGTGGTCTTCATTCATTGTTGAATGATTTCTACCTTCTCAAAAGTCTCTCTAATCATATCTGAACCAGGTACCGGTTTCTCACTTGCTTCCCACCAGCATGAAGGTGAATTAAAAGGTCATCCATATAATGCTTCATATAGTGTCATGTCAATACTCGACCGATAACTATTTTTATAAGAAAACTCCATTAAATGCAAGTGATCATCACAAGACCCTACAAAATCTATAATTCATATTTGAAAAAGATCTTCCAAAGTCCAATTAACTCTCTCAGTCTAGCCATCCATTTTAGGGTGATAAGATGTACTCAAATGCAACTTGATTCCTAAAATCTCTTGTATACTCTTTCATAATCCGCCAGTAAACAATGGGTCTCTTCGCTTACAAAACTCTTTGGTAGACCATGGAATTGAACAATCCACTTAACATATAATTCTGCTAACTTAGAGGCCATTTTGGTATACTTAACAGGTATGAATCTTGCCCTATTGGTCAGATGATCTACCACTATCTAAATACTATCATATCTCGCTCTAGTCCTAGGTAGTCCATATAAAATCCATAGATACTTGTTCCCATTTCCATTCGAAAATATCTAGTGGTTGTAGCAATCCACTAGGCCACTTCAGCTCAGCCTTCACTATTTGACAGTTCAAACACTTTGAGATGAAACTTCCAACATCCTTCTTCATTCCTTTCCAGTAGCAAGTCCTCTTTATATCCCTATACATCTTGTTACCACTAGGATGAATGATTAATATAGAATGACGGTATTCTCTTAACACTTCATTTGATAATCCCTCGACATTCGGAGTAAACAGTCTCTTATCCTTACGAAGCCAACCATCTCGGTCGATCTAATACTACTTCAAATCTTTAGATTCTATTCCCATTTCAATCTTTTCCATAATCTCTACTAGCTTAGCATTTTGTTTCTAACTGGTACTAATCCTTACATCTCAGGCTTGAGCTCACAATATGGCCTGAAATCAAATCAAGCTATATACTCCATATGTTTCCATTCAAGAAACATAGTTCCTAATCTAGCATGTCTTCTGGTTAGTGCATCTGCCAACTGCATTACCTTTGCCTAAAGTATGGGAAATATCAAAGTCATTAGAGGCCGAAAAATCTAACCATCATTCCTAACGAAGATAAAGATCCTTCTAAGAGAAAATGTACTTCAAGAATTTATGGTCCATGAATATCTCAAATCTTTCTCCCAATAAGTAGTGCCTCCACATCTTTAAAGCAACCACAATCGCCACCAACTCCAAGTCATGGGTTGGATGATTCCGTTCATGCGGTTTTAACTATCAACTAGCATAAGCGACAACTCTCCGTTTTTGTATCAACACAGCTCTAAGATCGGTACTACAATCATCTGTGCATACTGCCATCTCTTTATTCCCACCTGGAATAACCAACACATGTGCGCTCGTCAACCTTTCCTTAAAAGTTACAAATGCATGCTCACATCTTGCATCATAAGTAAAAGTCTGATTCTTCTTGGTTAAGTTGGTCAATGGCAGCTCTAGGATCGGTACTACAATCATCTGTGCATACTGCCATCTCTTTATTCCCACCTGGAATAACCAACACATGTGCACTCGTCAACCTTTCCTTCAAAGTTACAAATGCATGCTCACATCTTGCATCCTAAGTAAAAGTCTAATTCTTCTTGGTTAAGTTGGTCAATGGTGCTGAAATCTTTGAGAAGTCCTTTATGAATTGCTTATAATATCTTGCCAATCCAAGAAAACTTTTCACAACTGTAGCAGTATTAGATTGATTCCAATCATGGATCGCTACCACCTTAGCGGGATTCACCACAACTCCTTGTCTTGACATAACATGTCCCGAGAATCTCACTTCTTCCTTCTAGAAGTGACACTTAGAGAACTTAGCTCTCAACTTGTGCCGCCTCAAACTCCTAAACACAATCCTCAAGTGCGTCTTGTGCTCTTCGTCAGTTTTGGAGCAAATCAAAATGTCATCCATGAACACAAGCAGAACTTGTTCAAATGATCTCTAAAGACTCTATTCATAAGATCCACAAAATATGCCGTAGCATTGGTCAATCAAAAAAGCATCACCAACCACTCGTAGAAACCTAACGGTGTTCGAAATGTAGTAAGAGGCACACTTTCTTTAGCCACTCTCAACTGGTGAAATCTCATTGCCAAATCCATTTGAGAAAACACATTTGGCCCATGCAGCTAATCAAATAGGTCATCAGTCTATAAAAGCAGATACTTATTCTTCTTCACAACATTATTAAGCTCGTGATGATCCACACATAGCCTCAGAGAACCATCTGCTTTCGTTGTGAATACAATAGGTGCACCTCATTTGGACATGCATCTCCGAATGAATTCTTCCTATAACACATCGTCCACTTGCACCTCTAACTCTTTCCGCTCTTTGGGTGTCATATGCCTCAAATGCATCACTATAGTTTCTGCTCCATCCATTAAGTCGATCCGAAACTCAATCTCTTTATGCGGCGGCAATCCTATCACTTCCTCGAAAACATCAGGATACTCTCTAGCGATAGGCACAGATGACAACCCTTCCTATGAAATCTCAAGCGAATAAAGAAAGTTGACTAATTCCCCATCCTCTGGTAAGCGACATATCACTAGCATTCGCCCTTCCACATTCCCGATTGTCACCTCCATCTTCTCGCAATCCACTACAGCCGCATACCTCTTGAGCCAGTCCATTCCCAAAATAATCCTGAATCCAGCAAAATTAAGAACAAAGTAATCACAAACAAAAGAACATCCATGACTCGATAACTTTAAGCCACGACAAATCATACAAAGACTAGTAGATCCTCCAACAGGGTTGGTCACAATTAAGGGTCGGTCTACTATCTTGGGTTCCAAACTTAATCTGCATAATAGCTCACCATAGATAAAGGATTACGAAGCTCCAGTTTCAAAAAGAACTCTAACAGAAAAATCTTGGATGGAAAACATACCTTGCACCATGACTCTTTTCCCCTTATCTCTAGCAGCAAGAGCAGAAGATGAAGTCAGGACAGCATCCAAAGCATATGCCTTCACAATCTACTTATCCTTACACGGTTCTAGACAATTCTTCTACATATTCCCAGGCTTATCACAGTTGAAGCACTTTATAACCTCCTTACATTCATTAGCATAGTGACCTTTCTCACTACAATTGCGACAAACAGCCTCACTCTTGCTCTTCTTCTGGCTCCCTTTTCCTTGGCATTGTTGCTGCTTCCTCTTTCCATTCCATTTCTTCTAACCCCCACCACCCTGTTGCGGTTTTGCTTCCTCCTTTTTGGAAATAACTACTATAGTAGTCTTATTCTTTGGGTACAAACTCTCATGTCTAAGGGGCTTCTCAACACGCTTCTCAAATGACATCTCGATATGGTCCATTGGCTTCTCTACCAAGTGGTCATCCAATCCATTAATGAACTTCTCATTCTTCTTTAGCGGTGTATCAATAAAAGACATCCCATACTTCGACAAAGCATCAAACTCTGCCACATACTCAGAAACAGACATCTCTCCTTGCTTCAACTCAGCAAATTTCTTGAAAAGCACCGATTTTCGAGCCGTTGGAATAAACTTCTCTTTAAATATAGCTTTTAAATAATCCTAAGAAATCTAATCTTCTGATGTAGTAATGGTAATAGAATTTCACCAATTCATAGCTTGGCCTTGCAATTGTCTTGAAGCAAGCTTCCTGTTTATAGCATCTTCTACATCTATATCCTTGAAAATGCATTCACAAGTATCAATCGAATCTTGCATTTCAATAGCTGATTCTCTTCCTAAGAATGGCCTCCCTCCAAGAATAGAATAATCCTTGCAATGCTTGGAGAAGTCAATCCTTAGTACTTGCATAGGAGCACCACCATCTAATGCCTTACCGGGAGTAGTTTGTGCTCTCCTCATCAGCGAAGCCATCATTGTATCAACATGTCTTGAAAATTAGGTGCAGCAGCCCCCAATCCTGCTCCCTCTTCCACTCCTGAAATGGAGTTATTACTAGCATCATTGTTTGTGTTCCAATTCATTCTAATCTATAATCAGAATGATTAGCCTCATTGCAAGAAAAGCTATAATGGTACTCAAGTGCATACTATATTATATAATATTATTATATAGCATAATATCTTCATTAACAAGTATGCTCCCTCCTTCGGCATATACTCTCGACTTTCTTCGGTTAACTCGTAACCAAAGCTATAATACCAAATGTGATGACCGCCCCATACCACCCGCACATCAATGGCCTGAAAGAGCGCTGTAACCGTGCCAGGATGACACAGAATGATCATCAAGGTTGAGATTTAAAGCATGAAACCTATCGCATATTTCACAGAAAATGCATAAAATATAATATAGAAAATATACAACATAAATGTGGCGAGCCATAACAAATGAAAGATAACATCTCTACTAGAACATCATAAGTTATGTTACAAATGTCATCATATTTCATTACAACATTTCCTCACTACATCCCTCATAGTATATAACAACAAACAGCAGAAAGTAGAAATATAGAGTAATACGCCATAGCTTCTCCAAGCTCATCATGTATAGCAGCGACATCACCAACCTGCTATCTAATATGCTCATTTAGGAGTACCCAAGATGATAAGAAGCAAACCATAACATCTTGGGTCTGGCAACAGTCTGGTGTGAGGGGTAAATGACTATCAAAAGTTATACTAGAAAATATGGTACTAGATAGGTACACAAGAACCATACCTGACCTGCCCTGCAACAAATGAGTTAGCACGTAATAATAAGATATAATATGATGCTCAAAATAAAAAACAATAGGATACTGTAAAACAACAGGATAGAAGAATCTAAGCAGCTTCCTCCAATTGGCCTTATCCCCAATCCTTCTCCAGCATTCCTATAGATGATAGCCTACCTAAAACCAGACGTAGAACTCATAGCAACCACAGAATCCAAAACCTAGCTATAATCTTCTAAAACCTTGAACATATGATAATTCGTATGGCCTCGTCCTCGCTTTGCTAGAGACTAATGTAAATCTCGGTTCTCGATTGTGTTCACCGTACTCACAAATTAGAAACCCCGCATGGTTGTCTCTTGTAATACCTCAGAACCACCAAACCTACACCCTGTCGTTCTAGAGTACACGAATGGTGCTACAACCTCTTGGGTGGCCCCGCATATAGTACCTTGATTTGAACACAACCGGAATACTCCGAGTCATTAGCGGTTCTTTGGCACTTCCAAATCTTTGGAGCTTTCAACAACTTCAATCCATTTCTAAGCACGAGACCACTACTCATCCTAGTCTATTATCTTACAGCCTCATTCCATCTTGATCTATTAATATACACCTTCATTCCCACTCCTTATCCAAGTTTCTAACTGAAGAGCTAAAATTTCATTATGCCATAACTACCAAACCGTAGAAGCAATCAGCAAGCCACAACTTCCAAGATGATCTATAACCATCCTAGAGTCTTCCTTTCGGGTCTCATCAACTTTAGAGCCCATGATTTGGATCGGTATCGATCCAAACACTTAGCCAATTTTTTCTCTCTCTCACTTCTAGCCTCCAGTGCACTTCCTTTAGATGCCAAAGACCCCTAAATTTTCCTCTTTGTCTCTTGGTCCTTGCATCTATGCTTCATAGCCGATCTAAGATAGATGATCCATCATATCTTAGACACTTGGCCTATCCTCTGATCCAACTTCATAAAGCATCACTAGAACCCATGCTCTAACATTCCCCTAGATTTCACTTCGATTGTTGCACAAAATTCAGATCGTTATCAATCCAAACACTTTGCTCAATTCATTATGAAATTTTGGGGCATCTTTCTTGCGTTCTCTAGAGCCTATCCTCCAAGTTTCATGCAAATCCGACGAATTTTACTCTTGATATGCTCCGATCGCCAATCTAAGTCCTAAAACATACACAACACTTGCAAATGAATCAAGCATGGCAAGCAATTTCAAAATCAACAATGAATCAAGCATGGCTAGCAATTTCAAAATCAACAAGCATAGATCTAATTTGAATCATAGAATTACATAGCCATATATGCACAGACGACACTAGCCAATGATCTAATACATATTATATGTTTAATTCGGTCGATCTAGGGTTTCTAAATCTGAAATTACCTATGTATGATTAAGTTATAGTTTAATTTGACAATCCTAATTTATAATCACCTAATTATAAAATATAATCCATCACAGACTAGTGAGAGATCATAACCATTCACCAAATCTACCAAACCTATGAAATATAATGAAGATCTGATCCAAACAGTGACAAATCAAATAAAGATGCAATGGAAATGATGAAATAAAGCTCCTCATTGAAGATCAAGCCTCTAATTTGTAATTAGGGACGATTTGAGGTGAAATCCAATAAGATGATTGAAGAATTAGAGAGGAATTACGGTTTACGGTTGATATCAAATGAGTGGATAATTGTCAAATGATCTCTCACCTAATATTTATAGCCAAACTTGATTATACTAATGAGCATGCTAATTCAACCCATTAATATCCTTTCTAATTCTTGTCAGCAATTTTTAAAACCTATAACTGTTATAACTTCCTAACCACTTATTCAATTTTCTAATATGACCACTCTACGAAATAGGAAACCAACATCCCGAAGCAATGAAAATGTAGAATATCTAATTCAGAACCTATCAAAAGTTATGGCCGAAATAAGATTCTCAGGGGAAAAATGGTCATATAGAGTTTCAGGAAAATCCAAAGATGTGTAAAACGTCCCTAAGAACCATATCCCAAAATATTAGAATGACATGACCACAAATGAATTAAATTGAATTATTTTACGATCCTTCGATATGTAAAATACAGATCACTACACAAAACCACAACTAATAGCCTGCAAAACAAAAATGAGGGTTTAGTATTAATAGCTCTATATCCTTGGGTGCAACCAAATACGAAATTCTCATGGAAAATAACTAAGGTTAAACCAACCACTCTCTAAGAATTCAAATATAAAGTAGTAAAGTACATGAGATTGGAGGATATCACATAAAAAAATAGCCCAGTTTACGAACCCAAAATGGAGAACCAGCCAGCGTCAATGCAATGCCAAATGGGAGGTGGTAATGATTTTACTGGAAAGAAGAAAGTAAAGAGATAGAATGAGCTTGGTGGAAAGAAAGTGGAGCACAAAAGTGGAAACTAGGACCCATGTTTGATGCTTACATGGATCTAAATGACCCCATCGGTGTAATGATCGCCCTATACCTTATGTGTAGAACAGTTATCAAAAAATAAAATAAAAGTAAAGAAGAGGAAATAAAAGACAACATAAAGGAAAAGAAGAAAAGGAAACATTATATAATCACATAACATGTCTCACATTGCATCAGATAAAATATAATAGTCAACACCGATACAAAATAACCGAGACAACCATAATAATGTGAACTAATCATGAGAGTATAAGTCCATAGAATTATAAAACATAGCAATAGAGTTTATATAACTGATACATAAACTCAACCAATAAACTATCTCTAACAATAGTAAGTCAAATACTGTCAAGGATCCACAGTGTCACAAAGCGGAATATACAATAACAACTCAGATATAAGTATGAGTAAATGTCACCTCCTTCTAATCCATCTGTAGAACTCAATTTTCCATTCATGCTTGCTCTTTAATCTACTCATTTGGATAATAAGAAGCAAAGCATAAAACCTCAGGCCCGATAATAGTCGGATGTGAGCAATAAACAATCTCAAATACTATAAAAATTGATATAGTATACAGAACAGAAGGTACATGAATCATACTTGATATGTCCCTTCAACCAAAGAGTCAACACATAGCATCAATATTATGGTACTCTATAACATCATAAAGGGTTACTCGATACTCAAAACACTATCTGGGTCCTTAGGTATCTCCATCCACAGTACCTATTCCATACTAAATAAATTCGTGGTGTCTAGGTATCCCTATGCACAATGCCTACCTCGTGTGACATCCCGAGTGTGACAGTGGCAAGTGAAGAAACCATAACAAACGTAGCATCAATTAAACAATACTAACTATCACCCAGTGCACTACAGATATGTGATAACTTGTATAGCCTCCATACTGCCAGGGACTAGTGGAAATCCTGGTTCTCCGTTGTACTCTCATATCTCGTAGCTCAAAGCTAAATACGTGTCTCACAACCCAAAGCTGGACACTAGACCCAATGCCGTAAGTCCAAGGTATACGTATCCTCGCTACCAATCCATGGGAGTTCCCAGTACACACTACCCCTACTTCGGGTACAATAGAAAACACTTTGATTCATTAGCGATCCCTTAGCACATACATGTCCATCCGAGCCCTACTAGCTCAATACGATTTGCACTATCCAGAACCCACCATATTCCTCCACTCCATGACTTCCAACACGAGCCCCTTCGGTACCTATTCCCTGCTCGAGTCACAAACCAAAGATATAAAGTGTTTAATCTTCTATATCTACTCCCTACATAAATCATAAATCGAGGATAAAAGGAATTTTATCATGTGGTTACATGGCCATCCACCCATGATGCGAATGAGCCAACACCTCCATCATGATCTATGTCGTCTTGAAACTATCAACCTCAAAACCTACTCATGCACCATCGAATCATAATTCGAAGTACCAACTCTCATGTCAAAGCGTCAAATCATCACCGCACCATCTAAATCACTCACCGTAGAGCAACGACATCAATACTATAATTCGGTTATACAAAAAACCCATCAAATCGTACAACACGAAGTCTCCTCAACATCCAAGCCAAAGATCGGCCAAATCGCCAATCAATTATGTATATTGACCACTCTATAGTGGTCAACACCAACCAATTTAATCATGCACTTACCAAATGGATAAGTATAAACCAAATGGAAATATCCGGCATCTATCCTAAATTCTGAAGCCTGATCTTCCACCTTCAGATCAGTTGGCACGTTTCCTAGCCCTCTTCTACAACTTATCCAGTTTGTTGGATTTTTGCGTGTATGAAAGCCTAATGCACAAGTTATTCCCTAACCTCGGTAGCCGCTAATTCGGCATTGTCAACCAAAAATAACCTAACAAGCAAACATGCAACCAACAACCATACATACATCCAAAACAGCATACATATAACATGTATAATACTTCTCTAGCAACCAATGAGGAAATCATATCAAAAATAGCCTAATTCTAATAATTCTCTAAAATTGGCACGTCGATGAGAAAAATAGGATATCTGATATAAAACTGTTTAAAATAATTTTATTTTCTAACAAATGTCTAAGCATAGGAAAATTACATTTTAAAACCAAAAAACCATTCGAGAATGTTGATCTAATACTAAACAAACAATCATAGTATGGTGAGAGACAATATCACTCACCACCATAAAAGCTGTCCAAACTATGGCCAAAATGTATATCTCTCCATCACGAGAACAATGCAAGATAGCATCCAAAATGGACCTCGTATGCAAAAAATAAGCATATAATAAGAATTGGGATTAATAAGCGATTAATTAGCTTAAATAATGACAACCATTAGCCTAAATACCTTATTAAGCTTTCTTCCCCCATTTACGTATACAGGCCATGCAAACCTATATCCATTGTGCACATATCCTTGGTGATATGAAATTATGCTTCATGAAATCGAGTGCCTTCTGCGCTGTTGTTCTTCTCATCAAACGCTCGACCTACTAGTACCCAAGCCATCGCCTCCAATGCCTCCTATCAAATCATGACTCCCAGGTTTCGACCTCTGTTCAAAAATTCATGTTTGCTAATAGATGATTGGACCTCCCACAAATCATGATAGTGGTATATACCGGCAAGAGAAAGTCGAAGGCGATCTCCATTTTACGTAATTCTCCACGAATCGGGTCCAATATCAAACCATAGATCGGCAGGAATGGGTCAATCTCAGCCATCACAATCGATCCGAATTCCACCATGGTCATTATGTAGCACTCATCCATACGAACTCATCGGATCAGGTTTCACAATTTATAATGAAGCAGAGTGCTCGATTTTATTTTTTGAAGAAGATTGGGAAAGCGGCCATTATTTTTTGAAGGTTGAATGAAATAGTGATTTATAACATGAAATTAGTAAGAGAGGGAAAGGATTTAATAATATTTATATTAATACTTTATTCCATTTATTTAATTTTTAAATAAATGTTCGTATCTTTCCAGCTATATGATCACATGATGCGTCCGAATGCAATGAAACTCGTCTGCATGCATCACCTAATTTTTTTTGAATCCAATGGTATAAATCTCATCGTTATCTCAAACTGCGCCGAAGGATGCTAATTTTATGCTTTTCTAAATCATTTTCATCCATTGAATTGACCGATCTCCAAATATAGCGAAGCTTATAATCATTTTAATTTGCAACATCAATATGAACTCAACGAAAGTTATCTCGAGTTCGGATTTGGTGTGTGCGAAAAATCATATTTTTAGGCTTTCATTTAATTAGTGATTAAATATATAAATCAATTATTTAAATATCTTATTATTAAAAATACGGATCTTTACATTCTCCCCTCCTTAAAAAGGATTTCAACCTCGAAATCACAAAGTAAGGAGAACATCTCCTAACCCAAAGGCGATCAAAGCTTTCAAATTCCAGAAAAATTCAGCAACACCTCCTTTACGTGGCTAGATCCAGGAAAAATCCCAATACAACAAAGATATATATACACACATACACATTATATATTTAAACATACCAAATAATATATTGCAGTCATCTCAAATAAGTATGCTATGTCAAATCATAATTATTCCACATGCCTAATAATCACATAAGCATAAGCCACCATATCAAATGCTAACAATCCAACATCAAACATGAACACATAAGATCAAACATCAAAAAGTAACATAGATGCCTATCCTAGCATGCATGATACTAAACTTTCTAATATAAAACTCAAATATGATATCCAAGATGGAAACCAGTGATAGAATGAAATCTGACAAAGCGAAGAGCTTTGGACAAGCAGTCCACATGCTCTTCTTGTTCTCCAATATATTATCGCCTTTTGTTTTACTCCATCAAACCTTTACCGCTCCACCGCCTTCCTCCTAACCTGTTTCATAACACATCTACTGGTACAAATAGGCCTACGAGGTCTCGAAATCCCTGATTCAGTCTTAATATTATATAATCGATTTGGTCCCAAATTCCCAAGTGGATCTTGTAAGTTCTCCCAAAAACCATTATCAAATGACAGTTTTCAGCCACTTATAATGCTCTTGGCACACAATGGAATCACACAATCCATTACACGTATAACTCAATAAATACAGAAGCCATTCAACTAGACATAAGGATACAAATCTAGCATTTTTCGTCAACCAATCGACTATAGCTCAAATGTTATCATACTATCCTCAATCCTTGGCAATCCGTCGATTTAGTCTATAAATATATATTCACTACTTCAAAAAAAAATCTCTCATCTTTATAGACCAATAGTCTTAGTCATGTCTACACTGCATTCCTTTACAAACACCACTCATTCCTCTAACTTAGCCACGATCTTCGCTAGTTCAAACTAGGCATCACTTTTGGCCGTAGCTCATTGAGTTCTAAAGTTATAATTAGTGACAAACTCGAACAATGCCTACTCTAGGAATATTGCTCCTAAACTGGTATGTCTTCTACTTAAAGCACCAACAACTATATTTCTGTTACGGAAGTATTGGAAATGTCAAAATCGAAGGAAGCTAAGAATTCTAACCATTGCTGCTGGTAAAGGTTAAGATCCCTTTAGAGGAAGAGATACTTCAACGATGTGGAATCACTGAATAGCTCGAACTCCTCTCTTAATGGATAATACCTCCAAATCTCTAAAATGAACTCTATTGATGCCAACCCTAAACCAACAGTCAAACACTTCCACTCATGCGGTTTCAATTGTCGACTAACAAGCAACATCCTTACCTTTCAGTACCAATACCACACCTAGTTAAGTACCACAAGCAAGTGCATACTGTCTACTCATTGTTCCCGCTTAGAATGAATAACGTCGGTGCACTCATCAACCTCTCGGTCAGACTCACTAACGCGTGTCCGCACCTCACATCTAACAAAAAGTCTTATCCTCTCTCATTAAATAAGTCAACGATGATGCTAACATAGGTATATCCAAATTATGGATTGTCATACAGGATCTAAAGCGACGTCCTACTCTAAAACCTAAGCTTCTTACTTCCATCCTTCAGGAGTGATACTCTAAAATCTCATCATCAATCGCTGTTTTCTCAACACCTACTATACCATCATTAATTATTCCTCGTGCTTTTTTTCTCCTATGTGTAGACGAAAATATCATCAATAAGCACAAGCACAACTCAGTCAAATGATCCCTTGAAACAACTCTATGAGATCAATAAGGCATGTCGATATGTCGGTAGCGTATAAAATGCTATAATCGGCACACTCTCTAAAAATACTCTCAGTTGATGAAACCTCATCACAAGGTCCGACTAAGAAAACATCCTCGCACTACAGAGCTAATCGAACAAGCTATCAATAAGCAGGAGTGGATACTTATACATCATCTCATTTAGCTTCCGACAATCAACAAGAAACCTCAAAGCGCCATTTTCCCTAATGGAAAACACTATAAGTGCATCCTACCTAAATATACTCCTATGAATGAACCATCATCTCAATAGGTCATCCATCCACCCCTTTAACTTCCTCCAATCTTTGGGCATCATATGCCTTAAAGGCATAACTACTGGAACCAAATCGATACAGAACTCAATCCCTATGTAGTGGTAATCCGATCACATGATCAAATATGTCCAGACACTCCCTAGCCGACAACCCATCGTATGGAATATCTAGTGAATATAGAAATCTGACAATAACCCCGTCCTATACAGGCAGCCAATCACTGCTATTCGCTCCTCCACAACCTCAGTCATCACTAACGGCCTCTCGGAATCCATCACTATTTCGTACCCTCTTCAGCTAGTCCATTCCCAAATTACAATACTAAACCCAACTAAACTTGAACAATCAATGGCAAACGAAAAAAAATTCACGACTCAATTAGACAAAGTCTCGACAAACCATGTATATGCTGGCTAAGCCCTAAACTAGGGTCGGTACCATCAAATGTCGGTTAACCATCTCAAGTCTCCATCCCAATATCTCCATCAAATCTCGATATGAAGGGATATGAAAACTCGACATCAAATAAAACACGTATAGAAACATCATAAGTGGAAAGCATACCTCAAATGGTAATGCCATTTCCCCCTCCCTTGTCGGTCGATCCCTTGTTGAAATTAGAATGACAATCAATACGTACGCTTCCACCGTTTTTCCCTACTCAACTAGCTTGGGACAACCCTTATATATGTGTGCATGCTCTCTCATCATAAAGCCTTCTTGATCATCTTCTCGAAGCTTTCGTAAATATGACCAATCAATCGCTTTTCCAGATGATCCCTCAACCTAACGTTAAACTTTCCATTCTTTCTGTATGGGGTATCAGTGGGAAATAAACTGCACTTCGATAGCACATCAAACTCGCCCACATACTTCGACAAAGACATATTGCCTTACTTTAAATTGGTGAACTTTCTAACTAACTCCATCTTCGGGAAAAATAAGATAAATTTTCTTCAAAGTGAACTATGTACTAATCCCCAAGTGAATTGATCATCGATAGTCAAAGCTATAGAAGCACTCCACTAGTTCATTGTTCATCCGTAGAGCTATCAAGGGGTCAAATTCTACCTTGTTGTGTCATCTAACTCCAAGTCACTGAAGATCCTCTTGCAATTAGCCATCAAATCTTGCCTTCTAGTAACCGACTCCGTTCTAAGGAAAAGTTGCCTTTTAGACTAACATAGTCTTTATACAGCTCGACAAAGTTGACTATAAACATTTGCACTTGAGCAACATAATCATCCAAAATAAATTAGGCACCCTATAAAACTATTTCCACCATCATTGTGAACATATCCTATCAATTAGGATTAGTGACTCTAATCCTGCCCAATTCTCAACTCTAAAGATGAAATCGATAGCAGTATTTGTCATATTCCAAATCATTGCTACTCTATAATAAGGACGATCCGTCTCTTATAAAGAAAACTGCATCAATAGTGCTCGTGTGTGCAATACAGCCTATATACTATATGTACCATATAATTTTAAAAAGCAAAATATATAACAAATATGAGCTCTCTCATACACACACACATACACCTCTAGATCCAATTTGAGGCAATAACTTCAACCCTAACTCTACTGGATCGTGGTATTAACTTAGGTTACTCATGTAACCAAAGCTCTGATACCGAATGTAACGACCGCCCTACGCCTTTAGTGTAGAATAGTTGTTAAAGTGAAGAAAAGAAGTAAAGAAGAGGAAATCGAAGAGAACAGAATGGAAAAGAAGAAGAAGGATACATTAAATAATCACTTAACATGTCGTATATCTCACATCGCATCAGATAAAATATAATAGTCAACCTATATAAAGCAATCGAGATAGTAGTAACAATATGAACTAATCACTAGAGTATAAGGTTCAAAGAGCTATACAACACGGTAACAGAGTTTATACAACTAATATAAACTCGACTGATAAAATATCTCTTATAATAGCAAGTCAAGCACTATCAAGGCTCTTTAGTGTCACACAATACAATATACAATAGCAACTCAAATATAAGTATGAGTAAACGTCACCTCCTACTCATCCGTCTGTATACTAAACAAACAATCGCATTTCAAAATAAAAACCATTTTAAAATGTCAATATAATACTAAAAAATAATCATAGAATGGTGAGAGATAATATCACCCACCTCTATAAAAGCTGGCCAAACCACTACGAAAACGTAGGTCTCTCCATCACGAGCGCAGTGCAAGAAACCACATCCAAAATGGACCTTGTATGCAAAAGATATGAATATAATAAGAATCAGGATTAAATAAGAAATTAATTAACTTAAATAATAATAATAATAATCATTAGCATAATTACCTTATTAAGCTTTCCTTCCAAATCAACATATACAAGCCATGCACAACCTATATCCATCGTGTATGTATCCTCGATGATACGAAGCTATGCTCCACAAAATCTAGTGCCATCTGCGCTATTGTCTTTCTCGTCGAACACTCGACCTACTGATGCCAAACCATCCCCTATGATGCCTCCTATAAAATCCTGACTCCTAGGTTTTCAACCATTGGTCCAAATATTGCATTCGCTAATATATGGTTGGACCACCTACAAATCACGGCGGTGGTAGATATCAACAAGAAAAAGTCGATGGTGATCTCTGTATTGCCTAACTCGCCATTAATCGGCCCCAATATCAAACCCTAGATTGACAAAAATGGGTCAATCTCGACCAATCACGATCAATCCAAATACTGCTATAGTCATTGCGAAGCTCTCATCCATACAAGCTCATTGTATCTAGTTTTGTAATTTTTAGTGGAGCGGATATCTTGATTTTATTTCTTGATGAAGATTAGGAAAGCGGTCATGATTTTCTAAAGGATGAATTGGACAGTGATTTAGAAAATGATATTAGAGAGAGAGAGAGAGAAAGGATTTGAATAGTATTTATATTAATATTTTATTCCATCAATTTATTTTTCTCAAATAAATGGTCATACATTTCAAGTCCATACGACAATAAGATGCGTTCCATCATAATGAAACTCATCTGTGTACGTCATTTCATTTTTTTGAATGCAAGATATACATCTCATCGCTATCTAAGACTACATCTTAGGATGTTAATTTCATGCTTTTCGAGATCGTTTTGACCATCGGATAAACCGATCTTCAAATATAGCAAAGCTGATACTCATTTGATTCGCAATATCAATACAAGCTCAAGGGAAGTGGTCTCTAGTCCTGATTCAGCTGTATGTGAAAAATCATATTTTTGAGCCTACATTTAATTAATGATTAAATATTTAAATCCACTACATAAATATTCTATTATTAAAAATATGGATCATTACAGTCGGATGCATCCGGTTTTGTAAGGTTAGTTGAAGTAAAAGAGGCCTCCTAGGATGGAAATAGAAAATGATAGAACATTGGGAGGTGTAACCTCTTCCATGAGTTGAATTGACATAACATAAATGTGTGTCATCACTTACATGATCTCACTGACGAATACATAAAAAAAAGAAACTACAAAGGTATGTTAAGGAGTCAAATGATGCCCCAATCCCCCTGCATCAACCATTATGGCAACCGTCTCATGGTGACGACGGAGAATGCACCAGGGCCATCACTGGAAATAATGGAAGTATTATGGTTAATACAACAATAGAGAGCATATATGGCCGATGGAAACTGGGGTTGATACAAAAAGATATGTAATGTCCCTAAAGAATGGCAAGGATTCGGTATATATTATGAATAAGGAAGGAGAAGCAAAATCTCCCTATTGGGATGATATGAGATTACGTTTAGTACACAGAATTTGCAAGGAAAGAATTTTTCCTACACCGTTTTGATGGTAATAACAGACATACTTGGACTAGTGGAAATGCACTGTATACTGATGGATGGTGAAAGCTTTCTTGATATCTTGTTAATGAGTGCTTTTGACATGATGAAACTATCTATGGAGGATGTCAAAACCTTTGTAATGACCCTAATTTTTAGTAACATTTAATTAGGTAAATTAAATGAAATAATGTAAAATGGTTAAGGGATTGAGATTTGTGATTAGTAAGGGTAGCCGTGCCATGTATCCAAATGAACTAACCAAATTTGAAATGAAACATATTGTTAAGAAATAGACAAGGGCAATATATGTATAAGTATTATTCATACACTCTAAACCCCTTAAGCCATATTCTATACGTTCATTTCTATATTCACAAAACTAAAACCAAAGTAAAAGGCCAAGCATCATTAAGGGAAAACAAGAGAAGATAAAGCTAGGATCAAGAGGAAAGCTTAAGCAACAAAATCGAGATCAAATCTCAAATCCTTAATCTCAAAGCTAAGGTAAATAATGACTCCATCTCACATTTTCTATTGTTTTCGGTTTTAAGGTTAATCTGAATTATTTTGCAAGGGTATGCCATGTTTCTGAATGATAAAATGTTTAAATATGCTTGTTGATGCTTATTTATATAAGTTTTATGATATGTTTTGATGTGAAAGCCCTATTAAATGATATCTAAATGCCTTGCGATTTTAGATTTAGATCATAAATGATATTTTAGATATGGTTTTCAATTTTTATAATTTTTCAAATTAATGTGGATTTTATATTAATTTTCTAGTGAGGAAAAAGGATACTTGGGTTTAAAATTATTTACGACTAAAATAATGTATGTTTTGGGTCTGAAATTTATATGTGTTAGAAAACATATTAAAAACGATTTTCTCGAATTTTTGTAGAATTTTCCTAAGTGTTGTAGCAGGTATATGAAATTATTTAAGGTATGGAACTTAAATGTTTTATATATTTATAAAAGAAGAGGGGGTGTTTTGTAAATGAATTATATTGTTTAATTCTTAAATTTCGGCAGTTCTTTTAGAAAAGAAAATTAGCAACAACAATATTTTGACAAACAAGGCAGGTTAGTTGAAAAGAATTTCTTTTGAAAGTTAAAGTCGGTTTTTACATGCTTTCAGCATGTTTTGCCACTTTCGGCACCTAGGTTCTGACCTAGTAGTTCCACCTCCATTACCATCAAAACCAATGCATATAGTATCAAAAACTTAGTACAGTGTGAATCATATATAGGCGTAAGGTACTGGATCGAAACAATGGGTTCCAATAGGATCGAAACGTTATTTTGCTTTTACATGGATCCGCACCTGCTTTGCTTTCGATAGTAATGCTTTTGACTTAGTTGGCTTTCGACAAGGTCAATTGATTTAAGAAATGGTTTCGAATAAGGTTGCACTTTTTGTTTTAAGTAGATGCTTCCTAAGGGGCCGAAACCCCTTGCTGCCGCTTTCCACCTTATGAAGCAAATGGTTTCGGAAGGTATACTTTTTTTTTAAAACCTAAGCCCCTTCTCCAATGCTTTCGAAGAGTTGGTTTCGATACCATCACTTCTTTTACTTAGGAAAATAGCTACCGAAAGTGTTGCGTTCGATCTTGTTCTTTTATGACCCTTTTTAGATTTTAAAGATAAACCCAAAGGTTTCGAATGACATATTTTTTAATGGTTTCAAAAGGTTTCCACATGTTTTACTTGAACCCAAATGCTTTTGAAAGGTTTGATGGATTTAATGCATTCGGAAGGTTTTAAAAGAAAGGTTCGAAGGGGTGGTTCTCCAAATGGTTTGAAAGGTTTGATGTTTTAATGCTTTCGAATGGTTTGAATGAAGGTTTCTATGGGGTGGTTCCCTAATGGTTTCGAAAGGTTTGAAAGGGAAGGTTTCCCAATGTTTTCAAAAGGCAATGTATAAGTGTTTAAAGATAGGATGTCTAAGGTGTTATAGCTTTCGAATGAAAGGTTTTTCAATGGTTTTGAAAGGTTTATATGAATGGGTTCGAAAGGCATGTTTTGGCCTTTCGACCTAGGTTATAAATAGTCTACTTGGTTTCGAAAGGGATACATTCAATGGATCAAAAGGGGTACTTTCAAAGGTTTAAAATGGTTTCATCAACAAAGATTTGTGTAAAGTAGCTAATGAAGTTATAATTGAGCCCTAACACCCGAAATAGATAGCTAACCTTGTCCTCGTTAATAAGCAAGTAAGCGGCAGAGGACTTGCATCGACTTCTCAAATCTATCACGTTAGCCCTAAGGATTATTTTCGCTTCAAGGAGTTGACCAACTGGTGGACAAAACAACAATATAGAAGTTACACCCTTTTATGGATGCTTATTCTAGATATAACCAAATAGCAATGTATATCCTCGACTGCATTCACATGAGATTCTTCGTTGATCTAAGATCATAATTATATAAGGTGATGATATTTTGCTTAAAAATGTAGGAGGCACCTACTAGCGATTGGTCAACAATATGTTCTCGAAAATTGTACATGGATGTTATGCATATAAAACCTCAAAAAGTAAAGGATCACACTAACCATCTGGATGAGATTATAATGGCTCGAAATTTCAAACACGTCGTTTAAATATCTAGATTATTTAAATATTTGAATCTTGGTTAAATGTGATTAAATTGATTTTATAACCTCATTAACCCCTTATAAATTAATAACTAATGATGGTAAACTTGTTTCCAAAATGTGTTTACAAAAATAAATTGTTTGAAGAAATTGATAATGTGGTCGAAAATTGTTTTATAGATAAACAGCTTTTTACTCGATATAAGTTGTTCAAAATTTTTGGTCTTTCTTAGAATATTAATATGCAATCAATTAGCAAATAAAATATTTTTCTCACTATTAGTGATTAGTAGGGTAGGATGATGTCATAGTTGATGTCATAATGTAGAGGATATTCTGTGGAAGATATCTCCTAAAGGGGAGTAAGTTGTAAAGTTGGCATGTGAGAGAGGGGGTGCTTTTGTGACATTTCATGGAAGGTAAGAGGTGGTAGTAATATCTTGTTAAATCCTACATAAACACCTCATTTTTCATATTAATCCATTTTGCACAATTATAAACATAGAATGCACATATTCTTCATTCTCTTTCTTATCACTATTAATTCCTAAACAATATCAAAACACCTCCAAACTTCACCAAACTTTAGCTAAGGGCCTTGCACAACATAAGGGACAAGAATAGATAGTCGAATGTTGAAGGAAGGAGCATAAAACCCCAAAGAAAATTGTTGTCGTAAGCAATAATGGTGGAGGGAAGGAGGCAAAGAGCCTTTTGTAGCAAAAGGTGGGATCTTTGGTTGTTTGGTGAAGGTAGGAAACTTTTCTCGTGCTCTAGTGATTTTTCTTGGTTGTAAGCTTGGTTATAGGTGAGCTAACTTACTATTGAAAAGTTAATATTGTGTGTGTATATATTGTGTGCAAATATAAAGTTCATTAACTAAGTAAAGCTATGACTTTGGACCCCTCTTGGTTTTAAAAGCAAACGATAAATTTATATTATCTATAATGACTTCTATTACCCTCTATAACATGTATCACGGCCTTGACACTGTGTTTACGTGTTTGCTTTGGTTGTTTGTGAATTTGAAGTGTGTTGGAAAGTGTTTGAAGCAAGAAAGTTCATTATAAGTGACATTGAAATCCCCTTGTGTTTAACTTGCTTATAATGGTTATATGTGAATGTATAGTGAAAGTATATAATTTGGTTGTGCTCTACACTAATAGTAATGTATAAGACAATAAATAGTTGGTTTGGAAAATTATATAAATAATAGAACAAAGTTTGCAAAAGACAGTAGGTGAAAAGGTCGGTGTAGATGCACTTTAAAATGCCTTATTTTTAGTGATTTTTAATACGATTTTGAAAGACGTCCTTGAGGGTTTCTTTGCATAGTTATAAAGTAATGTAGGAAAAGTACTATTGTAAAAAATTGGGACTTTAAATTGATTGTTAACTATTTGAGAACTAGCCAAACATAAGGGCATTTAAAACTTGTTTTATGGCAAAAACATGAAATTGCAATATTTTCCAACTTTAACACTGTTTAGGTGTTTCTGAATTTTTTACAGCACTTTTATTAAATGTTATTTTATGTTATTTAAGGTTTTAAAATGTCTAGAAAAGAATACTTAAATAAAGTATTTTTCTGAAATCTTTTCAGGTATATTTAATAACATATATTAGAGTATTATAAAGTATTTCAGATATAAGTATATTTTTAATAATTATTTATGAACTTTCAAAATAAAAAAATTTTAAAATGTAAAACATGCTTTTTATATGACTTTAGTTAAATTCTAAATTAGTTATTTAAAGTAATATTTTATATGTATTTTTAAATTGTATTTATAAGTATTTTAAAAGAGAGAGTGTGGATGTGTGTATATACAGGATTTAAAAAAAAAAGAGTAAAGTATTTTAAGAATAATGGATATTTATGTGGCTTTTGGTTATAAAACATTGTTAACACATGAATGGTTTTATAACACTTTTTTGTAACACATGAATGGTTTTATAACACGTTGTTATAATGAATGGTTTTGAGAAGTTATAAAGAAGTATATTATCTTTTGAGAAGTTATAAAGAAGTATATTATTTTGTTAAAAGGTATACTTGGATCTTTAAAAATAGCATTTTAAAAATAATATTAAGTATAAATGGTTTTGGGCTTATAGGAAGAAACCTTTTAGTAACATTTGTTTTTAACCCATTTGAATATCTTTTGAATATACTTGGGTATTTAAAAAGAGCATATTCAAGATAATGATAAGTATGGAATATTTTGGAAAAAAGCTATATAAAATAAAAGGTTTAACTTATAAGAGAAAGGGTTTATGGTAACATATTTTTAACTTCTTTAATTATGGTTTTAAGGTGGAAAATCTTGTTAAGTGATATGTGAATATTCTTATACCTTTGAAATAACTATATAAATGTATTTTAAATAGTTGGAAAGAGTATAAATGAATAGTGAAGTGGTAGTATACATGTATATATCTTTTATGAAGGTATTTTAAATATGTATACAAATATTGACAAATAAGTATTATTTGATAATAAGGGGATTGGAAGTCAGTTATGTGACTTCATCATGTTTGTGTGTTTTCTTGTTTATGGAAAGTATTTGCACCTATACTTAGCACTAAAAGCTGACAAAGTAAACTTGTTATATCTTTAAGAGTTAAGAATGAAGTGTTAAGGTAGGGCTTAGAGCATTAACTTACTTGATTTCACTCTTGACTGAGGGATAACATAAGTTGAGAAGGTCGAAAATGGTGATAAGTATATTAGACTTGATTTCTTTATGTGATCATTTTATTTCTATTGAATTTGGCCAACATCAACTTAGGAAATATCTAGAAGAAACATGAGATTGATATGGTATGGTTGTTCTCTTGGTGATGTTATATCCTACATATAAACTTGCATTACTCTTTTAGGACAAGAGATAAGTGAATCCGTCGAGGTAAGAGATGATCTCTACCTTATGCATTGTTTGTTTATTTCAAAAAGAACCGGAGATAAGTTGATCGAAATTCATCGATTTGGTTTTGAAGAATTTGGTAAGTGGGGGAGTGTACTTATATGAGATGACTCAAAACCTTAACCACTTCAAAACCAATATATGTGTTCAATGTGTATGGAAACGGTTATGGAGGAAAATGTTGTAGAGTTGAACTGTCTCTCCTATGTTTAAGTCCAAGGCAGAAGTCAACATTAATATTTTAGACAATGCTATGGAGTTGAAATGTCTAACCTAAGGGTAACTATGAGGGAGAGTTTAGGGTTAACATTCATCGGACGACTTATATTGGAATCCATGGAGAGATTTGTGAACTATTCGAGTGGTGGTTCGTATGTTGAGATGCTAGAATCCATGTTGTTATTCGAGATATACTCCAGTGATTAAGATTCACGTGTTGAGATGCTGAATGTGACCTTACCATCATAAACGATAGAAAATAGAGCAGGTTGCACAATCGGCGGGTTTAGCTAACCTAAGGATGTATCAACTCTGTATCTAGAGATGCTTACAAATATTGGTACCGGGAGTTGATGGTATTAAGTTTCACGTGTTTGGGCATGGACCAATGTTGTTTCCCTTCTTGTTTTATTCTATCTCGAGATATACATGCTCGAAAGGTTATTTTTGACCCTTGTTAGGAGGCTCACCTCAGTTTACAAGGGGCTACTCTACGGAAATCTATACGCACATGTACCTTAGAAGTTTTAATTATACTTCTAATGTTGTTCTGTTATGAGATGCAAGAAGCATAACTATTTTCATATTTATATTATACCTTAGACACTATATGTTATATCAACTAATGTACTTACTATATAGTTTGCTTCTTTCAAAGGGAAAACCATTTCGATGATTCAGATGGTCTCGGAAGACACTGTTATATGTGGCCACATGTTTCTTGAGTTTCTTACACCAGGCCTATGTTTGACTTGTGGTTTTATCCTTCCCTTCATTCCTTGGGTTCTCTTTCGAGCAATTTGAGAAAGGCATGTTTATTCCTTGGAGCTCGAGGAGATGGGTTGGATACTTTCACCTGTTGTGATATTTTATTGCGCCTGCACTACTAGTATGTATATGTCAGCACTTGCAAGGAGGCTGTTATAACTATCCAGGCTGATGGTAGTACATAGGATTGTAACTTCAAAGTGTTATGTATCATCGAGCCGCACTTTGTACTATCTTTTCGATATTATATGTTATCTCCTATTTATAGATTTTGAAGCCTTGTTTTTTTCTTTCTTGTTTGTTTTCTTTTTGATTTTTTTTAACCCGAACAATTTGTCTTTTCGATACTTGGGTGTTCAACAAATGAATAACAGGGATGTATTAGTGTCAACATTTGAAGGTCGAAAAGGCGGGATGTTACATATGGTATCAGAGCTGAAGATTAGCAAAACACCTTGGCTTTGGTTAGGTAACTCATTGGAGATAGGGTAAGTGATGCCCTAGAATGAGTTAAGTGTATTATAGATATGAGAGCATGTTATTATTTGTCATAAACGTATGCCTTAATAGTAATTCCAAACTTGAAAATTAAAGATCTTATATATAGGCCATTTACATAACTATGTTTTGTATGTGTAGTTTAATCGATGTGACGATTAATAATGTTCATTTATTATTCCTCACTGATTAGTTTAACCATGCTCGAGTAATTATGAGCATTGCTATCCTTTGCAGATTGATTTATCACGCTCAACCAGTATATTAGCATTAATTATCTGTTATTTATTGTTGATTGTGCTTAACCAATTTATGAGCAGTTTAGACTTTTACTGCATGGGTTGAGTAGACAGTGTTTGTGGAGGCACCGAAATAAACATTTTTTGAATAGTATTTCACATTTTGACTATAAGGCATTTGGGGATAATGTTAGATTATAAGTTTAGTGAAATAAGTTAAGTATAAAACTTCTAGGAAAGTGATTTTATACGAGTATAGTTTACAGAATATAGTTTATAAATGAAGAAGAATAAAATTGATATTTTAAGTACTTAAATCCCAGGGTCAATGACAATTGTTTTCAAGATTTTGGAGAAAATAATGACATTATTTGAAAGTATTCGTGAGTACTAATGTAATGACCCACCTTTTTGGATAGTTCAATTAGACAATAAACCACATATGTTAGAATCAAACTATTCAAAAGGGAGGATTGTTATGGGGTAAATAAGAAAAAGCATAGAAAGAAAGCAAACAAACACAGAATCTTACAGTGGAATGATAAAATATAATAATCAAATAAACAGTTCATGAAGCTATTTTACAAATAACATTTGATTATTGTTTTACAATATAGAATCAGAGTTACATACAACAGGAATAAATAACAATGCAGCGGAACAACATGATGTAGTGGAATAAATAAAATAAATAATATATTATACAAATCTCCATCTTTGACCTCCAGAAAAGCAGTCTTCAATACACTGAAGCTCAAGCTGACCCAAGTATAATGAAAAGACAAAACACTCGAGTCAAAACTAAAAGATCTTATGCAAGTTAAATCAACAGTAAATAAATGTGAGTGTAACGGCTTCAGAGATGTTTACGAGGTTTGATATCTCCTATCCAGTGTCAACGTGAGTGCAATAACTTAAGAGATGTTTGGGATTTCCATCTCCTAAGAATCCCTTAAACTATCTACATACATAGTACAATACACTATTATAATAATGTCTACAGTAAAGTGAAGTATTAAAATAGCGTTAAGGCATTACCTATATCCCCTTAACACATTTTATATATTCCCATAGTCTATATGGTACCGTAAGCTTCACCAAATCGGTGGTTTACCCAGTGGGCACTCCATAGGTACGGTATAAAACAAACTCATAGAAGGCATGATAAGGCATGTGACAAGGCATGCGAGGCAATGCCCAGGGTAGGAAACTACCGTTTTGTAGATCCGGACTAGTGGTAATGCATAGCAGCTACTACCACCCACCTTGGAACACACTCCTATAATCAGAATTGAGGGGTAGCCACCAAATCAATCACAAAGTCATAATAGGGTATCGAATAAGCATGTCCGATTGGAGGTGTGACCTCACTTGGCCCGGCGTGGCTCCTGATTTAGTCAATCAAGCTGACTCACGGGAGTCGGGGCTACATAAATACCTCATACAGTATCGTTCACCAAGCAATTCTACTTTATTTCGGATTCTCCACCACGTGTATGGTTGTTAAAGTGGTTTTTGGCATTGGTAGAGAGTATGACAATATCTGATTCCGGTCTCTTTAAAAAGCAAATGCTTATTTCACACTGGATGGTTTTTTTACATTTCCATAACTGATTCATAACTGATATCAAAATATCATATTCAATTCAAACCATATCACTTTCGAAATCATATTCACTTAAAAAATCGTATTCACTTTCAAAAACACATTCACTTTCGAAAACATATCACATTAGAAATCATATCACTTCCGAAGACATATTTACTTCCGAAATTGCCAAAATGGGTTAAACCCTCAATTTATAATAATTGTATTCCTCAAATATGTTATTTAAATCCTAACTTACATTATAAAATCGTTTAACCGTATTCGCTTTTAAATCAAGGATTTAAATATAACAATTCCACTCTATACAGTCTGAAATTTAGAAAATAGTTTTGGATAGTTATAAATAGTTTAAATAGTTTAGCATTGTCTGCATAGACTTAAAATAGTCTAAATAGATTTAAAATAGATTAAATAATTTTAAAATAGATTAAATTGATTTGAAATAGATTTAAAATAGATTAAATAGACTTAAAATAGATTTAAAATAGATTAAATAGATTTAAAATAGATTCAATAGATTTGAAATAGATTTAAAATAGATTTGAAATAGATTAAATAGATTTAAAATAGATTAAATGGGTTAATTAGTTTAAAATAGGTTAAATAGATTTAAATAGATTAAAATAGTTTAAATTGATAAAAAATAGTTTTAAATAGTTGAAAATAGATTTAAATTGTTAAATAGTTTGAAAATATTAATAATCAGGATCTTTAAAATAATATAGCTTTAAACAGTTTATATTAAAATAATAAATTTGAAAATTAACATCAAACTTAACTCAACAAATCTAGGCCATATCCAGACTTCAAATCAAAACCAAATTTCAAATCTTGAATTATCAAGTTCAATAGATTTCAAGGTTAAAATTTCAAACATTTTCAATAACTTAGTTTCGATAAATTTCGTTTATACTACAAAATTCAACTTTAGAATTTCAATTTAAATCCTTAAGAAATTCAAAAAATTCCAAAATTTCAGATTAGCACCTTTGAGCAATTCATTTAAAACAATTCTGTTAGTATAAATCAAATTCTATTTCAAAATACCATTTAACTGAAATCAAAGTTTAAGGATCTAAAAATCATTTAATTTAACCAAATCTGGTGTTCGTATATAATTTTCTACCCTATGGTCAAGTGATATAGATATTTATCATTTCAATCCGCAAGTATTTAAATTTTACGAGTATATATTATTTCAACCCGCAATCCCAAATTTTACATCAAATCCATGAAATAGCTCGAGTGTATCATTTCAATCCATAACGATTTCTCCCTAATCTATCAGATCATTCGGGCATGTATCATTTCAACTCACAGGGAACATGTAGTGTTATAACAATATAGAAATATAACATCCAATCATCCAATATCAATAACCAACATCCATCACAATCACCATTCAACAAATCAATAAACAATAACAAGTGACAGAATATCAATAACGGGTATATACTAGCAATTTAGAAGTAATATTGAGATAATGGCAATAATATTCAATAAAAGTCAGATTTAACCGGAATGACAATTTAATTATACCAAACATCAACCAATCAATTTCAAATCGCATCATGAATTCTATTTAACAAACATAAGATAATCTAGTAATTGCGAGTGAGTAAAAACACTCACCTTTGATTTCAAATCGATTTGAAATCCAAAGTAAGATCCAAAATTCAACCGTTTAAGAATTTGTTCAAATAAGTTCCATAATACCTGGAATTTCGATACGATCGCAGCAGAATAAACTGTACGTATATCCAACCTCGTATGTACAAGATATATACGTTAGAATGTTATACAATTAAATTTAAAATAAATAAAATAGTTAAAGTTGCTTACACGTCATTTACTCCCCACGTCAGCAGAGAACAGTCGAACGTAACCCTACTTCATAATCTCGACTACAATCATAATCGTCACCACATCTAGCACGAACGCCACCGATTACAGGCGTTGTCGACCAGATCAGGACGTTGCACCACATTCTCCGCCTCGAGCCGCCATAGACCGAGACCACGCCATCAGTTCCGGTCGACTATACCACGATCATCGCCGTTGGACTATTTCCACGATTTTTGGCAAACTGTGACCACCCATGAATGAGCGAACACTACTGATGTGACCTACTCTCCATCCCCTTCCAAACGCCGCTTCTCGATCGTCGATCGGGCAAACGTCCAACGTCCAATAACAAGCCCTAGCAACAGATGGCCGAAATTGCTCCTAGAAAAATGGTGCAACAAAATGAGAAATGAATTACACCCGTGAATTACACTCGTCGAGAGTTAAAAAACAATATATAATATGATAGGGTTGGAGGAGTTTAAATTTTGAAATTGATTTGAAAATTGGATTTAGGGTTTTGAGAATGAATTTGCTTTTGTCATTGAAAAGAAGGAGATAGACAGAAGTTGATGTACGTACTGGAATGAAAAAACAACTGCTAGTGTTTATGGAAACAAGGCTATTTATATTAACAATGCCCGATAAGAAAACAAACACTTATCGAATTTGTACGAACAATGAATAGCGACCCAAAAAGCCCGTTCATCCTCCAAAACGAAAGTGGGTCATCCCATATATTAAGATATATGTTTTTGATATTTTTAAACTCAATGGAACATGTTTCAAGTCTTAATTCCATCGTATGGAGAAGTTAGCTTTAAAATCAACTTATTCCAAATAGATTTCAATTAAATTGATTTCTGCGCATTTCGAGTCCGTACGATCAAAGGACAAGTCCGGGCGCTACGAAACTTAAAATCCGATAATAATTCACCATTACGGATCCGATGAAACTAATTTCGTCGAAAACCAAGACAGTTATGAAAATGCCTATTTTCACGCTTATTAAATAAATAATTATTAAATTGATTAAATCACCTCTTCATTCCAATTTTGTAATCAACAAATCCTATCATTTTTGATTACTTAGTAACTTATAATCCTTTTTAAAACAAGTTTCCATATAAATTCAATGTTGAATATTACACCAGTCTCAGTGTTCAGTTTCAATAGCTATATATTCAATTGATTATTAAATTAAATTCCAAAAATCCATTTATTTGATCTTTCATCTTATTATTCAATCCATTATCATCTTATGGATATAATTAACATTAGTTTATATCTTATTACATCAAAAATCTACCATTATCATCTTTATTCATATTAATGCAACATTTAATTGCATTTATTGTAGTTTATTTCCAATTTGATTTCAACAAGTTAAATAAACAGATAACAAATAATAATTGTCACCTTTAGCTTAATTTAATCATATTTATAAGTTTATTGTTTACAAAAAATGTTATAATTATTTACACAACACTAATTTTATTCAATTACAATTTATTACATACTATTTCATTTATTAATACAACAGTTAAATTATCAGTTACTCCTTTAATCTAATAATGAATTAATTATACACATTATTACAATAATTTATAATTTATAACCAATTATAAATTTTTAATCATTTCAATAAAATGGGAATTACATTTAAAGTAGTTATCAATTACCTTAAATTAATGCGCTCACATTTCATTCTAGTTATTTTCTTATTATTAAATCTTAAAATTTTAATTTCTTAAAATTTTAAATTACAAAAATCTTGTTTTATTCAATAATTTAATTATGAAAAAATATGGGTCATTACACTCTCCCCCACTCAAAATTTTTCGTCCTCGAAAGGGAAAAAGAAGAATAAAGAATTAATATATCTTTTTCAAAATATTAGATTTATAAACAGTCAATTTACATAATTAAATAACTTAAATAAATATATCAATTTATAATCCATTAAATCCATTTATATTCAAGTTAATAAAAGTTTGAAAAACATTTCACAAAAATTTTCTAAGTCCAAAATTCACAGAAAATTTCGGTAGAGTCTTCTTTGTACGAAGAGCTCTGGGAGAAATAATAATATCAATAGTAACAATATATGTGTGTGTATGTATGTATATATATATATATATATATCATGTATTTCAAAATAAAATATCCCAAACCATGGGAAAAAACGATATAATACCGCTAGAAAACCGTAATCCAAAAATGTACCTATTTGTCGGGCAAATAACGCTTATTTATGAAACCAAAAGTAGTAGTTATTGCTTCCATAAACCAGTATCTCATTTATACAATCCAAATAGGGTAATAATAAGTAAAAGAGAAATATTTAAGTTGTTTCAACTAATAACAAAACAATCACAACATAACAACAATCACTTGCAACCAAAACCATACAACATCACATGTAATCAGGGTAATCAATCATCTGTCAATAATAACCAAACAAATGGTTTGTTCGGGTTCATCAACTTTTAATCATATAAAATGAGAAATAAAGTACCATGTATACCATATATTCAACAGTCTTAGATAAAACTCAAAAGATTATTCATACATCTCTATATAGTTAAAAGTATCCTTTCTCGATCATCCCATAAGCCAATACAAACAAAATTATCAATTAAGTTTATTCTTATAAATCACATTTCATATTATTTATTGTTCTTCAGTTTCATTTATTCATACAATGTTTATTTAATTAATTTACATTCACCACTTAAAAAATTCATTTCCCATTCGTTTATATAATGTCATATTCACTTTTCATTACTTTGCATTCATTGCTTACATAATTTATTTCCATTTCAATTATTAGATTATCCACTATTAAGTAAGTCACATTACATTTTAATTCACCATTAATAGATTATTTCTTTTTCACATTCATTTTTCCATATATAGTATTATTGAATATTAAATCCATTTCTAAATTATAACAATGTTTTCTGAAGTTATAATCATTCAATTAATAAAGTACTCACTTTAGTTATTAATGGCTTCAACATTACTTAAGTTTATAATTATTTACTTACAGTATTCACCCTTTACTATTCAATCCGATTATAAATAGCTTAAAATGTTAACTTAAGTTTATAATCATTTTTCTTACATTATTCACTTTTCTATTACATTTGATTAGTAACATTTCAAACTATTAACCTATGTTTATAACAATTTATAATATCGAAATTCTTATTTATAAAAGTAATTTCATTGAACGCTTTCATTTACTAAAGGCTACTTGTATAGTATTCTATTACATATTTAGCATTACAAATTTTTACATTTTGGTATGTTATATATATGTCTTTTAGAGTGTAATGGAATGATACACAAGTTCATCTTATTCATTTAGTAAATAAAATGTTCAATAGTTATCATTTCTCATTTTTCATATCCCTTTGATTTACACTTTACAAAATTTCAATTTCTTATATTTTCATTAATCACTTAGCATCTAGTTTCTAATTACACACGTTAAAGTTTCCAACTATTAAAATAGTCAAAATTTCATTTCATTACAATAATTGAAATTGCCAATTTGCAGAAAACCTAAGAACTAAATACCAGATTCCTTTCCAATTATTTTAAAATAATATATATGTATATATATATATATATATAATCATATCTTTTATATATATCAAACCTTATTTGGAAATTTAAAATTAAGATTTATTCATCAAAGAAAATGTGTAGCAAACTACTACAACGATGTTCCCACTTTGAAACTCAAAAATGAATGTTGATGATGCGTGCACTCATCATCGAAATTATTTTCCAGCGAAAGAGAGGGGAGTACATAACTTATTTCCTTCTAAAATTCCTTTAAGCATTTCTTTCAAATCATATTGAAATATTTATATAAAAAAATACTTCCAAATACTACAAATATTATATTCCAAAATCTTTTGAAAGTAATTTCCAAAATCCCAAAACTTAAGTTCTAAAATTCCAATTTATATTCATTTTGTTTGTAAATCTTATTCCACAACCAACTATTCATGGAATTTCAATTCCTAATAAACAATTATATCACATCCAATTATATTGATTTTAAAATTATTATTTTATATACAAAATATGATACTATGTAAAATTATTTCATTTACCCATATTTCAAAATAATATTTTATCTGTCTGCCCTATGAAGTGCTTAGAAATTCCTATCAATGTCATAGCTTCCTATGTACAGATTGGAATTTATAAATACTAAATAGAAAAAATGATACAATATAAAACCTTTTATAATACTAATAAATACGCTCTCTCATATATACATATATACATATATATATATATATATACATACATTCAGCGACTCATTCTAGGGTATTGCTACCCTATTTCTAGAGAGTCAGACCCCACAAAGCAAAGGTTATGGCTAAACCTGGCTCTGATTCCAACTGTGACGATCCACTTTTTTGGATGATTTAAATCGACAATAAACCACACATGTCAAACTCAAATCATTCAAAAGGGAGGATTGTTATAGGGTAAATAAGAAAAAGCAGAGAAAGAATGAAAACAAACACAGAATCTCACAGCGGAATGATAAAACATAATAATCAAATAAATAGTTCATGAAGCTTTTTAACAAATAACATTTGACTACTCTTTTAAAATATAGAATCAGATTTACATATAACGGAAATAAATAACAATGAGCAAAACAACATGATGTAAAGAAATAAATAAAATAAATAATATATTATACAAATCTCCATCTTCGTCCTCTAGAAAAGCAGTCTTCGATGCTCTGAAGAGCTCAGACCGACCCAAGCATAATGAAAAGATAAAACACTCGAGTCAGAACTAAAAGATCTTATGTAAGTTAAATCAATGTTAAATAAATATGAGTGTAACGGCTTTAGAGATATTTGTGGGGTTTGACATCTCATATCCAGTATCAACGTGAGTGCAATAACTTAAGAGATGTTCTGGATTTCCATCACCTAAGGATCTGTTAAACTATATACATATATAGTACATTCCGCTATTATAACAGTGTTTATGGTAAAGTAAAGGATTAAAATAGCGTTAAGACGTTACCCATACCCCCCTTAACACATTTCATATATTTCCATAGTCTATACAGTACCGTAAGCTCCGCCAAACCGATGGTTTACCCAGAAGGCACTCCATAGGTATGGTATAAAAGAAATTCTTAGAAGGCACGATAAGGCATGTGATAAGGCATGTGAGGCAATGGCCAGGGTAGGATACTACCATTTTGCGGATCCAGACTGGTGGTAACGCATAGCACCTACTACCTGTGGAATATGCGAGTATATGATTTTTGTTTGATGATAATATATATATATATATATATATTCATTTAAATATATTTGTTAATGTACTATTTTATTTTTCATAGATAAAATAAATATTTGTTGAATAAAATAAATTACACAGAATTTGAATGGAATTTGAATTCAAACAGAAATTTTATTCAAACAAATATTTATTACAATCTTGAATAGTACAAGTTCAAGCTCTCACTATACATATACATTTTTGAATACATCACAATTCAGTTTACATAAATTCCTCACTACATATCACTCACACACGTAGTTTATCTTCAACTTCATTCCAGTTAGAATCCAGCATCTGAGCAATCTGCAAAAATATTCACTAACGCAGTAAAATTGAAAAAGAAATATTTTTGCAATATAAAATAAAATATGATTTTTTGAAAATATGATTTGCCTCAATTATTTGGGTTGTTCGTCATCATTCACATTTGAATTCATCATACACGAACAATGTGACATGCACAGTGTATCACTGTACATGCCACAAGGCCGTGCACATCGATATACACTTGATAATGCTACAGGGACAGGTGAGCACAGGTCAAACCCAAATGAAAAGCCAGGTTCAACTCACGTGAAATCACGACACGAGCATAAGGTCAAACCCGAGTTTTGAAACTGGATTCAACACAAGTAAAATTTCAAAAATCAACATGAAGGGATGCAAAGACCAGAGTAGTACAGTGTGGCAATGCACCAGAACACTAAGTCCAGCTACTCAAATAACACAGTGGCAACCACAAGTCACAAAGTTCAAGTGAAGCAAGTACAGGTTAAACCAACCAAAGAAATGCCACCAATGTATACAAATGATCAGGTCAAAATGAAGCAAACTAATAAACCAAGTTCATATGTAATGCACCAACCAGAAACTCAAGATCACACAAGCAATAACCAGGTCCAGTTACAACAGAGAATCAAGTCAGTAAATAGTTCAGTGTGAAAATATGAATGCAACAACAAACCCAAATGTCCAGACCATAACATGTATGTAAACATGAAGTGAATACAACTACAGATGACAAAGTGTTCAATTCACAGTGCAGACAAATGCACGAATGAATACTGCAACAACCAAGACCACAAGTATGCAGACCAGTGCTAACAATGACCAGACTCAAGTAAAGTACATCAAGTATGATCAAGTCCAAATGCATCAGTGATACAAAGCAGACACGTACAACAACATGTCCAGTTACAACTACATAGACCAAACAAAGAAACAGTGCAAAAAAAGATTGCCACCAACATAACAGCAAAAAATGAAGACCGCAAGAAGTATGCAACTCGAAGTGATACAACTACAAGTACAAGGCATAGCAACTGCATAGCGAATGCAACAGTGACATGCATATCAACACAGCAACTCAAAGACCACAAATAGGCTAGTTCAGGTAAAACAAGAAGGCCAGAGACTACAATATTATGTGCAAGTGCAAACTCAAATAAGTATGCAAAATGAATGAAGCAACTGTGAAAACTAAAATGAGCAAGTGCATGAAGACTGAATGAAGTACACAAATGGAACACAAGTCAGTGGCATGCATACAAACACACCCGATCAGATTTTCAATTGCAAACAGGTCGAAAAGTACTCAGGGATGAACACATGGCCAGACACACATAAATATGAAGACCACAAAGACAAATGCACATGTCAGCAGTAATGAAAGCAACATGACCAACAGATCACACTATGCAGTGTACAAGAACAAGTCGACATGAATAATGCAACAACCAGATGAAGTCGTGGAAGTCAACTAAGTAATTCACAGTGAAAGTTGAAAGATTAAAAAATGCATACACTTCAATAAGCTACGTGCGGTGTGCAAGTGCAAATTAAAATGAGCAAATGCAACAGTGAAGCCAGAACAAATGGAATGCAACAATGATTCACAGTGAAGTTGAAATCATGGAAGGATGCTAAAGTCAAGTCAGAGAAATTCACGAAAACAAACTTAAATTCAAGTACGTATCTTTGAAATAGTCAAAGAAACTCAAAAAGGGAAAGTTTCTGCCGTTTGACACAAGAAGGATCGAACGTTCTCAAGTTAAAGCCATGAGTATCAAGTCGAGAAAATATATCAGGAAAGCCATGCGCATCAGGAAAGCACAAATTAGGAAAGTGATGAAGTCGCGAAAATGAATACGAACAAAATCAAGGGTCTCGTAATTCATATAAATACCAAACACCAATTATCATCATAGGCATCGAGTTCAAGCAAGCAATTTAACCAGCAACGAAAGAAAAAATTACATACCGCAACAACGAACTCGATCAACAGAGGAGCATCGCAAACCAGAGAATCAATCATAATCGAAGCAGCGAGCAAGAGCAACACAAGTCAGATCGAACGAAGAATCAAATCAGAAAGCCCTAATTCTCACAAGAACCGAAGCCCTAATTTAACAAAGAGGAATGACCAAGCCAAAAGAAAAAGGAACGAGAAAAAGAATTGGGCCGGCCTTTATTATTATAAAGGGGATTTAGTTTTTTATTTCAAATAGGGTTTTTAGTTTTTAAACTATTTTAGTTTGTTTTAAATTTTCTTTTTGAATCAAGTCTTGGTAAATCACCACCTAGGTTGTAGGTAGTGTTAGATTGTCTAGTTAGAATTAGTTCAGTGAGCAGGGTGTGCGAGTTTGCAAAACTCTATAGGCGGGAGCAAGGGTTTGCGAGTTTGCAAAACTCTATAGGCGGGAGCAGGGAGTGCGAGTCTATTAGAGTGTTTGTAAGCGAGAGCAGTGTTTGCGAGTCTGTTAGAGTGTTTGTAAGCGGGAGACTGTTTAATTCTAAAAGAAATCTGGGAATGCAGTAGTAGGAAGGGGTTGCCGAAGCTGGGTAAATTTTTTTGTGTGATTTACTTTTCAGCATATTTATTTCTGCAGTTTGTTTCTGTGTTTAAATCGAGAAAATTTGCTATAACCCTATTCATCCCCCTCCAGGGTTAATCTAGATCCTACAAGTGGTATCAGAGCACGATATTTTTCTTTAACTCTAGAATCATTAATTCATCAAATAATGCTTTTTCTAAGGGGCAATCTATTGTTAGGCCACCCATGTTTAACGGGAATGATTATGCTTATTGGAAAGTTATGATGGGTATTTATCTTAGTTCTGTTGATTATGATGTTTGGGATATTATTGAAACTAGCTATAAATCGCCCACTATAACCGTTGGTGATACTGAGATTCCTAAACCTAAGGATAGGTGGGATGCTAACGATAAGAGATTAAAAAATACAAATGCTAAAGCCATGAATGCTCTGATCTGTGCTCTTGATAAGAATGAATTTAATAGAATTTCTCATTGTAAAACTGCACAAGAAATTTGGCATACCTTGGAGGTGACACATGAAGGAACTTTTCAAGTCAAGGAGTCTCGTCTAGCCCTATTTAGCAATGAATACGAGAACTTTGTGATGGACAAAGGCGAGAGCATAAAGGACATGTTTGGGCGCTTTTCAACTTTGGTGTACAACGCTAGAGCGCTTGGGAAGGTATTCACTTTGGTAGAGCTTGTGAGGAAGGTGCTACGAGTCTTACGGATGAGCTTTGAGGCAAAAGTCATGGCAATACAAGAATCGAAAGATCTGAGTAAACTAAGCATGGAGGAGTTGATTGGCAACTTGATGACATATGAGCTTGAGCTAAAAGCAAAGGAGGAACGCAACAACTCCAAACCAAAGAAGAAGACGATTGCCTTAAAGAGCAAAAAAGAGAGCGATGAAGAAGATCCAATTGAAGAGCTTGCAATGGCTGTCAATAATCTTAGAAAATGGTCAAGATTCAAGCCACGCAAGATGAAAACAAGTGGTAATAGGTCAAAAGATTCTAACAATTCCGATAATGAATCGACGTGCTTTAACTGCAACAAGTCTGGCCACTTCAAACAACAATGCCCACTTCTCAAAAACAACAGAGGAAAGAAAAAGAAGAAGAAGGCCTTTGCAGCCATTTGGGATGAAGAAGGAGAGGAAGTTTCGAACAGTAGCTCAGAGGAGGCTAACTTGTGCCTTGTGGCAAAATCAGATTCAGAAACAAACTCAGAGGAATCTAGTGAGGTAGGTGACTACACTTATAAAGATCTTGTTTTTATGTGTCTTGATCTTACTAAAGTGGTTGATACTCTTGAATCTAAAATTGAAAAACTGAGATCTGATAGGAGAGAACTTGCTCGTGAAAATTTTAGGTTAGAAACTGAACTTGAAAATTTTCAAAACCTAGAGTGTAAAAAAAGTAAAATTTTAGATTCAGAATTATCAAGACTTAAGAATAGCTCTGAGAATCTTGAAAAAGAAAACTTGAGTCTTAAGGAAATCATTGACACTAGGAAAAAGGATTTTTATAAATAGATACACCTCACTTGTAACTGAAAACACAACACTAAAAACCAAAGTCCAAAATCTTGAGAAATCTCTGAATAACTTTTCAAGAGGCGAAAAATCTTTCAACATGCTATTGGGAAATCAAATTTTTGCTAACAATAGAAAAGGACTAGGTTTTGGGAAAACACAAGTTGATGGTAATGCAAAAGGTAAGAGTGTCTTTGATAGATGTGAAATAATTGGACATCGTGTTGAAAATTGTAGTCATAGGAACAAGAACACAAAATTTATACAAGTTTGGGTTCCTAAGAATTCTACAAACAAATTTCATGTCTATTAGAACAAGAATCAAAGGACTAAACAAGTTTGGGTTCCAAAGGGATTATTTATTCACAATGCTTCTGCCACTAACAATCATGGACCTATATAAACAAATAGGTCACAAAAATCTTTCATCGTGTAGGTATGGTGGCAGGCTAAGGAACAACAACAGTGTTATCTGGATTTTGGCTGTTCTAGAAGCACAACGGGCAACAAAGCAAAGTTACTTAGTCTAGTACAAAGGTGACAGAATCACAATGGGCAACCACGATAAATTATCGTAAAGGTAAAACAGGTAAAGGTATATTTATTTGATCAATATATTAAATGTGATAATCTGCACCGTATTCTGAATGAAATCAGCCAATATTGAGATGTTGTAAAGAGATGATGTTTTTTGATTCTGACTTGTTCGACATAGTTGGCCAATTATTATGCCAAAAACACTATTCTTTGAAATTAATTCATACATATATGTTTGGATTAAACATAGTGTTTTTGTTGGACGATAATATTTTTTTCAGCTAACTCTATATTCACGGTTTTATGATTATTTACATGGCTTCAATTCAAATTCAAAGAATGTCATTTAAATTGTTGTTAAAATTGAGTTTGAAATTTTTGATGCACTCTTCATGGTTTGGTCTATCAAATTTAGTTAGTGATATTTTGGAGTGAAAGAGAAATTCAGATGCAGATCATACTGGTAATCTAGTTGACAGAAAACTTACTAGTTGAACGTGATTTATGGTGAGACATTTAGTAACTGCATCGTTTTTCAAAGAAAATATCTGTATATTTTCCATTACAAATAATTTTCAATTAGCAGAAATTTTTTCTCATATAAACCCTTCGAGAAAATCATTGTTGACCATATTTTCAGATTAGTCATTTTTATTTGATTTTAAATGAATTTTTTTGACTAATCCGACTCCCTACTAATTATCAAAAAGATATATAGTGATTGAAAAGGGGATAAGTGTTGATATTTAACATACATTACTCAAGAGAGTATATTTGGAAAATTTCTTTAGAAATTCAAACAAGAGTTATAAAACTTTTTGTGGGGTAAAGATTCCATGACCATTTCTATATCTATCATATTTCTATCGACCATTGTTTATCAAAGCATAAATATAGTTTGTCGATATGTGGTACTATAATCAGTGATCATTTGTTTTTCATTTCATATTTTTTTTAAAATAAATAAATATCCAAAGTATTCACTCTCATTTAAAAGTCCTCACGGTTATACATGGGTGAATTACTTGGATTTTTGATTATGTGCTTCCATGCTCATTTAAAAGTCCTTACGGTTATGCATGTATGGAACGCATATCAAAATTAATTAATTAAGTAGACAAGTTGATTCTAATCCCATTTAAAAGTCCTCACAGTCATGCGTGGTTAGAAGATACTTGATTTCATTTTTTAAAATTAAATTGGAATACTACTAATCTCATTTAAAAGTCCTAACGGTTATGCATGATTAGTAGATATTCAAATTCCTGATATAAATGTACCACAAGTAGATACAACTGAATGATTTTATATTAGAACATCATTTCCGTTCTTTCTAAAAGTGGAATATGCGCCTAACAAGGTAGTTATGATTTTTGTTTTATTTTTAGTGAATTTTAATATTTATATTCAATTTGAGTTTAATGTTGGATTAATATTGATCACTTTATCTCTATTTTCTCTAACACTATTATTCTTTTGCTGATAACAAAAGGGGGAGAGAAAAGTTAAGATTTTGTCAAAAGAATCAAGCAAAGGTCAAATAATTTTCCATTTACATCTAGGCTTATTTATATATTTCTATTTGTATGCATATATATAGGGGGAGCATCGTGTAGAGAGGAAGCATTTAAATAGAGGGAGCAATTAGAGCATATCATTGATCAAATACATTTAACACGGTCAAAATCTTAAATATATGTTTGTTATCATCAAAAGGGAGAGATTGTGGAATATGCGAGTATATGATTTTTGTTTGATGATAATAAACATATATATATATTCATTTAAATGTATTTGTTAATGTACTATTTTATTTTTCATAGATAAAATAAATATTTGTTGAATAAAATAAATTACACAGAATTTGAATGGAATTTGAATTCAAACAGAAATTTTTATTCAAACAAATATTTATTACAATCTTGAATAGTACAAGTTCAAGCTCTCACTATACATATACATTTTTGAATACATCACAATTCAGTTTACATAAATTCCTCATTACATATCACTTACAGACGTAGTTTATCTTCAACTTCATTCCAGTTAGAATCCAGCATCTGAGCAATCTACAAAATATTCACTAACGCGGCAAAATTGAAAACGAAATATTTTTGCAATATAAAATAAAATATGATTTTTTTGAAAATATGATTTGCCTCAGTTATTTGGGTTGTTCGTCATCATTCACATTTGAATTCATCATACACCAACAATGTGACATGCACAGTGTATTACTGTACATGCCACAAGGCCGTGCACATCGATATACACTTGATAATGTTACAGGGACAGGTGAGCACAGGTCAAACCCAAATGAAAAGCCGGGTTCAACTCACGTGAAATCACGATGCAAGCACAAGGTCAAACCCGAGTTTTGAAACTGGATTCAACACAAGTAAAATTTCAAAAATCAACATGAAGGGATGCAAAGACCAGAGTAGTACAGTGTGGCAATGCACCAGAACACTAAGTCCAACTACTCAAATAACACAGTGGCAACCACAAGTCACAAAAGTTCAAGTAAAGCAAGTACAGGTTAAACCAACCAAAGAAATGCCACCAATGTATACAAATGATCAGGTCAAAATGAAGCAAACTAATGAACCAAGTTCATATGTAATGCACCAACCAGAAACTCAAGATCACACAAGCAATAATCAGGTCCAGTTACAACTGAGAATCAAGTCAGTAAATAGTTCGGTGTGACAATATGAATGCAACAACAAATCCAAATGTCCAGACCACAACATGTATGCAAACATGAAGTGAATACAACTACAGATGACAAAGTGTTCAATGCACAGTGCAGACAAATGCACGAATGAATATTGCAACAACCAAGACCACAAGTATGCAGACCGGTGCTAACAATGACAGACTCTAGTAAAGTACATCAAGCATGATCAAGTCCAAATGCATCAGTGATACAAAGCAGACATGTACAACAACATGTCCAGTTACAACTACATAGACCAAACAAAGAAACAGTGCAGAAAAAGATTGCCACCAGCATAACAGCAAAAAATGAAGACTGCAAGAAGTATGCAACTCGAAGTGATACAACTACAAGTACAAGGCATAGCAACTGCATAGCGAATGCAACAGTGACATGCCTATCAACACATCAACTCAAAGACCACAAATAGGCTAGTTCAGGTAAAACAAGAAGGCCAGAGACTATAATATCAAGTGCAAGTGGAAACTCAAATAAGTATGCAAAATGAATGAAGCAACTGTGAAAACTGAAATGAGCAAGTGCATGAAGACTGAATGAAGTACACAAATGGAAGACAAGTCAGTGGCATGCATACAAACACACCAGATCAGATTTTCAATTGCAAACAGGTCGAAAAGTACTCAGGGATGAACACATGACTAGACACACATAAATATGAAGACCACAAAGACAAATTCACATGTCAACAGCAATGAAAGCAACATGACCAACAGATAACACTATGCAGTGTACAAGAATAAGTCGACATGAATAATGCAACAACCAGATGAGGCCGTGGAAGTCAACTAAGTAATTCACAGTGAAAGTTGAAAGATTAAAAAATGCAGACACTTCAATAAGCTACGTGCAGTGTGCAAGTGCAAATTAAAATGAGCAAATGCAATAGTGAAGCCAGAACAAATGGAATGCAACAATGATTCACAGTGATGTTGAAATCATGGAAGGATGCTAAAGTCAAGTCAGAGAAATTCACGAAAAAAAACTTAAATTCAAGTACGTATCTTTGAAATAGTCAAAGAAACTCAAAAAGGGAATGTTTCTACCGTTTGACACAAGAAGGATCGAACGTTCTCAAGTTAAAGCCGTGAGTATCAAGTCGAGAAAATATATCAGGAAAGCCATGCGCATCAGGAAAGCACAAATTAGGAAAGTGATGAAGTCGCGTAAATGAATACGAACAAATTCAAGGGTCTCGTAATTCATATAAATACCAAACACCAATTATCATCATAGGCATCGAGTTCAAGCAAGCAATTTAACTAGCAACGAAAGAAAAAATTACATACCGCAACAACGAACTCGATCAACAGAGGAGCAATGCAAACTAGAGAATCAATCATAAGCGAAGCAGCGAGCAAGAACAACACAAGTCAGATCGAACGAAGAATCAAATCACAAAGCCCTAATTCTCACAAGAACCGAAGCCCTAATTTGACAAAGAGGAACGACCAAGCCAAAAGAAAAGGGATCGAGAAAAAGAATTGGGCTGGCCTTTATTATTATAAAGGGGATTTAGTTTTTTATTTCAAATAGGATTTTTAGTTTTTAAACTGTTTTAGTTTGTTTTAAATTTTCTTTTTGAATCAAGTCTTGGTAAATCACCACCTATGTTATAGGTAGTGTCAGATTGTCTAGTTAGAATTAGTTCAGGGTGTGCGAGTTTGCAAAACTCTATAGGCGGGAGCAAGGGTTTGCGAGTTTGCAAAACTCTATAGGCGGGAGCAGGGGTGCGAGTCTATTAGAGTGTTTGTAAGCGGGAGCAGGGTTTGCGAGTCTGTTAGAGTGTTTGTAAGCGAGAGACTGTTTAATTCTAATAGAAATCTGGGAATGCAGCAGTAGGCAGGGGTTGCCGAATCTGGGTAAATTTTTGTGTGTGATTTACTTTTCAGCATATTTATTTCTGCAGTTTGTTTCTGTGTTAAAATTGAGAAAATTTGCTATAACCCTATTCACCCCCCCTAGGGTTAATCTAGATCCTACACTACCACCCACTTGGGAACACACTTCTATAATCGAAATCTTAGGGTGGCCACCAAATCAATCACAACGTCATAATATGGTATTGAAGAAGCATGTTCGATCAGAGGTGCGACCTCAGTTGGCCAGGCGTGGCTCCTGTTTTAATCACATCAAGCTGACTCAAGGGAGTCAAGGCAACGTAAATACCTCATACAAAATCAGTCGCCAAACCATCTTATTTCATTTTGGATTCTCCACTACGTACATGGTTGTCAAAAGTGATTTTTGGTATTGGTAGAGAGTATGACAATATCTGATCTTAGTCTCTTTAACAACCAAACTCTTATTTCACACCGGATGGTTCTTTAACATTTCCAAAAACCATTGATAATTGATATCAACATATCATATTCAATTCAATCCATATCACTTTCAAGATCATATTCATTTCAAAATCTTATTCACTTTCGAAAACATATTCACTTTCGAAAACATATCACATTAGAAATCATATCACTTTCGAAGTCATATTTACTTTCGAATCATACTTCCATAATGGGTTAAACCCTCAATTTAAAATCATCGTATTTGTTAGCACCAAATTTGGTCACTAACACCCTTGAGTAGAGTTATGTAGAGAGATTAATGAAGAGAGTAAATTAGAACGTAAGAATAGTGTAACTCAATGCAAAAAGAACAACAAAAACGAACACCAGATTTATAGTGGTTCGACATAATTGCCTACATCCACTTTGAGTTTAATCTTTATTGCTTTCTCTATCACTTGAATACAGATACAATCCGTAAACCAATCACTTGCATACAAGTTTGAATTAACAGGAGGAAAGTAACAAAAATGGCAGGGTCTTCCAAGTGTTCTTGGAAAAAGGTCCCTATCACTGTGCCCTTGCCCTTCTATTTATAGACAAAGATGGGTTGGACTTCCCTCATTGGCTTAGGAACAAGGTACCTCGGCCCACAGTAGGTGACTTCTGCGCATTGGGCTAGGCATGCCGAAACATGTCGATTGCATCATACCCTTATACCCTTAGGCAATTCTTAGTCAGAATCTTGTCTAGTGTTAATAATAATATCTTCAACTGTCCTTTTGCAGTCGGCCCAAGGTGCCGAGTAACACTTGCCCCCCCAAAGTATGTCGTATGAAGCAACATGACACGCTTTGAATCGGAGAGTATTCCTGGTTTACAGAAAGAAATCCATCATGTTTTCTGAATAGTCATTATTCTTCAATTTTATCCTCCAAAGGTGTCGTATCCTTCTTTGGTCGTCATGACGTTTGATCGATTCAATCCAAGATTGTAGTTCATCAGTGGCCATCCGTGTCCGGTTCTATAGGGGTAGTAAGCTTCGGCTATTTGATCCAGTCTTTTCTTAATAACCTTAAGTGAGAATTCAATTCCCTGTTGATTTCAAGAAGTCGAACTTTTTTCGGATGTACACATGCATGTTCGGGTACATGTTCTTGCCATTGGCTGTCAGATGCATTTTATATGCTCATAAGCCGTTGCCAATTCCATCTAGTATAATTGCAATTCAACTGCGATTCCTTATTTGTATTTTTTTGTGAAATAAGGGTTGTAATCAGCCACTTGGTGAGAGGGGACTTCAAGTTTTACTTGGATGACGGCTCAGAGCAGTAAGCAAGGGCGAATGGAGTACGGTTAGTCATGGACTCATGGGTAGTTCTATAAACCCATAATGCAGTTGGGAGTTCATCCGCCCATTTATCTCTACCCTTTTCCAAACCTCTCTTCAGTACGGACTTTATGATTTTGTTCACATCCTCAACCTATCCATTTGCAGTTATAATGGATCATGGAAGGTCATAAGGACAGATGACGTTATAGACAATGAAATTGACTATTATCTTCATCTTGGTCGTGGTTAAAAGTTTTTCATCTGCCCATTCGGTGAAGCAATCAACTGCTATGATGGCGTATTTAGCACCACCTTTAGGATTGGTAAAAAGATGATGTCAATGCCCCTAAGTGGCAAACTGCTATGGACTAGCCAATTGAGTAATTTCCATCGACGGGGCTCTCGAATTTTTTGCAAACATCTTGCACCTGTTGCATTGTCTAGCATGATCAACCGCATATGGATTGATAGTTAGCTAGTAATACCCGTAGCAGAGTATTTTCTTTATCATGATTTTCTCCCTGACGTAATCACTACATTCTTCTTCATAGATTTCGCTCAAGATTCATTTAATATCATCATAGGTGATACACCGAAGTATGGGAATGGATAAACTCCTTTCTACACATGACTTCTTCTTGGATGATTTGGCATGAAGCTTTGAGTAGGATCTGTCATTTTTAATTCCTCTATTCAGTAAGAATTCCTCGTTGTAGATAGCCTTTGATAGGAGTCAATCATGACCCTTTTTCTAGCTCTGTCTCCAAGATCTAGTCGATCCTCATCCGTCAATGCTTGGAATATTAAGTATTTCAACTGAAACAATGTATGTCTTTTGTGTGTCCCTAAAACTGGCCAGCTTGGCCAGTGACTGGACTCTTTTTATTTCATTCGCTGAGTATGTGTGTAATGATGTAATATGTGAAGTCGACTAGTAGCTCTTGGACCTGGCCGAGATAAGGAGTAAGACGATGCCCCCTAGCAAGATCAGCTTCCTTAACTTTGCACACTATCAAATAGGAACCACAAAAGAAATATAAAGTTTCCACTCCAAATCCTCTAGAAAGTTTGAGGCTGGCGGTCGAGGCTTCGTAATAAGCATCGTTGTTTGTTATAGGGAAATTGAGCTTCAGGACGTAGCAGATCGATTGTTCCTCTGTGTACTTTTCCTTCTGTCAGTTGGTTCCCTACTACCCTTCGAGTAGTCATTTGATGTAGTGAATTTGGGTATGTGGTCTGCAGATTTCCATCCTTGGATAGCCCTTCGAGGGAAATAAGTGATATCAAATTGGCTTAATTCGATATTCTATTTAAGAAGTCTTTTAAACGTCTCAGGTTGTTGTATTGCCCGGTTGCAACGAATAGTAGGCATAGATGTTGATGGGGTGAGCCCAAAAGTAAGAGTGGAGCTTTCATGATGAAAACAATAGACATTGCACTAGCTTTTGTAGCTTTAGGTCGATATCCAATGCATGGCTCACGATAGTTAGTGAAATCACACGTGCATGTCAAAATGAGTCCAAGGGAACATATCGTCATTTATTTAGAAAAATCCAACTAATTCTTTTATCATCATTGCATTGAGCTGTGATCTGATATTCAGCACCCGAAAAGGGTCGCTGTGGCTGGCTATAATGTCGACTGTCAGCTTAGCAGGTGCAGTCTCGAATTCTTTGAGTTCAGATGTAACTATTTTGCATAACATTCAATGTGAAATATGGTTGGGACGGTCAATGTTGATGGTTACTCTAGTCGAATCCTAAAGTCTTATCATGAGTTATTAAGTCTAATAGTGAAGGACTATGAATGCGCTGATCGATTATCAGCAAATGGCCAAAGATCAAGCTTAAAAGCACGTTGAAGGAAATGTTGAGTAGGGGTTAGCCTCGAGTTGTGTGCAGTTGTAAGCTGGATCTTGCTATGAGTTTGAATTTGCTTGTATATTCGAGTTACGCACTTTCTATTCAATGCAATCATGATCCTTTACACGTCCTTCGGGTTGGAGTGACAGTCAGTTGCCCACGAGATAAGGTATTGATTTAATGATTCTATCTCTAGGCATCCTTTCAGTCGTAGCCTTGAGTAGTTGTAAGCACTATATATAAGTTTCAACATTGAGCTATCGCAAGCTGTCTTCGGATGACCATGCATCTGCTCCTACTCTCGGGTTGAAAAACGCACTGCATGGATGGCTGAGTCTCGCCCTCACTATGGTTATATTCCCACCTAAACTCCAAAGACACAGAGTTGATTGATGAATAGTCGGTTCATATTCATCTTGCTTCTCGCTCGTGCCCCATGGTCTGGGGCATATACCGTTAAGTAGGAAGACCAGCCATGCCCACTTTAGCTTTACTCTCTTTCCTGCTGAATCGCGGGATTTGGTAAGTTGATGGGAGGCTGGGTCTCGCCTATCTGGGATTGTATTGTGGTTTTTCATTCCAAGAGGAATACTTCGATGCCTCATCAATTTCAGGGCGTAATTTGGACACTGGACAGTCAGCCATGTCCACTTTGGTTCATGTTTTGTAATCAGATCTTGGGGGTAAAGATGGGTCAAATGCAGTCGGGTCACGCTCATCTAATTTCATACTCCTCCTGATGGATCGAAAGAGGGTGCTGGAGAATTTTTGACCAAGTCTTCATGTTTTACCCTCCTTTCCATACTTTGGAGGTCATAGTTTTTCATGGAATATCTGAGGAACATTTGTATGTACTTGATGCGGATCGGTATTGAACCCGGATCTGAAGTATGATATAGTCTGTCACCCGTAGCTTTGGATGCCGTTTCGATTGATTCTGTATTGAGGCATCCTTATAATCATTGCCTTAAGTTGTAAAGAACACCAAACTAGAGCTATAGTAAGCTGTCGTATTCAGCTTTTAGAGATTTGTACTCCTGCTCCCAGCATTGATTTGGCCAGGTCACTAGTTGGATGGTCGAACTCCATTATTAGCGAGTTAATAATGCTCCCGTCGATTTTAGGCCGAAGTTTGCGGAATAGAGAACGGTTGGAATCCCCTTGTCTATTTATCGATGTTTGTACACCACTTTGCATTCGGGTGACTTAGTGTTATTCTCCCTCCGGTCGACTTGCGCCTAATTTGCGTTCATGCTTCGGTCCACTCTCTAGGGACTTAGAGATTTGTCGAACGGTTTATGCTTTAATCCACAGTTCGAGACGCAGAGATTTTCGTCAATTCATTTATACTCCAGTCCACACTCTGGGGACTTAGAGTACTCTAGTCCGCTTTTGGGACTTAGAGATTTTTCTTAAAGTGTTTATTCTCTAGTCCGCACTCTGGGGACTCAGAGTACTCTAGTCCGCACTCTGGGGACTTAGAGGTTTTTAAGTCATTTATATTCTAGTCAACGCTCTGGAGACTCAGAGTACTCTAGTTCGCACTCTAGGGACATAGAGGTTTTTAAGTCGTTTATAGTCTAGTCCGCGCTCTAGGGACTCAGAGTACTCTAGTCCACACTCTTGGGACTTAGAGGTTTTTTAGTTGTTTATATTCTAGTCCACACATAGGGACTCAAAGTGTTCTAGTCCGCACTCTGTGGACTTAAAGGTTTTTAAGTCGTTTATATACTAGTCCATGCTCTGGGGACTGAGAGTACTCTAGTCCACTTTAGGGACTTAGAGATTTTTTATTCGCTTATGCTCTAGTCCGCGCTCTGGGGATTTAGAGTACTCTAGTCCGCACTCAGGGGACTTAGAGATTTTTGAGTCGTTTATACTCTAGTCCGCCCTCTGGGGACTTAGAGTACTCTAGTACGCCCTCAGAGGGCTTTGAGATTTTTGAGTCGTTTATACTCTAGTCCACGTTTTGGGGACTTAGAGTACTTAGTCCGCACTCAGGGGACTTAGAGTTTTTTAAGTTGTTTATACTCTAGTCCACGCTCAGCGGACTGAGAGTACTCTAGTCCGCTTCAGGGACTTAGAGATTTTTGAGTTTTTTATACTCTAGTCCGCGCTCTGGACACTTAGAGTACTCTAGTCCGCACTCAAGGGACTTAGAGGTTTTAAAGTTGTTTATACTCTAGTCTGCACTTAGCGGACTGAGAGGACTGTAGTCCGCTACAGGGAACTAGAGATTTTTGAGTCGTTTATACTCCAGTCCATGCTCTGGGGACTTAGAGTACTCTAGTCCGCACCAAGGGGACTTAGAGATTTTTAAGTCATTTATACTCTAGTCCGCACTCAGAGGACTGAGAGTACTCTAGTCCGCTTCAGGGACTTAGATGTTTCAAAGTCGTTTATACTCTATTCCGCACTTAGGGGACTTAGAGTACTCTAGTCCGCATGGTGGGGACGTAGAGGTTTTTAAGTCGTTTATACTCTAGTCCGCACTCATGGGACAAAGAGTAATCTAGTCCGCTTCAGGGACTTAGAGTTTTTTTTGTCGTTTATACTCTATTTCACACTCAGGGGACTGAGAGTACTCTAGTCCGCTTTAGGGACTTAGAGGTTTTGAAGTCGTTTATACTCTAGTCCGCACTCAGGGGACTTAGAGTACTCAAGTCCGCACTCTGGGGACGTAAAGGTTTTTAAGTCATTTATATTCTAGTCCGCTTCAGGGACTTAGAGGTATTTAAGTCGTTTATACTCTACTCCGCATTCAGGGGACTGAGAGTACTCTAGTCCGCTTTAGGGACTTAGAGGATTTGAAGTCGTTTATACTCTAGTCTGCACTCAGGGGACTAAGAGTACTCTAGTCCGCACTCTAGGGACGTAGTGGTTTTTAACTCGTTTATACTCTAGTCCGCACTCAAGGGACTGAGAGTACTCTAGTCCACTGCTGGGACTTAGAGGTTTTTAAGTCATTTATATTCTAGCCCGCACTCAGGGGATTGAGGGTACTTTAGTCTGCTTCAGGGACTTAGAGGTTATTAAGTCGTTTCTACTCTAGTCCGCACTCAAGGGACTTTGGGTACTCTAGTCCGCTTTAGGGCCTTATAGGTTTTTAAGTCGTTTATACACTAGTCCGCACTTAGGGGACCGAGAGTACTCTAGTCCGCTTTAGGGACTTAGAGGTTTTTAAGTCATTCATACTCTAGTCCGCACTCAAGGGACTAACAGTACTCTAGTCCGATTCAGGGACTTAGAGGTTTTGAAGTCGTTTATACTCTAGTCCGCACTCAGGGGACTTAGAGTACTCTAGTCCGCCCTCTGGGGACGTAGAGGTTTTTCAGTCGTTTATACTCTAGTCCGCACTGAGGGGACCGAGAGTACTCTAGTGCGCTTCAGGGACTTAGAGGTTTTTAAATCGTCTATACTCTAGTCTACACTCAGGGGACTTAGAGTACTTTAGTCAGCACTCTGGGGACGTAGAGGTTTTTAAGTCGTTTATACTCTAGTATGCACTCAGGGGACTTAGAGTACTCTAGTCCGCACTTTGAAGACGTAGAGTTTTTAAGTCGTTTATACTCTAGTCCGCACTTAGGGGACTGAGAGTGCTCTAGTCCGCACTTTGGGGACGTAGAGTTTTTTAAGTCGTTTATACTCTAGTCCGCACTCAAGGACTGAGAGTAATCTAGTCCGCTTTAGGGACTTAGAGGGTTTTTAAGTCTTTTATACTCTAGTCCACACTCAGGGGACTTAGAGTAGTCTAGTCCGTACTCTGGGGACGTAGAGGTTTTTAAGTCGTTTATACTCTAGTCCACACTCAGGAGACTTAGAGTACTCTAGTCCACACTCTGAGGACTTAGAGATTTTTATTGAGAGCAGTCGTATTTCCACTCTTTAATTTGTATTTCATCTACCGTATCGAGGCTAATGTTGTCGAATGAATGATCGAACCACATTTGCTCATGGAATGCGATTCTGCGCCCAGTATGAGGGACGAAACTTGAAAAATGGACGGTCGATTCTCATCCGCTTGGTGATTATAGCTCTTCCAATCAAGTCAAGGAAGGAGGTATATGACAAATGGTTGAATCACATCCATGCTGGGTTAGATAGTCAAATCTCACACAATTTGCTTCGTATCTCTTTCTATAAAATAAGGATAATGGATTATTGAGAGCAATGGTTGACGAGTAGGTAGTCCATCACAACTACTCCAAGTTGGGCTTTCGAACAATCTTTTGTGTTCAGGGTAGGATTTGATGTGTAGATGATCAAACCACGTCTATTGTAGGTAGATCCCGACGTCATTGAGCTTCAGGAAAGGCATCTTTATTTTTTTGAACTTCGTTCTATGACTTGATTTGAGTGGATGATCGGGCTATACTCATTCCAAGCCTTGCTCAGGTCTCCAAGTCAACTGTGGAGGTCAATGAATGGATGGTCAGTCATGTTGACTTTATATTGGGCTTTAATCATGGTGAGGTTTTCTATCTCTAGTTCTTGGCCCCAAATTAAAGGCACATGGTTGATGATGAGCGATTGAATCATGCTCGTCTAAATGAAACTCCACACGTTCGATCATGGTTTGCGTGGATTAGTTGGCGGACAAATCTGAGTACCTAGTCACATGCATCATTTTGAAAGTAGTTTAATTCAAGTTAGTCGTAGTTCATAGAACAAATTGAAATAGAAATAGAAAATGGAAATAATTCAAAGAAGATTGGAATAAATCACATTGATAAGTGAAGCAGCATGATGTGCTCGCTATTCAACTTTGTCCCTGGCTCCTTTCAAAGGGATATTGGCCGTCAGCAGTCCAATTGATAATCATAGCCCTTTATTAATAGGCATCGGATGTTCGCTGCCCACCATTCTACAGGACTTGTACATACTATTGAAGCTTTCCTTTCCAGAACGGCTTTCGATCACACCACGGAGGTGTTTTTAATCGCCCGTGTTAGGATCAGTGAGCATCTTGGAATATACAACATTCCCTTGATTTTCTTTAGACTTTGGTGTACTCTCCCGAGCTTGGTTTCTAGTACCACTATGATTCGCGAGTGTTCAAGTAAAGGGTGTCGATCGAATATTTCAAAGAGCATATGAGTCGAATTTTGAGATCTTGTTTTGTCTACTGGAATCAGCATCCTTAGCTAACGGGCCTTCATTGTTATTTTTCCTAGTCTGTTCCGCTTCTCCACACCTTGATTAAGATTCATTTTGTTATAGAAATGATCCATTGTCGTAGGAGGCTCTCCAGCTAACTAGCTGCCAAAATACATATGGAGGTCGATTCTCCTCAAACGTGATCAGTACGATATCCCTTTAAGAATATCGTTGGAGTAGCGGTTGCTTGTATGTTCCCTTGTTTCCATTCAGAAGCTGCTGTTAGATCCTCTATGCCCTGGTCGATCATGGGATGTAAGGGAAGCGGTTAGTGTTCCTTTATTAAGTTGAGTTTTGAATTCACTATCCGGAGGCACTGCGCTGCCGCTAGGCCTAGATGTCGTTCGGCATAGACATATGGCTCGACCTAGATGTCGTTCTGCATAGACTGGATGTCGTTCAGCATAGACGTATGGCTCGGCCAGGATGTCATTTGGCATAGACGTATGGCTCGGCCTAGATGCCGTTTGGCATAGACATACCGCTTGGCCTAGATGCCGCTCGGCATAAACGTACCGCTCGGCATAGATACCTGGATTGGCTAGGATGTCGTTCGACATAGATGTATGGCTCGGCTTTTCTAGGGCGATCGGCATACGCATTTTCTGGAGCGGTCGGCATATGCTTTTTCTGGGGCGATCGGCCGAATTGCCTTTAGAGGAGGGTCGACCTTCATTCAACTTGAGTGTAAACTTCAACATCCAATCCCCATATCTTGCATACATCAGTGAATCCAATCTACGTCTATCAGCTTCCTTTAGATTTCTTTCAAATGTGAGTAGAATAGAAAGTTTTCTAGTAAACAACTGGATCTATCTCATGAATATGGAAATCCACTGGTAGACAATGAGATCCAATCAAGCTGTGAATTCAATTCTCAGTGAAAGCACCAAAATGTTAGCACCAGATTTAGTCACTAACACCCTTGAGTAGAGTTATGTAGAGAGATTAATAAAGAGTAAATTAGAACACAAGAATAGTGTAACTCAATGCAAAAAGAACAACAAAAACAAGAACACCAGATTTATAGTGGTTCGGTGTAATTTCCTACATCCACTTTGAGTTTAATATTTATTGCTTTCTCAATCACTTGAATATAAAAACAAACCGTAAATCAATCACTTGCATACAAGTTTGAATTAACAAGAGGAGAGTAAAAAAAAATGGCAGGGTCTCCCCTTGTTCTTGGAAAAAGGTCCCTTTCACTGTGCCCTTGCCCTTCTATTTATAGACGAAGATGTGTTGGACTTCCCTCATGGGCTTAGGAACAAGGTACCTCGGCCCACAATAGGTGACTTCTACGTACCGGGCTAGGCATACCGAAACATGTCGATTGCATCAAACCCTTATACCTTCAGTCTCTTCTTAGTCAGAATCTTGTCTAGTGCTAATAATATATCTTCAACTGTCGTTTTGCAGCCGGCCCAAGGTGCCGGGTAGCAGTATTCATCAATTTCATTTAAATCCCAACTTATGTTATAACATCATCTAATCGTATTCCCTTTTAAATGAAGGATTTAAATATAACCACTTCCACTCTATACAGTCTAAAATTTAGAAAATAGTTTTAGACAGTTATAAATAGTTTAAATAGTTCAGCATAGTTTGCATAGATTTAAAATAGTTTAAATAGATTTAAAATAGATTAGATAAATTTAAAATAGATTTAAAATAGATTAAATAGATTAAAATAAATTAAATAGATTTAAAATAGATTAAATAAATTTAAAATAGATTAAATAGATTTTAAATAGATTTAAAATAGATTTAATAGATTTAAAATAGATTAAACATATTTAAAATAGATTTAAAATAGATTAAATGGATTTAAAATAGATTAAATGGATTAATTAGTTTAAAATGGGTTAAAATAGGTTAAATTAGGTTAAATAGATTTAAAAAGATTTAAATAGTTTAAATAGATTAAAAATAGTTTAAATAGTTGAAAATAGATTTAAATTATTTAATGGTTTGAAAATCTTAATAGTAAGGATTTTTAAAATAATATATCTTTAAACAGTTTATATTAAAATAATAAATTCGGAAATCAACATCAAACTTAACTCAACAAATCTAGACAATATCCAGATTTCAAATCAAAACCAAATTTCAAATCTTGAAGCATCAATTTCAATAGATTTCAAGATTATAATTTCAAATGTATTCAATAACTTAATTTCGATAAATTTCGTTTATACTACAAAATTCAACTTTAGAATTTCAATTTAAATCCTTAAGTAATTCACTTAAAACAATTCCAAAATTTCAGAGTAACTCCTTTAAGAAATTAAAACAATTTCATTTATACAACTCAAATTTTATTTCAAAATATCATTTAACTGAATTTAAAGTTTAAGGATTTAAAAATCACTTAATTTAACCAAATCCGATGTCCGTGTATAATTTTCTACCCTATGGTTAAGTCGTGCGGATATTTATCATTTCACTCCGTAAATATTTAAATTTTACGAGTACATATTATTTCAAGCCGCAATCCTAAATTTTACATCAAATCCATCAAATCGCTCGAGTCTATCATTTCAACCCATAATGATTTCTCCCTAATCTATCAGAACGTTCAGGTATGTATCATTTCAACTCATAGGGAACTTGTAGTGTTATAACAATATAGAAATATAACGTCTAGTCGTCCAATATCAATAACCAACATCCATCACAATCATCATTCAAACAAATCAATAAACAATAACAAGTGACAGAATATCAATAACGGGTATTAACTGGCAATTTAGAATTAATATTAAAATAAAGGCGATAATGTTCAACAAAAGTCAGATTTAACTGAAATTATTATACCAACCATCAACCAACAATTTAACTAAAATAAGATAATCTATTAGTTGTGAGTGAGTAAAAACACTCACCTTTGATTTCAAATCGATTTGAAATACAAAATATGGTCCAAAATTCAACCATATTAGAAATCATCCAAACAAGTTCCATAACGTCTAGAATTTCGATACAATCATAGTGGAACAAACCATGTGTACCGACCTCGTATGTACAAGATATATACGTTAGAACGTTATACGATTGAATTTGAAATAAATGAAATAGTTAAAGTTGCTTACACGTCATTTACTCCCCACGTCAGCAGAGAAGAGTTGAACATAACACTACATCATAATCTTGACTATGAACATAGCCGCCACCACATCTAGCACGAACGCCGTTGCCTACAGGTGTTGTCGACCAGATCAGGACGTCGCACTATGTTCTCCGCCTCGAGCCACCCCAGACTGAGCCCATGCCATCAATTTCGGTTGACTAGACTACGACCATCGCCATTCGACTTTATCCACAATTTTTGGTAAATTATGACCACCTAGGAATGAGCGACCACCACCGATGTGACCAGCTCTCCATCCCCTTCAAAACGCCGCTTCCCGATCGTCGATCGAGCAAAGATCCACTGTCCAATAGCAAGCTCTAGCAATGGTTGGCCGAAATTCCTCCATGATTTCTGGACAAAAGGTGCATCAAATTGAGAAATGAGTTGTACCAGTGAATTATGCTCATCGAGAGCTTCAAAACGGTATATAATATGATAAGGTTTGGACAAGTTTAAATTTTGAAATTGATTTGAAAATTGAATTTAGGGTTTTAAGATTGAATTGGTTTCTGCCATTGGAAAGAATGAGATAGAGAGAAGTTGATGTACATACAATAATGAAAAAATGACTGGGTTTTGGAAAATAATACTATTTGTATTAACAAAGGCCGACAAGAAAATAAACACATCGAATTTGTACGAACGATGAATAGCATCCCAAAAAGCCCGTTTTGCTTCCAAAACGAAAGTGGGCCATCCCATATATCAAAATATATGTTTTGATATTTTTAAACTCAATGGAACATGTTTCAAGTCTTAATTTCATCGTTTCAATAAGTGAGCTTTAAAATCAGCTTATTCCAAATTAATTTCAATTAAATTGATTTCTGCACGTTTCGAGTCCGTACGATCAAACGAAAAGTCCGGTCGTTACGAAAGTTGAAATCCTACAATAATTCACCGTTACGGATTCGATGAAACTAATTTCATCAAAATCGAGATAGTGCCAAAATAACTATTTTCACGTTAATTAAATAAATTATTAAATTGATTAAATCACCTTTTAATTCCAATTTTATAACTAGAAAATCTTGCCATTTTTGATTACTTAGTAACTTATAATCCTTTTCAAAACAATTTTCCATACCAATTCAATGCTGAATATTACACTAGTTACAGTGTTCAGTTTCAATAGCTATAAATTCAATTGATTTTAAATTGAATTCCAATAAATCTATTTATTTGATCTTTCATTTTAATATTCAATCCATTATCATCTTATGGATTTAGTTAACATTACTTTATATCTTATTACATCAAAAATCTACCATTATCATCTTTATTCATATTAATGCAATATTTAATTACATTTATTACAGTTTTATTTCCAAATTCATTTCAATAAGTTTAATAAATAGGTAAGAAATAACAATTGCCATCTTTAGCTTAATTTAATCACATAAATTAGCCACAACGGCCTCTTTAGCATGTGGAATTAGTTTTTAGGACACACAACTAAAATAATTACTTTCGAGCAGAAAACGTAAAATAATAAGTTTCTAGGGCTTAAAAACTTATGAAACTATGTCCTTAAAGCAAATGGACTACCGACTTTGCCCTTGAAAGTAATTATTCTGCTGAATTTGGCCTTGAAAGTAATTTCTTTGAATGTGTGTCTTAGAAACTAATTGGACTGCAAAGTTTGTTCTTCTGGTGAAATGTCCCTTTATAAATTGACTATTTACAACAAATGTTATAATTATTTACACAACACTAATTTTATTCAATTACAATTTATTACATACTATTTCATTTATTAATACAACATTTAAATTATCAATTACTCTTTTAATCCAATTGTGATGACCCGGAATTTTGGGTAATATCAATTTAATAATCTATATTTAAAATTAATTTGATTTGATAATTTTTGTTAATATAATTTGAATAAATTTAATAATCTTCTTTTAAATAAATATTTAATTGGTGAATTTTATCTTTTTAGAGCTAATAAAATATTTTCTATTTATATATTGTAAATAAATTAGCTTAGTTTGAGATTGAACAAATAAATAAAATCGCGTTCTAATATATATATATATATATATATATATATATATATATATATATATATAGAGTAATTTGAAAATTTTGGTTAATTTAAAATGAAACTTTTCTAAGTTATTTAAAAAAAGATAATCATATTGTTTTAAAATACTTAAGATAAATGTTAATTGTTTAAAATATATTTTTTAAGCTTAAGTTTTAAATTTAGATTTAAATAAAATTTATAAAAAGGTTTTTAAATTGTTTTAAATTTAATAAAGGATATGTTGTCTAATTTTAATATATATATGTGTGTGTGTGTGTGTGTATTGTAATTGGAAAATTTGCTTTAAAAATTCAAGTTAATAATTTTCAAAGCTAGTTAAAATTTATTATAAATCAAAATATATTAATCAAAAATATTTTAGCTTGAGTTAAAATAAGACTTAAATTTTGTTTTTTTGCTTTTAAAATTCTTTGTTTGAGTAATACATGAATATGGTTTATAAATATACATACAAGCTTAAACCTTAAATATAAAATAACATAAGCATAAAATATTTATATGAATACTTGTGTAATTAATTTAAAGATGGTTTAAACATTTTTGAATACATAAGTTAGGATTTTGACAATTGTTATTAAATGGAATCATGTAAAACACATTTGTCACTTAGGTATCATTTAAAATCAACAAATGGAAACATTGTTTTTTTTTAATTTAATTTATATATAAAAGTTTAAAGAAGAAACTAAGTTATTTTTTTTACAAAAACCTTCCATTTCTCAGTTCAAATCCTTTTCTTTTCCAAACTCTTTCTTTTCTTTCTAACTAAAACCTGGAATTCAAATTAAAAGAAAAACTGAGATAAATCAAAGCTTCAAGCAACCACTAATGGAAGAAAACAAAGCTAGCAACAACTCAAGCTGTTCAACCAGATCAAATAACAAATGCAAATCCAGTTTCAACATCAAAGAATTCAAAACTTATGCAAAGATCCAGGATTTATTTCAAATGACAGTTCTAAAGCAAGATCAGAAAAATCAAAACAGAGTTCTGAAGCCTGACTCTCTGTTGAAACTTGGTGAGTAAATTTCATTTTAAAAACAGTTTAAAACCTATGATTTTAACTTGATGCTTATGATTGATTGTGTGAAAATATGGTTGCTGATGTTATGTGTATGAATGCATGAATGTATGTATATGATGTGCTGTATATATCTGATGCATGCCGGGAAATGGATGATCATCTCTCCGTTTAAACTTAGGTAAGAAAACATTTTACTTTAAAACAGATTTGAAAATCTATGAATATGTTTAAATGTTAATGATGGATTTTTGAAGAAATGTATGGTTTGTGTAAGTTTATACATGAGAACGTATGTGTATTTGCAGTTTTATACTGTGTGTATGAAAACAGCCTCTGTTAATATACAGACTTATAAATTTATAGTATAAAATTCATATCTCTCTAGATATCTGATGATAGGTTAAAATTTGTAAATATAAAATGTTTGAAAGTATATAAACATAATTTTAAAAATAAAATTCATAGATATATATATGAACTATCATTTATAAAATATGAAATATATAGGCCTGATCAAAATTGGTCAAAATTTTATTGTCTGGAAATTATGAATCAAGTCTATAACCTTACTCTAGTTTGAAATTCATGAATCTAGAGATAGGAATTGTGATTTTTAGATTAGAGATGGATGAGGTATGGAGGAATGATGGGTTTCGACGTTTTTGTAGTTTTCTAGTGATCTGTGTCGAAGTTTGGGGTGATACTTGGACTGGAGGTGGCGGTGGATGGTTGATCATAGGAAAAATGGAGATGAATTTTTCTGGTGATCGAGCGGTGAGGTTGGAGCTTGACTAGGGTTTGAGAATCATTCTGGAACGTTGTTGTTCTCGAAGCTGTCGCGATGGCCATAAGTGATGGTAGGTGATCGCGAGGGGGGATTAATGCGTGGCGACGTGATGAAGGTCTGGTGATGTCGGCGAAGGAGGTTGTGGTCATGATTGACGGCGATGGTCGTTTTCCTGATGCGTTCGTATTCCAGGTTTCGTCAGAGTATCGTTTTTTCGTTTTGGCCTTCGATTCTTTCTTCTGAAGTGTCGCGCTGATGGACGAGGTCGTAGGTGATGCTCTGGGGCCGCAGGCGATGATCGGAGGAGCCTAGTTCATTTGTGCACTTGCATTGTGCACATCGGCATATCTGAGTTTGTGGAATTTTAGGAAGAAGCTTGTAGCTGGGTTTCGTCTCGAAGAGATGATCATGATTTATCTTGATTTGCTCGAGTTCTGTAAGGGTTGAGCTCGGGTCAGTTGTTTTAGTTACAGCTTTTTAAAACCTGTCTGGATTTAAAATTTTAAAATGAATTTTTAAATTAAAAACAAGATTTAAACATTATAAAATCAGTAATTAAGTAGGGATTCAAATTAACTTTTGAATCCTAGTTTTAAAAAAAAAAAAATTACAAAATTAAATTGTTTAAACTAGATTAAGGTTTAAAGTATATTTGTAAATAAATAAGTTTTCCAATATATGTGTAAAACTTTATTTGTATAAATTTCTTTTATAAAAGTTCTTTAAATATTTGAATGGAAAGTTATATTAATCTGTTGAACTTAAATTTGCAAGTTAAATGATTAATTTATTTTTAAAGCTTGATTTTAAATATAATTGAGTAATTTAGTTAAATATGGATTTATACAAGTTTCTTTATATATGATAAATGTTTCGTTAACAATTGATATAAAAAGATTTATAAAATTTATTTATATTTGGTTAAAGTTTAAAATTATTTATCATTTTAAAATCTTATATTTGAAACGAAATTTAAAAGTAAATTTAAAAGTAAACTGTTTTAATGCATATGTTAATGAAAATTAAGTCATTAATAAAAGAATGATTTATCTTAAAAATAATTTAGGTTTCAATGAATAATGATTAATTTAATTAATTAATTTAGTATTTATTAATTAGTAATTATGGATTGTTAATTAATTAATTAAGGGTTAATTAATTAAGTAATTAAGGGTAAGTTAGTTAACTAAGAAATAATTAATTTGTAATTAAGGATCATAAATTAAATAAGATTAGATTTTTAATTAATGATTAGAAATTAATTAAGGTAATTAAAGATTAATTAAGTTATAGTTAAGCACTTAATTAATTAAATAATTGGATATTAATTAATTGGTTATTAAAGATTAATTAACTTGTAATTAATAATGATTAATGTAAGTTTAATTACTTAAGAGAAGTAATTAAAGAATTGTTAATAGTTGATGAAGATCATTAACTTGAGATTATTAAATAATTAATTAATGTGATTAATTTTAATAATTAATTTTATTAATTAATTAAAGATAATCATTTGTGAAAATGTTTATGTATAATTATTTAATGGAGGTAATTAGAGGAATTACTTACTCTATGTAATTACTTAATTAATATGATTAGTTTAGGTTAATTAATTGGTTTAATTAATTTAAATAATCATATGATGATGGGATTAAGTATAATTACTTAATGAAGATTTAATGAGGTGAAATTACTTAGTAAAGTAATTAGTGGATAATTACAGGATGTAATTAATTGGAGAATTGATAGTAGAATTGGGTTTAATTACTTTGCGTAATTGATATGAAGGATAATTACTTAGAAAAAGTAATTAATAATTAATTACTTAGTGTAATTAATTTAAGAATTGATTAATAGAGTTATTTGAAGATAATTAAGTAATGTAATTAATTAAGGGTAATTAATTACTAATGTGATTAATCAAGGCTGATTAATGAATAATTAATTAAAGATTAATTATTAAATATGATTAATAATCAATTAAAGAAGTAATTAAGAATCATTAATTAATATAATTAATGATGTGATTAAGGGTTGGTTAATTAATATTAATTAACAAATAATAAGTGATTATAAAGTAATTAATTAATTTAATTAATTAAGGATTAATGTAATTAATTATAACTAATTAATTAATGATAGTAATTAAAGGTTAATTACTATAAATGGTTTAGAATAATTAATTTGTAAAATTAATTAAAGGCTAATTACTTTATGTAATTAAAGTTCAATTAATTAAGGATGGTTAATAAGATGAATGATTAAGTGGTGATTAATTAATTGATTTGTAATTAATTAATGATTATATAAGCAAGATTTATGTGATGCAAGTAATTAATTTAATTTATTTTAAATTAATTAGAGATGCAAGTAATTAATTTAATTCATTTTAAATTAATTAGAGATAGTGTGATTAATTAATCCTTGCTTATGTATGGCTGGATGATATTGATTGACTTGAACGGTTTGAGATCTCAGATATGAGATAAGAGATGTTGTGCGATATGGATGCTTTGGTTGAAGTATGATGATAATGTGAATTATCTATTTGTGATGATAATATGGATGTTGTGTGATATGGATGCTTTGGTTTAAGTATGAGTTGAATTGTTTTAACTTTAAAACAACTTGGACCTAAAAGATGGTGTTTTGGAATTCGATGAGACCGGGATCAGGTTTTCAGAATTGGATAACCGAAAACCACATCGATCCAAATTAACGATAGGTCGTGAATCTCAAGTGAAGATGAAGATTCAGAGTGCAAGGGTTATCGCCGTTAACTCTGAAGGTGATTCCAAAATGAGTGTAACGAGATAATGCTTTCGGTTTCGTTCGAACCCGGAATGAAATTGTATGGATTGAATGCTTTCAGAACATCGTCAGGTGGACAATGAGCATTCTAAGAGATGTTTTCTCTAAAGGTAATCATAGCCGCAAGCCTCATCAAGGAATGGCTAAAACAGGGGAAGTGCAGCAAGGTTAAGTGGGTAGCACCCAAGTAGGACAAGACTTCCCCCGTCTAGAAGTCCCTTTTTATTCGGCTGTGTGGGAAGTTGGAACATGCACCAACTTTGGGGTTGTCTTGTTTGGAACTATCCAGTAAGGGATGGTTCCGGCCTTGTGTTGCAGGGGATTGGGAGTAATCCTCGATACGGTGATCTAGGCTCTGTACTGTGACGGACGGTACCCCGGTAGCCCTGCCATTGTATGGAATCCAAACTCCAATAGTGTCATACGTTTTAGTTGTGCCCAACTATGTTGGAACGTGAGATGTAAGCATTCCAGCTATTTCTGTATTTTACTTGAAAACCCTAGACCCTATTATAATATCACTAGATTTCCTATCAAATGTTTTGGTTAGCGTAAGGTAATTTTTTTTCCATGTTTATGTGTGGGAAGTCTTATGTGATACCTTTCTTTTCAAAGGATTTTCAAAGTTAAGGAACTTTAACCCGTTTATTCACACCAGACCCATGTCTGACCCAAGTATTTATTTTCTATTTTATTAAACTCTTGGGTACTCATATTATGTATGAGTAGTCGAGGGATTCAGGTTAGCTTTGACGAATTCTGGAGGAGCAATGGAGCAGGGGGCTTCAGCATTTGTAGATATACATAGTGTTCTGCTGTGTGTTCTCTGAGTATTTTCTTTGGGTTGTATATTGTGTTGTAATAACAAGGCAGGTGTTTATAACTATCTAGTATGCGATAAGTAAGTTGTGTAACTCTAATAGCTGTTGTATACTATGTAATGATTATGTGATTAATATAATTTATTTGTTCCGCTGTTGAGATTCTGATGTTGTTTCTTTCTATCTTCTCTATCTTTTCTCTACTCTATCCCTTTCTTTCTCAATAATGATGCGTCTTTCTGTGGAATGAAGGACGGGCCGTTACACCAATTATCAATTTATGCACATGTTATTACAATTAAATTACAATCTATAACCAATTATAACTTTTTAATCATTTCAATAAAATGGGAATTGCATTTAAAGTAGTTATCAATTACCTTAAATTAATACCATCACATTTCATTCTAGTTATTTTCTTTTTATTAAATCTCAGAATTTTAATTTGCTGAAATATTAAATTACAAAAATTTAATTTTATTCAATAATTTAATTATTGAAAATATATGGGTCATTACAACTAACATTTTGAACAGATTTAAAATTTATTCGAGTTCGAGGTTGCTTTTGGAATCAAAAAATCAATTTGAAAACAAAGTATTTTTATGTTATCTAGTTTGAGTGGCTCAAAAATCACTAAATATAGGTGAGAGATGTGTTCGGTTAGTTAGCATTTATCATGAGTATCATCTTTCCTAGTAAGGAATATATTATATGACTTGATAGGACCCATTTCCCTGATATCATTATGGTGTTAATTAATCGATTAGCGTATTTTCTATGGATTGTAAAATATATATTTGGAAAATTGATTTATTTAATTTTATCATGAGAGAAGGTATCATTTATAAAGCATTTTATACGGCTTTGAAAATAATTTTTATTTAATTTGAAAAGTATGATTTGATATACAAAAGTTATGTGTATATGTTATTATTTTAAATGATCTAAAAATAAATCTCAATTGTTTAGTATCAAAGTTTTCTTTAAAAAAATTTAATACAAAATGTAGTATAGTAAAATACAAAGTAGTTTTATATGGAGTTGTTTTGGTAATGCAGATTTTGATATGAGCTTTACCTATAAATTTTTTTGGATGTATGTTATGTAGGGAGCCCGAGTAGTAGTTATATAACCCAAATAATTATGGAACCTTTTCTTGTTCTTTTTTTTGTAAAGCATGTAGAATGAATAAGTGAAACTTCCATAAGTTCTTTTATTGGCGCATGCATCTTGTATAGTTAGGACATTATGGTATGCTTACCTCGCTTTGGAAGTTTTAATTTTTTATAGCGAAATGGATTTTTCGACTATTTTGTACAGTCTAAAACTTCTAGATTGTTATAGAACTTGAAGCTAGGTTTTTTGAAAACTATAAAAGTCGAGTTTTTGTAACTCTAAATTGAGAAAGTAGAAAGTTAAAACAAGTTTTGAATTTGTTGAATATCCACATTAAGTAAAGCATTCTATGATATTGGGCCAACTAATAAAAGTCTATACCTTATGGGTGTCTAAGGAAAGTAGGATCTAGTCTTAATTCAAATACCAATGTTCTACTCTTCCTAGCTAGTTGCCTAACGCGATGGTTAAGGAAGTCTAAAAGGTTGACTCGATTATATGACCTGGATTTATTTTGGGCCTTCATCTGAATTTAAGAAATTAAAATGATTTAATGTTTTTTACATACTCTTAGGATGCAGTAAAGTGTTATACGTGTATAAACTCGAGTTATGTTTTTATTAAATGCTTCACAAATAAAATTTATGTTTTATAATTTGTTTCATAAATGTTTTTAGTATTGAATGAGATACTATTGGTGTAAATGAATGTGATATAAAAAGGTAATTGGTATAGTTGAACAAACTAGTGGGATAAAAAAATTAAGTTGTGCATAGATCATTTTATTTGTATGACTATTCTTAATCCATGTTTCGAGTACATGGTTTCTAGGTGATTTACGTCGACTCGAACAAGGATTTTTCACTCGATCCTCAACGACAAACACTTGAAATGGATTACTGATATGATCCAAAGGTTTTTTATCGTAGTATATGGATATATAAGGGAAATTGAGGTTTCTAATCATGTAACCTGATCAGAATCTGCACTAGAGAGTTCGGGTGATCTATACTAGTTTGGAAGTGGAATTTATGTTATCAAGCAAGTGATCAAACCAGATATCTTGTAACATCCTGCCTTTTTGTACGTTTAAATCGACGATAAATCACACATGTCAGACTCAAAGCATACAAAAGGGCAGATTGTTCTTGAGGTAAATAAGAAAAAGGTAAAAGAAATAAAACAAAATAGAATCTTACAGCGGAATGACAAAATATAATAATCAAACAATAGTTCATGAAGCTATTTTACAAAACATTTGATTATACTTATACAACCCATATTAGAGTTACACAAACCATGGAATAATAAATAATGCAGCGGAACAATATGAATGTAGTGGAATAATATAATAAATAATAGTAATGCAATCTCCATCTTCGTCCTCTAGAAATAAAGTCTTCGAATCCTGAAATGCTCAGACTGACCCGAGCGAATTGAAACGACAAAACACTCAAGTCAGAACTAAAAGATCTTATGTAAGTTAAATTAATGGTAAACTATGAGTTGAACGGCGTCAGAGATGTTTACGAGATTTGACATCTCTTATCCAATGTCTAACGTGAGTGCAGTAACTCAAGAGATGCTCGGGATTCACATCTTCTTAGGATCTGTTAAATTATTCACTATGTAGTAATATTTCGCTATTATAACAGTGTCTAATAGCAAAATAAACATACTTTTAAATAGCGATAACGGGTTGCCCATATAGCCCTTAACACATAATAGCGCCAATAGTCTATACAGTTCCGTAGGACCTCCTGATCGGGAGGCTACCAGAGGATACTCCATAGGTATGACACAAATCAAACTCGTACAAGGCGCGCTAGAGTAGGTGACACGACACATAAGGCAATGCCAGGGTAAATATACCAATTACGCATCCGGGCTGGCGGTAACGCGTAGCAGCTACTACCGCCCACCTCGAGCCACACCCCCAGGCCATAGAATCAATCCAAAATTCAGAGTATAGTATCGAAGGAGTGTGTCCGATAAGAGGGGCTACCTCCTTGGCCCGAGAATCGCTCCTATTTTAGCCACCGTATGCCAACTGATTGGAGTCGGGTCCAAGTATATACCTTAATAGAATATCGCCACCATCCTACTTCATTCTGAAATCTCCACCACATACACGGTTGTTAAAGTGGTTTTCGGAGTTGGTAGAGAGTATGACAACTTTCGATCCCGGTCTCTTTAACAACCAAACGTTATTATAACACCGCGGTCATTTCAAAATAATTTATACTTCAAAATCAGAATATAATATCCATTTCAAAACCATATAAATACGATATCATTTCCATTTCAAAAACCAAATCAATATGATATCATTGTTATAAAAAATCAAATCAAAGTAATATGATTTTTATTTCAAATATATTCCTTTTCCAAAATCATAGCACTTCCAAAGTTATAACACTTCGAAATCAAACACTTAAAGTATAAAACATTCAAATCATAATACTTTGAAACCCATAACTTTGAAACATAACTACACCACTTAAATGGCTTAAATATTAAATTACTTTACAGAATAAAATAACATCTTCAATTTCACGAATCAATGGCAAATACAGATTTGAACCCCCAAATAACCATTTCAATTTTCTTATATTTCAAAGCTTTAAATATTCCACCATTTCAAAACTAATTCTTTGATAGTTCCATATATATCAAATTCAATTACTATTATTTAGATTTGAACTGTTTACTTGATAAATCAAATATCATTCAAGTAAAACCTTTTAAACTTCAAATAACTTGATATTCTTTAAGTTTAATTAACTTGACATATTCATTTAAATCAACTTGATATTCATTTAAATCACTCTGGATCAAAATTAAGTTATAAAAATCATACCCTTTAAAATCTCAATTCTATTTAGATTTCAAATCAATTTTATTCGAGTATAATTCTTAAATACTTTAATTCAAATCAAATTCATATTTATTTTCCAATCTTAATTTTATTTAGGTCATTATAAACTCTATATACAATTTAATTTAAACAGATACTTAACCATATTGTATAAAAGAAATCAAACTTTATTATTTAACTTGTTTTATATTTCAAAACAAATTTATACATAGCTAAAGTCAATAATAAAATAACATTTATATAACATCAAAAATCAATATTTATATAACCCGTATTTTTCTTTACAAAACCATAAAAATCATTTGAAAATATTTTTATATATAGGCCACGGTGTCTGTATATAATTATCTACCATATGGTCAAGTGATACGGATATTTATCATTTCGATCCGTAATTTAAATTATAAATATGGTTATATATCATTTCAAACCGCAATCCTGAATGAAATAAAATACATTAACAACTTGCAGTTTATAACAACATAAAATACAACATCCATTCATCCAACATCAATCATCAAACATTTTTCACAATCATCATCCAATTCAATCAATAGCATCAACATGAAAAGATAACGAATAACAGGTATTTACTGGCAATGTATATTCAATAATAAATTAAATAACTATTTTATCCAAATAAATCGAAATAATCTGAGATGATGATTCAGAATATGCCAACAGTCATAAATAAATTTCTAATCAAATAATAAATCAATTTAACAGACATAATTTTTTTTAGAAGTTGTGAGTGGGTTGAAACACCCACCTTTTGAATTTAAATTGAATTCAAATCCAATTTAAACCCAAAATTTGAATAGTCTCGGAATCCTTCCAAACTAGCGCCAAATGGTGCGGAATTTAAATACGATCCTAGTGGAGAAAAGCGCGCGTGAATCGGACCTCGTACGTAAAAGATACGACGATTAGAACATTTGAAAATAATGCCATTAAAATAAAAAAAAAGGAATAGCTTATAGCACGTCATCTTCATCACAACTAAGCCCTACCCAACGCGAAGCAGACAATCTTGATCGCTCCCACAAACGCCCCGTCGCACACGACCTGAAGCACGCCACCATGCACCGCTGGCCACTACGACTACCTCCCTTGACACGCGCCTCCTCTATGCCGTCCGAGTCAACCCACGGCTTCGCGAAAATTCGCGCGTTCGAGAGCAGCAGCCGCCATGGGTTTCGAACCCTAATCGAATTTTTGCTGACGATCTAGCCGTCGATTCCACCAGCTAACACCACTGATGAACAACGCTCGGTCGCCCTACAAAACCCCTTAGACGATTTGACGATCGGCTGAAGTTGATCGTCGCATGATGAATAATTGAGAATTGATCCTCAATTTCTAGACAAACAGAGCTTCGAATTTGAAAACGAATTTCAAAATTGAGATACGCTCATCGAGAGCTTTAGATTGATATAAAATTTGACATGTATTGAGGAGTTTGAATTTTTGAGGTTGAATTTTGAATTGAAATTGGATTGTGAAATGTAGGGTTTGTCTACCATTGAGAAAGAGGAGCAACAGAAGTTTTGCACATACAGAAATGAGAAATAGAAAGGCTGCTAGGGTTTATAACAGGGTATTTATAGGTAGAGTTGAAAATAGAAAGAACGAACCTGATTTGATTGAACGATATCGGCCCAAAAACCCGTTCTGCCTCCGAAACGAAAATGGGTCAACCTATATATCAAAATAGATGTTACGCAATGGAATATGTTTCAAGTCCAAGTTCCATCGTACGAAGAAGTTATGTTAAAATCAAGTTATTTCAAATTGATTTCAACTGATTTCAATTGATTTCTAAGCGTTTCGAGCCCGTACGATCAAACGACAAGTCCAATCGCTATGAAACTTGAAATCCTACAATAATTCACCATTATAGATCCGATGAAACTGGTTTCGTCGAAATCGGAGTCAGTGGCCAAAATGGCTATTTTCCAAGTTAATTAAATTAATTAAATCAAATTTTCAATTCCAATTCTATAATTAGCAATCTTTATCATTTTTGATTTCTTAAACCTTCACAATAATTTAGACAAGTTCAGATATCAATTTTAAGCTAATTAATTTACCCATTACTGTATTGAATTTCAATGTTAAATAAATTCACTAATTATCAATTGGAATTCCAATAAATCCATTTATTTGATTTTAAATCTTGTTATTCAATCCATTATCATCAAATTGATAAAATTAACATTGGTTTATGGTTTATTACTTAATATTCTCAAATTTCATCTTAATCTCCGTTAACGTAATATTTAAATATTTAATTTCATTTATTTGCCATAAATCCAATTACTATCTTTAAAATTTAAATAAATTAATAATCTTGATTTCCATTCTTTTTATTTACCCAATTATCATATTGTGAATAAAACTAACATTACTTTCAAATATTAACTTAATTTACATTAATATAATATTTAATTACATTCATTGAAATTTATTTGCAGTTTAAATTAACAGGCTAAATAGAGTGGTAATATACAATAATTGTTACCGTTAGCTTCTAATTACACTTATAAGTTATTATTAAATGTTACAATTTCTTACATAACAATGTTTTATCCAATTATCAATAATTCAATACTAATCCATCAATTAATTTACTATTTACACTTAGTTTCTTATATTCACTTTGTAACCAAAGACTGTCTTTGAATCACTTTATTAAATTTGAAATCTATTAACTTATTAATAATTCACTTGAGTTAACTTTGTTATATCTCGTTTTAGTTATCATTTCATTCTCAAATTACAAACTTTTATTTCTTCAAGATTAATTACCAAAATCATATTAAATTAACAAATTTAAAACATCGAAATTTACGGGTCGTTACACTCTCCCCACTCAAAAATTTTTGTCCCCGAAAAGGAAAAAGAGGGGAAAAGAAGAAATTAAATAATCAGCATATCTTATTCAAAATATTGACTTTATAAGCAATTAAATTTAAAAATTAATTAATTCAAATAAAATATACCAATTTATAACTATTAAATCCTTTTATACTAGAGTTAATAAAGTTTGGAAAACATTTTTCAAAATTTTTCTAAGTCCAAAATTTACAGAAAATTTTGGCAGAGTCTCCTTTGTACGGAGAGGCATGGGAGAAAATATAATATCAAATATAATAATATATATCACAAAATCTCAAAATAATATATTCCAACAACGGGAAAAACCATACAATAGCGCTATAAAACCAAAATCCAAGAAAGTACCTATTTGTCGGGCAACTAACGCTTAATTATGAAACCAAAAGCAGTAGCAATTATTTCCATAACCTGTATTTCACCTATATGATCCAAAAGAGGTTAATAATTATATAAAATGAAATATTTATAGTTGTTTCAACCACTAACAAACAAATCAATATAAACAACAATCACTTGTAACAAAACATACAACCATCACATAAGATCGGAACAAATCAATTATCCATTCATATCAAACAAAACAAATAGTTTTTCGGGTTCAAAATTTTAAATTGTACCGAATGAAAAATAAACTACTAAATGCACCATTTACTCAACAGTCTTAGATGAAACTAGATTGATTATTCATACATTCAAACAATTTTAAAGTATCATTTTCCAAACAACCATAAACCGAACAAACAACAATTTCGAACAATAGATCAAGTTCATTCTTATTAATTTCATTTCATAAAATTTGTTGTTTGATTTCCTTTTCATTCATATAATGATTTATCTTTTTATTTTACATTTAACTTCTTACAATTCTCCATTTATTTTCATTTATTCTATCATGTAAATTTTCTTTTTATTGTATTACATTCGTTTATTTTCTACTTAATTTCATTTATTTATAGTATTCATCTTTCTACTTATTTTTATTATAAATAATCTCAACATTTACTTAAGTTTATTATCATTTCTTTATAACTTTCTATTATATTTAATTAGTGGCCTTTCAGTCATACTTAAGTTTACAACAATTATAACAATAAATTTTTTATTTATAAAAGTAAATTCATTGAATACTTTCATTACTTCAAGTTTTACTTGTAAAATTTCCCATTACATTTTCTTTTAACATTTTAACTTTTTTTATACATATATAGTTCGTAAGTTATAGATATGTTGTGGAATGCAATTGAAATTTTTACCAGTTTATCTCGTTTCTTTTAAATTAATTAAATGTTCAATGCTTGTAATTGCATTTAGAGGTTTCACTTATTAGTTAAATTCCATTTCACTGTACTAATTAAAACTATTAATTGACAGAAACTAAAGAATTAAATACTGGGTTAAATCTCAAATCATTTTAAAATAATATATAGATGTATACGCTTACCATTTATATATTCAATTTTATTTAAAATAATTTAAAATTTATATTTGTTTATCAAAATAAATCTGTAGTAAAACTACTACAGTGGCCTTCCCATTCAGAAACTCGAAAATGAATGTCGATGATGCGTGCACTCATCACCGAAATTATTTTCCAGCGACAGAGAGGGGAGTACAAAACTTATTTCTTTTCAAGATTTCTTTAAAACAGTTCTTTCAAACCATATTTAAGTATTTATATCAGAAAATACTTCTCAATAATATTATTATTATATTCCAAAAATCCTTTGAAAGAAAATTTTGAAATCCATGAACTTAAGTTCTAAATTTCTAGTTTATTCTCATTTATTTTTCAAATCTTATTTCCAACTAATATCTAAAAATTTCACTACCTAACAAACAAATATATTACAACCAAATATACAATTTATAAAATTTATTACTTTATATACAGAAAATATAATAGGCCACATTATTTCATTCACTTATATTCAAAACAAATATTGTGTCGGTCTGTCCTATTAAGTATTTAGAAATCCCTATTAATGTCATAGCGTCCTATGCACCAACCAAAATTTATAAATACAAAACGAAACAAATTAACACAATATCAAAACCCTTTTATAACACTAACAAGTACGCTCTCTCGTATATATACACTCAACGACTCATCATAAGGTACTACTACCCTATTAATAAATAGGCAGACCCTACAAAGCTAAGGTTTATCGCTAAACCAAAGCTCTGATACCAGATGTAACATCCTGCCTTTTTGTACGTTTAAATCGACGATAAACCACACACGTCAGACTCAAACCATACAAAAGGGCGAATTGTTATTGGGATAAATAAGAAAAAGGTAAAAGAAATAAAACAAAATAGAATCTCACGGTGGATTGACAAAATATAATAATCAAACAGCAGTTCATGAAGCTATTTTACAAAACATTTGATTATACTTATACAACCCATATCAGAATTACACATACCAGAGAATAATAAATAATGCAGCGGAACAGTATGAATGTAGTGGAATAATATAATAAATAATAGTAATGCAATCTCCGTCTTTGTCCTCCAGAAATAAAGTCTTCGAATCCTAAAATGCTCAGACTGACCCAAGCGGATTGAAAAGACAAAACACTCGAGTCAGAACTAAAAGATCTTATGTAAACTAAATCAATGGTAAAATATGAGCGGAACGGCGTCAGAGATGTTTATGCGATTTGACATCTCCTATCCAGTGTCTAACGTGAGTGTAGTAACTCAAGAGATGCTCAGGATTCACATCTCCTAAGGATCTGTTAAACTATTTACTATTTAGTAATATTTCGCTATTATAATAGTGTCTAATTGTAAAATAAACTTACTTTTAAATAGCGTTAAGGGGTTACCCATATAGCCTTTAACACGTAATAGTGCCAATAGTCTATACAATACCATAATACCTCCTGATCGGGAGACTACCAAAGGATACTCCATAGGTATGACACAAATCAAACTCATACAAGGCGCGCTAGGTTAGGTTACACGACACACAAGGCAATGCCAGGGTAGATATACCAATTACGCATCCAGGCTGGTGGTAATGTGTAGCAGCTACTACCGCCCACCTCGAGCCACACCCGTAAAATCAGAAATCAGAAGTGGCCACCGAATCAATTCAAAAGTCAGAGTATAGTATCGAAGGAGTGTCTTCGATAAGAGGGGCTACCTCCTTGGCCCGAGAATCGCTCCTGTTTTAGCCATCTTGTGCCAACTCACGGGAGTCGGGTCCACATATATACCTTAATAGAACGTCGCTACCATCCTACTTCATTCTGGAATCTCCAACGTGTACACCGTTGTTAAAGTGGTTTTCGAAGTTGGCAGAGAGTATGACAACTTCCCATCCCGGTCTCTTTAACTACCAAACGTTATTATAACACCGCAGTCTTTTCAAAATAATTTATACTTCAAAATCAAAATATAATATCCATTTCAAAACCATATAAATACGATTCATTTCCATCTCAAAACCCAAATAAATATGATATCATTTTCATTAAAACCCAAATCAATATAATATCATTTTTATTTCAAATATATCCCTTTTCCAAAATCATAGCACTTCCAAAGATATAACACTTCGAAATCAAACACTTAAAGTATAACACTTTCAAATCATAGTACTTTAAAACTCATAACTTTGTAACATAACTACACCACTTAAATGGCTTAAGTATTAAATTACTTTATATAATAAAATAACTTCTTCAATTTCATGAATTAATTCCAAAAACAGATTTGAACCCCCCAAATAACCATTTCATTTTCCATATATTTCAAAGCGTTAAATATTCCACCATTTCAAAACTAATTCTTTGATAATTTCATATATATCAAATTCAATTACTATTATTTAGATTTGAACTTTTTAGTTAATAAATCAAATATCATTCAAGTAAAACCTTTAAACTTCAAATAACTGGATATTCTTTCAATTTAATTAACTTGATATATTCATTTAAATCAACTTGATATTCATTTAAATCACTCTGAACCAAATCAAGTTATAAAAATCAGGCCCTTTAAAATCTCAATTTTATTTAGATTTCAAATCATTTTATTCAAGTACAATTCTTAAATACTTTAACTGAAATCAAATTCATATTTATCTTCCAACCTTAATTTTACTTAAGTCATTATAAACTCTATATACAATATAATATAACAGATACTAACCATATTATATAAAAGAAATCAAAATTTATTATTTAACTTATTTTATACTCCAAAACAAATTTATACATAGCTAAAATCAATAATAAAATAACATTTATATAACATCAAAAATCAATATTTATATAACCCGTATTTTTCTTTACAAAACCATAGAAATCATTTCAAATATTTTTATATATAGGTCGCGGTGTCTGTGTATAATTTTCTATCCTATGGTCAAGTGATTCTGATATTTATCGTTTCAATCCATAATTTAAATTATAAATACAGTTATATATCATTGCAAACCATAATCCGGAATGAAATAAAATACATTAATAACTTGTAGTTTATAACAATATAAAATACAACACCCATTCATCCAACATCAATCATCAAACATTTATCACAATCATCATCTAATTCAATCAATAGCATCAATATGGAACAGATAACAGATAACAGGTATTTACCGGCAGTTTATATTCAATAATAAATTAAATAACTATTTTATCCAAACAAATTCAAATAAACTGAGATGATGATTCAAAATATGCCAACAGTCATAAATAAATTTCTAATCACATCATAAACCAATTTAACAGACATAATAAATTTTAGAAGTTGGAGTGGGTTAAAACACTCACCTTTTGAATTTAAATTGAATTTAAATCCAATTTATACCCAAAATTTGAACGGTCTCAGAATCCATCCAAACAAACGCCAAAAGGTCCAGAATTTGAATATGATCCTAGCGGAGAAAACCATGCGTGAATCAGACCTCGTGCGTAAAAGATATGACAATTAGAACATTTGAAAATAATGTAATTAAAATAAAAAAAAGGAATAGCTTATACCACGTCATCTTCATCACATCCAAGCCCTGCCCAACACGAAGTAGACAATCTCGATCACTCCCACAAACATGCCGCCGCATGCGACCTGAAGCGCGCCACCACGCGCCGTTGGCCACCGCGACTACCTCCCTTGACACGCGCCTCCTTCATGCCATCCAAGTCGACTCACGACTTCGCGAAAATTCGCGCGTTCGAGAGCAGCAACCGCCATGGGTTTCGAACCCTAATTGAATTTTTTCCGATGATCTTGCCGTCGATTCCACTAGAAAACATCACTGATGAACAACGCTCGGTCCCTTACAAAACCCCTCAGACGATTTGACGATCGACTGAAGTTGATCGTCGCGTGATGAATGGCTGAGAATTGATCCTCAATTTCTGGACAAACAGAGCTTCAAATCGAAAAAAGAATTTCAAATCTAGGATATGCTCGTCAAGAGCTTTAGATCTATATAAAATTTGACATGTATTGAGGAGTTTGAATTTTTGTGGTTGAATTTTGAATTGAAATTGGATTGTGAAATATAAGCTTTGTCTGCCATTGAGAAAGATGAGCAACAGATGTTTTGTACATACAGCAATGAGAAATAGAAAGGCTGCTAGAGTTTATAATATGGTATTTATAGGTAAGGTTGAAAATAGAAAGAACAGACCTGATTTGATTGAACGATATCGGCCCAAAAGCCCGTTCCGCCTTCGAAACGAAAATGGGTCAACCTATATATCAAAATTGATATTTTAGTATTTTAAATGCAATGGAACAGGTTTCAAGTCCAAATTGCATCGTATGAAGAAGTAGTGCTAAATCAAGTTATTTCAAATTGATTTCTATTGATTTCAATTAAATTGATTTCTAAGCGTTTCGAGCCCGTACGATCAAACGACAAGTCGATCGCTACGAAACTTGAAATCCTACAATAATTCACCGTTACGGATCTGATGAATCTAGTTTCGTCGAAATCCGAGTAAGTGGCCAAAATGACTATTTTCCAAGTTAATTAAATTAATTAAATCAAATTTTCAATTCCAATTCTATAATTAGCAATCTTTATCATTTTTGATTTCTTAAACCTTCACAATAATTTAGACAAGTTCAGATATCAATTTTAGGTTAATTAATTTACCCATTACCATATTGAATTTCAATTTTAAATAAATTCACTAATTATCAATTGAAATTCCAATAAATCCATTTATTTGATTTTAAATCTTGTTATTCAATCAATTATCATCAAATAGATAAAATTAACATTGATTCATGGTTTATTACATTAATATTCTCAAATTTTATCTTAGTCTCCATTAACGTAATATTTAAATATTTAATTTCATTTATTGGCCATAAATCCAATTACTATCTTTTAAATTTAAATAAATTAATAAATCTCAATCTCCATTCTTTTTATTTATTCAATTATCATATTATGAATAAAATTCACATTACTTTCAAATATTAACTTAATTTACATTAACATAATATTTAATTACATTCACTGAAATTTATCTCCAGTTTAAATTAATAGATAATTAAATAGAGGGGTAATATACAATAATTGTTTCCATTAGCTTCTAATTACACTTATAAGTTATTATTAACAAACAAATGTTACAATTGCTTACATAACACTGTTTTATCCAATTATCAATAATTCTATACTAATCCATCAATTGATTCACTATTTACACTTGTTTTCTTATATTCACTTTATAACCAAAGATAGCCTTTCAATCACTTTATTAAATTTGAATTCCATTAACTTATTAATAATTCACTTGAGTTAACTTTGTTATATCTTGTTTTAGTTATCATTTCATTCTCAAATTACAAATTTTTATATCTTTCAGATTTAGTTACCAAAATCATATTAAGTTAACAAATTTCAAACATCGAAATTTACGGGTCGTTACATATCTCATGCAGAAGGTCCATGTGCATCGTACTGACTTAAGTGTGTGTGTGTGTGTGTGTGTGTGTGTGTGTGTGTATTATGTATTGTTTTCTTTTGGAGAGTTCAGGGAATAAGTCTTCAATTTGTTGTAAGGTAGCTTGAATAATCATCGAAGTAATAACCTAAGGCTGTTGTGCTTAAGGTTGGTTTAATAAATTTTCCATCGTCCTTGTGCGATGAGATGGTTTTTGAACCTATAAAACCTTAAGATTTTTTTGCTAGTAAAATTTAAATAATATTAAGTATTGATATATGCTTGTTTCTTTTAAGTATTGGTCGTGTTAGAATTTCGAGGATGAAATGTTCTAAATGAGGGGGAATGTAATGACCAAAAATTTCAAGCACTTCATATTTATATATCTTAATTATTTAAATTTTTGAATCTCGGTTAACTTTGAATAATTTCATTTTACAACTTTGTTAACTCATTTTTAATTAATAACTAATGATGGTAAACTTATTGGAAACATGTTTACAAAAGTAAACAGTTTGAAGAAATATCGATAATGTGGTTGGAAATAGTTTTATTGATAAATGACTTTTTATTCGATATAAGTTGTTCAAAATTTTTGGTATTTCTTATAATATTAATATGTAATCAATTAGCAACAAAAATATTTTGCTTACCAATGGTGAATAGTGGGGTAGGATGACGTCATAGATGATGCCATAGGTTAGAAGATATTTCCTAAATGGGTGGTAAGGTGTAAAGTTGGCATATGAGGGGGAGGGTGCTTTGTGACCTTCCATGGATGGCAAGAGACTGTAGCAACCTCTTGCTAAATCCTACATAAACACTTCATATGTCTTATTAATCCATTTTACAAAATCACGAACATAGAAAGCATACTCTCTTCATTCTCTCTCTCTTTACTATTAATTCCTAAAAAGTATCAAAACACCTATGTACTTCCCCAAACTATAGCTAAGGACCTAGTGCAACATAAGACACAAGAATGGAAAGTCAAATGTTAAAGGAAGGAGCACAAAACTCTAAAGCAAATAGTGACCGTGAGCAACAAAGGTGGTGGGGAAGAGGCCAAGAGCATTTTAGAGCAATAGGTAGGATCTTTAGTTGTTTGGTAATGGTAGGAAGTTGTTTTAGTGTTTTAATGCTTTTGCACAGTTGTAAGCTTAGTTTTGAGTGAGTTAACTCACCATTAAAAGTTACCAATGTGTTTATATATGTTGTGTGCAAATATAAAATTCATTTACTAAGTAAAGTTATAACTTTGGACGTCTTTAGCATTTGAAAGCAAATAATGACTTTATATTTTGTATCATCGCTTCTATTACCTTTTACAACATGTACCGTAGCCTTGATTGTGTTTACATATTTGATTTGGTTGTGTGTGAAGTTGAAGTGTGTTAGAAGCGAGCAAAGTAGTTATAAGTGCACTTTGTAATCCCTTTGTGTTTAACTTGTTTAAAATGGTTATATGTGAATATATTGTGAAAGTATATAATTTGGTTGTACTCTACACTTATAGTAGAGTATGGGACAATAAACAATTAGTTTGGAAAATTACAGAAATGATAGAACAAAGTTTGCAAAAGTTAGTTGGCGAAAAGGTCACTGTAGATGCACTTTGAAATGCCTTGTTTTTGATGATTTTTAATATTATATTGAAATAAATCCTTAGGGGTTTCTTTACATGGTTATTAAATAGTACCTGTAAAGTAATTATGAAAAAAAATTGGACATTAAATTGATTGTAAACTAATTGAGAAATGGCCAATCTTAAAGGCATTTAAAACTGGTTTTGTGGCAAAAACATAAAACCATAACATTTTCCAACTGCAATACTTTTATAATGTTTCTGAAATTTTGACAGCACTTCTGCTAAATGTTGTTTGAGACTCACAAATGTTTAAAAAGTGATATTTAATAAAGTATTTTCAAAATATTTTTAGGGATGTTTAATAACATATATTAGAGCATTTTTAAAGTGGTTTCAAGTTTAAATATATGTTTAATACTTATTTATGAATTTTTAGAATAAAGGGTTTTAAAATGTGAAACATGCTTTTTTTATGAGTTTTGTTAAATGCTAAATTAGTTAATTTTAAGTAATATTTTATATGGATAATTATATTGTATTTATAATTATTTTAAAGTATGCGTATATACATATGAGTTTTAGAAAAGCGAGTAGAGTATTTTATAAAAGAATAGAGGATATAGAAGTAGGTTTTGGTTATAATACTTTGTTGCATAAAGAATAAAGTATTTTATTCTGAGGATATTTCTGAGGGAGAGTTTAGCATTAGCGTTCAATGGGCGATTTATATTGGAATCTATGGAGATACTTATGAACTGTTCGTGTGGTGGCTCGTGCGTTGTGATGTTGGAATCCATATAGAGATTCGAGTTCTGTTAAAGTAATGAAGATTCATGTGTTGAGAAGTAAACATGAATTCACCATTAGAAATGATAGAAAACATAGCTGGCTGCACATTTAGTGGGTTTAGCTAACCCAAGGGTATATCAACTCTATATCTAGAGATGCTTATGGATGTTGGTTTCAAGAGTTTAGCATTCTTTTGATAATATATGTTATTATTCCGTTGTGAAATTCTTTTTTTCTTTCTTATTCATTTTCTTTCGTGTTATCTTTTTACCCTAACAATATCTTCCTAGAACTTGGGTGTTCAACACGTGAATACCATGGATATATTGGTGTCGACATATGGAGGTTTAAAAGGCAGGATGTTACATAGATGGTCTAGGTACTTTGAAAATATAAAATGAAACTAAACCCCTTGAAATGCTCGTTTGGATTCTCTTTTGGAAAATTTCTCAGTTTCATTATGCATGCTAGGGAATAAAGTCAAATCCACAGCAGATTTTAGTTTAAAGGACAACATAATTCTAAAAAAATGGAAGGAGGTGCAAAGCTTAAATTGGGAAGTGGTCGCATTAGGTCAATTCATTTGTAAAGTGATCGACAAGTGTGTTCCCTTTCTTCGATACCCCTAAGAAGGAGAAAGAGAAGTTTAAGTAGGCCATTGAATGCGCAACGACCATCTTACACCGCTTGGTACATTTGTAGAAACACGTAATTTCGTCCATGCCCATGGAAGGAGGGGACCTATAGATGTACATGGTAGAGTCTAATCATTCCTTGAGCGTAGCATTGGTAAGAGAGGAAGCTAAGGTGTAGAGGCATGTATACTATGTTAGCAAGTTTTTATAGGGCACGAGTCAAGATAAAAAAAAGTTGGAAAAAGTGCATCTAGGAAGCCGAGGCACAACTTTCAATCTCAACTTATTTACATGTTGATCGATTATCCTCTTAAGATGTTCTTCATTGCCCTAACATTTCGAGGAGGCTACTAAATTGGAGTGCAAATTTAAGCCAATATGAAATTACATACCACCTCAAACGATGGTTAAAAAACAAGCCTTAGAAGATTTTATTACAGTGTTCACTACTAGGGATGATAGATTTGAAGCTAATAAGGTTGAAGCACTTATATGATAAGTGCTCATAAATGGAAGCATCGAATAAGCGTGATTTAGGTATCGGACTAATATTAATCATGACTAAAGGTCATAAACTATGTTACACTCTAAGGTTGGGATTTGGAGCTATGAATAATGAAGTCAAGTACAAGTCTTTGATAGTAGGATTGGAGATCATGAAGAAGCTAGGGAACCAATCATTATTCATTATGCATCCATGCAATTCTCAATAAGTAGTAAACCAAGTGCTCGAGGAATTCCTAGTTAAAGGGGAATGGCTAGCATCTTATTTCGAAAAGGCAAAGGCCTTACCAAACGAGCAGGAGTATTATGTAGCAAAGTGTAATGACCCTAAAATAAAAATAAAAATAAAATGAAAATTATATTTACTTTAAGAAAATTCTAAAAATTATACTAATAATAATAATAATAATAATAATAATAATAATAATAATAATAATAAATGACATATTAAAACAGAAAAGCTTGTTAATAAATAAAAAATGTGCATAGGAGTTTCTGTTTGATAAAAATGCAAGGAGTTAAGGTGATTAAAAATTGGGACTTAAAACAAATATAGTTCCATGTCTTAGGAATTATATAAATACATACATTTAATATATGAGGTGTTTTCTGTTTTATTTAAAGGCAGAATAAAATGAAGTTTATGAGGCTCAAAATGTCTTATATATTTATGCTAGAAATAATTAGCATGATACATGTGATTTTTTTCACATAAATGTATATGAGGAGTTGCTGTTTTTAACTAAAGTCGGAATAAAAACAAATGTAGGATCAAATATGAATTTCTATATCTTATAATCATTTCCAGCAAATAACATAGTATGATGATAGTATGCATGATTGAATGGAGATGGTGGCTAGGTAGAAAATACAAGGAATTTACAGCTTCCTTAAACTTAGAAGGAAATAAAATAAACAACGGTCACATGCGTATGGCATGAACAAAATAGAGTCATGAAAATGGCATGCAGTGTTTAAAATGTTTGATTCCCGAAATAACTAATTTAAGTAACCACATGTGTGCAACTCCAATTAAGGACCACACAAAAATATGATTTGTGCATGAATAACAAAGGGTATCAAAGGAATTACCCATTTTCTTAAACCCTAGAATGGTTTTATAAAACCTGCACATAACCATATCCATCATTCTCTCGGGATCAACATAAAAATAAAATAAAGTAGGAGAAACATTAGCTTGAAACTCTAAGAGGATCTGCTGTTTAGAGGAGCAAGACAGTAAAAGGAAACACTAGGTGAGAATTAATCTTTTTCTTATGCAATGGCATTAAGTCCTCTGGTAGGCAGCCTAAAAGGTCATAAATTATTTAAAATCTCTGAAATGATTTGTTATGGGTGAGATGAATGTTTGTTTGTGCATTTTTGTTTGGGGTTTTTAACCTGTATGTGAGTTTCCCAAGTTAAAATGATCTGAGCATTTTTGTTCTAAATTATTATGATGAAGTATGGATCTAAATTATTTAAGAAATAGGCAGCAAGACAGTGATCTAGCTCATGTTTATTTCTTAGATATTGAAGCATGAAACCAAATGTTCATATCATAAGTCAGAGGAGAGTTTCTGGGTTTTTGGGGGAATTTCTTTAATAAAACCCTTATCCATATATTCATAGTAATATAATAGGATCATGATGCTTAAATTATTTTTAGGAAGACTATAAGCATGTTGCATTTCATGTAATAAGGAAAATAAAATAGAAAATATGGGGCTGGACCAAAAAGTATAAAAGTAAATATACCTTTCTGAAACATGAATGAACTGGAAGTTTTTGTGATTAAATTCATAAATAGAAGCTTAATAAAATAAGTAGAAACTAGAGGGGGATTTATTAAATTAATAAACCCTATGAATGAATGAAAGAAGAATTAAATTGGTCATTTGGGAGTTAGTCAATGATCTGCTTGCTTCAGGTGGGAGTAAGTATATGTATGGTGCAATTGCACCCTGAGGCCTTTGTGTGTTGGAATAAATTAAATAACCTAGGAGCTTCCTTCACAATGCATACATGGTGTTCATTTGACAGGAGTTATAGACCACAAAATAAATAGGGAATGGAATTTAAAATCTGGGTTATGAATATCTAGACAGGGAGTTAAATTAATCAGGTTTTAATATGATGCTCTGATTAATAGCTGGGTGAAATAGGGAGAACAATATCTGAGTTCACTTATTTAAAAATGGAATTATGAATGATGTATTGTTTGCTGAGTATTGGTTGAATGCATGGACGTGTCTTTGAAATTATTTGGTATTAACTACTAATATGCAATGTTTGAAACCTGCTAAATTAGGTAAATTTTGCAAGTTCACCAAAATTATGAATATGTGTATAAAATTTGATTATTGTTCATACCAGTGTAAAATGACCCTTTTGGTTGCCCTTGCAATCATCTGGGTGTCTCATTAAAATTGGGGCAGCTCAGTGATTTGCCTGCAGGAAAGTGAAGCTGGCTTGAAGGATGAAGAAGGCATTAGCTACTAGTATAAATAAAAGAAACTTGTTTTATATTTGCAGATGCTTTGTAATGATTTTTATTAGTCAGATTACAAGCAGTAGTTGAAGTTAATTGTAGGAAGTTTTCTGTGTATTTGGTTTAAAAGCTTGTACTTAAGTAAACCTATTTTGAATGACTATTGGTGGTGAATGATTAACTACTGCTTTTATGAATGGTCTTATTTGGAGAAACCAGGGGATGAACATACCATATAAATATGATATGTGTATGTGATAATCTCTGATTTTATTGCCTGAGTTTATTTTGTAGTTTTATGAAAAAAGAAAGAAAGTTAAGCTCACCGGATTTGAATAAGAAAGTTTCAGGAGAAAAAGACTTATGCAAGGCAGATAATTGATACTGGTTTGTGCATGAATCCTGGAGAGATTATAACATTGCATTTATGTATTTGATTTCAAAATAAAAAGATTATAAAAGAAACAAACCTGGAAGTATTTGTGTTTTTGGTTGATAGCCTAAATGGGTAAATTCCCAAGAATTTCCATAAGGCAGAAACATGCTTGTGTTAGGAATTTTTTTTGTAGAAGTTTGTTTACATGAGAAATATGAGTTTGAAAGTGGTAAGAGAGGGATTATGGCCGGCCTAGATGGCCATGGGTCAAGCCCTTATAACCTGAAAGCATTTCACTTCAATTCATGAAGTGTAAGTGTTTCCAGATTTTAAAAAGAAAACTCTAAGCAACTTTTAAAAGACTCCAATTATTTTCAATACAAACTCCAAGTATTCAAGTCTGTGCCTGGTTAAAACTTAAAAATGCAACATAACTTCAAGTGGTTCAACCTGATATGGTGATTAGGAAATCAGCTCCAAATGTTCATGCTTGCAAGTATTTTTTTTTTTAGTAAATGAAGTAACTTCATGTAAGAACTTGATAACCATCATAAGAATAATTAAATACCATTTTAGTGTTAATAAACTCATTTAGGCAGGAAGTCTAGAATTCAAATTCTCTTTGCACAAAATTTTTTGTTGGTACTGAAAGGCAAGGTAATACAATTATATATCATCAAATATGTAATTGTCTTAAAATGATTTGTGAACTGATATAATTATATTGGTAACCCAGGGTCTTGGGAAAAATATTTGGGATTTATCTAAATATTCAAATGTAATAGAAATGGGATTTAGTGATAAATTCCTTTTGTAAAAAAAAATGTATGTGCTTAAGAGTAGGGTCACCACACAAAGCATGTCCAATGAAGGAAATCAAGATGCATATAATCAAGAAAAGTTGGCTAGTTTAGGAAATAGACCTCTCTTTAGGGCCAGTCTCTGTAATGACATGCCAACCCAAAGTTTTTAGGATGTGGACGTCGTGGCTACGCCCATTTGACCAATTGGGTTTTCTCCCCAAACTAGAATGAAGTAGGGAATATATTACATAAAGCTCTAATGTTCATGATATAAGATGGCACCTTATATAGGAGAGGATTCTAAAATAGTTTTTTGAGATGTGCAAGTGGATGGGAGATTAAGGATATCTAAGATAATGTGCACCGGGGTAAATGTGGAGACCACACCGGGAATACACCCTAGGTCAAAAAATCTTACGATATGGATACTTCTATCTAAACTTTAATAAAGATACACTATTGTAAACAAAGAAATGTGATAATGCCAGAAGTTTGCAAAAATCCCAAGGCCATCACCCACTAAAATTACGCACATGGTTAGCCCTGGGTCATTCACTATATGAGGAATTGACTCGATTGGAGAGGTTACCATGGCTAGGGGCGGTGCCAAGTACACAACTATGGTAGTGGCTAATTCACTAAATGGGTGGAAGAAAAACAGCTTATAAAGGTGTTCTCTACTATGGAAATAGGTATTTTACTAGTAAATACATTTATAATTAGGGAATCCTATTAACACACTTTTTGACCAAAATAGATTTCAATTGGACTTAGAAGATCAACACAAGAATGAAATGGCTCACAAACTTAGAAACATGACTAAAAGGAATTGAAAGTTGAACTCCACAAGTTTGGATGGAAATTTGGCTAAGTGAACAACTCGGCCCCAAGTTAAATAGGTCGACTCTGAGTTAAATAGGTTGGCCTTGACCTAATTCTCCCTCTGTTTCTACTTCTTGAACATCATATACCACTTGTGCTACTCCAAAAAATCATGGTCAAGTGATTTTCCAATGATTTAGATAAGCAATTCCAAGGATTAACGTGAGGAAAGAAAAGGAAACAACCATCAGAAAGATCGTTAGAATCAACTCAAAGTCGGTGGGAAAGGACTTAGAACAACTCAAGAAGGTATTGAAAAGCAAGCAAATAGACGAAATTCAATTTGGGCGAGTTGAAATAACTTGGCCCCGAGCTATCTAACTCGGCCCCGATAATTTTAATGGCTCGTGGGACCTTAAGCTCTTTCGTGCGATGCCTTGCTATCTTTAAATTCTACTACATTTGGGCTTCTGTACCTGCACACATGTTTCTCTATATAAATACCAGCCTACCTACAACTAAAGAGGGATCTTTCTACTTCATCTTCTTCCAGCTCTCTAGCTATTGGATCTGGAACTTCTACCTCTTCCTCTTCACTTAGATACCCTTCCTAAAACATTTAGAAACTGCCTTGTAAATTATGGATCTACTGGATTATGGCTAGATCTAATAAAAATAGTTAAAAACCAAAGAAAAAATAACTAATAACAACAATTAAAGTGTATGTAGGCCGGATATCACATTGAACCACGATAAAAGCTCTTGTCTTCCTTTACTTTTCTACCGTTTCTATTGCCTTTGCTTTATTTTGAATGGAACTGGTGCTTTCATCTAATTTCTGGGCGTTGATCCATTTTCTAGGTTAACAGATCCCATTGAAAATCGTATTGGAAAATGGACCGCTATTCAAAAGTGATGAGTTCGTTGAATTCTGCCATCAACTCAGGATAAGAAAGAGTTTCTCGGTTGTAGCACATTCGAAGTCTAATCAATAGTTGAGGCAATCAATAAGATCCTTAAAACATTCATTAAAAAATGACTGTAGAAAGCTAAGGGAGCATTGGTTGATGAGTTGCCACAAGCATTTTGGGCATATCACACCACCTACAAGCTACTAAAGCAGGGCATACCAAATTTCCCTTGCTTATGGCTTGGAAGCTATGATTCCCATCAAAACTACAGCCCAAATTTATTGATGCATGCACCACGATCCTAATGAAAATGTGGAGTTGTTGAACATGGCGTTGGACCTTGACAAAGAAAAGCGGGATAGAGATTCCTTGAAAGCTGATGCTCATAAGCAAAAAGTAGCAAGGTAGTACAATGGGAAAGTGAAGATCCATCCTCTCAATGAAGGAGATTTGGTCTTGAAAAGGATCTTTCCTTGACAAAAGGTATTTGAACTGTGACAACCTACTACTTATATCATTTAAAACAAGTTACAACCGCCAATAAAATACCCTTACAACTAATTTTAGATACTAAAGCTAGTGGATCATGATTATAAAAAATTAAAAATTCTAAATATTGAATAATAAAAGAGAAAAACCTCATAGGAGAATAAAATAAATAATACACATATCTTAATAAAGCATACCAAATCCATTATAATAAATAGATCATTTCAGCCTTTCTATGCATCAAACATTTATACAGCAATATAATAATGATATATAGAAAATAATTTCACGTATACAACATGTGGATGAAGCATACAACCAAAGATCCTACACTTTTCTTTTTCTTTCATTCACCTTCCAACTTTGCAAATATGTATAAAAGAAAATGGTTTCAACTATGTTTGAACCGTGCCAACTTGTATATACCCCCAGTCACAAGGGAATCATGAGCTATTGCATGGAGAAAGACTGTCTACGTATCCTTCCGAGATCAAACCCATATAATTCTATTTCTTACTCTTCTCCTGCATCACAATACTTGTTAACACATAATAACCATGCATCCGTGCAACTAATGCAAATAGTGCAAGCTAAAAAAGTATTCCTACTCATCCATCAGATCAAATCATCTTACGAGGAAACAACAGTAATAAAACACTTAGCCTTTAAGCATGAACAAAAATCAATGCCAACTCCAATCATCAAATGCAAAAAAATACTTGCATACATTATTAACTATCAATTATAGTAATACATCATCAATGTAAGTATAAGTCAACAAATGTGTACTGGTCACTCTATAATAGCGACCCAATATCAACCATCGGATAATCATAATCAACTAGCCATTGTTTGGTAGTTAAAGTGGTAAAATATCACATCCACACCCTAATATGATTCCATCCGCATGAAACAAACATATGGGATGATAATCTAAATGAATTATTAATCACATACTACATCCATCCAAAACATTACAACCATTGTTTTGCTCTTAGATATAAAATCATTTTATTATTATTTATTATAAATGCCCCTTTGTTCATCTCAAAACAGTAATAATTATACTTCAAAATCCTCCGTTATATTTATATTACTTCATATCCCTTAAACATCGTATTTTCCATTAGAAATTATAATTTACACTAAATTACTTTTTAGCACAATAATATTACTCCTACATCAAAATAACAATATATATTAAAACCTCTTTAATACATTTCAAAACCTATTTATTATTATTTATTTCAAAAATAAAATTATTTTATTTTAAATCAAAACCCTTTTCTTATTGTTATTTGCCTTAATATCCCAAAATAGTAATAATTTAACTTCAAAACGCTTTTGGAAACATCTCCTTACTATTATTATTATTGTTTCAAAAATATCATTATATTTCATTACTCAAATAACAATAATAATAATTTCCCTATATCACTCTAAAATAAATTAAATTATTATTTACCCCCAAACAATATAATTTTATGAGTACATTATCACATTGAAATTCCTCATTATTTTATAAATAATAAATCTTCCAATTTCAATTTCAATATATAATTTTTGTTATTATTTATGAATTCACCTAGAATTTGTAAAAAATAACCTAAATCAATTTTCACGTTTATTTCAATAAAAATGGTCAAATTGCTGTTATTTACAAGTTTACTCACAATTCATAAATAATCTTGTTTTTATTAATATACTGGATTCTCTCGAATTAGACAACATTATCTATTTTCTATTTATTAAGTTCTTTTCCAAACTAACAATTAATTATCATTAAACATCCAATAATACAGTAATTAAATCAAACAAACCCAATCGAGCCTCAATATCCAAAATACACAAGAGTCCAAACTAACATTAGTAAAACACAACATATCTCAATAAATTTAAATTATTCATCGATGAGTAATTATTTAACATTTAAAAACTCAATTAAATAAACCGTACCTCATGCCTTTGCAAACAGCTCCAAAACATAGCAACCTAAGTACTCAATCATCTGTAATTCCGTCATAAGTCTAACGAAACATACAAAGCATGAATCGGAGTTTTTGTGCAAAAATTATGGAAGCTAGAAGTGTTCACCTTTAAAATGTAAATATTAACCGTTAATGGCTAAAATGAAAAGGAAGTGCTCACCTCAAATGAAGGTTAACCTAGTTTTATTTCAAATCAATAAAGAGTAGCATTTCTCTTTCCATCACAACTCAAATCGCTTTCAAAATCCAGGTATACGCGTTGTTGACTGAATCCCTAGACCATTTTTGATTCAATTGCTATTCTCATTTGAAATGGATATTCCAGTTTCTGAATTAAGAAGGGAATAAAGATTGTAGAAATTTTTTAATGGTTGCATCTCCAAAAATTAATTTCCTCCCATCTCAACCTCATCATTTATAGGATGGGATGACAGATTGAAGAATTTTAAACGTACGCATGTAAAGAGAGCAACGTATGAATATTGAGAATTTACCATTTACATGTAGAAATTTAATTTCCAATCTACATGGAATCAATCTCTATAAATAAAAGGATTAATTTACCTATATGTCAATCAGTGTGCAATTTGCTAATATGTGCAATTAATTGCTAATGTATGCAATTAACTTCCCACAATATTTGAAATTAGTAGACAATCATATATATATATATATGTATGTATGTATGTATGCATGTATGTATGTATGTATGCATGTATGTATGTATCTATGCATGCATGTATGCATGCATGCATGCATGTATGCATGCATGCATGCATGCTCAAAAATAAGGATATATGTCAATGCGCAGTTAATAAATTTGTCACTTTGAATGTACATATATTTGTAGACATATATAAGTTATATATTCATAATTTCGTACTATTTAAATTTTCACATAGTTTTATGTATATATAACAAAGCTAGTAGTGTTGGCCGGTTCCCTGTCAGTTTTACTGCAGCCGCAGTAAAAGGAAAACACAAAAGAGAAAACACAAGTAACCCTATGCTAAACAGACAACATGTGTTATCAAATGGGGAGATAGAATTCTTCATCCCATTTAATATTTCATTGCTTATTTCATGCCTTAATGCAACTTTTCCTTTTGTTGTGCAGTTAAATACCCTGTTATTTCTTTCAACCCAGTTGACTTTTAAAATCCTTTTCAAGGTGATCAGCAAACTATATGATCTCATAATTCTCTAACTTATAACCTTAAAGATTGAGCACCATTCAATTGTGCTAGTTCCATTTGTATTAGCTCTTCCAAAGATAGCCATGATGCTATTCTAGATGTCATAAATGAATGAGCAGTTAAAGAACAAATGGGTGTTATCCTCACTCATTCCATTGTAGAAAACACAAATAGGGTTTACATCCATCCCTATCATGTACAGTCTGGATTTAGTATGCAGCGCATTCCTAAAAAATTTCCGAAGTAGCAGTTTTTCTTTAACGGGTGAATGGTCGAGCCATATTCTTTTTGCCAACAAAAAAACAGGCCTGAGAGCTTGGCCTGTTATTGATTTGTAAACCATATTAATAAAATGTGGCTTATTCTTCAAGGTCCAAACAACATTGTCCTCAAGGAAGTAAGGATACTGATTAGCTTGTAGTTGGCTCCAAAAGGATCTGATAGCCCGATTGCTTGTGTATGGTAAGGAGAGCACTCCCTCATGAATGTAATCTTTAGCTTTAGCATCATTGCTGATTCCAGTTTGCATTATTCGCTCGTAAGTCATAGTTTTAGAAAGAATCATGTCGTACATCGACCATGGATCATTCCAAAAGCTTGCAGAACCATCTTGAGAGATGTTCATGTTGATCAAAGGGTGGAAAGTAGGCCTCGAGTTCAATATCTTACGCCAAGTCCAGCTGCTATCTGAAGGTGCAAACATAGTCCAAAAATTCTTCCGGTTTAGATTATGAGCCAGGGTTTACTTAACCCAAAAATTTTGATTTTTATTTAACAAAGAGTCAAAATGCTTACTAAAGGCTGCGATATTCCATTGTGCTATTTTTTTTAGGCCAAGACCTCCTTTTTGCATTGGAAGCTCAACTTTAATGTAAGCACATGGGGTAAGTTTTCTGGAGTGAATGCTTCCAGCCCAAAAGAATTCATACATAGCACCTCTTATCATTTTCAAGAGCTTGTTAGGTAGCACATAATTTCTAGCCTAATATACCATCATGGAAACAGCTACTAACTTGATTAAAATCAACCTACCAGCTTGACTCAAAAGGTTATTGGCCCAGCATTACAATGAAGCAGTTATTTTAGGATACAAAGGAAGATATTGAGCTATTTTTATCCTGGAAGTTTTCAAGGGGATACCCAAGCAGTTCATACTTGTTGCCATAGGTTGAAGACTAGAAATGTGGTGGAAACTCTCACGGTGGGATTGAGAGTCTGAGACACACCAGCAACCATAATTTGAGATTTCCGTAGGTTAATTTTCAGACCTGTAATTAAGTGAAAGGTGTTAAATGTGTTGAGAATACACTATATTGAAGCTATGTCTGGCTTAGTGAAGATGATGGCATCATCTGCAAACATGAGTGAACTGACTAGTGGCTCTTTTAATTTGGGATGGATCGTTATTTCTCTTGATTGAACTTGCAAGTTTAACATTCCAATGAAGACGTCCATGTGTATTAGGAATAAGAATGATGACAAAGGACCACCTTGGCATATTCCCTCCTTTCTCTTAAAGTATCCAACTGCCTTGCCATTGAAATTCAAGGAGAATGTTAGAGTTGAAATACATGCCAGCAACAGAATGCTTTAGGAAGTGCATTATGGACATGATTCTTACGATTATCTCCCATTGGATGGAGTCATAAGCTTCCTGATATCAAGCTCAAGCATTGCTCTTGAGGAGACCTGCGCTTTATTGTACCCTTTGATCAGCTCATGAGTAAGGAGCACATTATCTAAAATACTTCTTTTGGTTAAGAATGCTGCCTGATTAATAGAGATGAGATTAGTTAACACTTTTTAGAGTCTGCATGATAGAATTTTTGTATGCTCTTGTAAATAACATTACAACATGCTATTGGTCTATAAGAGCCAATAACATTAGTAGTTTTAGTTTTTGGAATTAGGACAAGATTAGTAGCATTATTGACCCCCTAAGATTTTGCATTTATTGAAGAAATCATGCACTGTTTTATACACATCCTGAAATATAATTTCCCAGCAATGTGTGCAAAACAAGGCATTAAATCAATTTGACCCCCCAGAGGAGTTTTTATTCATTGAAAAAAAATGCACTTCTAATTTCCTCATTAGTTATGGCAGTAATAGGATATAGGATATCCTCAGGGTTAATCTTGGGAAGCTCTATTCCATTAAGAAGATCAAGAGAAGGCTTGAAGTTGTTGTTTTCCCAAGAAGATTGGTGAAGTAGGTAGGAAGAGACCCCTTAACTGTTTCTGAAGTTGTCTGCATAATGCCAGTCTCATCTAAGATACCGGTTATGTTTTCTCTTGCTTGCTTTAACTTTAGTGAAGCTTGAAAATAAGCAATGCTTTTGTCCCCACATGTGTATTCCGCTTTTGTCTCAGCTTTTGCTGCGGCACACTAGCTTCGATGTTCAGAGCTTCAGTATAAGCATCAGATATCTCACTCTCAGATATAGAAGCTTCTATCTCATCAGGATTGTCCATCATGTACTTTTGAGCTCTTAAGAAGCTCCATCTTGATTCTGGTGGACTACAACTCTCTACTCCCATGCTTGTTTCTAGCCCATCCCTTTAAAGTAGCTTTAGTTGCTTTTAAATTCCGGTTGATTATAAACATAGGATTGCCAAAATGCCTGTTAGACCAAGCAGTAGCTACAAATAGTATCATGTGTCCATTTATTAAAAAAATTTTTTTGAAACTTTCTACCCTTTAATGATGGACCGACCAGAAGAAAGGATTTGAGTGGAATGGTCTGAAAGAAGAGGAAACGGACGGTAGTCATGATGAAAGGCCAGAAACATAGGGTGGTGAAATTACAAAAGGCATGATCGATTCATGAAAATGCTATGATGCCACTCATACTTTTATTGTTCCCGGAGTACATGGCACCAGTAATTTTTATGGTAATCAAGTAAGAGTCAGTGATAGCTTGGTTAAGAGGTTGGATATCTCTAGTAGTTAGGGGATTACCACCACATCTATCGGCTAGACTAGTGTAGTAGTTGAAATCCCCTAAAGCAATCCAAGGACGAGTGTCTTGCCTCAAGGAGGGAAGGAGATGTAGTAGATGCAACCTAGTTGCCACTGAATTCTCAGCATAAATGACAGATAAATAGGAGATAGAGGTAGGAATGTGAATGACATGATAATGAATTAGCTGGCTGATAGATAAGATAGGGGATATGGGGAAGATGTGAGGATTATGCACCACCAGAATTCTACCAAATGGTGCTTCTTGAAGGTTTGGAGAGGATTTCCAATGAGGGTTCAGATACTTAGCAGCTCTGGTGGTTAAGTAGAGATTTAACCTGGTTTCTAGAAGGGCAAAAGGATAAAGCTTATGCATGCTAATTAGATTATTGAGTTGATCTAATATTTGCCCCCTAATATTCCATACTCCTATGCTATGTAACATGAGTATACTATTGAGATTGGTTTTGGAGCTTATGTCTACTGCTTGTTGAAGGAGAAGTGATTCATGATGTTTTAAGCATTTGCCTAAAGGTTGGTAGGTTGGAGGAGTCGTTCATGTCAGAGGAGATAACATACTTTCCTTAGATTTTCTATTTTTCTTGTTTGTAGTTAAGTTGCCAATTGGAGATGTTGAAGTGGAAGTGAACAACGGTTTCTAGGTTGAAAGGTGGAGTAATGGAGATAGTCGGCCTGGTGGAGAAATGATATGGGCATAAGGGTCAGATGAGTCAGGGTCAATTGTGTTGATGACAATGTCATCATAATTAGTGGTGGATTTTGTTTTGATTTTAGGAAGAGATGAGTGTGAGGAGGTTGCAGTTTTGGATGGAGAAATTGGTAGGTTTTTCTTTTATTTATTATTTTCATTTTTATTTTTATTTTTTTTCTCTTCCTTTTCATATGCCTATGCGGTAATAGGAATGTCACCATGCATAGTTTGATCAGATGTTACCACCTTTAGCAAGTTGCTTTTGATTCTCTTGAGCTATATTTGTATCAAGTTGCTTGGCTTCAATAGATTTGCTGCTATTTGGGTCCACATTTTTAAATTTGATGCCTCTTTATTATTAGTGCACACATGCACGCTATTAAATGTGCACAAATCATTTAATTGCTGATCCTGAATTCTCTCTTTTTAAATTTCATTTCGTTCTTTCAATTGCTTTCCTTTTTCATTGAGAATCTCCGCTTCGTCCAAAACAATCTGAACCTCTACATTCGACATTATTTTACCATGGTGATCTATATTTTCCAGTATGTGAAATTTATTGTAGTAATAGCTGCATTCACAATCACTTCCGCACGTGTTTCCTTAACTATCTCATTGGTACTTCTGCACTCGACACAAATTTTGTCATAGTTTCTCCTCTTTGTTTCTTATTTGTTGCTTTTTCATTATCTCTACTTCCTTGTGCTACTAGTACAAATTTAGTCTTCCTCTTGTTTTTATGAACTAATTGGCAATTCTGCCTTTTCAAGACATTCTACCCTATCTCCTTTACATTTTTTTTTTACCTTTTGCCGTTTTGTTCATTTCCACTTCTACATTTTGAACACCATTTATCTCCTTTTTATCATTACTTGCATTTTTACATGTCTGTATAGAATGGCCAAGTTGCTTGCACACTGAACAGATTTCGCACATTCATGAGTAACTAGAATTTGCTGCTCTCCCCAGCCAACAGTTGCATAGGAAACTATTCTACTAGCTTTCTATCCCATAGATTCATCCATACATGGTAATTTCCCTAATCTACAGGCCAATCAATTGGTTCCAATACGAGACTATGCATACAAGGGATGTTTTGAAATTTTAGCCACACAGGAACAACAATTATACCACCACAAACGTTTCCTACTGAGCTATCCCAACTTTGACAACAAACATTTTATTTTTCATAAGTATGGGATCACCTTCTATTATTTTTCTTTTATCCTCCTCATAAGACAAAAGAAATAGGAATAAGAAGCCATCGGAGTTCGCTTTTACTAAGCCTTTTAGCATCTGTATCTTCTTTAGACGCTCGATAACTATTGTGCATGATAGTGGCTTGTCTAAAAAAACCGAACAAGGTAATCCTTCCATATATCATTTCCTGCTTGAAGAATCTCAGATGAGGGAACAAGGACATCCACTGAGAAAGATTAATTCAGCTCAATCGGAATATAATTTCCTGCCTTACGTGGCTTGTGCTTAAAGAGAGAGTTCCATGCTTAGGAGAGGGGATAGAAACACATGAAGCGGGGAGAGAAAAGGCTAAAGGAGGAGGAGCTAAAGAAGAAATAAAATATGGAATCAAAGGAGGAGGAGGGGTCAGAGGGCCGCTAAGAGAAGAAAGGTCGGAACAGCGTGAGGGGTCAGGCACGGGGTGGGGGAGGGAAAGGGGGTGGGAGAGGAGGACGGTGGCGTAGGGAGGAGCAGCAAGATTGAAATTTTAAGGTTTGTGGATGAGGCGGGAAAAGGTTGGTCTTCTATTAAAGGTCTTAATCGGATTATTCTTATATACATATACATATACATACATACATACATACATACATACATACATACATATATATATATATATATATATATATATTGCGCGCATGCAAGAGAGCTAGTTTCCTTATATGAATAAAAAAATAAAAAAATATATATACGATTGAACCCGTGACCGCTCTAAGTGAAGTCCTCCCACTTAACAACTACACTAAACATACTTTGGATTTAAAAATTAGAACATTGACAATTATTTTTCGTAGAAGCAAATTCTTTAGACTTATAAATCAATATCTTCAAAATTGTAACTCCTAAAATAACAAATTTATAGTTGAAAATGATCAGCTCGAAAAGATCTACGCAACAGCTATAGGTATAATACTCAAATCCTCATTTAATTTGAAATCAATTTTAATTTATTAACTATTAATAAATGTAAAATTTGTCGGTCGTTACATTTTTCCTTAAAAAAACTGCACTCTTGTAATTCCACAAATATAACCCTTGTCCAACCTATTAAAGCATTATCATGGGTTCACAAAATGTGCGTAAATATATCAATCATAACGTAACTGCATATAAAGTAGTAACCACATAGTACAGTCATGACATAATAAATTTCCTTTCTAACAATGAATTCAACATCATACACACATACTATATTAACACGTCTATTTTCTCAAGCATGAAATCCAAGACAGAACATGCAAAAATAACTCTAACAACAAAGTGTGTAACAATTCAAATCATACCAACTCCGCTCTCAAGTCCTATAATGCATTTCAACAATCAACCATAATTGACCATAATAATAGTTCATAACAAAACACATGTTAACCCAAACATGCATGCAAAAATAAGAATATCAATAATTAACATAGCTCATCAGACTAAAGTGTGTGCATACCCTAAAAATGGTAGCATCGCATTATCATACCAAACAAACAATCATGGCAGTCAAAGCAACCATCTTACTCTAGGATGTTCTCTAATAACTCATATATCCAACTCAAATAGGCTGCGACTACTTAAAGTTATAGGTGTTTGATACTCAAAACTCATAACTCTTGCCCACTCAGGTGGCTAAAGGTATAGACTACTCAAATGTCTGTATCATGGATCCATCTCATCGGTGTACTTAAATCTCCGTAGGGTACACTCAAACTACCCTGCCCCATATGAGCACCTAATTCTAGCATACGTACAGACATTAGGACCACACCGTGTCCACTCCATTAGTGTTCATTTGGCAGTTGCTCATTCGGTATCACATCTTATGCTATGGTCACTTCCTTCATGAAGCACCGGATCAAATGGCTCACTTTGTTGATTTGTCGAATTCTAGAACACAACTAGACACATCTCCAATGTCATAGAGTCCTCTCATTCCAATCTTCAGACTACATTGAATGATCTAATTCCAATATCCTCTTATAGTGATTTCTCCATCTGATGATTGGGATGACCCACCTAAAATTCTACAGAAGGATCTGCCAACGGGGAGAATTTCAATACATCTTAAAAGCAAAACATTTACCCAAAATTTTTTATTTTCATATTAAAGCTTTGATCTTCCTTTAAAACAAAAATCCTTTTCTTCCTAAGAATACAACCATCATTTTATAAAATAATTTCACAAAATATTTTTTACCATTTTAAATCAACTCAAAATAATTTCAAGAAAACATCGTTTTATAAAAAATAAAATGGTAAAAATTTTCTCTAAAATATAAAAGAATCTTTGTTTCAAAATTTATAGAAGTTGGTAATTGTTTGTATAAAAAATAGGCTTTGAAATACATATTTTAAAACTCTGTATAATGAACCTTCCACCTATCCTTGATTCAGCAGTGGTACCAACAAGTCTTTAGTTATCAAAATCATCTAATCACCCTTACTCAAATTTAATAACATCTCCTCACCGTGCCTTGTGGTGATGCGGGGGATGACCAATGGTTGTTCCTTCTTTGGCGCTGATCGACGATGTTATTTGTCGTTGGTGAAGTTGGCCATTGAGTGGTTCCAAAGTTTTATGGATATGGCGTATTGATTAAGATTTTAAGGGCATGTTCCCTGTTTGAAACCAAATTGTATCTCGGTTTGTCCGCACTTTGTGAAAAGACATCGTACGATTATGTCGTCATCTCTTTTAGTTAAGAGTGTGCGCGTCATATTGTCGGTGCCTTTAAGGACGTGCTACCTGGTTGATCCTGCCAGTAGTCATATGCTTGTCTCAAAGATTAAGCCACGCATGTGTAAGTATTAACACATCTCTTAGTCAATCCCAATATCTAGTCTTCCTCGGCTTAGTAAACTAAGTCATCCTGTTATGACATTCTTCTATGACTAAATCATACATGTCCCTTAACATCTTGCTAGTCTCTCCAATGTACATCTTACTAAAAGACAACATTGCATAACTACCTCATCGTACGAATATCAATGCGTAGCAATAAATTTAACTTAGCACATGGTATAAACAACTACAATATGTTAAACAATAAGCAACCAAGTGAACAAGTAAACAATTAACTAAACAACAACCAATCAAGCAAATAAACGAAAAACAAACAGATAAACAATTAAATGTACCGTAGTAAAATAAACAATCAATAACATAATATAAGTAAAAAAAATCAATTCAAACGAGTATGACATGAAGAAATAAGTAAATATAGGAAAACAAGCAGTAGAATTTGTTAATTATAAATAGCTTAACAAGCAACAAATCAATACATACAGACAAGTACCATTGTCCAAGTGGGTAATTGATTCGGCTTTACTGCAAGAGGTCACAAGTTCGAAACTTGCTTTTGAACGTTTATTGACATGGGATATGTTGTCCCAATGATTTGTTGTATATAAAGTACCATTTCAAAAAAAAAACAAATCAATACATACAATTCAACGAAAGTAAGCAAGAACAAGTAAATGGTCAACATCTCACACATCAAATGGGTAGTCCCTACATCATATTCCAACTCTTCCTATGGAATGAAACAACTGAACATCCAAACAGCTCATTAGGAAAAGTTGTACACAATAATCATAAAGGTAATATCGTCATAATGGGTGTCGGGCGAACTCAAAACTATCTTACCCCATCGCCTAACACCCCATATTACAAAGTCTAGTCTAATAGTTCTCAACTAAAATTTCCATATAATAAATGTTTATAATATCTTACTTTTTCAATCATTTACTTTCAAATCAAATCATCCTAATCTTTGTAAATAGTTTCTTGAAGTATCAAAAAATTAGATATTTATTGTGCATCCCTTTTGAATAATGTATCTCTAAATATAATCTTAATAAAAAAATTTGGAATTTGGATGCTTTTCAGCCAAAACTCTTTACCAAAAGATGTTTTGCATTTTAAAACATTCTTTATCAAAGAGTACCCTTTAAGTGGAAATTCTTAAAACCAATATCAATTTTCAGATAAAAGGTCTTTTGAAACCAAAGATACTCTTCGGATAAAACATTTCTCTTAAATAAATTTTCGCATATTCTTTAATTAAAAGAATACTTCTCAAATTAAAATACTTCCATTAGTAAATAATTCCTAAAAACATTCCTTTAGAATATGTGTGAGAATATATTTTTCTATAGAACACATTTAAAATAAATCTTCTTTAAAACATATAATAATTTTAAGGAACATTTCAAATATTTCTTTATTTTCAATAAATATTCCTAATTATGTATTTTTAACAAACATTTATAAATCATGATACTTTTAGCAGAATCCTCTATCCATAAAACGTCATTTTTAAATAAATACCCCACAAATATTATAGTATTTTTTCAAAAAAATTCTTGAACAAAAGCAACTCTTCCTCAAATATCTTCTAACAATATATTTTCTTTTTCAAGGCATTCTAAATCATAATAAGGCTACAAAATAATTTTAACATATATCTTTTCAAACGATGCTCCCAAATTAAAGACAATTTTAACTAAAATGTTCCCATTAAAATATCTTTACCATAATAAAATATTTTAAACTAAACATTCTTTTTTCAAATTATTTCCAAATAAAATATTTACTAATAAAAATAGTTTCTTTCTTTAGGTAAGAATTTTCTATTTTTAGTAAAACATTTCAAATCATAATGCTGTTACAAAATAATTCTCAAAGGATGTATTAAAATAACCAAATTGTTTAACGAAATTTTTTATCTAAAGTTTGGATTCCAATTCTAATCAAAATAATGTAAATAAACTCCTGTTATCCAAAATCCTTCCAAATAAAATATATCTACAATATTCATTTTATTTTCAACAAACAATTTGGACAAATCGCCTTATGTTCAAAAATGAACATTTTTCATTTTTAATAAAATATCTTTAAAATCAAAAATGTATTTTTGATCCAAATTTTCCCAACAAAGTTTATCCACTTAAAAATGAAAATAATTACATCTCATTAAGGTTAGGTTTCAATTATAATCCAACTTTGTGCATATATGTTGCTTCAGTTATAATCAAGCACTTAACTCCTTTAGTATGTGTGCATCCTACCCTTCTCCTACTCCTTTCTTTATCTTCCATATAAAGATCTTTATAAATAAACATTGCTTTAGGGTGAGGTAATGGTGGTTAAACAAACAATACATACACATAAAGCATACAATAATTAATCAAATCACTCTCTCATTTTATATTCTAACCCAACCTAAGGTGTTAATCGACATACCTTAAATGGTCAAACCTAACTAAGGCTCATGGAATCGGTAAACCTAAGCTCTATATCAAGTACGAGAACCCACTATTTTAATGCCTAAAACCAGTTACAAAAAGCATCAAAAATGCTTACAACTACTTTATGATATTAAAAGCAATGGACCATGGTTATAAAAAATTAAAAAAATATCCAAACAATGAACAATAAAAGGGAAAAACCTCATAAGGGAATAAAAAATTATATACATCATTCAATAAAATGTACAAGGTTCGTTATATAGAGCATCTCAATGTTTATGTACATCAAACATTTATAAAGCAACAAAATAGTGATAAATAGGAAATAATTTAGGTAAACAGCATGTGGATGCAGCATACAATAAAAGCTCCTTCGCTTTCTCTTGCTTTCTTTCACCTACCAACATTGCACATATGTATAAAATAGAAAGGTTTCAACTATTTTGGATTGTGCCTATTTATATACACCCCGACCATATAGGAACCATGGGCTATTACATAAAAAAAGACAGCCTATGTACCCTTCCAGGATTGAGCCTATGTAATTTAAATTTTTGCCCTTCTCCTGCATCCAAATATATGTTAGCACAATGTAATGACTTGCTATTTCGAACCGTTCAAATCGACAATCATCCACTCATGTATGATTTGAATTGCTCAAAATAATATATTATTAATTTATTTTTGGCAAAACTCAGTATATACAGTAAATCAATCAATCACATAATTACAGATACAGAGTAAAATAACACTAAACAACGGAATATATAAATAGTAGTTCATGAAGATACTATATAAACATCAGAGTTTAAAACAAAATACAACAAAAAAACTCAAATATAGAGTAGTCTCAAATACAAAAGTCACCGACAAGACTGAATGTAAGCAACTGGAAATAACAAAAAGGCTGGACAGACATAAGACAGATCTTCAAGTAAAGCTTCAAGCTCCAAAGGTGAGTCTCAAATGTTGTGACACTCAGTCGGACCTAAGCATAAAGAAAAATGCAGAACACTCGAGCCAAGATTAACGTTCTTATATCAGTAAATTCAACTCAAGTGAAATGTCAACTGAAATACAAAATAATTTAAAGGATGTTTGGGATACCCAACCTCTAAGGATCCGTTAAACTATCTACATACATAGTGCAATACGCTACACAAATAATGTCTACAGTAAAGTAAACTATTAAAATAGCGTTAAGGCATTACCCATATCTCCCGTAACACATTTTATATATTCCCGTAGTCTGTACAGATACTGGAAGCTCCACCAAACCGGTGGTTTACTCAGGAAGCACTCCATAGGTACGGTTCAGAACAAACTCGTTGTGGCTATGATAATGCATGTGACAAGGCATGCGAGGCAATGCCTAAGGTAAGATTCTACCTTTTTGTAAAACCGGGCTGGTGGAAATGCATAGTAGCTACTACCGCCCACTTCGAGTCACACTTCCAAAAGTAATTAATGGCGAACCCAATCAAATCACAAGGTAATAGAATGGTATCGAAAAAATATGCCTGATCGGAGGTGCGACCTCACTTGGCTCAGGTATAGCTCTTGTTTTAGCCATATCAAGCTGACTCGCGGGAGTCAGGGCTGCGTTAGTACCTCATACAGAATCTTTGCCAACCATCCTACTTCATTCTGGAATCTTCACCATGTACATAGTTGTTAAAGTGGTTATCGGTATTAGCAGAGAGTATGAAAATATCTGATCCCAGTCTTTTTAACAACAAAATGCTTATTTCACACCGTTGTCATTTTATATTTCAAACAGTTTATACTTCATATCAAAATATATACAAAAGTTTAAACCATCTTATTAAATATTTGCATTTAAATCCACTAAATTTAAATTATAATAGTTCCAACTTAAATAGTTTAATATTGAAAATAGTTTATATTGAAATAGTTATACATTTAAAATAGTTTATATTATAAATATATAGGTTATAAATAAAACAGTTTATAAATTATAAATAGTATATATAATAAAGGGGTTTATATCGAAAAGAGTTTCAAATTTGAATTGTTTCTTCCAATTTCACAAATAAATTCAAATTCCGACTAAACCACTTTGAATTTATATCAATTTCAAATCCAGGTTCGAATTACAATTTAAACCTTCCAATTCAATATGTTTCAATATGCAAACAATTTACAATAACTCAATTTGATAAATTTCATTTGTTATTTCAAAATTCAACTTTAATCCTATTTATATTTTCAAAATATTCACTTAATCATTTTAAATAACATTTAAATAAAATCTTATATTACAAATTAATTTAATATTAAATATTCAATTTTAGTTTTATTTAAAAAATATTCATTTAATCACTTTTATCGAATCTAGTTATAAAATCATACTTTTCAAAATCTCAAAATCAGTAAGTTCAAATCAAACCTTATTTACATACAATTTAAAAATAATTAATTATAATCAATTATTATTTAAATTCAATTATTAACAAATTAAAATACAAATCAATTCTTATTAACTATATCTTTCCAACCTCTATTTACTTAAAGTTATCATAAAAATCTATTTTGGAATATTAATATAATTTTAATTGAATGCTTAATGTATTATATATATTATTAGTTAAATTAAATTCTTAATAAATTTTATTATTATAAATCTATTTTAAATCTTATTTTATATATTTAAAAATAATAAAGTTATAAGTAAAAAGTTTATGATTTACATTTAAAACCTAACTTATAATTTTAAAATTTCCAAAATATATAAATTTAAATACATAACATTTTCTCATATTAAAATAAATATTTATATTATAATTTAAATTAATATTTATCAAAACCCATATATTTCCATTAAAAAATATGGAAATCATTTTCAAAATAGACCAACGTTGTCTGTATATAGTTTTCTATCGTATGGTCAAGTGATACGGATATTTATCACTTCAATCCATAGTAATTTAATAGTTACGAGTGTATACATTTCAACCCGTAATCCTAAAATTTCAAAATCAATGAAAATCGCTTGGGTTTATCATTTAAACCCATAACGATTTTTCTCTAATCTATAAGATCGTTTGGTTATATATCGTTTCAACCCATAGGGAATTCTAAACTAACAGGGAACTTGTAGAGTGAGAACAAATATGATAATAACATAACATAGCAACAATAGGCATATAGCATCGGCAACAATTTTAAATATAATATATACTAGAGCTTATGATGTTATATGTCATAGGGTAAACAATTGCAGATAATGACATATTATATTTAATAATTAAATAACTTAACAATTCAAATTTAACAACATATTTCAATCGTCATTTCAAGTGAATTAATTTACTAAATATAAGAATGTTAATCGTGAGTAATTGCTCACCTTTCGAGGCTAGAGAACAACGGGAATGAACATGACGCCGACATGGATACGGGCACAGACAAGCACATGAAGGAAAGCAAAACTGCTGCGACAAGTTCTGGGTAGCAGCGAGCTAGGTGACTAGATTTCAATGAAAAACATATCAATGGCTAGAGACCGATGGAAAAATATATATATATATATATATATACATATTTTTCTTCTTAAAATCAATATTTAATTTAAACCCATATTTAAAATAAACTACATATTATATTTCGAAAATCATTAGTTAATAAAACCCATATATTAAAATCACAATGTCTATATATTATATATATAATCTATATATATATATATATAACGTAAAGATCAATATATATATATATATATATATATATATATATATGTATGTATATGTATTATATTTCTTTAAATCTATACATATATATTATATATTAAATCATATATATTTAACATCAAAATATACATATTACATTTTTAAAATCAGTATTTAAAAATCCAAAATATCTATATTTTATATTTTTAAATATCAACATAAATAATCATATTATATATATACACTTTTCAAAATATTAACAATTGCACTAACATAACATATTTTATCCCTTTAAAATCTACAAACGAATATATAACTCAGATATATATATATATATAAGCTATTATATAAACACACAAATATACCTATATATTTAGAACAGTAGAAAAGAAGGGCACAAGTTGTGGAGGCGAGGCTCGGCTAAAACGGCGATGGTGGAAATGGCACATGCTTGGTTCAGGGAAGTGGAGACGATAGGTTAAAGCAACATGCAAGCCTCTCAACGCAAAAGAATACAAGTAGTACAAATAATATATATATATATATATATATATATATATATATATATATATATATATATATTCTTTTCTTCTCTCGGTTGTCGTTGCACGCATGGTATGGGGTTTGATTGCAGTTCAGCTACGTGGGGAAGGAGGAGGGTTTGATGGACTGGGCTGGCCATACGGCTATACGTAGAGTGTCGAAAAGAGAGAGAGGATGTGGGGCCGGAGGTCAATAGCTGGGTTTGTAGTTCGACGATGGTGGTGTAAGGCCAAATGGTGGAGGTTTGTGTAGGGTGTGGTGGAAGGACGAGGGTGGAAGGTTTTCACAAGGAAGAGGGGACGAGCAACAACAAAATGAAGTTAAATAGGTTTCAAAATATGCATGCAAACTTCAGGTAAGTGAACCCATGCCCATAATGTTGAGCATGATCTTTGATATTGGCGAGCAGGATCTTCTTTGGTGATGGCGGATGATGGTGATCTCGGTGGTAGGGATGAGGCATGGTGGGGAAGTTTAAAAGGCGGAGGGATTGGAATGCTCAGCAACGCGCAGTTCACAAGGAAGAACGAGTCAAATTATATATACTTAGATTTATATCCTATTTTATATACTTTGAAATAGAAGAACGAAATAGAGCAAAGGAAGAGAATGAGCAAGTGAAAGGATGAACTATTTGTTCAAGACAGTGGGAATTGTAAAAGCCAAAAGCTGTCAATATTAATGGCAGGTGGCTATTTGTTTACATGGTGGACAAAAAAGGAACATATGGAAAACCAAAAGCTTAAAATGGATATCGGAACGGCCAACCATTTCGCAAATTTCGCCATGTACCGAACGTCGAAATGCACAAATGGATATACTATCGGAGATCGACACGATGAGACGAACATAATGGTATAGAGATATCGGTGATATGACCATCCTATCAAAAATTGATATACGCTGCTAAAACTGCTGCTAAATCGTCGAAAATAAGATAAACGGGGCTAGAGCAGTCCAAACTTGACGAAACGAAATATGACGTCTCATTCAGAAAATGATTTACATTTTTATTATATAAAAAATATTCAGATTTCGATAATATTTTATTTTCAATTAAATGATTTTAAATTGAAATTGAAAATTACACAATAGAACTAACTGACATATTTTCAGATAAAATTTTATCAATAGCTATGTCTAAATAGATGTATTTCAAATATCAAATTTTCATTGCAAAATTTATGTTTAAATTTCATGAAAAATTTAGTGAATTACGTTATTAAAATCGTTGAAATTATCAAGACGTTACACTCTCCCCCACTCAAAACTTTTCGTCCTCGAAAAGGAACGAGGTAGGAGAATAGAAGCGAACAGAAAGAAAAGATAGATTCAAAATACAAAATACAACAATTAATTCAAAACCATATAACTTTCATTAGCTTTTAAATTGATTAATTTTCAATAATTTGGTTTCAATCCATTTTATTTGATCAATAAATACTCAACAAATTTTGTTAATTTCAATTCAAGGTATTTTCATTCAATAGGTTTGCTTTCAATTTATTTAATATTATTGTTCAAAATTTTCATTCAAAACAAAATTTATTTTATTTAACTCATTTATTTAATTCATTTCACTTCACTTAAATTAATTTTACTTTAAAATTTCAATTTCAACTATTCTTAGCAATTTACTTTTGTATCAGAAATGGTTTAACAAGATATACATTCATTTATTACCGGTTTATTTCTTAAGTTCATATTCATTTACTTAAATAGTATTTTCTTTTTATTATTCAATTTATTCTACTTCCATTTCTTATAACATAAATTGTGTATAAAATTTTATTATAAAAATCAATTTTTATTTATAATTTCCTTTAACAAAATTTCATTTTTGGACATCCTATTACATTTTTATTTTGTATGCTATTCAATTACATTTGCACATGACATTTTAACTTTTTAAATAATTTAGGTAAGTTATATATGTTTATTAGATTGCAATTGAGTATTATACAAATAAATTATCCTAGTTCAACTTTTTCAAGTTGTTCCAATTCCATTCTATTTTAGCCACTCTAAATATTCAAATTTTTTACTTCATTTCAATAATTGAAAACTATTTCTTAACAAAAAACTTAAGAGTTAAGTTTCCTGTTTCAGTTCAAACCATTTTGAAATAACTATATATAAATTAAATCATATTTAAGAAATTCAAATCAAATCCATTTTCTAAAAAAAAGTGTAGCAAATCTACTCAGTGATCTCTCCACTTTGAATCTTGAAAATGAATGTGGGACGGCCCGAATTTTGGATGCTCGAAAATCGACATCAGTACGTCCACTGTATTACATGCAGACGAATCGAATGCTGGAAATACTAAATTGTTAGGGGAAAAGAAGAAAGAGGTAGAAGAAGAAAATAGAAGTAACAATATAGAATCTCACAATCGCAGCGGTACAATATAGAATAGATATAAACTGGTCTTTATACAAAAAAACTGTAACTGTTTTTATACATTACACCATCAGACTACAACACATCAATAATACAATACTGGACAGTTATAAGAAATTGTCCTCATAAGTGCTGAATATACAGCCTACAATATACAGCATAATATAAATCAGATACGTGTAATACATCTTCGCCATCCAGCTCGTCTCTTGAGCTCCATAGCATCGTATAATGTATCTGTAATACTCGGTCTGGCCCAAGCATTATAATAAAATAACACCTGAGTCAGTCTGAAAAACCATCTGAGGAACACACTCAATTTGAATTATTAAAGTTATCAAAATCCTTTGAAAAACAAAGGTGTCTCGTAAAACCACACCACAAATAAACACGACGGGTTTTTACCTCACGATAACCAAAACATTTCATATCAAATCCTCTGATATTATAATAGTGTCTAAGTACAAATACTTAGATGAAATTGTTACATTAATTAAATTTCAACATACTAGGTTCTACAATCAAAATCATAAAGGGCACGTATTGGAGAATAGATCACATACGAATGACTAGGTACCGGGGTATCACCTGTCACAATACATGTCTAGAAACAGCGTACATAGGACCACGACGGGATCCCCTGCAACATAAGACCGGACTACCCCTAACTAGGATAGACCGAATGTGGTATCATCCTAGATTTTCCCACCCTTTCCAAGCTCCTTCCATGTATTGTAGCAATAATATCCGAGGGTATCTAGAATGGTGATAAACATACCCTAATTGGGTGTGACCCACTTAACCTTGTTGCATCTCCCCTGCTTTACAGTCATTCCCAGTTGATGAGGCTAGAGGCTACGATTACCTTTTTAAAGGAATTTTAACTTAGATTGCTCATTGTTCTCTAATGACAATGTACTGATACCATTTATCCATACAGTCTGCTCTGGGTTCGAACGGAACAAAAGACACTATTCCCACTACATCCATTTTGGAATAATCCTCAGGATTAGTGGCAATTAGCCCTTTCACTTCACTGCTCCATCTTCAAGTCCATTCTCTTGTTTTCACTTCGAAAACGTACTTGTTGGATTGAAGTGGTTTTCAGATAACTTATCCAATCCTGGTCTCTTCGAAACAACATTCAATATTTTTCGGTAAACTCAACCCCCGTTCTTTAGGAAATAAACAGACAGAAATAAGATTAAAGATCATCTCCTAATCGTTAATTTATGGAATTTCTCATCATCATCCTAGAAGAACGCAACGAGTTTATACGTACAGTATAGCATCTCGAACCAAATACATTTCGTGTTTCTTCTAGATATTCCTAAAGTTATATTTTTGGTGCAGATTTGATAGTTTGTTATTTAACTATCGAATAAACAATCATTTAACCAAGTATTTCCTTTTTTCCATAAAAATCACTAAGTCTTATTCAATTTACATTTCAATCACTTAAATCTCTTTATCCAAAAAATATACTTTCTTACCAAATTTAGTATGCTCAAAAACTATTCTTTTCAAAGATATTTGGGAACTATTAAAATAATCTGGAAAGTACCACTATGGTATCAAACCATGAATTCACAGCTTAATGGTTACATCTCTATCCTTGAGAAATCCAAAACTTAACTGCAGGCACTCACTGCCTTCTATTTCGCCATCGAATATACCATTACTTCCCGAAACTTTATTTAAATATTTTCAAAATAATACTTATGAAATTTCTGTAATAAAATTTTCCAAGTCAAACTTTAGGCCACTCTTTAATAAAAATTATTATATTATAACATTAATATTGAATAATTTATCCTTTAAAATAATAATACTAGTTAATTCTAAATAATAATGAACTTAATATAAACTGACTTAATTCATAATTAAATATGCTTAAACAAATTTAGAAATAACTAAATGATTAATTTTCTGAAATATCCTTAAACAACTTTTTAAATTACCAAATCAAAAATCCTCCTTTTAAAAAATCTCAATTCCTTGATAAAATATATTTTCCTATTCCAACATAACTAGTCCAATATTTATTAATCCCTCTCAATTTATTTCAAATTTTGATTTACATCCCATTTCCATAAATTCCTTTTATTTTTAAACGATCTACCTTTTATTTTTAAACGATTTACCCATTTCCTAATAAATCCTCACCGTGAATTTATATCTTAATTTTATCCACCGATAACCACTTCACTTTATTTATAAACCTTGTTTATAAATTCCATAGTCTTATTTTTCATTTTTAACGGATTCACAATGGTTAATCGATTTTAAATCGATTCCTAAATTAAATTCCATTTTAAAATTAATTTCTTAAACAACCCAAATATATCCCAAAACCTAACTAAATTCTGATTCCACTTTCTTTTCAGAATCTTATTAAAAATCTAGTACAAAAATTTCATATCTTCTTTTTAAATTCCTTTTTATCTTTCCAGCTATTTTAAATCTCAATTATAATGATAAATTCCTTTTACACTTAAACAATATCACTTAAGTTCTATTAGTTAAAACCCTTTTATTTACATAACACAAAATCTCTATTTTTCCATGTTCTGAAATTAGTAAGCACAAATTTTAAAAATCAAGCTATTTATTTTTCCCAAATTTACTTCCTTTAATAAATCCATATTTCACTATAAATAGTTTACTTCCAATTTCCCTTTTTGTTTTCTTTCAAAAATTCAATATTATTTATGGTATTTTAAAATGCCAAAATCTAAACCAGTAATACCATAGCATCCGACCAATTCAAATTCCACTATAATCTATCATAGATTATTCAAACAATCATATATCACTATATATATATGAAAATTAAATTCAACATTTTTGAGGAATCCAGTTGGATCCCTTAACCTATTTCCCTGCATCTATAGATGTCAACACGATATAAAAATACCAATCCCACTTTAAGGGGCATATCACGGTATATTGGGTCATTTGCAATTATGCGGGGAGCATAGGTTCTCATCCGCTATGTATATGTGGGAATATCAATCACTCCAATATATATATATACACTACTATATATAATATCACATTCAAATGATAAAAATATATCAATTCAATCGATTGATCGATAATTAATTTTAACTATTTAAAATTAATTGCGTTAAATCCAAAATTGAGTGACGTTAACTCACATTGACTTTCATCATTGCTTTCGCGTTCTGGTTGGTCTATAGTCGAATGATGTTTGACTATAGCTAAAAAGTCAACTAGTTCGAATCTTCCCGAATTCAATTCCACATCGTACGTCTCGATGATACAAGCGCAACGTGATTGATCGTGTTTGATTTCGACCTAAGATGTATAAGGTATTAACTTTACAAACTTATTGAATTTAATAATAATTTAATCCTTTAATTCTATCTTTAATACATAATTACCCATTCAAAAAAAAATTGGCCGCCCAAATCTCCTTCTTCCCTACTGCTCTGTCTTCATTTGCCTGCAACCCTCCTCTTTTCTTTCTCTCTCTCTCTCTCTCTCTCTCTCTCTCTCTATATATATATATATATATATATATATATATATATATATATATATATATAATAACAGACCAAGCCCATGAAAACAAAGACCTGACCAAACGCCATCTTCTCAAATCGATCACTCATTCCAGTTCGAAACCCACTGTCGTTCACAGTAACATCGTGCACGTGCACGTGCACGTCCCCGGCAACCCATTATCGACCCTGCAAATTTACCAATACTTCTGCCTCTCTTCCCTCCACCCCTCGACCCAATCGATTTGATGCTCAAATACCCCAACCAGAATGCGACACCACCGTTCGCTTCGTCCACCTCATTAGGTTGCACCAACCCCGAAGCCACCGCATGCCACCAAACTACAACATCGCCTTCCACCAACGAACCCAATTTCGGCCTTCGATCGAGGCAATCATTTGGCATTTATAATGTTACACCCTTATTTCGAATTCAATGGAAAAGGTTTCGAATCCTAACTCGATCGTAGAGAGAAGATAGCTTTTTGGATCGACATATTATATTGAATTTTCGATATAAATTTTAGCGCGTTTATATCCCGTACGACCAAATGATAACTCCAAACGCTACGAAATTTTAAATTGATAATAACATACTATTACGGATCTAATGGAACTGGTTTGTCAAAATCCAAGACTGTGCCCCAGAAGGCTATTTTTAAATGTAAATTCAAACGATATATTTTTAAAACTAAACAAATCACTTTTAAATTCAATTTAAAAGGTTTATTATTTTAATTATTATTCATATAAATTTTATAAGCCTTTGAATCATTTTTAACAAGCTTAAAACTCCAGATTCAATATTTTAACCAATATTCAGTTATTAAATCCAATAATTAAATTATCACACAAATGGTTATATTTGAAATTCAAGTTAAAAATTAACTATTAAAATATTTTAATTCAATTGAATATTCCAATCACAAATAACCAAAATTCTAGGTCGTTACTCTCCTCCCCCTTATAAGAATTTCTTCCTCGAAATTGCCAAGTAAGAAGAATGGTCCAAAACTTGTTTATTATTTCCAAACCAAACAATTTCAAACAACTTCCCAAAAACATTTTTCATTGGAAACACACTATCACTTTTACTAATTTCCAAATTCATCCATAGATTACAACTCCCCTCAATCACTCAAATTATAATTTAAAACCAAAATTTTAAATTGTCAAAATTTTCTTCAAAATTTTTCTAACTCCTTCAATTTTTGAAAAATTTCGCCAGCATCTCCTTTGCGTGGCTAGATCGAAACAACTACAAAATGCTTCTACGGGCCCAAATCATCAAAAGAAAAGAAAATCCAAGTGGCTCACTCAGAAAACCATCAATTTCAAACACAATTTAAACACATACCTTTTTGACGGGCAATCAAATTTTACTTCTGAAATCGAAGACATCAATTTAGCTTTTTCTTTTAAATACCTGCACCTTATTTATCAATAATATCCAATCATACAATTCAAAATCTTTTTATTCAGCATTTTCAACTTCCAATATTCATTTTACCAAAACCCATATGATATAAATATATCATCCATATGCAGTATCAAATCCAATCGCTCACTTGATCACACAATTTCACTTCCGAACTAGTATCGTTCACACGACTCTCTAGTGGGGACTCAGATCTGGTTTCTCGATTAGAAACCGTTATTCTCCTTGCATAATGATATACTATGATAGAGAATTCCAGAAACAATCAAAAATCCATATCCAGGGTTCACCATTGAAGATCGGGTGAAAAATCCTAACTTAGATCGATATAAATTATATCGAAATTCTATACTCGAATCTGGATCAAATCGTTATGCAAATAAAATAATATACATACAACTTACGTTTTAACTTCCAAGTTATTCTTACCTATCCTAAATTGTTTTATTCACATTTACCTCACAGTTATCATTCACATTTATATTTCTCGTTCACCTATTTACTTAGTATATTTTCCAATACCAATTTTACTTAAGAATTTCGCCATCAATTTCTTAAGTCTATTATAAACATTTTATACAAAACTCTTATGTTATTCATCACTTTGGTTTATATCCATTTCTATTCAAATTAAATTTTCAATTCCATTTGAACTCAATTTACCTTCTATTTACTAATTTATTTCAAATCAAATTCAATTTCAAATTTATTTAACTTACTAATTTAATTAATTAGTTCATTCACTAATTTTATTTCAAGTCTCTCTAAATTCCGTTTTCAATAATTCTTTTTTTTCTTCCATTTAGCCTACTTAGGCTACATTCTCAAATCGTCTTTATCTAACTTAATTCAAGTTAATTTCCATTCCAATCAAATTTAAAACTTTTACAAGCTATCAAACTTATTATATTCCATAAAACATTTTAGATCAAACCCTAGAGTTTTAAACAATTACTTAATATTTCAAAATCATTTTTGAAATCAATTACATATACACAATCCATTTATATATTAAATTATTCCTTTGCATTTCAAACCAAAACCAGTTTTTCCAAAACAAAACTCCAATTGTAAATCATTAAGGTAGCAATTCCTCCCTTGGAAACTCGAAAATGAACATCGATGATGTTGAGGTCATTATCAGAATTATTTTCCAGCAACCATGGTGAGTTTAGTGCTTTTATTTCCTTTTAAAACCATTTTTAAATACTTTTGTTCCAAATCTCAGTAGATTTCATTTTCAATTCAAAAATATTTCCAAATAATATTACTATTATTTTCCAAGACTAAAAAAAGCATTTCAAAACCAACGAGAATTAAATTCCCAAATTTCCATCTTTGAATTCCTTTATAAATCGTTTTTACAGACCATATCATCTTTAAATGTTCCTATGGAATTCCATTTCATTTCAAATTATAAACCACATTTACAAAATCATATTTTCAAAATCCAACTTTGTTATATGAGTTACTTTCTTAACTGTTGACTAAAATATCAACTTTTTATTTAAATCACCACAATAACTAATGATAATAGTTTAATGTTATCATTTCCTAACAACCAAGCACACCATACAGGAGTATAATAATTTTTGAAAAATTATTTCTTTTATATATAAAAGTAATTTGGGTAAAATTATTTCATTTACCTCATTTCAAAACAATACCATGTTCGAATTTCTCTGTTCAAGTGTTTACAGATTCCTATTAATAACGTTATTTACTCATATTGACCAGAATCCATAAGCCACTAAAAAAACCAATCAACACGATATAAAACAGTTTTATATTCACTAACAAATACAAGCTCACATCTATAAATACACTCAAACTCATTCTAGGGTACTACTGACCCTATCCCTAACGAGTAATCCCCACCAGAGCCAAGGTTCTCGCTTAACCTTCAGCTCTGATACCAACTGTAACGACCCGAATTTCCGACGCTCGAAAATCGACATCAATACGTCCAATGTATTACATGTCGAGGAATCAAATGCCGATTATACCAGATTGTTAGGGAAAAAGAAGAAAGTGGTAGAAGAAGAGAATTGAAATAACAACACAAAATCTCACAATCGCCTCGGAACAATATATAATAGATAACAATGAGTCTTTATACAAAAAGAACTATAAACGTTTTTATACATTACATCATTAGAGTACAACATATCAATAACATAATACTGGACAGTTATAATAACTTGTCCTCACAAGTGCCGAATATACAACCTACAATACACAACAGAATATAAATCAGATACGTGTAATACGTCTTCGCCATCCATCTCTTCTCCTGAGCTCCATAGCATCCTATCATGTATCTGTAATACTCGATTGATCCGAGCATTATAATAAAATAATACCGAGTCAGTCCGGAAAACCAATGAGAGAAAACACACTCAATTTGAATTATTAAAGTTATCAAAATCCTTTGAAAAACAAAGGTATCTCGTAAGACCATGCCATAAATAAACATGATGCGTTTTTATCTTACGATAACCAAAACATTTCATATCAACTTCATTAATATTATAATAGTGTCTAAGTACAAATACTTATTCAAATAACTGAAATTATTACATTAATTAAATTCCAGCATACTAGGTTCCACAATCAAAACCGTAAAGGGCACGTATTGGAGAATGAATTTCATATGAATGACTAGGTACTGAGGTATCACCTATCACAGTGCACGTCTAGAGACAACGTACCAAGGACTACGCCGAGATCCCCTGCAACATAGGACCAGACTACCTCTAACCTGAATAGACCGAGTATGCTATCACCCCAGGTGTTCCCACCCTTTCCGAGCTCCTTCCATGTATCATAGTCATAGAATCCGAGGGTATCCAGAAAGGTGATAAACCTAACCTAATTGAGTGCGACCCACTTTGCCTTGCTGCATCTCCCCTGCTTTTCGGTCATTCTTGGTTGATAAAGCTAGAGGCTACGATTAGCTTTTTAAAGGAACTTTTACTTAGAATGCTCATTGTCCTCCAATGACAATGTACCGATAGCATTCATCCATTCAAGTCCATTCTGTGTCCGGATGGAACTGAAGGCACTATTCCCACTATATCCATTTTGGAATAATCCTCAGGATTAGTGGCAATTAGCCCTTGCACTTCACTGCTCCATCTTCAACTCCATGCACTTGTCTTCACTTCGAAAACGTACTCGTTGGATTGAAGTGGTTTTTGGATAACTTATCCGATCCCGGTCTCTTCGAAACAACATTCAATTTTTTGGTAAACTCAACCCCAGTTCTTTAGAAAATAAATAGATGGAAATAAGATCGGAGATCGTCTCCTAACCGTTAGTGGATGGATTTTATTATCATCATCCTAGAATAACGAAATGAGTTTATACGTACAGTATAGCATCTCAAACGGTAACTGTACCATATAATTTCCGTGCTTCTACTAGATATTCCCAAAGTTATATTTTGGGTCCAGATTTGATAGTTGGTTATCTAACTATTACATAAACAATAATTCAACCACATATTTCCTTTTTTCCACAGGAAAAAACTAAGTCTTATTTAATTTATATTTCAATCACGTAAATCTCTTTATCCAAAATATATACTTTCTTACCGAATTTAGTATACTCACAAACTATTCTTTTAAAAAATATTTGAAAACCTTTAAAATAATCTGAAAAGTACCACTGCGATATTAATCCATGGATTCATAGCTCAATGGTTACGTCTCTATCCCAGAGAAATCCAAAACTTAACTGTAGGCACTCACCGCCTCCGATTTCGCCATGGAGTATACCATTACTTCCCGAAACTTTATTTAAAAAGTTTCAAAATAATACTGATGAAATTTATATAATAAATTTTTCCAAGTTAAACTTTAGGCAAATACTCTTTAATAAAAGTTATTATATCATAACATTAATATTGAATAATTGATCCTTTTAAATAATAATACTAGTTAATTCTAAATAATAAATAAATTAATACAAACTGACTTAATTCATAATTAAATATGCTTAAAACAAATTTAAAATAACTGAATAATTATTTTTACGAAATATCCTTAAACACCTTTTTAAAACAACTCAATTCCTCGATAAAAATATATATTCCAATTCCAACATAACCAGTTCAACATTTATAAATCTCTCTCGATTTATTTCAAATTTTTATTTACATCTCAATTCCATAAATTCTCTTTTCACATTTTTTTTAAAAAAAATCTGCCTTTTATTTTTAAACTGATTTACCTATTTCCTTATAAATCCACACCGTGGATTTATATGTTAATTTTATCCACTGATAATCACTTCACTTTATTTATAAACCTTGTTTATAATTTCCATAGTCTCATTTTTCGTTTTTAACGGTTTCACAGTGCTTAATAGATTTTAAATCGATTCCTAAATTAAACTCCATTTCTAAATTAATTTCTTAAACAACCCAAATATATCCCCAAACCCAACTAAATACAGATTCCACTTTCTTTTCATAATCTTATTAATAATCTAGTATAACAATTTCATATCTTCTTTTCAAATTCCTTTTTATCCTTCCAACTATTTTAAATCTCAAGTATAAAAATAAATCCCTTTTACACTTAAACAATATCGCTAAAGTTCTATTATTTAAAACCCTTTTATTTACATTATTCAAAATATCTATTTTCCCATGTTCCGAAATTATTAAGTACAAATTTTAAAAATCAAGCTATTTATTTTTCCCAAATTCATTTCCTTAAATAAATCCAAATTTCACTATAAATATTTTACTTCCATTTCCCTTTTTATTTTCTTTTAAAAATTCAATATTCATACTTATGGTATTTTAAAGTGCCAAAATCTAAATCAGTAATACCATAACATCCAACCAATTCAAATTCCACTCTAATCTATCACAAATTATTCAAACAATCATATATCACTTTATATATCTATATACATATGAAATACACTTGCCCCTCCTCCCCCCGTCTTACCGCGACTGCTCACACTCAACATTTTTGAGGAATCCAGTTGGGTCCCTTCATCCTGTTTTCCTATATCCACAGATGTTAATATAAAAATACCAATCCCACTTTAACGTGGATATCGCGGTATATTGGGTCATCCGCTATTATGCTGGGCGCATAGGGTCTCATCCACTATATATATGCAGGAGTATCAATCACTCCAATATATACACACTACTATATATAATATCACTTTAACTGATAAAAATATATCAGTTCAATCAATCGATCAATAATTGATTTTAACTATTTAAAATTAATTGCGGTAAATCCAAATTGAGTGAGGCTAGCTCACATTGATTTTCATTGTTGCTTATGCATTCTGGTCAGTCTATTCGACTATAGCTAAAATGTCAACTAGTTCGAATCTTCCCTAATTCAATTCCACATCGTACGTCTCGATGATACAAGCGCAACACGATTGATCGCGTTTGATTTCGACCTAAGACGAACAAGGTATTAACTTTACAAACTTATTGAATTTAATAATAATTTAATCCTTTAATTCTATCATTAATACATAACTACCCATTCAAAAAAAATCGGCAGCCCAAATCTCCTTCTTCCCTACTGCTCAATCTTCATTTTCCTGCAACCCTCCTCTTTTTTTCCTTCTTCTTATATATATATAATATCTATATTTATAACAACAGCCCGACCCATGAAAACAAAGCCTGACCAAACGCCATCTTCCCAAATTGATCGTTCGTTCCAGTTTGAAACCCGCACGACAACATCATGCACGTGCACGTCCCCCACAACCCATCACCGACCCCTGCGAGTTCACCAATACTTCAGCCTCTCTTCCCTTTACCCCTCGGCTCGATCGATTTGATGCTCGAACACCCCCACCAAAAAGCAACACCGCCATTCGCCTTGTCCACCCCATTAGGTCACACCACCCTTGGAGCCACCACACCCTTGGAGCCACCGCATGCCACCAAACTACAACCGTAGCATCGCCTTCCACCAATGAACCCAATTCTAACCTCCAATCAACCAATTGCTGATCAAAACTTGAGAAAACCCAAAAACTAGGCGAAAAAACTACTTCGACAAGACTGTCGAGTTCATCAATTCATTACCGCACCCAACAAAATGTATATCAGATTGAAGCTTATTCAAAAACTAGAGTTTAGGAACTTGTTTGGTATTTTTCCATTGAGTATATCTTGAGAATTTAATTTTTGATGCTGGCATTTTTTTTTTCTTGCTTTCTTCTTAACTATGTGTTCCTTGAGTTAATAAGAGAAGAAGGGAGGAAACATGTTTTAACGGGTCATCTATAGTGATTGAAGTGAAGGGGAAAAGGTTGAGGTGAATATATAGGGGTACACATATTATTTGAATTTCAAAACGTCTCATTTTTGTAACCTAAAATCTCAAACTCCTATCGAGGCATTCCGTTAGGCGTTTATAATGTTATACCCCAATTCCGAACGCAATGGAAAAGATTTCATGTCCTAACTCGATTGTACGGAGAAGATAGCTTTCTGGACCCAAATATTATATTAAATTTTCGATATAAATTTCGACGCGTTTATATCCCATACGACCAAACGATAACTCCAAACACTAAGAAATTTGAAATTTGATAATAATAGAATACTACGGATCCAACCGAACTTGTTTTTATCAAAATCTGAGGCTGTGTCCCGGAAGGCTATTTTTAAATGTAAATTTAAACGATATATTTTTTATACTGAAAAAATCATTTTTAATTTCAGTTCATTATTATTAATATAAATTTTATAAGCCTTTGAGTTATTTTTAAGAAGCTTAAAACTCGAGATTCGCTATTTCAACCAATATTTAATTATTAAATCCAATAACTATATTATCACATAAATGGTTATGCTTGAAATTCAAGTTAAAAGTTAATTATTAAAATATTTAAAATCAATTAAATATTCCAGTTTTGACTAACCAAAATTCTGGGTCATTACAGAATGTCAATGATGCTGTAGTCATCACCAAAATTATTTTCCAATGACACTAGAAAAGAATACTGACTTACTTCCTTTAAAATTCTTTGGAAATAATTTCTAATGCTTTCAGTAATATATATTACTTATATAGAATATTGAAACCCAAATTTTGAGAAGCACCGAAAATTTAATTCTCGAACTCTTTAATTTAAATTCATTCATTTGCAAATCCTGTTTATAATCCATGTTTTAAAATTTCAATTCTAATAACATACAACAATAGTTAATGGTTTAGGATGTTGACAAAACAATAAATGATAATCTGGTATTATCATTTCTAACAACCAGTTCATTTAACTAACTAATTTCAAAATGTATACCTTTATATAAAATATAATCATACATAAATTATTTCATTTACAAATTTCAAAAACAATATTGTGTCAGTTTGCTCTGTTCAAGTGTTTTGGAATTCCTATCGATAGAGTTGGCCAGAAGAATCGATTGAAACCTCAAATCAAACTTAACAACTCAAACAATACAATATAAATTTTTTATATTAATTATAAATACACTTTGTCACACGATGATTCAAGAATGGATCTTAGGATAAGGATAGAGATTCAAAGCTAGAGGAACCGTGATCAAATAGAATTCTAATTGAGAAGATGTGCTCGAAGGGAAAATAAGATAACCCATTTACAAAAAGGAAAGATGGATAAACTTATATTAATCACTGCAACCTTAACCGGGTTAACCGATACTCAGTACGGATGGGAATATCATCAACAAAAACTAGGACAAACTGGTTGAGAATCATCATGGAAAACACGATTCAAGAGATCGAGGAAGAAGGCGGGAGCATTAGTTAATCCAAAAGGGATGACTAACCATTCATAGAAACCTTCGTTCGGGAGGTAGAATAACAGGTGGACCTCCAGAAATAAGATCGATGCAGAATTAAATTTTCCGCTTTGGAGGAAGAGAATCACCAAAAACATCAGCATAATCCTTGATTAACTGAGTGGAGTCAAGATCACTAGTCTGAGCATCAAAAGAGAAAATAAAACTGGCTGCAAAATACCGAGGCAAATCTACCTTTGACCATAAGAGAATTTCTCTGGTCGTCTATTAGAGAAATGATTCGGGCTTACAAGAAATTACAGCATCAAAACAGGGGATGTAGAAATCTCTGGTGAATTGACGCTTGTTGTAAAGGAGTTTCACCTCTTTACAACTCATACGAAGGTTGGTGGGATCGCAGATGTGATCAGTCTCACAAAAAGATGAAGTTTCCAATCAAGGTGGCAGGATGTGCTCAAATTGATTATAGAGATCAACAGAGATAGAGCTATAGGATGCTCCAATATCAAAAAGAGAACGAATAGGAAAAACAAGGATGGATTTAAGAACAAAGGGATAGTTCCAAGATTCAAAAGAAATCCTAATCCAGGATGATACTAATGGAGATTTTCAAGCTCGAACGTAGATGATTCTGTAATTAAATTTTTACTCCATATGCTAAGTTGTCCTAAACCAGAGCTCCGATACCAACTGTAACGACCTGCTATTTTGAACCGTACAAGCGACAATCATCCACTCATATTAGATTTGAATTGCTCAAAACAACATATTGTTAATTTATTTTTGGCCAAACTCAGCAAATAGAGTAAATAAATCAATCACAGAATCACAGACACAGAGTAAAATAACACTAAGCAGCGTAATAGATAAATAGTAGTTCATGAAGCTACTATATAACATCAGAGTTTGAAACAAAATACAACAGAAACACAAATACAGAGTAGTCTTAAATATAAAAGTCACCGATAAGACTGAGCATAAGCAACTGAAAAAAAAAAGGCTGAACAGATATAAGGTAGATCTTCAAGCAAAGCACCAAGCTCCAAAGGTGAGTCTCAAGTGCTGTGACACTCAGTCTGACTCGAGCATAAAGAAAAACACAAAAAACTTGAGTCGGGATTAACATTCTTATACCAGTAAATTCAACTCAAGTGAAATGTCAACTGAAATACAAAATACCATAAAGGATGATTGGGGTACCCACCCTCTAAGGATCTGTTAAACTATCTATATACATAGTACAATACGCTACATAGGTAATGTCTACAGTAAAGTAAACTATTGAAATACCATCAAGGCATTCCCATATCCCCCTTAACACATTTTATATGTTCCTGTAGTCTATACAGATGTTAAAAGCTCCACTAAACCAGTGGTTTACTCAAGGAGCACTCCATAGTCATGGTACAAAAAAACTCGTAGTGGACGAGATAAGGCATATGACAAGGCACGCGAAGCAATGACTAGGGTAGGATTCTACTGTTTTACAGAACCGGGCTGGTGGTAACACATAGCAGCTACTACCGCCCACCTCGAGATACACCCAAAAAAAAATCGAAGGTGCACCTAATCAAATCACAAGGTAATAGAATGGTATCAAAGAAATGTGCTCGATCGGAGGTGCGACCTCACTGGGCCCTAGTATAGCTCCTATTTTAGCCATATCAAGCTGACTTGCGGGAGTTAGGGCTGCGTTGATAGCTCATACAGATTCGTCGCCAACTATCCTACTTCATTTTGGAATCTCCAGCACGTACATAATTGTTAAAGTAGTTTTCGGTATTGGCAGAGAGTATGACAATATCCAATCTCGGTTTCTTTAACAGCCAAATGCTTATTTCACACCGTGGTCATTTTATATTACAAACAATTTATACTTCATATCAGAATATCATAATCCTTTCAAAATCATGTCACTTTTCGAAATCATATTCACTTTCAAAATCATAACTACAAAATAGTTTAAACCATCTTATTAAATATTTGCATTTAAATCCGTTAAATCTAAATCATAACAGTTCCAACTTAAATAGTTTAAATATTAAAAATAATTTATATTGAAATAGTTATAAATTTAACATAGTTTATATTGAAAATATAGGTTATTAATAAAATATTTTATATATTAAAAATAGTATATATGTTAAAGAGGTTTATATTGAAAAGAGTTTTAAATTAGAATTGTTTCTTCCAATTTTACAAATCAATTCAAATTCTCATTAAACCACTTAAATTTGTATCGATTTCAAATCCAAGTTTGAATTAAAAATTTAAACCACTCCAATTCAATATGTTTCAATATGCAAACAATTTACAATAACTCAATTTGATAAATTTCATTTATTATTTCAAAATTCTACTTTAATCCTATTTAAATTTTCAAATTATTCACTTAATAATCTTTAATAACATTTAAATAAAATCTCATAGTACAATTTAATTTAATATTAAATATTCAATTTTTTTTAAAATTGAAAATATTCATTTAATCACTTTTACCAAACAAAGTTATAAAATCATACTTTTCAAAATCTTAAAATCAATACGTTCAAATCAAAGCTTATTTAAATTCAATTTTATACAAATTTAATTATAAACCAATTCTTATTTAAATTTAGTTCTTATCAAATTAAATTACAAATCCATTCTTATTAAATTTATCTTTCCAACCTTTATTTACTTAAAGTTAATATAAAAATATATTTTGAAATATCAATATAATTTTAATTGAATACTTAACATATTATATATTACTAGTTAAATTGAATTCTTAATAAATTTTATTATATTTTTTATTATTAAATTAATTTTATTATTATTAAATCTATTTTAAATCTTATTTTATATATTTAAAAATAATAAAGTCATAAGTAAAAAAATTATAATTTACATTTAAAACTTAACTTATAATTTTAAAATTTCCAAACGTATAAATTTAAAAATATAAAAATTTCTCATATTAATATAAATATTTATATTATAATTTAAATCAATATTTATCATAATCCATGTATTTCCATTCAAAAATTTTGGAAATCATTTTCAAAATAAACCAACGGTGTTTGTATATAGTTTTCTATCCTATGGTAAGGCGATACAGATATTTATCATTTCAATCCGTAATAATTTAATATTTACATGTGTATATCATTTTAACCAACAATCCCAAAATTTCAAAATTAATGAAAATCGCTTGGGTTCATCATTTCAACTCATAACAATTTTCTACTAATATATAAGATCGTTCGGGTATGTATCATTTCAACCCATAGGGAATTCTAAACTAATAGGGAACTTTCAGAGTGAGAACAAATATGATAATAATATAACATATCAACAACATGCATATATTATCAGTAACAAATTTAAATATAATATATACAAAAGGTTATGGTGTTATATGCCATAGGATAAACAATTGTAGATAATGGCATATCATATTTAACAATTCAAATCTAACAGCATATTTCAATCGCCATTTCATATGTATTAATTTACTATATATAAAGAATGTTAAGCATGAGTGATTGTTCACCTTTCAATGCTAGAGAACAATGGGAACGAACATGACACCGACGCGGATATGAACACGGATAGGCACACGAAGGAAAGCAAAACTGCTACGACAAGTTCTAGGCAGCGGCAAGTTACGTGACTAGAATTCAACGGAAAACAAATCAATGACTAGAGATTGATGGAACATAATATATATACATATTTTTCTTCTTAAAATCAATATTCAATTTAAAATCATATTCAAAGTAAAAATACATATTATATTTAAAAAATCATTATTTAATAAAACATATATATTAAAATCACAATGTCTATATATTATATATACTATATATATATATATAACGTGAGGATCAAAATATCTCTATATATATTATATTTTTAAAATATATATATATGTATATTATATATTAAAACACATATATTTAACATCAAGATATATATATGCACACACATTACGTTTTTAAAATCAATAATTAAAAATCCAAAATATCTATATTTTATATTTTTAAACATCAAGATAAATAATCATATTATATATATATATACTTTTCAAAATATTAACAATTACGTGAACATAACATATTATATATTCTTAAATTTATCCTTTTAAAATCTATAAACTAATATGTAACTCAGATATATATATATATATATATATATAAGCTATTGTATAAACGCACAAATATACCTATGTATTTAGAACAGTAAAAGAGACGGGCACAGGATGTGGAGGCGAGGCTCAGCTGAAACAGCGGTGGCAAAAATGGCACATGCTTGGTCCAGGAAAGTGGACACGACAGGTTGAAGCAACATGCAAGCCTCTCAATGCAAAAGAATGCAAGCAGTACAAATAATTTATATATATATATATATATATATATATATATATAATTTTCTTCTCTCGGCTGTGGTTGCACGCATGGCATGGGGTTTGATGGCAGTTTGACTACGTGGGAAGGAGGAGGGTTTGATGGACTGGGCTGGCTGTACGTAGAGTGTTGGAGAGAGAAGGGATGTGGGGGAAGGTTAACAGGCGGGTTTGCAGTTCGACGATCGTGGTGTAAGGCTAAACAGTGGAGGTTTGTGTAGGGTGCTTTGGAAGGACGAGGGTGGAAGGTTTCCACAAGGAAGAGCGGATGAGCAACCGCAAAATGAAGTTGAGAAGGTTTCAAAATATGCACGCAAACTTCAGGTAATTGAACCCGAGCCCGTAATGGTGAGCAGGATCTTTGATAGTGGCGAGCAAGATCTCTTTCTTCTTCGGTGATGGAGGGTGATGGTGATCTTGGCGGCATGGATGAGGTGTGGTGGGGAAGTTTAAAAGGCGGAGGGATTGGAATGCTCGGCAACGCGTAGTTCACAAGGAAGAACGAGTCAAATTATATATACTTAGATTTATATATTTTATATTCTTTGAAATAGCATAACGAAAAAGAGCAAAGGAAGAGAATAAGCAAGTGAAAGGACGAACTATTTATTCAAGATAATGGGAATCATAAAAGCCAAAAGCTATCAATATTAATGGCTGGTGGCTATTTGTTTACATGGTGGACAACAAAAGAACACAAGGAAAACCAAAAGCTTAAAACGGGTACCGGAGCGGCTAATCTTTTCACAAATTTCACCGTTACCGGATGCCAAAATGTACAAATGAATATACTACGGAGATCAACACGACGAGATGAACAGAATGCTGCATAGATATCGGTGATACAACCATCCTATCAAAAGTTGATATTCGCTGCTGGAACTGTTGCTAAATAATCGAAAATAAGATAAATGGGGCTAGAGCAATTTGGCGAAACGAAATTTGACGTCTCACCCAGAAAATGATTTACATTTTTATTATATAAAAATATTCAGATTTCAAAAATATTTTATTTTCATCAAATTAACCGATTTTAAATTGAAATTGAAAATAACACAATAGAACTAACTGACATATTTTCCATTAAAAATTTACCAACAGCCATGTTTAAATAGACATATTTCAAATACCAAATTTTCATTGCAAAATTTAGTTATTTAAATTTCATGAAAAAATTAGTTAATTACGTTATTAAAATCGCTAAAATTACGGGGCCATTACACATGAAACAACCAAGCATCTATGAAAACTGTATGAGTAGAAAATAGTTTTCCTATTCATCCATTACAAAAGCAATCATTTGGGGCAACAAGAATATTAAAACACTTAGCCGTTATACATCTACAATACATAAAACCAACCTCAATCATCAAATAAGAAAATAACAACATAAATGTACTTACATACATTATTAATTATCAACTATATTAAGACATCATTAATGTAGGTATAAGTCATCAAATGTGTGCTGCTCTCTCCACAATAATAACACAACATCAATCATCAAACAAAATAATTAACTACCTATCTTCTGGTAGTAAAAATGGTTATCACATCCAATATTCCAATGCAATTCTATCGTCACAGAATAAACAAAAGGGATAATCCAAAATGAATAGTTAATCACATATTACATCGGTTAAAAAATTACATTCATGACCACTATTTTTCTCTTATGTATAAAATCATTTTATTATTTTTATTATAATGTCTCTTTATTACTTAAAAATTCTTCATTATACTTATATTACTTCAAATATCTTAAACATAGTATTATCCACCAAAAATAAATTTACATCGCATTTCTTTTCAAAATAATAATATCACTATTCTCAACAAAATAATAATATATATGAAAACCTTTTTAATACTTTCCAAAACCAAAATATTGTTATTTATTTCAAAAATAGCAATATTTATTTAAATCTCAAAACACTTTCTTATTGCTATTTGACCTAAAATCCCAAAATGGTAATAATCTAACTTCAAATAACTTTTAGAAACATCTCATTACTATTATCATTATTATTCCAAAAATATTTTTACATTTTATCGCACAAATAATAATAATAATAAGTTCCTCATAGTACTATAAAACAAATTATATTTTATTTACTCTAAACAATACAAATTTACCAAAAATCATGTTATCATTTTTGAAATCCTCTTTATTTTATAAATAATAATAAATTAAAAATAGAATTTATATCACTATTTATGATTTTCTATAGAAATTAATAAATAATAACCTTAATCTATCTTTCACGTTTATTTCAATAAAAATGGTCAAATTACTACTCATAAATCATAAATAATCTTATTTTCTATCAATATACTTAATTCTCCCAAAATTAGACAATTTTATTTATTTTATGTTAATTAGTTATTTTCCAAAGTAATAATCGATCATATTTAAAGTTTTAATAATATAGTAATTAACATCAAAAATTTCCAATCAAGCCTCAAAACCCAAAATAAACAATTCAAACAAACATCAATAAAACACAACATATCCCAATAAATGTAAATTAGTCGTCCATGAGTAATTATTTAATATTTATAAACTCAATTAAATAAACTATACCAATGCTCTTTTGTAGATAACTCCAAAACTATGTAATCTCAATGCTAAATCGTTAAATTCCATCTCGATTCCAATGGAACAAACTATGCGTGGATCAGAGCTAGTATGCAAAAGTTACGGTGCTAGAAGTTTTAGGGTTTAAGTTGTAAATATTAAATATCAATGGCTAAAATGATAAAGACCATGCCAATGAAGATTAACCTCGATTTATTTCAAATCAATGATGGGTATCATTTCCTCCTTTCATCGCTACCTAAATTGCTTTCAAATCCTAGGTGTATGCATTGTTGAATGACTCCTTTTTCCCTTTTCTGATTCAATTACCATTCTGTTTTAGATGCTGTACTTTATGAATTAAGAAGGGAAAGAAGATTGTAAAAAAAATTCTAAATGGTTGCTTCCCCACAGGTTACTTTCCTCCTGCCTCGACCTTAATTATTTATAAGGTGGGATGATGGATAAATGAATTGTAAACATATGTCTATAAAAAAAGTAACATTTGAAAATTTATTAAATATTTATCTTTTACAGCAAAAAATTAATTTCCAATCTACAAGGAATCAATTTCCATTATAAAAAGATTCCTTTACTTAGATATCAATCAATGTGAAACTAACTGCTAATCTACACCGTTAATTTCCCATATTATATGAAATAATGTACAACCAATTATGTATAAATATATATTAATCACTGCACAATTAATTACTAATCTATGCAATTAATTTTTCCATAATATTTGAAATTAATATATAATCAATTATATATATATATATATTCAACAATTACAATATTTTATTTACTATACCTTTTTCCCATATCTCTCCATTACACACGAGCGTGCATGCACATTTCTCTCTATGGATATATACCTTTTTATTTAAATTCAAAAAATGCGGCGTTAGCCAGGAATGAACCCGTGCCCTCTCCAAGTAAATTCTACTCTTTTACTGACATTAAACATACTTTTGTCTTCAAAATTAAAAATTTGGAAATTATTTTTCATAGGTGCAAATCCTTTTGATCATAAAATAAATATATTCTAAACTATGATACCTAATATAATAAATTTATAGTCTAAATCAATTGGTCCGGAAAGACCTATGTAGCGGTTACAGACCAAATACCCAAGCCATTATTTAGTTCGAAATCCATTTTAATTAATTTAATATTATCAAATGTCTAATTTGCAGGTCGTTAAATGAACCAAACTGGGAAGGACAAACGTTTTCAATAAAGACTAGAAGAATGGTGCATGTATACCAAGTACGGTCGACGGGTAGTATTCATGAAGTTATGGAATGCATAAAATCCCCATCGCTACTTCTCCTAAGTCATAGTCATGTTGTCTTTATTTGAATGTTACCATTAGGTCATGTAATAAAAATACTGCGGTAATTAATAAACATGCCTTCTTAGAACCAAATTGTACTATGTTTTGATTTTGTCTACCAATTATAATTACTATGTTATCTATGACTCATACGTACCAAAACCATCATGAGTTTACTAAATTTCTGGAGTCGATTCATTATGTGTAGTCACAACTGATGTTTTGAATCACTACACTAAACTAATACCAGAAACCATGACTAACCCATACTTACTAAAGTTCCCAACAACTCGGGACCATGTGGGCATGATATACACGGATACTAACGAGTTACTGACTTTGGTATAACCTAGACTCATGAATCGCTGTGATTTAATTTAAATCCATCTTTGATGTGCAAGTTAAGAGTGTATTCCTTAAGGTAAGTTATGTAATTTTCTACATATCCTAACTTTGAAACTAATCTCGTTCATAATACAGTGGCTTTTCGTGTTTGTTTTCTTATATAATGTTATATTGTGGTAAAAATGAATGATTAAACAATCAATTAATAGATAGAAAACACTTATATAAAGTATCATACGATTGCAATGCAAATGATGTAACACGAGTATTGATTCGTAAGTCAAAAATACATTTTTTTAATATTCCTAATTAAGATGTTTCGATAAAAGGATACCGAAACCTTTATTGAGATGATAGTACCTAACACTCTCCAAATGTCGGGCAATGTATTACTTATAGTTGTTGAGGGGAACCGATGTGTTACATACTTGTAACTATTAGATGACAACAAAATGACTCGACCAAGAGTTTCTTAATAACTAATGTCTAGGAAATTTATATGTGACAAAGTTACACAATTCTTTTGACTTGATAATATTATGACCTCCACTTTGACTAAGTTAGGAAATGGCTTGAAAACCATTAAACGACTATAGTTGGTCTGAGTGGAAGCATAGGAAGTGAAACAAAATTTAATAGGAATTCTCCTCCTCCACTATGAGAGGTTAGTATCAAGGTTAACCGTGGCTAAGTCAAAGTCAAATGTCTTCGGTTGGGGCATGTTAGTTAATGATAAATGTTATTATTGAACTAACGACACTTAAATTGGAACAAATAGTTATATACTGATATTACTGGAGTTTTGAACAAGGCCAAACTCAAGATATCAGAAGTGATACATTGGCGATGAAAAAATGTGCATGATATATCACTACATAAAGATGATGCTGAACTCAATCTAAAATATGATTTTATCAAAAAGTTTTATAAACAACGAATTCAACAACACTATCACACCATTGGATAAGGTGTCGTGTGGGCATTAATGTTCGAATTATTCAATATTAACTGCTAACTAAATTCACACTTGTGAGTTACATAGCTAAATCTATGTAGTCTATGAAATATCACTCAATTTAATTATTTTATAATGTGTTATTAATTAACTAAACTAATTAATATATAAAGTATGATAATTATCAGTGCTTTTAGTAGTCGGGGTTCCATTATTTGGTAGCCATTAGGGATTTTCTACATACCTTTATAATTATTTAGGTGTATGTATAAGCGTTATATATACACGTTTTAGTATACAATATTAATACATAAATAAATGGGATTAAAAATAAAAACAAATTCATAAATAGAGGAGGGAAAAGAGGGCAGATCACATAAGGGGTAGTGAATAGGTTTTGGCTTGGATTTTAAGTGTCATTAGTGGTAGATAAATCTTCAATAAATAGCATCTCAAGCCTCTATATCTATGCTAGACCCCCTTTATCCATTCTAGAATTCTAAATGCCTTCTCTCTTCCATTGATGATGATACTCTGATCCTTGCAAATCAATTAGATGGAATCATATTCCTAGGAGATATACATAGATCAAGGTATGATAAGCGGTGGGCTAACAAAATTGGTAAACATTGTATTTGGTTTGATTTCATGGTGCTGAAACCCAATAGTTTATAATCTTGTTATATAACTTCTAAAATCAATAATTGATTAAATATAATATGTGTATATTAATTTATTTATTATCAAATTAAATTCAAATTCAAATTACACCGTACTATTAATAGTTTATTATGAAAATTAAATAAGCATAAAATTCAACTTTTCTTTACTAGAATTTAATGGTTTTATAAATTATAACTTTAGAATATTAAATAAAATTATTTTAGGTTTTAGTATTTACATACATAAAGTAGATTTTGGACTTATATATAAATTATGATTTTGGAATGCTAAATAAAATTATTTTTGATTATATGATTAGTAAGCATAAACAGAAAACAAAATTATGATTTATTAATTAGCATATGCTTAAATTAAATGAAAGATTTTTAGGTTTTATTAAATTATATATATATATGCACTAGCTTCAAAATCAATTCTAAAATTGAATACACACACACATATCTCTGTGTGTGCACATATACATCATTATTGATTATAGTTAAACCATTGTTAATTATCCTTATTGATCGACGATAAACAATTGGAATGTTAAGAGTCTTAGGCCTATCATTTTCGATTTGATGTACGAATTGCTTAATTGTTTATTATTTTTATATGTGTATAACTATTTGTATTGTTATCCACTTATTTTTTGACCTCTAAATATGCTGGAGGAATTATCAAGATAAGAAAAAGTAACGAAACCCATGAGAAGATATGAAGGCAATCGAAAAATAGGTGTTATCAAATCTATAGGTGCATGCATTTAATCAACAAAGAGGTATCGAGCTGATAAGCCTTAGAATAATAGGAGGTGATATCGAACTTCGATAACTATAAGAGTTGTCGAGTTCATAAAACAAAAGAAGTGTCGGACCAAAATGACCTTAAAGGTTACCAAACGTATAAAGAAACAGACAATACAATCTTTATGACCCTTTGAAATGTGAGGCGTCTAAATAGAGGAAAAGGTGACACTGAACCATCGAAAGGTGGCGATTCACAAAAGCAATAAGTATAATTAATCATTTACAAGTTAAACGTGATGCTGGACATTAACGGTATGACAAAGTATCAAACAATTAATAATAATTAGATATCAAATGGAGATCCCAAACTACTACAGAGCGCAATATAATGTGGAGTAAAAAGGGATGCCGTATCACTAAAAGGCATCGAGTATCTAGTTACAAAGAAGGTGTATAGAGCCTTAAAAGTTCGACAAGTATTGTCGAATATTTACGAATAAAAGAGGATACCGGAGCCTTATTTGCAAAGAAAGTATATCGACCACCTTATGATGAGAGGGTATCGAGTTTTTAAAATACCACATAGTGTAGGAGGGATGCCGCATTACTAAAGGGTATTAACTTACTAAGAATGGATGATGTGTATCTACAATCCAAGGGATAGCGAGAACCAACAATCTAAAGGATATCGAATATTTACACTATAAAGATATTGAGTGACTACAATATGCAGATATCGAGTATTTCCAATGTGAAGATAGTAGGTAACTACCATATGAAAGAGGCTGAGATACAATAATGTAATGACGTATCGAATATCTACAATCTATGGGTATCGAACTTAGAAAAATCTATGGCGATGTTGAACCACTACAACCCTAAGTATGGTGGAGCGTAAAATAAAGAGGGTTGTTGCATCACTAGAATATATTGAACATCTACTTGTAAAAGAAGGATGTCGAGTCTCTATAAAAAAAATCTTGGATATAGCAACGACTACCGAGCCTTTACAAACATAACCATTGTAAAGCATTTACAAGAAGCAAGTGGCCCTGATCTTTTACAAGCAACATATGATTCCAAACATCAAGGGCTATAAAGAGTATCGGGATCTACAACTATGCAAATGTAGCAATACGAAGTTAAATGCCAAATATCAACATGATTGAGGAGATGTTGAAGATCAACACATCAAGGTGAATACCGAATGTTGATAGCACAAAGAGGTAGCAAGTATGGACACATGGCAGCCATGTCATTGCCATAGCCTCTATAAATAGGCCACCACCCTATTAAGGAAGGGGCAATCAATTTCTTTTCTTTCTCTCCTAAATAGTAGAATTGTAAACCTTAAATGAATTTGGGGAAAATTAAGAACCGATTGTAATCTTTGAAATTTATGCGAGCAAAGGACTTGAATAATGTTGCATAGCTTACTTCCCTTGATTTGAGCATATTTGACTATTATCGAATTATGGACATGCATATGCCTAAGACAGGGCTATTTAAGCCCTTGTCCGAATTAAAGATCGCTTTGCATAATGACTACCATGCCTTTTGGGTATATGATTGATGAATTGAAACTTATGTGAATGCCAATTTAATATATTAAACAAACAAATTAGTGGACTATTGCACATTTAGGTGGATTGCCTATTTTACCCTAGGACTGACGACTTAAATTTTTAAACAACATTATGACCACACTAAAAGTCCATGGGCATGGTAGGGCCATTCTAAATAATAATATAATATGCAAACGTCTTGGGTGTCGAGCCAATTTTTGGCGCTAAAAGGAGGGGCTCCATAACAACCCGTAAATTTTTGATGATTTAAATTGTTAATTAAATAACATTTTGGTAATTAAATATGGAAGAAATAAAAATCTATAATTTAATAATGAAGTGAATACTGAAATGAAGTACAAATGATAATTCAAGTTAATTATTAACAGTTTGAACGAAATTCTAATGAATGAAATTATGTAGATGTTATGACTTGGTTAAAAATTGAATATAAGGAAATGAATGTAAATATGAATTAATTAATGAGATAATATATGATTAATGGTAATTAAATAAGATTAGTGTTATGTAAGGAATTATAATATTTGTTGTATTAATGTATGCATTGATTTATTGTGGGATATCAAAGGTAATTAATAATTTAAAGGTCAACCAGGTTTATAGAGTAATAATGGACTTAATAAAAAGATGAAATTGAGCCAAATTAATTTATTGGGAATTTAAAACTATAGTAATTGGATTAATTGCAATTACATGAAATTAAATATTTAAATATTACGTTAATGGAAATTAAGATGAAATTGGGAGATATTAATGTACTCAGATATAAACCAACGTTACTTATATCCTTATCATAATAAAGACTTGAATAACAAGGTTTAAAATTTAATAAATAGATATTTGGAATTTTAATTTATAATTTCTGAATTAATGAAATTGAAATTAAACACTGAAATTGATGAATTTATCAACTTTAAATTGACATATAAATTGTTTAAATTATTGTAAATGATTAAGAAACCAAAAATGTTGGGAGTTGTAAATTACTAAAAAATTTAAACTGAAAAAGTGATTAATTAATTTAATTGACGGGAAAATAGCCATTTTGGTCACTGACTCGGATTTCGATCAAACCAGTTTCATCGGATCCATAACAGTGAATTATTGTAGGATTAAGGTTTTGTAACGATCATACATGTCGTTTGATCGTACAGACTCGAAACGCCTAGAAATGAATTTAAATAAAATCAATTGAAATCAGTTCGAAATAAGCTGATTTTAGCATAACTTCTTCATAGATGGAACTAGGACTTGAAACTTGTTCCATTAAGTTTAAAATATTTGAAAACATCTATTTTGATATATGGGTTGACCCATTTGCGTTCCAGAGACAGAACGGGCTTTTCGGGTCGTTTATCGTTCAATCCAAATTTGTCGTGCCCATTCATCTCAAATTCTGACCTACCTATAAATATTTCATTATAAACCCTAGGTCATTTCTTATTCGTCAATTATGTATGTACAATTCCATTTGCTCCTCCTCACTCCAATGGCAGACAAAACCTAATTTCCAAATGCAATTTCAAATCAAATATCAAATTAAAAATCAAACTCCTCAAACTATAGCAAATCTTATATCAATTTGAAGCTCTCAATGAGCGCATTTCAGATCTGAAATCCAATTTTCAATTCGATGCATCATTTGTCCAGAAATTCATGATGAATCTCGGTCGTTCATAGGCCACAATCCCGATCCAACGGCGGATCTTCGACTAAACATCGATCAGGAAGTAATGGAGCGTAAAAGGGGTCGAGTCTAGCTCGTCTATACAGTTGGTTTGGGCTAGAGGGTGCATGGATGGCCGTAGTTAGCTCGCAAAACGCGACACCGACGTGCGTCCAGGGGGCGTCGAAGATGATGAGTTCGGGGGTGGTCAGGGCGGATTGGGTCGAGCTTCCCAATGGAGGGCTCTAACCTGGTCGACAATGCTCGTAGGCGGCGTTGAAATGGGTGGAAGGCAGCGGCTCGTATGGTAATAGCATGGTCGAGAACGAAGCGAATAGGGTTTCTGGAAGATCGTGTGTATGTGGCATTTTTTGAGTTAAATTCGTATAAATTCTAATGCTAATAGCTTTTTCATACTGGGTCCGATTTACTCATGGTTTTCTCCACTAGGATCGTATCGAAATTTCGAATATTTTTACGCTAGTTGGGATGGATTCTGATACTGTTGAATTTTCAGGCTTAAAGTGGATTTAAATTCAAAGGTGAGTGTTTTAACCCACTCACAACTTCTAAAATTTCTTATGTTTTTTAAATTTAATTTATGATGTGATTAGGAATTTATTTATGACTATTTGGTATATTTTAATCATAATCTCAGTTAATTTGAAATTTATTAGAATTAAATCGTTATTTAATTTATTATTGAATATAAACTGCCAGTAAATACCTATTATCGATGATCAGTTTTATATTGATATTTATTGATTAATTTGGATGACGATTGTGATGGATGTTGATTGTTGATATTGGATGAATGGATGTTGTATTTTATATTGTTATAAACTGCAAGTTCACCATGGGTTGAAATGATACATACCCGAATAATCTATAGATTAAGGAAAAATTCGTTATGGGTTGAAACGATTGACTCAAGCGATTTTATGGATTTTATTTAATTCGGGAACGCGGTTTGAATTGATATATAACCGTAAAATTTTAAATTGCGGATTGAAATGATAAATATCCATATCACTTGACCCTAGGTAGAAAATTATATACAGACACCGGATTGGTTAAATTAAATGATTTTAAAATCATTAAAATTTGGAATTTAATAAAATGATATTTTGAGATGGAAATTTGATTTATATAAATTGAAGTATTATTGAAAAATCAAGTTTTGCGTTGAAATGTTAATTGGTTTAAAAGGAATTTCTGTAAGAAAATTAATTGGAAGTTTGAAGTTAAACTTTTATGTATAAATAAAATTCAATCGAAATTGTGTTATTGAATTTGTTTAAAAATAACTTTAAAATATTTTGAAATTGGAGTAATCCGTATTGATACTTTGAACATGGATTGAAACGAAATGAAATTCGATAGTTTATTGAAATTTGATTTATCGATTTGGAAATTTGTAATGGTCCAAATATATTGAAATGAAATGAATAGTTTAATTTGATATTAATTTCAAACCCGTATTTTAATATAAACTGTTTTAAAAATATATTATTTTAAAATATTTCCAATCATTAAATTTTTTTAATTTATTAAACTATTTAACTAATATTAATTATATGAATTATTTTAATCTATTTTAAAACAATTTATTTATTTTAAACTAATTAAACTATTTTAATTTATTTTAGATCTAATTAATCTATTTTAAAGCTATATAATCTATTTTAATTATATTTAATCTATGTTTATCCATATTAATTATTTATAACTATTTAAACTATTTTCTTCCAAATTCCAAACCAAGTAAAATAGACGGGTTTATATTCAAATTTCTCGATTTTTAAAGTCAATATGGTTAATGATGTCATAAATTAAGTTAGGATTTAAAAGTTATAACTAATTGAATATGATGATTTTGGAGTAAGGATTTTACCTATTTTGGATGTACGATTTTTGAAAGAAATCATGATTTTGTAAAAGTGATATAGTTTTTGAGAACACGATAATTTGATATAAATTGTGAATTTGACTTTGAAAGGAAATATAATTATCGAACTTTGATTTTAAAGGCGAATATGATTTCGAAAGCAATGATTCCGAAAGTCATATGGTTTGAATTGAATATGATATTTTAATATCATTGATGAAATGATTTTGGAAATGTAAAACAATAATCTAGTGTGTAATAAGCGATTGGTTTTCAAAGAGACTGGGATCGGATGCTGTCATACTCTCTGCCAATACCGAAAATCACTTTGACAACTGTGTACGTGGTGGAGATTTCAGAATGATGTACGATGGAGGCGACGATCATGTATGAGGTATATACATGGACCCGACTCCCATGAGTTGGCAAAGTGGCTAAAACAGGAGCAATCGACGGGCCAAGTGAGGTCATTCCTCCGATTGGCCACACTCCATCGACGCTGTATTCTAACTTTTGATTTATTTGGTGGCCACCATTCGATTTTTACTTGTGAGTGTGCTCCAAGGTGGGCGGTAGTAACTTCTATGCGTTACTACCAGTCCGAAAGTGTAATTGGTATATCTAACCTGGCATTGCCTAGTTGTGCCGTGTCACCTACCCTAGCGCGTCTTCTACGAGTTTGTTTTGCACTATACCTATGGAGTGCCCTCTGACAACGCCTTGTACTGGGGAGATTACGGTACTATATGGACTAGGGAATATATAAAATGTGTTAAGGTAGAAAATGTAAAGCCATAACACTATTTTAATACTTTTACTTTACTGTAAACATATTATAATAGTGTATTGTACTACATAGTAGATAGTTTAACGGATCCTTAAGAGGTGTGAATCCCGAGCATCTCTTAAGTTACTGCACTCACATTAGACACTGGATAGGAGATGTCAAACCCCATAAACATCTCTAACTTGAATGTTTTGTCTTTTCCGTTGATTTAGCTTACATAAGATCTTTTAGTTCTAACTTGAGTTTTTTGTCTTTTCAATTCTCTCAGGTTAGCCTGAGCATTTCAGGATTTAAAGACTTATTCCGGAGGATGAAGACGAAGATGTGTACTACTACTATTTACTATATTATTCCACTGCATCATACTATTCCACTGCATTATTATTTATTTATCTCTAATATGTGTAACCCATATACTTTGTTGTATAAGTATAATCGAATGTTTTGTAAACAGCTTCATGAACTGTTATTTGATTATTATATTTTGTCATTCCGCTGTGAGATTCTGTTTTGTTTTTTCTCCGCTTTTCTTATTCATCCCAATAGTAATACGCTCTTTTATATGGTTTGAGTTGGCACGTATGTTTGCTTAAAACGTACAAAAAGGTGGGATGTTACAGTTGGTATCAAAGCTTTGGTTTAGCAAAAACCTTAGCTTTGTGAGGTCTGACTCTTTATTAATAGGGTAGTAATACCCTATGATGAGTCGCAGAGTGTATATATAAAAGTGTGTATTTGTTAGTGATATCAAAAGGTTTTTATATTATGTTAATATATTCCATTTTGTATTCATAAATTTTGCTTGGTGCATAAGATGCTATGACATCGATAGGGATTTCTAAACACTTAATAGGATAGACTGACACAACATTAGTTTTGAAATTAAGTAAATGAAATAATTTCACCTATATATATTTTGTATATAAAATAATAATTTTATAAATGGAATATATTTGGTTGTAATATGTTGGTTGTTAGGTAGCGAAATTTATAAATATCGGTTGGGAATAAAATTTGAAAATAAAATAAGAATAAATTGGAAATTTTAGAACATATGTTCTGGGATTTTTGAAAATTTCTTTCAAATGATTTTGGAATATAATAATAAAATTATTTGAAAGTATTTTCTGATATAAATATTTCAATATAATTTAAAGGAATTGTTTAAAGAAATGTGGAAAGAAATAAGTTCTGCACTCCCCTCTCTGTCGTTGGAAAATAATTTCGGTGATGAGTGCACGCATCATCAACATTCATTTTCGAGTTTCTAAGTGGGAAGGCTACTGTAGTAGTTGTACTGTAGATTTATTTTGATAAAAAAAAATATAAATTTCAAATTCTTTAAATATAATTGGATATAAGTTATGAGTATATACATCGATCATTGTTTTAAATGATTTGAAATGGAACCCGGAATTTAGTTTTTATATTTCCATAAATTAGAGATTCCAATTATTGTAATGGAATAACTATTTAATAATTAAAACTTCTAAATGAAAATAAGAAATTAATGTTAAGTTATAACTGAAGTATATAAGAAATTTGAAATTGTTCCCTGTAAACAAAAAGGATATGAAAAATGAGAATTGATAACTATTGAATATTAAGTTAATTAAAATACATAAGTCAAACTTGTGCAACTTTCAATTACATTCTTAAAGACACACACACACACACACATATATATATATATATATATAACTTACCAATTTTAAAAGTTGAACTGTTAAAAGATTATGTAATGGAAATTTTTATAAGTAAAACTTATATAATGGAAATGTTCAATGACTTACTTTTATAAATAAGAATTTGATGTTATGGTTGTTATAAACTTAAGTTATAATTGAAATGTTACTATAATAAAATGTAATAGAAAGTAAGTATGGTAAGTAAATAATTATAAAATTAAGTTAGTGAATTGATATGTTAAGCAATTGAATTGAACATCAATACTACAAATAAATAAACGTATATAAATGGAATTAAGTAATGAATGAATGGTAATTGGACTTTTGTAAGCAATATATGTAAAATTAATAAATAAATGTAAATTTAAGAAATGGGTCATTGTATAAATGATATGAAAAGAAATAGGTTAACATAGACCTAAATAATGTTTGGAATGTGTTGTTGTGTGGTTTATAGATTGTTTGGGAAATGATACTTCTAATTATTTGGATGCATGAATGATTTATAGAGTTTAATCTAAGACTCTTGAGTAAATGATATGCTTAGTAGTTATTTGACATTCTGTGTGATTAAAAGTGTCTTAACCCGAACAAACTATTTGTTTGGTTGATATGGAACGATAATTTATTTGTATTGATTTCATATGATGATTGTATGCTGTGGATGCAAATGATTATTATTTTATATTGATTTGTTTGTTAGTGGTTGAAACAACATTAAATATTTCATTTTACATAATTGTTAACCCTTTTGGATTATATAAGTGAAATACAGGTTATGGAAGCAATTGCTACCGCTTTTGGTTTCATAATTAAAATTGTTTGCGCTAGGTACATTCTCGGATTACGGTTTTATAGCGATATTATATGATTTTTCTCCTATTGTGATATATTATTTTGGAAAATATGTTATATATTTTTTATTAGATATTATAATTTCTTCCAAAACTCTCCTTACAAAGGAAACTCTAATGAATTTTTTCATGAATTTTGGACATAGAATGTCACGACCCAAAATCCAACGAATGAAAATCGACATCAAATACCTCACTTGTATTTGACTGCCAAAGATTCAAGCTTTGAACTCCAGTTCGGTGGAGCTTATAAAAACATTAGACGAATACAGAGCAACAAAAAAAAAGATGATTACATTGATAAACATCACAGATACAACATTCATCAAAATATTTGAACGACACCAACATCAGAGTGTCATATACATAATACAATAACAGAAAGATAACATCACAGTGGAACAATAACAACAGGTCTTCAAAAAGGTTCCAACATACTTCGACTTTGATAAGGTCTTCCAAAACTCCAAACACTTCAAAAGATTTCCAAACCAAAAGCTTTCCAAAAATCTGACGGCTTCCAAAGACTTCTAAATCCAAGCTAGCTGCAAAAAACACGGATAACCTGCTTCTAGGATGCCCGTGTGGAAATTATGGGCACCCAGAATTTAGGAAGGGAAAAATAAACTCCGGATCAGTCATGCGACTGGTATGAGTAAATAAAAACAGTTGTTTGTACAAAAATAATTTATAAAAGAAATCCGTTCACGCTTTTTGGAAAATGAAACTACCATAAGGCCTCCCGGCACACACACAATGCAATTGCACACTTAGGGGAGATTTCTCCTTATGATAGTCAAATATGCTTGATACGAGAAAACCCTTATTATTAGTGCATGGTGTGAAAACATTTCGAAAGTATAATATTAATCTTAGCCAGCATAGGTAACATTATATTATGCCTGCTATAGCTACCACCTGAGGTGGCAGGTTATACAACTGAAATCGTAAAGGCTCATATTGTTTTGTTTGGGTTTCCAACAAATGGTCAGGCTAAGGAACTTTCTATGTCACGTGGGTACGCCTCTGGAGGGACACCCCGAGAACTTAACCAGCTCTATGCCAGCACAAGGCCGGGTTACCTCTGTAACTAGGTAACTACTACACAAATATGCCATTTCCCGGTCATTACCGACCTTTATCCAAGGGACCCTCAACCACAAAGCAACAACCACAAAGTAATAAAATTTTCAACAATCACATAGGTTAAATATCTGGGCTCCATACCATGATACCATCTTTTTCTAGAAGGAAATGGACATACCTTAAAGGGCGTAGCCCTCATAACCTTGCTGCATTCTTCCTGTTTCGACCATTTTCAGGTTGTGAGGTCCGATGAGGTCTCATCCACAAAGCTACGCTTTACACAAAAGCCATGCTTTGATCAACAAATGATCAGCAGCACTCAGCATGCCACGCTACCAAATTGGGAGTATATCACTGATAACCATCAACTACATAACCTCTGAGGTCATACGTCTCAGAGAAGGGTGTTAAGCTAAGATAATAAATTCTACACCACCAAACAGAAATGTATTTGATAGAGATCAGATTTATACCTCAAAGTGTAATGTCAGACACAGAACCATACAAGTCCGTTTCGGGTTCGAACGGAACCGAAGGCACTTCGTCCAATAGAGGAAGAAGCCCTTGCAATCCGAGTATCCACAATCCTGATCGGACTTCGCATCACATATAGAGATCTCTATACCGGAGCAACTCAGTGCAGAGCCATTCGATAGGTTATCCTATCGTTTTTTAAAACACCCGGTCTTCACCACCGTCTTCAAATGCTATCCATTTTGTCGTATCACTATTCAGAATAGGTTATATGACACTAAGTCCTCTCTCGGCTAAACCGAATAGTGAGCGCTTAATTTAAAAACACGTGGATATACCAATCACAAAGATTCAACATTAAGATTCGATGTGGCTTTCGGATAACCAACTAGAATTCGCTCGGCATACCAGATTAAGATTCGATGTAGCTTGTCCATTCCCCCCTTAAGAAAATTTCATCCTCGTAATTTGTAAGAGAGAGAAACAAACAAAAAATATACAAATATAGAAAATGATATAGAAATGGCTTACCAGATTAAGCCGAAATATTCACTCTGCAATTGGGATAGGACTTCTACATGCTATCCTCTATTTCCCAGGTACAGTCATTTGGATCACCACTCCATTGCACTTTAACCAGTTTCACAACTTTATTCCTTAGCTGTTTTTCATCATGATCAATTATTTTTAACAGTTCTTTTTTAACTGCCAGATTTGGTGTGATCTCCAAATCCTGTTGAGCGGCTTCTTCAATATTACAGTTTGGATCATGCACATATTTCTGAAGATGTGAAACATGAAACACATTGTGTACGCCAGATAACCAATTAGGTAGCTGCACTCGATATGCCAAAGGACCGATCCTCTCCATTATAGGAAAAGGACCGATATATCGCGGTGCCAGCTTACCAGTCTTTCCAAACCTCAACATTCCATGCATTGGAGACACTTTCAAGAAAACATAATCTCCAACCTGGAATTCTAAATCTCTTATCCTGCGGTCGTAATAACTTTTCTGACGATTTTGAGCAGTTTTCAACTACTTTCGAATAAAATCAACTTTTTCAGTAGCCTCCTTTATCATATCCGGTCCAAGGACGAGTCTATCACTTGACTCAATCCAACATGCAGGTGATCGACACGGACGATCATATAATGCTTCGAAAGGAGCCATTTTGATAGTGTCTTGATAGCTATTATTATATGAGAATCCAATCAGATGAAAATGGTCCTCCCATGAACCACCAAAGTCAAGTATACAAGCATGTAAAAGGTCTTGTAAAATTTGATTAATCCTTTTAGTCTGCCCATCATACTGTAGGTGCTAAGTAGCGCTGAAGTTCAGTTTGGTTCCCAATGTCGCTTGAAATGCCTCCCAGAATCTGCTAGTGAATATCGGGTCACGATCACTCACTATACTACTTGGTATACCGTGGAGACAGACAATTTCTTTCACATACAATTCAGCCAAGCTTGCTGCTGTCCGGGTATATTATACTGGGATAAAGTGGGCAGTCATGGACAGACGATCCACAATAACCCAAATCGCTTCATTACCTTTGCGAGTTTGTGGCAACCCGTCGATGAAATCCATAGATACTTGATCCCATTTCCACTTCGGTACCTCCAATGGTTGGAATAAACCCGCCATTTTCATTTGATCACTTTTGATTTATTGACAAGTTGCACAACGACTGTAGATATATCCCCTTTCATTGTTTTCCACCAGAAAGTTCTTTTGATATCTCGATACATCTTATTAACTCCTTGATGGATACTATGTTTGTACTTGTGACACTCGTCCAAAACTTCAAGTTTTAAATCTGGAATATCTAGGACACACAACCTGCCTTTCAATCTAATAATTCCACGACTATCGATTCCAAAACTGAAATCTTCACCACGATGAATTCCCCTATACATTTCTCGAAGAAACTTATCTTCAATCTGCTGTCTTACAATCTTCTTAAGAAGAGTAGGAGTGACGACAAGATGAGCAAGAATAACATGTTTTCTACTTAAAGCGTCGGTCACCACGTTGGCTTTTCTAGGCATATACAGAATATCCATGTCATAAGACACTAGAAATTCCAACCAACGTTGTTGCCTCAGATTTAAATCTTTCTGGATGAAGAGATATTTCAGAGATTTATGGTCGGTGAATAATTCAATTTTTTCACCTAAAATAAGAAGGATTTATTAAGTATAAATATTAAGTTAAATTAAACTTTTAAATTTTTAAGGAGGCTGAAAGTGATTTTACCCTGAAGATAACGAAGCTAGATTTTCAAAGCGAAAATTACAGCCAAGAGCTCCAGATCATGGGTTGGGTAGTTTTTCTCATGTGGACGTAATTATCTACTCACGTAGGCAATTAGTCTACCATTTTGATTTTCACAGCACTTACACCATCACCACATGCGTCCGTATAAACAGATAAGTCTTGGTTGCCGTTGATAATAGCGAGAACAGGAGCAGTAGTCAATCTTTTCTTTAACTCCTGGCACGCTTCATCACATTTCAGAGTCTAATCAAATTTATCATTCTTCATAGTTTGCTTAATCAATGCACTGGCTATTTTAGGGAAATCCTGGACAAATTATCTGTAGTATCAATCTAAACCAAGAAAACATCTAACTTCTTTTGCAGTAGTGGGTTGCTTCCAATCTAGAATAGCGGAAACCTTGCTAGGATCTATAGAAATTCCCTCTTCATTAACAATGTGCCCGAGAAATATAATTTCCTTAACCCAAAAATGACACTTAAAAATTTTGGCAAGCAGAATGTTCTTCCTCAATATCTCCAAAACAATTCTCAAGTGCTCAACATGCTCCTCTTTGGTTTTGGAATAGATCAGAATATCGTCAATAAACACAAGAACGAATTTATTCAACACTTCACGGAATACACGGGTCATTAAGTCTACGAAGTATGCGGGAGCATTGGTTAGTCCGAAAGTCATGACTAACCATTCGTAGAATGTGTCTGGACCCCAAAAAGCAGTTAAGTGAATACAATCTTCAGCAATTCGTAGCTGATGGAATCCTTGAGCTAGATACATCTTTGAAAAGAATAGAGCGTCGTGCATTTGATCGAGTAGATCGCCGATTCTTGGCAAAGGGAATTTATTTTTGAGAGTTAGTTTATTGAGATCGTGGTAGTCCACGCACAATCTCAAGGATTCGTCAGACTTGGCTACGAACACCATAGCTGAACCCCAATCGAAAACACTGGGACGTATTAATCCTTTTTCTAGCAAATCTCAAGTTTGCTTGACTAGTTCTATCCTTTCCCTACGTGCCATCCTGCGTCTTACATAACAACAGGAAGAGCATTTGGAACCAAGTCAATTCTGAATTCAACTTCTCTGTGTGGAGGCAAAGAATGGACCTCTTTGGATACATCTTGAAATTCCCGAACAATAGATATGGATTCTAGACTAGGTTTGGGATATCCCAAAGCATACATCAACTTATCCCTTTTCGAACTTGGGTCTTCTCAAAAAATCACAGTGAGATTCCCAAGTTTTGTTTTGACAGAAATTGTTCGATTGTTACAATCTAATTAGGCTTCGTATTTCGTTAGCCAATCGATTCCGAGTTAGATTTCAAATTCATTAAAATCAAGGACCAAGGGACTGATAGGAAATTGATGATGAGAATATGAGATAGGAACTTCTCTACATCATAGACAAAGATTCACAGGGCCACTAACTAGATTTTCACACAAATGGGTTCGTCGAAAAATTCGGCTTCAAGTTTTAATTCATTTACGGTTTGTTGGGAGATAAAGCTATGTGTGGCTCTCGTGTCAAACAAAACTCCAACAACTCTATCATAAATAATAAGGTTACCTTCTAAAACTCTTTTTCCTTTATCCACTTTAGAGGTTGAAGGTTTATCTTCGATCGCATACACCTTTGCTACTTGAGCATTCTTCATTGTTGGGCAATCTTTAACTTCGTGTCCTGGCCTATGACAGTAATAGCATTGTCAGGGTCGTGTCTGTATAGATTGGTCTGTCTTTCCTTATTTCTTAGGCTTCATACATCTACCCGAGTAATGGCCCTTTTCCAAGCAATTAAAACAAGTAACGTCTTTTGCCTTATCCTTCTGATTATTCTTCTTTTTCTTGCCTTGCCACGGTTTCTTCCCTCCGAACTTCCTTTTCTTCCGATTCGGGTAGCTTGCACATCCTTTCTCCTCCGAAACTTTCCTGTTTATCTAAGGTAGCATATCTATAACCCATATTGAATAGATCAGAAAAAGATTCCTTAACGTGGGCAGTCATTCTTTCATGGAATTTCTTATTCATTCCATGAATAAAAATTTCACTTTTCTTCAGAGGGGTGTTCACCAACTCCGGACCAAACCGAGATAACTCATTGAACTTATTCAAATACTCTTCGAACGATAAACTTCCCTGCTTCAAGTCCATAAACTCCTGGTACATTCTGGAGATACCAGCAGATGGCATATAGCGTTTCTCAAACATCTCTTTGAATCGACTCCAAATGAACTCATCTTCCGGCTCATCCACAGTAATAGTTTCCCAGCAAGCTAGAGCTTCCTCTTAGAGTTGACGAGATGTTATCAATCGCATTTGATTGTCTTCCAATTTTAATCCTCTGAAAATTCTTTCACACGATCGAATCCAGGCTTATGCTTCGATAATAGACTCTTTGCATGTGAACTACTTTCCACCAAGCCTTGAGAAACTTCGATATAAATCAGCCAGATTCGGCTGAGCTTGAGTAGGAATAGATCCTTCCGTTGTTGCAGGGACTTGACCAGTTGTAGTGGTATTTCTCCGTCCCCTACCTCGTCCTCTCCTAATGCTCATTCTCACTATCTGTAAATAGTAAGAAAACTTGATTTAGACCATACGGACGAGATATCTTGGGGATATACTCATTCTATGGTATTTCTAACCCTATCTCTGATAAGTCACCTCATGTGTTATACTTCATAGCTAAAGTTCTTACTCAACCTTTAGCTTTAGTACCACTTGTCACGACCCAAAATCCAACGATTGAAAATCGACATCAAATACCTCACTTGTATTCGAGTGCCGGAGATTCAAGCGTTGAACTCCAGTTCGGTGGAGCTTATAACAACATTAGACGAATATAGAGCAGCGGAAACAAAAGACGGTTTCATTGATAAACATCAAAGATACAACATTCATCACAATATTTGAACAACACCAACATCAGAGTGTTATATACATAATACAACAACAGAACGATAACATCACAACAGAACAATAACAACAGGTCTTCAAAAAAGTTCCAACATACTTCGACTTTGATAAAGTCTTCCAAAACTCCAAACACTTCAAAAGATTTCCAAACCAAAAGCTTTCCAAAAATCCGACAGTTTCCAAAAGACTTCTAAATCCAAGCTAGCTTCCAAAAACACGGATAACCTGCTTCTAGGCTACCCGTGTGGAAATTATGGGCACCCAGAGTTTAGGAATGGAACAATAAACTCCGGGTCATTCATGGGACTGGTATGAGTAAACAAAAATAGTTGTTTGTACAAAAACAATTTATAAAAGAAATCTGTTCATGCTTTTTCGAAAATGAAACTACTATAAGGCTTCCCAGCACACACACAATGCAATCGCACACTTGGGAAAGATTTCTCCTTATGGTAGTCAAGTATGCTTGACACGAGAAAACCCTTTTAATATTATTATTAGTGCATAGTGTGAAAGCATTTCGAAAGTACAATATTAATCTTAGCCAACATAGGTACCATTATATTATGCTTGATATAGCTACCACCTTAGGTGGCAGGTTATACAACTAAAATCGTTAAGGCTCGTATTGTTTTGTTTGGGTTTCCAACAAATGGTCAGGCTAAGGAACTTCCTATGCCACATGGGTACGCCTTTGGTGGTATGCCCCGAGAACTTAACCAGCTCTCTGCCAACACAAGGCTGGTTTACCTCTGTAACTAGGTAACTAGTACATGAATATGCCATTCCTTGGTCATTACCGACCTTTATCCGAGGGCCCTCAACCACAAAGCTACACAAAGTAATAAATTTTGCAGCAATCACATAGGTTAAATATCTTGGCTCCATACCATGATACCACCTTTTTCTAGAAGGAAAAGGACATACCCTAAAGGGCGCGACCCTCATAACCTTGCTGCATTCTTCCTGTTTCGACCATTTTCGGATTGTGAGGTCCGACGAGGTCTCGTCCATAAAGCTACGCTTTACACAAAAGTCATGCTTCGATCAACAAATAATCGGCAGCACTCAGCAGCACTCAGCATGCCACGCTACCTGTTAGCTGACACCTTGGGCCGGCTACAAAACGACAGTTGAAGATATTATTATTAGCACTAGAAAAGATTCTGACCAAGAAGAGCCTGGAGGTATAAGGGTTTGATGCAATCGACATGTTTTGGCATCCCTGGCATGGTGCAGACTAGAGGTGTTAGCAAGTTGTCAGGCCCACAACAAAGCAAGAGCGTTTAGCCTGCCTGGCCCGGTGCGTAGAAGTCACATACTATGGGCCGAGGTACCTTGTTCCTAAGCCCATGAGGGATGTCCAACCCATCTTTGTGTATAAATAGAAGGGCAGGGGCACGGTGAAAGGGACCTTTTTGGGGGGAGAACACTTGGGAGACCCTGCCATTTTTATACTCTCCTCTTGTTAATTCAAACTTGTATGCATGTGATTGGTTTACGGATTGTATCTGTATTCAAGTGATTGAGAAATCAATATAGAATAAACTCAAAGTGGACGTAAGCAATTACGCCGAACCACTATAAATCTGGTGTTCTCGTTTTTGTTGTTCCTTTTGCATTGAATTACACTATTCTTCTGTTCTAATTTACTCTCTTCATTAATCTCTCTACATAACTCTACTCTGGGGTGTTAGTGACCAATTTTGGTGCCAACATTTTAGTGCTTTCACTGAGAATTGAATTCTCAGCTTGATTGGATCTCATCGTCTACTAGTAGATTTCCATATTCATGAGATAGATCCAGTTGTTTACTAGAAAACTTCCTATTCTACTCAGATTTGAAAGAAATCTGAAGGAAGCTGATATCCATAGATTGGATTCACGGATGTATGCAAGATTTGGTGATTGGATGTTGAAGTCTGCACTCAAGTTGAATGAAGGCCGACCCTCATCTGAAGGCAATTCAGCCAATCGCCCCAAAAAAAGTGTACGCCGATCGCTCCTGAAAAGGCATATGCCGAGCGAGAGTACGCCGAGCTAGGTTACACCAAGCGACCCAGATTGCATGCCGAGCGACAGTTTATGCCAAGCGAGGGGAATCCGATCGACCCAGGTTGTATGCCAAGCGATAGTTTATGCCGAGCGAGAGTGTATGCTGAACGACATCCAGGCCGAGCCGCAAGCCTATGCCGAACGGCATTCATGCCGAGCCGCATTTCTATATCGAGCGACATCCAGGCTGAGCCGCATTTCTATGCCGAGCGTCATCCGGGCCGAGCCGCATTCCTATACCGAGCGGCATCCAGGCCGGGTCGTAAGCCTATGTCGAACGAAATCCAGGCCGAGCCGCATACCTATGCCGAGCGGCATCCATGTCGAGTCATAAACCTATGCCGAACGACATCCAGGCCTAGCCGCATTCCTATGCCGAGCGGCATCCAGGCCGAGCCGCAAGCCTATGCCGAACGACATCCAGGCCGAGCCGTATACCTATGCCGAGCGGCATCCATGCCGAGTCGTAAGCCTATGCCGAACGGCATCCAGGCTGAGCCGCATTTCTATGCCGAGCGGCATCCAAGACGAGCCGTAAGCCTATGCCGAATGATATCCATGCCGAGCTGCATTCTATGCCATGCGACATCCGAATGCCGAGCTATACGTCTATGCCAAGTGGCATCTAGGCCAGCCACACATTTATACCTAGTGGCATCCAGGCCGAGTCACACTTCTAAGCCGAGCGACACTTCCAGGCCGATCGACATCTAGGCCAGCCACACGTTTATGCCGAGTAGCATCTAGTCCAAGTCACACTTCAAGGCCGAGCGACACTTCCAGGCTGAACGACATTTAGGCCAGCCACACGTTTATGCCGAGCGGCATCCAGGCCGAGCCATACATTCTATCCACTTCCTTTGCATCTCATGATCGACCAAGGCATAGAGGATCTAGTGCCAGCTTCTGAACGGCAATAAGGGAATGGACAAGCAACCGCTACTCAAACGATACTCTCAAAGGGATATCATACCGATCACGTTAGAGGAGAATCGACCTCCATATATATTTTGGTAGCTAGTTAGCTGGAGAGCCTCCTACGACCATGGGTCATTTCTATGACAAAAATGAATCTAAACCAAAGTGCGGAGGAGCGGAGCAGACTAGGAAAAATAATAATGAAGGCCCGTTGGCTAAGGACGCTGATCCTAGTTGACAAAACAAGATCTCAAAATTTGACTCATATGCTGTTTGAAAGATTCGATCGACAACCTCTACTTGAAGCATCGCGACTCAGAATGGTATTGGAAACCAACCTCGAGAGAGTACACCAAAGTCTAAATAAAATCAGCGAAATGTTGTATATTCCAAGATGCTCATCGATCCTAACACGTGCGATTACAAACACCACCGTGGTGTGATCGAAAAGCCGATCTAGAAAGGAAAGCGTCAATAGTATGTACAAGTCTTGCAGAATGGCGGGCAGCGAACATCCGATGCCTATTAATAAAGGGCTATCATTATCAATTGGACTGCTGACGGCTGACATCCCTTTGAAAGGAGTCAGGGGCAAAGTCGAATAGCGAGCACAGGATGCCGCTTCACTTATCAATGAGATTTATTCCAATCTTCTTTGAATTATTCCCATTTTCTATTTATATTTCAATTGTTCTATGAACTACGACCAACTTGAATTAAACTCTTTCAAAATGATGCAGGTGACCAGGTACTCAGATTTGTCCGCCAACCAATCCACACAAACCATGATCAGACGTGTGGAGTTTCATCTAGACGAGCATGATTCAATTGCTCATCATCAACCATGTGCCTTTAGTTTGGGGCCAAGAACTAGAGATTGAAAAGATCATCATGATTAGAGGCCAATACAAAGTCAACATGACTGACCATCCATTCATTGACCTCCACATTTGACTTGGAGACCCGAGTAAGGACTGGAGTGAGTATGGCTCGATCATCGACTCACATCAAGTCATAGAACAAAGTTTGAAAAAATACAGATGCCTTTCCTGAAGCTCAGTGACGTCGGGATCTATTTAGAATAGACGTGATTTGTTCATCTACACATCAAATCCTACACTGAAAACAAAAGTAGTTTGAAAGCCCGACTTGGAGTACCTATGATGGACTACCTACTCGCCAACCATCGCTCTCAATACATGGACATGACTGCACCTTGAAACATATGCAACTTGCTTTGTCTACTCAATAATCTATTATCCTCATTTTCTAGAAGGAGATACGAAGCAAGTTGTGCGGGACTTGATTATCTAACCGATCATGGATGTGATCCAACCATCTATCATGTACCTCCTTCCTTGACTTGATTAGAAGAGATATAATCACTAAGAGGATGATAATCGACCGTCCATTCTTCAAGTTTCATCATTCATGATGGAGGCAAAGTCCCATTCCATGAGCAAACGTGGGTCGATCGTTCATTCGACAACATTAGCCTTGATACGGTAGATGAAATACAAATTAAAGAGTGGAAATACGACTGCTCTCAACAAAAATCTCTAAGTCCCCAGAATGTGGACTAGAATATTCTAAGTCCCCTGAGTGTGCACTAGAGTATAAACAACTTAAAAACCTCAACTTAAAAACCTCTACGTCCCCAGAGTGCGGACTAGAGTACTCTAAGTCCCCTGAGTGCGGACAAGAGTATAAACAACATAAACGCCTCTAAGTCCTTGAAGCGGACTAGAGTATTCTTAGTCGCCTGAGTGTGGACTAGAGTATAAATGACTTAAAAACCTCTACGTCCCCAGAGTGCGGACTAGAGTACTCTAAGTCCCCTGAGTGCGGATTAGAGTATAAATAACACAAAAACCTCTACGTCCCTAGAGTGTAGACTAGAGTACTCTCAGTCCCCTAAGTGCAGACTAGAATATAAACAACTTAAAAACCTCTACGTCTTCAGAGTGCGGACTAGAGTACTCTAAGTCCCTTGAGTGCAGACTAGAGTATAAACGATTCATAAACCACTACGTCCCTAGAGTGCGGACTAGATTACTCTCAGTCCCCTGAGTGCGGACTAGAGTATAAAAAACTTAAAAACCTCTACGTCCCTAGAGTGCAGACTAGAGTACTCTAAGTCCCCTGAGTGCAGGCTAGAGTATAAATGACTTTAAAACCTATACGTCCCCATAGTGCGGACTAGAGTACTCTAAGTCCCCTGAGTGCGGACTAGAGTATAAACGACTTAAAAAACTCTACGTCCCTAGAGTGCGGACTAGATTACTCTAAGTCCCTTGAGTGCGGACTTGAGTATAAACGACTTAAAAACCTTTACGTCCCCAGAGTGCGGACTCGAGCACTCTAAGTCCCATGAGTGCGGACTAGAGTATAAACAGCTTGAAAACCTCTATATCCTCAGAGTGCGGACTAGAGTACTCTAAGTCCCCTGAGTGCGGACTAGAGTATAAATGGCTTGAAAACCTCTACGTCCATAGAGTGCGAACTAGAGTACTCAAAGTCCCCTGAGTGCGGACTAGAGTATAAACGACTTGAAACCCTCTACGTCCCCAGAGTGCGGACTAAAGTACTCTTTAAGTCCCCTAAGTGCGGACTAGAGTATAAACGACTTAAAACCTCTACGTCCCCAGAGTGCGAACTAGAGTACTCTAAGTCCCCTGAGTGCGGACTAGAGTATAAACGACTTGAAAACCTCTACGTCCCTAGAGTGCGGATTAGAGTACTCTAAGTCTCCTGAGTGTGGACTAGAGTATAAATGACTTGACAACCCCTACGTCCGCAGAGTGCGGACTAGAGTACTCTAATTCCCCTGAGTGCGGACTAGAGTATAAACGACTTGAAAACCTCTACGTCCCCATAGTGCGGACTTGAGTACTTTAAGTCCCCTGAGTGCATACTAGAGTATAAACAACCTAAAAACCTCTACGTTCCCAGAGTGGAGATTAGAGTGCTTTAAGTCCCCTGAGTGTGGACTAGAGTATAAACGACTTAGAGTACTCTAAGTCCCCAGAATGCGGACTAGAGTACTCTAAGTCCCCTGAGTGCGGACTAGAGTATAAACGACTTAAAAACCTCTACGTCCCCAGAGTGCAGACTAGAATACTCTAAGTCCCCTGAGTGCGGACTAAAGTATAAACGACTTGAAAACCTCTACGTCCCCAGAGTACGGACTAGAGTACTCTAAGTCTCCTGAGTGCGGACCAGACTATAAACAACTTAAAAACCTTAAAGTCCCCAGAGTGCGGACTAGAATACTCTAAATTCCCTAAGTGCGGACTACCGTATAAACGACTTAAAAGTCTCTATGTCCCCAGAGTGCGGACTAGAGTACTTTAAGTCCCTTGAGTGCGGACTAGAGTATCAACGACTTAAAAGTCTCTACGTCCCCAGAGTGTGGGCTAGAGTACTCTAAGTCCCCAGAGTGCAGACTAGAATATAAACGACTTAAAAATCTCTGAGTCCCTAGAGTGCGGACTAGAATACTCTAAGTCCCCTGAGCGTGGACTAGAATATAAACAACTTAAAAACCTCTAAGTCCCCAGAGTGCGAACTAGAGTACTCTAAGTCCCCTGAGTGTGGACTAGAGTATAAACGACTTAAAAACCTCTACGTCCCCAGAGTGTAGACTAGAGTACTCTAAGCCCCTTGAGTGCGGACTAGAGTATAAATGACTTCAAAACCTCTACGTCCCTAGAGTGCGGACTAGAGTACTCTAAGTCCCCTGAGTGTGACTAGAATATAAACGACTTAAAAATCTCTAAGTTCGCAGAGTACGGACTAGAGTACTCTAAGTTCCCTGAGTGCGGACTACAGTATAACGACTTAAAAATCTCTAAGTCCCCAGAGTGCGGACTAGAGTACTCTAAGTCCCCTGAGCGTGAACTAGAATATAAATGGCTTAAAAACCTCTAAGTCCCCAGAGTGCGGACTAGAGCACAAACGACTTGAGAAAAATTTCTAAGTCCTAGAAGCGGACTAGTGTACTTTAAGTCCCTAGAGTGCGGACTGAAGTATAAATGAATTGACAAAAATCTCTTCGTCCCGAACTGTGGACTAAAGCATAAACCGTTCGACAAATCTCTAAGTCCCCGGAGCATGGACCGAAGCATGAACACAAATTAGGCACAAGTCAACCGAGGGTAGAATAACACTAAGTCACCAGAATGCATAGTGGTTTATAAACATCAATAAATAGGCGAGTGGCTTCCGACCATTCTCTATTCCGCAAACTTCGGCCTAAAATTGACAAGAGGATTATTAACTCGCTAAGGATGGAGTTCGACCATCCAACTAGTGGCCTGGCCAAATCATTGCTGGGAGCAGGAGTACAAATCACTAAAAACTAAATACAACAGCTTACTATAGCTCTAGCTTGCCTTCTTTATAACTTAAGGCAACGACTATAGGGTGGCCTCAATACAGAACTAATCAAAACGGCATCCAAAGCTACGAGCAACCAACTATATCATACCTCAGATCGGGGGTCAATATCAATCCGCACCAAGCACATACGAATGTGCCTCGAGTATTCCTTGAAAAACTATGACCTCCAAAGTGTAGAAAGGAGGGTAAACCATTAAGACTTGGTCAAAAATTCTCTAAGACCCTCCTTTAATCCATCAGGAGGGGTATGAAACTGGATGAGCATGACCCGACTGCATTTGAGCCAACTTTACCTCGGGATCTGATTACAAAACGTGAAGCAAAGTGGATGTTGATGACCGTCCAGCGTCCAAATTACGTCCTAAAACTGACAAGGCATCGAAGTATTCCTCTTGGAATGAAAAATCACGATAAAATCTAAGATAGGCGAGACCCAGTCTCCCATCAACTTGCCTGATCCCACGATTCAACGAGAAAGAGAGTAAAGCTAAAGTGGGCATGGCTGGCCTTCCTACTTATCAATATATGCCCCAGAGCCGGGGGCACGAGCGAGAAGCAAGATGAATGTGAACCGACTATTCACCGATCAACTCTATGTCTTTGGAGTTTACGTAGGAGTATAAACATAGCTAGGGTGAGACTCAACCATCCATGTAGTACATTTTTCAACCCGAGACTGGGAGAAGACGCATGGTCATCCAAAGACTGGCTACAATAGCTCAATATTGAAACTTATATATAGTGCTTACAGCTACACAAGGCTACAACCGAAAGAATGCCTAGAGATAGAATCATTAAATCGATACCTAAGCTCGTGGGCAACTGACTGTCACTCCAACCCACAGCATGGGTAAAGGATCATGAATGCATTGAGTAGAAAGTGTGTTACTCGTATATACAAGCACACTCAAACTCATAGCAAGATCCAGCTATGCAGCTGCAAGCAACTTGAGGCTGACCCCTACTCGACATTTCCTTCAACGTGCTTTAAGGCCTGATCTTTGGCCATTTGCAGATAATCGATAAGAGCATTCAGAGCCCATCGCTATTAGACTTAATAACTCATGATAAGACTCAAGGATTCGACTAGAGTAACCATCAACATTGACCGTCCCAACCATATTTCACATTGAATGTTATGTAAAATAGTTACATCTGAACTCAAAGAATCCGGGATTGCACCTGCTAAGCTGACAGTCGACATTATAGCCAGCCATGGTAACCCTTTTCGGGTGCTGAATATCGGATCACAGCCTAGTGCAGTGATGATAAAAGAATTAGTTGGATTTTTCTAAATAAATAATGATATGTTCCCTTGGACCCATTCTGACATGCATATGTGATATCATTAACTATCGCGAGCCATGCATTGGATATCAACCCAAAGCTACAAAATCTAGCACAATATTTATTGATTTCATCATGAAAGCTCCACTCTTACTTTTAGGCTCACCCCATCAACGTCTATGCCTACCAGCCATTGCGATAGGGCATACAACGACCTGAGACATCTTAAAGACTACTTATATAGAATATCGAACTAAGCCAATTCGATATCACTTATTTCCCTCGAAGGGCTATCTAAGGACGAAAATTAGCAGACCTCACACCTGAATTCACTACATCAGATGAATACTCGAAGGGTAGTAGAGAACCAACTGACAGATGGAAAATGTACACGGATGGAGCATCTAATGATCACTGTTATGGCGTAGAAGTCATGTTAATGACTCCTGAGGAATGATCGATCTGCTACGTCCTGAGACTCGATTTCCCTGTAACAAACAATGATGCTTATTATGAAGCCTCGACCACAAGCCTCAAACTTGCTAGAGGATTTGGAGTGGAAACTTTGCATATCTTTTGTGATTCCCGATTGATAGTACGCAAAGTTAAGGAGGTAGATCTTGCTAAGGGGCGTTGTCTTGCTCCTTATCTCGGCCAGGTCCAAGAGCTACTAACCGACTTTACGTATTACACGCCAAATCATCCAAGAAGAAGTCGTGTGTAGAAAGGACTTTATCCATCCCCATGCTTCGGTGTATCGCCCATGATGATACCTTGAGCAAAGTCTATGAAGAAGAATGCGGCGATAACATCAAGGGGAAAACCATGATAAAGAAAATACTCTGCTACAGGGATTACTGGCCAACTATCAATCCAGAGGCGGTTGATCATGCTAGACAATGCAACGAGTGCAAGGTATTTGCAAAAAATCTGGGAGCCCGATAGATGGAAATTACTCAAATGGCTAGTCCACAACAGTTTGCCACTTAGGGGCATTGACATCACCTTCTTACCGATCCTAAAGGTGGTGTGAAATACACCATCATAGCAATTGATTGCTTCAAGAAGGGGCAGATTATGAACTTTTAACCACGATCAAGATGAAGAAAATAATCAACTTCATTGTCTGTAACGCCATCTGTCCTTATGACTTTCCATGATCCATTATAACTGCAAATGGACAGGTCGAAGCTGTAAACAAAATCATAAAGCCTGTTCTGAAGAGAAGTTTGGAAAAGGCTAGAGGTAAATGGGTGGATGAGCTCCTAACAGCATTATGGGCTTATAGAATTACCCATGAGTCCGTGACAGGCTGTACTCCATTCGCCCTTGCTTACTGCTTTGAGATCGTCATCCATGTAAAGCTTGAAGTCCGCTCTCATCAAGTGGCTGATTACAACCCTTATTTCACAAAAAATACAAATAAGGAATCGCAATTGAACTGCAATTAAACTAGATGGAATTGACAATGACTTATATGCATATAAAATGCATCCGAGAGCCAATGGCAAGAGCATGTACCCGAACATGCATGTGTACATCCAAAAAACGTTCGACTTCTCGAAATCAACAAGGAATTGAATTCTCACTTAAGGTTACTAGAAAAATACTGGATCAAATAGCCGAAGCTTACTGGCCGTGTAGAATCGCACATGGATGGACACTGATGAACTACAACCCTGGATTTTTAATATTAGGAATCAACCAAGCGTCATGACAACCAAAGAAGGATATGACACATTGGGAGGATAAAATTGAAGGATAATGACTATTTAGGAAACATGATGGATTTCTTTCTATAAACAGGGAATACTCGCTGATTCAAAGCATGTCATGTTGCTCCACACGACACACTTTGGGGACAAATGTTAGCCGGCACCTTGGGCCGGCTACAAAATGATAGTTTAAGATATTATTATTAGCACTAGACAAGATTCTGACCAAGAAGAGCCTGGAGGTATAAGGGTTTGATGCAATCGACATGTATCGGCATAGCTGGCACGGTGCAAACTGGAGGTGTTAGCAAGTTGTCAGGCCCACAACAAAGCAAGAGCAATTCGCCTGCCTGGCCCGGTGCGCAGAAGTCACCTACTATAGGCCGAGGTACCTTGTTCCTATGCCCATGAGGGAAGTCCAATCCATCTTCATCTATAAATAGAAGGGCAGGGGCACAGTGAAAGGGACCTTTTTGGGAGGGAGAACACTGGGGTGACCCTTCCATTTTTGATACTCTCCTCTTGTTAATTCAAACTGTATGCAAGCGATTGGTTTATGGATTATATCTGTATTCAAGTGATTGAGAAATCAATAAAGAATAAACTCAAAGTGGACGTAGGCAATTACGCCGAACCACTATAAATATGGTGTTCTCGTTTTTGTTGTTCTTTTTGCATTGAGTTACACTATTCTTCTGTTCTAATTTACTCTCTTCATTAATCTCTCTACATAACTCTACTTTGGGGTGTTAGTGACCAATTTTGGTGCTAACACTACCAAATTGGGAGTATATCACCGATAACCATCAACTACATAGCCTCTGAGCTCGTAAGTCCTAGAGAAGGGTGTTAAGCTAAGAGAATAAATTCTCCTCCACCAAACAGAAATGTATTTGATAGAGATCGGCTTTATATCTCAAAGCGTAATGTTAGATATACAACCATACAAGTCCATTCCGTGTTCGAACAGAACCGAAGGCACTTCGTCCAATAAAGGAAGAAGCCATTGCAATCCGAGTATCCACAATCCCGATCGGACTCCCGATCACATATGGAGATCTCTATACCGGAGCAACTCAGTGTAGAGTCATTCGATAGGTTATCCTATCGTTTTTGAAAACACATGGTCTTTACCATCGTCTTCAAATGCTATCCATTTCATCGTATCACTATTCGGAATGGGTTATATGACACAAAGTCCTCTCCCGGCTAAACCGAATAGTGAGCGCTTAATTTAAAAACACATGGATATATCAATCATAAAGATTCAACATTAAGGTTCGATGTGGGTTTTGGATAACCAACTGGAACCCGACTCCCTGTCGCATCGAATTCAAATGTCGTTTTACGAGCTAAGGGGTTTTCACATTCACATATTAATATATTCACAGATGTCATAGCTCAGCACAAAGCAATTCATATCACATGGTGTCACAATCATATATCAGGGATATCAATCAATATAAAGCACTCAATAATAATGAATCATCTACAATTAAGATGAATTAATCGTGTGATTATAATCAACCAATCACATAATTGTTTTCACTAATTAACCTTAATGAATGATTAATTATTCTTAATTATAAACTAATTAGTCCTTAATTACTAATTAATTAATCTTAATTACTTTTATTAATTAAATATTACTTAATTAATTACATTAATTAATTAATCCTTCATTATAAATTAATTAACCTTAAATTATTAATTAACCTTAAATTAATTATTCTTTAATTATTAAGTAATTAACATTTATCTTAATTAATCATTTAGTTATTACAATATTTAATTAATAAACCTCATAATTTATCAATATTAACACATGAATTAATTCAAAAGATTAAGGTTAATTAAAATAACATTTCATCGTAATTAATTTTCAAATTTCATTATGTATTTAAAATAATTAATTTATAATGTTATAAAACTAAATAAATTACCTTTAAAAATATCTTAGAAAAACCTTAATCAATTCAAACTTAAATCAAAACCATTATTTAAAAACACGGATTTGAAATGTTTAAAATTTTGAGTTTTATTTTAAAGTAAAAACTGTTTTATATGTCAAACCCGAGACCCACTTCGAGTATCACCCGAGCTAACACGCCACTTACTTCGAGTCTCCCCAAAGTCAAACCCCAAATTTTAATTTTAAAACTTAGATTTTTTTGTTATGTTTTTAATACCCGATAAAGCACAAAAACACTCGAACAAATACTCGAGCCTACACCCAGAATTCCCGAAGACCCCTTCGAGTCACAGACCTTCTTCCTTAAACCCACATCACTGACACAACTTCACACCGTGCACATGCACGGGCGATCTGGCCACCTATGACCGGTGCTCCGACCTTCCACACATCGACGACGAACCCCTCGAGCCTCACGTCCACCCATAACCCCTGAGCGATGGCGAACACGTGATCGAGTTATCTGACCACACCCAGAATAAAACAGACACTCACGAAATCATCACATGCTTCTACCTCCAACCATCAGAGGTCATGCGAACCTATCCGAAGCTACATCAATGTCCGACGCTCCGTCTCCTCTATGTCCGGTATGGTCCAATTCGACGACGACACAACAGTTGAACAAGTTCTGACCAATGCGAAATATGAGCTTTAAACCCTAGATCATCGAAATTTAGCCACCACGATGATCGGAAATTTTTCCTAGCATTTTTTTCAACCTCCCCGACCTCCCAGCGAGCTTCAACCATGATCGCGACTATGTCGTCAATCACCAGAAAAAACTTAAACCTATTTTCTGATCATCTCACTAATGCTTGTGATTTCCCAACTTAAAATTCATGATTTTATTATTAAAAATCTTAGTTTACAAAGACGAACTGTATCATGCAATCAAAACTTAGGTTTTAATCAATTAAATTTTTGAAAAAAATTTGATTTTTCTAGGTTTTTATATTTCCTGTAAACCCATTTACTTTTAATACTCAAAAATATTTTTAGAATTTAGATCTTGCCAATCCTAACATATTTCATTTAGACATCAAAGTCTCAAAATGAACAGAGAGTGAGGTTTTGATTTTTCAAACAGGTTTGAAACCTGTTATACTTAGAACATAGACATTTTTCTGTTCTCAGACTTGCATAGGCACATTTACACACATATATACACAAACTTGTTCACATGCATATGGTTTTCAACTTCACTTCAGGCATGATTACGAACAACAGATAAAAACCCAGATTTTACAAAGGTTTACTTACCTGTTTGTTTTGAACAAAGGAGAAGCCTGGAACTTTTTCTTTTGAATTGGAAATCAAAAATGACTTCGATCTGTTGTTTTGAAAGTTGGGCTTGATTGATCTTTGTTTGTTAGTTTGATTACTGAGTTGAATTCTGGAGGTTGATTATGGAATTGAGCTATGTTGTGTTGAGATGATCTCAGATTTTTAGTTTTGAAAAAGAAATGTCTGTTTAATTATTATTTTTAAATTTGCTTGATGATTTTTCTGGTTTGAGAAAGTTTACAGATTTTTGATTTTTGATTTTACTCTAAAGCTTTGGAAAGTTAAAAGAAATGAGAAGGAGGAGATGTAATAGTTTATATAACCTTATTTTCTATTTTTATCAATTTTTCTTAAAAATAAAAACAAAATGACCCTTGTACATTTTAATTACAAGATCATTGCACTTGTTAAACTACTTGTTTCACGAATTACACTTGTTAATCTATTCACTTAAAATTTAACACTTGTTTAACTTATGTTTTATAAATTAAACACTTGTATTTTTATATTTTATATTGTTTTTAAAATTACATTTTCTATTTTTAAAAATACATTCTCCTTTATTTAAATATATACAATTTAAAAGAAAATATTTCAAAACTAATTACACATTAAATAAATCACCTATATATTATTTTAAATCCAAATTATTTTACTATGGCATTTATTCAAATTTTAAATTCAAATTCAAATTCATATCTACCCACATATATATATATTTAAATTCAAATAATTTTAAAAAATTTATTATTTTAAACTTTTTAAACTCAAATGCAATTACAATCTTATTTATATATATATAAATTAACATTTATTTTATTTTTTTACAATTTTTAAATTAATTTCAATTTTATTCCAAAATCTATATTAATTGCTAATTTTAATTTTTGTAAAAATTGGAATTAATATAAATTTATATATTTTGTTTAAATTATTTTAATTTGTGAATTTATTGTTTGTAAATTTAATATTTTGAATAAGATATATTGATTTTTAAATTCCTTCTTTTCCATTTTTGAGGACGAAAAGTTTTGGGTGGGGGAGAGTGTAATGACCCGTAAATTTTCGATGATTTAAATTGTTAATGTAATAAGATTTTGGTAATTAAATTTGGAAGAAATAAAAATCAGTAATTGAATAATGAAATGAATACTGAAATGATGTAAAAAATGATAATTCAAGTTAATTATTAACAATTTGAACGAAATTCTAATAAATGAAATAATGTAGATGTTATAACTTGGTTAAAAATTGAATATAAGGAAATGAATGTAAATAAGAATTAATTAATTAGATAATATATGATTAATGGTAATTGAATAAGATCAGTATTATGTAAGGAATTATAATATTTGTTGTATTAATATATGCATTGATTTGTAGTGGGATATCAAAAGTAATTAATCATTTAAAGGTTAACCAGGTTTATAAAGTAATAATGGACTTAATATAAAGAAGGAAATTGAGTCAAATTAATTTATTGAGAATTTAAAACTATAGTAATTGGATTAATTGTAATTAAATGAAATTAAATATTTAAATATTACATTAATGGAAATTAAGATGAAAATGGGAAATATTAATGTAATCAGATATAAACCAATGTTAGTTATATCCTTATCATAGTAAAGACTTGAATAACAAGTTTTAAATTTAGTAAATGAATTTTCGGAATTTTAATTTATAATTTCTGAATTTAATGTAATTGATATTAAACACTAAAATTAATGAATTTATCAACTTTACATTGACATCTAAATTTGTTTAAATTATTGTAAATGATTAAGAAACAAAAAATGATGGAAGTTATAAATTATTAAAAATATAAACTGAAAAGTGATTAATTAATTTAATATTAATTTATTTAATTAATGAGAAAATAACCATTTTGGCCACTGACACTGATTTTGACGAAACCAGTTTCATCGGATCCGTAACGGTGAATTATTGTAGGATTTCAAGTTCTGTGACGATGGACTTGTCGTTTGATCGTACGGACTCGAAACGCCTTGAAATCAATTTAATTAAAATCAATTGAAATCAATTTGAAATAAGCTGATTTTGGCATAACTTCACATGATGGAACTATGACTTGAAACTTATTCCATTGAGTTTAAAATATTTGAAGACATCTATTTTGATATATGGTTTGGCCCATTTGCGTTCCGTAGACAGAACAGGCTTTTTGGGTCATTTATCATTCAATCCAAATTAATCGTGCCCCCTTCATCTCAAGTTCTGACCTACCTATAAATATTCCACTATACATCCTAGGTCATTTCTTATTCCTCAATTCTGTATGTACAATTCCATTTGCTCCACCTCAATCCAACGACAGACAAAACCTAATTACCAAATGCAATTTCAAATCGAATATCAAATCGAATATCAAACTCCTCAAACTATAGCAAATCTTATATCAATTCGAAGAATTCGAGGAGCATGTCTCAGATCTGAAATTCATTTTTCAATTCGATGCATCGTTTGTCTAGAAATTCAAGATGAACCTTGGCGTTCATAGGCCACAATCTCGATCCAACGGTGGATCTTCGACTAAACATCGATCGGGAGTACTGGAGCGTAGAGGGGGTCGAGTCGAGTCGAGCTCATCTAACGGTTCGTTTAGGCTAGAGGGTGCGTGGATGGCCGTCTTTGGCTCGTAAATCGTGGCGGTGACGTGCGTCTAGGGGGCGCCGGAGGTGACGAGTTCATGGTGGTCAGGGCGGATTGGCTCGAGCCACCTAATGGAGGGCTCTGATCTGGTCGACAGTGCTCGTGGGACGTGTAGAAATGGGTGGAAGGCGGTGGCTCGTGTGGTAATAGCGTGGTCAAGAACGAAGTGATTAGGGTTTCTGGAAGATCGTGTGTACGTGGCATTTTTTTTAAAATTAAATTCATAGAAATTCTAATGCTAATAACTTTTTCATACGAGGTCGGATTTACACGCGGTTTTCTCCGCTAGTATCGTATCGAAATTCCGGACATTTTGACGCAGTTTGGGATGGATTCTGAGACTGTTGAATTTTTAGGCTTAAATTGGAATTAAATGCAATTTAAATTCATAGGTGAGTGTTTTAACCCACTCATAACTTCTAAAATTTCTTATGTTCGTTAAATTTGACTATGCTGTGATTAGGAATTTATTTATGACTGTTTGGTATATTCTAATCATCATCTCAGTTAATTTGAATTTATTTGAATTAAATCGTTATTTAATTTATTATTGAATATAAACTACCAACAAATACCTGTTATCGATGATCACTTCTATATTGATATTTATTGATTCATTTGGATGATGATTGTGATGGATATTGATTGTGAATATTGGATGAATGAATGCTGTATTTTATATCATTATAAACTGCAAGCTCACCATGGTTTGAAATAATACATATCCGAATGATCTATAGATTAAGGAAAAATCGTTATGGGTTGAAATGATAGACTTGAGCGATTTGTGGACTTTATTTAATTCGGGATTGCGGTTTGAAATGATATATAACCGTAAAATTTTAAATTGTGGATTGAAATGATAAATAGCTGTATCACTTGACCCTAGGGTAGAAAATTATATAAGGACACCGGATTGGTTAAATTAAATGATTTTAAAATCCCTAAATTTTTGAATTTTATAAAATGATATTTTGAGATTGAAATTTATTTATACAAAATTGAAGTATTATTGAAAAATCAAGTTTTGCGTTAAATGTGAATTGGTTTAAAAAGGAATTTCTTAAATTTAATTGGAAGTTTAAAGTTAAACTTTTATGTATAAATGAAATTATATCGAAATTGAGTTATTAATTTTTTTTTGCAAATAACCTTGAAATATTTGAAATTGGAGTAATCCGTAGTGATATTTTGAACACGGATTGAAACGACATGAAATTGGATAGTTTATTGAAATTTGGTTTGTCGATTTGGAAATTTGAAATGGTCCAAATATGTTTAAATGAAATGAATAGTTTAATTTTATATTAATTTCAAACTCCTATTTTAATATAAACTGTTTTAAAAATATATTATTTTAAAAAAATTCTAATTATTAAGATTTTCAAATTTATTAAATTATTTAACTAATATTAACTATATGAAATATTTTAATCTATTTTAAACCAATTTAATTTATTTTAAACTAATTAAACTATTTTAATTTATTTTAAGTCTAATTGATCTATTTCAATGCTATTTAATCTACTTTAATTATATTTAATCTATTTTAAATCTATATTAATTATTTATAACTATTTAAACTATTTCCTTCCACATTCCAAACAAAGTAAAATGGATGGGTTTACTTTTAAATTTCTCGATTTTTAAAGTGAATATGGTTAATGATGTCATAATCTAAGTCGAGATTCAAAAGTTATAACTAATTGAATACGATGATTTTGGAGTAGGGATTTTACCTATTTTGGAATTATGATTTTTGAAAGGAATCATGATTTTGGAAACGATAACGATTTGAAAGTGATATAGTTTTTGAGAACATGATAATTTGATATAAATTGTGCATTTGACTTTGAAAGGAAATATAATTATCGAACTATGATTTCATAAGCGAATATGATTTCGAAAGTAAGTAATGATTACGAAAATGATATGGTTTGAATTGAATATGGTATTTTGATGTCAATTATGAAATTATTTTGAAAATGTAGAAGAACCATCCGATGTGTAATAAGTGATTGGTTGTCAAAGAGACCGGGATCAGATGTTGTCATACTCTCTGCCAATACCCAAAACCACTTTGATAACTATGTACGCGGTGGAGATTCCAGAACGATGTTAGATGGTGGCAATGATCCTATATAAGGTACATACGTGGACCGGACTCCCATGATTTGGCTTAAGGTGGCTAAAACAGGAGCAATTGATGGGCCAAGGGAGGTCATTCCCCCGATCGGGCACTCTCCATCGACGCTATATTCTGTCTTTTGATTTATTTGGTGGCCACCCTTCAATTTTTACTCAGGAGTGTGTTCTGAGGTGGGCGGTAGTAGCTTCTATGCGTTACCACTAGTCCGGAAGTGTAATTGGTTTATCTACCCTGGCATAGACTAGTTGTGCCGTGTCACCTACCCTAGCGTGCCTTCTACGAGTTTGTTTTGTACTACACCTATGGAGTGCCCTTTGACGACGCCTTGTACGGGGAAGATTACGATACTGTATAGACTATGGGTATATATAAAATGTGTTAATGTGGAAAATGTAAAGCCTTAATGCTATTTTAATACCATTACTTTACTGTAGACATATTATAATAGCGTATTGTACTACATGGCAGATAGTTTAACGGATCGTAGGAGGAGTGTACCCCGAGCATCTCTTAAGTTTCTTCACTCACGTTAAACACTGGATAGGAGATGTCAAACCCCGTAAACATCTCTAACGCCACTTCACTCATATTTATTTCCATTGATTTAACTTACATAAGATCTTTTGGTTCTGACTTGAGTGTTTTGTCTTTTCAATTAGCGTGGGTCAGCCTGAGCATTTCAGGATTTGAAGACTTATTCCGGAGGACGAAGACGAAGATGTGTACTACTACTATTTACTATATTATTCCACTGCATCATACTATTCCGCTGCATTATTATTTATTTATCTCTGATATGTGTAACCCAGATACTGTGTTGTATAAGTATAATCAATATTTTGTAAATAGCTTCATGAACTGTTATTTGATTATTATATTTTGTCATTCTGCTGTGAGAATCTATTTTGTTTTTGTTCTTTGCTTTTCTTTTTCACCGCAGTAACAATCCTCTCTTTTATATGGTTTGAGTTGGCAAGTATGTCTGCTTAAAACGTACAAAAAGGTGGGAAGTTTTATAAACAGCTCCACCTCGTCTTGTCGCCACCCCCAAACAACTACTGCGTACACGAATGAGTGCTTCAACCCAAACCCTAACCATGACTCGCATTCCGCACCATCTCCTACACGCGTGAAAAACATGCGTGCCTCCATACACCCAGGCACGAGATCGCGACTTCGATTGTCGCTCGTTGTGCTTTTTTTTCTTTTTTTTTCATGTTCAATTGTTTGTTTTTTATAAGCTCGATTGACTGAGTGATTAAAATGAAAGAGGGGAGGAATGAGTACGAAGGAAGATAGAAAGTAGCGGCAGAAGTTAGGTGTTAACTTTTGTTGCTTTTAATTATAAATTATTTGACAAAACATACTTGAAAATGTCGAACTCCAAACGAGGCATGCCGCTTGGCGTTCATAATGTTTTACCCCGTTTCGAACACAATCGAGCATGTTTCGAGGCCTAATTAGATCGTATGCAGAAGATAGCTTTTCAAAATCAATTTAATTTAATTAAATTCTGAAATTAAATTCTATTTGTTTCAAGCTCGCGCGACTAAACGATAATTCCGATCACTTCGAAACTTGATATACTTCAATAATTCACTATTATGGATCCGACGAAACTAGTTTCATTGAAATTCAAGACAGTGACCAAAATGGCTATTTTTACTCATTAATTAAAATATAAAATTTTAAATTTCTAATTATTCACTTTTAAATCCAATTTTAAATGTTAACAATCTTCATTGTTGTTTAAATAAAATTTAAATAAGCTTCCAACATCATTTTCATTCACATTAAATCTAGAATCCAATTATTTTAAAAATTGCAATATTAAATTTAAATAGTTTAATTGTCCATTAAATCACCATATTTCGATATAAGTTATTTAAATTATAAAATTTAATTTTAAAACGAATTCAAATAATAAAACAACTACTCATTTTATAGCAATCCAATATTCATTATTCGACTCTAATTATTGATTATAAACAAAGTCAATACATAGAATTCATTTAAATACTTATTATTGCTTGTATTTCAAAATTGGTTATTTCAAAATCTTATTAAAGTTCATATCCAATAAATTACATTAATACATTATTAAATTTTTAGTTTAAACCATTTCTACTCAATAATTACATTAAATTTAATATAGCTAAAAATACAGGTCATTACACTTTATTCTAGAATTATGTTTTAGAAATAAATATAATTTGTCTTAAATTTATAAATATATCAATTATGAAATAATAACTAATTGCAATGAATTATGATCAACTTCTACAAATTGAATTTGAATGTTATTTATATATAATTGAATATGTTTATTTAATTATTTAAGAAGAGATTTTGTTGAAATTTGTTATTCTTTCATTTCTGAGTTGAATTGGAATCTTACATATGATTTCCACATCTTTTGATTTCTCAATCCCCTATATAATTCAATACCGTGAATGATTCACCGTTAATATAGACTTTTTTAGTGATTTAATAGGATATGGTGATGGCTTCTTTATTTTCAAATTGTTAGATTTCATTTTTGTATGATGAGAAATTCAAATAAATGGATAAGTAATACCATCCAGTATGGAACTTTCGGTTGCACATTTTCGGTTATTCATCAAACTTGTTATATAGAGATGTTTAGTGTTCATTAAGTGTAGTTTATGAGCCTTGAATAACTATTCGAATAACATGCGGTGGTATGAGACGCTGTTATGTTATTTGTTTAATTATTCGTTGTACGTAAATGTCACTCGAACAAGGACTATTGATATATGAATTTGTGATCGATATATCTTATAGCCATGTGTTGGCATGTAGGTAGAACCTTGTGTTGGCCAGGATTAGAGCTCTAGTACATTATAGTCATGTGTTGACTTACATACATATAAAGCCATGTGTCGGCTTACGTCTAGAGCTATATGTAGATATAGGATATGAGTACTGTATATCATCCACTTGCGTCAGCTCCCTTTATAGTTCACGAGTAAATCAGATTGGCCAATATCCACCATGCTGTCCAGATCATGGGGTAATCCCGACACCATTGTTGTTATGCATCACAGGATTAGTAGTTGGTAGACCCTTGTGTCGCATATGCCAATAGTCTGTTACCATAAGGGAAAGTGTAGGGTCATGACTGAGGCTACGTGTAGATGAGTCATAAGTGTATGTAGGTCACGATGTCCATCGAGCTAACTAAAGACTATAGGAAAAGATCTTGCTATTGGTTGGAGGTTAGTATACCCTGGGTTCCTGGAGCGTGCTATGTGTTATCTGTCTCTCTTTCTGGTTAGGGTTATATGTGTTGTGGATTGGCATATATTATTCACTGTTCAATGAGTTGGCTATACTAGAGACTTTGTGTCTAAAGTGTAGTCAGTCGCCGTATATTCATAATCTTTTGATTTGATATTCTAGAGATAACCTTTGTTTATTGATTGTGATTGTGATTGTGATAGATTATCTTTGTGATTTTTATGATATTGGATATCATTTGAATGATTTGAAGGGCTATCTCAAATTATTTATTGATTATATGATTTTATGATATTATATTAGGGAGTTTTTATGCGTTACCCCGATTAACTTGATGATTTCATTTTCTATGATAATTTTTTATTGTATGGATGACTCACCCATATGACGTTATTTCATGGTTTATGATTTGATGAGATTTTATATGGGTGTCAATATTTGTATACATGCTTTTGAGGTGTTCTATTGATATGATATTTGGGATTACTGGGATGAAATTATTATATCTATTTATACCTGGTACATACAGAGTTCTATATGTTATTCACCTTGGGTTTAGATATAGTCTGACTCATTTATTATTTATATAATACTCGAGTCAGTGCTAGACATTTCAGGTACAGGAACGTTGAGACCAACTTGTGTTTACTGAGCATAGTGGAGACTAGTTATTCTGGAGTGTAGTACATTATCTTGTTTATATATTCTCATTGTATGTATGACATCATGATGTATATTAGACGTAGTATATTTGTGTATTATATATTATCACTGTGATTGACTATGTGATCTCCGATATTTCTGTATATTGTGTATTGTTCTATCCTGGAGGCACATCTGTTTACGCCAATACTGAGTATGTTTTGTGGTGAGTTATATATAATGTTTTAATATTTACCAGCATTAGTTCGATGGAATATTCACGTGTGTACCTCACATCGCCTTATTCTCCATATTATGTTATAGTGTTACTCTGTATTACACTTGGATAATATGGGTATAGAGTTGGGAGGTGCTATAGATGGTCCTTAAGTAGATTTAGAATAACATAGAGTATAAAAAAACATGAGTCTTGACCTTAGATGAGATTTAAAGTCTATGTACCTATAGGTGTGTGGTAAATTATTATTATACTTGAGTGATAGTAGGAGTATATGATGAATACTGGGATAATCATCTAGAGACATACTTGTTTTTTCCTACTATTTATATTATATATTATTTTGTCCCTATCACATTTGTGTGTTAATGCTTGAGTGGAATTTAGGTTGTTAATGGAGTAGTGAAATAAAGAGTTTTTAACTAGACCAGTAGTGTCAGCATTGGTGAAGGTAAATAAACTTTTATGTGGCAAGTTGAATAGAATGATCCAGTAGTGATCAAAGTATGAAATGGGTGCCGATAAATAGCTTTTCGTTGAACGCATTTGTTAGTTAGTTTAAATATGTATGAATTTTTGTATAGTGATTTTTTAATTATATAGATGTATATATGAATTTTGAAAATAAATATTTTTATTCGAACGAGCACATGGTTTAATAAATATAAAGTTGATTTTATTAAGTGGTTCAAAATGTTCTGATAGTTTATTTTAGTGTTAACTTGTCTTTCGAGTGCTTTAAGAGTTCTGGTCGATGCGTCTACCCCACGTTATCGATATGAATTCCTAATCACTAGGATCAGACATTTCGACACAATAGTTTGAAAAATAATAATAAATAATATTTTTTGAAAAAGAAAACAATTTATGAAAATAATACTCACACGTATAATGTGAATATTTGTGTGTGATTGTGGTGTTTTATAGTGAATTTTATTTTGAGGTAATGGATGCTAGCTTAATGATTTCGTATATAATTTTATAAAAATAAATTAAATTCTCACAATAGTCAGAGATTTTGTTGTAAAAAATAACTAGAAAAATATAAAATGATAAATACAAGGGTTTTCGATTTTATTATTTTTGAACTCTGGCATAATAGATTTATTGATAGCAACAATCAAGATTAAGGTTTGATCACTTATGTTTCCTATTAATGTCTCCCATCGTTGGAATATCTTATAACTAGTAAGCTTTTACAGCTGACATCATCATGACTATCCTGGTAAATTTAGACAAATGCCTACATAAAGTATTCAAGTTTAAGAGAAAGATATCCTATATTGTTATTTGTGACAAATTTTTTACGGGTATATATCATCTGTCAATCTACATGCTGTCGGGTTAGTAATATCTATTTCAATGTCCGTTGTTCAAACATTCTTAAGAAACCATTTATGCCAAATGAACATATGCAGATTGAATATATGGTATAATGTAAATACAACATATATTTGTTTATTTGTGTTAAAAAATAATAATAGCTAATTAGGATTGTATTATGAAAGACATCAAAAAATCCGAACAAGAGACTGAAATCAGGCGATTAAATATTAACCTTAAAGAAACTGAGTTGCGCCCATGTTTTATTAAGTTCTCCAACTTTAGCACCATCTACAATAAATCCACATTAGAAGCTGCTATAAAGTCTTGCTAACCAAACCATTCCATTGCTTCTACCCGTATATAGTTCTCTATGTAATTAAATGCATGCATGTTATACAAAATTAAAATGGTTATATACAGCAATTCATAACTTATTCATAGCATTCTCAGAAGCTAAAGCAGAATGAAGTAAAAAGGCTAACCAAGCTAATTGCAAATTAAATCATGTTTCTCTGAGCATCTTAACATCGTCTTCCAATAATATTGAAATTCCAACTTCTAAATTCACATCTAATCATCTTGTATTATGTCATATACAACTTACTACAAGCATTGAATTTGATATCTCCAATCCTAATCCATCTCTCACTGACTCTTGTTTCATAAGCTTTTCCAAGTTTGGGAAATTATAACATTTATAATTTCCCTATACGTTGCATTCTAATATTATAATATTGAGCCAAGAAGAAGAGTAGAAAAAAGAGGGCTACTGCAACAAACTAAATTTTTGACCCTAAAAAAATCGATACTAATACGTCCACTGTATTATATACAGAACATTCAAGTGCCAGAAATACCGATTTGTTAATGTAAAAGAAGAAGGTAGAAGATAGAAGAAAACTAAACAATACAAAATCTCACAATGCAGCAAATAATATATAATACAGTAATGATCTTTACAAAAAGAAAACATCTTTTATTCATATATACAACATCAGAGTACACTAGAATTATCCTAAATTTGGATAATTATAGAAACCTGTCCTTATATTGACAAACATACAGACTCTATAATATGACGAAAGAAACATATATGTGAATATGTCTTGACCATCCAACTCCTCTCTAACTCTGATGTATCCAGGTAAACCTGGAAAAAACATGCTCGGTCTGGCCCAAACATCAGAATAGCGCCTGGATCAGTCTGGTAAACAATGTGAGGAAAATTAAATAAAAAGTAACAACCAAACTGATTTCTACATTTGAAAACCTTTCAAACAAAGGGTGTCTTTTAAGACCACCACACATAAAATGGGTGAGTTTTTACCTTACGATAATGACAACATTTTATATCAAATCTAGTGATATTATCATAGTGTCCAAGTTTAAAGTAAATAGATAAAATAGCTGAAATGCTTGCTTGTTGCATTCCAACATTAGGCTCTACGTAAGATACGTGTTGGAGATTGGATCAAAAAACTCGCAAGGTAAGGGATTACCTTCTGATGATACACCTCTAGAAAATGCACTGATGCTAACACAGAGCCGACAGCCCCTTTAACATGGCAGATCGGATTACCTCACCCCCTTGACACCGAGGCCTTATACTACCACAGTGTTTGGGCGCAAATCAACTCTAAAAGGGACATCTAGAATAGGGTGATGACTCCTAATGGTAGCTAACCACATAGCTCTGGTGCATGCCCTGTTTTTTCCATTCCTCCCAGTCGTGAGGCTTGAGGCCACGCTTTACCTATCTAAATAGCAATCTTTGGAATGTTAACACTGCCCTCCAGGCATCAACGCAATGCCAACATTCATTCGTACAAGGTCGTTCTGGGTCTGAATGAAACCGAAGGCACTAACTCTACTACATTCATTTTGGAATCGCCCTCAGGATTAGTAGCAAGCAACCCTTGTACTTCAATGGCTCCATCTTCGATCACATGCTTCAAGATGTCTTAATTCTGAAACGATTGAGTTGGATCGAAGTGGTTTTCGGATGACATATCTGATCCCGGTCCCTTTGTAACAACTTTCGATATTTATCTGTAAACGCAACCCCGGTTCTTTACGAAATAAACAAACAAATAACGAGAGCGGAGTTCATCTCCTAACCGTTTGTGAATGGATTTTCATATCATTCATCCTAGAAGAACAAACGAGTTAAAACGTATAGTATAGCACTTTCGACGGTAAATGTACCATATAATTCTCAAGTTTCTCCTAGATATTTCCAAAGTTACATTTTGGTCCATATTTGATAGTTAGAATTTAACTACCAAATTAAACAAAACATTCAAACATTGATTCAATTCCATATGAAATCCTTTAAGCCTTTATCAATTAATCCTTAATTAATAAAATCACTTTATAAAACCTAATCAAAAGATCTTTCAAAACATTTTTCCCAAACCCCTAACGTTCCCTTTAAACTTGAAAACAATTCACATTATTTACCAAAAACATTTTGGAAATTCCCTCTTCAAAATTCCATATTAAATGGCCAACAATTTCCTTTTAAAAACATCACCTACAGTTAAACTCATTTACTTCACATTCCAAACCTCTTTCTAAATTTCCAAACTAGATTTAAACTTCCTTTGAAATCTCTAAAATGATTTATAAATCTTTTTCTAATTTAAAACTCTTTATAAACTTCTTCATAAAAGCTTTATAAAATTTCCTTTTTGAAATATCATTTACAAATTATCATTTGTAAAACACTTTAAGTAAACCTTCAGCAAAATCCCTTTATAAACAGGTTATTACTTATAAATAACTTTACAATATAATAGCAAAAATTGAAAATCATTTGTAAACTATAAACTCTAAATTTGTTTAAGAATTGAAGTTAATTCAAAAACATACTTTAAAAATTCTAAAAGAGGCTTAGCCATCCAATGGTACTAATTTAAGTTACCATTCAATTTAAATTCCATTTCACTTAATAGTTATTTACATAAGCAACATGTATGTAAATACAACTTATATCCAAATCAGAGAATAACATATCAATATAAACTAACTTCATATACATGCCCAATAACATAAAGCAGGAGGGTGATTTATTCTACTAAACAGATGTCCCAAAAATTCAATCAATTCATAACAGAACTGAAATTTATTCTGCTAACATGTCCACAAAATAAAATCACTTACACTATAGTAGAATGGTGTTTTTCTGCTAACAAATGTCATTTAGTCTTCCTAATCATATAGGGTTAATTAAATAATCCATTAATTACTTAATAATTAATAATTAATTATCCATTAAATTTAATTAAATAATTATTAATTACTTAATTATCTCTTAACTATATATAACATTAATTAATTAACAATCATTAACTTAATTTAAGTGATGATTAACCTTAATCATCTTCTTAATTACTAATTAAGTGCTAATTACCTTTTAATTAATTAACTAACTAATTAATTAATTTACGACTTAATTACCTTTTAATATTACTAATTAATTTTGAAAAACTTTGTAAACTGATTTCAAAATAAAACAAATTTGAAATGGAAATTCAAACCTCTGCCCAACTACATCCATAACGACTGTCGTTATGAGTGCAGTTTGCTTTAACTCACCCTTAAGCGAAGCCACTTTACTAAAACGATACTAATTCATGATTGAAAGATACCTTAGTAGAGTTTCACACTATAAAACCAATTACGCAAACTTTAACCAAAATCTAAACATTAAACTCTTGAAACGTGTTTGATTTCAAATCCGACTTCAAATCCGTCGCAACTACATACAAAGTTTCAACTTTGTTTTCAACCCATCATGACTGTAATCATGTTCATCACCATCCCTTTATATTCACACATCACATTCATACAACAAATTGTATATATATACCAATATATATACAACCAATAACACATCAGTTCGAGTGCTAACACTAACCCATACATTAGTACTTATCATCACATTTTGAACGTACTAAGATCGAACATATATATAACACAGATATAGCTAAGGATTAACACAACATATAAAGGAAAGTTCTTTCCAAAAGATTCGGAATTTACTCATCGAAAGCTATCCAAACCCTCGATAATTAGAGTATGACATAGCACTTCCATCCCTAAGCAATAAGATGGAGTCTTAAACCCTAAATGCACAAGATAGGCTCGACATTGAAGGGAAAAGGAAGAGAGACTTGTTTTGGTAAGGTGGAGCGACTTCGGATAAACACCTAATTCTCAATAATAAACCAAAAAATAGGTCATTTTGCAACTGATTTTTGGGCCATCTACTAACAGAAATTCAAAAGTATTCAAAGAGAAAGTTGTTGGAATTTCTTTTCTATATCATTTCAAAGAAACAATCTCTCATTTGCAATTTGATTTGAAGAAGTTATGGTCCAAAGAAGATGGACCATTTTGGGAATTTAAATTCTGAACTCAAAATTGCTCTATAAAGAATCGGTATTTCACTAGAGCATTATTATAAATTTGAAAAAGTGGTCAACTAGAATATTGTAGCCATTAAAAGTTCACATGGTTTAAAGAAAGGATAAACTCCGTTTGAGTTTGAAATGAGGAAGAAAAGGTTGGTGGAAAGAGAAGGAAAATTGGAGAAACATATGGGCTATTTATAAGCAAGATTTCAAACATCATCATTTTGTCAAGTTACATCACTCACTTCTTCCCCTCATATGTCACATTCTCTCCACTCTCTAGTCATATCACCTAAGTAATGATAGGTAATGATGATAACCAAAAGATTTGACAAGAAATAAATATATATAAGTTTATCATTTTTAAATTTATGAATTATCACATCACTCTCTTTATATATAAATAAGTTTAATTATTAATTGATTAAGATGTGGCAAGAGATAATTATGGTTAATGATCACAAAATCTAAGATGCGACAAGAGAGGAATATATGTATGTATAAGTTATTAATTTTTAAAACTATTTCTTTTCACATCACTTACTAATCCAAATTAACATATGATAATTTATTTCTTAGTGTATTATTATTTAGTTAATTAACTCTTATATATACATACATATAGTGCACAAAGATGAACAACGTTCTCGACAACTTTACGGTGTCGAAAGGTCGAAATTTTAAAAACGTTCTTTGGTCACATTTTTGTTTTTCTGCGATCTATTTATTTTGGTAAAAAAAATTGAAAACAATTTTACCATATTTTTTAATTAATTAAAATGATTTTTTTTCATTATAAAACATATATATTGAATATTTAAAATTAATTAAAAATTCATTAATCAAAGCAGTGAAATTTGGGTCGTTACAGCTACTGCGACAAGGTGGCGGCACACAAGAAAAAAAAGGGCTACTGCAACAAGGTAGTAGCACAAAAACAAAAGAAAAAAATGATTTTGAGTTAAGTTGAATAAAGTAAATTGGGAAATAACGGATAAAATAATTAGTAGATCTTAGGCAACTTGCTTTATTTTCTTATAAATGAAATTTTGGCCTATAATTTATGGAAAATAATCGTCAGAAATTAATGTCAACAATTCAAAGAGGAAAAAAGCTCTTATGAGGTAATTGGTCATCTGAAATTATAAGAATATGCATCAATAAATGAAACTTACATGAATTTTGGGATATAGTGAACCATTCAACTTCTATTAGATGCTTTTTAATACATAAATGCAATGCTTATTAACATTCATATATACAATCTTACATGTTTTATTTGAGGTGTACATGAAGCTGCTACGGGTTGGAATGGTGTATTGCTCACTTATATTTGCATAATAATTAAATGAAGTTGCTTAAATTGAAAGGCTAAGGTATGTTTTCAACTTTATGGTGATAGATATATAGATTATATTATGTTGCTTTTCCATGTTAGAATGCCTCTTCGGAGGTGTATACCATGTAATTATTTGTGTTTTGATTTTTCAGAACACTCTCTGTGCAAAGGAGACTCCGCAAAAGATTTATGAGAAAACCAACACTTAGGAAAAAATTCCACAAAATTTATCGCATGCGAAATACAAAGATGTTGAACGAATCTAATTGACCTATAGCATACGATAAGATAAGTTGAGGTAAGCTACATAGAGGATTGTGCAAGCTTATAAAAGATTGTAAATAAGAAGAAAGCCCAGGGTATGAGTTTTGTCTGACGCTCCTTATAAGGAATTGCGGGGATGCAATTTTCAGAAGGGGAAGTCTGTAACAACCCTTTTTCTACGTCATTTAAATTAAATAAATTTAATTTAAATGAAATTGTTTGAATCTAATTTGTGATAAATTAACCTTTGAAATTAAATTTTTGTAGTCAATTAAATTTTATTTAATGATATTATTGATTTAATAAATCAAATTAAATTAATAAATTCTTCCTAAATGATTTATAGATATCGAATAAATTATTTTAAATTGAATACAAAACATTTTAAAACAGTAAATAATTCTTATAAGATTAAAATAGCAAAATACAAGTGAGCTTCGAATTGAATAAACTTGCCAATTAAAGAAATATAATTTATGGAATGAAGTGTGAATCAATTTTAATCAAGTCAAAATTTATTTAAAAATAAGTGGAATTTTTTTTAAGAAATGAAATGCTTAGTTAACTAATAAAAACTAAAAAATCATTCTAGCCCAAGCCCGTATTTCTTCCTCACGTTGGTTTCGGAAATCTCAACCCTCTCCTAGACAAAGCCTGAACCTGTTCCCCTTTATTTTAACGAGTGTTAGGGCACGCGCTTCGCACGTGACAATGCTACACCCTTCACAGATAAATTGATTTTTTTTATAAATTATATATGCTTAACATATTAAAAAATGATTTTCATACATATTTAGCTATGATTTTATGTTGGAACATGCGTAGCCAGTTTGAATTTTATTTTTAAGTTGCATCGTTTAATTTTTTTATTAATTTGAATTTTTATTTTTAAGCCGCATTGTTTAATTTTTTGTTAGCTTGATTTTTTTTCCGTTATCAATTAATAAAAAGAAAAAATGTATAGAAAGTTTATTTATTAGATTATATTTTTAAATGATATTAGGTTTGATAATATATACGTAAAAGAGCGTTATGAATTTGAAAAAAAGTGTATTTGCTAGACCCTATTTTTAAGTGATATTAACATTTGTTAATATTTGTAGAGAGACGTTTTTGTAAGTTGACGTTGATACCAGACAAATATCATGCTTTCACTTAAACTCAGGAACAAAAAAATTATAATAATAGTTTATTTACTCCCTATTTCAACATGTTTTGAATCAAACATATAATAAAAAGGTTGAGTTTCTTAACGCTACCCGTCATAATATGCAGTTGACAATAATATTACACGTAATAAAAGTGCAATGCTATACGCATGAGTTTAGGATCAGGTATGTAGATTCTATTTTTTAAGACAAATTAATTAATGCACTGAGTTCAGAAAAAAATATGCAAATGCTATTTTTTAGGATCAAATGGTGGAGATTTTTTTTAAAGAATTGTATATGAAGGGCAATTTTGGAACTTCGTGGTCGGACCAAAAGATTGCGCTTCCAAGCCAACTATTAATAAAGATTTAGCCCTAATTCTTTTGGATTATCGGAGAATCAAAACTGCGCCTAAAAAAGGAGGAAAGAAATAAAATCGCGTGAGGCATTTAGGAGTAGTGGCTGAAGTTGTCGTTCGATGAGGGAAGGCCCCAATGGGAGGCGATGGTGATTTGCGATCGCGACCAGAGGGAGCGGTACTGAGGAGGTTTCACGATTAGTGTAACAACCCGATATTTTCAGTCATTCGCATCCGCACATGTCGGACTTGAATTGCTCAAGATACCGCGTTGTAAATAAATTTGGAGCAAATGAAATACAATCACAGAATCACAGACACAGAAATATCAGAATAACTCGCAACGGAAATAAAATACCATAGTAGTTCATGAAGCTACTATAACAAACTCTCAAAACATAATACATAATATCAGTCTGAAAAACATATACAATATAAATCTCAATTACATAGCAGTTTATCAATACCAAAGATGAAATAGAACAACTGAAACTAAAGGGATAGATAACTAGACAAGCAGAATCTCCAGCAATTCCTAGCTTTAGAAAGAAATCCAAAGCTAAGCTGTAAATACTCAGGCTGACCCGAGCGTAAAGTAAAACACAAAACACTCGAGTCAGGACAATATATACTTATATAATGTAAACTAACTCAAGTGAACTGTAGTAGAAATGCACAATAATTTAAAGGATGCTTGGGATCGCCCATCCTTTAAGAATCAGTTAAACTATAAATTAAATACATCCGGTGGTTAAAATTTCAAAATGATATTTTATACTTCAAACTAAAATATCATTTCAAAATTCAATATCATTCAAAATCCATTTCATAATATCAAAATATAATATCTTCCAAACCACATTCATTTTTATTTAATTTAAATACCATTACAAAACACATTTCAAAATAGTTTATATTTTGAAACAAATTACTTCATTTTAAATCATAAAATGAAGTTATCATATTTAATAATTAAATTTACAAAATTTTAGTCTTTCAAAATTCATTTGTCCACTTAATTTATTAAAACAGAAGAAAATTCAACTTTCGCAGCATTTAGAAATTGCTACGAAAAGTTACATCCAAAACAGTTCAATTTAATAAAAGATAGCATTTAAAAAGGTTGTAATAGGGTTAAATTAGTTTCAAATAAAACTTAGTTAAATTCAATAATTATAGCATTTACAAAAAAGCTATAATAACCTTTAATTAAACTTAGCCATTTGGTTCATTATTATCAACCACAGCATTTACAAATGCTGTATTATCATTTACATTAGAATTAATAGCATTTCAGAAATGCAGTTAATTAACTTCAAGTATTCAATATAATTTCACAAATAATTATATTTTTATTTAAATCATTTTTAGCTTATAAAATCATATAATTTCACTTTTAAAACAGTCATTCAAATACCCTTATATTCATGATTTTATAAAGTTAAATCTCCATTCAAAAATCAAAATTTAATAATAATTCACTTATTAAATTCCAACATTAAATTTTAAATTCATTATATTAAATTTAACTTAACATTTAAGTTTAAAATTTTCAAATATAACTTAATTTCATTTTTATTTACTTAACTTAACATTCACTTTTAAGCCAAACTCACAAATTTCCAATTTTAGTTATATTTCCAAATTTCAACCTAAATATTCATTCATTTCACATTTTTAACTTTATTCAAATATCATTGATATATTATAAAATCATTTTAAATTCATTTAATTCAAAATATCATAAATTTATCATATTTTCATGTTTAATATAAATTCCATTTATCACCAAATTCTAGTTTGAAAAATAACTTACATTTCAGATTTTCTAACTTTACCATTTATTTATTTCACTTATAAATTTTCAAAAAATCAATAATGCTTTACAAAAATCATTTTTAATCAAATTTAAATCAAAATATTATAATATTTACATTTCTAAAATAATTAAAAATTTTAGAAAAACATATTTTAACAACGGGTCTGTATTTCATTTTCTAGCCTAGATGAAGTGATACGGGTAATATATCATTTTAACCCGTAATTTACAAAGAAAACCGGGTTTGATCATTTCAAACCCGCAATCCCAAGTAAAAGAAAATAATTGAAAATCATTCAAGCCTATCATTTCAGCCCATAACGATTTTCTCCTATTCTAAATTCCGTTCGGGTATGTATCATTTCAACCCATAGTGATTCTAGTCTACAGGGAACTTGCAGTGTGATAAACTGGTGAAAATAACAGAATAGCATGAAATAACAGTAACATATGGTATAACAAGTGTAAATACAGGTGTGAACTTCATATGAATGTAATATAGCAGTTATAACAGGATGATATGCATTTACAGATTCAAGTGATGCCAGTTTATCACTACATAAGTACATATTAGTCTGGTGAGATTTACTCACTGTTTTGAGCTGATGACACAATGACGAATTGCACAACGGGATCTACACAAGCACAAAAGCACGATACAGATACGAAATGGAGGAGCCAAGGATTATTCCCTTGAATACAAATCAAACAAACAATATAACAATTATAAGGTTTCAGACCAAAAATACGATAAACGATGCTAGAAATTAAGGAACAACAATTAATCAAACACTTGCACTTGCTTCCACCATCACTATGCTCAGCCTATAGGGTGATAAGGTACTGCCATGGGGTGTATTTGGTCAGGTATGGGTCATATATGGTCGGCCTAGCAAGGGTAGTGTAGGTATGGAAGTTGCTATGTATGAAAATACAAGTACAAGGCAAACAAGAGAATTTTTGTGCAATTTCAAGCATCGGGCAAGGCTATAAATGGCATGGCCAGACCTGCTGGAGGCTAGGAGATGGTGTGGCAGTGGTTTTGGTTCAGGTATGAGCCGGAGAAGGTGGTGCAAAGGGCGGCTAAGGGTGTGGTGAAGTGGTGGAAGTTACAAGGTGTGAATACAAAGGGTTTAAGGCAAATAAGTGGTTTTTGTGCAATCATGGCTCAACCAAAGGACCATTGGGCTCGACCCCTACAAGGTGAAGGTCAGGTGGGGTCTGGAGTGTCGGCCAAAGGTGGTGGAGGGACTGGTGGTGGCGGCCAAGGAGGTGGTTTAGGTGAAAAATGAAGGGTATGTGCATAAATGGTTCGGCTAGGCTGAACAAGTGGAGTGTTTGCATAAACTTTGGTGGATCTAGTCATAGATGACCATGGCATGGCTTGGTCAGTGGGCTGGAAGAGATGGTGACCTGATGTGGTGATGGTGGAGGTGGCTATGGTGGTGGAGGAGCAAGGCCGAACCTATGATGAAGAAGAACAAGTGCAAAAACCATGAATTCAAGCATAAACAAATGGAAAAAGGAAATAAAGTTTACCAAACTTTCTTCAAAAGCTATGGCCGATTTTTTTTGAGGAAATGAGAGAAAAAATGAAGTATGTGAATGAGAAATGAGGGTGGCAGGTGAAAGAATGAAGAGATATGGCCATTTGAGTGAAAAGAAACGTTAAAATGTGAAAAGGTGGGAAAATCAAAAGCCATAGGAAACAAAAGGTCACAAACCCTTCCAATTTACCTTTTATTATTTATATAAATTTATGTAGCTGAAATAATAATAATATCAGATAATATTTCGAAATTTTCAACCAATATACAAATATATATAATATTTATCAATTATGTAAAGTAAAATTAAGGAAAATGGTTAAAACAGTGAACTAGACTAGCAAAATTTGAAGTTAAATGAAATAATTTTTATAAAATTCATATAAGTATGTAAAGTATTTTTAAACATAAATAATAACATAATATACAAATATATTCACAAAATAAATATTTAAAATTTAATTTAAATATAAAATTTTAATGCAGAAAATAGCAGAAAATGGGAAAACAGCCCTTAAAAATAGGAAATCAACACAGTAATTTTTGGAAAAATTCTATTATTATTTTAAAAATATTTAGAGATGAATTTTCAAAAATAAAACAAATTTAAAATAAAATAAAGAAATTTAGAAATGAAGAAAATGGCAGAATATTAGAAAACAGCCTTTAAAAATAGGAAATAAATACAGTAAATTTTGGAAAAATTATATTATCATTTTAAAAATGTTTAGAAATGATATCACATAAATAAAACAAATTTAAAATAAATTCAAAATGAAATAAAGTCAAATTTAAATATATAGTCAAAATCTAGGGTTGTTACACTCTCCCCCACTCAAATCTTTTCGTCCTCGAAAAGGAAGGAAGCAGAGAAACAACAAGAAAGAGCAATAGGTTGGAATGCATCCCCGAAAGAAGGTAGGGAAAAAGATAGCTAGGAGGTAAGGCAGGTTGAAAGACAAGGATGAACCATTATACATTTCAATTTAATTTTTTTTTTGTATGATGAATAGTCATTTGATTCAAATCTGATGGTTCAAAGTAAACAATATTTAAAACATTTTAAAATCTTTAGGAGGGAAAATAACTGATAAAAATATTCTTTATATAGTACTTTATCAAGATACTTTTATCAAAATACTTTTATAACTCGATGTCTTAACAAGTTTATCCTCGTTCCTGTAGATTCTGGTAGTGCGTTGATCAGGCGCAAAGCTAGAATTCTCCAAGTACTTAGTAGACTTGTTTCAACACCCAGTGAAAATAATGAAAACACTTTTAAAAACAGATATGGAAAGTACAATCCAAACAAATCAACCAAACCGAAACAGTTGTCTAACCATGGATCGCAGATACACAATGGTTACGCCTGGATCCCCAAGGAAACAATCCGTATCCGTAAGCTTTCTCAGCCCTGCGAGTTACGCCATGATGACGAGTAGAATGCAGGATACACAATGGTTACGCCTGAATCCCCCAGGAAACAATCCGTACCCCTAGGCAAGACTCGGCCAGGCACTTGCGCTACTCTTCGCGACCTACACAGATTGCAGGATACACAATGGTTAGCCTGGATCCCCCAGGAAACAATCCGTACCCCTAGGCAAGACTCAGCCAGGCAGTTGCGCTATGTAGTCGCGATCATAAGACCACGGGGATCGCCGTGGAATTCGATGGACACTCGAGTATCATATCCGGAAAACCCTAATCAAAGAGAGAGAATAATATCTATAGAATGAATCCACAGTGTGGCCACAAAGCGGATATCAAGCAGAAGGCACTTTCCATATCTTTACTTCGAAAATATGTATCATATAGTACCCTTCAAAATCACTTTCAAATATCATACTTATATAAAGTCCATTTTATATAAGATTTCATTTCAAATCAAATACTTTTCAAAATACTAGTATGTCAAATCACACTTATATAGATTTCGATTATATAAGATTTCACTTTTCAAAATTTGAGTACCCTTTCAAATCAACAGTTCCAATTCAACAGTTTACTTATACAAATCATTTTTATATAAGTTCGATAGCTCCCAAATCAAGTATTTAATAAAACAAGGTTCTAAATTTCAAACCATTTCGATATCAAATAAATTTTTAAAATCATATATGATGTCACCAAATCATTTCTTTCAAGTTATACATATTCAATTTCAAAATTTCTTAAAACAATAGGTTTAGAAAATAATCCAAATTTCCAAATCAACAAAATTTAAGTCAAATAAATCCATTTCCATTTCAAACATGTATTCACTTCAAAAGTCATAATACTTTCAAATTATGAATCTTTCGAAACTAAAATACTTGAAATCATTACACTTTGAAAATCATAACATTTAGACATCATGCATTTGAAATCATAAAACATGCCCTTAATTCTTTTCATTTCAATTTTTTTCAATTAAACCAAAATCTAAAAGTTCCAATTTTAATTCAATTCAAACCATTAGTTTCAATTTAGTTTTCCAACAAAACCATTTCAAATATTATCAATTTCAAATACAGATTTGATTTACAAAATAAACTATTAAATCTTAAATATGTTTCAAGGCTTAAATATACCATATTTCAAAACTAAATTTCATAATTTCATATATCCCAAATTTTACTTCATTATTACTTACATATGTCATTATTTCGCAGCATTACATTCGATCGCTCGCTTGATCACACAAGTTCGCTTTCGAACTAGTATTGTCCATTCGACTTCCCTAATGCGGACTTCGATATGGTTTCTTGACTAGAAGCCATCAGTCTCCTTGCATAGCCATATACTATGATAGAGAATTCTAGAATCAAGCCCAAAATCCATATCAAATGTTCGCCATCAAGAATCAAATGAAAAATCCTAACACGAAATGGTGTAATTCACCTCGAACTTGTGTGCTCAAACTTGGATCAAATTAATTATGCGAATAAAACAACGTACGTACAACTTATGTATCTATTCCAACTTGTTAAATAAATAGTTTTATAAAGATGTTACTAAGTTAAAACATTTAAAACCAAAATTTTCTCAAACATTTGAAGACTAATTTTTATCTAAAACATTTCAAAACTAAATTTCATATTAGTATAATTCAAAATAGTCTTATTTATTTACTTAACAAAACAGTTTCAACTTATAAAAAACCATATTGTTTCATACTTGAAACATACAAACTAAACTTATATTCTTTATCAAATACCTTATACCTTTCAAAAAATTTAGCTTTGAAAAAATTAACCTTGATTTGGAAGTGCTCGAATCTTAAAATAGTCGAAGAAGTCATATTTTCAATCCAAGAGTTGAAAATCAACACTAAATCAGTAAATCAATTTCAAAAGTTAGGTTTCAAAATCTGAAACTCGAGAACTTAACACCGGCTTACTTTAAATCTTTTCAAATATATATATATATATATACGGATCTATCTTTCGAATATCAAACCATACTTCGAAATCTGAAATCAAAATTGGTTTCACAAAATCACTCGCAGAGCAAAGCTACTAGAGTGGCCTCTCTCTCACTCAGAAACTCGAAAATCAATGTCGATGATGCATGCATTCATCACCGAAATTATTTTCCAGCGACATAAGTGAGTTCTGGACTTCAATTAACTTTGAAAAACTTCTTTGAAATTCCTTCGAAATCATTGAAATTCATTCGAATACATTGAAACATTTCTTATTTGAAATATATATATATATATATATATCTTTAAATCATATTAATATATATATTTTCCAAAATCTTAAAACCGATTTCAAAATACCGGAATTCGATTCCTCGAAATTCAAATTCAAAACCCTTCAGTTATAAATCATTTTTGTATAAATCAAGTTCTTATAAAATTTTCAAAATTTCAAATTCTTTCGAAATTTCAAATTTTCATTTTTGAAAGGTATATAATCCTTATCGAAAACATTTCACTTTTATATATAAAAATATGGCCATCCTTAATAATTTCGATGTATGCACAATTTCAAAATACAACCAAATACAAATTTCCAAAGGATGATTCAGGGAAGGATTTCAAACAAACAAAGATTCAAAATTAGAGGGACTCTAATCAAATAGAATTCTAGTTCGAAGATAAACTCAAACGAAGATGAGATAATTTAATTACCAAATAGAGGATAGATAAGCCTATATAAATCGCGGGCGAACTTATCTGGTCACCCGAGACTTTAGGAATATATTCAATACGGAAATCTAAGGCAAATCGACCTTCGATCGCCAGAGAATATAATCCGGGTAGAGCAGGAGATATATAGCATCGACATCCGAGAATAAAAAAATCTTCAGCTTTACAAATCATTCAAAGATTTACGGAATCATTGCTCTTTAGAGAGGTCATTCCAAAGTAGAGTTACGAATGCTCCAAAATTAAAAGAAAAAATGGGGAAAACAAGACTGGATTCCAAAATAAGTCGGAGCGTTCCAAAGTTCAAGAAATCCTAATCGATAAGAATCTTAACCAAGAGATTTCTAACAAGGTGGATACCGAAGAGATGAAGTTTAGAAAATCTTGATTTCGAAATAAGAACATTTTTATACCAAAATAGTCTTTGAAAAATCATTTAAAAATCTTTTTAAAAATCATTTTATACTTCGAAAATACGTTCTCTCACAAAGAAAGGATCCTGAGATTGATTTCACTCGTTCTAGGGTATTTCTACCCTATCTCTAATGAGTTTTTGCTCCGCAGGCTAAGGTTTGCCTAAAACCTGGCTCTGATACCAACTGTAACAACCCGATATTTTCAGCCATTCGCATCCGCACATGTCGGACTTGAATTGCTCAAGATACCGCGTTGTAAATAAATTTGGAGCAAATGAAATACAATCACAGAATCACATACACAGAAATATCAGAATAACTCGCAGCGGAAATAAAATACCATAGTAGTTCATGAAGCTACTATAACAAACTCCCAAAACATAATACATAATATCAGTCTGAAAAACATATACAATAGAAATCTCAATTACATAGCAGTTTATCAATACCAAAGCTGAAATAGAACAACTGAAATTAAAGGGATAGATAACTAGACAAGCAGAATCTCCAGCAATTCCTAGCTTTAGAAAGAAATCCAAAGCTAAGCTGTAAATACTCAGGCTGACCCGAGCGTAAAGTAAAACATAAAACACTCGAGTCAGGACAATATATACTTATATAATGTAAACTAACTCAAGTGAACTGTAGTAGAAATGCACAATAACTTAAAGGATGCTTGGGATCGCCCATCCTTTAAGAATCAGTTAAACTATAAATTAAATACATCCGGTGGTTAAAATTTCAAAATGGTATTTTATACTTCAAAATAAAATATCATTTCAAAATTCAATATCATTCAAAATCCATTTCATAATATCAAAATATAATATCTTCCAAACCACATTCATTTTTATTTAATTTAAATACCATTACAAAACACATTTCAAAATAGTTTATATTTTGAAACAAATTACTTCATTTTAAATCATAAAATGAAATTATTATATTTAATAATTAAATTATTAAATTTACAAAATTTTAGTCTTTCAAAATTCATTTATCCACTTAATTTATTAAAACAGATGAAAATTCAACTTTCGCAGCATTTAGAAATTGCTACGGAACGTTACATCCAAAACAGTTCAATTTAATAAAAGATAGCATTTAAAAAGGTTGTAATAGGGTTAAATTAGTTTCAAATAAAACTTAGTTAAATTCAATAATTATAGCATTTACAAAAATGCTATAATAACCTTTAATTAAACTTAGCCATTTGGTTCATTATTATCAACTACAGCATTTACAAATGCTGTATTATCATTTACATTAGAATTAATAGCATTTCAGAAATGCAGTTAATTAACTTCAAGTATTCAATATAATTTCACAAATAATTATATTTTTATTTAAATCATTTTTAGCTTATAAAATCATATAATTTCACTTTTAAAACAGTCATTCAAATACCCTTATATTCATGATTTTATAAAGTTAAATCTCCATTCAAAAATCAAAATTTAATATTCACTTATTAAATTCCAACATTAAATTTTAAATTCATTATATTAAATTTAACTTAACATTTAAGTTTAAAATTTTCAAATATAACTTAATTTTATTTTTATTTACTTAACTTAACATTCACTTTTAAGCCAAACTCACAAATTTCCAATTTTAGTTATATTTCCAAATTTCAACCTAAATATTCATTCATTTCTCATTTTTAACTTTATTCAAAAATCATTGATATATTATAAAATCATTTTAAATTCATTTAATTCAAAATATCATAAATTTATTATATTTTCATATTTAATTTAAATTCCATTTATCACCAAATTCTAGTTTGAAAAATAACTTACATTTCAGATTTTCTAACTTTACCATTTATTTATTTCACTTATAAATTTTCAAAAAATCAATAATGCTTTACAAAAATCATTTTTAATCAAATTTAAATCAAAATATTATAATATTTACATTTCTAAAATAATTAAAAATTTTAGAAAAACATATTTTAACAACGGGTCTGTATTTCATTTTCTAGCCTAGATGAAGTGATACGGGTAATATATCATTTTAACCCGTAATTTACAAAGAAAACCGGGTTTGATCATTTCAAACCCGCAATCCCAAGTAAAAGAAAATAATTGAAAATCATTCAGGCCTATCATTTCAGCCCATAACGATTTTCTCCTATTCTAAATTCCGTTCGGGTATGTATCATTTCAACCCATAGTGATTCTAGTCTACAAGGAACTTGTAGTGTGATAAACTGATGAAAATAATAGAATAACATGAAATAACAGTAACATATGGTATAACAAGTGTAAATACAGGTGTGAACTTCATATGAATGTAATATAGCAGTTATAACAGGATGATATGCATTTACAGATTCAGGTGATGCCAGTTTATCACTACATAAGTACATATTAGTCTGGTGAGATTTACTCACTGTTTTGAGCTGATGACACAACGACGAATTGCACAACGGGATCTACACAAGCACAAAAGCACGATACAGATACGAAATGGAGGAGCCAAGGATTAATTCCCTTGAATACAAATCAAACAAACAATATAACAATTATAAGGTTTCAGACCAAAAATACGATAAACGATGCTAGAAATTAAGGAACAACAATTAATCAAACACTTGCACTTGCTTCCACCATCACTATGCTCAGCCTATAGGGTGATAAGGTACTGCCATGGGGTGTATTTGGTCAGGTATGGGTCATATATGGTCGGCCTAGCAAGGGTAGTGAAGGTATGGAAGTTGCTATGTATGAAAATACAAGTACAAGGCAAACAAGTGGATTTTCGTGCAATTTCAAGCATCGGGCAAGGCTATAAATGGCATGGCCAGACCTGCTGGAGGCTAGGAGATGGTGTGGCAGTGGTTTTGGTTCAGGTATGAGCCGGAGAAGGTGGTGCAAAGGGCGGCAAAGGGTGTGGTGAAGTGGTGGAAGTTACAAGGTGTGAATACAAAGGGTTTAAGGCAAATAAGTGGTTTTTGTGCAACCATGGCTCAACCAAAGGACCATTGGGCTCGGCCCCTACAAGGTGAAGGTCAGGTGGGGTCTGGAGTGTCGGCCAAAGGTGGTGGAGGGACTGGTGGCGGCGGCCAAGGAGGTGGTTTAGGTGAAAAATGAAGGGTATGTGCATAAATGGTTCGGCTAGGCTGAACAAGTGGAGTGTTTGCACAAACTTTGGTGGATCTAGTCATAGATGACCATGGCATGGCTTGGTCAGTGGGCTGGAGGAGATGGTGACCTGATGTGGTGATGGTGGAGGCGGCTATGGTGGTGGAGGAGCAAGGCCGAACCTATGATGAAGAAGAACAAGTGCAAAAACCATGAATTCAAGCATAAACAAATGGAAAAAGGAAATAAAGTTTACCAAACTTTCTTCAAAAGCTATGGCCGAATTTTTTTGAGGAAATGAGAGAAAAAATGAAGTACGTGAATGAGAAATGAGGGTGGCAGCTGAAAGAATGAAGAGATATGGCCATTTGAGTGAAAAGAAACGTTAAAATGTGAAAAGGTGGGAAAATCAAAAGCCATAGGAAAAAAAAGGTCACAAACCCTTTCAATTTACCTTTTATTATTTATATAAATTTATGTAGCTGAAATAATAATAATATCAGATAATATTTCGAAATTTTCAACCAATATACAAATATATATAATATTTATCAATTATGTAAAGTAAAATTAAGGAAAATAGTTAAAACAGTGAACTAGACTAGCAAAATTTGAAGTTAAATGAAATAATTTTTAGAAAATTCATATAAGCTTGTAAAGTATTTTTAAACATAAATAATAACATAATATACAAATATATTCACAAAATAAATATTTAAAATTTAATTTAAATATAAAATTTTAATGCAGAAAATAGCAGAAAATGGGAAAACAGCCCTTAAAAATAGGAAATCAACACAGTAATTTTTGAAAAAATTCTATTATTATTGTAAAAATATTTAGAGATGAATTTTCACAAATAAAACAAATTTAAAATAAAATAAAGAAATTTAAAAATGAAGAAAATGGCAGAATATTAGAAAACAGCCTTTAAAAATAGGAAATAAATACAGTAAATTTTGGAAAAATTATATTATCATTTTAAAAATGTTTAGAAATGATATCACATAAATAAAACAAATTTAAAATAATTTCAAAATGAAATAAAGTCAAATTTAAATATATAGTCAAAATCTAGGGTTGTTACACTTAGAGTCTACTGAGTCTAGCATAGCGAATGGTGATTTGGCTATTGGTGTGTGGCTCTAGAGGTCGGCGCTATGGCTGGTGTAGGCAAGTTGACGAGGCGAGGTTAACAGTTTGGAGGAAGATCGATTTTGGTGGTGGTGCCTGAGCTAAGTTGGTGGTGTGCATGCGTCTATGTTGAGATTGTGACACACGCAATTGATGTGGGCGACCAAAAGGTTGCGGTGATGAAGGTGCTGAATAGTAGGGACATGTAGCGATGTTGTGGTACAACGATGATAAGGAAAGTATTAGTCTTCGCTTGATAATACATTTAGTTTTCCTTACTCACAACTATATCTACTTTATCGTTTGTTATTTATATATATTTATCCAGTAGTTGAATTGCTTGCTTAAATTGCTTGGGATATTGGAATTGTTTATTGAAATGCTAAATATGAATTTGGATTTGATGGTAGAGTTGTGTGTTTGTTAAATGTCCAAAATGCAAAGGAAATGTTGTCCATCTACATTTTAATATTTGAATTTTATTTATATATATTTTGTGTATAGTGTGTTAATGGTTGAAATTCGATGGAATGGCCAAATGATAAAATTCATTTTGATGATTTTTGGGAAATTATTTTGGATATAAATGTTATTTTGAAATGGAAAATATTTTATTTCTAATTGAGTATAAATTGATGATTTTAGACGATTTTCTATGGTTTGAAATATATGTAATTTGTTCTGTAACTGGTAAATTTATCATGAAATAATATTCAATCATAAAAGATTATTAGATAAATTTATAGTGATATTAGAAAATTTTCAATATGAGCTATTTGTGACCTTGAATATAGTGAAAGTTTTAATTATAAATTATAGTTTGTAATGAAAAGAATTATTTTTGGGATTTATAAATTTATTTTAAAGTATTACTTAGTTAAAGAAAATTATAGAATTCATATAATTAGTTTTAATTTGTAAAGTGATTTTTTTATGTTTTGGAAATTATATATAAAAGGAGTTGGAAATAAATTTAAGCAATTGAATTTTATATTGGAAAGATTCTATAAAGGACAATTGATTTATAAAGTGTTTTTGAATGTTTTAAATTATATAAGTAAAGATTTGGAAATGAAATTCTGGTTTTTAAATCTCTATTTTAGAATTATGTTTTATAGTTAGGAATAAATATATTTATTTCCAGATTATAAATATATCAATTATGAAATAATAACTAATTACAATGAATAACTTTCGACTTCTATAAAGTGAATTTGAATGTTATTTGTACATATTTGAATATTTTTTATTTAATTGTTCAAAGAGATATTTTGTTGAAATTTGTTATTATTTTATTTCTAAATTAAAATGGAATCTTACATATGATTTCCACCTCATTTGATTTCTTAATTCCTACGCATATTTCGATATTGTAAATGATTCACCGTTGATATGGACTTATTTAGTGATATGATATGATATGATGATGAATCTTTATATTAAATTGTAAGATTTCATTTCTGTATGACGAGAAATTTAAATAAATGGATGTGATACCATATGGGACTTCCGGTAGCACTTTTTATTATTATTCCTCGGACTTGTTATATAGATATAACTAGTATGGATCGAGTGTATTTTATGAGCCTTGAATAATTATCCAAATAACATATGGTGGTATTTGATGTCGTTATGTTATTTGTTTGATTATTCATTGTAAGTAAGTGTCACTTGAACGGGGATTACACTCATGTAAATATGTGATCGGTGTATCTTATAGCCGTGTGCTAGCATGTAGGTAGAGCCATGTGTCTGTTAGGATTAGAGCTTTAGTACTTTATAGTCATGTGTTGACATACATACATATGAAGTTGTGTGTCAACATACACCAAGAGCTATACGTAGATATAGGATACAAATACTATATGCCGTTTACTTTTGTCGAGCTCCCTTTATGGTTCAGGATTGAACCAGATTAGCCAGTATCCACCCTCGCGTCCTAATCATGAGGTTGCAACCTAGGTCTGCAAAAATGTTGTTGTTGTGATATTCAATGCACATCATAAGATTGGTAGTTGGTAGCCCCTTGTGTCACATAGACCAGTAGTCGAGCAAGTATAGGGTTGCCGAGGCTACGTGTGGGCAAGTCATAGGGGGATGTGGGTTACAATGCTCGTGAAGGTAACTGAAGATTATAGGAACAAATCCGACTATTAGCGAAAGGCTAGTAGACCTTGGGTTCACAGAGCATGATATGTGCTATCGGCCTCCCTTTCTAGTTCGGGGTTATGTGTGTGCTGTGGAATTGCATGTATAATTCACTATCCAATGAGTTAGTTATACTAGAGACTATGTGTCTAAAGTGTAGTCAGTCTTCATATATTCATACTCTTCTGATTTGAAAGATAGCCTTTGCTTATCGATTGTGATTTGGATTGTGACAGATTATCTTTCTGATTTGTATGATACAGGATATCATTCGAACAATTTGATGAGCTATCTCACACTATTTATTGACCATATGACTTTATGATATTATATTAGGGCACTGTTGTGTGTTAGCCCGATTCACTTGATGATTTCAATTTATATTGTTATCTCGTCTTTTAACCAGGCAGTATACGAAAAAGCCCGACAAGTCAGACTTTTAAGTTGTCGAGGCAAGAAGCCCAAAGAGATGACTACTGTAACAACCCGTATATTTTAACAGTTTTATAACGTAATTAACTTAAATTTTTCTTGTAAATAAATAATTGAATTTAACAATAGAAATTTGATATTGGGAATGCGTCTATTTTAACATAGCAACTGGTAAAATCTTGTCGGGAAATATGAATGTAAATTCTGTTGTGTAATTTTTATTTTAAATTCAATTAATTTGATGGAAATAAAATATTTTCAAAATTTGAATATTTTATATAAGAAAAATGTTTAATATTTTTCGAGTGAGACGTCATCTTTCATTTCATCAAATTTGAGCTTCTCTAACTTCGTTTATCTTATTTTCAGTGAATTTGCAGTAGTTTTGCAATGAACATCGAATTTTTATAGGATGGTCGTATCGCTGATATCTGTGTACCATTTTGATCATCGCGTCGTGCTGATCTCCATAGTATATTCATTTGTGTGTTCCGCAGTCCGGTGCATGGCGGACTCCGCGATATAGTGAATCGTACCCATTTGGAGTTCTTTCGTTACCTTCGACTATTTATTTTCGATCGTGTAAACTGTAAAGTTATTAGCATTTATATCTCCCTGAATTCAAGTCAAGACATTTCTCTGTTCCCATTGTTAAATCTATATTTTTCTATTTCATTTTCCCTGGTTCGTCACTTCTCTCTAATCTTACTTTTACAAAGAAATATGTATATTAAATAACACAAAGCTCCCATGTTTGCATATAAACTGCTCATGTTCATCCCTTTTTCCTAAAACCCATGCTTGGAGCATGACCACCCTCTCTCACCTTCGCACGGCACAACCCCATCGCCGAACAAACCTTCCACCATTCCAACTCATCGACACCTCTCCCTTTCCTGACCTACAGCAGCTCATTTCTCTTCCTTAGTCCAACCTCCCACCTCCGGCCTTACCCCACGCATACTAGCCTCCCTCCAACCCCAGCCTTTTCCTGAACCACCAAGCCTAGCCACAATCAAAACCCATGCCATCTCATCCCTAACCGGTAGCTGTCAGCCTGCTTTCCACCTTCAGTCATGTATCAACTCACCCGTGCCCCAACAGCTGCACTAATAAAAAAAATGTATACATATAGAAGCTTCATATATACATATCGGTGAAACTTACCCCGAGCGTCCCTGGATTCTTGACTTTCCGCCACCGTCCCTGGATTCTTGATTTTTGAATTTTTAAGTGTCAACATGTTTATTTATGTATATAATAGATATATATTGATATTTGGATCTTTTAAAATATATAACGTTTAAATATATTTTGAACTTTATAATATAGAGATTTTTTTCATTAATGTGAAGCTGCTTGATTTTAATTTTGATTTTTAAATATAATATACATATGTATATATATTTTATGCGTATATCAAGCCGATTTGATTTGTTCCCATCGATCCTTATTTATCAGCTTCGTCCGTCAAATCAATGTTCAGCTACATCACTTTGAGTTTTATTGTTTAGATTGGTCGATTGTCGAATTTGTGATTTATTCCACGTGCTTATCTTGTTCTCCTTCTAGCCTCGAAAGGTGAGCAACCTCTCGCGATTAACATTCTTACATTTAGTAAATTTGATTTCACTTGAAACGACAATTGAAATATGCTGTAAAATTTGAATTGTTAGTTATTTAATTTTTAATATGATATTCCATTATCACCTGTGATACATGACACCATACACTGCTGTATATATTATATTTAAATTTTTATTGATGACATATGTCTGTTGTTGATATGTTATATTATTACCATCTGTGTTCTCACTCTGCAAGTTCCATGTTAGTTAGAAATCCCTATGGGTTGAAATGATACACATCTGAACGATACTCTAGAATAGGGAAAATTATTATAGGTTGAAATGATAAACCCAAGCGATTTGCATTGATTTTGAATTTTTGAGATTGCGGGTTGATATGATATATACCCGTAAATATTTAAATTGCGGATTGAAATGATAAATATCCGTATCACTTGACCATAGAATAGAAATTATTTACGGACACCATTGGCCTATATTTTGAAAATGATTCCCAAAGTTTGAAAGGAAATATATGGGTTTTAGTAAATATTTACTTTTAAAAAAATAATATATATATATATATGTTATTTTATATACATATGAAATTTAGATTTTTAGAGTAATACGTTTTAGGAAATTTTAAATTTATAAGTTAATTTTGAAAAATACAAATTTTAAAACTTTACTTATAATTTTATTTTATTTAAAATAATATAAAGTAACAGTTAATGTAAAATAAATTTAATAAGATTCAATTTGATAAAATTTAAGTTAATTAGTACACAGTATGTTTTAGTATTTATTTAAATTTATATTAATATTTTTGATTTTTTTTATAACTTTAATAATAGAGGTTGGGAAGATAAATTAATGTTAACTTGGAATTTAAATTTTTGTTAATAATTGAATTTATATAAGCATCGATTTAAACTTATTGATTTTTGTGGTTTTGAAAGATATGATTTATAACTTGATATGAAAAGGGTGATTTAATGAATATTCTAAATTTTAAGTGAAAGTGAGATCGAATATTTAATATTGATATCAATTTATAAATTGAGATTTTATTTGATTGATTATTATAATGATTAAGTGAATATTTTCCAATTTGGATATAATTAAAAGTTAAATGTTGAAATCTAAATGAAACTTATATTGAAAATGTTTGAATATTTAAATTTTGAATCTTATTGGAATTGAAGTGATAGTTCAAACCTGGATTTCAAATTAAGTGAGATGGTTTATTTAGAATTGATTTAGATTGAATTTTGGAGAGGAAACTAATTTTATTATATGAACTATTTTAATATATAAACTAATTTATAATACTGTTTTCAATAACTAAATTGTTCAAGTCGGAACTATTATGATTACAAAAGTGCTATGATTTCAAAGGTGCAATGATTTCAAAAGTGTTATGGTTTCAAAAGTGTTACAATCTTTGAAAATGTTACGATTCTGAAAATGAATATTATTTAAAGTGAACAATGATATTGAATTTGATATGGTTTTGAAATGAATATGATATTTTGATATGAAGTATGAACTATTTGAGATGAAATGGCTATGGTGTGAAATAAGCATTTGGTTGTTAAAGAGATCGGGCTCGGATATTGTTATACTCTCTGCCAATACCGAAAACTACATTAACAACTGTGTACATGGTGGAAATTCCAGAATGTAGTAGGATTGTTTGGTGACGATTCTATATGGTATTTACGTAGGCCTGACTCCCATGAGTCAGCATGATGTGGCTAAAATAGGAGCCATGCCGGGCCAAGTGAGGTCATTCCTCCTATCGAACACATTTCTTTGAGACCATCTATTACTTTTGGGATTTCGTTAGGTGCACCTTCGATTTGGAAGTGTGTCATGAGGTAGGAGATAGTTGCTACTACGTGTTACCACCAGTCCGGATCTGCAAACAATTTATCTTCCCTGGCATTGCCTCGCGTGCCTTGTCACATGCCCTATCGTGCCTTCTACGAGTTTGTTTTGTACCGTACCTATGTGGTGTCCTCTGGGTAAACCACCAGTTTGGTGGAGCTTACGACATTGTATAGACTATGGGAATATATAAAATGTGTTAAGGGGGATATGGGTAACGCCTTAACACTATTTTAATAGTTTAATTCACTATAGACATATTATAATAGCGTATATTACTACATAGTAGATAGTTCAATGGATCTTTAGAGGATGAGAATCCCAAAAATCCTTTTTGTTATTTGTATTTCAGTTGACATTTCACTTGAGTTGAATTTACTATATAAGAATGTTAATCCTGACTCGATTGTTTTGTGTTTTGCTTTACGCTCGTGTCAGACTGAGTATCATAGCATTTGAGACTCACCTTTGGAGATTGGAGCTTTGTTTGAAGATCTATCTATCCAGCTTTCAGTTATTTCATTTTATTCAAGTCATTTATATTAAGACTCGTCAGTTGCTTATGTATTAGAGATTCATTTGTATTTGAGATTCTGTTTTATTTTGTTTCAGACTCTGATGTTTATAGTAGCTTCATGAACTACTATTTATCTATTCCATCGCTTACTGTTGTAATACTCTATGTCTGTAATTCTACGATTGATTTATTTACTGTATATGCTGAGCTAAATATAAATTAACACTCTGACATTTTAAGAAATTCAAATCCGACATATGTGGAAGCGAATGGTTCGAAATAGAGGGTCGTTACAACTATAAAGCTCAAAGTTTATGTACAATCAAGACCGCAAAGTGGAGGCAAACCATCCTAAAAAATTCCAAAGTCAGAAAGTCACCGTGTGTGGGATATGTTTGCACTAAAATTGGGCAAACACCTCTAAATTCGAATTTGTCTAAGTCACGTTTAAGTTGGTTGATATGGAGTTTTTAATATTCCAATCCGTTAACAAATACTTTTTATAGTCACAGAATAGTTCATAGGTTTATAATTGGAAAGCAATTAAAAGAAATTAGTAACATGAAATTTTATAGTGGTTCAGCCAGCATGTGCTTACATCAACTATCCATCTTATTATGCTCCTTTGATTTGATTATAGACAGAAGTTTGATCAGAAAGAGTAAAAATAAAAACTTAGAGTAACTGAGATGGTTAAGTCTTGACAACATTTTCCCTCTTTTCTCCAAAATTCTATCCCCATTGTTGTTGTGGAGCTCTGGTATTGATAAAGTGATGTTGTGAATGGTGCAGACGGAGATATAACCTCCCAGGCATTGTTCGACATGATGAAGGCTTATCTGGTTCGGCATGGAATTCTATGGTTTTGGTTCGGCGACGAGGGATGTAGAGCTCTTGGAGTCGCTTCTGTGCTGAGGTCAGTGCGTCGTCTTGCCGGTTCAAATATTTGGTATAGCAGCTTCAAGCACTTGACAAAATACTTGGGCTAGTGCTGAGGTGCTATGTTGGACCAGATGTCTCATCTAGTAACTCATTGATATGCCAGACCAGATATCCGGTCCAGTATTTCAGTGATATGCCGGACCAGGTATCTGGTCCGGCATGTCAGTGTTGTGCCGGACCAAATATTTAGTGCGGCATCTCAGTGTTGTGCCGGACTAGATATCTGGTCCGGCATCTCAATGTCGTGCTAGACCAGATGTCTGACTCGGCATTTTTTGGGGATGCCAAACCAAACACCTTGTTCGGCATCCCAATTGTCTTTTCTATTCCTTACCTTTTTTCTTCCATGCATGCCAAGATACAGAGCCAACATATGCCCCCAAAGTACGTCGTGTTCCATACGACGTGCCTTGTTTGGTTCGACACTTCCTATTGACCATTCGACTTCCTTCTCCTTGCTTTTTAAATGCTCCTCCCTTCTTCTTATTTCCCTTTTTCTATTTTCTTTACCAAATTTCTTCAACCTACTTTCAATCGATCGTGGTCTGACTTGAGTTAGTTTTTATTGTCTGAACTCCAGATACTTCCACATATTCATCAACTGAGTTAAGGCTCTCTAAATTCGATCTTTGTCCTAAGGTTTTAGGGTTTATATTTTTAAGGGTGTTTGGTATGAGTGTGAATGGTTTTGGATTCAAATTAAGGAAATAAGTGAGTGAGGGGATTTTAGAGCAATTCGACGAAGAAGAAAATCGTTCTTGGTGAAGGTGTGGTGGTGATTCTTAACGTAATGTTGGGTCATAGCACCAGCTTATTGTACAACTTGTTGGTCCACTGGATGCGTGAGGCTGAAGACTAGATTAAGAGTGGATAAGAATTCCAGTTTAAGCAGGAGCTATAGGCAAGCATGTACCCAGGTTGCAAAGAGAAGTTTTTTGAGTAATTATTGCACTAAGATGCAAGCAATGGTTGCTCCAATTATTGTCACACTCCAATCACTTAAGTATCATGAGGTGTTTGGTTGTGTCGAAGGGCCCTAATCGTAGTGTGTTAGATGCATAACATATGCATATTTGTGCATTTATTACTTGAGCTCTTTTCCACCCTTGAATCGACCTTCAATCTCACAAGCACTTCATAACCCCCATTTGTGTTACAAGCTAGCATTACCTAACTCGGCTAGGGTATGATACGTGTTTCTATGTGGTGTGGTTGTGTGAGTGGTTTGGCTTTAGGAGGGCGAGCTTCGGGCCAACATAGTTATCATTCAATGGGTTAGGTTTGGAATTGTGATGTCATTCGATTTTCGAGATAGGGTAATGCTGGACCAGATTTGTTCGAGCATAGTGATCGAGGGTATGCCAAACCAAAGTAAGGAGATCCTCGAAATGATAGTTTGAGTTTCGTAGGGTTAGGTCTAGAGTATTTTTTTTAACCAGACCAAAAGATATGGGGCTTTAGACAAGCGTTTAAATTTCCATTTATGATTGCATATTTACCAGGATGTTGGACTTATTCCTGCTTTTTACTTCCTTGTGTAGGAAAATGTCGTTTGGTCACGAGCTTCGATCTAAACATGCGTCATCACAACCTACTGAAGCTAGCGCTTCCTCTTCTGAAGTCCCTGTCAATCTTCAAATACAATCAAGCTCGGCATATTCTTTGGTGGAGGGCTATGCTCCCAACCAGATGCTGTAATTCCTTCTAAGTGTTACCCTAGCGTGTTGAAAATAGTAACTCTTATCTCCATAACTACGACGTGTGGGATTGTTCGCGGGGATATGATACCACCTAGACCGAATGACAGGGCCTGCTTCCCCCAAGGTGGATACATGGCATATTGTAAGTATCTTTGTATGTGTGGCGCAATTCCTCTGCTCACTAATTGGATTGCCAGTTTTTTGGTTTACTTGAAAGTCGCTCCCCTACAGCTTCAATCAAACTCCTATGCCATCCTGACATGCCTATATCTGATATTCATGAAGCGCTATCAGAGACCCCCTACCCACAAAGAGATCGGATACTTGTATAACATGAGGAGTTAGCGAAAGGAGAGCCTCTTCATCAGCTTAGAGTCGACCCACAAATTCAAGCCAGTTCCTGATTTATACTCGCAGTTTAGCATGTTCAAGAAGGAGTACTTCATTGTGTGTGATGATGTCGTTCCTCAACATGATTTCACTTCTGGGTGTACGTCTCCATGATATTTTTTATAAGTTTTATATTGTCTTGGTTCCTAAGTGCTCCGTGTTTTTCAGGTTGCTTGAAGGCGATAGAGAACGAGGGGTTGAAAAAGATAGCCAAGAAAATATTAGCTATTCTGGAGGCTGAGAGGGAAGCCTCGTTCTTACTCCATGACACAGCCCTTCGCTTTTACAACTTAATCGGACCTTGTCAACCTATGCTCAAGATCAGGCCAAGCTCAACTAAGAAGGTGAGGGGCCGAAGGAGAAGGGGGAGATGCAGACAAAGGTAAGGATCTAGAGGAAGATGGTGACATGGCCGAAGTCCTGAAGAAGTTGAGGCGTAAGAAGAGCGCAGTTCCTCCTCCTCGTTCGAGGAAATCTTTGTGCATACGTGATGCTCCTTCTCCGGACGACAAGGAGGGTTCTCGCTTAGATAGAGATAGTGAGGCGGAGGAAGGGTCGAAGTGAGATTCCGAGGCAACAAAATCTGAGGCTCATGCTTGGCAAGATGTGGAGATCATTGGTAGTGAAGGCTTGGGCGCGACTCCCTCAAAAATTTTGAGGCTGTGTGGGAGTGACCCTTGCAGTTAGATCAATCTAAGCCAGCCCCGGGGCCAACTCTTGTCGCTGACCCCTCTCAGGAGAATGTAGCTATGGGTGACTTGGGTGGAATACCATTTCTTCTGGTGCAAAGGGGAATAGGAATTAGCGAAGCATTCGGGCTTTCCCCAGGTACTTTTGATTTCTGTATGGATTTTGGGGTACATCTTGAGAACTTTTTGTTTTTGACGAGTCCCAGTCTCCACTTTCTCCTTAATCCAATGAAGTCTGGTCGCCATGTGTTCTTCTTCCTCCAAGTGGTGTCCCGTCCTAGTGTATTCCCTACCTGAGCAAGATCCATCCCGACCACTTGATCCAGTCTGCCCTAAGGGTTTATAGTAGCTCATAGTGTTCAAGTGTCTTGCATGTTATGTTTTTATGCTTTCTCCATTTCTCTTCTCTAAAGTTGCTATTTTCTTTGCAGGGAAAAGAAGAAATTCGAAGAGGAATGAAATGTATCGACGACTTGAACAGTTCAAATGGATGAAAGTGGCTTTTGTTTCTTCTAAGACGGTCTTTCAAAAGGAAAAAAGGCGCAAGGAAATGTCAAGGAAACTCCGTCGAGCTTGGATAGAGGAGATAGCCATGAAACGTCCTAGAAACACGTAAGTTCTTTGGATAAGGATGTTGCCTCCCCTGGTTCTCAAACTTCTTTCCATCGCCATCGCCAAACTCCAACTGGTCCTGAAGTGCACGAAGTGCCTAATGATTTAGGAAAAGAAAATGCCGATACCTAGTTCTCAGATTTTCAACCACCAACGAGGAATCCCTTCGAAAGTCACCCTGACATTAACCCTAGCTACACGGGTCATCATCCAGTAGACTCTGATATGGAGTCCTTCTGCCGTGAAATCCTTTGGTCCATATCTTGGATGAGGAAAAAACTCTTGACTTTGCCAAGCTGACAACGAGAATGGTCCAGATTACTGATGAGGCCAGAAAAATTGCCGATTATCAATCATTCCTAGCTAAGGCCAGTGAGTAAGCGGGGAGCGCTAATGTATGGTTACGCTTGGAGGTGGAGGATCTTCATAAAGCGCTCGGGAAGAAGCATGTGAAATTGGAAGTAGTTGAAGTGTCTCGTGCAACAGAGATAAAAAAATTCAAGGAAGAAGCGACGAGAGAGGATGCTGACTTATGCAAGGCACAGATCGACGGGGCTATCAGTTCAATGGATGAGGCTCGGCAGAAGGATATGGAGCGATTTGCTCTCTCAAGGGTAAGGCAAAGAAATCACACGAAGTCTTGGTTGAGCCAAAGAAGGTTCAAGGTTAGTGGAAGGAAAAGGACTCTTACAAGGCTGAGATCAATATGTTGAAGGCGAAGTAGGCCTGGTTAAGGAAGGACTAAGAATAGTAAATGAATAAGGTAGTGTCCCTCCAAACCGAAGTCGACAAGTCCAGCAACTTTTGTTAAATGGTTAACCAGATGCTGAAGGATACTTATTACATGTTTTGGAAACAGGGAAACCTTCAATAGATGTACGACTATCCCCAGGTGATGGCAGGAATCCATGCTCGGCTGATTGAGGAGACAAAGGCTTCAGTTACGCATGAGGATGGTGCTGTGTATAATGTCTAGTTCATGATGGAAGAGACTAGCCCATCGCTAAGTGATACAAACTGCTGGCAGAGGATAAAGGTGATGAAGATGGTTTAGATCTCGAAGGACTTGGTGACCCATGCAACTTTACCGTAGGTATCTCGTCATTTTACTTCTGCTTCATGATTTCTTATCCTAGACTGTAAAACTTATTATTTTTTTTGCTTGCATCATGTAGGCATGTCTTCAGGACATGCCGGGTCCTCAAAGGGTGCTGATGAGCTGTTGTAAAAGAAGGGCGAGTCTCTCGAGCGACCCGAGCCTTCGAAGGGCATGGTTGGAGGGAGCGGGCTGCGTGATAAGGGTGTTCCTCCTTCTTAGTCTAGGAAATTTCCTTTCTCCTTTTGTATATCTTTTTGGAGGACGTATGGTTGTCTTGCATGTGTATATATAAATGAAAATTTCTATACATACAGATTTTAATGTTCGACTTTTATCTTTTGCATGTTTAATCTAGAATGACTTTTGTGATGCATGATTTTTATAACCTGCCTTGTCTACTCGTGAACGTCTTACGACTTAGTTAATCGTTATTGTGTTCTGAGACATAGAAAACCATAAATGCGTCGTTATGTTCATGGCTAATCGCAAACGATAATTACTAAGACTATTACCTGTGTCCTGAGTATTATTCGATTTATCGTTGCCGACGTGCATGATGCTGATCGTTAACTGTGAACTACCCTTAGCCGCAGCCATCCCTTAATCGTAAGGTTATAATCAGTTCGCAGTTGTCGGCGAGCCGAATGCCAATAATGAACTGCCTAGACTATAAATCATGCCTAATCCGTGGCTTATAGTCGGTTCATCATCGCCGACTTGAGGGTGCCAATCATCAGTAGTGAATTTCCAAGGCTTATTTCGTGCCTCTTATCGTAGCTATCTTATTTTCACCACTGCCGGCGAGCGCATGCGATTGCTCGTGGTAGGAATAGTCATCAGGTTAAAAATTAAATAATAGAATGTTTAAAGACAAGTAATGCAAGACACCATATTTTTATAGTGGTTCTACTATCTTTCTTTTATTGTTTCAGTTAGTACATGTTTCCTTAAAGTTCAAGAGAAATAACAGCGGAGATGTTGGAGATTCCATGCTTTCCTAAACACTTCTCTATCTACCGTCGATAGGATTTAAGCTCCATTATGAAGATCCTTATGAACAACAAACGACCACTTACAAATCGGATCTAGTGCTCCTGGTCATGGAAAGACTCGCTTGAGTACCAAGTCTTCCTTTTGCAGCGCTCGAGGCTTCACCTTAGAGTTGTATTGTTTTTACACCTTCTGTCTATGAGTGGCAGCATTGAGTGTGGTGTCATTCCTTTTCTCATCGATCAGGTCGAGTGATATGCTTAAGAGCTCCTCATTTTATTCCAGATTGTAATGCATCCTTCGTTGCGAAGGGACGACTATTTCGATGGGGAGCATGGCTTCAGCCCGTATGCCAATACGAATGGCATATGCCCTATCGCGGTCTTTTAGGAAGTTCAGTAGGCCATAGTGCAGTAGGCAGTACATCGACCCTTGCCCCTTGGACTTGTCTAGCTTCTTCTTGATCAGTGTTTTCAAAACCTTGTTTATTGCCTTGACTTGCCCATTTTCTTTAAGATATGCTACAGCCAGAAGCTTTGAGCAATCCCATGTTCATGGCACCAAATGGAGATTTCTTCACTATGGAATTGGAGTTCGTTATCCAACTTGATCTTCGGTGGCACCCTGTGCCTTCACAAGATGTTACGTATTATGAAGTTTATCACTTTGGTAGATGAATTTATTTTCAAAGGCTCCACTTCCTCCCATTTGGTGAAATAATCCACTGCCACTATGGCGTATTTTTCTCCTCCTCGACCCATGGGAAGTTCCCCGATCAGATTAATCCCCCAAATGGCAAAGGGCTAGTGTTGACCATCTGGATTAAACGAGTAGGTGGAAGTCTCGGGTTTTGGAAAATCTTTGGCACATGTCACATTTCTTAGGGAACTCGGCTGCATCCCTTTTCATCGTTGGCCAAAAGTATCCATAGGATAGGATCTTTCTTGCTAGAGTTTGTCCTCTGGTTTAAGCGCCAAAGATGGATGTTATTGAGGAAATCTTTTGCTTCTTTCCTACTAACACATCTTAGTTGTGGGTTGGAAAAACCACGACGGTACAGTATGTCCTTCTAGATGGTGTAGCGGGATGCCCTCCTTAGGATTCTCCTGACTTCGTTCCATTCTATTGGTATGGTTCCTTCTTGCAATTATCTGATGATTTGGGTCATCCATGCCTCTCCCCGTCTGCGGTCGTTGTGATTTGCAGACACTCGAAACGTGGCGTGGGTTGACACAAGACAAGGGTTGCCCCAGCATTTCTCGCTTGTTATGCTAGCCTCTTTGGCAGGGACGTCCGCCTCTTGATTTTCCCCTCGCAAGATGTGTTTTATTACATGGTGGTCTAGCTCATCAAGGAGGGTTTTGGACCTTTTGAGGTAAGATGCAAATCTTTGTCCACGAGTCTGGAATTCTCCAAGGATTTGGTTCACAATCAGTTGTGAGTCACTATGAATACATATCGATTTGACCCCTATTTCTTTAATGATCTCAAACACAGTTATCACTACTTCGTATTCAGCTTCGTTACTGGTTGCAGCGAACTCTAGTCTTAGAACCTAGCTTAACTTTTTCCATCGGGGTGTGACTATTATGACTTCTGCCCCCGAGCCGAGCTCATTCGACGCTCCATCAACCAACATATTCCATTTGATAGTTTTCTCAGTTTTTTCCGCTGCCACCTCATCTCGCATTGTAAACTCGGCTATGAAATCAGCAAAGGTTTGTCTTTTAATCGCTGTGCACAGACATAAGTAATTTCGTGCTGGCTCATCTCAATGCATCATTTTAATAGGCGCCCTGACGTGTCTGGTTTATGTAGGACTTATCTCAAGGGTTGATCTGTTAGAACCCTAATGGAGTGTGATTGAAAGTAATGTCATAAATTCCTGGATGCTATCAGCAGACAGTAAGAAAAATTTTCAATCTTAGGGTATCTAGCTTCTATGCCCGTGAATCTTTTGCTAATGAAGTATACGGGTCTCTGGACACGGCCATCCTCTCGTACTAGTGCGACACTTAGGGCGTGGGAGGACACAGCTAGGTATAAGTAAAGACTCTCTCCATCCATCGCAGTGGAGAGTATTGGCAGCATCTGTAGATGTTCGAGCATATTCTAGAAAGCTGAGTAGCACTCGTCAATCCTTTCAAATTTCCCTTTGTCCTTTTTGAGGGCTTCGAAGAATAGGATGCATTTTTCCATTGCTTTGGATATAAATCAACATAGAGCAACTAACTTTCCAATTAGGCTCTGCATTTCTCTTCGTGTTGCTGGGATTTTGACATCCCTCAAAGCCTGTACCTTTTCAGGATTCGCTTCTATCCCTCCAGCATGTATAATGAAAACTAAGAATTTGCTGGAAGATACCCCAAAATAGCATTTCGGTGGGTTTAGCTTCATTTGGTATTTGCATAATACTTGGAACATTTCATCTAGGTGGCTCAGGTGATCCGCTACTCTTCTTGATTTGATAAGCATGTCATCAACATATACTACTATGGAGTAACCAATTTGTTGCTCGAACATCTTATTAACCAGACGTTGATAGGTAGCGTGACGTTTTTAAGCCCAAAGGGCATGACTTGGTATCAATACCGTCCTAGATCCGTGATGAAGCTAGTATGTTCTTGATTCGGCACATGCATGGGAAACTGGTTGTATGCTGAATATGCATCATTGAATGACAACAACTCATGCTCCGCGGTTCCATCCACCAGTCGGTCAATTTGGGGTAAAGGAAAATAGTCTTTGGGGCAAGCATCAATGAGGTTGGAGAAGTCAATGAAGGTTCGCCACTTTCCATTGGGCTTCTTCACCATGACCAGGTTGGAGATACATTCTGGGTAAATTGCTTTGCAGATAAAGCCATTGGCGAGCAGGTTCTTCGATTATTTGTTGAGAGCAGTTGATTATTCTATCCCCATGCATATTTTCTTTTGTTTGATCGGGATCTTGGTTGGGTCAATATTGAGGGAATGACAAGATATTTCTGGGGATATCCCAATAATGTCTTTATGGGTGCATGCGAATACATCCAAGTTCTTTTGCATGAATCCTATCAGCTGGACTTTGAGGTTCTTGTTCAACTGAGAACCTATCTTTAAAAGCCTTTTTTTGTCACGTTCATCTACCATCACATGTTCCATAGCCTCCACAGGCTCGGCTTGACCTCCTCCTCTCTATCTTTAGGGTCCAACTCGTTGAATGGGTCACTAGTATATTCGAGAGGTGGGGCCTTATTTGATTGCTATGCTTCCACATTTTTGACATAGAGGGTGACCCTCATGCCTTTCCCTTTTTCCTTCTTCTTATTTTGGCCAAGTTCAGTCACATGGCAATCACAAGCTGCGTCTTAATCAACTTGTACTTCTCTTATTCCGTTACGAGTTGGGAATTTCATCTTCAAGCACCATGGTGCCAAGACTATCTGGAAGTCTTACAATATGGGTCTTTCCAAGAACGAATTGTATGTAGAATGTCCATCTACCAGCACGAATGTTTGCTTTCGGACAATTGATCGGGGGTGACTTCCTAGCTCAACGAACAAGTCTAGCTGTCAAAGTGGCATCGTGGCTTCCCCAGTGAACTCGTGTAAGGGGTTATGGCACAGAGATACATCTTTCATTGATAACTTCATTTTATTGAATGCATTTTTGAACAAAATATTCATCAAGCTTCCTGTATCGACCAAAATGCGAAACATCTCCGCCAGGCTGATCCAGGTGGAGATAACCATGGGATCGGTATGCGGATACTGTTTTCCAACCAATCTTCATCATTGAAGGTTATGTCGACTTTTGTCTCCATTTTGTGATGCGTCCTTTAGTTATGGAATGACACATCCTTCCATGTCTTTTAAGGATTTCCCATACCTCTCCATTTTGAACTAACTTCCATCGGCTGTATGTGGGCCTCCGGATATGGTGTGGACAATTATCTTTTCTTGGTTGGATCAGCTCGTGCCTTCTCCTTCCTTGTTTTTCCCTTATGGAGGTTGCCTAGATCCTTCGTGGACTAGAGCGGGAGAGTTGCTCCCTTTCTGCACGTATCGCTTTAGCTTTTTTTTGGATGTATTCCTCAATAAGATCCCGCAAATGCTGGCATTCTTCGATGTTATGCCCATGAGACACGTGAAAGCGATAATATTTCCCGTTCTAATTACGAATTCTGACTCTTTTTTGTACGGAGGGTGTTTGTATTTTGACTCATGCTGAGTAGCCATGTAAATATTCTCCATGGTGCATTCAGAAAAGTGTATGAATCAAATCTTGATCCAGGTCTGTATCATCACTTATTGCTATTTTTAGTTCCAGGGTTGCCTTGGTGGCCATTTTTCCCTTTGTTGTTTTGTTTATTCCCTTCCCTTCGGAATGGGGCACCTATGTTTCCTTGGATGTTGGATGCCTTTGCGAGTTGCTCGCTATGTCGGTAAGCCATCACATCCTCCAATCTCATGTACTTACTCGCTTTATGAAATAAAACCTGAAGAGTCAGAGGCTTTTCCTTCATCAAACTTCTCACGAGCTTTGAATCCAGGTGGACACCTCCGTATAGCACCATTAGTGTAAGCCTTTCATCAGCGTTTGGTATTGCTACTGTGGCAGCATTAAAGTTGGTAAGATATTGCCACAGCGGTTCTCCTGCCTTTTGTTTTATGTCTGACGGGGAATAGGCATCCTTGGGTTACTCCACATGGATTCAGAATTGATTTATGAATTTTGCTTCAATATTTCCTAAGAGCTAATAGACCACGAGGTAGGCAATAAAACCATATGGTTGCAAAGTCTGACAGGAATAGTAGAAAACATTTACACGGCACGCCCTCTGTTGCTCCATTCATGAGCTTGTGCTGGTTGTAGTGCTGTAAGTGGATGATTTGGTCAGATGTTCCTTTGTAGGGATCCATGGTGGGCATCTTCCATTCTCGAGGAGTGGCTGTCGCTTTTATATCCCTGATGAAACAGCTGGACACCCTTGTCCCTATCCCTACTTCGAGTTATTCGTGTTTTAGATATTCCCTGAAGAGGCATGTCATCCTCTCCTCGGATTCTAGGGCAGCCCTAGGAGAAGGGGGCTTCCCTTAGATACTTATGGCATTTGGAACCTTGTTGAGGCTGGATTGGCGATGGTTGGCTCAAGCATGATAGGGTCAGCCATAGTCGATCCTTACTTGGTGTCCCCTTGACTGGATCCAGCTCTTGATGATCTTTTAGGACCGGTTTGGGATGAATACTGGCTCAGTTTCGAGTCCTTGTATCTTCTTGATTGAATTCTTCATTTTCACGGGATCTGTTCCATCTAACGATTCTCCTGATTGAGACATTCCTCGAGATTCAGTATTGTGAGTGGATTCCTCCATGCCTCTCAAGCCTGTTATGAGTTGGTTCACTAAATCTCTTTTATGGGCAAAGAAGCGGTCATTCATCTCATTCGCAACCCTACCTAAGTCTTCTCAAGTGATAGTTGAGCTTGGAGGTTGACAGTGGGTAGCTAGGTTTTCGTGATCTTCTTAGATGGGATTGAGTGTATCGGCAGTGGCCGCGCTCTTACCATTATTAGTGTTATGCCTAGAAGGAGCCATGTTCTAATGCTAAGTTAAGGCTTGGAAGGAGAGTGGACAGAAGAGTTCGACTCTCTACGCCGTTCTCGGTAAAAGCACCAAAAATGATTGCACTAAAATTGGGAAAACACCTCTAAATTCGAATTTGTCCAAGTCATGTTTAAGTTGGCTGAGATGGAGTTTTCCATGTTCTAGCCTGTTAACAGATTGTTTTTATAGTCACAAAATAGTTCATAGGCTCATGATTACAAAGTAGTTAAAGAAAATAAGTCACAAGAAATTTTATAATGGTTTGGCCAGAACGTGCCTACATCCATTGTCCATCTTATTATGCTCCTTTGATTTTATTACAAAAACAAGTTTTATCAGAAAGAGTAAAAGAAAAACTTAGAGTAACTGGGATGGTTAAGTCTCAGCAAAGTTTCCCTCTTTTCTGCAAAAGTCTGTACTTATTGTTGTTGCAGAGCTCTAGTGTTTATAGAGTGATGTTGTGAAGGGTGCAAGTGGAGATATAACCTCCCAGGCTTGGTTCGGCATGGAATTCTTTTGATTTTTTTCGGCAATGAGAAATAAGGGGCTCCTGTAGTCGTTTCTGTCTTAAGGTGCACGCATCATCTTGCTAGTTCAATCATTTAGTTCGGCTGCCCAAGCACCGGACCAAATGCTTGGGCTGGTGTTGAGGGGCTGTGCTGGACCGGATATCTTATCTAGCAACTCTGTGATGTGCCAGACCAGATGTCGTGTTTGGCAACTCAGTGATGTGCTAGACCAGATATCTGGTCTGACATCTCACTACCATGCCAGACCAGATATCTAGTTCAGCAATTTTCAGGGATGTCGAACCAAACACCTTGTTCGTCATCCAAGTTGCCTTTTCTTTTCCTTGCCTTTGTCTTCCTTGGATGCCAAAATACCGAGCCAATGAATCGATCCCTCACCTGGGGGGAACCAATCCCATTTGCTAAATTTGACTAAGTGTGGGATAGGTACCGATCCATCACCTAGGGGGTAACGATCCCACATGTAGAATTTGACTAAGTTTGGGAAAGGTACCGATCCCTCACCTAGGGGGCACCGATCCACATGTTGAATTTGACTAAGTGTGGAATAGGTGCCTATGAGGTACCAATCTCGCATGTTGAATTTGACTAAGTATGGGATAGGTGAAGATCCCTTACCTAGCGAGTACCAATCCCACATGCTATAATTTAATAAATGCTTCAACCTACAAAGGGGATGGGTATCGATCCCTAAGTGTACATCTAGAGTGGCCCCCACTTTTATGACACTCTTCTCTAGCTACATGGAGCCTGATTCGAGTATTGTTCTAGAGTTTCTATTTATCGTATTTGCAACGTCCATATATAATCTAAAGCTGCAGTTCAACCTGCTGTAAATCCATCGCTTAAGCCAAAAAACTCCTAAGCGACTATGCAAAATAGCTTGGGAAACATGAAGCCAACATCAAGGCAAGCCAATATGAAAAGATGCTAAATATCCATGCCTATATATAGGGATTGGTATTGATCCCCCTATTGGGTCGGTACCAATATCTAACCCTAAGGGATATGAAGTTGAGATTTTTTGGGCGACTTGGTCTTGACGGCTAGATTCTATAGGAGAAGTTTTAGCGAGATATTTGGTTGTCTACATCTATAAATAATAAAGGCATGGTTCATTCAAAAGATCTTTTTTCTCTTCTTTCCTGCCTAGACTCTTGCATTTTTTCATAATTCATGGATTTATACAAATCCAAGTAAATTGTACATGTAATCTATGGTATAAATAAGAAAAATCTTTGGAGTGGACGTAGGTCGGAGTACGTCAAACCACTATAAAACCACGTGTGTTCATTTCCTTCTTAGTTTAAATTTGTTTACTTCACTTGTTCTTCTCTTCTACTTTCTATTAGATGTTTGTGCCATTTTTGGTTTAAACATTTTGGCGCTTTCATTGAAAACACTTGAACTCGCTGATCAAAGATTTGAAAAGGATTCTAAATGGCTAGACAATAAACTAGGGGCACTATTACTGCTTAAACTCAACAAAGGGCAGACAGGAATCATCTTTAGGAGCTAATGCCCCATCAATCTACATAACCTAAGATAAGATGGAGACTACCATGAATGGGATGCAAGCTAGGATGATTGCCCATCAAGAGGAGATGATGAATTTTTTTTCAAAAGAATGGATCAAGTAGGAACAACTGAAGTATGTGTAAATCAGAATCAAGAAAAAGAAGTAGGAGTAGATGTAGCTATAACTTTGGAACAGAGGTAGGGATAGGACTAAATGAGCAAAGAATGGACTGGAGCAACCAAGGCCAAACTCTAAGCATACGCTGAGGGTCGGTACTGACCCCCAACGGTTCGGTACCAATCGCCCATAGCTTGGAGGCATGGCTTAGGCCACCTCCAGTGGAGATGTTACAAGTCCAAGGAATGATGCTGGGCATACCACTACAAATAAGAATATGGAGACTTGGGAGGAGGATTACGTGCCAATATTCCCTCCTAGAGTTAGGGGTAGGCCGAGAATGCAAATGGTAGATATCCTTTGGATGAAAATGATAGATTTACTGAGATGATAAGGTGAGCTATAAGAAGTAGATTGTCTAATCGAAGCTTGGGAGACATAAATAGGAGTCCATTTACTTCGAAGATCCGGTACACTAGGAATCCCCAGGAATTTGAATTACCAGTACTAGAGATATACGATGGAAAGTCAGACCCCTACAGTTCATTTGATGAGATACACCCGACACATGGAAGTGCTGGGGGCATCTGAGGAAGTTATGGGATAGTGTCCTCTATATCTGATAGATCTAGCTACGCTATGGTTCAAGAAGTTGGAGAGTGGTTCCATAAGCAAATGGAATGAGTTAGTTGACAGGTTTTTGAGATAACTTCAGGTGCACATCTCGTGACCCAAGAATGTGTAGAGTTTATCGACTGTGAAACAAAGGTCCAGGGAGTCCCTTAGTAATTTTCTAACAAGATGCAATGCAGCGGTCGCCTCAGTGGATAAGCCGAATCCATCAGTGTTTTAACGGAGGGAGTTTCTAGAATTGCAGATAAGACAGATTTGAAAGTTGCATTAGAACGGGATCCACCAATGGACCTCATGGAGTTTTACCACGAATCTGAAAGGTTTCAATGGCAAGAAGACACTGAAGCCAATAAGGAAGAGGTGAATGCTATAAAAAAAAGCCACCTAGAAAGGGATCCAAAAAGGACAAAGGAAAGCAAAGGATGGATGATAGATATGAGGACTGGAAGTGGTAGAGAAGAGAACCAAAATTCTCTTTCTAAACTGATCTAAATGAGACCTTGGAACTGATTTACTTGGATATTAGGGGGCAACTCCTCTACTGAAAACCAAGAAGATGGGAACCTATAGGGCATTAAAGGACATCTGGAAAGTACCGCCTATTCAATGAAATGGATGGGCATAACACAAATGATTACAAGCACCTACAGGATCTGATAGAGGAACTTTCAAAGATAATCGATTATAGAAATATGCAAGAAATCGAATGTGGTGAGGGAATGCGAGCAGCCGTCAACTGCAGCGAATAGTCACGACCTTAGATCAAGCCGAGGATGGTCATCTTTTGATTGGGATGGCAGGAAATTGGGTCTAGTTCTCAAGCTCCATTTTATCTTAAAACAATGACATAATATAGCCTAGACACTTACTTGTGTATAGGATCCTGAACGGTCGCTAGGCATGCTCTGGACTGGATGCTAGACTATAGTGCCCGGTGAGGCAGTTAACTTAATGTTAGGCTTTATATTATTTCTGATATTTGAATTTGATTACTAAAATCCACAGTTAATGTGATGACTGATATTCATAGCTTTAATGTCCCATCTGGAAGGACGGGACAGGTGTGCAAGGTGTAAGTCCCCTTGCCAGAGTACGAGTGGATGGGCTTGTGCGATACTATTCGCTGTAAATTTCCATCCCGAGGGACGGGATCGCAGTGCAAGAAGTAAATCCCGTCACCGAGATGTAAGCGGATGGTTTTACTTGTCATCGAGTCCCCTTATTGGAGAGCAAGCGGATTGGGCTTGGCAAGGGTCCGGAGAGACCACGAATTTGACAGCAATATGTTCCATCTGGAGAGATGGAACCTGAGTGCAAGTGGATGGGCTAACTTGTCATTGAGTCCCCTCATCGAAGATTGAGTAGATTAGGCTCAACTAGGATCGTGTTTTTTCCCAACCGGAGTGCCGGACAAAAGTTCAGAAAGTAATCTCTTCACCAGAGAGTGATTTGATGGCATGCTCATCGTTGAGTCCCTTCATCAAAGAGCGAGTCGATTGGGCTTTACAAGGGCCCAAAGGAGCCATAGATCGGCCTGGAGAGACCATGAGTCTGATTATTGACCCTGAAGTGTTACCAGACCCGAACGGCTACGTATTTAATTATCGATTTCGAATGACCAAGGATTTGATATCGGTTCTGAATGACCATGAATTTGATTACCAGCCTCAAGTGGCAACATAATTAACTATTGATACTGAACGGTTACGAATTCAATAAACGATCCAGAGAGATCGAACCTAAAAATGGAAATAAATTTAACTTTGATAAAAAAGGATTTGAACGCCTTATAATTGGAATAGAATAGACAAATCGTAGATGAACACGGGACGATTCAAAAAGTAATAACTCTAAATGAAACAGAATGATGATGATATATAGATTACACATAGACATAGCTTAAAGTCTTAAACTGTATTGGGTTTTGAATGACTCATGATTAATAAGAGAATCTGAAGGAACTGAATGATTCACCCATATTGAAGTAGCTATAGAGCTCAACTGTCAAAGATTGGAATGACATATCTTCTTGAGGGAAAAACACCTTCCATTCACAAGGCATGCTTCGAGGGCCAAATGTTATCCTGCCTTTTGATGAAGCAGTATGTGGACAAACTTAACAAGTCCGACTTTGAAGTTATCGAGGCAAGTAGCCCGTAGAGATGATTACAAATCTAAGAACTCAAGTACAGTCAAGACTGCAAAGTATGGGCAAACCACCGTAAAAAATTCCAAATTCAGAAAATCACTAAGTTTGGGATAAGTACCGATCCCTCGCCTAGGGGATACCGATCCCACACACTGAATTGGACTAAGTATTGGATAGATACCAATTCCTTACCTCGGGGATACCGATCCCACATAGTAAATTTGAATAAGTCTATAAAGTACTGATCCCTCATCTAGAAGGTACCAGTCCTACATGCTGAATTTGAGTAAGTGTAAGATAAGTACCGCTCCCTCACCTAGGGTGTACCGATTTTGCATGCTGTATTTGACTAAGTGTGGGATAGGTATCGATCCTTCACTAGGAAGTACCAATCCCACATGCTTGAATTCATTAAGTGTTTCACCCTACATAAAGAACTGGTACCGATCCCTAAAGGTACGTTTAGAGTGGTCTCCACTTATATGACACAATTCTCTAGCTACTTAAATCCTGAATCAAGCATCGTTCTAAAGTTTCTATGCATCGTATTGAAAATCTCTATCTACAGTCTAAAGCAACAGTTCAACCTTTTGTAGATCCAACGCTTGGGCCAAAAAACACCTATGCAACTATGCAAAGCAACCTTGGAAGCACGAAGTCAACATCAAGGCGAGCCAACACGAAAAGTTGCTAAATATCCCTTCCTATATATAAGGATCGGTGCCGATCCCCCATATATGGGTCAGTGCCAATCCCCAACTTAGGGGACATGAAATTGAGACTTTTGGGCAACTTGGCCTTGGCAGCAAGATTATGCATGAGAAGTTTCAGAGAGATTTTTGGTCATCTGCCCTTATAAATAAAGAAGGCATAGTTCGTTCAAGGGATCTTTTTTATTTTCTTCCCTGCCTGCGCTCTGCCCTTTTTTCATAACTTCATCGATTTATACAAATCTAAGCAAATTGTACTTGTAATCTACAATATACATCAACAAAATCGTTGGAGTGGACGTAAGCCAGAGTATGCCGAACCACTATAAAACCTTTTGTGTTCATTTTCTTTGTGTTTTCAATTTTTTTTTCTTCACTTTTTATCCACTTCTAATTTCTATTGAGTGTTTATGCCATTTTTGGTTCAAACATCTTTGATGATGTTTTATTTTATGAATGATTTACCCATTTGAGATTATTTCATAGTTTCTGATTTGATGAGATTTTATATGGTTGTCGACATTTATATACTAGGTTTTGTGGTGTTCTACAGATATGAAACTTTGGGATTATTGAGATGAAATTAGTATATTTACATGTACCTAGTATAAATAGTGTTCTATATGTTATTGACCTTAGATTTAGATTTACTCTGACCTATTTATTATCTATATAATACCCAAGTCGGTCCGAGACATTTCAAGTGCAGGGAGATGAGACCAGCATGCATTTACCAAGCATTGTGGAGACTAGTTATTCTATAGTGTAGTATATTATCTTGTTTTATATAGTCTCATTATATGTATGACATGTGATGTATATCAAAACTTGTATATTTATGTATTATATATTATCACTACTATTGACTCTGTGACCTCTAATATTTCTGCATATTATTTATTGTTCAATCTTCTAGATGCATGTGTTTATTTCTATGCACCAATACTGAGTATGTTTTGTGATGAGTTATATCTGATGTTTTAATATGCACTAGTGTTAGCCTAACGGAATATTCACGCGTGAACCCCATATCACCATATTCTCCGTATTATTCAACAGTATAACTCTTTAGTACTTTTGAATAGTATAGGTATAAAGATGGGGGCGTTAAGTCTTACTTAACCAGGAGGAACATGTATCTTACAAATTACTTTAGCATCCGAATAGGACTTTGCTCAAAAATCTCCAATAGGACTTCACAAATCAAGAATAATTCTTTGATTTCTAATGAGTTCTAGATAACTCGAATACAGTCAATGGTGGTACAAGACTCTCAATAGTATCCTTGATAATTCAAAATGCGTGCTCCGTTATTATGGAAATGTAACAAGTGATTATTAAGTAATGAATAAGGTTTGAATGCTAGAATGTTTAAGAGTGCACAAGAGAGAATCGAGATCAGGAAAGTGAATTGAGAAAGTTAAAAATGATTTTTGAAGTGATCTCTATATATAAGTATCAAAGAGTTATGTTGAATAGTTACCATTATTCAATCGTAACCATTTCTATTCGCAGAGATGCTCACGGTTAATGGTAACTCTTCGAAATGACTTTTTAGAAAATAGCCAATATAGAGTGATCAGTTGACTGAGTATAAAATGCTAGTATACCGAACAAGAACTTTGAATTTCTTGGAAAATTAAAATTTTAATTATATAATAAAATAAATGAGTTCAGTCGTGTCGGAATAGTTTCAGTCGACTGCCCTTAGTCGACTAAAATGTGTATAAATATTTTTATATATAAAATTTGTTTTAAAACATTCAAGGTTCTTTGATTTTTGAAAATTTATATACGCAGGTGTGTGTGCTTGGGCATATGAACTACTAAGGAGATTTTACAAGAGTATCTAGGACTAAATACATATATTTGTCTTGACGAACCATATTTCTTTGTGGCTTTTGGAATGCAAGCAATGCATCTTCCTCTCTCCTTGATTCTTCGATTGAATAGCTCATTATACGTGCATGGTATTGTATACTAGATATAAACAAAATATAGTTTTCATTATTAAAACATAAAACAAAGGTTCTAATAAGGGTGCCATTAGTAGTTTTTGTACCTCTTTGGAATATCGTGGATGGCTTTACTAATTATTTAGGTGTGTGTACAAGCATTTTTACATACATGTATTAATATATGATATTAATACATATATAAATGGGTTTAAATATACAAATAAATGCACAAATAAAGGGGAAACACTGGACGACCACATAAGGGGAGGTGAAGGCGTTTTGACTATTGATTTTAAGAGTCGCCAGTGATAGATAACTCACTAATAACATTTCTATAAATACCATTTCAAACTCCTTCATTATTCTTCTTATTGGATGATGGAAAAAGGATTTTTTTTGTCCGTTCCAAACCTCTACATACATGATCAGTCCCCTTTGTCCACACTTGAAATCTAAAAGCCTCCTCTCTTCAGTTGGTGATAGTACTATGATCCTTGCATGATCAAGTAGGTGGAACCATATTCCAAGGAGACATTCACACATCGAGGTAAGACAATCATTATGATCATAAAATTGGTCAACATTGTATTTTATTTGATTTTTAACACTTCAACACAATAAATGATGATAGGTCATGTTTATAAATTTATTGTATAATTGTTAAAATTAATAATTGATTAAAAATAATTTATGCACATGAATTGATTTATTGTTAAATTAAACCATAATGAAAATTACATCACGTTATTAATATTTTAGTACACAAATCATATAAACATAACATTCAACTTTTCATCGTTGGAATTTAGTGTTTTTATAACAGTAATTGTTTGCTTTGTATGCATAAATTAGATTATGTATTGATGTGTAAATAATAACTTTGTGATATTGAATAAAATTATTTTGTATTTTATGATTTTGCATAAATAGATAGATTTTGGAATTATTCGTAAATTATGATTTTAGAATGTTAAATAAATTTAATTAGATTTTATGATTTATGTGCATAAACATAAAATACCGTTATGATTTATTAACTAATACATGCATAGATTAAATAAAATATATTTTGGGTTTAATAAATTATATATACATATATATATTCCATTTCAGAACTAATTTTGGAAATAATATGTATATATAATTTATTAAACCCAAAATATATTTTATTTAATCTATGCATGTATTTGTTAATAAATCATAACGGTATTTTATGTTTATGCACATAAACCATAAAATCTAATTAAATTTATTTAACATTCTATATATCTGTATGTGTATGTATGTCATTATTGATTATAGTTAAACCATTATTAATTTTCTTATTGGTTGATGATAGACAATAAGAATGTTTAGAGTCATAGGCTTGTCACTTTAAATTTGTTGTATGGTCTACTTAATTGACCGTCATTTATATATGGGACATTTCACTAAAAGGACAAACTTTGTAGTACAATTAGTTTCCAGGACACACGTCCACAAGAATTAATTTCAAGGCCAAAGTCAGCAGAATAATTATTTTTAAGGACAAAGTCAGTAGTCCAATTACTTTCAAGGACATAATTTTATAGGTTTTTAGGCCTTAGAAACTAATTATTTTGCATTTTTTCCTTAAAAGTAATTATTTCAGTTGTGTGTCCTAAAAACTACATACATTTGCTAAAGAGACCCTTGTGGCTAATTTCCACTTTATATATTGTATATATGCATACATTAGTTGCAAATCCAAACAATTATATGTATGTATACAATTTCCTTATTGATGTTATTTTTATGTCATTGTGTTGTTATGTATTTTTGTATCACAATTGTTACCTTATCATGCCATTTATATCAAGGTGACTTTTCAAATACCAAAAATGATGAAACATAAAATACTTAATTAAATATAACAATACTTTAAACTATAGACATGATTTAATGCTAACTAATTGTTTGCATAATCCCATCTAAGATCTGCATTGGGAACTTTTTTTGAAATTTACCTCATTTTTCTCATTGAAAATATACCTAAACCAACAATGGTATCAGAGCCTAATTGGTTTATATAAATAAACAGCAAGCATTCAGGCCAACTACTGGGCTTTACTATCTAACAGGTGTCTAGAATGGATTGTCTAAGGCTTTGGGTTAGAGCAATCAGTGCCTTCTTCTCCTTGGTTTCAAACATGGTTTAATGGATAGTGGAAGTTTACAAGGTTGTCCTAACTGTAAGGCCTAAAATTGTTTTTGGCCATTGGGCTGATTCAAATAAAATATTTGAATACTATAGAATACTTTGAATTTGAAATTAAATTTAAAATATGATACTTCCTGAATTTAAAAGGATTTTAAATTTAAATTTTAAACATATACGTTATAAGGGTTACAATATACATGTATAATGTATGTATGTATATGTATAAATATAAATTTTAAATTGTTTAAATTTTAAATATGTGTATTAATTGTATAACGTACAAATTTCCAATATTGCTTTCAGAATTTTAAATTTAAATTTAGATTTTTCAAATTTGAAAAAAGTTCAATTAAATTGATTTATAAAAATAAATAACTAATTAAATTTTTAATTGATTAAAAAATATATACATATCTACTGATATGTATGCATGTATGCATGTACATACGCACGTATGTGCATATAACTGTAATGTTATAGTTGTATGATATTTCCTAAATGAGTTTAAGAAAATAATTTGAAATGTTCAAATTTAAATGAAATTTAATTAGATTTTTAACTAATTTAGTAATCAAAGATTAAATGATTTTTTAAAATAAATATGATACATATATTATGTAAGTTGATTACACTATAAAAGTCTATAAATAAATTAGACTTATATGATTATATGTAAAATAAAAACCCAATTATTATGATTAAATATATATATATATATATATTATTAATGTTATAATATATATATATATATGCAGATAATAATTATTGAACATATTAATTCAAAATTGCTTTGAGTTAATATTTAAGATTTAGTGAAATCTTTAATTAAACATATGTATAATATTATGATGTGCTTATGTGCTAGCATTTGTATAGTAGGAGCATGATAAAATTAAGGAAAAGATAAACACGTATTTAGATCAATAATATACTGTAATAAAAGATAAACATAACTTATCAACAAATTTAAAGTCGTTACAAAAAAATGTACATCACCAGAACAAGATGTTCAACAAATCACATTTGTCAAATAAATCAAACCAAGCACTTACATAACCAAAATCATAAAATAAGTTAGACGGAAATTAAGCTCCCCTACTTTTGTTTTTGATGTCATTTCTTCGAGTATCTTTGCTATCAAGGGAGGCTGCCTTAGTGTCCTTGAATGTTTTTGGGACTTCAAACCTAGAGTGAGTAATCCCACAAATGCATGAAGATTCCCTAATACCATCCCAAATTAGCTAGGCATGAAGGGACTTTCCTTTTATTTACCCAAGGAGCAAACCTTTCACCTTGGCCTTTCGATCTTCACTTGAGCAATGGTTAGAGGGTTGGTCTTCTTAACCCAACACTAAGGAAATTAAACTCCTCCTTAGTGTCATCTAAATTTACATACCCATAAACTTCACTTTGTTTCCTCTTGGAGTGCTTCAATTTGCTCGGAGGGTTTGTAAATCAGCATAGGGCCTTCAGGACAAGGGAAGAGAGGACAAGCAAGTGGGGGCAACATCCATCCTAGCAGGATCCACGAGAGAAATCTCACCTATAGGAAGTGAACAATAAAATCAATGTCGCATCTGCTTGAAGATGAACAAATTTGACCGATGACACATGCTTATGGAATAATATGCAAACCCACATTAAGAATGATCGACATACTAGAGGTAACAACCGTTGAACTTCCTTCTTCTTGGGAAATGGAAAACTAAAACTTTGAATAAGTAGATCAAAGGGAACATAGGTTACATGCTTTGACAAGAATTGATTGAAAGAGGCCATGAGGGGAACGTCCTCTAGGGTCAATTCCTTCTTTGCTTTCTTCCTTTTATCTTTCTCAATGATATTGTCTAAGCCAATGTAACTTTCTGAATGTCTCCTCTTTTACTTTAAAGAAGCTATCCTCTACTTCCTTGGGCTTGAAAGGTTTCCCTTTAATCTATCTTGCCTCCTTAGCCTTCTTCACTGGGCGCTTATGGATCAAAGTAATAACCTCATTAAAATTGCGACAGTCGACGGTGGCCTTTGGTGTACATTATTATAAGTATTATATAGAATTTTTCCCATTAAGTCCAGCAATTTCCCCAGATCATTAACCTCTTCATATATAAAATGGTCCTTAGCCTTAAATTAGCTAATTCTTTATCTTGCTTGGCTCGTTCAAGTTGTTCAGTCAAGGATGCCTTCCCGGAAGTGACCAAGGCTAGATGTTCCTTGAAACATGTCTTCTCTTTCTTCCTTTTGGCCACCACCAAATCAAACATTCTTTGTCCAAACTAGGACATCCAATTTATGAACTAAGTCACCAATCTTCTCTTCGAATGGGGAGGCCATCTTCTTTGTTAATTTCTTGATCTTTCCCGCCTTGCTTGAAATTTTCCTTTTCACCTTTTTAAGATGAAATCCATACTCATCTCTCATTTTTATGGCTCTAGCACATGTGCCTTCTTAGGCTCCTCCATCTCTTAATCGTGCTTTTGAATCCATCCATCTCTATTATGAATTTTCTTACTATGATCAAATATGAGACATTTCCTTTCAGCTTACGTATGACGAACCATCTCACATGCCTTAACTACTTTAGCATGAAATTATGACAGCACATATAAATCAATAATGATCATGGGGGTTAGTCAATAGATCAGAGAATTGTCGGGACGGAGGACCAATAAGCAATCGTGTTATAGGATTCTTGGGAGAGTAGGTATACCCTGCTTTCCACATCATGATGGCAAATAAATGTAACTAAACTAAATGGTTTGAATTTAATGTTTAATGATTTGTATTTTTGAAAATATAGTTTTACTTATTAGGTATATTTAAAAAATATTTTATTTAAACGAATTGAATTAATTAACAAATTATTTTGAAAGGATATACTGAACTCAAGTTAATTTTTTAGTGAACATAAAATATGTTAAAGTATAATTTTTTATGTTATGGAAGTAGCCAAAAAATAAATTACATTAAATTAATACAGTGGGTAACTAATTAGAGATAAACAAGTATTAAATTTGGAACTGTGCAATCATCAAAATTTAGTTTGTAAAATGAAGTGTAGATCAATTAAAGCAAGATTGAAACATAATTACAAGTGAATTATTTAGAAAAGAGAAATATAAAAAAGGGCATATTGAAGATATTTCTTTCTTAAGGGACTGAACTATAAAATGGAAATTTAGTCTTTAATAGATAATAATTCACTTATTATACCCCCTTTACTATTTTCAATCCAAGACCCCCTTTACTTTTCCCTCTTTCTCAAATACTTAAACTCACGAAATCAATGAAGAGGAAAAAAAACATGCACAAAGCATGTAGTTGACGTCGACCTGGTATAAGGGAGGACGAAATTGCGATGGTAGCTGGCGGTGAAGGGGAAGAGGTAAAACGCGAGGCGATAGTTGGCTAATGGAAGGAGCAAGGAGAAGACATAAATGATTGTGACGTGTGTCCTAGGAAAGGAGCAGCGTGATTGCGGCTATAGTTTGGGGACGATGGTAATAATTCTCAAGTAGCGCTCGAACATTACTTTAGGGACCTATTGTTTGTAATAGCACTCATAACTTTGGCGAGTTATTCCTTACTCACAAATCTATATTTAGGTTATATTTTCCCATAGTATGTGATTATGGACTATGATGTATAAAATTTGATTGGCAAATTGATTTAATTGGTCGTTCTTCAACCAATCATTTTGGTGAGTTGTTAAACACATCTTTATTTAGGTTTAAATACATTACGGTTTTATCTCATTAAAATGGATGACTTAGGTGTTTGGAATATTAGAACTGATTCTATGTTTGACCACGGATTTTCACGTACGTTGAAATTTACCAAATTGTGAAGGAGACACTATCCAATTGCACTAAGATTCTTGTAGCATGATTGTATAATATATGTACATTATTTTTGTGGTCGGATTTCACCAAAAAAAACTTGGATCACCAGATAATTCTCTATTAGTAAATGATATTTAGTGGTGTAGTTTTGCATTAGACTTTGCGATATTGGTTGTTCTAGTGTTTTAATTAATTTAAATGCTTTTTAAAATCCTTAACATGATTTTTATTTATTTTTTATTCTTATTAAAATTATTTTAGAAAACTTTATTAAATTTTTTTTAATTTTTTAACTCATTTTCTTATTCTAAGCTTTTAAATGAGTTTTATTTATTTATAAAATGCTTTGAAATCACTATTATAATTCTATTTTAAATATGATGGTGTTTCAAAAGGAAAAATAAAATATTTTATTATTTTACAAATACAATATGGAAGTAATTTTTTCATTTTGAGTTATTATTATTTTAAAAGTTATTTAGATATTTTAAAAAGAGATTTCAATCCTTTTAAACTATAAAGCTCATTCCTAAAAATAATTATAGCGTTTCGAAAATGCTTGAATAAATCTCTTTCTATAGGTTGGATCCCTTCAACCTGCTTCCCTGCATCAAAAATATTATATAATCATAAAATATAAACCAATCACTACGAGGCTAGATTCGCATATAACGGGTCATCTGCTCTTACAAGGGAATGTAATAAGGTCTCATCCGCTTCAATAGGCAGGAATATATCCAACTAATAAATGTAATAATTCATCCAAACAATCATTCAAATATTTTTATCAACTATATATCATACTAGTGATCTAAAAAGGTGAGTTTAACTCACCGAAATTTCTTGTGGTCGTCGAGGCATTCCGGTTTAGAACTAAAACTAGACAACATCCGATTTTATCCCAAAATTCAGCTGTCTCCAATTTCATTCAAACCAATTTCATTATGAAGCTTTCGCGATACAAGCGCAATGCAAAAAGTTTCATTCCAATCGAACCTCGTATGAAGGAGTTATAAATTTTATTAGTTAACGATAAATAAAAGTTAAAATTTAAACAACCTAAATATAATTTTAGAATTACCCTTCAAAACTTCTTCTTCCCCAAATCGCCTGATATGCTTCCCTATACAACTCAGTGTACATGAACAGGCATGCATGGCAGCCCTCCTCCTCTGCTCACCTACGCAATCATTCGATGCCACCTTCGGAATCCACTACCTTCCCTCGTCTGATTGCACACCATCACAAAGCCCGTGCCTCTTCCTCTTTGACCGCGCCTAACTGCCAAGGAGCCACCCCTGTCATTATGCAATTGCCACCAAGCCGACGCACGCCACCAAAGGTCAACCGCAAGCGCTAATTACCTCCCCTAATCCAAATATGACATTCAATTCACCCAACTATTCTCCCTTATTCCACAAACCAATGCCCTATCTTTAGGACCAAAACCATGGCCATTGTCGATCTTCAAAAATGATGTTGCAGCCTTCAAAACCAATATCTGCATGAAGCTTTTATCAAATCGTGAATTTTAAAGCTTGTTTATGATTTTTTCATTAAATAAATTTTGAGATATAAATCTTTGAATGTCTTACTCTTTTATTCTCACTAACCACTTATAAATAGTTGAGGGAAGAAATATCATAGAGGGGTGTGGGTTGTATAATGTCTGGTCAGATCAATGGTGATGGGTCAATGGCTGATGTGAATGGTCAGGCGGTGTATGGTTAAATCGAAGAAAATATATTATTTAAAATTCAAAATATCTGGCTATATAATTTCGAACTCCGATCGATAAATGCCACCTGATGTTTTATATGTTATACCCCTATTTCAAATGCAATGGAACTTGTTTCGAGACCTAATTTGATCGCATGCAGAAGATAGCTTTTTGAACCCAATTATTATATAAAATTTTCAATATTAATTCAACACATTTCAATTTTGCATGACCAAATGATATCTTCGACTCCTACGAAATTTGATGACGTATTGTAATTTATTATTAGGGATCCAATGAAACCGGTTTCATCGAAATTCGAGATAGTTCCCCAAAAGACTATTTTTATATGTTATTTAAAGCGAGTTATTTTCAAAATCATTTAAATCACTTTTAAATCCAATTCCAAAGTTTTATTACCTTCATTCTTATTAATAGAAATTAATTAAGCCTTTAAATCATTTTTATCCAAATAAAAACCCAAGATTCAACTATTTAAAAAAAATCAATTACTAAGTTCAACAATTAAATTATCCAATAAATCGCTATAATTGAAATTTGAGTTATTTAATCTATAAAATTAACTTTTCAATATTTAAAATTAATTAAATATCCTAATTTCAAATGATTGAAAATTTTGAGTTATTACAGCATGCCTTATCCACGTTTGAGGGATGGCATGCCTCATACTCGTCTTATGGATGACATGTCATGCACTCGTCTTGTAGATGGTGTGCCTTATTCTCATCCTATGGATAACATGCCTTGTGCTCATCCTATGGATGGCGTGCCTCGTGCTCATCTTATGGATGGCTTGCTTCATGGTCATCTTATGGTTTGACTTGCCTGCTGGTTATCATTTTGTTTGACTTATTCTATACTAGACTTTTGGACTTGATTTGGAGATGCTTGTTTCGCCATATTTTTATGATTGCCTATGGCAGGCATGATATTTTTTATGACATGGTGATTTATGTATGGTTTTGCTATTTCTTATTTCAGGTTGGCATATATATTTAAGTTATGACTATATCACTTGAAATTACATATGCTTTGTTACAATGATCTTACCCTTTGAATTTAGATATAATCTGACCCATTTATTGTTTTAATTATATTCGGGTTAAATCGAGACATGATAGGTACCTGGACTCACTAACTTAGGATGTTGGGCTAGCTTTTGAAAATAGATATATCATTTTGGTCTCATTCCTCTATATATAGTTATATGACTCTTGTATGAGATATCGTGACTCATAATGTATATATCTTTTAGCACTCGTCTAGTACTAGTTATGTGTGCATTATATGTGGGTCTAGTGCTTACATTTTGTAGATTCACATTACATATTTTGTTATGGCATGTATTATATTTTCCATTGATATATTGTATATTGTTGTAATATGGATTAGCCAATGTGTTTATTACTTTGTATTGTGCGTGTACATCCTTTATTACTATATAGGATGTAGCGTAAAATATTTCGATGTTAGCCCAAGGGAATATCATATGTGGTAGCTCCTAATAAGCCTTATTCTCCATATTACTATATAATATTAGTACATAATACTCTTTTTAGTATGGGTTTAGAAGTGGGGCATTACATTGGGGTGATAGAGTAGGTTCAAAACAATATAGAATATATGTGACTTAAGCCTCGACCTAAGAGTGACTTAGACTCTCTATTTCCCTTTGGAGTTAAAGTAGTTACCCTATATAAGAGGGATATTAGGAGCATGCTATGATTACGAGGGAAATCATCTTGGAATGTACTTTTTATTTTTTCTATTATATATTATCCTTATCTCTACTTCTTTTATGTGTTTGTCCATATATGAAATGGAAGTTAATGGAGGTAGTGAAGGAAGAAGTTGCTAGGAAAACCAATAGTTTCGGCATTGGTGATGTTGAGTAAACCTCTATGTAGCTTGGTTGAGAATGAAACAACTTGTTTAAGGAAGCTGTAAAAGACCGTAATCCGAATATTACATTTTGAATACACAACACTAAGTTGTGATAAAGAAAGTTTGAGTAGAAGAATCCAATGGTGATCAGAATGCACAGTAGAAGCTGGTAGATAGTTTTTCGGTGAAGATGTTTGTTTTCTTACATGATTTATATGTGTATTGTTATACTAATGTTTGTTTTTTATTTGGGATTAGTCTAGAATGTGAAAGTTGAGTAGGAGTTATCACTCAAAGAATTTAAAAACCCATTTGAATCAAGAAAATATCAATAGAAACCAACGTTTTCTCCAAAACTAAACTGTTGGGAAATAAAAAATAGTTTTAGGAGAATAACATTTATAGAATATATTAAATATAATCATAATATGGAATATAAAGAAAAAATATAAATAAAATTAAAATATACTTAACAGATTGTGTTCTTGTTTGTGAATGGATCGATGTGGTGTGATGTATTGCTTTGATTCCAATTGGTGGATAAATGGACGTGTATATATAAACGTCATAAGTAATTATTTTTATATAAACACGCACGTAATTTTGGTAAGTGCGAACATTATTTTCGTAGAATGATTGAAAAGGATTTTTAATGGTTTAGTTGTGTTGAATTTTCCATTTTGTGTGGATTATACATTTTTGACGATATGAGTATCTAACTTATTCGATAGGAGTTACTAAACATTAAAACGAGGCAAAACCACCGTAGTATTTTAGAAATGGTATAAGAAATGTTTTACTTGAAATTGTACGTAGTTTTATAAAGTGATATATATAAAAATTTAGAAAATGAAAAAATAATTTTTGTAGATTTAAATATTTTTGGACAATGTTTGCAACCATTGAGTGTTAGTGTGAAGTTGAGATCAAGGTAAGGCGATATTGATATAGTATCCTAGGCAGTCAACTTTGTATCCATTTAGCGAAATGAATTGCCAAAATTTGTGGCATGGCAACATTGTATATTATACTATAAATCAATTTATTGATTACTATATGTAAATATATATTTGTTTATGTTTAAATCGACATAATTTTCTAGTGGAATATATATACATATGGATATATAATAGATTTGTTTTGATGTGTGGATGAATTTTCTAACAAGAATAATAACGTAAAAACATATATATTACCTATTTTATTTATAAAAATTTTCTGCGGAAATATGAGGGAATGTTATGTATTTTAAAACACATTAGAAAAAAATTATGCAAAAATGTTTAGAAACCGCATTCAAAAGAAATAAAATTCATTGAAAAAATAAATAATTATTTATTTATGAAATAAATGATAAATATATGGAGATAAATTATTTGCAACTTTATAAATTTAATTTACTAATGAGAATTTAAATTTATGCAACTCTTAGTTTTCAGAAATAAGATTTTAAAATATACAGTGTTAACAAGGTTTTTAACCAGGCATATTTTAATTGGAAGTAATAAAGTGAAAACGAAAAAGAAATGACTCAAGAACTTGGAAACACGATCAAAAGGAGAAGAGAATAGGGTTCAAGAAGTTTCATATGAGTTTGTGCTAAGTGTAGCTCTTGGTACCGAGAGCTCTATTCTCTAGCATGCGACTTCCAAACCTAATATACTTTATAGCATTACCACAACCAGTTGTCATCAAGTGCTTTTCTCGGAGATTTGACAAGCAACCTTGAAGATTGATGAGAAGAAAGCAAGGAAAGTCGAACAAGATCAGCAATATTAAGTAAATCACCTGAAAGAACTTGATCTTCATGGAAAAGAGTTTGGAGTACATCAAGTAGAAGATAAGAGAGAAAGACAAGTAAAACTATAAGTTTCCACCAAGTGAAAGCTCTCGGTGTCGATAGCAACTTCTCAGTACCAAGAGGTCTTTCTCGACGTTTGGGCCAGATTCTCACTTGTGCACCTCTGGGCTTGGTTCAAACTTTGAACCAAGCAATCCCTTATACCAATAGAGTTTCTCTCTATAAAAACAGCCCTATAGAAACCAAAAGAGGATCTTGGACTCTACTTCTCCTTCATCTTCTTTCTCTCTATAAAATAATTACCTAGGAAAATACGTTTGGTAGTTTTAAGCTTAAGAACCTATCAAACATTTATACTAAACATTTATACTAGTGACTCTAATCTCTCTAAACCTCTATCAAATCCATAATTAATAAAGTATAAAGTTACCGTAGGCCACAGATTGCCAAACTACTAAAAAAAATTATGTCTCTCTCTAATTTTTTATGCTTTTTTTATAGTTTCTACTAGATCTAATTCTACAACAGGTTATATTTGGGAATTGTGCCAATTTTGGCATCAACATTTTGGTGCTTTCATTGAGAAATCCAACACAGGGTTAGATCTATCTTGCTATTTTGGATTTGAAGAGGTCTAGTGGCTAGATCTAGAATTTTTGCTTAAAGAATTGTGAAATTTGATATGTGAAGGTAATACACGCCAGGTTGAAGTCCAACAGATCCAAAGGAGTAGTATGATGAAGGAAATGCTTACCAAGTTGATGTCAGTAATCAACAAGTGATGCTAGGATCATTTGCTCAACAAGAAGTGGTTAATAGAGGATGGATTGATAAGATGCTGCAGGAATTGAACATAAGATGGTGGATATCAAAAAGCTTTAATGGAAAAGATGAATGCTTTGCTAACCCTATAACCATATAAAACTAGGAGAACTAGAAGGGAAACTTCACCGAGATTAGAACAGGAAAACTCCTCTATTTTTTGTAAAAATAGAAGGGATAGAAAACATAAATAGAAGGAAGTAGTTGCTGTAGTTGTTAGAGGACTTGCAGGAGGAAGCAGAGGTGCTCCCCCCACAAGGAGACCACCCGATACCGATAGAATTTCTCTCAGTACCGAATGGAATTTGTGAGATCAGGGGGGATAGGAAGCTAAAGCAATGGATGTTTTGGACTTTGAAGGTACCTACAATTGGACAATGGATATCTTGAGTTGGATGTTGAGGCTAACATAGACGGAGTTCAAATAGCCGTAGTTGGACCAACCACATGCCCATGGAATACAGATCGAGTGGTTCTCCTAGAGTTTGGAGGACCTAGGAATTAGTCGACAAACGGAAACCGGGACCGTTTGCGAAGTCAAACACTCAGTGTAGCCATTGACAGTCAACCTTTGGAGTACCGTTCCAGCGAGGAATATGTAGCTCACATATTTAAATAGTTGGTTGAAGAAAGCAAAGGTGGGAAGAATGAGGACTAGGTTTCGCACTAAACAAAATTCCATTCATGTATAATATTTTGGGAGAAAAATATCGTAGGAAGTTTACAATGCCCACTATGCCATCATACGATCGGACTATCGATCCTTGACAACATTTATTCTAGCATGAATGGCACATGGATGGTGCTGGGGCAACAAATGTTGTTCAATGTTGATGCTTTCCTATCTTCTTGGAAGAAATTGCATTGATATGGTACAATGGGCTCACGTCGAGATCCATATTGACTTTTAATGGGTTAGCTACGAATATCATGGAACAGATCCGACTGCATGCTGCATGACCCAAGGACGTGATACCCTTGTTGATCTTATCTCAAAGGCCTAAGGAATTACTGAAAGGGTTCTTAAATCAGTTTAATGTTGTTATTATTGAAGTAAGTAATTTGAAGGAAGATCTTGTATTTATGGCTTTGGTTTGGGTATCCACCTAGATATAGATTTTGGAAGATGGTTGAAGATGAAGCATACTACAACCATGGAAGAGCTCCATCGAAAGGCAAATCAGTTTCTCTTCTTGGAGGAAGCAAATTTAGCTTCAGAGACTTATGACGTACAATCAAAGTAGGTTATACAAAGAAATGTCGCGGTTAAATAATCGAGAGGTAGCACTAGTAATGCGGCAACTAATGCTAGGAACTCTGGTAACCAAAAGAAACAAAATCAAGTTCCCTGTGGTCGGTGTAACAATATTAAGAAATGTCCAAGGAACTTGAAACCACAAGATCATATTTCTCTAAGTGATACATTGGAAAATATATACCTAGCTACTCAAAGAATGGAATGATATAAGAAACTGGAAGAGAGGCAACCGGGGAAGAAAGGCATTTAGGGAAAATTTTCATTTCCATGAAACTCATGGACATGACAGAATGAGTGTCGGCATTTAATGACCTCGTCGAAGAACTGATAAGGAAAAATAATCTCAAACAGTATATTAAAGGACCATAAGAAGGGCCCAAGTTCCAAGTCTACCAGAGCCGCTTGAAAAGGGGATCAATCTGAACCAAGCAGAGAGGGACCTAAGCAAAATGATGGAAAGTTGACAATCAATACCATAGTTGGAGGACCTCATCCGGTGGAGACAAGCTGAAGGGAAATGAAATAATAAATAAGCTTGCTAAAGCACATACCACAGGAGGGCTACTTTTGCTGTAGAACATTGAGCCCCGGCCAATTAATAGAGATGATAGCTAATGACATCATATTCATGAATAAGAATGTCGATGCAGTCGAAGTGCCATCTTCGACCCCATAGTGGTAACAGCTGTAATTGGACCGGAAACTGTACGTCAAGTCTTAATAGATACAGGGAGTTCTATGAACATACTGTTTAGGAGAACATTCGATCAAATGAAGATCAACATGAAGGAGGTGGTGGCTTGGAAAACCAAAATATAAGGGTTTATAGGTGAAGCAAAGTATCTAATTTGGATGATTTGTTTGCTTGTAGAATAAGGCAAAATAGATCGCATGATAGTCCAAATTCATAAATTCGTTATTGTTGACGAGTACGCAACATATAGTGCCTTCTTAGGTTGGCTAGCTCTAGAAAATTTCACAATATCATTGGCGCCTTGGTGTTTAGTGATGAAGTTCCCTACGTAGAATGTTGTTGGATCAGTAAAAGGAGACCATAGCATTGGAAGGGAACGTTACGTTGTGGAACTGTGAGAAGCAAGGCGACATGAGAAAGGAAAGAATGTGGAGAGAACTCTTCACATTTGGGATTCATTAGCATAGCAACTAAAGCGTGGGCCTTGGCTTGGGAACCATAGCAAGTTCGACAAATCTATGGTTCCTAGAAAGAAAGCAGGGGGAAGTGTAAGCATCATCGGGTAAGCTAACAGTGAATGTCCCGATCGACATGGACGATCCAACTTAAGTTCTAATGATTGGATCTCGGCACGACACTAGATTACGAAATGAATTGGTTAATTTCTCTCAAGGGAATTAGGATGTATTATCTTGGACGCATTCGGAAATATGTAGGCTATCTTCGGAGATAGCTTGTCATACACTGAATATAAATCTGAAGCATGTCGGTAAAGAAGAGGAGGCGCAGTCTTGGTCCGAAGCGATTCGCTACATTGAAGGAAGAAGTGGATAAGCTGTTAGTGAAAGGCTTTATCCGTGATGCTTTATAGCCCGATTGGGTATCCAATCCTGTATTAGCCAAGAATTTCAAATAGGAAATGGAAAACGTGTATTGACTACTTGGAATTGAATAAGACATGCTCGAAAGATAGATTTCCTTTACCTAGGATTGACAAACTAGTAGACGGACTGCAAGGCATGAATTGCTCTACTCTATGGATGCTTTTTCTGGCTATATGTTGATCTCAATGCATATACTAGATCAAGAAAATACTAGACTTATAATGGACTTAGGATGATATTGACACCATGTTATGCCGTTCGGTTTAAAGGACGCCAGAGCCACATATTGGAGACTGGTAAATTCCATGTTCAAGAACAAAATTGGGCAGATGGTGGAAGTATATGTAGACAACATGCTTGTGAAATCAGGAGTGTCTCAAAACCATTTGCATGATCTTTTATGATGTTCGAAGTTATATAGAAATACGGAATGAAGCTAAGTCCCTTAAAATATTCTTATGGAGTAGCATTAGGAAATTTCTAGGACTTATTGTTAATGCATAGGGCATCGAGGCTAATTTGGAGCATACAAACGCCTTGAGGAATGTAACTACCCCGACCACGAAGAAACAACTTCAAAGATTGAATGGAAAGATTGCTACTTTCAGTCAGTTCATCTTAAGAGCGACAGATAAGTGTATACTCTTCTTCGATGCCCCCAAGAAGGGGAAGGAAAACTTTGGATGCAATCAGGACTGCTAGAATGTCTTGGAAGAATTACTAAGGCAAGGGAAACACCACCAGTTTTATCCAAACTACTTGACAGGGAGGATTTGTTTGTCTACTTAGCAGTGTCGACTCGTGCCCTAAGTACAGCATTGGTACATGAGGGGGTGAGGATTTAAGGAGCAGTTTAATAGATCATCATGTAGTTTACTGGAGTTGAAAAAAGTCGAAGAACTTGCATATTGCTTCCTAATTGCATCCAAGAAGTTACGACCATATTCCAGGCTCAACAATTAAAATACTGACGTACCAGCCTTTGAAGCAGGTGTTAAACCCACCCAAGACTTCGAGAAGGTTGCTAAAGTGGAATATCGAGTTTAGTTAGTACGATATTGCTTACAGTCCAAGAAAACCGATAAACGTATATGTATTGCCAGACTTCATCGCCGAGTCAGTTATTTGTTGATGGAGCTTCAAATAAACATAGCTCAGGAGCAGGAGTATTATTCAAAATGCCGAAAGGATTATCAATCTATTACACATTGAAGCTGGCATTTCCTACGACTAATAACAAAGCTGATTACGAGGCATTATAAAAGGATTGATGATAGCCAAGGAACTGGGGATAAAGGCACTGCATATATTTAGCAACAGTAAACTAATGGTTTGCAAATTCAAGCAGGAATAAGGCAAAGGGAGCAAGAATATCCCCTTATATGTAAAAAGCTCTAGAACTACTTGAAGACGGAGAGCATTATACGATAACGCTCATCCCTTGAGAAGAAAAAATGAAGGCTAATTCATTAGCTAAGTTAGCTAGCACTAGGAATTGCAACTAATGGGATTGGTTCCGATGGAAGTTTTGATGGATCCGAGCATAGATCAGATGGATGTCAACTGGGTTCTCGTGACCAAAAAAGAGGAGGAGCCACGAATGACCGCAATCAAGGACTATCTGATCAATGGAACTCTCCCGAGATACATGAACGAACAAAAGAAACTCCTTCGAAAGGTATCACAATTCACGATGCAAGACGAACTAATGTATAGAAGAGGATTCTCGACTCCTCTGCTTTGGTGTATAGAAAAAGATAAGGGTAAGAAGATCCTCATGGAAGTCCATGAGGTAGCTGCGGTGGTTACATTAGGAGGTAGATTTTGGCAAAGAAGATAATACGCTACAGCTATTTTCAGCTAACAATAAACCAGGATGCTGTTGATTACACCAAAATTGCGACAGGTGCTGGAGGTTTGCAAAGATTCTAAGAACCCCAATGATGAGACTTAGGCAAATGGTCAGCCTATGGCCATTTGTGATTTAGGGAATCAACATTATTGATGTGCTACCAATTGTGAAAGGAGGAGCCAAATATGTTATCATTGCAATGGATTACTTTGAGAAATGGGTTGAAGTGTCACTTTCCACGATTACAATGAAAAAGGTAATCGATTTTGTAATTGAGAATCTTGTTTTCAGCTTTGAAGTGCCCTAGAAGACCGTCACAGCCAATGTAACTCAGTTCGAGAAAACTAAGTTCAAGGACTTCTACAAGCCATACAAAATCGAGAAGAGCTTCTTTGTAGTGGCACATTCGCTGGCCAACAAGCAAGTGGTAGCAGTGAATAAGATTATCAAATCTACCTTGAAAAAGCAATTGACTATACAAAAGGCAGCTAGATTGATGAGTTTCCACTAGCGCTATAGGCCTATATGATGATAAATATGTCTACAACTGGACACTCATCGTTAGCTTCGACATATAGATCGGAAGCGATGATCCCTTTAGAACTAGAAGTCCCTTCACATCGTAAAAAGCATTTCTACCCAAAGGTGAACGGGGAGCTCTTACTCGAGCCTCTCGACTCTGTTGATGAAAAAAACGAAGAAGCCGAATCAAGGGTTGCTGCCCACCAAAATGGGTAGCATGACACTTCAACGCTAAGCTTTGCAACCGCGCCTTGAGTAGGAGATCTCATTCTCAAACTAGTTCTCCTGGATATGGCAGCACTTGGCCTAAACTGGGGAAGGACCCAACACATTTGATCAGAAGTTCAAAGATGAAACTTTCAAGCTAGCAACCGTTGATGGAATCCTAATCCCACATGCTTGGAACTACAACTTATTGTTGCACTATTGCACAAAGACTTTCCCACTTGGTTTGTAAAATAAGCCACCCAAGGATACTGGGGGCACTGTAAATAGGTAGGACGTGCCACTTATTCTGCTCATGAATAAAGTCAACTTCTTGAACTAGTGGAACTATGTTCTTATAAGCAATATTCTTTGTCGTGCGACTAGTGACACAACCAAGAAAATGCTCTGAAATCCTCGAATAGTGCATATGGATTGTGGACTAAAACCACTTGGTCGAAGGGGAAAATCGAATCAAACCATCAGTTGACGGGGAAAATTGACTCAAATCACCAGATCGATATAGAAAATCGACCCATAACCTTTTAAGAACCAGTGCTGCCCAGAGATCGGCGACGTCAGGAAGGTCTAAACCACTGGGTCGATGGTAAAATTTTACTCAAACTACCAGGTCGATAGGAAAAATGACTCCTAACCTTCTGAGTGTTGGCTTTGACCAAAGATAGGTGATATCGGGAAGGTCTAAACAACCAGGTCGATAGGGGAAATTGACTCAAACTGCTAGGTCAACGGGGAAAATCAATTCGATCCTTTTGAGAACCGGCGTTGCTTAGAGGTAGGCGACGAATGGAACATCTAACTGCTGGGTTGATTGGGGTAATTGACTCAAACAGCTGTGCCGACAGGTTAAATCGGCCCAAACCTTCTGATCTCGGCATTACCAAAAGATAGGCAACAATTCGAAGGTTCACCGACCCAATCCGAGAGTGGATCAGATCACTCGGCTCCTACCATTAGGAATTTGCCGTTGCCCGGTGATAGACAGTGTTAGAGGAGGATTTCTTGAATTTGGTTGTTACTGTATTGGTTTCTGAAGATAGAACTTAGTGCACAGTTAAGTTTCCAACTACGAACTTAGAAAAATTCAATTGCAGCCCGGAGTTGGGCAGCACCATGAAAATAATACTTGGAATCAAGTCATGAATCACCGGTTCCTAGAGATAGGAGCTGGTATATGAATGAAAATCTCAACAACAGCGCTAGCAACCAAGTAGAATACACTTGGCCAAGGATAAGCGAGGATAGTCATAAAGGGTCGAGAACAGGAATTTATCATGCTTTTCTGGTCTAGGAGAATAGAAAAACCATGTTTAAACAGGGAGCAATCAAAAAATTTCCCCGTAATGTTGTTAACTTATAAATTCCCAGATTCTAGCATTTGGAATGATAAATCCCTAAACAAAGATAAGCAGGCAAACAACTGGTCAATAGGAACCCGACTAGGAACTGAGGGAATAACCACAGGATTGGTTAAGTAACAGTTTTATTTTGCCAGACAAAGCATTACGGCAGCTATAAACATGGTATGTAACAAGATATGACTAAAGAAATTATAGGAGCACTATTCATATCCATAGAGATGCGGTAAATAAGCATACTGCATAGAAACAGATGTGTATAATATAGAAACACTGCAGCTAAGCTGTTATATTATATACATAGGCAATATTATATCAGTATGCATAGCAAAGTATATAAAGGTGCATAAAAGTAAACGAGAGAACGGTTAGAGGAAAACTTGGTCTTTCATTATCACAACTTTTATATACATCATGAAGCAGGGGCCATACCTGCACAATCTCAGCCTGTTAAAATCAAAAAAGCAAAATGATATAGACTCCACAATACAAAATACATGACTCTTGACCAACAAGCTCCAAGTACTATCTAGTTAGTCTTCCCCTTCTAGCAGTCTTTGCCACTAGAGCCTTCAAGACAAGTCTTATGCTTTTTATATCATCTTTAATCACTCTGCCTGGAAGAGTATCGTCCTCTAAATGGATAGACCCTTCACCAGCTATGATATGAGGGTCGTTAGACTTGCCGATAGGAGCTTTACTGGGCCTAGTCATGGGAGCCCGATCTTAGTTGCTGGAAGCTTAGAGGTAGGGCTTGTTAGAGTAAAACCTATGGGCTTCGTGATGTTAGGCTCAGCTTTCACCTTGAACTTATTGAATCAGCCTTCAACCTCTCCTCCATGCTGAGAGAGTCAGTCGGATCTGAAGCACTGACAATCGTGATGTCTTCACCTTGAGACACGGAGATGTCCTCTAGCCATTCCAAGGCTGCAATCTTCTTGGAATCCAAACCAGGACCAAAGATGGAAGGAAAGAATAGAGTGCCAAGCCTCATTGAACACTAGTCGAAGCGGTGAAGATTGCTTTGGTTCCCAAGCCCTAAGTAGGTGGATGAGGTGGAGGAAGGTATGGTTGTCCTACAAGTTGGCAATATAACTATAAAGTTTGATGGTAGATTCACGAGAAAACCGAACCTTCTCAAAGACCGGGAAAAAGAAATATCCCTAAGGTTAGGCTCCAATCCCTAAAAGAAATCGTCAATTCTGCCTCTTTGATCTTGTGCTCCTCCTATTGACCCATGGAGGAAGGAATGTAGGGCTCATGAGAAGTTATTGTTGTAGGAATTAGAATCACATGAGCGGTTTCAGAGCTAATCCCCGTAGGTGTAGGAGCGGTCACCACAACCCCTCTTGACTTTGGAATAATAGATTCGTGCTGACCCAATGAACTTGGGCCAACAAGTATCTTGGCAACATCAGTACTAGGTACGTCGGAATCACTTCTTACATGCTCTTTGGTATGCATCGTGCCTGATGGTCCTACAACTTCACCTAGAGGATTCTCGTCGGAGCTACGAGTGGGAATCGAAAATCATGTATGACCACTAGAGCTATTGGTATAGATGACTTGGCAATAGCAAATTTATCAGGAAGCAGTAAATTGCACTGTCAGTGATTGTTATTCGTCGAAAGGAATGCTGTGGTGCAGTGATGGAAGCTGATTTCTAATAGACTATTAGCATGGTCTGGTGCTCACCATGAGCATCTCGAGCCGAAGTGCTTATGAAGAAACAAATGATAAGTTAAGGACTTGAATGGAAGAAATCCAGGTAAGATGGAGGAAGAAGTGAAAGAATTTACTTCCAGATCACTAGAGAAGGTTAAAGCGAAATTGACATCGAATAAAAAGTACCCTTTTTTGAAGTATGACTGCTTATTATGAAGCTTCTCAATAATTTTTCACTGGCACCAAGCTTTAATGATCATATAGGATGGACATTCCTGCCTTTGCTTCAAATGCAATGTATAAGCAAGCTCGTTGAAAGTTGGAGCTTGATTGAACTGACTCAAAAAAAACAATATAAAGAAAAATCAAAAGAACGTATCCGTTAGGATGAAATTGGGACAGAACTAGCCTAAGCTCTTGGAGAATCATCTGTAAAAACGGATTGAAAGACAGGATGACACCACCCAATCACATGTACCGAATACATGCCATGTACCTTGGTGGAGGGCGACGTGCATGCTCGGCTCTCGTCGAAAGGAGAACGTCATCCTTAGGGATGCCACGTTGATGACATATGTTTTGGAGCATTTTAGCATTAAAGATCGTAAGCACTTGTTCTGGCTAGTGGTCCAATACTCTTAAATTTATTTACTCGATCAAAGGAAGAGGGTAATTTGCAATCGGCTCTACTGGAATTACCGAGCCTTGCAATTATGATGTGATAGAACGGCTAGGCCTAACAAGAATAGGTGGCAAAACCTTATCTGTAAAAGATCCATCTTCAGGAGGAGTAGACATGCCTTCATCGTACTTGAAACACAGCGATCGACAAACCATTCTAAACAATAAAACATGGCATTCAACATGGTCAAATATGTTTTATTTTGAATAATAAGAACCATGTGACCAGTAATCAGAGTCCAAAGGATGTCAACATGTGTTGACCTATTGGATTTCAATCGTTAACCAGGGCATGTGAAAGTGTTGGTCTATACAGTGTGAGTCCCATGTCCCATACATGACGAATGGACCATCCTGTATAGATTACCTGCTTATGCTAGATAACATGTCACTCTGTAGAATGGAACTGTTGCTCAGAGCGATACGGAAGCCTTTCTTTTCAGGAACACAGGAAGTATAGTAATAAGAAAAGAAAAGTGATGGAACCATCCGACATTACCATTCTTGAAGTGATCTGTCCCACTGGAATTTGAAAGACGATGCAAAATTGGCTATGCTTTGATAGGCGTTGGTCAAAGATGAAAAGCCAAACTTCTCTTCGAAATGGCATGTGTTCAACCTATGCTAAGTTCAAGCTTACCCTAGGTAAAGCCAAACCCTAAAACACCTTTACCTAAAATTTTGACCAACCCCCATCCAGGGCAACCACATCTAGCACAACAACCGATCATTTCCATGCTAGGTGAGATACAACCACCAACCCTAAGGTGCAACAAGAATTCGAGAACAAAGAAGTCGGTGGAAGGAATCGGCCCCAAGTATTTTGAGTTATCGATGAAGGATTTGGCAGTGATCTAAGGCGACAACAACCTGACCAGCGGTGATGAAGATAAGGGATCAACGGTGGTAGGTGCTTGGAAGAAATTGAAGCATGGTCTCGTGAAGTCAAAGATTTAGCAGCAAGAGGTCTTGGGAGCAGAAGGATTATGTAGCATGAAAGCAAAAGTGAAAGTGGGCTAAAAATTCTAAGTGTGGAAGCTTATAAATGCTTTCGAGGGAGATGAAAGGTCTCGGTACTGAGAGCTCGTTTTATCCTAAAATTTGTCAAAGGCATGGAAGAAGGGAGAAGCATACTAGATTAAGGCAATTGATGGAATATCAATTGGACAAAAGTAACATTTTAAGGCAATACCTGAATGATCAACTGGATTCACCACATAGCATGTCAGAACTTGTCTCGATTTAGGCACGCTTTGTTTTTAATTAAAGCATAATCTAGAGGCAAGTGTTAATCGGGTTTTTAACCAAGCAGATTTCAATCGAAAGTTAGAACGTCAAAATGAAAATGAAACGACTCAAGACTTGGAAACACAATCAAAAAAATAGGAGAATGGGGTTTAAGAAGTTTCATGTGAATTTTAACTAAGTAAAGCTCTCAGTACTAAGAGAAGCCTTTCAATACCGAGAGGTCCATTCTCTAGCTTGGGTCTTCCAAACCCTATATACTTCATGCGTTACTACAGCAATTTGTCATCATGTACTTTTCTCGAAGATTTGACAAGCAACCTTGAAAATTGATGATAAGAAAGAAAACAAAGAAGAATCTGATAAGCAATATAGTGTAAATCACTGAAAATAACTTAATCCTCATGGAAAAGAGTATGAAGTTCATCAAGTAGAAGATAGGAGAGTACGACAAGTGAAAACTACTTTCCACTGAGTGAAAGCTCTTGGTACCGAGAGGAACCTCTCCGTTCCAAGAGGTCTTTTTCGATGTTTAGGCCGGCATGCTCACTTATGCATCTCTGGGCTTGCTTTTGAATTTCGAATCAAGTGGGACCCTATACCAGCAGAGTAGTTTCTCTATAAACACCAACACCAAAGTGACAAAAAGAGGATCTTGGAATCTGCCTTCATTTCCTATCTCTCTACACAATAGTCATCTAATAAGATACCTTTGGCGGTTCTAGGCTTTATAACATGTCAATCCTTTGTGCTAGTGACTCTAACCTCTATAAACCTCTATCGAATCAATAATAAATAAAATATATAGTGGACGTACGTCAGAGATTGCCTAACCACTATAAAAATCTTGTGGCTCTCTAGTTTTTAACGCTTTTTTGCACATTCTTTTTGTTTCTACTAGATCTAATCCTACAACAGGTTATATTTGGCTGTTGTGCCACTTTTGGTGTCAACATACAACCTGGTTTATTCATTGTATTTGGGGTATAGCATATAATACATATATGCAATTTTATTAATAAATGTCTTGAATAAATTCATGAGTTATAAAAAATCAAAATGTGTGGTTTAAAAAAATCTTAAAAGTGGATATATATATATGTTGGAAAAAGTTCTCGAATGATTGAAAATAATATTTCAAGTAGTGTTTGATAAGTAAAAATGTAAATTTTTGAATTTATTATGAAATATTTGATTCTTGGAATTTTTTTAATCCATGGGTTATTTTGAAAAAGAAATAAAGTGGAAGAAAAATAAATTATATGAATCTAATATTTTGGAATTAAAGCTTTTAAAGAAAATTCTATATAGATTTTCATATTTCTGAGGGATATTTCTGAAAATGAACTTTGACAAGAAAATTAGCGTTGTTTTTTATAAAAAAATATGCGTATGATGAAATTGTGAAGGAAATAAAATATTAATGAAAAATAATGTTGTTCTTTAATAAGAAGTGTTTTGTAATAAACACTAAATTGGAATTTTGAATCTTGGGATTTTTGAAATTGAAATTGAAGTAAACTTAAAGTTGTGAAAATGAAATTGTTAAGTTTCCAAAAATTTTGTTCTTCCGTCATAATTGTAACATTGATGTTATGATCGAAATCCAACAATTTCTCATTCATTAGAAATATATTTTTCGTAAGGAATAATTTTCCTATTAATTGTATATTTGAAAGTTTGAAGTTACTTGCTGTAAAATGTTGCTTTGAATAAATGAATGATTTTGGATAATGCAGATATTCTTTAATCTAAAACAATGATTTGTTTTAATCATAAAACTCAAATTTTATATTTGTTAGAAACCCGTGTCGTTAAAGAACAATTTTTTCATGAAGTGAAATGCAAAATTATGAGATTAACTAAGGTTAAAATTTAAGTTAAAAATAAAGTACATTGTTTTGCTGAAAATAGAAACTCTTGAAAACTGTGCTATATTCATTTTGTCATAACTTTCAAATGACTTATCTGATTTCGATGATCTTGAACTTTCTCGAAAGCTATTTTAAATTTTAACATCAGCAGAAAATGTTGATTTATAGGGTGGGCATGCACTTTCATAACCATTTTAGATTTGACTACCTATATTAAAAATCTCATAACTCATGTTATACTCCAAATTTTTGTAAATCGTAGGTGGCTTGGAAAGCTAATACACTATGCAACAATTCAATCTTTTAAATCTTTTCCTAACTTTATGTTTTTACCCTTGAAACTTTATCGAAAAGTAGGCTAAATATGAACATTATATTGCTTCTATGTTAAATGGATGTTTGTATCTTTCTATATAAGGCTAACTTGTATCTTGAGATGTGAACAGGTACTCAAGAGAACCATTTGGACTAATTGGTGATGTCAGCTTTCTTTTGATCGCATAGTAATAAGTTAGCCTCGCTTACAATGCTAATAAAGAGGTATATTTTACGCTATATCGAGATATATATATATATATATATATATTGTCATATTGTTTTCCCTATGTTTTGGGATGCCATTTTATTAGGATGTATATATATTATGTGATTTTATTGTGTTGTGATTTTTGAAACATTATCCATACAATGGAGACTTTGTCGATTTTTTTTGAAATATCCAACATTTATAAAACTTTCACATAAATTTGTCATTTGTAAAAAAATAAAAAATCGATGATGGGTGTATTTAAGTTTATAGCATATGATAAGATAGCTGAGAGAAAGCCACAAAAGATTAAGTTTAAGCATGTTAGGGAATTGTAAGAGTACAAATAAAGTTAAAGGTATAAGTTGTGAATGATGTCTTCACTATATGAAGTTGCAAGGACACAATTTTCAAACGGAAAGGTCTATGACAATCTTGCTTTTTATACTGTAATAATAAATAAATTTAATTAAAATAAAATATTTAACTTTGAATTTTGATAATTTTTATTTTTGAAACTATAGTTTTGCTTACAAGGTTTATTTGATAAAAGATTTTGTTTAAATAAGTTGAATTAATTAATAAACTTTTTTCAGAGGATATATTGAACTCGAATAAAATGTTTTAATGAATAAAATATTTAAAAGTTTAAATATTTTTTATATGATTGATATAGTAGAAAAAAAATTACTTTACATTAATAGATGGATAATTAAATAGAAATAAAAGTATTGAATTTGGAATTGTGCAATCATCAAAATATACTTTGTAAAATGAAGTCTAAATCACTTTAATTTAGGTTGAAATATAATTATAAATAAATTATATATAATTGAGAAATATAAAGAAAGGAAAATTTAAGATATTTATTTCCTAAGGGACTAAAGTGTAAAATGGAAATTTAGTCCTTAACAAATAAAAATCTACCCTTGTATCTCCCTTTCTCTTTTCGACCCAAGACCCCTTCACTTTGCCCTCTTTCTCAAATCCCTAGACTCATGAAATCAGCAAAGAGAAGCAAAAAGCATGAGCATTCGCCCATGGTTGACATCGACATCATCGATGGGGACAGGGATGAAAAACCGATGGCAGCTAGTGGTGAAGGGGAAGAGGCTATGACGTGGGAAGGTGGTCGCCCGATGGCACGAGCAAGGAGAAGATGTGAACGACATCGGTGTCATTTGAGAGGTGTAGTGTGATGGCAGTTATAGTTTGGGGGAGACGACATTAGTTTTTAGGTGGGGCTCAGACATTGTTTTAGGGCTGTATTGTTGGTATTGCACTAATCATTTTAGACGGTTATTCCTTAACTCACAAATCTATATTTGACTTATACTTCCCGTTTGCACGTGATTGTTGACCGTTGCGTATAAAATTTGATTGGAAAACTGACTGAATTGGTTATTCTTCAATTCATGGAGAGTTGTTAAACTTAAATCTATATTTATTTTCAATTGCATGCTACAGTTTTATCTTGTTTTAGTGCTTGAATTGGTTGAATTGTGTTTTTAGAATATTCGAATTAATTCTATGTTTGATTGTGTAATTTCATGTATGTTGAAAATTACCAAATTGCAAAAGAGATGCTATCCAAATGCATCTTAATTCTTGTAGCTTGATTGTATGGTGTATGTACATTATTTGCGTCAATGGAGCTTATTGTAGCTCAAGAATTTTTGAAAGGAAAAAAAATAGGTTGGTAAAGGCATTGTTAAATAATGGAATGTATGAGTCATCATGAAATGATAGAGGAAACTATTGATTAGAACCCTTATAGTCATCGCAGATTGATATAAGGAAAATATCAAAAGACAAAATTAAGCTATAGTGGCTCAATAAAACTTTCGTGTATTGATCCAATAAGGCTATAAAATAGTAAAGTGACCCAGAAGCATTTCCTAGGGCCAACGTGAAATAAGACATTAGAGCCATAGTGAATCATTTCTAAAACCTATCGTGAAGCATTTCTTAAAGGTTCCATAAAGTAAGACATTAAAGCCATTGGGAAGCATTTCTTTAACATTCCACGCTTCGAGACTCAAAGATGAATATCAATGATGTTACAGTCATCACTAGAATTATCTTTCAGCGAAGTGAGACCAATATGTTCAAATATTAATAAAGTAAATAGAGCACCAAATATTTTCATTCCATAAATAATTTCTTTGTATTCATTACTTGCATTTTCATCAAAAGTAATCCCAAAGCCATACCCGTACAGGGTTCAGATAACGATAGAAAATAATCAAGTAAGAGTCAGGTCAACAATGATGATGCCACCCGCACTACTTATAAATAGCAGAAATAATAACTTTATTTTCTAACAAAACCTTTCGCTCTGTCTTCGATCTGCATACTATGGCTCTTACTTTTAAACCTGCCCAATTCTATAAACCCAACCTACTCAAATGAGTACCCATGAATTTATAGGGAAACAATAATAAAAATATGGGTCAGACATAAATTCTAACTTTAATAATACTTACCTAAAATAAACATATAGTGAGACCATACCATATTGCATGAAATGGATTTCCCTCTTACTATTCACAATCATCATGGTGAAACAATAATAGTTACCGACGTCCACGGTCCCTATTAAGTTCCCAATTTAGACTAACCCTTAATCTGAATTTCCATCTTCTACTACGCCTAAGGCACAGTCCCCAAGGCACCTAGAATCAGCACCCAGTAGTATCCTCTTGATTCATTAATTAAATTTAGACTGCCTAGAATCAACCTCTTGCAGTATTCCTTCAGTTCATTCATTAATTTTAAATTGAATAGACTTAGGCCCCTACAATATCCTTTATTTAAATGTTAAGCTCTAGACCACAAAATAATAGCCACATATAGCTCGTTTTTATTACTTATTTAAATTCTTGACCGCTATTAAACGACCATCCATATTCCCTAAACATTTGTTTAATTTGAAACTCTATAGAACCCGCCCACCTTAGTTTCTTAGAAGTTAAATGCCGCTCCTCACCTTCCTAAGGTGAGCATTAGAGTGAGTGTTCCACCCGGCATCAATAGCCCTTCCAACCCTACCTTAGAACAAAAGGTCTTTTCCTTACCAACCCTGGCCTCTCCTCAAGTCCTACCTAGTGATTTTATATTAGGTTTCATTCTCACCCTTCATTGGCACATAACCATCCTGCCCCAATCTGCTAGTGTAATACACTCTTCCCTTATTAAATGAGTGCTTCTAAATTATGGCACAGTGTGTCCTTCATATATGGAGGTGCAGTTTAGTCTCTTCCAACTTTACATTTTTGTAGCTCAATATTTCTTGTACATATTGTGATGTAGACTCGCTTTCCCCTAAAAGTCCCTAAATCCTATCAGCAAACCACAACCTAATCACCATATGTACAGTTCTCTTATGAATCGTATGGCTACCGCCTTAGTTCCATACTAAACAAAGTTTGACACACATGACAATGTATTTACATGTGTTGCTACCAAATTCCTCATGATTTCACTTTCTGTTATCAACTATCTCCTTTCCTTTTCTTTTCAGCATTTATATGGACCTGGTCCCCTATTCATCTAACAATTATGTTGCAGTATAACTTTAAATTATAAACGACCGTGCAGTACCCTTTTCCCAAAGCAGTACACGCCCTGTATTATCTAATTTTCTATATAGAGACTTATTAAAACACAAATAAAATTATAAATAACTGTATTAATACATTTTAATCATTATTTTTTGATGTTCTTCTTATTTATCTTCCAGGTATTCTCTTGCGAAAAATAATAATAAATTATATTGATGTTGGAAACCTTTCAAACTAAAAATCCACTTCTAAAATCATGATTAGAACATCATACAAAAAAAATTAGTATAAAGAAATCTTTAGACTAGGGAAACACATCTAGACATCCCATGTTCAACTATTTTTCCCCCCAAAACATTCATTAAACTTTTTGGTTGATAATGAACATATGAAAATCCATAATATAAACGTATATAAGATCATAACGAAACCAAATGGTTTGGAGCAGAAAAATAGGTTTAGTATTATTCACATAAATCTTTAAAATATTTTGCATTTCCTTATCTTCTATTTATTTTCTTTCCTTAGGCTACCACCATTAATGTTCCTCTCAAGGCTGTATTTCATTTATAACAGAATGAATTAAGGGAAAAGAGTAGTACTTATTATCCCACAATAATTTTATCTTGGGCAGTGTTGTCCTGCCTTTTGGCAAAGTCATGATATCATTAATTTAACTAGGGACAGATAGACATTAGCTCGAAGAGCCAATTATGTATGATACTATAGACGAGTCGGAAAAATTTGAACTAGGACCCAATCGAAGTATAGCTAGCATGAAGAAGTTAGCTTGGCCCCGTGAAGTTATATTTAAAATCCAAAGTCAATTTGAGTTGGTACGCACGAGTCACGGATGAAGCAAGGATTTGTATGGATCGACCAATAATGATCCATGGAACAGTTCAAGTCATCGGAGAACATTCAATATCTTGAGATCCATGAAGCCAATTCATGTGAGACTTTTAGAGCATCAACTAAATGGCAAGCGAAGCAGGCAATAACGATTGCGCATCCTAAAGTGGAAATTGGAGGAAGGCTGATCGTTATACACTGATTGTTTTAGATGATTCAACATAGCGATCAGTGTACTTCGGTGTGCGTTCTAGCTTTCACCAAGATCGACCCATATCTCACAATCTACAACTCAAAATGACATCATAATTTAGGAGCAATGTTAAGAGGTTGTGGGACCCTTCAAGAACAATCACATCTTGATTGGAGCCAAGAAAAAGGATCGGCTATCTTTGGATCGATCGTTCCTGGTCATCGAGTTAACATGGTCGACAAATGTGATGGGCCCCTTTGGACCAGGAGAGCCTTCTTGCAAAGTTTCAATCTGATCCATACACGTCTTCTGTTGTAAATACAGCAGGCATAGCTTAAAAAAAGGGATCCCTCTGGCCGCTGGGGAGGCTCTTCCATTTTCATTCTTAAATCTTGTATTAATGGATCCTAGCTGATCCAAACAATTTTGTAATTGTAATCCAGCGCAAGGTCAATAAAAATATGAAGCGGATGTAGGCTAAGATGGCCAAACCACTATAAAAATCTATATGTACATTTACTTTTTTCTGCTCTATTTTTATTTCCATTCATTGTTCAATCTCCATGAGATCGTAGGGTGTTGATGCCCATTTTTGGCGTTAATATTTTGGTGCTTTCATTAAGAGATGAATTCTCAGCTCGATCGGATCTCATCTTCTATTTGTGAATTTTCATGTTCGCTTGATAAGATCCGGCTTTTGATCGACAAGTTTCCCATTCTACTATGAATTAAAAGAGATCTAGATGGAATCTATTTCCCAAGGCCATAAAAGCCTAGCCTACCTCCCTTTTAGAAGAAGGAAATCATGAGATCAGTCATCAATTAGCCATATGTTTAACGAATATGCATACATTTACAAGTTTCAAAGTACATGAGAATGATCAAAAATCAGCTATGGCTCATACACATGCAATGAACGATCGTTCATCATGGATTCATATGCCTTATCGTCTTAAACGAACGTTTCCTATGGTGGTTCACATTGGTCGTTTCACCAACTTGGATATGGCCGATTGTTCATCTGCACGATCGTTTTTCACCTATCGTTCCTTTATGATCATTTTCATATGACTGTTCCAGTTAGTCCCCTCATCAATGATCCTATACGATCGTTTCTTATGTGATCATTCCAGTGGCCAACTTAACCGATCGTTCCAGATTAGTTCATTAATTGATCATTCTGAGATCACTGAATACAACCGATCGTTTTTCTATTAACATATCCATCCTCGTTATCGATGTTTCCAGATAAACTTCCTAACCGATCATTTTGAGGCTATAGAATTGATCGTTTTTTGTTAGCATATCCATTAACAAATGCTCAACCATCCACGTCTGCTTCTTCTGGTAGTCTATAAATAATTGGTATTGAAGTTCCTCGAAGCTAATATCCTATGTCACCATGGAGAGGTTTGGATGAACGCTAAACCAAATTTCATTGGGGTTCGGTGTTGACAAATTTTTGACAACTACAACACCAGGCAAGACCTTAGGACCCTCGCTCTGGACCAAAATAGGATGTGGGTAGGGAAAGTTTTTCCCAAAGAAAACACCAAAGCAACTACAAGCACCGATCACTCGGCCTTCGAATTTAGTGACTCCAAGCAAACCAATGATAGACTCCAAGCGAACTAGTTGTTGACTCCAAGCAACAAGCCAATATTCTCGGGTCCGAATCCAAGTAACTTAACACTAATCGGTCAATACTGGTCCAACTTGCTTCGTTCATATCTTGGGTGTGTGTACATCATTCTCAAGCAGAGTAGCTATAGCTTAAGAACATATCGGATTGACGATGACAGAAACATCCGAATCCTGTCAATAAAAAATCTGATGATTAATTGACCACCTGTGGTCGACCCCCAGTTGAGAAGGACTTGGACAGAGTGGAATAGCGAGCATACGACATCGCTTCACTTATTAATGAGATTTATTACTATCTCTTTTGAATTATTCCTATTTCAATTTCAATTGTGTTGTGAACTACGATCAACTTGAACTAAACTACTTCCAAAACGATGCACGTGACCAAGTGCTTAAAGTTGGCCGTCAGCCAATCTCCGCAGACCGTAATCGAAACTGTGAAATTTTTATCAAGATGAATGTGATTCAACTGTTCATCTGCTACCCTATAACCCTAAATTGGGGTCAAGGACACAGATTGAAAAACCCCGACAAGGTCGGAATCCAATAAAAAGCGGAGTATAAACAATTCAGGGCGAAAAATGACCACCCTCAAGACAACTCTAAGTCCCAGAGTGCGGATTGGAGTATAAACAATTCGAGCGGGAAAACAACTACCCATGAGGAAACTCTAAGTCCTTGGAGTACGGACTGGATTATAAACAATTTGGGCAGAAAACCGATTGCCCACGAGAAAACTCTAAGTCCATGGAGTGCAGACTAGAGTATAAACAATTCGGACGGAAAAACGGCTGCCCATTAGAAAACTCTAAGTCCCTAGAGTAAGGACTGGAGTAGAAACAATTCGGATGGAAAAATGACTGCCCACGAGAAAACTCTAAGACCTCGGAGTGCGGACTGGAGTATAAACTATTCAGTCGGAAAAATGACTACCTATGAGAAAACTCTAAGTCTTCAAAGTGTGGACTGGAGTATAAACAATTCAAGCGGAAAAACGACTGCCTAAGAAAACTCTAAGTCCTCAAAGTGTGGATTTGATTATAAACAATTCGGGAAGAAAAATGACCGCCCACGAGAAAAATCTAAGTCCTCGAAGTGCGGAATGAAGTATTAAAAATTTGAGCGGATAAATGACTGCCCATGAGAAATCTCTAATTTCTCAAAGTGCAAACTGGAGTATAAACAATTCGGGCAGAAAAACGACTGCCCATAAGAAAACTAAGTCCTCGGAGTGCGGACTGGAGTATAAACTATTCGGACAAAAAAATGATTGCTCACAATAAAACTTTAAGTCCCTATAGTGTGGATTGGATTATAAACAATTCGGGTGGAAATACAACAACCCATGAAACAAATCTAAGTTCCCGAAGTACGGACTAAGGCATGAACATAAATCGAGCATGAACCAACCGGTTGCAGAATAACTCTAGCTCCCTAAAGCACGGACGGAAGTGTAAACTCGAGGTATGGATGAACAGATTTCCACTGTTCTCTATCCCACAAACTCCAACCTGAAATTGATGGGATGAATACAAACTACTAAAAGTTGGATATGACAGCTCACAAATGCTCTGGTTCGGTGTTCCATATGACTTAAGGTGATGACCGCATTAAGGCCTTAACGTAAAAATAATCAAAGCAACATCCAAAGTTATAGGCAACTGAGAATATCGCACCGCTAGGTCGATAGTCAATATCAATCCACACCAAACACAAGCGGGTGTGACTTGGACGTCCTTCGAAAAACATCGATCATCGAAGTGTGAATAGGAGAATAAACCAAAGATGAAAGTGACTTGGCTATCCATTCTTCAGTTCCTCGTGCAGAGTAAGGCGACACTGACGCTGAAAGTGGATGTGACTGACCATCCAGTACCCAACTCATGCCCGAAACTCAACGGAGCATTGAAGTATTCCCTTTAAAAAAACAAGAATACTCGCGGCTCGGTTTTCTATAACTTAGCTTGATTCCATGATTCAACAGGGAAGAGTATAAAGCTAAAGTAAACATAACTTTCTTTTCTATTTATCGACATATATCCCAGACTTGAGGGCACGAGAGAAAAACAAGACGAATGTGAATGAACCATTCATTAATCAGCTTTACGTCTTTGGAAATTTGGAGGGAGTATAAACACGACTGGAATGAGGCTCGACTATCCGCGCAATACATTTATCAACTCGAGACCGGGGGAAGAAGTGTGATCGTCTAAGGAATGACCATGATAGCTCAACACTACGACTCATGTCCAGTGTTTACAATGACTCGAGGCTACGATCATAGAGAGGCCTTAAGACGGATTCATGAAATCAGTGCTCAATTCAACAAGGAATGAGTCACAAGTGCATAAAATGAAAAATGATATATCTCAGACATTTAAACAAATAAATGAGGAAATCATACGTAAGAACAAATAAATTCTTATTCACATGGAACTGATTGTTCATCACACATGACTACTCAAAATACAAAACAAAAGTGAAGGCCCACGCCCAAAAAAATACAACCAATTGAAATAGAAATGATTATCAGAATTATTTATAGGTCTGAAGGTTACTTTTCGAAATTTTTATCCTACTTTTTCTTCTTCGAAGTGATTCCCTCTGAACTACCGCTCGACTTCCACTTTGACCCTTTGACGCCTCGGCTTCTCTTCGAAGGAGTCTCCTCGGCTGTATGGATCGCAGCGGTATCAACCTTGGAAGTTGGAGGGATAGAGGCATCTTTAGCACAAGAAGCAAATGGAGCGTCATCTAGAGAAATCATCTCTCCAGGAGAGATTGTTTAAAGTGGGGAAGGAATCGGCTCATCTGGGACCAAGTCAACAAGCTTTCCCTTTACCTTCCTTTTTGAAAGGTCCTCCCTTTCAATCCGCTCCTTCATACTGAGCCCATCGGTGTATAACACCCCCTACTTAGAGGCCCAAAGCTAACGGCCACTGATGATGCAATCATCCATAGTTATTAATCCTCGGCGACCAAATACGGCGGTGTTAGATACATTAATACATAGATCACAAGAATGTGGAAAAAAATTAACAAATTCAAAACACATTCCCACATTCCATTCAAAACATTTCATCTTCATTACATAATCCCACTAACATAAACTACATTCAGAAAAATATAATTATTACACATACGTCAAGAGTGACATTTAAAGATGCTCCATTAGTTGATCAGAGTATATAATAAGGTTAATAAGTCTACCTTTACATCAAAAATACACGGCGGAAAAAGATAACTCTAAATAATTAACCGCCTCCTGCACGCCGTCGGAACCTTTATTCGTCTAAGAAGAGAACCTGGAAACCCTGCCTAAAACTACTCAAAATCAATTGAGTACCCAAGAGTTTGAGGGGAAAACAAAAACTTCGGGTCAGACATAAAGCCTGGTATGAATAATAATCTAACACCTCAATCCATTTAGATATCTAGTGAGACCACGGCGCTTAGCGGAACAGGTTTCCCCTTTACTAATATCCTAAAACCTTTTCAAAACCATATACTGTGCTCCTGCATCCATAATGGTTAAAACATGGCATTTAAAACACTTATGAGGATACACACATACATAAACATCTTGGATTTCCTATCCTTGGTTTAATTGACTCACGGTCGTGATTATAGTTTCTAGGGTCACTATTAACCTATTAGTTTTCATAGGATTATTAGTAACCTTTTTCATAATTTATGGACACCCTATCCTATTTCATAGTTTCCATGGGATCACTGAGAATCTATAGGCCCTTGCCAATTAATTTGATCAATCCATGGGTCCCGTTGAACCTATTGGTCATTCCAATAACTCATCTTTTATCCTAGCTTTCATTGGTCGACTGGGAACCTATGGATTACACCAGTAACTTCCTTCTTAGCCTAGTTTTTTGGGTTAACAAGGAACCTTTTGACCGATGTCGATACTTATTCTGGATATATTTTCATGAGTTCACTACAAATCAATTGGCCGATGCCAACCATCCTTAATACATAGTAATCATAGGTTTACTATGAACCTGTTGGTTATCCCCAATAACTTTCTAAATCATAGTTTTTATGGATTTACTATGAACCTATCTCCTGGACAACTTCAAGGTTTAGGCATCCTATATTTTGGTCTCTCTGACTCCCTGGATGCAATTATACTCATTCAGGAGTGGTCAATTTATATTAACTACTGGGTTAACTTATTGGTTCTTCTACCCCTTTATCCCCAAATGCAGTTGTGGGTCCTTTATCATGTGAATATATTCATATTTGAAGAAGCAAACAATACATCTTACAATATCACTCCTATAGGTTTAAAGTCCTTGAAATACTTTTCATATAAAACATAGTCAATCCCTTTAACCTGTATTTTTATCAAGGCAATACATCTTCAAATTTACATACTTAAAGTTATTTCAAAACTTATTTATTTAGCGATGGGTTTTTTCTTTAAAAACGAGTTTTGGTTTAAAAAGACTTTCGAAACCTTCGAAACTATGCTTTCAACTTCATTGGACAACCTCCTTCGAAAGCCTTAAATTTTGTCCTTAAAACATTAGGCTCTTGCTTTTCGAATACTTTGAAACATCTCTTTCGAAACCTTTCGACCTTGTTAAAGTACTATCATATTAGTATAGAAGCATAGCCTTGAAACAATTTTAAAAAAACCCCTTTCGAAACCATTGAGAGTTACCCTTCGAAACCCCTGAAAGTCCCCCTTTCGAAATCATTGAAGGTTACCCTTCAAAACCAATACCTTTCGAAGTCATTGGGTTTATATTTAAAATAATATTTTTGGGTCAAAGTGAACATAAGAGAAAGCATCTCTTTGGAAACCATTCATCGTTTTATAAAAGTATTGGGGAAATTTGATGGTGTCGAAACTATCCCTTCGAAAGCAATAAAATATCTGGATAAAACAATTAAAGGTTGACAAAAGCCTTTCGAAGCCATTGCCTTCGAAACCCCTAACTCTTTTCGAAAGTAGTAGGAAGTGGCTTATTTTGTAAAAAATTGTACCTTTCGATAGCATTGATGTCCCCAATACCATTGAAAGGCATCAAATCACAGAAGGGTTTCGACTTGGTTGAAACTACCACTTCTAAATGCTTCAATTAAAGACTAAGTAACTCCTTCAGAAGCTACTATTTTAAATAAAGCGGCAGCTCCCGTTCGAAAGCTTCTTAAGAAATACCCACTACACCAAAAAGTACTTTTGGTGGCGCACAAAAAAGGCAACCATAACTTATGGTGGCATTTTAAAGAACACCGTCATACGACATGCAACTAAAAAACTAATATTTTTGGTTGCGTTTTTGCAAACGCCATTGTAATGTGCCTTATTGCGGCGGCAAAAAAAGGCCACCGTAAATCTTTTTTCATAGCCTATTGAAACGCCACCAAAAGTGATATTTTTTTCAACATTTTTTTTTCCATAGCGTTTTCTAAACGCCACTAAATAGACGCTGTTATAGATTGATCATTGTAAAGGCTGTATATTTCACCGCAGCAATATTTTTTTGTTGCGTTTTTTTCTGCCATTATATTTTTTCCGTAGCGTTTGATTAACGCCACTAAATATTTTTTCTTTTCCTTGTCCATCTCTCACATTCTGCTAGCTCGATCACTCTCCAATTCACTTTATTCATAATTTATATTAAACAGTAATAATAAATTGTTCAATAATAAACAAAAAATACATAAACAAACGAACTACCATAAACACAAGTAGTACATTACCATACATTGATACAGAAGTAGTACATAACCTTATATAGTCACACAACTGGTGCTAACAAAACGCTTGTTTACCCATAATTCTTTGTTGCATGCACAAGTGAAAGCTAGCACCATAAAAGTCCAACCTTGTTCTCTTCGAAAATCCAATGCTTGCACAAGTGAAATTATAACATATAGTCAAACAATTATGTTAATTCGTAAGACTTCAAATCTAATATCAAACAACTACAACATTGTACAAGTATATCATACTATTATTTATAAAATTTAGTTAACTTAAACTTGGTTAATTTTATAAAACTTCTTTAATTTTAACAAAACTTAGTTAATTTTTATTAACTTGGTTAACATAGTTAACTTATTATTATTATTACTACTATTATTAGAACTTGGTTAACTTAATTATATTATTATAAACTTAGTTAATTTTAAAAAAAAATTGGTTAATTCATCATCATTATTATTTATAAAACTGTTAAATTAGTTATATTATTATTATTTATAAAATTTAGTTAACTTAAACTTAGTTAATTTTATAAAACTTGTTAATTTTAACAAAACTTAGTTAATTTTTATTAACTCAATTAACTTGGTTAATTTATTATTATTATTATTAAAGCTTAGTTAACTTAATTATATTGCTATTATTAATATTATAAACTTAGTTAATTTTTATAAGCTTAGTTAATTCTTCATCAGCGTCATTATTATTAATTAAAACTTTTTTAAATTAGTTATTATTATTATTTATAAATTTTAGTTACCTCAAACTTAGTTAATTTTGTAAAACTTATTTAATTTTAACAAAACTTAGTTAATTTTTATTAACTTGGTTAACTTAGTTAATTTATTATTATTATTATAAACTTAGTTAATTCGTTATCATCACCTTTATTTATAAAACTTTGTTAAACTAGTTATATTATTACTATTTATAAAATTTAGTTAACTTAAACTTAGTTAATTTTATAAAACTTGTTTAATTTTAATAATTAATTTTTATTAATTTAGTTAACTTAATTGATTTATTATTACTATTATTATTATTAAAAGTCGGTTTATTATTATTGATTAACTTAGTGGAATGATCAAATTATTTCCACTAGCTGTGCATGTTAGGTTCCTTAATTTACATTCACAACTAAGTTAATAATTATTAATTAATCCCAGCAAGTAAATCGTTAACCAAGCTAAGTTAAGGATCTGAATGTGCTCTTATTACCTGGAAAAGCTCTGTAGATCTCTTTGGAAAATTTTCCATTAACCCCAACCACCTAGACTAAAGACTTGACACCTTCAAAATGATTAGCGACTCTTCCATAATGACTTAAGCAACTGCATAAGAATCAGCTTCCAGACCCGTCTACAAAATACAGTTGTGGCCAAAACCATGCATATTAAAAACTAACAGATTGAAGTTGACCGAGTTAATTTTTTTGGTACCACCAGCATATAGTAATGCTATTTAAACAAAATAAAGGACGATGACAACTAATCCTAAGTTCCCAAATGTAAAGTAGTACTGGAAAATATAACTGAATTTTCAAAATATAATATGACATGCATCAGTTAAAAAGATTCACTACGGTTGCAAACAAATAATGTACAACTAAACAGTTATATAAGCAAGATAAAATAGCTAAATATTCATGTACCTGGCTGAAACTAATATCAGGATTCAACCCTGATATTTTTCTATTTTCCGTCTTTCGGACATAGTCACCAGTCACTGCATATCAACCCCACCTTCTACCACTTGACAGCAAATTTTATGCACTTGACTAACACTGCATATCCACTGACCAACATTGCGCATTTCTTTGGACATTTTAGTTCTGTCATACCTTCAACTGCAACTACATCCACAACACTCATATTACAACAACCTTTATGAACATACAAACATTTCTCATACAAAAACCATTTCCATCCACAAAACCATCATTTCTCAAACCATATTCATATTATAGCATTCACAAACATAACACCTCCACTGCCTGAGCCATTCAAAACTGTCACAATACACATTTCCATCCAAAAAATGACCTCAGCACACATGTCCATCCAAAAACCAACACTTCATATACAAAAACCTCCCCTTAACAATCAACTTGCCAAAATTTCAAAATTCACAGCACAACAGCAGCAGCTCCTTCAGTTCAATCCACATACATACCTCTGACCATCAGCAAACACCTCTGTCCATTATAACCAATAATTCCCCATTCCAACTGTTTTAACCATCTAACAGCTACAACATAAGCACCACAGCCATCATTTCACACCTCTTCCTTCAACACAGTCATCTCCCACAGCATTTAACTGTCTGCCTCTTCTTGCAAAACTCTGTACTTCATTATTCATCTCTGATCACAACAGTGCACATTCCTATACTTATTGCACTACCCTATACTTACAGTAACAGTGTCTCTCCTTGCCAACCTACTACCTGCCACAACAACATTCATTGCTTCATCACATGCACATAAACACCATACATACATACATACCATTTCATACTTCATTCCATCACTGTTCTGTGTACTTCCATCATATAACTAGCACTGATACAACAAACCACCCATTTCACCCGCATCTGCTCCTCCTCTTCGCTTCCTTCTATCTACTGCCATTGCTCCTTGCACACAACCTACAGTAGCTACCTAGTCCTCACCAGCATTTGCACTTCAGAAACAAATGCTTACCGCTGTCACTGCTTCGACTATCTCAATTCGACCTCAACTAGGACAATAGCTGAACCAATCTCCTCGTCATCACTCAACTAGCCATGACAATTCTGATTCAGATTCCATTTTTTCATTTACAAAAATATTTATATTTCATTTTCTTTACATTCTCCAATTTCTGTGTTACATTGCATTGAGTTTACATGACCTTCATTGTTTGACACTTACTTTCTCAACACTCGCTGGAACTCTCGTATTAACTCTCATATCAACCCTCATTACAACCCTCATATCAGTTCTCAAATGGATTTTTGCTGATCCCTGTAGTTAAAGAGAGAACATTTCAAGAGAAATACAATATAGTTAATTATCTAGAACATGATTATACAAATAATATATATCAAAAATGGAAGGTATAGTGATTAAACATATTTAAAAACCTGAACTTGTTAGACCACTTATTGACTCTAACAAGGACGAAGCTACAACGACACTTGTTAGGTTGTATGCACAGGTGCCCTAAAACCGATTAAACAACCTTGTCGCCTGAGTGAATATTTTATAATTAAAAGACAAGTGACAAAAATAGTTTGCATAAAGAAATGCAGATTGTAGAAATAACCTTTCTGAAATTGTCTTTTCTAATTTAATAACGGCACCTCCACATATAAAGATAGTAGAAATACATAAAATATTGTTACTAAGATTCATATAGGTGTCTACTGCATAGCCCGAAACAATCACACCCTTTATATACATGCAGGTATTATATAAAACATGTTAAATGGTGTTACCTTATTGTAAGCAAAGAAATAACAAACAAATTCATGCTTTCACTACAATAATGAAGTAACTTTAGCTCTCTCTCCAAATTCATCTAACATTTACATTTATTTATGGAATAAGAAAACAAATAAATACTATTGGGAATGAATTATTAATATATCAGAAACAACTTAAACATCGTTTATCAGTCCTATTAGTAAAAATGAAGAATACATCTGCAAAATTAAGATTGACAAAAATTTAATATGGTGCAAACAAAGATGAAGCAAACATAGAATATGATATATTTGATACAAAATTATCGTTTTTAGAATTCTATCAATAGAATCACTATAAATTTGACACCCTTAAGAGAGCAAAGAATTCAACTATGATGGTCCTCTACCTTTTGCAAAGAACTTATTCTATAAATGGCACATTGAATTAAATAAACAGATCTTGTACCTTCATTACATATCTATGCTATAGTCAAACTGAACAAAATAAACAGAAGTATATGTAGAAGATCGGTAGCATTACAAGTAACATAGGCGACTAACAATAGTAAGTAACTGAAATTAGGAGTGCTTTGTGTACACAAATATATCTATCCGGTATATTGAGTATCTCATTTCCCTAAAATGTTAAGACACCTAGGAGTCTAAATAAAAAAGAAGGGGAAAACATTACATAAACAAACACGTGTAAAGGAAATTGTCCACAGGAGTACCTGAGAATCCCTCATATAATTATCACACAACCAATTTGCAAGAAGTACGAGAAATTCTCGACCCATGGGATCATCACCATGCACATTCCCAATGAACTTCATAATAGACAAAATATTTTTAGTGTCATTTAACATATAAGTTATTTATAATTGAACAATGATGGAGTTGCTTTTAAGAAATCAGAATTATGAAGAAAGCTTAGTACAAGTAAGCTTTTACATTATGCAAACAATTATAACAAACAAGATATTAGCCAAAGAATCCAATTAGCTGGCAGGAAACAGAAATTGCAAGCACTGCAACTTATGGGTAGGTTTCTAATAAATATTTTCTTAAAATTATACTATCAGGCAGTCAATTTCTCCACCATTGTATTGTTATACTAGCACCTCCTAGAATGTATCCTCTTAAAACTTCATGTAAATCCAAAAGTATAAATTGAACTACACTCTAAATTGATTATCTAAACCCCTTTTACTTCTAGACATTTGTTTCGTAGAAAAAATGATATCTACGTTAGTATCGTGTTGATGAATAACAAGCACCGACCCATGTAGCATATAATCTAAAGAAGCTAGAAGATATCCAACCTCTCCAAGCTCTTTTTTCCATGCGCTCATGCCGACTTTTAGGTAAGCACCCGACCCATGTCTCTGTCTTCCTACTATAAATAACGAGTACAATCCATCCATATCTGACAATATTTTAACCATCTCTGATGAGTTTTCTACTACTTGCTCCATGAATGTCACTGTTCCTATTGTCACAAACCTTTACCCAAAATTGTATAATGAGTTAATATTATGCAGTTAGTGCACTTATTTTGATCATCTGTGTCCTTTAAAAGACAAAGAAAGACGTTCACCAGTCAATCGCAGTATGCAAATAAATCGACACTATACATAAACTTCCACTACTTTCTAGATTATTAGCTCTCCTGTGCTATTTCTAGGCTTTGGTCGGATGAATAATGATCTTTATACTATTAAATATGCTAAAGTGTACCAATTAATTTGAACACTATACATTTTTACATACAATTCAAATCATGCTCTAACATGTAATATCTAACCAAGTTATTCAATTCAGAATGATATGTTTCTGTTATTAGTTTTGCAAAATGAATCATGTTAAAATCCAACAACTAATCTAAATAGCTATATCTTTTGGAATACAGCTTGGACCATCTAATCTAAACCACTAATTATTTTAATAGGCAACTCATATTAACTCACAAAACCTCAACACTGACTTTCAACCAGAGCATGTGGTTCAGTCCTGACATATCTAGGCACAAATTTTCAAGTAAATATCTTAAAGAAGTCCACATTAATAGAAGAATCTCATCATTACACAATTGAGAAGCATAAGTCCAATGCGCAAACAAAATCCATCATTCATTTTATAACATAATTGAGAACTATGAAGAAAACTTAAAATTAAAGATGAAAACTTAATAACACATATCTTCTCCTCAGGTTAAAACATGGATCATTCATTTTATATAGCACATCTAAAAAAAATTAATGGACAGTGTTTAGTTTATTCTGGATATTGGAAAAACCATTCGAATAAATGAAGAACGTGATTATTAACTTATATATTCCATTATCATAGTAGCATAAAATTGTACATTAATAATAAACCGACGGGATTAATACCAAGAAGCACTTAGAAAACTTATCAGTTACTTTCCTATTCATAATTCCAATCTCTTGTAGTTTAGTGTTATGGTTTCAAACAAAAATAATTAAAAACCAATTCAACAAGCATTTCAATTGAGATGACAATGATCATGGAAGTGAGATATAGGTTATTGGAACTGTAAAATAATCAAACATATAAATAAATTATAAAAATGTTTACCTTTTTTGGATACAATCACCTGTAGTTTAGGGATTGTATTTCGGTTGAACAAATTGATTCAAAGCGCTGGTAAAAACAATGGATGTGGAGAGCGAGATAAAGACGGGCGAGAAGAGGAGGACATATGTGGATGTTAAGATAAAGTCGTTCGTAAATTTGCATATGAGGACGAAGGCGCAGATAATGGAGGAAGCGTAGATAGGACACAAACTAAGATGGGCAAAAGCGACGATAAGGTGGAAGCCGAGACGAGGCAGAAGAGGGAGGCGGAGAAGGAGGTAAAGTTAGATGAGAATTAGGGTTATGGTGGAAGAAGTGAGAAGAGGAAAATGAAAAATAGATAGCGTGGAAATGAAAAAAGTGCGGGAACTAAAAAAACTAAGGGCTGGTTGCGTTTCTTTTAGAGGAAGAAAGGAGGAGAAATGTCTACGGATACATTTTGCTAACAAACGCAACCATATAGTGCAACTAATACCTAATTTTCTTGTAGTGAAGTAGTCGAAACCACTGGTTTCGACTACTTCGATACCTTTTTATAAACAGGCAAGTGCTTTTCTTTTAAAACAAAACAAAACAAAGGAACCAACCCCTTCGAAAGCTACATTTCGACACCCTACCTTCTACCTTTCTCCAATCCACAACGTACCAGCTAATTGATACCATATGTATTGGTTTACTAGTTTCTACCTAGAAGGTTTCGACTAGGTTTGATGCAGAAGCTCTTAGTCGAAAGGTCCTTCTAAAGAAGGCGAAACCCTCTTTTTTAAGCTGAAGGCTAACTTTACTAAATAAAGTGAACTTTTTGTAACTAACCTGCCCACTTGTAAACACATGATTGGTTACATTAAACTTTCTAATTATTTTACTAAAATTTGCCACATTTTCTCAGATCTAAGATTAAACAACATTTAACAAACAACCCCTTCCTATTGATAAACAATTTTTAGGTCCTCCTTTCGAAATAATTTAATTTCCATACTAAATTAGTTAGTAAAAACTTCAAAAATTCTACAAATTCACTTTAATCATGTTATCTAACATATCAAAATTTTAGAACCAAATTCTTAATATATTTTCCAAAATAAATTTATAAACCCAAATAACCATATTTTCCTTTGAAAATTCATAACTAATTCTCCATAGCTTGCAAAATTATTAAAATCAAAAATCGACTCCAAAATCATATTTCTCATAGCGTATAAGTTTTCCATGGCATTTAAAATCATTTAACCTCAGTTTTACCTTAAAATCGTGCATATCTCCTTCGAAACAATATTGTTTAATCTAAATAAATCATAAATCAAACATATCATCATCCAATATATCATAAAAACGTACTTACCCTTAAATCCAAAATCATATGATTAAAATTTCGAAAATAGAGATGTAGTGATTATTGTTCACCTTAGCGTGGATAAGGAAATTGGAGATTGATTTCTTCTAGCTTGATTCCTAAGTTTTACTTGATTTTCTCTTCTTTTCAACCTTCTTAATGGCCGACCTTGCTCTTTCTTTCTTACGTTTTTGCTTATGATGAAAATGAACGTGTATGGCTAAGTAATAATAGTATAAGGGTGAGAAATATAGGCAGTTATTTACCATAATGACCTTATGTTTAATTAGTTAGCACTTAACCATTTATAAATTCATTCAATTTAATTAAGCACGGTCACCTATATTCATCTACCAAACTTAATCCCCTTATCACTCTACATTATTCTATTTAATTTATTCTAATTAAATCTCATGAATAATGTTACTAAAAATTAGAGGTGTTATATGATGGGATCAGATGAACCTGTGATCATAACTTCCACGTCAAATGGGATTTCGTGGTGCAGGTCACTTCCCTCCTTGAATAATGCCTCCACGAATTGGTCGTCAAAAACGAAGGCATCTTCATGAGCGCTTAGAGAGGCAGATGAAGTTGTAGCTCTAACAGATTCTATCATGACCATTTGCAACTCCAACTATGGCTCTTGTGAAGGGAGAGGAGCAATGCCTGACCGATCCAAAGCAGAGAAAAAATAGGCGGAAAGATTAGAGATATCAACCGATAGCACCCTAACTGTGTGAGAGAACAGAAAAGTCGATGGAATACCTTATTCGGTATAAACTCTAGGTTATGCTAGAGCGTCTTCAAAACTACACTTAAGAATTGGGGATAGATGTGGTTTGTCCTAATCATACCCAGGGATAGTTGAGAAGCTCGCTGCAGAGCTAGACACGACATGGGACGTAGGGGGTAATTCGGCTGCGATATCGAAGTGCGTCGATCCAGATCCTTCACCTACTTCATATAAAGGAGCAACCATAGATTCTTTCTGAAGAGAAGTCTTAATGTCATGTAATATTTCGGGTTCATCGCCCAATAGCACTTTTCTTTCAAGTTTGGCTACATCGACGTCCTCTGAACCATGAAGTTTCTTTTCTTCCACGACAAGAAATTCCCAAGCACGATTGAGCAGGTAAGGATAGTCTTCACCAAGCCACATCAAATTCCTATGCTGGAATTGTAGAGAATGAGAAGCAGGTCAAGTTCATTCATTATAACTTCTCTGACCTTGTCTTGGGTCGCTTCTGTTTCGCATTGAATAAGAACGTCGACGTTTTCGGCCTTTTCAACAACCGCATCTCCCTCCAGCCTAACATGAACCAACTCTTCGCAACAATGTTGAGCAATCTTCTGACCTTCATCCTTTTCTTTAATCATATATTCGAGCTTGGCTTTGAGCTCGAATATTTCCTCAAGGCCACCGACTCATTATCCCGAGCCAAGTCTTGCTCGAGCGCTATCTCCTAGTTGCAATGATGCAATACTTGAACCATATCGAGTTGACTGGTTTTCATCTCCTTTACAGATTTCATGGCAGCATTAGCTTTTCCTTCGGCTTCTATTAAGGCGGTTGGAGAGGCCTCCAGCTCATTCGTTAAAGCGTCGATGATTCTTTTGTCTTGGGTCTCTTGTCGCTTTGGTTTTTCGATTTCTACTGCACGCTCGAATGAAACTTTTGACCTTTTTTTCACTGCCTTCACCCATTCTTGATATTGCATGTGGATACCGGTGATGTAGTCGATGGTCATCTTCTGGACATCATTCGAAGCCCTCTTCAAATTTAGAGAAAAATAGAATCCTTCAAAGCATAAATTTGGAAATCCCTCTTGAAGTTGCGCCATATGAACATTTGAATCAATTGGAAGATCTTTAGAAGTAGCTTCAACTACGGTACTTTCTTTGCTAGGCCAGTGAAGGACAATGTATTCTCTATTGCGGTAATGATCGCTCAGCTGTTGAGACTGAGATCGAATCAAAGATTTTAGAGGCATTGGAGCGGTGGAAGAGCTACAAGGGGCCTCGATGGGCAGATCCCTACATTCAGCTGGTCTTTCAAATTCTTTTCGAGGAGGAGATCTTGATATTTGTATATCCTAAGCAGGCCTGTCCCTATCATCTCTCTCTTAATAACCCCGATCGTGGATGGGGTGGAAGCTAGAATCATAATAATCTTGACTAACGTGGTAGGAGCCGGATCGCAATCCTCATGACTAATGTCGTGCATCCTGCAAAGAATCGAAGATGCTTCTCTTCCTCACCATCATTGCTGCAAAAAAAGTGAATATCTATGAACATTGAGTATTAAAAAGTATAAGTCAGGTACAAAATAGTGTTGTATGGTGCAAGTGTGTGTGAGTGTCCCAGTGTAACCCCTCGACAGACCAGGTGCAGGAGCTTTGCTTGTGTAACCTCCCCTCTGGAAGTTAGGATCTCTAAGCCAATTCTTATGGGGGACTCTGACCCTCCAATGCTCACTTTAGTAAAACGATACGCATCGAGATCAGGTGGAATCGGTAGGTCAGGTCGAGGGTCTAGCTTTAGATTCATCGATGATTAGATTGATCAGAGTTGCGACTTCTTGGAAGCCAGTGTGCGAATGTTTTCTTTTTTTCTCTTGACCACGACCGAGGTTTATGAAGCTTGTAAGGATCTGACACCAACCCCAAGGTCAGGTCTATCATCATCATGACCAGGTGCATCTTCACCGTGTCCTCCAGCACTAATATCAACAGTCTATCGAGTACTCGTGACTGGGGGCACTATGGGACCAGATTGACTATCTCCCTGACCATTCGTGGCCCATGATCTAATCCCAACAATCTGGGTAGTTTTAGTTAGCCCCACGCTGAGGCCCTCCTCTATCAAGCCTAAAGTGACAAGATATTCGTCCCTGAGCAAAAATTCGATATTTCTACCCTCAGGTGGAGCATTCTGCAAAACTGAGACTGCCACTTAGTAAATATCGCTGCTAGGCTGGTAACGACACGTGTAAATGATTAACATTATTTGAAAGCAATCTGGATATTTGTTTCCTATGTTATTATCAAATTGGTGGATAACACTTATGCCTTTCTAGCCACTATCAAGCGAAGCCAAGATAGCGGCGAACCAAGAACCATTCGCTCTTGAAGGCATTTAATTTATTCCATGTGTCAGTCAAAATTTGGCATCTCTTTGCTGACTCGAGAAATGTGAGCGACAAACTCCCTGTTCATCATTTGAAGTTCAGATAAATCGGATGTCTTCGATTGGAGGAGGACGGTGTAGAAACTCTATAAATACCATATAAGTGCAGTTGAGGAGAGCATAACCATTGGATGGAGTTATGCAGGAGTTATCCTTAGATAATGTAAGATATCCCGGATATATGGATTGAAAGGCGAGATGCATCCCGCCCCACTCAAAAACTTGTTGTAAGCTATATAATCTTTGGGAGGTCGATGGGCCCTATCGTTTCATGATAGAACTAATACCCCGCCAAAGGGAATTCCATGCCTATGCGGATTCTCTGGAGAGCGCCTTCCTTAATTTTTGAAGCCACCAAATCAGGAGGTTCTTCAAGGATGATTGTGTCCTCTAAAGTATGGGCGTAGGTTTGATAACTTCCAGAGGAAAGACAGGAAAATTTTAGAATGATCAAGTTGAGGACCAAAGCTTTCCGACTGTTTTGAATTACGATTGAGCGGAAGACTATCAGACTCACTCGCTAAACTAGATTCTATGTCGGAATTAGTCCTATGCGATAATAATCCAGCTGGCATGGTAGTGGAGCACCCGGAAAATCTGGATTGCCTTGCTATTAAACTTAGTAAGAATCCTAATTAAAAGAAATAACATGTGCCTTCTAGTGCATAGTGGTGCTAGTGTTGTGAAATAAAGTGTTGTTCAGTATAGTAATAAGTTGTGCAAAACTAAAGATAGAAAAGACGACAAGAATTAGAAATTTGTCGGAGAGACCGCCATTTTTGACCATCTCGACTATTTCTACGTGATATCGGAAAATGATGCAGCTTGAGTTTCATATACAATTGTTAGCCAACATAAGTATGATTATTGTTTAAGTTACAGATGAGTTTTAACACGGTAGTTAAAGGTTTTAGTTCATGACATTTGTTCTAAGGAAATTTTGTTACTAGTCATGAAGGTCATATAATATGCAACCTATACATGAGCCAAAATGTTCATTCAGATATGAAAGGTCAAAGCCCGGTTCAAGATTTCTCATTAAAGTTCAATTTTATAAAAAGAAAAGTCCACTTATAAACTTGGCCGACCGATCGTCCATGTGGGTTTACGCCGATCATTTCCCAACGTCAATATTGGTCGATTTTTCAAAGTGAGCCTTTACACACAGATCATTTTTAGACAATTTTTAAACACCAACATCCTAGAATGTCACTGACCGTCCACGAACAACCATGTATAGTCGATCGTACAACTCACTTGTCTCTATTTTTTGTCCCATCTAGTGGAGACAAGTGAGTTGGATGATAGTTCTAGGTCGGTGAAGCCATCTGCCAATAGTTCCATTATGAGCTGATCATTCCTTCTCTATGCCTTAGCCTGATCGTTTCATTACCTAACGTATGCCAATTATTTCCATAATCACGAGTGGTTTGAAGTTTTTTTTTTAAAAAAAGAAAAATTGTAAAAAAAAGGAGAAAAAGAGAAATAAAATAATGGATGAAAAGAAAAATGATGAATGAACGTGGGAATTCGATTGCAAATGCGAACACAAAGAGTATCGTAAAGATTGGCGATAACCTGTGGATGTTCGAACACATTTGGGAGCCAATGGCATAAACGTGCATATAAGCATGCATGGGAACAGTTTTAAAGTTCAACCTTTCAAAATCAAGAGAAATTGCAATCAAACCTGAAATTTTCAAATTTGAGAATGGATCAGATAGTAAAAGACTCATAAGTCCAGCATGATTGAATTGTTTATGCATGCAGAATACGACATCAGATTTATAATATTGAAAGTCGATAGAGGAATAGTAATCAATCGAGAAGCAGAATGGACTTCTTTATGGAAATTCAGACTTTCTCGATTCAAAGCACGTCATGTTACTCACAAGATGTACTTTGTGGGGAAAATGTTATCCCGCCTTTTGGCAGAGCCGTGATATCATTGATTTGACCAGGGACAGATGGTCATCAGCCCGAACCAAGACCTAATCGAAGTATAGCTAGCATGATGTAGTTAGCCTGGCCCCATGAAGTTATATTTCAAATCCGAAGTCAATAGAGTTGGTACGCACGAGTCATGTATGAAGCAAGGATTTGTATAGATCGAACAACAACGATCCATGGAATAGTTCAAGTTATCGGAGAACATTCAATATGTTGAGATCCATGAAGCCAATTCATGTGATACTTTCAGAGCATCAACAAAATGGCAAGGGTGGAATGCAATAACGATTGCGCATCCCAAAGTTGAAGTTGGAAGAAGGCCGATCGTTTGGATGATTCGACATAACGACCGATGCACTTCGGTTTTCATTCTAGCTTCGACCAAGATCGACCCATATCTCACAATCTACAAGTCAGAATGATGCTATATTTTAGGAACAATGTTAAGAGGCATGTGGTACCCTTCAAGAACGATCGCACCTTGATTGGAACCAAGAAAAAGGAATGGCTATCTTTCGGCCGATCGTTCCTGATAATTGAGTTAACATGGCTGATCAATGTAATGGGCCCCTTTGGACTTGGAGAGCCTTCTTGCAAAGTTTCAACCTGATCCATGCACGTCTTCTGCTATAAATACAAGAGGCATAGCTTCGGAAAAGGGATCCATCTAGCTACTAGGGAGGATCTGCCATTTTCATTCTTGAATCTTGTATTAATGGATGCTAGCTGATCCAGACATCTTTGTAATTGTATTCCAAGGCAAGATCAATAAAAATATGATGTGGATGTAGGCCAAGAATGTCGAACCACTATAAAAATTTGTGTGTTCATTTACTTTTTCTACACTGTTTTTGATTCCATTCATTGTTCAATCTTCATGAGATTCTACGCGTGTTGATGCCCATTTTTGGCATCAACAGGTACGCACATCCTTTTTCATTAATTCATTATCCCTTTATCTTCTTATTTAGCTCATCTTAGCCCTTTAATTACTTCGTTGAATTATTCAATAATTACGGGTGGTTATAGTCTTCCCTTTTAAGGAATGTGCCTTGAAATTCAATTAAGGCATGATAATGATGTGCCAATCTACCTCATGCTGACACATACATATAAACACATGAGTTATAAATTTACAAAATGTACTAGTGTTATCTACAGATACGACAATCAACCATAATACCCATGCAGGTCTACAACAATACAATTCAATGCATAGCTCATATGCTAACCTAAAACAAACAATTCCGGATAGGTACTCCTAACCATATCCTTTGTTTCATCATCCAGCCTTCCCGATCTATGCTCTAATGGATACATACTAACTTCACTACCTTGTTTTGAAGCCGCTTCTCATCCCATTATACTATCTGAATCGATCTATGCACATTGGCCATATTCAGCCCCATGACCAAGTCTTCTGCTACCCCTAGATTAACCGCTACATATAGACCTCTAATGCATTTCCACAAATGTGAAACGTTAAACATATTATGAATCTCTACAAAAGTGCCATGCTGTTCCACCTTAAACGCCACCTTCCCAACTCTTTCTACGATCGAAAATGGCCCTACATACCTAGGTGCTAACTTCCTAGCCTTCCTAATACCAACACCTCTCACATCAGAGAGACCTTCACGAACACCTGCTTAGTTACTGTAAAGTCTAGTTCCTTTCTTATTCTATTGACATAATGCCTTTTCCTAGACTGTGCTACCTTCATCCTAGTTTGGATCGTCCTTATTTTCTCAGTAGCATCCTTAACCACATTTGGCCCTAGTATAATTCTATCCTCTGCTTCTAACCAACATATATATGAGATACATGGTCTTCCATATAACGCCTCAAATGTGGCCATTCAAATGCTGCTCAGGTAACAGTTGTTGTATGAAAATTATACAATATGTAAATAATCCTCCTCAGATCCACCAAGGTCTGAAATACAAGCTCTTAGCAAGTCTTCCAGACCTTGTTGACCCTTTCGGTCTATGGATGGTACACAGTACTCATGTCCAATAACTTCTGCAAACGATGTGAAAAATCATTGGCGAATAACAGATCTCGGTCGCTAATAATAATGCTAGGCACCCGGTGCAATCTCACTGCTGCCTTCATATATATATATATATATATATATATATATATATATATATCTGCTAACCTCATCGCAGTTGTCATGGTCTTCACTAGAATGAAATGATTGCATTTAGTCAATCGATCAACTATGATGCATATGCTTTCATTCTCTACCCTTGACCTTGGTAACCAGTCTATAGATAATGAATCATATTTCCAAACTGAAATCTCCAAAGATTGTAGGATCCCACAAGGTTTCTGATGCTTTATCTTCACTTGTTGGCATGTAAGACACTTACATATATATTCTCCAACACCCTTATTCATACCTTCCCATAAGAAAGTTGTTTTCATATCCTGATACATCTTAGACCTCCAAGATGAATGGTGAGTTTAAAACGATGACATACATCCAATACTTCCTTTTTTTATCCTTCTACATTCAAGGCATACAATTTTCCATTCTTTAAAGGTCTTCGTATTTCATCAACACTAAACCCCTTTAGGTCTACTGCTTCAATTTGAATCTAGGCTTCTTATTATGTCAGCGTAAAACTTTTCTTCCCTCTACAGTACAATAATTCTTTCCATTATCTTAGGTTTTACTTCTAACCATGCTAGCATCCTAGAAGTACCTCTCAAACCTGCACTAGACCAAAAATGCACATCACATGCAGGAAACGTTTCCAAGACATTTCATTTTTCTACCATAGCCAAAACACAACTTTGTTGTTTTCGGCCTATGACATGAGCCACTATATCCCCCTTCCCTAGGTTATACTCAATCCCAAAATCATATGAAGCTAAAAACTATAACCACAATTATTTCCCCATGTTCAACTCTCTCTAAGCGAAGAAGTATCTAAAGGACTTATGGTCGGGTAAAAATCAAATCTTCGTTCTAAGAGATAATGTATCAAAATCTTTAAGGCGAAGACATCGACCGCTAACTCAAAGTCATGAGTAAGATATCGAACCTCATAAGGTCATAACTGCTGTTATCCATAAAATATTCACAAGAGAAAAGTATGAAAGAATAGGTGAGAGCTTTGATAAAGATCAGAAAGCACGCCAGAGATACCTTTCGAGAAAGGTCAAAAGGACATTCGACGGTGTCAACAAAGAGCTTTCGACAAGGTCCGAGGCTACCCTTCGAAGTCAATATGCAATGCGCTTCCTACACCTGCACTAAACCGTTCGAAATGTTTAGTTTCATGTCGATGAATACAAATTGGAAGACCCTTCAATCGAATCAACTACTTTGAATGCGTATATAGCCTTTCAAAACGTCGGAGCCACTCTCACCTATGAAGGAAGAACAATAATCTATTACTATAAAAGTATAAGGTATCGAACTAGTCAAAGCAGAAGCTTTCGAAGGAGACCATTTGCAATAAATCCTTTTGGGTGTTTCAACTCCTTTGAAGCTGAAAGAAGGCATGTTTCGATAGCAACGAAGGTCAGCGCCCAGGTCGATTAATTCAACACATCAATACTCAAGTCAGAAGTGCATCAATAGGCCTTTCAACAAGGTCGAAAGGCTATCAAGCGACTCCTTTCGATACAGTAGAAAGGAAACAAAGCAAGAAAGAGAAGCCCAGCTCCAACGGTAGCAGAATAATGACTAAAACCCTTTCAACCAAGTCAAAAGGTATGGCTCAATAGACAATCAAGAAGGAAGAGAGGTGACCTTTCGACCATATCAAAAGCATGGGGTTAAAAGTTCCAACCCGCATCTATAAGTATGACCCCAGGGATCAGTTATAAGGGATCTGATTTCTTTCACTTTTTACTTGTTCTTTCTTAAGCTTATATACCCTAGTTCCCAAATCCAATTGGGAATTTGGTCAATTTGTACAATTGAGTTCCCTGAAAAAAGGATTATGATAATCGCGTTTACTTAGTAGCTTGGATTTCCTTATTTTTTTCATGAATATGTCAATCTGCAGTTGAGTTGATCGAATAGAGCATTTTCGACCAAGTCGAAACCCTAAGTTTTCTTATTTCCTAAAAGCCTTAGCTCAAATCTACTAAATTGAAAGTGTTACGCCTTTCGACAGAGTCGAAACCTTTTCAATTGGTCATTTCCAAAGTTTATTAGGTCCCTAACCCAAGCTCCCTTGTCCATGTCGAAAGGTGGTTCCGACAGAGTTATTAACGAAAGGATTTACTGAAAGAGAAACTACCCTTTCAACTGTGCCGAAAGGCACCTAAGATGAGTTTCTAATCACTTATACTTATCATAAAATCTTTAGCAATCTCCGCCCATTCAAAGGGAGGTTTTGAAAGCACTAGTCATACTCCAATTTGAAATTTGTGGTGTTGACAAGTTCTCTTATTAACATTTTTAGCACTACAAGGAGGGCTTGAACTTCCGACCTTGTAGTTACTTCATAATAGGTTAATTGTATAAATTTTTTCGTCCAAATAAAGAAGATGGAAGGAACAAGGAAAGATAATGATGTCTCAAATGAAGGAACTATGCCACAACCAATTTTGGAAAACAATATCGTCCCAAACTTTGACTTGGAAAATATTGAAATTGGATACCCTTCAACCCAGATAAACAATAAGATTCAAGTTCATAATCTACAATGATAAATGATAACATGTGAAAATTGCTTGAAGGGGTTCCATCTCAAGAATTGCTAAGGGTCATGGAAGGAGGAGATGAAGCATAACCTCCAAAGGAAGATCAATACGACAATCAAGAAAGTCAGGTTAAGAGAACCATTGAGCAATTAAACAGTTTAACTATAAAAGATAGTGAAGATCACCACGACAAAATTCACAACCAAGTCACAAAGGTTACGATAAAAAGCGTATTCAATGAATTAGGGAAATATGTTATCTTGCAAAAGGCTCCTTTTAGAAGAAAATGTAGCAGTTAGCATCCCCCCTCACGTTCAATTTTCCCCACTAAAGTATGATAGAACTACCGACCAAGAGGATCGCTTAGTGGCTTTTGAAATATGAGTGGATCTCTATAACACCTCTGGGGTAGTTCGTTGTAAACTTTTCTTGGCAACTTTCCAAGGAGCAGCAATCAAATGGTGCAGAAAATATCGAGTGAAAACCATCAATTCTTAGGAACAATTCTCTTATGACACTGTGACACAATTTTGTTCATTTAAAGACACAATTGTGGGCTTTAGTTTGTTAACTACTATCAAACAAGGATCGGAAGAACCACTTGATAAGTATTTAAAGAGGTTCAGTATAGAAGCATTAAAAGCAAAAAATGCAACCGATAGAGACAAGTTGATAGCAGTTCGCTCATGGTTAATCAAACAAACCCTTTTTGGGAATACCTTTATATTAATGGATGCAAAGATCTACGATAATTATATTCCTATGCAGACAAATTTATCCGACTAAGTGAAATGTGCCATGACAGGAAAAGATCACGATAAGGCATAAAAGAAGAAAGTTGACCCCGATCACTCTAAACAAAAGGCGGTGAAAGGGTTTGGAAGATAATTCCAGAATCCAACTATGTAGCCTTGAATCAACCACTTTCTCACATATTTGCTACAGTAATAGATGATGAGGGCTTCTCAACTACAAATAGAAAACAAATCCAACCAGAGCCTAAAAAAGGGGAAGATTAATGCTATTATCACAAAGCAAATGGACATAAGACCGATGAGAGTAGCGAATTGGCTAGAATAATTCAGAATATGATCAGGTTAGGTACTTTAAAAGATTTCGATAAAAAGGCTTAAAAGACCCCATGAGGAGGCCAAAATAGCAACTTCAAAATGTGGATTCCTTTAATGAAGCCTTGCGGCATTAGTTTAACTATGAGCTTTCTTCTTTCATAACTTTCTAACTTGATTTGTACTTTGATTTATGCTGAATATTGGGCGTGTATTGATTTAAAATCCAAGTGTCATTACAGGTAAAACAAAAATAGTCCACAACATTCAACATTCTCCTGAAGCATTACAAATTTCTAGCTTCTTGCAAAAGACAACCCAAATGCCTGATATGAGATGATTATCAAATTTACAATCGACATAGTACAAAGGCCTTTTTCCATGGGCTATCAGATTGATACCAATTCTTCATCTATTTATGAGAAAGATTGCGTAAACTACTTTTAATTTTTTCGAAGAAAATTTGTTTTGAAAGAAAATTTTCAAACATATTTTCACAAAAAGACTATTTTCAAGATGCGCAATCATCCAAAGAAATCATATAGCATTAATGAATGCAAATAAAAGATTTTTAACTAAGAAATATCAAAATGTCAAAGTTTTCTGGAACCATAGGTGGGGAAAAGCCTATTCACACTTTATCCAAAAAAAGATTTAAAAACCTACTAAAAGTTCATTGACAAAAACTAGGACAAGGAAATCCTATACTTGCTAAAAAACCGTAGGTTCATGAATCATGACCTCCTAGTCTTTTATTTAAGATTGGTATTTCCTTTATGAGAAAAACAATTTTAAGCCCTTACCAAAGGCACCTTCGGGAAGAAAGGTCAAATCCTCTCAAGCCTTTACCAAAAGCATCTCGTAGGGATAATCAAAACCTCTAACATCCAAACCACCTCTTAGGGGTTGGGTCAGGATAAGCACCCATCAGCAACCTTCTGGAGGAAGGTTAGCTTAGCATACACTAAATCCCTTAGAGCCAAGGGAAGCCCAAAAGAGGCACAAGACAAAAGAAGAAAGATAAAGATGTCTACAACTCAAAACAAAAGTCAAAACCCAAGAGAATAAAGGGTTAAAGAAAAAATTCTAATGTAAGACAAAGTCAGAACCCAAGAATAAAGGGTTAAAGAAAGGAATCTATCCATCATCTAAAGTAGAGATGAAACCCAAGAGGATGGAATAAACAAGGGCAAAGGGACTAAACTGTCCAACGCCAAAATATGGAATGGACAAAGAACCAAAATCATAACTAGAAAAGACAAAAATAGGCTAACAAATCTTAGAACACCCAACGCTTGATGAATGGTTTCCACATCAAAGGATTAAGAAGAATGCATTCTAAAAGGAACACATGGGACCAGAAAATGGGAAAAGGAATCCATAAAAGGATAACAAAGATATAGATCTATACAAAAACCAAAAGAATATAATAGACAATAAGTTATCGCTAATGATCATCAAGGCTTCACTCGAACATTAGATTGAATAAACCATTCTTGAGTCCCCAAACTAGGGACCCCTTTGGAATAGAAGAGCCTAGATATTATGTATGGAACCACTATTCCAAATAGTTTCATTTCTCTACAAAACTACTCACTACTAACTTATAGGTCCAGGAATCTTCTGCTTAAACTTATTAAGTTTACCTTTACTGGACAGATTTCTGATTTTATGCTTATTCTTGATGAATTTATAATAATTTATTTGTTAGATGAGACCCTGACAAGATTCTTGGTTAAATTTCTAATTTGTTATCATGAGAACTTCACTCGAGGTTTTATCAATCCTAAACCCATATATTGACTTTTATGATAACTTATGGGTTTTACATTCTTAGTTTCATTGGTGAATTTCCATAAGTGGTTTTTTTTTTACTGAATTCCAGGTTTCGTGGATTACCAATTCCCTTATTGGCTTTTATGATGATTTATGGACTTTATATATTTGGATTTTCATGACGATTTCTCATTGATTGTTTGTTTTTATGGGTTCTTGTCTTCTAAACTCCTTTATTGGATATCCATGATGGTTTTTGAACCTCCCATTGATTTTCTAACTTCGAACAAGAATAAGTTTAGTATATTGTTTTGTGGACGCGGTTCCAATAGGTTTTTGGTTACATTTTTGAATTTTTCAGTTTCTTCTTATAATAATCTTCCATTTCAATAGAATATAAGTTTCCCTGGTGATTTTTGTGAAGATTTGTGAATTTCACATTCCTAATTTCCTTACTTAGGTTTTTGATGATATTTTATCGGATTTTTGACTTGATGAATGAAAACATTCCCCGTTGATATTCATAATGATTTATGAATTTTCAATTTCCATATTGGATGTATGATAATCCCTTATGAGACTTTTGATTTAGTGAATTCCAAATTTCCTTATGGAGTTTTATAATGATTACTGAATTTTGTATTCTTAATTTCTTTAATGAATCTTTGATGATCTCTTATTGATTTTCTAATCTCTTATAGCATTTCAGATACAATGAATTATGAGTTTTCTTACTGGATTTATAATTTTTATGAATTTCCTTGATTAGAATTTTGATGATCCCTTTTGTTTTTCTACACTTCCTTGTGGATTTTGGTGATGATTTATGAATTTCATATTCCTGATTTCCTTACTCGGATTAATGTTGATCACCTATCGAATTTTTGGTCTTATGAATTCTAAAAGTTTTACTTGCTTTTCATGGTGATTTGTGGATGTCACATTCTTGATTTCATATACAGATTTTCGGGACGAATTCTTGATGGACATCTAGATCCTAAATCCTCTATTCTCCTTATTGGGTTTCATATTTCTGATTTCCTTATAGAATTTTTGATCATCTCTTATCAGATTTATGATTTTATAAATTTTAAATATCGTTATGGAATTCTCATGATAATCTACGAAATTTTTATTGGATTTCTGCATTTGAATTCTATGTAAGACTTTCCCAATACCAATTAGACTTTCATCATAATGTAGGATGGAAAATAAAGTCATAGCAAAGAAACTAGATAAGACCATAGAAAGAATGGAATTAATACCTACAGGATGAATGAAGCCTAACTCAAGAAAAGGAGATTTATGATATATGATAATTGTTCGAGGGTTCATTTATTTGAGCCACTGTTTTTAATCAGGTGATATTGTTCCACGTTCTTAATAAGAGAGGTCTAATCACATGTTATTCAAAATACTTGATTCAAAGATGCTACTAAATAACATTTGGAACATTGACTTCACAAGTTTAGGATTATCCATTAAAGTTTCATAATTAGGTGTGATTCTCGTAAAAATTATTAATTGCTTTGCAGGAAGTAGAGAGAAAGAATCATTAGAGTTTTTGGCCTAAAGAGCAAAAGCTTCTTGGATACTAGGGGGCTAAATGCTATGCATAAAATATACATAAGAAAAAAGTATGAAAGAAAGGGTGAGAGCTTTGACAAAAATCACGCCAGCGATACCTTTCGAGAAAGGTCGAATGGACGTTTCGACACCGTCAATAGAGAGCTTTTGACAAGGTCGGAGGCTACCCTTCAAAGTCAATATGCAACACGCTTCCCACACGTGCACTAACTTTTTCGAAACGTTTGTTTTCGTCTTAATGAATACAAATCAAAAGAGCCTTCAATTGAATCAGCCCTTTTGAAAGCTTATACAGCCTTTCGAAACGGTTAGAGCCACTCTCACCTATAAAGGAAGAATAATATATCTATTACTATAAAAGCATAAGGTATTGAATTAGTCAGGGCAGAAGCGTTCGAAGGAGACCATTTATAATAAATCCTTTTGGGTGTTTCAACTCCTTTGAAGTTAAAAGAAGGCATGTTTCAACAGCATCGAATGTCAACACCCAGGTCGACTGATTTGACACATCAATATTCAAGTCAAAAGCGCAATATTAGACCTTTCGACAAGGTCGAAAGGCTATCAAGCAACTCTTTTTGATGAATTCGAAAGAACAAGCAAGAAAGAAAAGCCCAGCCTCCAACGGCAGTAGAAGAATGAATTAAACCCTTTCGACTGGTCGAAAGGTATGGCTCAATAAACACGAACGAAAGCAGAGAGGCCGATCTTTCGACCGCGTCGAAAGCTTAGGGTCAAAAGGTCGAACCCGCACCTATAAATATGACCACAGTGTCAATTGTAAGGGATCTGATTTCTTTCACTTCTCAATTATTCTTTCTTAAGCTTTTAAACCCTAGATCCTAAATAAAATTGGGAATTTGGTCAATTTGTATAATTGAGTTTGATAAAAAAGGACCGGGACAATCTCTTTACTTAGCAGCTCAGATTTCCTTATTCCTTCATAAATATGTCAACCAGTAGTTGAGTTAATCTAAGAGCGCCCTTTCGACCAAGTCAAAACCCTAAGTTTTCTTATTTCCTAAAATCCTTAACTCAAATAAACAATATTGCAAGTGTTACCCCTTTCAATAGAGTCAAAACCTTTTCAATCAGTTATTTCTAAAGTCTATTAGGTCCCTAAGCCAAGCTCCCTTGTCTATGTCGAAAGGTAGTTAAAACCGAGTTGTTATCACACTTTTTGGTCAAAGCTGGAATATCAACAAATTGGCAAGGAATGATGGATATCAGGATTGGAGATCGATTGGAAACCAGGTTGCAATCGATGTCGTTAAAATTTGGCCGAGCTTCGATCAGGACGGAATCGATTGGAGATGATGATGAGGACTAGGAGAGGCTATGTTTCAAATTTCAGGTTAATCGGAGTTCGTATGAAGGAGATATGATCGATGCAAGGTAGGAAGAGCATGCTGTTCGTATCCATCGGTGCACAGGGATGGTTCGTATCGATACATTACGTATCGATCAGGTAGTTGGTGTTTCATATCGATCGGCTTTGTATCGATCAACAGAAGTTCGACTCGATGGGGTTTGCATCGATCAGGTTTTGGTTCGACTCGATGGTTTCGTATCGGTCGGGATGGAAAGAAGCGACATGTCTCGAATCGATACTCTCGTATCGATAGCAGAAGGATTTGGCACTTTCGTATCCATCAAGTAAAGCTTTCTTCGTATCCATCAGGTAAAGCTTTCTTCATATCCATCAAGTAAAGGCTTGTTTCTGTCTATCAGGTAAAACCTTGTTCGTATCCATCAGGTAAGGTCTCGTTCGTATCCATCCCAAGGATGAGGTTCGTGTCCATTTTCATGACCACTTCGTATCGATCCCCCCATACTCATTTCGTATCCATCAGCACATATGGAAGCGGTATGAAATGTACTCCTGGAGTCGATGCGAAGAAAGACACGAGTAGATGGATGCGAATGAACGATGTTATGAATATGAACAAGCATGAAATGCAGATGCGAGCAAGGAAGATCCACGAATCCAGGGAAGAAGCGTTCAACTCGGCGCGCAAAGTGGACTAACCCAGTCAACACGCCATAAAGATCGGATCGATCCAGGAGATTAGCGCCACGTCATCACGCGTGCGTGCTTCTGATCGAGTCGAATAGGATGGATTCGAACTAGTGGATACGAACGCAACAGCACTCGTGCAAATGCAATTCGTATCGATCATATCTTCCAAACAGCTGATCCAAATGCAACGAATTTTTCACAGCAGCTTGCATACAAGGTATAGATTTCTCCTCCCAAGTTTCAGCTCGATTGGATCGTTTTTTGATGGATATGAAATCATTTTGTATCAATCTCAAATCGAGTCGAAACTTGGTAGGGTCGGTCGCGTGGGCCCACTCACGTGCCAGAAAAAATATCCCAAAGTTTGAGCGCGATCGGAGCCTCCTACGCCTATAAATAGTACCCTGAAGCCTACGGAAAGGGGATCTTTTGCTTGCTCAACGCCCAGACTCTGCCAGATTTATTTCTACATTTCAAAACAACTATTGTACTCGAAATTCATCATTGCTACTGCTGTAATCATCTGTAACCAGCAAGGATAATCAATAAAGGATGAAACTTTGAAGTGGACGTAGGCCGGAGATAGCCGAACCACTATAAATCTTGTGTCTCTGTTCATTACTTTTGGATTATTGCTTGTACTGTGATCTGTGATTTGTGTTTGGGATATTGCTGATTTATATTCATATTTTGGTGCTTTCACGATATTTGAGGTTTGTGACCGATTTTGGCGCAAACACTTTGGTGCTTTCACTGAGAACAACTAGCACCCGCTATATCAGAACCAAAGTTCAGATTTGAAGAGTTTGAGGAGTTTGGATTTAAAGACAATGACTCGACTAATAAGGCAAAGAGCCGAGAGAAGCCAACAAGGAGGAAGCCAGGAGGCATCCTCTGGAGCAGGAGAAGGACAAGTCTCCGTCTACATCACCAGAGATGAAATGGAAGCTATGGAGAATTCATTGCAAGAGAGGTTGTTGAAGAGTCAACAGGATATGATGCAGACTTTCTTCGAACGGATGAGAGCTGCAGGGATGCAGAACTTAGGACCAGCAACAGCTGCTGTTAATGTGGAACAAGGAGCTAGGGTTATGGTACCCAATAGAGGACAGAGTACAGAACCGGAAGGCGATCAACGAGGGCTTGGGGGCGGGCCCGCAGGATCCAACACATGAGGACCTTTGGAAGGAGTTCAACAGGCTAGAGCCAACATTGCTGCTAATGAGCCACATGAAGAATATGTGTCGGAGTTCCCTTGGGGGCATGGGGGTAACCCCTGACAGACAATACTGGATTAGTGGAGATCATTAGAAAAACCATGCATGGAGGCTTGACCAATAGAGACTTGGAAGGAGTGAACAGGAGTCCATTCGCTCGGGAAATAAGGATAGCTCAGAATCCATCTAAATTTAAGCTACCTAGCGTGGAAGTATATGATGGCAAGGCAGACCCAACTAATCACTTGATGAGATACACCAGACACATGGAAGTGCTGGGGGCATCGGAGGAAGTAATAGCTAGATGTTTCCCTTTGTACATGACGGACTTAGCTGCAATGTGGTTTTGGCAGCTGGAAGAAGGATCTATCAGGACTTGGAGGGAATTGGTGGATAGGTTTTTGGGACAGTTTCGGGTTCACATCAAGAGACCAAAGAACGTAATGACGTTAACGTTGGTAAAACAAAGGACGGATGAATCACTTAGAGCTTTTCTAACTCGGTTCAATGCGGCAGTTGCTTCGGTGGATCGGCCGGATCCATCAATGGTTTTAATGGCGGCAGTGTCAGGAGTGAGGGAGGATTCGGATTTCAAGGTATCTTTGATACGAGACGCACCACTGGATCTCGGTGAATTCTTTCACGAAGCTAAGAGGTTCCTCCGACAAGAGGATGCATGTGCATATTTAAAGTTGAAGGAGGTGAATGCAACTGAGGGTGGAGGACCATCCAGCAAGGGTTCGGATAAAGATAAAGGAAAAAGGAAGTTGGACGATGATTCTGAAAAAGCTAGGAAGCGATGGAAGGATCCAAAGTTTTCTACATACACAGGATTGAACGAGATGCTGGAGCGGATATACTTGGATACCCGGAATCGCCTTCCTTATCGAAGGCTAGCAAGAGAGAGCCTTCTGAACAAGAGAGGACATCATGAAGGCACTGCCTATTCCATGATTTGGATGGGCACGACACCAACAGCTGCAGGCACTTAAAGGACATAATCGAGGAGCATGTAAGGAATGGATAGTTGCGACAATATGTCGGAACTCGAAATGCAGCGGTGGAGCAGGAGCAGCCACCACCTACCTCGAACAACGATGGCGTGAAGTCCAGGGATGATGGTCGATTGATTATCCATTGACCAGGATAATATGAAATAAGTAACAAGCTACTGACAAACGGCAAAGTCATTTACACATGTTTGGGGACGGAGATAGCCCCTAGGCATGCTCTGAATGATGATAAACTGCGATGCTATGGTTTGTGAAATTTGTCTTTTGATTTTGGATTGGACACTGATTTTTATGGTTTTGTTTTGGAGTTTGGATTAAACTCTTGGTGTTTCTTGCTTTCTGATTTGGATTTTCGCTTGGATGATTGTTTTCTGTTTTGGATGCTAGTTTGGATTTCTGATTTTTTTGATTTGATTTGAATTTTGGATTGGATTTTGATTGGATTTTTATTTGGCTTTTGATAAAAGGTAGTCGGGTACGGATTATGCCTGGCAAGGGGTGAGTCTCTTTGCCCGAACGTGGTAAATTGACTCATTCAGATCGCTGAATATGGACTATGCTCAGCAAGGGTCCGGAGTGACCAGGATTCGGCCTAGGACTTAGGACCCATATTATCGATTATTGTTTTAGGTCGTTGAGCATGGACTATGTTCAGCAAGGGTCCGGAGAGACCAGGATTCGGCTTAGGACTTAAGCCATGGCATTGTAGAACGTTCAGGGACACTGGACCACGGTCGTCAAGTGTGGATTACGCTTGGCAAGAACCCAGAGAGGTTAGCTCAATGTCCAGGGACACTGGACCACGGTCATTAGGTGTGGATTGTGCTTGGCAAGAGCCCGGAGAGGTTATGTATTTGGACATCGACCCGGAGAGGTCCTGCATTTGGTTATTGGCTATTGAATAAGGATGGATTAGGACTCGGTTGTCGAGTTCGATTAAACATGGAATTGGCTATGGACTTCGGATATCGGATTCGAAACTATTCAGAATATGCCTTCTTATCACAAGGCATGTTTTGGGGGGAAAATGTTATCCCACTTTTTTGTCAAAGCTGGAATATCAACAAATTGGCAAGGGATGATGGATATCAGGATTGGAGATCGATTGGAAACCAGATTGCAATCGATGTCGTTAAAATTTGGTCGAGCTCCGATCAGGACGGAATCGATTGGAGATGATGATGAGGACTAGGAGAGGCTATGTTTCAAATTTCAGGTTAATCGGAGTTCGCATGAAGGAGATATGATCGATGCAAGGTAGGAAGAGCATGATGTTTGTATCCGTCGGCGCACAGGGATGGTTCGTATCGATGCATGTCGTATCGATCTGGTAGTTGGTGTTTCGTATCGATCGGCTTCGTATCAATCAGCCGAAGTTCGACTCGATGGGGTTCGCATCGATCAGGTTTTGGTTCGACTCGATGGTTTCGCATCGGTTAGGATGGAAAGAAGTGGCATGTCTCGAATCGATACTCTCGTATCGATAGCAGAAGGATTTGGCGCTTTTTTATCCATCAAGTAAATCCTTCGTATCCATCAGGTAAAGCTTTCTTCGTATCCATCAGGTAAAGGCTTGTTCGTGTCCATCAGGTAAAACCTTGTTCGTATCCATCAGGTAAGGTCTCGTTCGTATCCATCCCAAGAATGAGGTTCGTGTCCATTTTCATGACCACTTCGTATCGATCCCCCCATACTCATTTCGTATCCATCAGCACATATGGAAGCGGTACGAAATTTACTCCTGGAGTCGATGCGAAGAAAGACACGAGTAGATGGATGCGAACGAACGATGTTATGAATATGAACAAGCATGAAATGCAAATGTGAACAAGGAAGATCCAAGAATCCAGGGAAGAAGCGTTCAACTCGGCGCGCAAAGTGGACCAACCCAGTCAACATGCCACAAAGATCGGATCGATCCAGGAGATTAGCGCCACGTCATCACGTGCGCGTGCTTCTGATCGAGTCGAATAGGATGGATTTGAACTAGTGGATACGAACGCAACAGCACTCGCGCAAATGCAATTCATATCGATCATATCTCCCAAACCGCTGATCCAAATGCAACGAAATTTTCACAGCAGCTTGCATACAAGGTAGAGATTGCTCCTGCCAAGTTTCAGCTCGATTGGATCGTTTTTTTAATGGATACGAAATCACTTCGTATCGATCTCAGATCGAGTCGAAACTTGGTGGGGTCGGTCGCGTGGGCCCACTCACGTGCCAGAAAAAAATCTTCCGAAGTTTGAGCGCAATCTGAGCCTCCTACGCCTATAAATAGTACCCTGAAGCCTACGGAAAGAGGATCTTTTGCCTGCTCAATGCCCAAACTCTGCCGGATTCATTTCTACATTTCAAAACAACTATTGTACTCGAAATTCATCATTGCTACTGCTGTAATCATCTGTAACCAGCAAGGATAATCAATAAAGGATGAAACTTTGAAGTGGACGTAGGCCGAAGATAGCCGAACCACTATAAATCTTGTGTCTCTGTTCATTACTTTTGGATTATTGCTTGTAATTTGCTGTGATCTGTGATTTGTGTTTGGGATATTGTTGATTTATATTCATATTTTGGTGCTTTCACGATATTTGGGGTTTGTGATCGATTTTGGCGCAAACAAGAGTTATCAGTCAACCTATTCGAAGGGATTTACCGAAAGAGAAGCTACCCTTTCGACGGTGCCAAAAGCTACTAAGATGAGTTTCTGACCACTTCCAGTTATCTGAAAAGTTTTAGCAATCTCCACTCATTGAAAGGAGGTTTCGAAAGCATTAATCATAATCCAATTTGAAATTTGAGGTGCTGACAAGTTTTCTTGTCAATAACTACCTAGATGCATTTGCGATCACTTTGCCCTTCTACATCAATACTGCCCTAACCCTGAGCCCGAAACATCTGTATACACTGCCATATCATCATTCTCTTAAGTTATCACTAATACAGGTGCATTTATCAACCGATGCTTCAATTCCTGGAATGACATCTCACACTTTTGCATCCAAGCAAACTTCTCACCCTTCCTTGTTAGCCCCGTCATTGGTGCAGCTATATGAGAGAAGTCCTTAATGAATCTCTACTAATAGCCAGCCAATCCCAAGAAACTTCGCACCTCATTCACTCTTCCACCCATTTACTACGTCAACCTTCAAGGGATCTGCCACTAACCCTTCTTTCAAAACCATATGGCCTAGGAACTACATTTTCTTTTTCTAAAATGACACTTAAAAAATTTCTCTTTCAACTTGTGCTGTGTCAATGTCTCCAACACAAGCCTCAAATGAATTGCGTGTTCCTCCTCATGTTTCGAGTATACCAAGATGTCATCTATGAACACCAACAATTATCTATCTAACTTGTCTCAGACAATTCTGTTCATCACATCAACAAAGAACGCAGGTGCATTTGATTAACCCAATGGCATCACTAGCCACTCATATGAACCGTACCTCATTCCGAACGCATCCAAAAGAACGCTTTCCTATGCAACCTTCATCTCATGGAATCCTATAGCCAATTCTAGCTGCGAAAATACCTTAGCCCCCTTCAATGATCAAATAAGTCATCAGTTCTCGATAAAAGAAATCTTTTTTCATGGTTCTCTAATTTGGCTGTCGATGTTCTATGCATATTCTTAAAGGCCCATCGGTCTTCTTCATAAATACTATTGCGATCCGTCAAAATGAGCTACTCGGCCTTATAAAGCTTTTTCCTTCTAATTCAACCAACTACTTTTTCAACTCCTCCATCTCCTTTGGATGCGTTCTATTTGTGGTCGACTAAGTGGTTTGGTTTCAGGTAACAACTTTATATGGAAATCTACTTCCCTAGAGGTTAGCAACCCTAAAACTAGTTTGAAAACATCAGCAAACTCCAATACCACTCGTACCGCTCCTAGTTCTTCCTTCTTCGAGGTAAAGCAAACAAGACAAGTTTTCACTAAGTTCTAGACTACTCTAAAACTACAAATACTCTTTGTTTTGGTATGGGTGTGTAAAGTCTCGTTTTCCCGTACTCTTTGAATCGACGATAAACCACACATGTCCAACTCAAATTGAATGAAAAGACGGACCTTTTAAGAGTAATAAAGAAAAGTAGATAGAACAGAATCTCACACGACAGGAATAACATTGAACAAATATTTTACAGCGGAAATTTTTTAAATACATATATCAGAGTCTAACCTAAATTCTACTTGGACAGTTATAAAATCTGCCCTTACAAATGCTGACAAACATCAAACGAACTACAATGAGTACAGTGGATAATAGAATATGCTCATACGTCGATGAATATCTCCGGCTCTCTTCTGCAAACTCCAACCGTCTTCGACTATCCTAAAACTACTCGGATCTGACCCGAGTATTGAAAATACCCGGATCAGGCTTGATAAACTAGCGTGAGAAAAACTCAATAATAGATGACAGTGTCATATATCAGCCTTTTTATAAATCCTTTGAAAATAAAGAGTATCTCATAAGACCACGCCCATACATAAACACGGACGGGTTTTTACCTTATGATAACTAAAACACTTTTATATCAAAACATTTGATATTATATCTAATGACATCTCTTTGAAAATATTTGCAAATAAACTTATTAATCTTATCCGAAATGGTTACCCACATAGCATTTCGAGGCTATTCATTACGCCAATACAAACAAAACCGTAGGTTCTTATTGGAAAATGGATTTCCATGCAAATGACCAAGCACAGGATCTACCTTCCGAATGGGTACACCTCTAGATGGATTTCCAGAGGAACCATCACAAAGCTCCTCTACCAACACAAGACCGGCTACCTCCGTAGCTAGATAGTACCGAATATGTCATCCCCCGATCGTTAACGACCTTTAACCGGGCGCTCGTTTTCCATACACCACATTAATTTACATCCCGAACGTCATAGCGGGAAAAAAATATCTAGAAGGAGATGATCATACCCTACTTGGGAATGACCCACTTAGCCTTGCTACATCTAATCATGTTTCAGTCATTTCCGATTTGATGAGGCTTGAGGCTATGATTACCTTTTCCCAAAGCACATATCACATCTTTGAATGCCACATTGTCATTTCCATTGACTACTAATTGCCTTTAACAAAAATACAACCCTTAAGCTCGTATGTCTCAAGAAGGGTGTTAAGCTAAGAGAAGTTGCCTTCTTCGCCACCACTGATGTACTTTTGTAAAAATCAATGTACGTAATCTTTAGAAATGCAATGTCAGACAAACGTCCATACAAGTTGTCCAGGAACAGGACAAACCAAAGGCACTCTCCTACTACCGCTAGTAGCGAGTAGTACTGGCAATCCGAAAAATCCCCACAACGAGGAGACCGCTGCTATATATAACTTGGGAGCTACCCAGAGCAAGTCAATAAGCAGTCCTCACGCTATAAAGATCCACGGTCTTCAATAATCATTATCTTCAACATGTCTTCACGTTCGAACTACATTGGTTCGAAGTGGTTTTTGGATGGGATTTACCCAGATCCGACCCCGGTTCCTTCGAAATCAATTATCGATAGAAAGTGAATATGAGTATATAGGATTTATTAAGTTTCTTTTCACTTTAATTCTTTTCGGATGACTTTGAAATCTCTTTCTTTTGACTTAGGATAATTTCTAAGAAATTCATTCCTTTGCTTTGGAAAATATCTCAAAATTCGTTACTTAGCTTTCAATCAAATTCTTTACTTTTATGCGGGTTAAAAACAATGTTACTTAAGACATCGTTTACGATAAACCCTAAATCAATCTTAACAAACATTTTGACGTAAATAAGATCATAGAAATCATTTGGAGATTGCTTAACATTTGGATAATACCAATCTTCTTTTATTTTGAAAACTCAATACGATCTTTTTAGTTAAGAGCATCCGGGCTTTCCTTTCGATCTGTTCCACCCCTCGCCTAAGAAAAGAAAACATAGGTCAGGTAAGTTCAGGACACTGGTTGCTCCATCCCTAACCTTAGTCAAACACCTTTTTTATCTTTCCAGATCTCACATGCGGGACAAATGTACTAGTCATTTTCGCATACTCAGATTTTCAACTTTATTTTGGAACTGCTTATAAATATTCCAAATTATCTTCAAAAATGCTTAGTTATCCTTTTTAAAACATTCACAATTGATTCTGGGAAACGTCGTTATATTTAAACTCGCGTTCCAAAAGTTATGGAATTCGCAGCATAAAAGTGCTGCGGAAAGTGATATATAAGCCTAATTGATTAAATCAACTTTTAAATTTTCGATAACTCATATTTTCCAATCCAGTTCTCTTTTAAATCATTTAAATAGATTTATCAAATTTATTTTATATTCTCTCATAATTAAAAACATCCATTTAAACAGATTTCCTTTTACGGTCACTTAACTACACTAGCGCGATTTTTCTGGAAAATTGATTTGGACTTATTTCAAAATCTACTCGATGAAACTTTGATTTTCTTTCTTCATTTAGAAGATATGGATATAATAGTCTGGAATTTTCTTATCTCGAAGAATTTCGAGCTATATTTCACTCTACACATTCATTTGAACTTTTCGACGCGAAATCGCGAACTATCGTTGCGCGACGCACCTAATTTTAATTTATTTTTCAATATTTGAAATAATCTATTCAAATTGAATTTTATAACTTATAAAATCATTACAAATCATTTTAATCAATATTTTCACTTTTTAAAGTATTTAATATATATTTTCACTATTATAATATTATTATATTCCTATTATTTTAATATTAAAATTTAAATTCCAATTTCAATTTGATTTTAATTCTAATATCAAATTAAACACATTTAAAACTTAGATTTCAAATCTACTTTCAATTTAAACTTCAAATCAACCTCAAACTAGACTTCATTTTTTCAAAATCGATTTCAATTTTAATTTCACTATTCATCTCAATTTCAATTCAACTATCCGTTTCACTTCAAATTTCAAATTCTCTTTCATTTAACTTTAATTTCACTTCTAAATGAAAAGAGACTTATTTTTCCACAATATCTCATATTACTAAAATATGGTCTTTTTAAACAAATGGATTACTTAATTAATAGAAATTTGATGTCCAATTTATCATCACAACCATACAACAATCATATAACACTAACATATTCAATACGGTAAATGTCATAACATTACTACGGATTATCCAACATATCCAAACAATCAAACATTCATATCATCAAATAGTGATTATCTAACATTACAATTAAACATGATAATCAATATCATTCAAAAAGCGATGAGAATTTCTCACATTCATATCCACTCCGTCAAACTTTAATGTAAGATTTCCATCTCTCGCTAACGTGCTATTTTCAACGTCTCGCCTTTTGTCGTTTCCTTTCCAGACGCTTTTGTTTTCCTTTTCTTCTTTTCTTCTCTTTTTTTTCTCTTTGTTCTTTTATTGGAGAGGAGAGAGGGAGTACGGCCTTGGTGTGGAGGAGGGTATGGCTTGTAGGTGGCTTTGGGCTTGGAGTGTAGGCGAGTATGGGAAGTTTGGGCTCGGGTTTAGGTGTATGGTGCTCGGCCTTGGGGTTTAAGGGGGTACGGCCTTGGTGTAGATGGCCTTGGCTGTAGGTTTGGGTGGGGGTGTGAGGTGTTGGAGGTTGGAGGAGGCGGGTAGGTGATTTCGGAGAGGAGTAAGGTGGTTTAGGTGATGGTGTGGCTAAGTTTTGATGATGTGGTGGTGATGGCTTGGAGGTAGAAGGAAGAATGGAGGTGGAAGTGGAAGAGAATGAAGTTTAGAAATTTTGTAGAATGAGAATGTAGTGAAGAAAGAAGGATTTAGACTTGTATTTATAAGTGGAGTTTGAGTGGCTAATGTCCTAAATACCTTTGCCTTACTTTTTGACTTTTTCTTAACATGATAAGAAGTGTATTAATGGTGAAATGATGGTAGAATGTTAGTTTGTACTTAATGAAATGATGTTTGCCTCTTTTTCTTAAACTTTAAAATGTTAAAATAACATTTGCTCCTTTTCATATAAATTAGTAACATCTCATTAATGTGATTTGAATTTGTGAAATGATTACTCTTTTTTTCTAAAGTTTGTATTTTAAAAAGAAGACTTTTGCATTGATTTGACTTGCATTAAATGAATTTGTAAATATGCATTAATGGTGAGCATATGTGTCATTAATTCCTTTAGTTACTTATCTTTTCATACTTTATTTTGTTTGAATTCAAAGTGTTTAGTTCACATCATGTATAAGAAAAAAGAAAGATATGTAATGATATTGTTTTATTTGTTTACTTTTACACTTTTTGTCAAATCATAACTTTTACATTTTTTTATTTGTGTAAACAATTTTCAAAAGTAAACTCTTTTTGTCTTTCAGTGCTAAATGTAAAGTATTTAAATAGTTTGTAAACTTTTATTTATGTGTTAGAAAATGTATCAAGTTGCAACAACTTGTCGACAACTTGTTTTGGTTGAAAACGGTGTTTTTGACGACAAATTATACAGTCAAAATTTGACGTTTTTGTTAAGCTATATATTGATGTAAACCAAACTTTAAAATTAACTTTTTACTTCTTTATATAAATTAAAACATGTCTCTTTATATTTTAAAACCATATTTAATTAATATCAAAATCTCTAATTTTACAGCGTATGTAAAACTGACAAAATGCGACAAATTTTGGTTATTTTTGTAAAACGATTATTAACATACTTTTAAATATATAAATTTACTTATATTATCTTTATTAGATGTTTTAAGTAAGATTTACCTTTTTAAATAAATATTTAATTCCATTTATTTAAGCCTTTATTTAATTTTAACAAAACTTAACTTTTGTCGATTTATTCGAAAATCCAAATTTATACTTTTTAATTTATTACCTATAAGAATAATTGATTATTTATTATATACAACATATTTATTTTAAGATTTAAACTCCTTTTAAATTTAAAACGAATGAAATCTCTCATTTTCGAAGTAGCGAAATTACGGATCGTTACATTCTCCCCTACTTAAAAGCATTTCGTCCTCGAAATGAAAGTTGGATAAAGGATTCTATTTCATAGTCATATCCTCAAATAATTTGTCTTATCTCTACCGTTGATAGAAAAAAGAAGGTCGATATCATAACAACACAAACAAATGATGCCAAACATACATATAAAGATTCCCCACATTAACCTTAGTAGCTATCACGTACTTACGGTTATATATACATACATCAACTCAAACTTCTATCTTCCCTATCCTAGTGCGTAATGCACACTTAAGATAGAATGTACAACAACCAAATAAGACTATACATCAAAAAACAACCATACTGATACTATAAATACATCCATATAACTCATTCCCTGACTTGAGCATTTACTATACCTGAGGTCTATATATACACATACTAAAACATTAGTCCAACCACTATATCTTAGTGTCTAGATGACTATCTAACTACTATATAGATAGACACAAAACATCATACTATATGTGATATTTGATTCGATATTTTATTCGAATCCACAACTTTACTTCCGAACTAGTATCGATCCCCCGATTTCTAGTGCGCACTTTGATCAGACTTCTCGATCACAAACCCTTGCTTCCCTTGCATAGCTCTCAACTATGATAGAAAACTCATGTACTTAATCATAAACTCCCATCAATGCTCCCGTCAAGAATCGAGTGATAAATCCTTTTTCGAATTGGTGTAAACACCTCAAGTTATGTACTCCAATCTTAGATCAAAATTTACGTGTTGAAATCATCTATGTTTAACTTATGTACTTATTCACATTCATCTTTACCTAATATATTATTACTTAAGCATACAAATATGACTTAAACTTGTATAATATACCATTCCTTCCTAAGAGTATATATACATATCTCCAACTTCAAATCGTCATTACTTCAATTAGGGTCTTCAACAAATGTGGAATTCTATTATTCCAAATAAATAAGTTATAAAACTTAATCCTTAGTTTTATTTACCTAAGGTCTTGATTTAGCTAACATTATTTATCTTATCCATATATTAATAAGACTACTTTTCTAAGTGTACATCTTTTCCTCATTAATTCTATGATTAACTACTTAACTTATTTACCTATCCATTTTCTAAATCAAATTTCTTAATCTTAAATCCATCAAATACCTTATAGTCAAATTATAAAACTTAATTCATGTGGTATTTGTTATTTAAAACTTTCATCCAACAATCAACCTATTAACCATATTATTCAAAAATATCCACTTCTATTCTTACTTCATTTTGAACTACAAATGATACCCTAAATGTATCACTAATTCAAATTTTTATATTAGGAGGATATTTCTTATATCTTTTGTTCCTAAATTTCACTTTGATTTTAACCTAGTCAAAGTGTCTAAATTTCAAATTAACTTAACTCCTTTATAAGTTATAGAACTTACCCTTTCATACTATATTTACCCAAAATTTCAATTTTGGCTTATCTTTTTCTATCTTATTGATAATATTTTTTTTCTACGTATGCATTTTCTTTTTACTTTCTCTAGTTACAACTTGTAGCTTCACTATTATCATTAAATATCTTACAGTCAGACGGTGAATTTTACTTCACAAGATATTTGTACTTAGCTTTTAAATCCATCCACTATGATAATCACTTAATCCTTATTATTTCTTAATAACCAAAGATCTAGGGGTATATGATCAAAATTCTAAATTCTAGCTTTCAACTAATTGATTCTATATAGAATATCTTATAGTCCAATTGTGCAATTCTAATCACAAGATATTCATATTTTATTATTGCTAAGCAAAATTACAATCAATCCTTAATTTCTAACCCAAAAGATAATAATATCCCTTTTAATATTTATAATATAAACCCAAGGTAAAATTATTTCATTTACTAATTTCTTTTAAAAACAAAACATTTTTATAAAATTAACAAATACGCTCTCATATGTATAATACTCTCATAACTCATTCTAGGGTGTTACTAACCCTATCTCTAACGAGTTACTCATCCAAGGATATTACTAATCCTATCTCTGATGAGACTTACCCCTATCAGGCTTCGGTGTTCGCTCAACCAAAAGCTCTAATACCAAATGTAAAGTCCCGTTTTCTCTTACTCTTTGAATCGACAATAAACCACACATGTCCAACTCAAATTACACAAAAGACAGATCTTTTAAGGGTAAAAAAGAAAAGTAGACAGAACAGAATCTCACATTAATGGAATAACATATAATATTGAACAAATATTTTACAGCGGAAAACTTTTAAATACATATATCAGAGTCTAAACTAAATTCAGCTTGGACAGTTATAAAATCTGGCCTTACAAATGCTGACAAACATCAAACAAAATACAATAAGTACAGCGGATAGTAGAATATGCTCATATGTCGATGAATATCTGCAACTCTCCTGTGTAAACTCCAACCGCCTTCGACTATCCTGAAACTACTCGGATTTGACCCAAGTATTGAAAATACCCGAATCAGGCTTGATAAACTAGCGTGAGAAAAACCCAATAATAGATGACAGTGTCATATATCAGCCTTTTTATAAATCCTTTGAAAATAAAGAGTATCTCATAAGACCACGCCCATACATAAACACAGACGGATTTTAACCTTATGATAACTAAAACACTTTTATATCAAAACATTTGATATTATTTCTAATGACATCTCTTTGAAAACATTTGCAAATAAACTTATTAATCTTATCCGAAATGGTTACCCATATAGCATTTCGAGGCTATTCATTACGCCAATACAAACAAAACCTTAGGTTCTTATTGGAGAATGGATTTCCATACAAATGACCAGGCGCAGGATCTACCTTCCGAATGGGTACAGCTCTAGATGGATGTCCCGAGGAACCATCACAAAGCTCCTCTACCAACACAAGACTGGCCTACCTCTATAATTAGATAGTACCGAATATGTCATCCCCCGGTCATTACCGACCTTTAACTGAGCGCTCGTTTTCCATACACCACATTAATTTACATCCCAAACGTCATAGCGGGAAAAAAATATCTAGAAGGAGATGATCATACCCTACTTGGGAATGACCCACCTTTATGCGGGTTAAAAACAATGTTACTTAAGACATCGTTTACGATAAACCCTAAATCAATCTTAAAAAACATTTTGATGTAAATAGGATCATAGAAATCATTTGGAGATTGCTTAACATTTGGATAATACCAATCTTCTTTTATTTTGAAAACTCAATACGATCTTTTTATTTAAGAGCATCCGGGCTTTCCTTTCGATCTGTTCCACCCCTCGCCTAAGAAAAGAGAACATAGGCCAGGTAAGTTCAGGGCACTGGTTTCTCCATCCCTAACCTTAGTTAAACACCTTGTTTTATCTTTCCAGATCTCACAGACGGGACAAATGTACTAGTCGTTTCCCCATAATCAGATTTTCAACTTTATTTTGGAATTGCTTATAAATATTCCAAATTATCTTCAAAAACACTTAATTATCCTTTCTAAAACATTCACAACTGATTCTAAGAAACTTCGTTATATTTAAACTCGTATTCCAAAAGTTATGGTATTCGCAGCATAAAAGTGCTGCGTAAAGTGCTATATAAGCCTAATTGATTAAATCAACTTTTAAACATTCGATAACTTATATTTTCCAATACAAATTTCTTTTAAATCATTTAAATATATTTATCAAATTTATTTCATATTTTTCCATAATTAAAAACATCTATTTAAACAGATACCTTGTTACAGTCACTTAACTGCACTAGCGTGATTTTTCTGGAAAATTGATTTGGAATTACTTCAAAATCTACTCGATGAAACTTTGATTTTCTTTCTTTGTTTAGAAGATATAGATATAATAGTCCGGAATTTTCTTATCTCGAAGAATTTCGAGCTATATTTCACTTTACACATTCATTTGAACTTTTCGGCGTGAAATCGCGGACTATCGTTGCGCGACGCACCTAGTTTTAACTTATTTTTCAATATTTGAAATATCTATTCGAATTGAATTTTATCACTTATAAAATCATTACAAATCATTTTAAATCAATATTTTCACTTTTTAAAGTATTTAATATATATTTTCACTATTACCACATTATAATATTATTATATTCCTATTATTTTAATATTAAATTTAAATTCTAATTTCAATTTGATTTTAATTCTAATCTCAAAATAAACACATTTAAAATTTAGATTTCGAATCTAATTTCAATTTAAACTTCAATTCAACCTCAAACTAAACTTCACTTTTTCAAAATCGATTTCAATTTTAATTTCACTATTCATCTCAATTTCCATTTAACTATCATTTTCAAATCCTTTTCACTTCAAATTTCAAATTCTCTTTCATTTTAACTTTAATATCACTTCTAAATGAAAAGTGACTTATTTTTCCACAATATATCATATTACTAAAATATGGTCTTTTTAAACAAATGGATTACTTAATTAATAGAAATTTGATGTCCAAATTATCATCACAACCATACAATAATCATATAACACTAACATATTCAATATGGTAAATGTCATAACATTACTAAGGATTATCCAACATATCCAAACAATCAATCAAACATCCATATCATCAAATAGTGATTATCTAACATAACAATTAAACATGATAATCAATATAATTCAAAAAGCAGTGAGAATTTCTCACCTTCATATCCACTCTGTCAAACTTTAACGTAAGGTTTCCGTCTCTTACTAACGTGTTATTTCCAATGTCTCGCCTTTTCATTTCCTTTTCGAACGCTTTTGTTTTCCTTTTCTTTTTCTTTTCTTCTCTTTTTTTTCTCTTTTGTTTTTTTATTGGAGAGGAGAGAGGGAGTAAGGCCTTGGTGTGGAGGAGGGTATTGCATGTAGGTGGCTTTGGGCTTGGTGTGTAGGCGAGTATGGAAAGTTTGGGCTCGGGTTTAGGTGTATGGTGCTCGGCCTTAGGGTTTAGGGTGGTACGGCCTTGGTGTAGATGGCCTTGGCCATGGGTTTGGTTGGGGATGTGTTGTGTTGGAGGCTTGGAGGAGGCGGGTAGGTGATTTTGGAGCGGGGTAAGGTGGTTTAGGTAATGGTGTGGCTATGTTTTGATGATGTGCTGGTGATGGCTTGGAGGTAGAAGGAAGAATGGAGGTGGAAGAGGAAGAGAATGGAGTTTAGAAATTTTGTAGAATGAGAATGTAGTGAAGAAAGAAGGGTTTAGACTTGTATTTATAAGTGGAGTTTGAATGGCTAATGTCCTAAATACCCTTAGCTTACTTTTTGACTTTTGCTTAACATGATAAGAAGTGTATTAATGGTGAAATGATGGTAGGATGTAAGTTTGTACTTAATGAAATGATGTTTGCCTCTTTTTCTTGAACTTTAAAATGTTAAAATAACATTTTCTCTTTTTCCATGCAAATTAGTAACATCTCATTAATGTGATTTAAATTTGTGAAATGATTACTCTTTTTTTCTAAAGTTTGTATTTTAAAAAGAAGACTTTTGCATTGATTTGACTTGCATTAAATGGATTTGTAAGTATGCATTAATGGTGAGCATATGTGTCATTAATTCCTTTAGTTACTTATCTTTTCATACTTTATTTTGTTTGAATTCAAGGTGTTAAGTTCACATCATGTATAAGAGAAAAGAAAGATATGTAATGATATTGTTTTATTTGTTTACTTTTACACTTTTTGTCAAATCATAACTTTTACATTTTTTTATTTGTGTAAACTATTTTCAAAAGTAAACTCTTTTTGTATTTTAGTGCTAAATGTAAAGTGTTTAAATAGTTAGTAAACTTTTATTTATGTGTTAGAAAATGTATCAAGTTGCAACAACTTGTCGACAACTTGTTTTGGTTGAAAACGGTGTTTTTGACGACAAATTATACAGTCAAAATTTGACGTTTTTGTTAAGCTATATATTGATGTAAACCAAACTTTAAAATTAACTTTTTACTTCTTTAAATAAATTGAAACATGTCTCTTTATATTTTAAAACCATATTTAATTAATATCAAAATCTCTAATTTTACAGCGTAAAACTGGCAAAATGCGATAAATTTTGGTTATTTTTGTAAAACGATTATTAACATACTTTTAAATATATAAATTTACTTATATTATCTTTATTAAATGTTTTAAGTAAGATTTACCTTTTTAAATAAATATTTAATTCCATTTATTTAAGCCTTTATTTAATTTTAACAAAACTTAACTTTTGTCGATTTATTCGAAAATCCAAATTTATACTTTTTAATTTACTACCTATAAGAATAATCGATTATTTATTATATATAATATATTTATTTTAAGATTTAAACTCCTTTTAAATTTAAAACGAACAAAATCTCTCATTTTCGAAGTAGCGAAATTACGGGTCGTTATGGGGGTGACTCAAAGTTATTATCCTTTCAGTGCAGTATATTTTAGCATAGTAATGTTCCAGCCAATCCATAACTAATATAACCTCAAAGGCTATGAAGTCAAACACATAGGGACAATATAAAAACATACACTTACCTAACTCAATCTCTAAGTCAGTGCATCTCAATGCGAAAGTGGCATATCCCCCTATCGAATTTACTACATATGTGAAAATGATTGAATAGGTAATCCCTAACCCAGTCTATCCACCAAATTTTTAGATATAAAGGAGTGTGTGGCCCTAGGATTAAATAGTACTCTAACTAAAATACTAAAAATCAGAGCCATACCTTCTAGAATATTCCCTTTGCCTTTTTCCTCGGCGGATGGTCCATCCCTTGGTCCCTCTAAAGAAAAAACCTTTAAGCCCTCACTAGTCCTTCTTCAAATGTCCCATCTTATCACACTTGAAGCACTTCACTCTTCCAAGATTCTTTGGCATTGGACACTTTGTTCCATAGCGCCCGTTCTATCCATAGTAAAAAAAAGCAATCTTTGAGGTAGCAATCTCTTCACCTTTTCCTTTCGGTACTCCCTTATTGCCTTTGGTATATGGAGTAAACTTCTTCTTCTGCTCTACTTTGGGTCCCGTCCATGTTCTTCTTTTTTCTTGGTACATCCTTCCATACCTTCTAGCTATGTCAACTACAGACTCAAAAGGAGATGCTAAATAAACCTTTACCTTATGGTCAAGACCCTAATTTAAACCCCTAATGAACTTCTCATTTTTCTTCATTGGAGTATAAATGATCTCCCTGCCATACTTAGCTAAAGAGTTAATCTTCTGGATGCACCCCTTTACTGTAAGGTCATCATGTTTTAGATCAATGAACTCACTTAGCAGCGCATTTTGATGAGACTCTGATACGAACTGAACTCCAAACATTTCTTTAAACTGCTCCCAAGTAATTTCCTCATCTAGGGTCTCAGCGGTTACTATCTCCCACCGATCGAATGCATTATCATGCATTTGCCTTGATGCCAATATCCTCTTCTATGCATCGTTCAACCCTAAGTCTCCAAACATGCCCTCATAAACTCTAAGCTAATTCATCACTGCAATTGTGAGATTTTTCCTAATAAACATCTTCCCTCCTAAGTTTTTATAATCTTTGTTCATCCTTGAGAAGTCCTCTCTCAATACCATAGGCCTAGGCCCAACCACCACCGATGTGTTCTGCCACATCATGTGAAACATAAACTCTCTAAACAAAGCATTCACGTACATGCCAGCAACATTTGTAAGTTGCGCAGCTTTCTCCCCTACTGCCCTGGGGATTCCCCCTTATTTTCTCCATTAGTCTACATACTTTCTGCCTCCCTTCTTATACTTGCCACTTCTATCGTAACTCGCTCACTTCTCAAATCCATCTTTCCTTGTCTATTAAGCAATTCTTCATTAGAAACGAGGACAAAGATAGCAAAACAACTATAGAGGGGTAGATATGTATATTATATAATATACATACATACATATATATATTTATATTCAGCAAATTACAAGTACGTTATATATAATAGTGTATACCCTTCCCAAGTTGTTCTCTATTTCTAGCCATGTTTTTTAATTAAGCATCCCTGACCTATGTTTTGATACCAAATGTAACATTCCCCACTTCGAGAATCAAAGATGAACACCAATGATGCTGCAGTCATCACCAGAATTATCTTCCCATCGCAGAAGTGAATTCAGTATATTCAAGTACAAAGTAATCAGTGCAGCCAAATATTTTCATTCCACAGAAATTTTCTTAATATTCATTACATGCTTTTTTTCAAAATTAACCCTAAATTTGTACCCACATAAAGATCAAATAACAAAGAAAATAACATGGTAAAGAGTCAGACCAACATATGGTGATGCCACCTGGACTCCTTATAAATAGTAGAGACAACATCATTATTTGCTAACAAGGCCTTCTGCTCTATCTTCGATCTACGTACTATGGCTCTTACTTTTAAACCTACCTAACCCCATAAACCCGTCCTAGTTAAACGATTACCTATTTGTTTATGGGGAAAACAATAATAAAAATACGGATTAGGCATTATGTCTGGGGTAAATAAAACTTACCCAAAATAAACATATAATGTGACCACACTATACTGTATGGAATGGGTTTCTTCCTCACTACTCACAATCATCATGTTCAAACAATCATATTTACTGACGTTCCTAGTCCTGTTTACGTTCCCAATTTAGATTAACCCTTAATTTGAGATTTCCTTCTTCTATTACGCCCTAGGCACGGTCCTCACTATGCGCCGCATTTAGGTTTTGTCTTTTTTTTGAATACCACCTAGAATCAACCTCCACCAGTATCCTCTTATTTCATTTATTAAATTTTGATGGCCTAGACATAGCCCTCTGTAGTATCCATTTAGTTCATTCACTAAGTTTAAACTACGTAGACTCATCCCTTGCGGTACCCTATATTTATTTGTTATGCTTTGGACGATAAAGAAACAACCATATGAAACCTCTATGTTTCATTTATTTAAATTCTAGACTAATGTGAAATGGCCATCTGTAGTCCCTTGACATTTGCCTAATTTGATACTGTGTAGAATCAACTCGCTGCAGTTTCTTGGAAGTTGAATGCTTCTCCATACCTTCCTAAGATTTGCACTCGAGTGCGCATCCCTACCTAGTGTCAGAAGCACTTCCGACCCTGTCTAAAGAACATGAGTTTTTTTTCTTACTAGCCTTGGCCTTTTCCCCAGTCCTACCTAATGATCTTATATTAAGTTTCATTCTCTCCCTTCTTTGGAGTAGTACCACCCAATCCCAACCTTCTAGCGCAATACACTCTTCCATTATTTAATGAATGCTTTCAAATTGCTGGTATGTCCTTTATATATGGCAGTGCGGTTCAGCATTTCCAACTTTATATTTTTGTGGTGCAACATGTCTTTTAAATATTACAGCGCAGATTCGCTTTCCTATGAAAGTACATGGATCTCCTTGGCAAATAACTATCTCGTCCTCGTATGTGCAGTTCACTTAAGGAACGTAAGGCAGCCGCCCAGTTCCATACTAAACAAAGTCTAATACATTTGACAATGTCTTTACATGTAACGCTACTTAATTCATCATGATTTCACTTTCTGTTATCAACAGTGTCCTTTACTTTTCTTTTCAATTTATATATGGATATGGTCCTCTATTCATCCAACACTTGTTTTATTGTGTAATTTTAAATTATAAGGGACCATGTAGTATCCTTTTCCCCTAAAATGGTACACACCCTATATTGTCTTATTTTCTTTATAGAAACCTTATTAAAATTCTAGATAAATTCATAGGTAGCTATTTTAATAAATTTTATTCTTTATTTCAATTTTTTTGGGAATGTTTTTCTTATTTATCTTTTAGGTTTTCTCCTTTAAAAATTCATAATAAATTATTTGGATATTGAAAACCTTTAAAAGGAAAACCTCATTTCTAAATCATGATTAGAACACTATATCAAATTTTTATAGTATAACGAAATCTTTGGAGTAAGGAAACACGTCTAAACATCCCATGTTCATCTATTTGTCCCTCAAAATGTTCATTAAACCTTCTGCTTTTAATGAAAATTCATATGAACTCCATTATATAAAGTTATACAAAATCATACCTATACCAAATGGTTAGTTATTGATTACTCACTAAGATCTATAAAATATTTTGTGTGTCCTTGTCTTCTCTTAGTTTTCACTTTTTAGGATGCCACCATTAATGTTCCTCTTGAGCCTTAAATTTTTAGTAAAATGAAACGAATGAATGAAAGAGTAGTATTTATTGTCCCAAAATGGGTTTTGGCCCTCATATTCTTTTTCATTAATTCATTACCAATTTTTCTTCTTAGTTAGCTTATCTTAGCCCATTAATTAATTCACCGAGTTAATTAATAATTACATGTTGCTACAATTTCTTAGAGCCTCATGAAGTGAAACATCAAAGACATCGAGAAACATTTTTTAGAGCCATCGTGAAGTAAGACATTAGATCCTTTATAAGGCATTTCGTAGACCCATCATAAAGCATTTCGTAGAGCCATCGTGAACCATTTCTTTGAGCCATCGTGAAGTAAGACACTAAAGCCACCATGGAATACTTCTTAATCAATCGAAGAAGGAGGCACTAAAGTCATTGTGAAGTATTCCTTTGAGCCATTACAAAATGAGATATTGAAAACATCATAAAGTACTTCTTATGGCCATCATGAAGTATTCCTCAAAGGTATTGTGAAGAGAAACATAGAGTCATCATGAGACAAGATATTAAAACAACTATCGTGAAGAATTCTTCAAAGCAATCGTGAAAGATTTCTTATGGCCATCATGATGAATACTACAAGGACATTGTAAAATGTTCCTTAAAACCATTAAGCTATCATGAAGAATCTTTGGAAACCACTGCAAAGTTTTCCATAAAGCCAAATGAAATAGATCTCGAAGCCATCATGGAGAACTCCTCAAGGCCATCATTATTTAAAAACTGGAATGAATAGTTCCTCATAAAGTAATTTAATCCATGCCAGTCTGATATGAATACCAGGCTCTATGAACGAGGCTAAATCTCCTTTGCTCTTGGATGCCAGGTGACACATGGCACAAATCCGTAGGTGGAATTTTCTATAAATAGACATGTATCCCTAGAAAAGATGATTTTTGGAATGTATATTTTTCCTCATTTTCATTTTTCTTTAGATTAAAAAAAAGCTTGAATAGAAGTCATCAGTGGTCGATTAGACAAACCTAATTTCACAAATTAATAAAAAACGACACGAACAAATGACAATTTACATAGTGACTTTTTTCGCCCCCTTCTAGTGCCACTTCATTATGAGTTCTATCATACTAATGCTCCCTTATTTTCTTGAGGTTAAGAACATTGGTCTGACCCAAATTTAGCATTAAAATTATATGGTGCTTTTATTACGCATTGAACTCTAGACCTAGTTGTGAACTCGTCGATAATCATTCTTACATAATGGGAAAATCATCTAAGAAAGTGACTGTTCAAGCTCAAGAGGAGGTAATAGATCATGTCATTCTTAAAGATAATATATATTCCTAAATTAATATAGAGAATGTGGAAGTGGAACAAATATCCAATCCAAAGGAAATGCCTGGGGAAGAAAATAAACTCCAAGTTATGAAAAGGAAGTTGGAAACTATGCATGGACTTATTGAAAAGTTAGTCTCTTGGAAATCTTCAAAAATGTCATAAAGGAAGAAAAAAGCAAGGAAGGAAGAAGTTGAGCCCCCATGAAGAAGAGCAGAAGAATTGAACTTGAAAAGTAGTATTGCTGGACAAATAATTTGGGGCCAAAGAGAAAGGAGGAAAATTTGCTTGACTCGAAATCAAATAGGAGTTCATGGTCACCACTTGAACAATCTACAAGCTCTGCCTCATAAATGCAGTATAAGCCAAAGTAGAAAAATTATAAAGGTGATGAAGCATACTTGAGAGATCTAACTAATAAGATGAAAAAAGATATAGGCGATCTAAAAGGAAAAATGACGATGTATCCTATGGGTAACAACAACTTTAAGGGAGCACCATTTATAGAGAAAACTATGGTTACAGCCTTACCATCCTATATTAAAATATCATCTATCAAATACGATGACACAACTGATATAGATGATCATCTAATGGAACTTGAAAGCTAAATAGGTCTGTTTAATGCTCCAGATGCGGTGTGAAGCAGATTATTCCCAACAATAATCTTTGGAGCCCTAATGAAATGGTATCGATAATACAGGTAAAGAACAATCTATTTTTAGGAGCAGTTTGCATAATAGTTTTGGCACAATTTTGTACTTCAAAACAATCAACAATTAATGCGTGTGTACTGGCTAAAATCAAATATAAACCTAGGGAACTGTTAAAGGATTACTTGAAGCAGTTTAATGTGGAAGCTAACAAAGCCAAGAGAGTAAGTGATAGGGTTAAGATGATGGCGATGAAATATGGATTGGTAGAAATCACACCTTTTTGGAAAGAATTGTATATCCATGGATACAAAGACTTATAGGATTTTCACTTTCAAGCCGATAAGTTTATACAAACATGTGAGATATTTCATAACAAGTGGAATCAAAGGGAAAAAGGAAAATTTTCAATCCCAGACAAGAAAAGAAAATTGTATGAATTCACCAAAGCGAACTCTGTAGAATTAAGCAACCTATTTCCTTTATATATGTCATAACCAAGGATGAAATCAATTACCCAGTATCCTTCAAGGCGAACAAACCCAAAACCATATAAAGAAGGAGACTGTTATGCATTCCACATAGTGAATAGGCATAAAACTAACAATTACAGAGTTTTAGCTAGAACTATTCAAAATATGATCGGAAAAGGTGTTTTAAATGAGTTCGTCAAGACTGACCCCAAACTCTTATGCGGTGAAAAACCACCAATTAACAACATTAACATCTTGGAAAATGAGCTCCCCCTAGATCTCTTGCAACTAATTAGTCACATTGATGTTATTCATGGAGGACTACACGTTGTAAGCTAAGTAAAGGGTCAAGGAGAAGATATGTGAAAGATGCCAATGCAGGCATATACTCGATAAGTGAAAAACCTCCCTTGAAATCTTTTAAGGGCTCCATCATAATGCTGGACTTGGTGATAACCCCAAAAGAGCTAAGTGGAGTCAAGCACCCCCTCATGATAACTACTCAAACTAGGATTTCGCTCATATTCAAGATCCTGGTAGTGCGGTAAATGTAATTTCAAAAATGCCTTTGAATGGATGGGGATTCCAGAAAAGAAGCTCGAGCTAAGCCTAGAACCGATCTTTGGGTTCAACAATAAAGTTTCTATTTCAAGTCAAACAAATCAAGCTATTTGTTCAAATTGATACTCTGCCATGTTCTGGGATGTTTTGAAAACCTATTCGTAATCATGTACCAATTTTTATATTATAATGCAAGCACTTGATGAAATTAATTCTTTTGTCCCACTAGAATATCCGTCGGTTAAATTTCTTTGTAAAACTAGATAGAGAACTATTCATGATGAGAAATTTGGTCCATGTAAAATGGATTTCACAATTTTTGAATAGTATAATAAAGTGGGGGAATCTTGTTTAGAACCCAAGTTTAACTTTAATCGAAGTAAAAAGCCCTTTCACATCAATCATCAGGAACTAATACCCAAGGAAAATAAGTCACCACTTCAACCAAAAGCAAATCGGGTAACTAGCAAGGAGATCAAATTCAAAACAAGGAAAAGAAAAGATAAAAATTAAACCAAGTTATTCCAGGTGAAAGTGAACTTCTCAAACAAACAGTGTTGGACATGGATTCTAGAAATATATGGGGGAATTCACAATCCATGGAGCACTTGGAAGAAATAGAGTTAAACCCTTGAGAGTCTACCAAGACTATGAAAATAGGAAAAAGAATGAACAAAGTAACAAGAGGGGGATTAGTCTCATTTTTGCAAAAGAACACATATGTATTCACATGGACTCAAGCCGACATATAGGGGAATGACCTAGCTATAATGTGTCAAGCACTCAAACATAATCCTAAATTTGTTCTGGTGAAATAGAAGAAAAGGCTATATGGAAAGACTCGGACTATGACATAGAAGGAGGAGATAAATAGGTTACTGAAGATCTGATTCATTAGGAATTTTTTTATCCAAAGTGGTTAGCAAACCCAGTGTTAGTTAGAAAGTCTAACAGAAAATGGAGAATATGCGTTGATTACACAGATCTAAATAAGGCATAGCCGAGGGATTATAATCCACACCTAGAGTTCATCAATTAGTTAATACAACTAATATTGGTAAATTGCTGTCTTTTATGGATGCTTATTTAGGTTACAATCAAAATTCCAATGTTTAAACCCAATGAGAAGCATATTAGTTTTGTAATGGATTTGGAATGTATTGATACAAAATGATGCTATTTGGGTTGAAGAAAGCAGGGGCAATATACCAATGGCTTATGAATAGAATATCTAGAGACCAAATTAGGAAAAACATGGAAGATTATGTGGATGACATGTTGGTAAAACCTAAAGAAGAAAGTTGTCACATGGAAGATTTAGAGGAAATGTTTGACATATTAAGAAAGTACAAGATGTGATTAAACCCACAAAAATGCTCTTTTTGAATTTAGTCTGGTAAATTTTGGGTTATATTGTAAGCACATAATGAATTCAGGCTAATCCTGACCAAATAAAGACCATTAGGTAACAGGGCACCATAAAAAATGTGCAAGAAGGTGATGAAACTAAACAGACGAGTTGTATCCCTCATCGCTTTATATTCAAGGCAATTAACAAATGTATTCCTTTCTTTGATGTAATTAGGAAAAATAAAATCTTTAAATGGATAAAAGAATGCCAAAAAGCTTTCAAGAATTAATAGATCATTTAGAGAAGCCACTGACACTTTCAAGCCTTATGGAAGGAAAACACTTATTCTTATATACGGCTTCAGAACATCGATCAACTCAGTCTTGATGAAAGTAGAAAACGAAATTCAGTTACTAGTTTACCACATAAGTAAAAGGTTAAATGACTCCGAAACAATGTACCTAGATAGAGAAGCTAGCATATTGTCTGTTGTTAATAACACAAAAGCTAAGATTGTATTTTCAAGTGCATCCAATAAAGGTCTTGACTAATTACCACTAAGAGAGGTCTTTGGCAAACCTGAAGTCTTTAGAAAGTGGTAAAATGGGGAATGGAGCTTAGTGAATACGAGATTTGAGTATTTACCCAAAGCATCGATCAAACGACAAGCCATAGCAGACTTTATTGCAGAGTGCATGGGATTTATCAAGGAACGGTTGGAAAAGGAAAATAAACTCGAGCCAAAATGGCAACTGTATGTCGATAGGGTATTAAACAAACAAAGTGCTAGAGTAGGCTACATTGTGATTACTATCGATGGACATTAGCTACATTACACTACGAAACTAGGTATTTGACAAATAACAACATAGTCAAATATAAGTCCATCATCGTAGGATTAACTTTAATGAAACAAATCAAAATCACATGGAACGAAGTATTTAATGATTCATAGCTGATGGTAAATCAGCTAAATAAGACATACCAAACTAAAGATGCTCGGCTAGCTCAATATGTCAAAAGAATTCATAAGATGCTAGTCCAGATCGAAGATTTTTCCATAGATCAAATACTGAGAGAAAGAAATGCATAAGCAGACTCTTTGGCAAAATTAGGAAGCTCCCAGGAAGCACCTAAGGTAGTGAAAATCATCCTAACTGGATTCCAACATACCTCTAGCAATGTAGGTATTCTAGAAGGTATTCTGATTTGAAAATATTTTGTTGAAACATATTTCTATTAACTAATATTTTAGTGGAAATTGTTATTTGAAAAATAGAGAAATGCTTGTTGAAGAGTACTTTATAATAAATATTATACAATTTTAGGTGTATTTAATTCAAAGGTATTTTATGAAAAAAGTATTTTAATAAAAATATATTTTATTTTATTTAAAATAATATTTTGAGAAAATGCATTACTAAAGAAGATATTTGGAAATATTTTGATTTAAGAAGTTGTTGATGAAAAGGAGTGCAGATTAAGGATCTTAAGGCTAATTTAACACTAGATGGGGGTGAATAGTGTTTAATGGATTCTAAGACTTATATGGACTAATTTAAAAATTATGATCTAAACAAAAGAAAAACTTAATCACAGAACAATCATGGAATCAAACACACATGCAGAAAGTAAATAAAAAGCAGTAAAAGGAAAGAATACACCAGATTTTATACTGGTTCGGAGTTATCCAACATACCAAGGCAAACACCTCATACTGATTTTTATTATACCAATATCGAGATTACAGTCCTCAATTTAGAAAGGCCTTGAGGTACCCTCCTGTCTAACGAGTCCGAGGAAAACTTTCTTGATTTACGGGATACAAGATCACCCAATTGATTTCCAGGCACAACCACACCTTATAGAGAGACTCGATAAACTTTTGATTACAAATTGATTCTATAACTCTGAATAGCACTTTGATCTTCGATAGAGCGTAGATAATCAAACAAGAATGAGATTCTAATTTTATTCACTTGAGAATTTGGCAGAATTTCGGCACGATCTTAAAAATATGAAAATTTTAGAATATGGATTTGTGGAGAAGAAAGAGTGAAGAAAATAAGAAAACAGTTAATTAAAAAATTCGTTTGTGAAGGCTATTTATAGAGCACTAACGGCCACAACCAATCGTGGAGAGATTTAAATAAATAGACACTTCTTTTGAAAATTGAAACTTTTGAATTTAACAGCCACCATGTGGACATGGGGTATCCCATGATGTCGACATCCCTATGTTAAAAGCTATGTAAAATTTGTTTTGAAAATGGGATTGAAAGGAAAACAAGATGAAATGATTCTGGAGTAAAATAAGCTAATTTTCCTATGTTTTAAAATAAAGAAGAGTAGAAAAATATATTTTTAGAATGTATATATAAATTTGATTTTTAAATCTCAAGTGTGTGTATATATATATTATAAAGAATGTTTAAAAATCAGATGATAGTTTTAAAAACAAATAAAGTTTAAAACACGAGTTTATTTAAAAACAAAAACAAAGAATATTTTAAGGCTAAAACATCTTTTTGAAAATCATTTGGAAAGATAATTATTAAGGCTAAAACATTTTGAAAAACAATTTTGAAAATCGTTTTGAAAAACCGTTTTGAAGTAGTTTTGCAAGCTTCTTCCTGCAAAATATCTCATCACATCAGGACTCGAGAACTTGTACAAAACCAGGATGTTCGTTCTTTTGTAAGCCACTTGTCGTAGGTTTGTAAGCTACTTAACGTGGGTTTGTAAGCCACTAAGAAGGTAGAAATGGGTTCCATCCCAAATGAAATTCAGAATGAAGATTTTCGTACTATTATGAGGTTTTAACAAAAACTACACACTTATCTTGAAATTTTGATCTTGATACTCATAAGTCTTCAAACTTAATTTCTTCATTCCTGATCTTTATACTGTACAGTCTTCAATAATCAGTACCTGCCTTATATATATCCTTCATAATAACATTCTTATATATCTAGACAATAGTGTTAGTATACAAGTTATAATAAAATAAGTTACAAAGGTTGTTGCCATCAAAACCACTATCTCCAGTTCCTAACAATCTCCCCCTTTTTGATGATGACAGCCTTATAAAATACACTTACCACTTCAAGCATATCATAGCCCCCTTACATCAATAACTCCCTCTTACTCCAAGCCTATTATTTTATATTACTTCCCCCCCTTTGTCATCAACAAAAATTTCTTACTAATAAATCCTCTGAAATGACATCCCATTCTTCTCTATCTTTGTCAAGAGTGACAAGTGGATTCCTTCGAGATCATCCTAGTCAAGGCTGAGATCATCCAATAAAGAGCATCGAAATGTCTCTCTTTCTTCTTGATCATCTGCATTTGACTCAATTCTAAGTGGTGCTGATTATGAAGTATGAATGTAAGGATATTCTTGAAGGAAGTGAGAGTTTCTTCAAGATTATCACTTAGATTCTTAATCAAAGAAGCTATAATTCAAGAAATAGGAAGAACTATGAAAGGGAGTCAGTAGAAATGAAGTTTGATAATTTACTCTAGAAGAAACAAGTATAAATAGGGGTATAAAGTCGATTAGAATGAATAGACACAAGTTAGTTACATGAAATTAAAATTTGAAAGTGCAACTACATTCTGCCTATTGTATGTCGACATGGGGGGATGGTAGATGTCGAATGCCTCTGCCCAAAGTGACAATTTGCTTTGTTTTGAATATTATGAACAAATCTATGCAACTATAATCTATATAATATAAAAAAACAATTACAGAGACAAGTGAAGTTGAATAACAGGAAATAAAAGATTTCATTAATGAGTCTGGTTAACATTACATAAAATAACATAATATTAACTAGAAGTTAAAGAAAATACATGGATAGAACTTGAAGTAAACAAGATAACATGAACTAAAACTAATTAGATGAAGATGAAGGAGATGATAGTCCAAGCTTTCTACTAATTTTCTCAAGAACTTGTCGATTTTAGTGGAAATCTTATCCATTTTCTTACTTATTGATCTTTTAAGTGTCTTTTGATTTTCCACTATAATTCATTGATTATTGAGAATGGTCTTATTGGATGGATTAGCAGGATTAGTAAGATATTTAATACTCTTTAAAGAAGTTTCTTGATCTTCCTCCTCTTCAATTTCCATTCCTTCCTCTTCCTCTTCTTCTTCTTCTCCTTCCTTCATTTCTTCCATCTCTTCGTAAGCAAGCATTTCATGACAACCCACCGTCGACCTCTCTACTGCCACCTCATTCCCATGCTCAACCTCAACAACCATGCCCATCCCCCTACTAATAGCCTGTCCCGATTCCTTCCCTCCTCACCGCCTCCTCCTTTATATAAAATAAAAATTTGTACGCATATGTGTGTGTGTGTGTGTGTCGGATCTGAAGTCGCATGACCACCCTTTATATTGCTGCTTACTCCTCCTTGCATTCTCCTCTCCTATATTTGTCTATATATAAAGGTGTGTGTGTGTGTGTGTATATATATATATATATATATATATATATATTTGTGTTTATAGATTTTATATATTGATTTGTAGTTATATATTAGGTTAGTTATATATATTGTTATAACATAAGCTTATTGAAATCTAGGATTGTAGATTTTGTTTCGGAATTTGATTTTGCTGGAACTCTGCTTTTCCTTTCTCTAATTTTATATGAAACATTATATATATTATGTCATTTATATACAGATCTGCAATATATATATATATATATATATATATAAGTATGTTTTGAAATACATGTATGTGGGTAGCCTTCTCCCCTATTATATATATATATAAGAGTATTTTATATTGTTTACGGCATGCATGATTTATTTTTGTCTAGTAATATATATATATATATATATATATATATATATATATATATATATATATAATGGTTATAACTATGAATCTGCATGTTTGTTTATAGTTTGAATATATATACAATATACATTGTTTAAATATATAATCTTCATATTGTCCATAGCCTGCATGTATATATAACCTATAATTAATATATGTAAAACTTATGAAAGCTATATAAAAACTTGTTTATTCGTACATGCATAGGTTAGTTTATGTATATGATTGACTTGAATTATATATATACATATATTTAAGAAAGTAAGTTGATATTGAATTTTATGATATATATATATTGTTTTAAAATATAACATGTATGTAAGTTTGTGTATATATATTCATATATTAGTTTATGTAGATAAGTAGATATATATGTTTTAAAATTTATTTTTGAAATATATATATATATATATATGGTATATTTCATTTCGGGTTATATCAAGCTGACTTTTAATTTGTTTTATCGATCCCTATTATCAGCTCTGTTCGTCGAATTCGTGCCAATCTTGCTTTACTTTGGATTTCGTGCTTGGATTTATAACTCGTTTCATTTTCAAATCTCTCTAGCCATAAAAAGGTGACCAATCACTCACGATTAGCATTCTTATATTTAGCAAATTTGATTTCACTTGAAACGATAATTGAAATATGCTAATAAATTTGAATTACAAGTTATTTAATTATTAAATATGATATGCCATTATCTGTAATTGTCCATCAGTGATATATGACACAATATCATGTTGCATATAATTTATTTAATTTATCACTGATAATATATGCATGTTATTGATATGTTATATTTTATCACATTTGTTCTCACTCTGCCAGTTCCCTGTTAGTATAGAATTCCCAGTGGGTTGATATGATACATAGCCGAATGATATTCTAGAATATGGGAAAATCGTTATGGATTGAAATGATAAATCCAAGCGATTTTCATTGACTGTAAATTTTTGGGATTGCGGGTTGAAATGATATATACCCATAGATATTTAAATTGCGGATGGAAATGATAAATATCCGTATCACTTGACCATGGGATAGAAAATTATATACGGACACCGATAATCTATATTTTGAAAGAAAAAATGATTTCCAAAGATTGAAAGGAAATATATGGTTTTAACAAATATTAGTTTTAAAACATATGTAAGCTATTTTTATGTATGTATAAAATTTAGATTTTTATAATAATATGTTTTGAAATTTTTAATTTATTGGTTAGTTTTGAAAAATATAAATTTTAAGATTTTCTTATAGTTTTTTTAAATATATAAAACAAGGTTTAATACAAAGTACAATAATAATAAGAGTAATTTAATAAAAATCAATTTAACTAGTATATAATATGTTTTAAAATATTTGTTTAAAAAAATTTGTATTAATATTTGAAAATAGATTTATATGTTTAATAATAAAGGTTGGGAAGATAAATTAACATTGATGTGGAATTTAAATGGGATAATAATTGAATTTAAGAAAGAACTGATTTAAACTTGTTAGTATTGAGATTTTGAAAAGATAAAGTTATAACTTGATTTATAACTTTATTTGATAAAAGGTGATTAAATGAATATTCTCAACTTTAAATAAAATGGCAATTGAATGTCTAATATTGATTTAGATTTATAAATCAGGATTCAAATAAATTGTTCTTAATTGATTACTTGGCGCTGTTGGCAAGAGCAACGGCCTCCCTCCTATGAGGTGAGGTGGTCGATTCCTGGAAACTGCTTCAAGCCACCGAAAGGTTTGGTCTAACTGGGAGCACGGTTGTGGCGGGCCAATTGTGTATTCCCCCAGGTTTACTGTTCAAGAGTCACAATGTCAGCGGTGATAGAACAGGTTTCCAAAAAAAAATTGATTAAGTGAATATTTTTCCAAACTAAAATGAATTAAAGCTAAAAGATAAAATATAAATGAAATTTATATTGTAAATGTTTGATATATAAACTTGAATCTTTGTACTTTAAAATTTGAAATGGTTAAACTAGAATTGATTTAAACTGAATTTTTGAATTTAAGTTGATTTGAATCGATTTGCGAAATTGGAGGAAACTATTTAATACATAACTATTTTAGTATATATATTATTTTAATTTATAAATTATTTTAATATATACACTATTTTAATTTATAACTATTTTAATATATGTACTATTTCAATATCTAAAATGTTTATGTCAAAAGTGTTATGATTCCAAAGTGTTACGATTTCATAAGTGCAATGATTTCGAAAGTTTTATAATTTTGAAAATGTTACGATTCTGAAAATGAATATTATTTAAAGTGAATAATGATATCAAATCTGATGTGATTTTAAAATGAATATGATATTTTGATATGAAGTACGAACTACTTGAATTGAAATGACCAAGGTGTGAAATAAGCGTTTGATTGTTAAAGAGACGGGGATCGGACATTGTCATACTCTTTGCCAATACCTAAAACCATTTTAACAACTATGTGCGTGGTGGAGATTCCAGAATGAAGTAGGATGGTTTGGTGATGATTCTATATAGTATTTACGTAGCCCTGACTCCCATGAGTCAGCTTGATGCGGCTAAAATAGGAGTCGCGCCAGGCCAAGTAAGGTCATTCCTCCGATCGGGCACATTCCTTCAATTCTATTCTATTGCTTTTGTGATTTGATTGGATGCGCCTTTGATTTGGGAATGTGTCACGAGGTGGGCGGTAGTAGCCGCTATGCGTTACCACTAGTACGGATCCCAAACGGTATATCTATCCTGGCATTGTCTCGAGTGCCTTTTCGCATACCCTATCGCACCTTCTATGAGTTTGTTTTGTACCATACATATGTGATGTCCTCTGGGTAAACCTCCAGTTTACGGAGGAGCATACGACATTGTATAGATTATGAAATATATAAAATTTGTTAAGAGGGATATAGGAAATGCCTTAATGCTATTTTAATACTTTTACTTTACTATAGACATATTATAATAGCGTATATTACTACATAGTATATATTTCCATGGATTCTTAGAGGATGGAAATCCCAAGCATCCTTTAAGTTACTTGTATTTCAGTTGACATTTCACTTGAGTCGAATTTATTAATATAAGAATGTTAATCCTGACTCGAGTATTTTGTGTTTTGCTTTACGCTCGGGTCAGACCGAGTGACACAGCATTTGAGACTCACCTTTGGAGTTTGGAGCTTTGCTTGAAGATCCATCTTATATCTAGTCAGCTTTCTGTTGTTTCCAACTATTCTGTCCAATCTTTCAGTTACTTTTGTATTTAAGACTACTATGTATTTGAGATTTCTGTTGTATTCGGTTTAAACTCTGATGTTTATATAGTAGCTTCATGAACTACTATTTATCTATTCTGCTGCTTGTTGTTGTATTACTCTGTGTCTATGATTCTGTGATTGATTTATTTACTGTATATTCTAGGTTTTTCCAAATAAAAATTTACAAAATCCGTTGCTTTGAGCAATTCAATTCTGACTTGTACGGATGCGAATGGTCCGAAACACCAGGTCGTTACAACCTTGCCCCTTGTCCATATCGATCGGCACCAATCGGTACTTGCCAATCGATATTGACTAGCTGGTGTTCAAGGGGATTGGGTCTGTCTTGTCTGTTTCATTCATTGTGCATTCGTTCCATTTTATGGCCTTCAATTCTGATTTCCAACCGCTCTTACTTCACTTTGATATTCCATCCCTTGGAAGAATCTGTTCATTATCTCCTCTTGTTAAGCTAATAGTCTCTTTCGAATACTTGTCATCTTCCCTTCCTTCTATTCGCTAGTCATGTAGATAAAAGGCAGATTCGAACTTGTGGACACCTCCTTGTTACCCCCACACTGTTGTTGACCTCCTATAGAAATGGCTTTTTTCTTAATTGGGCTCCGCATCTTCTAAATCAGATCCTAAGTTTCTTGATGGAAGCTAGAAAATTGTTTCCAAGAAAATTGGTACAGCACCCCAATATCAAAAATAGATATGAAAATGTTGGAATCAAGGTGAAAAACAAGATTTTTATTGTGGTTAGCAATGTCTCTGGCCTAAGTCCACTTAGTTGTTTGATTACTAAATTTTTGGTTACAATCTCATAAATCTTGGTTTTACCCCAAGTCATATGAGATAGAAGAAGAGGTAAGTCAATCCCCCTTTTCTCCACCATGCCAGTCTAGGTGTAAATGAGTTGATATTCCAAGATCTGAAGTTCCAGCACAAAGAATAATTCATCATGCATGTTTCGTGAGGCGGTCAAATAATGTAATTTCAATCAAAATAGGTTGGTACTAACTATTTTTATGTATGGTTTCTTCAAACTTACGCCGTGTGGGGCCCCCAACTTACATCGTGGTATGGGTAGACTCCCATCCTCGCATAAGACTAAAATTGTAAAGACGGGTCATGGTTCTATGCATAAGTTGAAGCAATGAGAAGAGAGCCCTCTTTTGGCTTAAGTTAAGTATTTGGTTGAAGTTCGGTGGAACTCAAAGATGGAGAAATAGTCCCCTTTAGCCAATACAAGAAGATGTGGAAAAGGAATATGTACGACCATATAAAAATATTTCAAACGACTTTCTGATGAAGCCATTGCAAAGGATTAGAGCCAAATGAACCAAATACTTGATCATCTCCTTCAAAATTAAAGGCTATTATGAGTATGTGCTTGAATCTTTAGTTGCGTAAGGGGTCCCATGGGACTATCATTTATTTAAATGAGGGAGAACTTGATCGTATTATGTGAATAGTATGAGATACAAGTCTTCTTATTACTACATATTCTAATTCTGGATCCCTGGAGGATAAGCCTGACTACAATCATACAAAATATAGGAGAAATTAAGTTTCGAGGAGCTCTCTCTTGGAAGCACAAGTAGTGTTTATATGTTGAGGGAAGGCCGTCATAGATGAGTAAACTAATATGAATAATATCTTGTCTTAATTTGCAAGCTTGTATTTCTATAATAACTTTACTTTATAATTTTGTAATATGTATCTAGGAATTTCTCTTTTTGCCTGTAATATAATTCTTTCAATGTATATATTAGCTTGCAATTTTGACAGCTTATATTGCCATTCCAAATACTTACGTTATCGGCTTGTCTAACTAAAGGAGCTCTTGTTCTTTCAATGTCATAAACTTTTCATTTTAATGCTTTAAATTGCTGTTAACAAGAAAAATTGGCAACACCCCAAAGTTGAGTTTTCAGTATATGCAACATTTTCGAAACCCCCTTTTCAAATAGATGAAGGAAGTTGATACCTTTCCAAAAGGTAAAGATAGTTAAAAAGATCTTTTCCAATAAGTTTCAATACATTTCGACATGGTCGAAACACATGTATCTCTATTCAGAAATACCTTTCGAACTAGTTTAGTTAGTTTAGGAATCTTTTGAAACCTCCTTTCGAAGTTGCAATGACCGTGTTTTCGGACCAGTCAAAAATCGCCAAAAAACCCATCAATTATAAAAACTTGAGTAAAACTACCAATTTAATGCACAATAATTGATAAATATTCAACACTATAAAATACATAGGATACAATTTCAATTTTACAAGTTATCAAAGTAATCAATTTAATCTACTTGGTGTGCTTTAATACGTACCAAATAAATACAAATCTACTACTGCACAACTCTGATGAGAAAGATAGCAATAGCCATTCCTACTAACTCAATAAACATGTCAAATGTGGAGTAAAATAGTAAGCAGGAAAAATGCATCAATACACGATATATAGCAAACAATAAATAGAAAAATGTTATGTTATTAATGGAGATGCATCACTACCACTTGTGACTGCCTACGTACCCCTATCTAGTTGGGTACTCAATTAGATATAGGATCAAGCCAACATAGTTCTCCTACCACAAATAGGACGCATGGATCCTATGATGCAACACCGAATATGCAATTCCCAAAACTACCCACTTAAGCTTAATCTTTAATTTTAGATTTCCAAAATCTAATTAACTATAAAAAAATTAAATATAATTCTTTTCGAAAATAATCTCTTTGGATCAAACTCCTGATTTCATTTCAAATTATTTTAAATAATAATATATACATCGTTTGTATCAAACTATACTTTACTTGGGGATCTTAAAGCAAATCACTTTTGAAATATTTATTTGAAAACCCCAATATACTACTATAAAAGCATATCAAAATATATGCAATCAAATCAGAAGGTTTCACGCAATAAAAGGCAATTAGGTCCCAGCCTTCTGAAAAATAAATATAGATATGTATATCCCTCTTCAACGAGAGCGAACTATATTGAGGCTACAGAACATCTGTACCTGCCTTACCCACATTTTTAGTTATGGGTTACATGATGTGCACATAAATGTGCATATTTTTACCACCATAGTTAATCTATTTAAATTAAATAAATGGTCATGTTGGGTGTTTAACTTGTTTAAATCAAAATTCAAATTATTTTCAAATTGTCATATGTTCATCTTCATATATGAGCAAAATGATCATTTTTGTACATTTATTAATTTGTGAAAATTTATTTGGAATTTTCTTTGTTGTTTTATAAGAATTTTAGTGAATTTTACAATAGGCTTCATGAAGATATACATGCACAGGAGTGAATACAAAGGAATGGAGATGGAAATAATTCAAAGTGATGATCATGAAGGACCCCACTTACCCACCTTCCTTAATGTACACTTAGGAGCTAATGCACATGCTAAATGGCCATTAAATCTTCATGCACACTTAATGGATGATTTTTGAAGTTAATGATAACTTGGTCACCACACTTCCTAAGAAGGTATTTTGGGTAGTTCCCAAAAAAGTGAATTAAGGTTTTAAACTTTTATAAATACCCCTTATGCTTCATGTAATCTCTTCGTTAGTCTCCCTTAGGTCTTCTTCTGTTTAGTTTAGTGTAGGATATCAAATAAAGAAAGCTCTCTTTCTCTTTTCATGGCCACTTAGCCATTTTTATTTCATGTAATTTTCTCTTATTTTTATGCAATTTTAATTAGTGTTTTATTTTACTTACATGCTCTCTTTCTTTTATGCTAGTAGTGTAGATTTGATTTTATCCAATTAGATTAGTTCTCTTTTCCATTAGCTTTCATTTTCCTCTTCTTTGTGTGTCATGTTGCAATCTACTTTTTTGATTTGTTAACAAATATGAGAGGCTAAACCCCTTCAATTTAGGGGTAATGAAACTCTCTAATCATGTAGCTTCAACAGAATTTGATAATCTTTGCTCTCTTTTGTGCTTCATGGAAAGTTGATGTTTATGTAATTTTGTGTTTGGTATTGAGTTTGATAGCCTATGTTTTTCAAAACCAATAGGCTATGCTTAGTCATATGAATCATAAATTTCCTCATCATCTACATATGAATATGGCAATGAAGTGAAGTTAAATCAAAATTTGATGGCCTATATTTCTAATCAACAGTCAATAGGCCATGCTTAAAATAGATTTCATTTTCAACTTCTTGTTATTTTTCATGAGAATAAAAAGTGGTTTAAAGGTTATGTTATAGTTTGATAGCTTATGTTGAGCTAATTAATAGCACAAATATGTCATACTTATGATAAACACATCATTTAAATTCACTTATAACCAAACAAGAGAGAGCATAATTTCACAATTTGTTGAACTATATGATCTAGAGAGTGGAATTATCTCTAAATAGTCTTTCTACACTCATATTTTTATCACTATCTTTTTGCATTTTCTACATTTTTATCTTCACACTCTTTAAATTCTTTATCTAATTTGGTTGAATAGAAATTTAAAATCTACAATTCTCTACGGATCGACCCGTATTCACTACGTACTATGATAATATGCCATGTGCTTGCGGTTAAATTTATTTCAAAATTTATCGGCAATTTTTTAATCCGATTGAAAATTAGCCTTTAAACAAGTTTTTGACACCGTTGCTGGGAAATTGCTTTGATTTTTATTTCTATTCTTCGGGTTATTTTTGCATGTTTTATTTAGTGTGTTTGTTTGCATTTTTTTTTTAAAAAGACGGTTTTGTGTTGTGTGCTTGCATTTTTGATTTTGCTTGCGATATCACATTTACCACGTAGTCACAACCAAACCTCACTTCCGATATCACATTTCAAACCATTGTTGATACTGCTGCCTTCAAATCTCCAGTGCCTACCCCTTCTGTGACGACCGCCCATGACTCCCGCACCAAAATAAGGAAATAGTGCGCTGAAGAGCGTGCCAGGCAGCATGGACGATGGTCAAGGTAAGGTAAAACAGAAACTCTAACGTACAACTCACAGCGCATGGATAAAATACAATAGAGAAATATATGTATATAGTGAAGCTCATAACAGAATATCATCTTATAGACTTCATAAAGGTTTGATACAAGCATCTGAACAATCAATACATCAAGCCTCACTACATAACACTCAAACATATACAAGCAGCGGAACATCCAGTACATATAGTAAGAAAACTAATATGCTAGCCTCCAGCTCGTCTTCGTCATCTGCATCGTTGATAACCAAGAACAGCACCTGTCACCTGCTACCTAGTCTGCCCATCCCAACATGGATGAACAGCCCAAGGTAATAAGAGTTGAACATAAAACCTTGAGTCAGACAACAGTCTTAGTGAGCAGTAAATTAACTATCAAACATACCAAAAGAGCATAAAGGATAAAAGGAATAGGGACTCAACCATCCCACTCCACCTCATTCTACAGTGATAGCCCCCAGACCCATTAAGCATAAACAAGCATAGAAAAACAGACAATTTAAGTAAAGTAATTATCACTCGAGTCAAGGTCGATGTTTTCCAAGTACAAACCCCCAAGGCCTAAACCAAGATCAGATAAGCACCCAGAAAACACCGCTCTTGAGTCTGAATGACGATACAACCAAACATCCATGACTCTGGCTATCACTGTTATCATTTCCTCGATTCACCGTTAGTTGAATGACCGCCTGTCAAGGGCTAATGGTGACCCCGGTTCTAGATAAACTCTGCACGTCATCGTGACCCGTGCCTAGGACTTACCTACTCTGCCCAGAGTACTCGACCACCTTCCTTTAGTCTTTTGGGTGTCCCGACCACCTACCTGTAGTCGTTTGGGCATCCCATGTACTCTTTCTTTGAATTTACTAGAACCTTCAACAACGATGAGATCTAAGCCTCCTAGTCATCCTCCTCGACGACTATTCTCATACTAGCCCAAGCTACCTCTCGAGCAATCCATTATCAACCCACTCGAACCATCCCTCGAGTTATCAACATGCTTGGAATGATCCCTGCTTGGATTATGCCAAGACTATATCACATCATGCTTCGCCTCATCTCATCAAAACAAAGCTCCATCACAACATTGTCATCATATCTGTCCATATGAGCTTCATTATCCGCTACATATGCCACGAGCAGCTTTTCTCATCCCTTAGCCTCTCCCTTAGCTTTTGAATCATTTTCGACCATACTTGTCTAGATCCAATCATAAATCAACTAACTCTAAACAATCAATCAAGACAATCATTAATCCAAGCAATCAAATATTCAAACAAGGTTTAATAAGCAATTATACAAGGAAATGGCAATTTGGTAATTAAAGTGTCCAAATCTAATAAGCATGAATAATAGGCAAATGTCTCTACAACTTGATGAATAAACTTGCATAAGTTAACATGTAGTAAAATAGGTGTCAAAACTTCATAGATGATAGATCTACATGCATACTTAGGAAAAATGCAAGAAATCACTATCTTTAACACATAAACAAGCCACCAATCCAATATACTCCCTTGGGTCCGTGTGAGAGATAACTACCACTCAACGAATCACCTAAACACCTTAAAAACAATCAACTCCAGATCTGGACAGCAAGGAACCAAGCTTGATCCGGCAAAATCTCGCTTCAATCGATGAAATCTCTCTTTGTTGGATGAAGATCTTCAACTTTGTCTCTTGGATCGTCGATTTGATCTTCAATCTTGGATGGATGTTAGCACTAGATTAGAGTGGAAAAAAGAAGTGAAGAAGTGTTGTAGTCGAGCTCTCAAAATGGCACCTCTTCGTCGCTTCAAAATCCGGTGCCAAAAAGTGAGCCAAACCCCTCTATTTATAGGCTGAAACCCCCCCTGAGTCGTCCGCCCCTATGAGTCGTCCACGACTCACGACTCAAGGCACTATACGACTTAACACAACACGGCTCAACCCTCTACGACCCACGATTTATCTAAATACTCAGAGGCTCACGACCTAACGCTAAGTCGCTCACGCGACTCGACCCAAACTCGACCCGACATAGGTACGACTCAACACAGGCAGTGCCTCGACCTAACAACCTAAGGCCTTCGAACGACTTAACGCTACACAGGGTCACACGACCTAGTCCCCTGCCGACCTAAACCCAGAACACATGTCGACTCACGACTCAAGCCCCTGCCGACTCAACGATATGGCCGACCTAACCTTAACTCGTATACGACTTATAGCATACACGACCTAACACGTGCACGCGACTTAACACTAAGCCTAGGTCCCCTACGACTTATACCATAACGACTTAAGACTTAGGTCGTTCACTCCTTAAGTCGGCCTACCTTTCTGAGCCGTTAACCACTAACCCTTAAGTCGTTACATCCTTTAGGTCGTTTACTAGCTTAAGTCGTTAGATCCTAAGTCAAACACTCCTCTAACCCGTTCACCCCTTGAGTCGGTCACCTTCCTTAAGTCGGCCACCCTATGAGTCGTAACTCGTACACGACCTAACTCCGAACAACTTAAGCTACCCTTCAACCTAAGCCTCTACACGAGCTAACTTCATACGACTTAAGCACTAAGTCGTTGACTCCCATAAGTCGCTCCACTTGATCAAGCATTCACACGTCTTGATGGTAACTATTTTACGATATGTCGACACGTGAAATACGGGTCGTTACATTCTCTCCACCTTAGGAATTTCGCCTCCGAAATTCCAAACAAACAAGAGCAATCTAAGTTGTCCCGCATGCCTATCATCCATAGCAATCAACAAACCATGCATCCAATTACTAGCCTAGCATGCAGAACTCTAAGACTTAGAACAAGTTACAAATTCGTGAGATGTCACGACACCTTAGGGCCATACCTCGAAGAGTTCAGGACGAGCTGCCTTCATCCTCTCTTCCTCCTCCCATGTACAGTCGTCAACATCATCACTCCATTGTACCTTAAGCAACGTAATCGTCTTCCTCCTAAGCTGTTTCGTGTCGGTTTCAACAACACGAAGCGGCTTACGAGGTCTCGTAACAGCTGGATCAACCTCCAAGTCTTCACAGCTATCAGCAGAAACCACCGTATTCGAGTCGTGCACATACTTCCATAGATAAGATACATGAAAAACATTGTGCACACCCGCCATCTTTTCCGGTAACTCCAATCTATAAGTGAGCCTTCCAATTCGCTCGATAATCGGGAATGGTCCAACAAATCTCGGAGTTAATTTTCCTTTCTTCCCGAATCTAATAACATTCTTCAGAGGAGTAATCTTCACAAAAACCATATCACCTACGTCGAATTCCAATTCCTTACGACGCTTATCGGCATAACTTTTCTGACGATCTTGGGCTGCCTTCATTCGTCGCCGAATGACCTCTATGCAATCCGTAGTCTGTCGAATCATCTTTGGCCCAAGTATCAGCTTTTCTCCTGTTTCCAACCAACATGTCGGAGAGTTACACGGCCTTCCATACAATGCTTCATACGGTGCCATACCAATACTTGACTGGTAACTGTTATTATATGCAAATTCCACCAAATGAAGGTGATCTTCCCATGATCCTCCGAAATCCAAAACACATGCCCTAAGGAGATCTTCCAAAACTCGGTTGACTCTCTCAGTCAGACCATCTGTTTGGGGGTGATAAGCTGTACTCAAACACAACTCAGTTCCCAAAACTTCCTGGAAGCTCTTCCAAAATCCACTTGTGAACAATGGGTCTCGATCGCTCACTATACTCTTCGGAACACCATGGAATCGAACTATCCACTTAACATACAACTCAGCCAACTTCGATGCAGTCCTAGTTGATCGAACAGGAATAAACCTTGCACTCTTAGTCAATAGATCTACGATGACCCAAATCCCTTAATTTACTGCCCTGGTTCTAGGTAGACCATCGATAAAATCCATCGATATCTGCTCCCACTTCCATGTAGGAACCTCCAATGATTGAAGTAATCCACTGGGCTTCTTCTGCTCGGCTTTTACCAACTGGCAGTTCATACACTTGGAAATAAAATTTCCAACATCCTTCTTCATACCTTCCCAGTAATAGGTTCTCTTCATATCCCGATACATCTTATTTCCACCTGGATGAATTGTCAACTTCGAGTGATGACCTTCCCTCAGAACTTCATCTCTCAATTCATCTATATCGGGAACAACTAGTCGTCCTTGCTTCCGAAGCCAACCCTCTCGATCGACTTCAAATCCTTTATCCTTTTCTGGATTCAATCCAGATTCCAAATCGCGGATAATCTTGACAAGCTTATCGTCTCGCTTTTGGCTCTCGCCAATCCTTTCCACAAGAGTAGGTCTTATCGATAAGTTTGCCAACATCTCAGGTTCCAATTCACATCTAGGCCTGAAGTCAAATCCAGCCAAATACTCAAGATTCTTCCATTCCGAAAACATGGCTCCCAATCCTTCATGTCTTCGACTTAACGCATCTGCCACTGCGTTACCTTTTCCCGGAGTATAGGCTATACCAAAATCATACGATGCTAAGAACTCTAGCCATCGTTGTCGTCGAAGATTCAAATCCTTTTGGGAGAACAGATACTTCAACGACTTATGATCCGTAAACAACTCGAATCGAACTCCCAACAGATAATGTCTCCACATCTTCAGAGCAAAAACAATCGCCACTAACTCCAAATCATGAGTCGGGTAATTCCTTTCATGCGGCTTCAGTTGTCGACTTGCATACGCAACAACTTTATCCTTTTGCATTAGCACTACTCCAAGTCCAGTGCCACATGCATCGGTGTAAACCACCATCTCATCATTCCCACTTGGAATAGTCAAAACAGGAGCACTTGTTAGTCGCTCTTTCAGGATTACGAAAGCTTGCTCACACTTAGCATCCCATCTGAACACTTGGTTCTTTTTCGTCAATCCTGTCAATGGTGCAGCTATCTTGGAAAAGTCTTTGATAAACCGACGATAATATCCTGCTAATCCAAGAAAACTTCTCACATCAGATGCATTCTTAGGTCTAACCCAATCCTGGATCGCTGCCACCTTAGCGGGGTCAACCGCTATTCCATTTCCAGAGATAACATGGCCTAAGAACCTCACTTCACTCTTCCAGAAGTGACACTTCGAAAACTTAGCCTTTAGCTGATGTTTCCGCAAGATTTCCAAAACAATACACAAGTGTGTCTTGTGCTCTTCCTCAGTTCTGGAATAAATCAGAATATCATCCACGAACACAAGTACAAACTTGTTCAACTGATCTCTGAACACTCTATTAATAAGATCCACAAAATATGCTGGTGCGTTAGTCAATCCAAACGGCATTACCAGCCACTCATAAAGACCGGATGGTGTCCTAAAAGCGGTCTTTGGCACACTATCCTTAGCCACTCTCAACTGGTGAAATCCCGTTGCCAAATCCATTTGAGAAAACACCTTAGCCTCGTGAAGCTGATCAAACAAGTCATCTATTCTCGGCAATGGATACTTGTTCTTCTTAGTCACCTTATTCAGCTCACGATAATCCACACACAACCTCAACGATCCATCCGCTTTAGTTGCAAACACAACTGGTGCACCCCATTCAGACACACTACGCCGAATGAATCCTTTCCGAAAAAGGTCATCAACCTGCACCTCCAGCTCTTGTTGTTCTCTAGGCACCATCCGTCTAAGAGGCATCACAACAGGTCTGGCTCCCTCAACTAGATCGATACGAAACTCGATCTCCCTATGCGGCGGTAACCCTTTGACCTCGTCAAAGACGTCCTCAAATCCATTCACAACCGGCATCGATGATAGTCCATCCCGTGGAACAACCAACGAATACATGAAGCCCATGAAGACGCCTTCTTCATGCTTACATCGTATCACAACCTTTCGCCCTTCCACATTCCCGACTGCCACCTCCAGTTTCTCACAATCAACCTTTGCCGCATACTTCCTAAGCCAGTCCATACCCAAAATAATTCTGAACCCCGCAAAGTTCAGAACAAAACAATCACAAACAAAAGAGCAATCATGACTCGATACAACTAGACCACGGCATACCATACACAAACAAGACGAACCCCCAACTGGATTAGTCACAACCAATGGCCTATCAACAATTTCCGGTTCCAAACCCAACCGGCCTACCAAATCATCACAAACAAACGAATGCGATGCCCCAGTATCAATCAACACTCTAACTGGAACACCACAAATGGAAAGAGTACCTTGAACCACCACACTCTTCCCCTTTTCTTCTGCAGAAGGAGCTTTAGAAGATGATGGAACAGCCCCCAAAGCATAAGCTTGCACAATCTGCTTATCTTTCCTCGGTTCTGGACAGTCCTTCTTGATATGTCCCAGCTTATCACAGTTGTAACACTTTCCCGGCACCTTGGGATTCCTACAATCTTTGGAGAGATGGCCCTTCTGCTGACAGTTGTAGCACGTCACTTCGCCCTTCGGCTTCTTCTGGCCATCCTTACCCTTCTGTTGCTGCTGCTTCCTCTTCTTGTTTCCACCCTGCTGTGGCCTAGACCCTTCCTTGGTTACAGCAACAACAGATCCTTCCTTAGGAAACAAACTCTCATGCCTGAGAGCTTTCTCCACAAGCTTCTCAAACGGATCGTCCAAATGATCCACCAACTGTCTCCCAAGATAATAGTCCAAGCCTGTCACAAACTTCTCGTTCTTCTGGTAGGGAGATTCAATATACGACCGAGCATACTTGGACAAAGCTTCAAACTCAGAAACATACTCAAGAACTGGTCTCCCACCTTGCTTGAGCTCCACAAACTTCTTAAACAGAACAGATTTCTGAGCCGTAGAGATGAACTTAGCTTCAAATCTAACTTGGAATTGCTCCCAAGTAATCTCTTCCTCTGGAGTATCGATAGTGATAGAACCCCACCAATCAGCAGCTCTTCCCTGAAGCTGTCTTGATGCAAGCTTCCTCTTAGTTGCATCCTCGATTCCCAAGTCACCAAAAATCCTTCTACAATCATCAATCCATCTCTCAACTTCTATGGTTGATTCTGTCCCCAAGAAAACTTTCCCTCCAGGAGCAGTATAGTCTTTACACAACTTAGCAAAATCCACTGGTCTTGGAGCTTGAACTTGAACTCCAACATCTACTGACGGTCCTGAAGTTGGTATCCTTCTCATGATCGAAGTCATCATAGCTTCGAACATTGCAGCATAGTCAGTAGCTCCCCCAGCAACACGGCTTTCCCTAGCAGCTTGTCTCTCACTTCGACTCATCCTTAATATCTACAAAAAGGAATGATTTAGAACACCTTGAGAAACAACTACATAAGGAGTTCAAATCCTTCTAAACTACTATATTATATATAGTAATCATCCATCAAAATACAATTACGTCTCTCATACGTAATTACGTCAGCGAGCGTTGGCTAAAATCGATTAACCTGGCTCTGATACCAAATGTGACGACCGCCCATGACTCCCGCACCAAAACAAGGAAATAGTGCGTTGAAGAGCGTGCCAGGCAGCCATGGACGATGGTCAAGGTAAGGTAAAACAGAAACTCTAACGTACAACTCACAGCGCATGGATAAAATACAAAAGAGAAATATATGTATATAGTGAAGCTCATAACAGAATATCATCTTATAGACTTCATAAAGGTTTGATACAAGCATCTGAACAATTAATACATCAAGCCTCACTACATAACACTCAAACATATACAAGCAGCGGAACATCCAGTACATATAGTAAGAAAACTAATATGCTAGCCTCCAGCTCGTCTTCGTCATCTGCATCGTTGATAACCAAGAATAGCACCTGTCACCTACTACCTAGTCTGCCCATCCCAACATGGATGAACAGCCCAAGGTAATAAGAGTTGAACATAAAACCTTGAGTCAGACAACAGTCTTAGTGAGCAGTAAATTAACTATCAAACATACCAAAAGAGCATAAAGGATAAAAGGAATAGGGACTCAACCATCCCACTCCACCTCATTCTACAGGGATAGCCCCCAGACCCATTAAGCATAAACAAGCATAGCAAAACAGACAATTTAAGTAAAGTAATTATCACTCGAGTCAAGGTCGATGTTTTCCAAGTACAAACCCCCAAGGCCTAAACCAAGATCAGATAAGCACCAAGAAAACACCGCTCTTGAGTCCGAATGACGATACAACCAAACATCCATGACTCTGGCTATCACTGTTATCGTTTCCTCGATTCACCGTTAGTTGAATGACCGCCTGTCAAGGGCTAATGGTAACCCCGGTTCTAGATAAACTCTGCACGTCATCGCGACCCGTGCCTAGGACTTACCTACTCTGCCCAGAGTACTCGACCACCTTCCTTTAGTCTTTTGGGTGTCCCGACCACCTACCTGTAGTCGTTTGGGCATCCCATGTACTCTTTCTTTGAATTTACTAGAACCTTCAACAACGATGAGATCTAAGCCTCCTAGTCATCCTCCTCGACGACTATTCTCATACTAGCCCAAGCTACCTCTCGAGCAATCCATTATCAACCCACTCGAACCATCCCTCGAGTTATCAACATGCTTGGAATGATCCCTGCTTGGATTATGCCAAGACTATATCACATCATGCTTCGCCTCATCTCATCAAAACAAAGCTCCATCACAACATTGTCATCATATCTGTCCATATGAGCTTCATCATCCGCTACATATGCCACGAGCAGCTTTTCTCATCCCTTAGCCTCTCCTTTAGCTTTTGAATCATTTTCGACCATACTTGTCTAGATCCAATCATAAATCAACTAACTCTAAACAATCAATCAAGACAATCATTAATCCAAGCAATCAAATATTCAAACAAGGTTTAATAAGCAATTATACAAGGAAATGGCAATTTGGTAATTAAAGTGTCCAAATCTAATAAGCATGAATAATAGGCAAATGTCTCTACAACTTGATGAATAAACTTGCATAAGTTAACATGTAGTAAAATAGGTGTCAAAACTTCATAGATGATAGATCTACATGCATACTTAGGAAAAATGCAAGAAATCACTATATTTAACACATAAACAAGCCACCAATCCAATATACTCCCTTGGGTCCGTGTGAGAGATAACTACCACTCACCGAATCACCTAAACACCTTAAAAACAATCAACTCCAGATCTAGACAGCAAGGAACCAAGCTTGATCCGGCAAAATCTCGCTTCAATCGATGAAATCTCTCTTTGTTGGATGAAGATCTTCAACTTTGGCTCTTGGATCGTCGATTTGATCTTCAATCTTGGATGGATGTTAGCACTAGATTAGAGTGGAGAAAAGAAGTGAAGAAGTGTTGTAGTCGAGCTCTCAAAATGGCAGCACTTCGTCGCTTCAAAATCCGGTGCCAAAAAGTGAGCCAAACCCCTCTATTTATAGGCTGAAACCCCCCCTGAGTCGTCCGCCCCTATGAGTCGTCCACGACTCATGACTCAAGGCACTATACGACTTAACACAACACGGCTCAACCCTCTACGACCCACGACTTATCTAAATACTCAGAGGCTCACGACCTAACGCTAAGTCGCTCACGCGACTCAACCCAGACTCGACCCAACATAGGTACGACTCAACACAGGCAGTGCCTCGACCTAACAACCTAAGGCCTTCGAACGACTTAACGCTACACAGGGTCACACGACCTAGTCCCCTGCCGACCTAAACCCAGAACACATGTCGACTCACGACTCAAGCCCCTGCCGACTCAACGATATGGCCGACCTAACGTTAACTCGTATACGACTTATAGCATAAATGACCTAACACGTGCACGCGACTTAACACTAAGCCTAGGTCCCCTACGACTTATACCATAACGACTTAAGCCTTAGGTCGTTCACTCCTTAAGTCGGCCTACCTTTCTGAGCCGTTAGCCACTAACCCTTAAGTCGTTACATCCTTTAGGTCGTTTACTAGCTTAAGTAGTTAGCTCCTAAGTCAAACACTCCTATAACCCGTTCACCCCTTGAGTCGGTCACCTTCCTTAAGTCGGCCACCCTATGAATCGTAACTCGTACACGACCCAACTCCGAACAACTTAAGCTACCCTTCAACCTAAGCCTCTACACGAGTTAACTTCATACGACTTAAGCACTAGGTCGTTGACTCCCATAAGTCGCTCCACTCGATCAAGCATTCACACGTCTTGATGGTAACTATTTTACGATATGTCGACACGTAAAATACGGGTCGTTACACCTTCACCTCAATTCTACTTCTCCCACTACCTGACACACTGCCCTTCCCTGCCACACCCACTTCTCAACAGCAGACCCCCACCAAGTTTCCACAAACTTCCATCACCACTGACAACAAGCAATCGAACCACCTCCAGAAAACCCTGAACCACATCGCGATCAATCGCCCACCACTCAACCCTCTCCTAAAATCGCAAGCAACTCCCTGAACCACTCCATTGCATCAATCAATTCGCCAATACCTCCATTACTCTCGAACCCTCTGAAACTTCACCAAACATCATCGATACTGCTACTGACTGTCGAACTCCACTTACCATTTACCGCAAGAGTACAACCCAAACACCACATTCCAATCACATACTGCTCTGCACTTCAAACACTGACAGCCACCATACCATCATACGCCTAAAGCAAATCTTCATCGAATCATGGCATTCAAATCTCATAATGCCTAAACTCGAACCCCACAAACACTTGCAAATCGCTGACTTCCAATTGTCTTTTGCTTCAATTCCAGTAAACGTTTTGTTTTGAAAAGAAAAAAAAGGAAGAGAGAATCGATATTGGGAAATATGTTGGAATTATGCTGTGGTTTTTGTGAATGAGTTCTGTTTTTTTGGGTTTAATTTGCTTCGTTTTGGGAATAATAAAGGTTTGGGTTTGAGTTAATTTCCTTTTTGGGCCGGGTGGATTTTGAATGGCTTAGTGTTCTTTTGTTAATTTCCTTTTGTTCTTTGATTTAAAAAAAACAAAAAAAAACTGTGTATATATATATATATTGTTTTGATTTGTTTCTTTTGATTTCAAATATTTTGATTTTCCCTTTGTTTAGTGTTCCTACTTTAAAAATAACCTATATATATATAGCTGTTTTACTTGCAGATTGCCAAAGTAGATATTCGCAAAAGGAAGAAGTGCTTGCCAAAACAAAAGGAAAAATAATTTCTTTACTTAGCTTGCCAAAAAATAATTGCTTGCTTGCTTGCTTAGAAAAATTACCGCTTTAGAACAGTTTGCTAATAATTCTGCATGCTCCTTGTTTATATTTGCTTTGCATTGTTGATTGCTTGCATTTTAAAAAAAATTCAAAAACAAAATAAAAAATTCCATTCGTAGTTGCATTGTTAATACGTGTTTAATTTCACTTTTGCATTTCATCCTAATAATAATGGTTAGACATCAATAACCATTAATTGTATATTGACAATTTGTCCTCTTTTGGCAATTTAATTTCTTGGTGTCTAGGCTAAGGCAGAGCAATAATCAGTTAAAATATTATGGTGGTTTGTAAATATTATACTGAATTGTTTCTCTGAAGATACTTAAACCTTCGGCTGCATTGCTATGGTGATTCGTGGTGCACCGATAACTCATGCCCATTACATGACTAAGAACTATCTTGTTGGTTTAAGACAAAATGTGATTACACAATTTTGGGTTAACTTATGATAGATAATTTGTAATTTAATCATTGCATTCATTTAGTTGCATTAGTTCATGCATATACAAAAAACAAAAAACAAAATTCAAAATCCAAAATAAAAAAATTGTAAATATTTCTTTTCCTTTTCAATTTTTAAATCCTTTTCCTTTGAATCTTTTTAATCAGAATAAAAAATCCAAAAAAAAATATAAAATCTTTTCAGAAAAAAAAAATGAAAAACCAAAACAAAAATCAATTTTCCTTCCAAACAAATTCATTTTGTAAATATTTTTCCTTTATAAAAAAACAAAAAAATGTTGAAAATGTTCGTATTTCCATATTCACATGAATTTTACGGTAGTTATGAAAATCAATATAATCCATATAATTTCACTTCAAATTCTTATGGATATTTTGACAACGACTATTGCTTAAACGATTCGAATTTTGAACCACAAAATTTTCAAAATGACAAACAACCCTTAACTCTCGAAAATAGCATTTCATCTCTACTTGAAATCTCTACACGACATAGTCAAAATTTGAATTCACTTCAAAATTCAAATGACTACGAGTATAGCCCATGCCAATTCAATTTTGAACTCCAAAATGAATTTCAAAGTCAGAAAGAAAATATGATCCACTTTTCAAATAATTTTGGCAATGGGAATAATCTTGAGCACGATACGAGTGCATATTTTTGTTCTCAACAAATCCAAATTGAAAATTCTCAAGTCAATAACTATAAATTGGATTTTGTTGAATAAATGGATGAAATCTACAATGATTACATGGATTTATTGTTCGAAACATATATGAAATAACATGATAAACCAAACCAAATCGCAACATGTGATGAGTCGAATGATAATCCATCTTTTACCCAATTTGATGATTTTCAAATAACAATTTTTGAAATAGAAATTGACAATCTTAATGAACTTTTTGAAAACACGGTAATTGAGTGGGATTTCAATTCTTTTGAGGGTGTGGAACCAAATTTAGAATTCGATCTTCCTTTTCTCGATTTCGAAAATTTGAATACAACAACTTTGGATTTTGAGCTTGAGATATGCAATGAAGTTGTTGATAATCCAACAAAGGAAGACGAATTTAACGAAAATGATTTCTTTGGACTTTTTAAAACGAGTTGCCAAATTCTGATAGAGAAGAGTTACATCACCATTTTGATTTTGAAATCGATAATTTTGAATAATTTTTCAATGACAAACTTGAATTTCAATCAATCGTTGTATCTACCCCAAAACTCATCGAAAATACAACAACTCGTACAGTTTTTAATAAAATGACACTTGTTTTTCAAATCAAGGTTCAACTTCGAAATCTTTTATGGTTTGGTTTTCCAAGCTTAAGCTGTGTCTTGCATACTTAACGAGACAAATGAATCGGTCTTTGAAAGACCATTTCATTTACTTTTTGACGATGTTCTTTCTGATCTCGTGTAAATACTGTTCATTTTCATGTAAATAAAGGTCATACTTTTGTTTTATTTTTCTCCTGCCACTTGGGTTAATCGTGGGACACAGTCAAAATCAAGTATGGAGGAAGTCTCATCATTTTCATTTTCAATTTTTCATGGTTTATTTTTGCATTCACTTTCCAAAGCTAAAGAAAAAATTCAAAAATTAAGAAAAAATCTCAAAAGAAATTAAGCACTTTGATTTATTTTTAAAGAAAACCTATAGGATAAGTATGAGATTTCGGTTATTAAATTGAATTTTTTTAGAAAATTTATTTGTCTCAATAATAATAAAAATAATTTTTGGTTACAAATAACGATGATTTAACAGGTATATAGGTAGGTTCATGATGATAATTATGAAGTATATCCTAATTGAAAATCTTTATTTAAAAAAGTGGTGAATTTAAAATAAAGGATATAACATTTTTTGTCTTCTAAGTTAAATGGTGCTAAAATGATTTTTCCAAACTCTCTTTAAAAAAATATTTGTATATATGTACATAATTTTTATTAACACCTAGAGTCATGTGTTCACACTTGTGTGTTCAATCGCTATGCTCTGTACCCTTCTCACGTAAGCCCGAAAGACGGTGCACGATCGGTATATCTGGCCTCAGTTTATCTGAGTTAGGTGTGTGTATATAAAATCATTCTTTTATCAATAACACCTACAGTTGATAAGTGTTCACTTGCCAAGCTCTGTAGTCCCCTCACATTATTTTGAAAAGCAATGCAGGGATGATATATTTGACCTTAGTTTATCTGAGTTAGCCATATGTAAATAATGTAAATATCAATAAAATTTTCAAAAAAAAAATAGAGAGAGCAAGCAAATGAAATCCAAGCACCATTTAAACTTTTTTGATATGATTTGTTATTGAAAATAAATGAAATACCACCTTGATAAACTTTGATAATCAATTAAGGATATATCTCATAGTTACACTTGTTATCAACCGAAGCAACGAGTTAAACGGTAGTATACTTGTTATGATAAGTTGATTTTTGTTGGAAATTTTGACAAGTAAAAGGTCTTAAATTTTTAAGATAATGACCAAAACTTATATTTAACTTATTTGTGTCGATTTAAAAGTAAAATATTCATTGTAAATATTTTCAAAAAAACTTGCATTCATCCCGTTGTAAATAAATCTTGCATTTCGTAAATATTTTCATATCGCGTTTGGATTCTGTGGGTATGATCCGTTGTAAAACCTCACGAGACAACACTCGTCCTACTAGGGACACCTAGAGATTTAACGGCTTGTTGCATACGCTCAATGCAATCGTGCTCCCTATGCAAAAGGATTTATCTTAGTTTTTCTTTATTCGAGGACGAATAAAAGGTTAAGTGTGGGGGTATTTGATGTGCATGTAAATGTGTATATTTTTAGCACCATATTTAATCTATTTAAATTAAATAAATGATCATATTAGGTGTTTTAAATTGTTTAAACTAAGATTCAAATTATTTTCAAATTGTCATATATTCATCTTCATATAGGGGCAAAATGGCCATTTTTGTGCATTTATTAATTTGTGAAAATTTACTTGGAATTTTCTATGTTGTTTTGTAGGAATTTTACTGCACTTTACCAGTGGCTTCATGAAGATATGCATGCACAAGAGTGAATACAATGGAATGGAGATGGAAATAATTCAAAGTGATGATCATGGAGGACCCCACATACCCACTTACCTTAATGTACACTTAAGAGCCAATGCACATGCTAAAAGGCCATTAAATCTTCATGCACACTTAATGGATGATTATTTGAAGTTAATGATAACTTGGCCACCACACTTCCTAAGATGATATGTTGGGTAGTTCCCAAAAAGTGAATTAGGGTACTAAAATTGCATAAATAGCCCTTATGCTTCATGTAATCCCTTCTTTAGTCTCTCTTACTCTTCTTCTCTTTAGTTTAGTGTTGGATCTCGAATAAAAGAAAGCTCTCTTTCTCTTTTCATGACCACTTACCCATTTTTATTTTATGTAATTTTCTTTCTTTTTTATGTAATTTTAATTAATGTTTTATTTTACCTACAGGCTCTCTTTCTTTCATGCTAATAGTGTAGATTTTATTTTATGCAATTAGATTAGTTCTCTTTTCCATTAGCTTTCATTTTCCTCTTCTTTTTATGTCATATTGCAAGCTATATTTGTTGATTTGATAACAAATATGAGAGGCTAAACCCCTTTAATTTAGGGGTAATGAAGCTCTCTAATCATGTAGCTTCAATATAATTCGATAATCTTTGCTCTCTTTTTGTGCTTTATGGAAAGTTGATGTTTATGTAATTTTGTATTTGGTATTGAGTTTAATAGCCTATGTTATTCGAAATAAATAGGCTATACTTAGTCATATGAATCACAAATTTCCTATTCAACTATATATGATTATGACAATGAAGTGAAATTAAATCAAAATTTGATGGCCTATATTTCTAATCAATAGTCAATAGGTCGTGCTTAAAATAGATTTTATTTTCATCTTCTTGTTATTTTTCATGAGAATTAAAAGTGGTTTAAAGATTGTGTTATAGTTTGATGGCTTATGTTGAGCTAATTAATAGCACAAATAGGTCATACTTATGATAAACACATCATTTAAATTCACTTATGACCAAAAAGAGAGATCATAATGTCATAATTTGTTGAAAGATATGATCTAAAGAGTGGAATTATCTCAAAATTGTCTTTCTACACTCATATTTTTATCACTTTCTTTTTGTCATTTTCTATTTTTTTGCTTCACACTCTTCAAATTCTTGGTTTAGTTTGATTGAATAGAAATTTAAAATCTACAATTTCCTACGGATTGACCCGTACTCACTACGTACTACGATAGTACGCCGTGCGCTTGCAATTAAATTTAATTCATAATTTATCGTCTTTTCTAATCCGATAGAAAATTAGCCTTTAAACATTACTCGAATCTTTGGTAACATAACAAATCATTTTATATCCCGAATTGACAAAATCATTTACACTATTAGTTACAAATAGTTCTAATCTACAATAATTTCCATTTCCAAATCCTTTTAAAAATCATCTTAAAACCATCGGGTTTAGTCCTCAAAATTCTTTCCGTTTTATAAAACATTTTTATAAAACCATTCTTTATATAAATCTCTTTTATATAACATAACTTCAAAATATTCATTTTCGAATATTTCTATTTCTTTAAATATTTCACAAATTTTAATTTATGAAAACCAACTTTGAAAACAATTCCATTGACGTTAAATTATTATAATTAATTATAACAAGTAAATGAACCAACATTATCGGCAAACACCTTTTAGTCAAATAGTGAAATAAACCAAATAGTGTTAGCTACAATTACTTTATATGCAGCCTATATATATGGATAATTAATTGCTCATAAACTGGTGGAGCAAAGTCAACAATCAATAAATAACATTCAGTGCTCATAAACAGGCTGACCCTTATTCAAATAATCAATCAACGAAATAAACACAACAATAATTGATTATCAATGCTTCATTCTATCAAATGTTTATAACAATTTATTTTATCTTGGGTCAAAATGGTTTGATATCTATTTTGAAGCATTTAGGCTCTCCCTTCGACATGTTCCGTCCCCCGCCCAAGTCTCATTTGATCTCACAAACAAAACAAGTGTACTAGTCATTTCCGTATTTGCCATTAAGTATTTAACTTCTAAATATTAAAATAATTAATTAACTATCCAAATAGTGAAACAAGGAAATAAAACCATTGTTTTAGCAAACGAAGTAAACAAGCATTCAACAAGTGTTTTCAAACAACCATAACATTTAAAGTTCCTTCAACTTAGAAATGATTCTAATGAACTTAAAGGAAGAAATAACTCACTGTGGATTCCACTCCGTCGAACTTTATGGCAAGAAACTCTAGATCTAAACCGTACTTCCTACCAATTTTACTAACTTTGTCGCTACAAATTTTGACTATAGCTTCACTACTATTTTCGAAAACCTCTTGAAATTCAGCTATAACTCTGCTATCCTAGAAATTGAGGTGAAAATAGGTGGAGATGGCTTCTAGATAGGCATGGCCTTAGGTGGATGGATGGAACTTACTAGCTTGAATATGACTTAAGTGGTATACTTTTTTATCGATTATTTTTGTCATAACATTATTACGCTTTTGGAATTTTTTATGAGAGGCATGGAAGCCGTTAAAGAGTGAAAGAAATGCTTGAAAATGGATAAGAAGGTGTGAAAAATGTGAGAAAGTGTGTTTGGTGTTTATTGGAAAAAATTTGGATTAAAATAATATTTTGTAAAAAGACCAAGATATCATTTACTTATACTTTAAGCAAACTAATTTTTTCAACACGTAACGTCACATTTTAAATCATTACTTTATGTCGTTTTCACTTAAGCATTAAGTAAAGAATATAATTATTATGTTTGTTTGATTAATGTTTACTTTTTGACTTTTATAACACTTTTTGTCTTTTTATGCTTACTTTTTGTTAATTACATTCTAGAATTTTCTAAGTAAGTTTAGTAAAAGTAAACTTGATTAGTAAATTAATTAATATTTATACTATTTTAATATATATCCATATATAATAAAATAAAGGTACAACAACGTTGTGACAAATTTAAATCGACAAAACGTTGATTTTCGAAAAAATATTTACGGTCATATTTTGACGTTTTAGTTAAACTATTTATATATGGAAACCAAATTTAAAAATAAATTTTTTATGATGTTATTTAAAAATATAAACACTCACAAATTAATTAAAATAATTTATTTAACCATTAAAACTTACTTTTCTAAAATCAGGATCTTATCACTTTTGTCGATATAAGAAATTATTCCTATTTTTGTGTATATTTCTCTTTGCAAATCCTTTCTAATATTATTTAAATCATAAAATGCTATATATTTTATTTTTAAAATCACTTTAAATAGTATAATTTAAAGTAGTCAAATTATGGGTTGTTATATTCTACCGTACTTAAAAGAATTTCGTCCTCGAAGTTACAAGGATGGAAAAATATAACAAAAAAACAACAATTAATGAAAGTTAAGCACACAAAAAATGGTAATGCCACCCATAACCCTTGCCGGAGGTACGGTGCCTTATCCTATTTTTTATTTATCAAATTATGGTAGTTTCATTTTTTTTAAATTCCTAGGTTAATTTACTAACCTAGACAAATTTTACTTAGGCATCTAACCTAAGCTGTAGTACCAAATGTGAACGACCCTGGTTTTCGAACCAGTCAAAAATCGTCGAAAAACCCATCCATTCTAAAATCTCGAATGGAAACTACCAATTTAATGCACAATATTTGATAAATATTCAAGATTATAAAATGTGTAGGATACAATTTCAACTTTACAAGTTAACGGAGTAATCAATTTAATCTATTTGGTGTGCTTTAATATATACCAAATAAATACAGATAAATCTACTGCTGCACAACTCGGACGAGAAAGACAACAATAGTAATTCCTACTAACTCAATAAAGATGTCAAATGTGGAGTAAAATAGTAACCAAGAAAAATACATCAATACACGATATATAACGAACAGTGAACAGAAAAATGTTATGTTTTTATTAGGGCTGCATCACTACCACTTGTGACTGCCTATGCATCCCTATCTAATTGGGTACACAATTAGATATGGGATCAATCCAATGTAGTTCTCCTACCACAAATAGGATTCATGGAGCTTAAGATGAAACAACGAATATGCAATTACCAAAACTTCTCACTTAGCCTTAATTATTACACTACTAGAATTACAGTATATAGCCACGACAGGGTTCCAACGGCCGCCAACTGGAATTTCCAACGGCTACCAACGGTTCGTTATTTTTTAACAAGCCGTTGGTAACCGTTGTAAAAATGCCATTTGTGGCCGTTGGAATTATTCGTGTAATCCTACAGGCAAGCCAAGAGCATAAATTATTCTCTCTTTGTACCAAAAACACCCAAATCCATCACCATCTTCCTCCACTCCTCCTCTTTTCTTACTCCCAGCCTCCCTACGCAATCGGCAGCCACTCCGACGCCATCAATCAACACCAGCGTCCTCTCTCCATCCAAATACAGCTCCAAAATAAGGTTTTGCCTAAAACCCTAAAATTTTAAATTTTGCTAATTTTGTGTTTAATTTGTTTTTATAGTTGTATCTAATGGCCTATTGATTGTTTATTATACCAAACTAAGTGCTAATTACAATTATTACCATCCAAATGTCCAAATTTTTTGTCTATATATATTATGCACATATATACATATGCTGATAATTTAGTGTAAAAGCACATTTAAGTTAGCGTTATATTGGTTAGGATTGATTTAAATTATTTTGTGTATGTTTTGTAAAATATTTGGCAAACATGAATTAGTCGAATATTTTACGAACATGAATTATATCTTTTACAAAATATATTAGCATTAGATAAGTATATAATTTAGTATATACACACACATGAATTATATATTTTGCAAAATAGTAAAAATCATATAATTTACTATATATTTAATAAAATAGTAGAATACAAATAAAATAATGCGTAATATGCTTTATTTTATATATTTAATAAAACGGTAACATATAAACAAATTTAAATCCCTTAGTGAATTTTTGGCCCCGTCTGACAAGTGTTGTATATAATCGTTGTATGAATATTCGTTTTTATTGCAAAACGAATATTCATATTCATCTGATATAATATTTGTTGGATTTGTCCCTATATTGGACAAGTTACAAACACTATAAAATAATTGCATTTTATAAATCATATCATTATAAACGGTTCACAAAATTTCGACGGAATTTCCTTTTCATTCCTTGTGTACATGCATATGTATACGATATAAGAAACACAGGGGAAGTGCTGCCGAAATTTTGGAAAATCATTTATAATGTTATGATTTAAGAAATATAATTACTTTTGTGTTTGTAATGGGAAGTAGGATGACCGACCATCACAAAAGATACAAAAATGTGAACAAAATATCAAGAAATATGACTTGTATATAAACGAAAATGGATTATAAAAAACAGTAAAATCTGAATGTGTTTATCGAATTGGATTGATAATTTTTTACTATTGATCATAGGTTTTACAGTAGGAAAAATGGTCAATTATTTTATTGATCGGAGCTGGATGTATCAAAGAAGAGAAATGAGAGGCTCAATAAGTAAACATTTTCTTAACGGGGTAATTGTGCTTGTTGAATTGGCTTTAACTAATATTGGAAACGACGTAGAAATTCATTGTCCATGTAGTAGGTGCAAATTGTTGAAGCATTTAGTACCGAATATGGTTAGGATTCATTTGCGTCAGTATGGTTTCGCAACCAATTATTTGGTGTGGGATCGTCATGGAGAAATTATAACATGTAACGAAGAACAGTCAATAGAGGCCATTAATGATGAAGTTAGTACGACGAATCTCATAGAACATATGGTTGAAGATGCAACACGATCAATGTTCCCTACTGTTAAAATTAATAACGACGATGTTAACGTCGAAGAGGAATCAAATGTTGGAGCGAAAAAATATATGATTTATTGGATGCTGCTAAGAAACCTCTTTGGAATGGATGTACTAGCGACACTCAATTATCGGCAACTGCAGAGTACATTGCAATGAAATCAAAGTACAACCTCACAGAAGCCGGATTTACGGCTGTTGTACAAGCTGCTAAATGCCATATGCCATCAGATAATTTAATGTGCGAAAATTATTATGAAATGAAAAAACTTATGTCATCTTTCGGTTTTCCGTATCAAAAAATTAATACATGTCTAAATGGTCGCATGTTGTTTTGGAAAGATGATGTCAGTCGTCGGAATTATAAAATATGTAATCAAGAAAGATACAAACCAAGGAAAAAAGGGGGAAAAGAAGTTCCATACAAGTATATGCATTATTTACCTATCACCCCTAGACTTTAAAGGTTATATGCATCATCTATAACAGCGCATTAAATGAGATGGCATAGTGTGGGAACACCTGAAGAAGGTACGTTAACACACACATTTTATGGAGAAGCATGGAAATATTTTGATAAGAAATATCCTGATTTCGCAATGGAGAGCTGTAACTTAGACTAGGTTTGTGTACTGATGGATTTTCACTGTTTTCTCAGTTTGGTTCTAAATATTCATCTTGACCAATAATCATTACACCTTACAATCTACCCCGTGGATGTGTATGAAAACTCCATATATGTTTCTCACAATTGTTGTCCCTAGCCCTGATGATCCGACACAGAGTATCGATGTTTACTTACAACCGCTAATCGAAGAGTTGAAAACATTGTGGTATGAAGGAGTTGAAACATACGACGTATCGAAAAAAATTTCGGATGTTCGCTTCTTTCTTACGGACTATTAGCAATTTTCCTGCGTATGCAATGCTTTCGGGTTAGAGTACAGCCGGTCGTTTTGCTTGTCCTTACTGTATGGAAGAAATATGAGCATTTATTCATGTAGCACACACATATATTCTTCTTAATTGTCCAGAAGTTGCACCATTTATTAGGTAATTATCAGATTACAAGTTTTGATAAATTGAATTTAATACTGCATGTATAAATTAATAATAAAGCAATGTTTTATGTTTTGGTTTGCATTGTTTATGAATCACAAAATCCAAACGGCGATTTAAGCAAAAATTTCGCTACTTGGTTTTCGAACTACGTTTATGATCCTACAAATAATGTGGTTGATGAAGGATTAGAACATTTGGCGTTGGTACCGACAAGGAAAGTTAAAACGTATCTAATATTTTTGGTTAATGGATATGAATTCAACACCAAAGAATATGATGCTGAAAAATTAACAAACAATACTGATGTATTTGTTAAAGGCAATGATGATCCTAATAATTATATACATGATTTTTATGGCGTGTTAACCCAGATTTTGCAGTTGACATATTTTATAAGACCCACAGAGGAAGTTTTTTTGTTTAGATGCAAGTGGTTCAGCAATGTTCCAGGTTCTGGAATTAACGTGCATCCAAATTATAATCTTATAGAAATAAAACATACCTCCCGTTATCAGCAGTACGCTTCCTTTTGTACTAGCCAAACAATCCCTACAAGTTTATTACGCCCCTTATCCATCTATAAAAACAGATAAAGAGGATTGTTCTGCAGTTTGTAAAACCAAGGCGAGATTTACATTCGATGGAAAGAATATTCCGGAAGAAAAAGCCTATCAAGTAGATATCGAGGAAAATGTTGAAATCACAATTACGTACGATCAAACTGATTTTGGACAATTAAATAATGAGGCAAATGTATTAGTCGTAGCATTTGAGAGTGTAGAGGAAAACGATATAGAACACGAGACCGAGTCCGAATCAAAAAACGACGAGGACTGAGTAATATCTGGTAATTTTTACAACTATTCACGCACACGCATCACATATCATCATCATCATTACATGCACTACCAATTAAAAATGACTTTATTACATGCACCACATATCATCATCATTTTATCTATGTCTATAATTAAAAATGAAACTTTCAACAGGTATTATATCAGGCTCCAGATGTCGTAGCTCTTCTCGCTCGGCCGGTGAGAGTAGTGGTGAGCCTCCGGCTCGACCGCTTGTTATTTGCAGCCGAAGGCTAATGGAGCGTAAGTATCAAAATTAAAGTGATAACAATATAAATTTGTTCATACATATATATATACACTGTCTAAAGCTTTGTTTTACATTTAACACGGGGGATTTGATTTGGAGCCCTCAGGAGTCGTGCTTGGCATTTCCAAGCAATCGTATATGAGCAGGATGACAGATTGTTGGCCTAAGTGGAGTAAGATTCTTGTCCAAGTCAGGAAGGCCATCTGGCAGGATTTTCTGGTGAGTTTATACCACTTTACTATATGAATAAGTATAAATGAACAATTAGTAATATTTTCTCTTTGTACAGGGGCAAGTGGACTTGGCAGGGCTCGATGTCGCTATGGTTCAGCGCCACTGGAATACGAAGGTCACCAAAAATTACAGGGAGGTAATGCCAGCTCTTAAAAAATCAGGGAAGAAACCGAACTGGATGGGCGCTTCCGTATGGGATTCTTGGATGAGTTGGTGGAAGACCGACGAGTTCAAGGTAAATCTACCAAATATATAGTTAATTATTTCGCAATTAGTAAATATAATATCCAATTTAAATTGCAGGTGGGGTCGGAGAGGAATTCTGCCAATAGAAGTAGGAATCCTGTAACGCATCATGGCGGATCTAAGTCTTTTCAACATCACTGTGAGAACTTGGTAAATTTATCAACTACGAATCTAAACCGTTATTACATTTTGTATATTAATCAGTTCAGTAATTAGCTATGAAAAATAAAATATATAAATTATTTAATGCAGGAAAGATCGCTTGGACGTCCCGTGTCTACGATGGAGGTATTTACTCGCACCCACGCATCAAGACAAGCAAACAATGCTGGCAATATTACATATCAGTGGGATGATGATGATAAGGCAACGGCTGCATATGTATGCATATTTTAAATCTTATTTTATTAATATCGATAATTTTAAATCCTATTCTACTGATTTTAACCTGTAATTTTTTTTTATTTTAGGCAAAGTTTCAGGAGGCATGGGCACGGCTGCTTTCAGAATTGGATCGCGATGAGTTGACGGTAGAGGGGCAAGATAATATTTTCGACGTTATTATGGATCCGACGCAGCAGAATAGGTGCTATGGCTATGGAAACCTAGCGGTAATCTTATAAACATTGCAATATTATATTTAATAAATTAACCTATAGATACACTATACATATGATGATGATTTCTACCTGAGTTAAATCAAACATATACGTGATTTATAAATATTAGATAAGTAAAAAAGAAAAATATACAAAGATATGTGATAAAAATGGATGAACCAAAAAAAAATATATAAGAATACTTTTAGCACCTATATATTGTATTAAAAAGAATCCATTTCCTTGTGGTATATATTCCAAGAAAAGGGTTCGCTATTTTACATTAGGAACCAAAAACATGAACAAAAAAATAGTACTAGTATTAACAACAATAAATGGAACTAAAAAGAACACACAAATGGAGGTCTTATATGACAAAGTTAAAGGGAAACTCATGCTTTATACCCATGGTTTTTATGAAAATAGATGAAATCTCCATATCTCTTTGCATGTCGTAAACTAAATCCCTAAAATTTGCAATAATGAAATCGCACTCAAATTCATAACAATAAAAAATCAATTGTAACGACCCGGAAATTTCGATCCCGAAAATTCCAGATAGTTAGTGAAAAGAAGAAAGAGAAAGAAGAAGAAACAGAAAACTCAAACTCAGAATCTCTCATTCGCAGCGGATAAAATATAATATCACATAAATAATAGTTTTACAAAGAAGATCTATATCTTTACACTTATATTTTTTTATACATCAGAGTTACAACCATTACACAACACTAGATAGTTTAAAATAACCTGTCCTAGATAAACTATAATATATCGCAGCGGAAATACTCCATACGATCCCGCCAACCAGCTCGCCACCTGAGCTCCAGAACGTCCTTACCTGAAAATATGTAATACTCGGTCTGACCCAAGCATTAGATTAAAGTAACACCCGGGTCAGGTTGGAAACCAGCGTGAGTAAACCCAACTAACATGAATGACAAAAGCATACAACTTGTATATATAACACGGGTAATTTGTATCAAATACAATTTACAAATTGTTATAGATATTTCTCAATTCACTCACACAAATCTGTAAGTGCCCAAACTTAGAATTAAATAGTCCAATTCACTTAAATCATTCCATTCCAGCTTATTGATTTCACACATAAACGTATATGGAATCGAAGTGGTTTCGGGTATTTACTAATATCCGACTCCGGTCTCTTCAAATTCAATGTCATCTAAACCTACGTTATTCAGTTAAATACAACTCAACTTTAGTTACCGAATAACACTTTTTCACAGAAATTCATCATTGATAGATAATCACATTTGTCAGAATCCATCCATCATATCATATCTCAAAACAATTCATATCAAAGATATCAACTAATCCAAAGCATTTATTATTATTCAACCATTCTTAAGTAAGATTGATCACTTCCATTAATTACGTTAATTTATGATCCTCTAATCACTTCCATCAGTTAATTATTCCTAAATTTCATTTAATAATCAACTTTTAACTTAATTACTTTCATCAATCAACCATGATAAATCACAATCATAAATTAACTTTCCTTGATTTCTCTATCAATTAAATTAAATCCTTGATTAACTATATTAATCCTTTAATTACACTAAGTAATTATCACTTAATTCCTTTAATTACTTCCCATTAAGTAATTTCCTTTTATTTAATTACATCCAGCAACTAATTATTTCACTAAGAAATTACACCTCATTAGTTACCTTAAATGATTATACTTAACCCAACATCAAATGATTAACTTTAATAAATTAAACCAAATTAATTAACCAAAATTAACCACATCCAATTAATTAATCATACAGAGTAATTAATTCCTTTAATTACTTCATTAAGTAATTATTCATAATAATTCTTTTACATTAAGTAATTAACCTCTTAATTACTTCTTACTTAATTACTTCTAAATTAATTAACCTTGATTAATCAATCTTTAATTATCTACTTAATGATCTTAATACAATTTAATTAACCCTAAAATAAATTAACTTTTAATCCTAAATCATTTATTAATCAAGTAAATTAATTACCCTTAATTAATTTCTTAATTAATCCTTTATAATTAATTAAACAAATTAATTATACTTAATTTCCTTAAATTAATTTAGTTACTATCAGGACCTTAAAACCTTAATTATCTTAAGATAAACATTATTTTATACAGCCTTAATTATATTAGAATATTTAACCCTTTTTATCTTAAAAATTAACTATACTTAATTAACTCATTAATTAAGTTATAAAAATAAAATAATTATTTAACTTGATAAATCAAAGTTATCAAAACATAACTTTTTAAAATAAATTAAACATTGATCAATAACTAGTTTTAAAAAAAAACTAGTTTCCAATTTAAATTTAAAAACTTGCTTAAATAAAACTTTTAAAAAAAATTCAATCCTAACTCAAAGTTTTAAATTCACTTTAAACTTCACTTAACAAAATCTAAATTTAACAAATTTCAAACTTCTAAATCAAAAATTAAAGGAAAACATTTATTAAATATATGGTAATTCGTATAAAGGTTTACACTAATTTAAATTTAAATTTTCAAAAACCTAGTTTTTAAAACTTTCAAACTTTTTAAACAGTTTTAAGATTTTCTGCTTCGGGTCGAACCGAAGCTTATTCGGGTCAAACCCGAGTTTCCTTTTCTTTCTCATTTCAATACTTGAATTTATTTTAAAAATTTTAACCCTGTAGTAACTTAATTGTTAACATACTTAACATCACAAACTACTCGAGTTTAAACTCAAGCGAAAATCCCTCAGACCCAGGCTTCAACCCGAGACCCAACTCTCTCCTCAACTACTGACACAAGAACTCGCTGTGCACATGCACCAGCGATCGCCAGAGCTCCGGCCACCACGACCACCCTTGATTAGTCGTCGATGCCTCTCTCATTTGATTCCGACCACCCAAAGTTCTCCATGAACCCAAAAGGAGATTGAGCTATCATGATCAAATCTGGAAACTACCCATCACCTGAAACCTTGCCCAAATCACGATACCGACCACTAGAAGTTGATGTGACTTCGACCACGACTTCCTGAGCGTCCATGCTGCCTTTACCTAAGGTTTCATGCAACTCGATCACCAGAATTGCTGCAGTGACCTGAGATTTCGATCTCCCCAAAAACTAGGATTAAAAACTACTTCAACCCACCGCCACTGCCACGGTGGCTTATCCACCCACCAACCATTTTTGCCAGTATCCCTGATAATCCAGCTAACATAAGCAAAAACCCCGACCCTCCACAATACTCCGATCACCCATGAATGCATAGAACTCACATTATGATCAAACCCCAATATCTCACTCTAAATCCAATTAAGTTTCTTTATTTTCATTCTAAAAATCAAATTTCACAATGACGATTCATGTTACATTCCTGAAACAACAATTTACAATGTTTGATTTTAACAAGATTAAAAGAATCTTCCTGTCTTTTCTTTTTTCCCCAGAAAATCATCCAACTATTTTCTTAAATTCATTTCTGAGATTTAAATCTGTAACTAATCAAACACTTCTTGTTTGAAAATTTAATTCTAGTAGAGATCAGTAGAAGAGAAAATGAGATTTACCCAAATTTTAAGACCATGTAACAAGAACAGAGTTTAACAGCCATGATCATCATAATCACATATGTACAAACAAAGATTATATTCGTATATATACACGCAAAGTAATCTTCATTTCAGGAAATCACATTCAACAGATTTCACTTATTAAGTTTTTTTTTAGATATTAATTCATGTTCAAACAATCCTATTTTGCTTGAAAATCAAAGACTGTCAGAGATCAGTTAAAAAGAAATTTGAATTTATTTACTTGCTCTAAAATTCTGTAACCTGGAACAAAATGAATCATACATATCAGACTTGCACCACTTATATTTGCATGTTTTAAACATGCAGGCTAAAATTTCATCCATGCAACCAATTTGCCACAACACCTAACTAACTACATTCATCTTCAGCAAAAAATTAATCAAGAGTTAGATTTTTTTACTCACCTTTATACAGCTTGAACAGAAAACAGAGAACTCTGATCTGAATTGTCTTTGGGCAAAACTGAAACTTATTTGATTTGCTTAATGTTGTTCTTCCAGGTTGCATGCTTGAGGAAATTACAGTTTGATATTGAAAAGGTTACAGTTTTTGAAAAGATTATAGAGCTTTGGCTTTTATTTGAGGAAGTGATAATAGGATTGCTTGCAAATCTCAGGTTTAAAACCGTTTACAGGGTTGAATTGTTTGAGGGGTTTTCATGCTTATTGAACTTTGATTTAAGAATAGTTTCAGAATTGATCCTGGGTTTGGAAAAATGGTTTAACAAAGTGGAGTTCTCTCATTTTTTAGAAGTTAAGAAGAAAAAAAATAGAAAAAAACGAAGAAGATAGTTTATATAGATGTAAATTGGAATTTATTTAGATTAAGGAAAACAAAAATAATTTAACACTTGTCTCAATCACTAACACTTGTCATTTCTAGTTTTTAATTAATTTACATGTGTTTTTATCATGTTTTAAAGAGTTACACTTGTATCATCTTTATTTCATTTATTTATTTTAAAAGATTTTTTAAAAAACTTTTCAAATTAATTTTCCTAACTAATGAATACAATTGTAAATTAATAAATCCTTTCCTAAATTTATATATAAATTTTAAATTCTATTTAACACAAATATATATATAATATCAAATTTATATGTTTAATCTATAAATTAGTATTTTCGATTTTTTAAATCAAATAATTATACAATTATCCGATGCCAAAGAAATCCGGGTTATCACATTCCTCCCCCCTTTGAATCTTTTCGTCCTCGAAAAGGAACGAAGCCAGAATTTTAAAATTGCTTATTATCAGAAAATTACCCTCTGATCATTTTTAAAACACCTTTAAAATCTATATAATAATATAAAATAGTTTTATAAAAATACTTTTTATAACTCGATGTTTCAATAAGTCTGTCCTCGTTCTCACAGAAATTCGGTCATACGTTGATCAGGCGTAAGACTGAAAATCTACAAGTGCTTGGCAGACCCGTTTTCAACATCCAGTGAAAATAATTTGAAATTAATTTTATTGTAAATATAGAAACATTTTTGAAATTAGAGGAAATATATTTTTGGTGAGAATGCTCTGGAAATCATCACCCCCATCCATGGTCGCAGTTACATTCCAGGGTTATGTTGCCATCACAACAAAAGTCCATGTAACTGTAGGCTCTCCGCGGCCTCTCGATTACGCCATGGAACCCACGACAGATCGCAGTTACATTCCAGGGTTACGTTGCCATCAACAACAAAAGTCCATATAACTGCCGTCTCTCTATGGCCTCTGATTTTCGTTATCGAAATGAAACTCACCACTCCTACATAGGTCGCAGTCTACCGATATAAAATCAAACGCAGACTGTTGGCTCTCAGCAGCACACGCGACTTTCTCTATGGTATACACTACTCATAATCCCCAGGAACTAGTTTTTTCCGGACTCCTCACAGGATCAATTTTTAGAACCCCCTTTGGGGCTCAAGGCAGCACCACCCGGTGGCACTCCTGAGAAGTTCATTTCAAGGGAGCGCCTTTTTCCCCAGAGCCATCATCAAAACACAGTATACTATACACATATAGTATCTTCCAAATCATACACCTAGTATGAATCTCATAAAAAAGCCCTTTTAACAAAAATCTATTTTCCCAAAATCGATAATTCTCAAACTAGGCTTTCCAAATTCCAATATTGATTTTACCCAAAAATCAAAAGCCTTTCCAAATCCAAAGGTTCCCAAAACCTTTTCAAAAATCCTCATAAGATCCTTCATATATATATATATATATATATATATATATATATATATATATATATATATATACAGATATATATAACTTTTAAAACTTTGGATCATATCAAACTTGTATAAAACTCCTTTTATACTACAAACATTTTCAAAAACCCTTTTCTTCTGGCAAAAGATTAAGTCAAGGGGAGTTTCATTTTATAAAACAAAGATATTCAACTTTGTTTACTCAAAACCGAATATTCAAATTTGATTACTCCTTTCAATACCATTTTCATTCAAATCCATACGATGTATACATATCATCCGTACGCTATACCAATCTGATTGCTCACTCGACCATACAATTTCACTTCTGAACTAGTATCATCCACCCGACTTCCTAGTGCGGACACAGATCTGATTTCTTGATCAGAAACCGTCATTCTCCTTGCATAGTCATAACTGTGATAGAGAATATCCAGAACCAATCAACAATCCATATCCAGGTTCGCCGTCGAAAATCGAGTGAAAAATCCCAACTCGGATCGACATACTATCTCGAAATTCTGTGCTCGAATCTGGATCAAATCATTATGCGAAAAGAATAACATACGTACACCCTACGTATTTATCTTTATTGGTTATTAGCCAAATCAATTCCATTTCTATTCACATTCACTTTGATTTTCATTCTATTACTCACGATTGCTTCAATCCATTTGGATTATCACCTCTATTCTTATCTCGATTGGGTATTTAACCATTAATGCTTTGAACTCCGACCAGTTTATTTAGAAAATAGCTTGAAAATTTTAAAAATAGATAAGTAGTTGGAAAAATAATTACTAGTTTGTAAAATAGGAGTAAAATAGTTAGAAAATGGTTAAAATAATTATAGAAATTTTAGATAATTGCAAAATAATAGTAAGATAATAATTAGTTTTGTAAAATAGTTGGAATATAGTAATTAGTTTGTAAAACAGTTGGAAAATCGTTAAACAGTTTCAAAAATAATTATAAAAGAAGTATAAGATAGTTTGGCCTTTAAAAGGTTGTATATATATAATGAATAGCTTGGAAAAATTAGTTTATATTAAAAGAATTTATATTAAAAATAGTCCAGAGTCAAAACTACTCACTTCCCAATTTCCATTGAAATTGATTCAACCCACATTTCAAGTTGAATTAACCTCCGTTTCTTTCCAAATTTAACTTTATTCAACCTTGATCTCAAATTCTACTGATTCAGCTAAATTTCAATTGAACTAGGTCCAATTTCAATTCATTTCAACTCTAGTTTGAATTAATCCCACTTCCAAACTCCATTTCCAAATCAAGTTGAATTATTCTTGATTTCCTCCCAAATTCAATTCAAATTTTCCATTTGAATTTTATACTTATACATCTTCAATCACAATTTCAATTATTCCAAATCAAATTCAATTTGAACTAATTTCAATTCAATTTTTTTTTATGTCCACATTTCAGAATTTCATTTTAAATCAATTTAATTTTTCAAAAACCAATTTATTAACCAAATTTAACCTTAAAACCAATTTTTAACAATTTCAGTTGAAATTCTATTTTAAACACCCAAATCTCAAGTCCAAAGTGATTCCATATCTGTAACGACCCGGAATTTTCGTTAATTTAATTTAGTCATTTTAACAGAGTTTAAATAATTTAATTTAGAAAAATTTAAGATCTGTGATTTTTAATGAAGCAAATGACTGAATGAAATGAAACCATGGGAATTTAAGTATAAGAATTTCCAGTTGGAACAAAATGACGAAAGAATTTAAGTGCTGAAAAATTGTTATTTATAGGCTAAGAAATTAATATAAGGAAACAAATGGGAAGATTTCATTTATTTCATGGTTTTAATTCGTTTTTCTTTAATAAGTTGTAATTGAATTTAGTAGAAAATAATATGTATTAAACCTACTTATAGAATTCGGAGCTAATTCAAATGAATTTAAGTAGTGAAAGGGCTTTACCTGTATATAGATTTAATATGAGAAATAAAATGGGAATATTAGATTGAGTTAATGCAGAAAAAGGAATGTAAACGGTAATTAGAATAAATTAAGGAATTCTCTAACGCAAGTAATAATCTATACCTTGAATGAACGTTTCAATTTGATAAATTATTTAAATGAGATGACTTAGTAAATAAATAATTAGGTCAATTAGTATGTGGTGAAATTTAATGTTGAAATAATTTTGTAGATAAGAGTTTAGGTGGAATGGGTTAATTTATGAAATAAAGGATAGAAATCATATAAAATGTTAAGCAAGTTGATTTAATGTGTAACGTAAGGTGTAAATGTAAATTCCAATGGAAACGTAACCTTATTCTAGGTAGAAATTTCAGATATATTGATAAAGTGGAGTTTATACACTTAGTAATAAATTTAGTACAGGAAAAACGAAATGGAAATATTGAATTTATTTAATTGGTATATATTACCCATTTATATGGTCTATTAAATCTAGTCGGGTATAAATGGCAATTAATTCCTTAAATTAGTGCAATCAATGTATGTTTAATTGATAACGATAAAAAGGTTGATTATATTCAGTGTGAACAACGTAAAATATTATCATAGCATGATCTTTGGTTTGAATAAAAAGGGTGGAAATCAGTTTGCTCGGATTTAGTGGAATTGGAAATTTAATAAGTGAAATTATCGCAATCAGTGTAATAAAAGGTTACGTAAATAAATGGTAAATTTTTGATATTAATAAAATGATTTTTTTTAGGAATTGAAATAAGTATTATAATGGGCAAATTTAGTTACTTTAAAGTGAAACGGAAATTTTAACGTAATAGTTGAATGCAATATTAAATTCATCTAATTTATAATAAAGATTCGTTAGATTTATTTAATAGGAATTTTGGGACATTTAATAGATAATTGCTGATGTTGAATGGAAGTAAAGGAATTTCTAAAATTAAAATTTAGCAAACTTTTAAACCATTGCAAATTGATTAGGGATATAAAGAGTTGTTTATTTAATTGAGTTAAATTTTTGAAATTGCGTTATTGCAATTAAATGGGAATTTAATGTTGGACATTACGATTGTGGAGTTTAAGTTGAAAATTTTTGGATAACAATAATATTAGACCATGAACAAATTCTAAATTTTATACTTGGTGATAAATGAATTTCATGGGCGATTAAGTTTAACTGTTGGATAAATTTAAAATTTATACTTAATATTGTAACTTGGAAATTTTTCAATGATAAATTGGTTAATCTTTAACAAATTGACATTTGAAAATTTGTTAAATCATTTTAGATATTTGAGAATTATAAAGTGATAAAGATTTTCAATTCTTAAACTAAATTATAAAAATTGGATTTATTTACTAATTTTTATTTATTTAATTAATATAAAAATAGCCATTTTGGGCACGGACTCGGATTTCGACGAAACCAGTTTCATCGGATCCGTATCGGTGAATTATTATAGGGTTTCAAATTTCGTATCGATCGGACTTGTCGTTTGATCGTACGAACGCGAAACGCCTTGAAATCAATTTTATTAAAATCAATTTGAAATCAATTTGGAAATCTTGTTTTTAGCATAACTTCTTCATACGATCAAATTTGGACGTGAGACTTTTTCCATCGCGTTCAGAATATTTTTAAATACCTATCTGGATATATAGATTTAATAGATTCGGTTCCGGAGGCATAGCGGGCTTTTGGGCCATAGTTTGTTGCGTACGTTCACTCTTCTAGCCTATACGCTCTAACCTAACCCTAACTATAAATATACCATAATAAACCCTAGCCTCCTTCCTACTGTCAGTTGGATATACGTACATATTTCTTCATCTTCTCTCTTCCTCAATGGATGCATTTCAGATCCAATTTCAAATCGCAAATCAAAAGCTGAAAATTCAAAGTCCTCCTAAAAATCCGAAAAAATTATATGTCGAACATCTCGACGATACGAATCAGCGGCTGCAATTTGTTTTTCCCGATTTTTCTTCGATCAACGGCAAAATCGCGGTCAAACCTAGAAATTCGAAACCTAAGCTTGAAATTGGGGCTTCTCGATTTAAGCCATAATCGATGAAATTGGTTCTGGGTATTGTAGTACTCGACGACAGGGTTCGTTCAAAGGTAGTTGGAGATGGTACGGTGGGACGAGGCGGCCGTAATCGATGAACTAGGGTTCGAAAACCCTAGTTTTCAGGTGGCGGCGCACGGCGAGTTAGGCGACCGGAACTTGGCCAGGGGTAGAGGACGTGGTCACGAGCACAACGGCAGTGGCTTTGTGGCATAAGGTGGCGTGTAGGGGCGGCAATTCACGGTCAAAGGTGCGTGTTCATGGGTTCGGCCTGCAGTTGTTCGTGCGTGAGTTTGAAAGCTGGGAGAGGGAACGCGTGATATCACTGGTGACGTGGCATGAGGGAGGGTGAGTTTTGTTTTAATTTATTTTTGAATTTCAAATCGTTTTATGGCCATAGATTCTTCATACGTTATCCGTTTCACGCGAATTTTTTTTTGTTAGGATCGTAATTTAATTCCGGACTCGATGACGCTGGTTTGGACGAATTCTGAGACGGGCGAATTTTTGGGTTTAAATCGGATTTGAATTCGATTTAAATTCAAAAGGTGAGTGTTTTGACCCACTCACAATTACTAGAATCTTTTATGTTTGTTAAATAAATTTTAGAAATGAATAGAAATTTATTTATGAGTATTTGGCATGTTTATTTCATTCATATCTGTTGAATTTCATTTTATTAGATTTAACTGTTAATTTAATTGATTTATTGCGTATTAATTGTCTGTTGGAAATTATTGTTGCATATGAATTGCTAGTTAACAGTTGTATAAAATTATTACTGAATAAACTGTTAGATTAATAGTTGATAAATTTAATTTGAATAAACTGCCAGTTATCACCTGTTATATATGATCATATATATAATTGTTATTGATTGAAATTGATCGATGTTGTGATTGGATGATGGATGTGTTGTTGAATGAATGTTTTATTTGGATATCATTAAACTGCAAGTTTGTATGCATTTACATTTCATTCGGGATTGCGGTTTGAAATGATATACAACCGCAGTTTTATTTTTTTTTAAATTGCGGATTGAAATGATAAATATCCGTATCACTTGACCATAGGATAGAAAACTATATACAGGCACCGTGGTCTATATATAACTATTTTAATGTGATTTCTATGGTTTGGATGGAATACGGTTTATAAAAATCTTAAATTTTATACTGAATAAATGTTTTCTTCCATATTATATGCATATGAAGTTGAAATTTTGAAATTAAAAGGTGAATAAATATCTTTATTAAAAATGGAAGAAAATTAAGAAAATGGAGTTTGATAATTTATATCCTATGTTTAAATGTTAAGTTGGAAATTTTAAGATAGTATATTCACAATTGGATTTTTCCAAAATATTTTGAAATGAATTTTCTAGTGAAATTTGAATTTGGAAATATATATATATTTTACTAGAAATTGAAGTCTTATTAATTATGGAATCTATGTGAATATTCAAGGCTAATTAATAGAACATTTGATTCGAAAGAATAAAATCCAACTTTAGTTGAAATATTTATACTCAAAATGGATATACGTATATATATGAATTTATTGGAATGGTTTTGGAACTTGAAGCGATATTAAATTTTGGTTTTAACTTTAAATAAAGAAATGTATTGTAAAGCCACGAGAAATATTTCTTTTCGAAGTAACATTAAGTTAAACCACTTATTTTATATACTGTTGAATATCCAAACCATCTAGTTTTGAAAGTAATGGTTAAAAAAAAAAAACTATGGATTTCGAAGTATTATGTTGAAAGTAATATTCAAATATTTCGTTACAAGGAATTATAAATTTTAAAAGTGGCATAATTTTTGGAAAAGATTTATATTTGGGAAATGATATCAGTGATTGGGTTTTATAAAAATAATATCAAATGAATCTTTTGGGTTTTAAAGAAGAAATGATATCGTAATATTATGGTTTTGAAATGGATTTTACTTTGGTTTTAAAGGTATAAACTATTTTAAATGACCGCGGTGTTATAATAACGATGGGTTGGCAAAGAGACCGGGATCGGATATCTGACATACTCTCTGTCGATACCGAAAACCACTTTGACTAACCGTGTACGCGGTGGAGATTCCAGAATGAAGTAGGTGGTGGCGACGTTTCCTGTAAGGTAAATACGTGGACCCAACTCCCGTGAGTTGGCATAAGGTGGCTAAAACAGGAGCGATTCTCAGGCCAATGAGGTCATTCCTCTGATCGGACGCTCCTCTTCGATATTATAATTTGACTTGGATTTGATTCAGTGGCCACTTCTATATTTTGATTTTGGGGAGTTAGTCCGAGGTGGGCGGTAACTGCGGCTACGCGTTTCCACCAGCCTGGATAGCAATTGGTATATCTACCCTGGCATTGCCTAGTTGTGCCGTGTCACCTACCATATCGCGCCTTGTACGAGTTTGGTTTTCTCCCGTAGCCCGTGTGGTATCCTCTAGTGGCTTCCCGATCAGGAGGGGCTATGATATTGGACGGACTACTGGGACTATTACGTGTTAAGGTGGAAAATGTAAAGCCTTAACGCTATTTAAAAGTAAGTTTATTTTATAAATAGACACTATTATAATAGCGCAATATACTACATAGTAAATAGTTTAACGGATCCTTAGGAGATGTAAATCCCGAACATCTCTTGAGTTACTGTACTCATATTTATTTCTGTTTATTTAACTCACATAAGATTTTCTAGTCTGACTCGAGTGTTTTGTCTTTTCAAATTCGCTCGGGTCAGTCCGAGCGTTTCAGGATTTGAAGATTTAGCTTTGGAGGACGAAGACGAAGATTTGTATTATTATTATTTATACTAGTGCACTACACCATTTAATTCCGCTGCATTGTTGTATTGGTATGTGTAACTCTGATATTTATTGCACAAGAAAAACAAATTATTTTGTAAAACAGTTTCATGAACTGTATATTTGATTATTATATTTTATCCTTCCGCTGTGAGATTCTGTTTTGTTTTATTTCTCCTCTGTTTTCTTATTTACCCCATAACAATCCGCCCTTGCGTATGCTTTGAATTGGCACGTGTGTCGGTTTAAAGTGTGCAAAAAGGCGGGATGTTACAGTTGGTATCAGAGCTTTGGTTTAGCGATAAACCTTGGCTTTGTGGGGTTTGACTCTTTGTTAATAGGGTAGAAATATCCTATGGGAGTCGCTGAGTGTATATATATGAGAGAGCGTATTTGTTAGTGTTAATAAAAGATTTTGATATTGTGTTAATCTGTTCCGCTTTGTATTTATGAATTCTGGTTGATGCATGGGACGCTATGTTATCAATAGGGATTTCTAAACACTTAATAGGACAGACCGACATAATATTTGTTTTTAATATAGGTGAATGAAATAATTTTGCCTATTATATTTTCTATATATAAAAATAGTTTTATTAAGATATATATATATATATATTTGGTTGCTATAGATTGGGTGTTAGAAAATAAAAATATCTGTAATAACTGAAGCTAAGTTGAAATTATGATAAATCAAATTGGAAATTTTAGAACTTAAGTCCGGGATTTTTCCAAATATGTTTTCAAAGAATTTATGAAAAATAATGGTTCGGTTTATAAGTATTTTCTTATATAAATATTTCGTATAAATTGGAAGAATTGTTTGAAAGAAGATTTTGGAGAAAATAAATTTTGTACTTTCCTCTCCGTCGCTGGAAAATAAATTCGGTGATGACGGCCGCATCATCGACTTTCATTTTCGAGTTTCGAAGGGAAAAGGCCACTGTAGTAAATTCTACTGCAGATTTATTTTGAAATTTTCTAAAAATTTTCTTTTATTGCTCTAACTATAATTAGAGATATTAAGATGTAAGAACTTATTTACCTATTATTTTGAAACAAATTGAAATTTAACCTGGTATTTAATTCTAAATTTTTCCGTTAATTAATTGTTTAAAATTTGTTAGTGAAATAAAAGTTAAGTAATAAATGAATTGAAACCTCTAATTGAAATAAGAGAATAACTGCAAAGCTATAAAGAGGAATTTGCATACATATGAGACAAAGGGTAATATGAATAAACATTAAATTTAATTAAAATAATGGAGATTAAACTTGTATAAGTTCAATTGCAATTTCCTTAACATAAATAACTTACCCAAATATAAAAGTTGAAGTGTTAAATAAGAAACTGGAATTGAATATTTTACAAGTAGGAATTTAGGAAAAATGAAGTATTCAATAAATTACTGCTATAATAAGAATTAAATGGTATAAACTTAAGTTATGATTGAAATTTTACTAAAAATAAAGTTAAGTATTATTAATAGGTGATATGAACTTAAGTATATAAAATGATATTCTAAATAAGGATTGATTGTATGATTATTGACTTAAGTATGTTTTAATCTTCCCTATTCCAATATAATGGAAAGTAGAAAAATTTGAAATGACTACAATTAATAGTTGATGAATAAATAAAAACTTCCACTTATAAGAATGAATGTTAGCAGATTAAGAATTTAAGGAAAATCTTACAAGTGAAGCTTGAGGGAAAAGGTATTCTATTAATTCGCTATTGTTAATGAGAATTAATTGTATAAGCTTAAGATAAATTGAAAATTTTACTATATAAGTAAAGGTAAGTAGTATAAATAGATGATATATACTTTAGTCAATAAATTGGAATACAAATATAATGAATTTTGTAATAAATGGAAAATAAAACTTGTAAGAACAAAGAAATCCCTCATAAAGGAAGGGAAGAAAATCAAACCACCGAAGTATGAAATAAATGTATAATAAGCTATTTTGGTGTTGATTTGAATTGTTTGGTTGATGTATGGTTGTTGGGTAAGGAATTTTGAAGTTGTGGGATGGAGAAATAATCTATCTTTGTTCCATCTAAGACTGTTGAGTAAAGGATGCACTTGATAGTTATTTTACATTTCGTACAATTTCGGAATTTGAACCTAACAACTAATTGTTGTTTGATTGAATGATTGTCCGTTGGTGGCATGTGCTGTCTGTTAAAATTTATGGTTGTTGCATTTGATTGGATATAATTGATTGAATCTACCCAAACATTTCACTGTAAAATAAATATTTAACCTTTTAGATTATATAAGTGAATACAGGGGTTGGAAGCAACTGCTACTGCTTTTGGTTCCAAAATAATAAGCGTTTTGCCCGACAAATAGGTACGTTTTCGGATTACGATTAAAGCGCTATTTATATATTTTCCCGTGTGGGATATTTTATTTTGGATATATGTAATATATTTGTATATTTGGATATTATATTTTCTCCAGAGTCCCTCCGTACAAAGGAGACTCTGCCAAAATTTTTCGTAAATTTTGGACTTAGAATTTTGTTAAAATATTTTTCCAACTTTAATAATTCAAGTATTAAAGGATATGATTGATTATAAAACAAGTATATTTCATTAAAGGAAATTAATCCAGTAAAATATAAGTTAATAGTTGAAATTAGATATACTGTTTTATTATTCCTTCTCCCTTCCTTTTCCTTTTCGAGGACGAAAAGTTTTGAGTGGGGGAGAGTGTAACGACCCGGAATTTTCGTTAATTTAATTTAGTCATTTTAACAGAGTTTAAATAATTTAATTTAGAAAAATTTAAGATCTGTGATTTTTAATGAAGCAAATGACTGAATGAAATGAAACCATGGGAATTTAAGTATAAGAATTTCCAGTTGGAACAAAATGACGAAAGAATTTAAGTGCTGAAAAATTGTTATTTATAGGCTAAGAAATTAATATAAGGAAACAAATGGGAAGATTTCATTTATTTCATGGTTTTAATTCGTTTTTCTTTAATAAGTTGTAATTGAATTTAGTAGAAAATAATATGTATTAAACCTACTTATAGAATTCGGAGCTAATTCAAATGAATTTAAGTAGTGAAAGGGCTTTACCTGTATATAGATTTAATATGAGAAATAAAATGGGAATATTAGATTGAGTTAATGCAGAAAAAGGAATGTAAACGGTAATTAGAATAAATTAAGGAATTCTCTAACGCAAGTAATAATCTATACCTTGAATGAACGTTTCAATTTGATAAATTATTTAAATGAGATGACTTAGTAAATAAATAATTAGGTCAATTAGTATGTGGTGAAATTTAATGTTGAAATAATTTTGTAGATAAGAGTTTAGGTGGAATGGGTTAATTTATGAAATAAAGGATAGAAATCATATAAAATGTTAAGCAAGTTGATTTAATGTGTAACGTAAGGTGTAAATGTAAATTCCAATGGAAACGTAACCTTATTCTAGGTAGAAATTTCAGGTATATTGATAAAGTGGAGTTTATACACTTAGTAATAAATTTAGTACAGGAAAAACGAAATGGAAATATTGAATTTATTTAATTGGTATATATTACCCATTTATATGGTCTATTAAATCTAGTCGGGTATAAATGGCAATTAATTCCTTAAATTAGTGCAATCAATGTATGTTTAATTGATAACGATAAAAAGGTTGATTATATTCAGTGTGAACAACGTAAAATATTATCATAGCATGATCTTTGGTTTGAATAAAAAGGGTGGAAATCAGTTTGCTCGGATTTAGTGGAATTGGAAATTTAATAAGTGAAATTATCGCAATCAGTGTAATAAAAGGTTACGTAAATAAATGGTAAATTTTTGATATTAATAAAATGATTTTTTTTAGGAATTGAAATAAGTATTATAATGGGCAAATTTAGTTACTTTAAAGTGAAACGGAAATTTTAACGTAATAGTTGAATGCAATATTAAATTCATCTAATTTATAATAAAGATTCGTTAGATTTATTTAATAGGAATTTTGGGACATTTAATAGATAATTGCTGATGTTGAATGGAAGTAAAGGAATTTCTAAAATTAAAATTTAGCAAACTTTTAAACCATTGCAAATTGATTAGGGATATAAAGAGTTGTTTATTTAATTGAGTTAAATTTTTGAAATTGCGTTATTGCAATTAAATGGGAATTTAATGTTGGACATTACGATTGTGGAGTTTAAGTTGAAAATTTTTGGATAACAATAATATTAGACCATGAACAAATTCTAAATTTTATACTTGGTGATAAATGAATTTCATGGGCGATTAAGTTTAACTGTTGGATAAATTTAAAATTTATACTTAATATTGTAACTTGGAAATTTTTCAATGATAAATTGGTTAATCTTTAACAAATTGACATTTGAAAATTTGTTAAATCATTTTAGATATTTGAGAATTATAAAGTGATAAAGATTTTCAATTCTTAAACTAAATTATAAAAATTGGATTTATTTACTAATTTTTATTTATTTAATTAATATAAAAATAGCCATTTTGGGCACGGACTCGGATTTCGACGAAACCAGTTTCATCGGATCCGTATCGGTGAATTATTATAGGGTTTCAAATTTCGTATCGATCGGACTTGTCGTTTGATCGTACGAACGCGAAACGCCTTGAAATCAATTTTATTAAAATCAATTTGAAATCAATTTGGAAATCTTGTTTTTAGCATAACTTCTTCATACGATCAAATTTGGACGTGAGACTTTTTCCATCGCGTTCAGAATATTTTTAAATACCTATCTGGATATATAGATTTAATAGATTCGGTTCCGGAGGCATAGCGGGCTTTTGGGCCATAGTTTGTTGCGTACGTTCACTCTTCTAGCCTATACGCTCTAACCTAACCCTAACTATAAATATACCATAATAAACCCTAGCCTCCTTCCTACTGTCAGTTGGATATACGTACATATTTCTTCATCTTCTCTCTTCCTCAATGGATGCATTTCAGATCCAATTTCAAATCGCAAATCAAAAGCTGAAAATTCAAAGTCCTCCTAAAAATCCGAAAAAATTATATGTCGAACATCTCGACGATACGAATCAGCGGCTGCAATTTGTTTTTCCAGATTTTGCTTCGATCAACGGCAAAATCGCTTTCAAACCTAGAAATTCGAAACCTAAGCTTGAAATTGGGGCTTCTCGATTTAAGCCATAATCGATGAAATTGGTTCTGGGTATTGTAGTACTCGACGACAGGGTTCGTTCAAAGGTAGTTGGAGATGGTACGGTGGGACGAGGCGGCCGTAATCGATGAACTAGGGTTCGAAAACCCTAGTTTTCAGGTGGCGGCGCACGGCGAGTTAGGCGACCGGAACTTGGCCAGGGGTAGAGGACGTGGTCACGAGCACAACGGCAGTGGCTTTGTGGCATAAGGTGGCGTGTAGGGGCGGCAATTCACGGTCAAAGGTGCGTGTTCATGGGTTCGGCCTGCAGTTGTTCGTGCGCGAGTTTGAAAGCTGGGAGAGGGAACGCGTGATATCACTGGTGACGTGGCATGAGGGAGGGTGAGTTTTGTTTTAATTTATTTTTGAATTTCAAATCGTTTTATGGCCATAGATTCTTCATACGTTATCAGTTTCACGCGAATTTTTTTTTGTTAGGATCGTAATTTAATTCCGGACTCGATGACGCTGGTTTGGACGAATTCTGAGACGGGCGAATTTTTGGGTTTAAATCGGATTTGAATTCGATTTAAATTCAAAAGGTGAGTGTTTTGACCCACTCACAATTACTAGAATCTTTTATGTTTGTTAAATAAATTTTAGAAATGAATAGAAATTTATTTATGAGTATTTGGCATGTTTATTTCATTCATATCTGTTGAATTTCATTTTATTAGATTTAACTGTTAATTTAATTGATTTATTGCGTATTAATTGTCTGTTGGAAATTATTGTTGCATATGAATTGCTAGTTAACAGTTATATAAAATTATTACTGAATAAACTGTTAGATTAATAGTTGATAAATTTAATTTGAATAAACTGCCAGTTATCACCTGTTATATATGATCATATATATAATTGTTATTGATTGAAATTGATCGATGTTGTGATTGGATGATGGATGTGTTGTTGAATGAATGTTTTATTTGGATATCATTAAACTGCAAGTTTGTATGCATTTACATTTCATTCGGGATTGCGGTTTGAAATGATATACAACCGCAGTTTTATTTTTTTTAAAATTGCGGATTGAAATGATAAATATCCGTATCACTTGACCATAGGATAGAAAACTATATACAGGCACCGTGGTCTATATATAACTATTTTAATGTGATTTCTATGGTTTGGATGGAATACGGTTTATAAAAATCTTAAATTTTATACTGAATAAATGTTTTCTTCCATATTATATGCATATGAAGTTGAAATTTTGAAATTAAAAGGTGAATAAATATCTTTATTAAAAATGGAAGAAAATTAAGAAAATGGAGTTTGATAATTTATATCCTATGTTTAAATGTTAAGTTGGAAATTTTAAGATAGTATATTCACAATTGGATTTTTCCAAAATATTTTGAAATGAATTTTCTAGTGAAATTTGAATTTGGAAATATATATATATTTTACTAGAAATTGAAGTCTTATTAATTATGGAATCTATGTGAATATTCAAGGCTAATTAATAGAACATTTGATTCGAAAGAATAAAATCCAACTTTAGTTGAAATATTTATACTCAAAATGGATATACGTATATATATGAATTTATTGGAATGGTTTTGGAACTTGAAGCGATATTAAATTTTGGTTTTAACTTTAAATAAAGAAATGTATTGTAAAGCCACGAGAAATATTTCTTTTCGAAGTAACATTAAGTTAAACCACTTATTTTATATACTGTTGAATATCCAAACCATCTAGTTTTGAAAGTAATGGTTAAAAAAAAAAACTATGGATTTCGAAGTATTATGTTGAAAGTAATATTCAAATATTTCGTTACAAGGAATTATAAATTTTAAAAGTGGCATAATTTTTGGAAAAGATTTATATTTGGGAAATGATATCAGTGATTGGGTTTTATAAAAATAATATCAAATGAATCTTTTGGGTTTTAAAGAAGAAATGATATCGTAATATTATGGTTTTGAAATGGATTTTACTTTGGTTTTAAAGGTATAAACTATTTTAAATGACCGCGGTGTTATAATAACGATGGGTTGGCAAAGAGACCGGGATCGGATATCTGACATACTCTCTGTCGATACCGAAAACCACTTTGACTAACCGTGTACGCGGTGGAGATTCCAGAATGAAGTAGGTGGTGGCGACGTTTCCTGTAAGGTAAATACGTGGACCCAACTCCCGTGAGTTGGCATAAGGTGGCTAAAACAGGAGCGATTCTCAGGCCAATGAGGTCATTCCTCTGATCGGACGCTCCTCTTCGATATTATAATTTGACTTGGATTTGATTCAGTGGCCACTTCTATATTTTGATTTTGGGGAGTTAGTCCGAGGTGGGCGGTAACTGCGGCTACGCGTTTCCACCAGCCTGGATAGCAATTGGTATATCTACCCTGGCATTGCCTAGTTGTGCCGTGTCACCTACCATATCGCGCCTTGTACGAGTTTGGTTTTCTCCCGTAGCCCGTGTGGTATCCTCTAGTGGCTTCCCGATCAGGAGGGGCTATGATATTGGACGGACTACTGGGACTATTACGTGTTAAGGTGGAAAATGTAAAGCCTTAACGCTATTTAAAAGTAAGTTTATTTTATAAATAGACACTATTATAATAGCGCAATATACTACATAGTAAATAGTTTAACGGATCCTTAGGAGATGTAAATCCCGAACATCTCTTGAGTTACTGTACTCATATTTATTTCTGTTTATTTAACTCACATAAGATTTTCTAGTCTGACTCGAGTGTTTTGTCTTTTCAAATTCGCTCGGGTCAGTCCGAGCGTTTCAGGATTTGAAGATTTAGCTTTGGAGGACGAAGACGAAGATTTGTATTATTATTATTTATACTAGTGCACTACACCATTTAATTCCGCTGCATTGTTGTATTGGTATGTGTAACTCTGATATTTATTGCACAAGAAAAACAAATTATTTTGTAAAACAGTTTCATGAACTGTATATTTGATTATTATATTTTATCCTTCCGCTGTGAGATTCTGTTTTGTTTTATTTCTCCTCTGTTTTCTTATTTACCCCATAACAATCCGCCCTTGCGTATGCTTTGAATTGGCACGTGTGTCGGTTTAAAGTGTGCAAAAAGGCGGGATGTTACAATATCTCTATTTATCAAATCCAATTTCAACCTAAAGATTATTAATAACAACGGAATGGTATCATTCAAATTATTTTTAAACATCCATCCATTTCCAATTTTCGGATCTCAAACCCATTTTGAGATCACTCTAATTTCCTAATTCAAATCAACCATTCAACTTCCCAAGTTAAATCATGATTTCATCTTCAAATTTCCAAATCAGGTTGATCATTCCAACTTATTTAACTATTTCCCAAGTTAAACTCAATTCACTTAATCCAGTCAACCTTACCCAATTTGAACTTCCATCTTAAATTTTGAACTTTTCATAAATAATCCTCCTACTTATTAAGTTCAAAAACTTATCACTTTGGGTATCATATCTCATTCCAGATTTAAAACTTAATATTTATAGTTTATTTCAAACCATCTTTGATATTATGTATATTCCTCACATATATACATATTTTCTTCTAAAGTTTACAAACAACTTCTTATTCTAAAATAAGATTACATTCAAAATAGTTTGAATAATATTATTTCCTTTATATTTTGAAAACAATTTCAAATGGTTAAATTTAGAATTCAGAACTTCACAATTTCAAACCACTTTAATTGGTTACTTCCTTAAAACATTATATTGTTTGTTGGAAAACCATCATCCCGTTATTAAACACAATAACCATTCTATTTCTCTTGTTCGAAATCAATTCTAATTCATCTTATTTTGAAATTCTTCCTCAACTTAAAGATTTTAATTTAAGTTTGAATACATTTTAAACTTATGCTTATTTATTTCAATTTGGTGGTATTCCATTACCACTTAATTTAATTCCAAAAATTTAACAACCAATTACCATAATATTTATTAGAAAGAAATATTGCTTTATATATCAAAATATATTCTTATATAAAATCATTTAAAATCTTGATATAAGAAAATAACAAGTACGCTCTCATATATATATATATATATATACACACACACACACACACACACACACTCAACTCATCCTAGAGTACCACTTACCCTATCCTTAATGATTAATCCCACCCAGAGCCAAGGTTTTCGCTTAACCTTTCTCTTCTGATACCAAAATGTAACGACCCGGAAATTTCGATCCCGAAAATTCCAGATAGTTAGTGAAAAGAAGAAAGAGAAAGAAGAAGAAACAGAAAACTCAAACTCAGAATCTCTCATTCGCAGCGGATAAAATGTAATATCACATAAATAATAGTTTTACAAAGAAGAACTGTATCTTTACACTTATATGTTTTTTATACATCAGAGTTGCAACCATTACGCAACACTGAACAGTTTAAAAGAACCTGTCCTAGATAAACTATAATATATCGCAGCGGAAATACTCTATATGATCCTGCCATCCAGCTCGCCTCCTGAGCTCCAGAACGTCCTTACTTGAAAATATGTAATACTCGGTCTGACCCGAGCATTACATCAAAGTAACACCCGGGTTAGGCTGGAAACCAGCGTGAGTAAACCCAACTAACATGAACGACAAAAGCATACAACTTGTATATATAACCCGGGTAATTTGTATCAAATACAATTTACAAATTGTTATAGATATTTCTCAATTCACTCACACAAATCTGTAAGTGCCCAAACATAGAATTAAATAGTCCAATCACTTAAATCATTCCATTCCAACTTATTAATTTCACACATAAACTTATATGGAATCGAAGTGTTTTTGGGTATTTACTAATACCCGACTCCGGTCTTTTCAAATTCAATGTCGTCTAAACCTACGTTATTCAATTAAATACACTCAACTTTAGTTACCGAATAACACCTTTACACAGAAATTCATCATTGATAGATAATCACATTTGTCAGAATCCATCCATCATATCATATCTCAAAACAATTCATATCAGAGATATCAACTAATCCAAAGCATTTATTATTATCCAATCACTCTTAAGTAAGATTGACCACTTCCATTAATTACATTAATTTATGATCCTCTAATCACTTTCATCGGTTAATTATTCTTAAATTTCATTTAATAATCAACTTTTAACTTAATTACTTTCATCAATCAACCATGATAAATCACAATCAGAAATTAACTTTCCTTAATTTCTCTATCAATTAAACTAACTCCTTGATTAACTATATTAATCCTTTAATTACACTAAGTAATTATCACTTAATTCCTTTAATTACTTCCCATTAAGTAATTTCCTTTTATCTAATTACATCTAGCAACTAATTTTTCACCAAGAAATTACACCTCATTAGTTACCTTAAATGATTATACTTAACCCAACATCAAATGATTAACGTTAATTAATTGAACCAAATTAACTAACCAAAATTAACCACATCCAACTAATTAATCATGTAGAGTAATTAATTCCTTTAATTACTTCATTAAGTAATTATCCATAATAATTCTTTTACATTAAGTAATTAACCTCTTAGTTACTTCTTACTTAATTACTTTCAAATTAATTAACCTTGATTAATCAATCTTTAATTATCTACTTAATGATCTTAATAACAATTTAATTAACCCTAAAATAAATTAACTTTTAATCCTAAATCATTTATTAATCAAGTATATTAATAACCCTTAATTAATTTCTTAATTAATCCTTTATAATTAATTAAACAAATTAGTTATACTTAATTTCCTTAAATTAATTTAGTTACTATCAAGACCTTAAAACCTTAATTATCTTAAGATAAACATTATTTTATACAGCCTTAATTATATTAGAATATTTAACCCTTTTTATCCTAAAAATTAACTATACATAATTAACTCATTAATTAAGTTATAAAAATGAAATAATTATTTAACTTGAAAAATCAAAGTTATCAAAGCATAACTTTTTAAAACAACTTAAACATTGATCAATTACTAGTTTTTTTTTCAAAAAAACTAGTTTCAAATTTAAATTTAAAAACTTGCTTAAATAAAACTTTTAAAAAAAATTCAATCCTAACTCAAAGTTTTAAATTCACTTTAAACTTCATTTAACAAAATCTAAATTTAACAAATTTCAAACTTCTAAATCAAAAATTAAAGGAAAACATTTATTAAATATACGGTAATTCGTATAAAGGTTTATACTAATTTAAATTTAAATTTTCAAAAACCTAGTTTTTAAAACTTTCAAACTTTTTAAACTGTTTTAAGATTTTCTGCTCTGGGTCGAACCCGAAGCTTACTCGGGTCAAACCCGAGTTTCCTTTTCTTTCTCATTTCAATACTTGAATTTATTTTAAAATTTTTAACCCTGGAGTAACTTAACTGTTAACATACTTAACATCACAAACTACTCGAGTTTAAACTCGAGCAAAAATCCCTCAGACCCGACCTTCAACCCGAGACCCAACTCTCTCCTCAACTACTGACACCAGAACCCGCTGTGCATATGCACCAGCGATCGCCAGAGCTCCGGCCACCACGACCACCCTTGACAAGTCGCCGACGCCTCTCCCATTTGATTCCGACCACCCAAAGTTCTCCATGAACCCAAAAGGAGATTGAGATATCACGATCAAATCTGGAAACTACCCATCACCTGAAACCTTGCCGAAATCACGACACCGACCACCAGAAGTTGCTGTGACTTCGACCACGACTTCCTGAGCTTCCATGCTGCCTTTACCTAAGGTTTCGTGCAACTCGATCACCAGAATTGCTGCAGTGACCTGAGATTTCGATCTCCCCAAAAACTAGGGTTAAAAACTACTCCAACCCACCGCCGCTGCCATGGTGGCTTATCCACCCACCAACCATTTTTCCAGTATCACTGATCATCCAGCCAACATAAGAAAAAACCCCGACCCTCCACAATACTCCTATCACCTATGAATGCACAGAACTCTCGCTCTGATCAAACCCCAATATCTCACTCTAAATCCAATTAATTTTCTTGATTTTCATTCTAAAAATCAAATTTCACAATGAAGGTTCATGTTACATTCCTGAAACAATAATTTACAATGTTCGATTTTAATAAGATTAAAAGAATCTACACTGTCTTTTCTTTTTTCCCAGAAAATCATCCAACTATTTTCTTAAATTCATTTCTGAGATTTAAATCTTTAACTAATCAAACACTTCTTGTTTGAAAATTTAATTCTAACAGAGATCCGTAGAAGAGAAAATGAGATTTATCCAAATTTTAAGACCATGTAACAAGAACAGAGTTTAACAGCTATGATCATCATAATCACATACGTACAAACAAAGATTATATTTGTATATATATACATGCAAAGTAATCTTCATTTCAGAAAATCACATTCAACAGATTTCACTTATTAAGTTTATTTTTAGGATCTTAATTCATGTTCAAACAATCCTATTTTGCTTGAAAATCAAAGACTGTCAGAGATCAGTTAAAAAGAAATTTGAATTCATTTACTTGCTCTAAAATTCTGTAACCTGGAACAAAATGAATCATACATATCAGACATGCATCACTTATATTTGCATGTTTTAAACATGCAGGCTAAAATTTCATCCATGCAACCAATTTGCCACAGCACCTAACTAAATACATTCATCTTCAGCAACAAATTAATCAAGTGTTAGATTTTTTTACTCACCTTTATACAGCTTGAACAGAAAACAGAGAACTCTGATCTGAATTGTCTTTGTGCAAAACTGAAACTTATTTGATTTGTTTAATGTTGTTCTTCCGGGTTGCATGCTTGAGGAAATTATAGTTTGATACTGAAAAGGTTACAGTTTTTGAAAATATTATAGAGCTTTGGCTTTTATTTGAGGAAATGATAACAGGATTGCTTGCAAATCTCAGGTTCAAAACCGTTTACAGTGTTGAATTGTTTGAGGGGTTTTCATGCCTATCGAACTTTGATTTAAGAATGGTTTCAGATTTGATCCTGACTTTGGAAAAATGGTTTAACAAAGTGGGGTTCTCTCATTTTTTTTAGAAGTTAAGAAGAAGAAAAATAGAAAAAAATGGAGAAAATAGTTTATATAGATGTAAATTGGAATTTATTTAGAACTAAGGAAAAAAAATTTAACGCTTGTCTCAATCACTAACACTTGTCATTTCTAGTTTTTAATTAACTTACACGTGTTTTTATCATGTTTTAAAGTGTTACACTTGTATTATTTTTATTTCATTTATTTTTTTTAAAAGATTTTTTTAAATTGTTTTAATTAATTTTCCTAATTAATGAATACAATTGAAAATTAATAAATCCTTTTCAAAATTTATATATAAATTTTAAATTCTATTTAACACAAATATATATATAATATCAAATTTATATGTTTAATCTATAAATTAGTATTTTCGATATTTTAAATCAGATTATTATACAATTATCCGATGCCAAAGAAATCCAGGTTATCACATTCCTCCACCCTTTGAATCTTTTCTTCCTCGAAAAGGAACGAAGCCAGAATTTTAAAAATGCTTATTATCAGAAAATTATCCTTTGATCATTTTTAAAACACCTTTAGAATCTACATAATATTATAAAAAAAAATTTATTAAAATACTTTTTATAACTCGATGTTTCAATAAGTCCGTTCTCGTTCTCGCAGAAATTCGGTCATACGTTGATCAGGCGTAAGATTGAAAATCTACAAGTGCTTGGCAGACCCGTTTTCAACATCCAGTGAAAATACTTTGAAATTAATTTTATTGTAAAAATAGAAACATTTTTGAAATTAGAGGAAATATCTTTTGGTGAGAATGCTCTGGAAATCATCACCCTCATCCATGGTCGCAGTTACATTCTAGGGTTACGTTACCATCGCAGCAAAAGTCCATGTAACTGTAGGCTCTCCGCGGCCTCTCGATTACGCCATGGAACCCACGACAGATCGCAGTTACATTCCAAGGTTATGTTGCCATCATAGAAAAAGTCCATGTAACTGCACGCTCTCTACGACCTCTGATTTTCGCTGTCGAAATGAAACTTCTCCACTCCTACATAGGTCGCAGTCTACTGATATAAAATCAAACGCAGACTGTTGGCTCTTAGCAGCACACGCGACTTTCGCTATGGTATACACTACTCATAATCCCCAGGAACTAGTTTTGTCCGGACTCCTCACAGGATCAATTTTTAGAACCCCTCCTTGGGGCTCAAGGCAGCACCACCCGATTGCACTCCTGAGAAATTCATTTCAAGGGAGCGCCTCTTTCCCCAAAGCCGTCATCAAAACACTTTATACTATACACATATAGTATCTTCCAAATCATACACCTAGTATGAATCTCATAAAAAAGCCCATTTACACAAAATCGATTTTCCCAAAATCGATAATTCTCAAACTAGGCTTTCCAAATTCCAATATTGATTTTACCCAAAAATCAAAAGCCTTTCCAAATCCAGTGGTTCCCAAAACCATTTAAAAAATCCTCATAAGATCCTTTATATATATACAGATATATATAATTTTTAAAACTTTGGATCATTTCAAACTTGCATAAAACTCCTTTTATACTACAAACATTTTCAAAAACCCTTTTCTTCTGGAAAAAGATTAAATCAAGGGGAGTTTCATTTTATAAAAAAAAGATATTCAACTTTGTTTACTCAAAACCAAATATTCAAATTTGATTACTCCTTTCAATACCATTTTCAATCAAATCCATACGATGTAAACATATCATCCGTACGCTATACCAATCTGATCGCCCACTCGACCACACAATTTCACTTTCGAACTAGTATCGTCCACCCGACTTCCTAGTGCGGACACAGATCTGGTTTCTTGATCAGAAACCGTCATTCTCCTTGCATAGTCATAACTGTGATAGAGAATATCCAGAACCAATCAACAATCCATATCCAGGTTCGCCGTCGAAAATCGAGTGAAAAATCCCAACTCGGATCGACATACTATCGTGAAATTCTGTGCTCGAATCTGAATCAAATCATTATGATAATAGAATAACATACGTACACCCTACGTATTTATCTTTATCGGTTATTAGCCAAATCAATTCCATTTCTATTCACATTCACTTTGATTTTCATTCACTTACTCACAATTGCTTCAATCCATTTGGATTATCACCTCTATTCTTATCTCGATTGGATATTTAACCATTAACAGTTTGAACTCCGACCAGTTTATTTAGAAAATAGCTTGAAAATTTTAAAAATAGACAAGTAGTTGGAAAAATAATTACTTGTTTGTAAAATAGGTGTAAAATAGTTAGAGAATAGTTAAAATAATTATAGAAATTTTAGATAATTGCAAAATAATAGTAAGATAATAATTAGTTCTGTAAAATAGTTGGAATGTAGTAATTAGTTTATAAAACAGTTGGAAAATCGTTAAACGGTTTCAAAAATAATTGTAAAACAAGTATAAGATAGTTTGGCCTTTAAAAGGTTGTATATATATAATGAATAGCTTGGAAAAATAGGTATATATTAAAACAATTTATATTAAAAATAATCCAGAGTCAAAACTGCTCACTTCCCTATTTCCATTGAAATTGATTCAACTCCCATTTCAAGTTGAATTAACCTCAGTTTCTTTCCACATTTAAGTTTATTCAACCTTGATCTCAAATTCTACTAATTCAGAGAAATTTCAATTGAACTAGTTCCAATTTCAATTCATTTCAACTCCATTTTGAACTAATCCCACTTCCAAACTCCATTTCCAAACCAAGTTGAATTATTCTTGATTTCCTCCCAAATTCAATTCAAATTTTCCATTTGAATTTTATACTTATACATCTTCAATCACAATTTCAACTAATTCAAATCAAATTCAATTTGAACTAATTTCAATTCAAATTTTTTTTAAGTCCACATTCCAGAATTTCATTTTAAATCAATTTAATTTTTCAAAAACCAATCTATTAACCAAATTTAACCTTAAAACCAATTTTTAACAATTTCAGTTGAAATTCTGTTTTAAACAACCAAATCTCAAGTCCAAAGTGATTCCATATCTCTATTTATCAAATCCAATTTCAGCTTAAAGATTATTAATAACAATGGAATGGTATCATTCAAATTATTTTTAAACATCCATCCATTTCTAATTTTCGGATCTCACCCATTTTGCCATCACTCTAATTTCCTAATTCAAATCAACCATTCAACTTCCCAAGTTAAATCTTGATTTCGTCTTCAAATTTCCAAATCAGGTTGATCATTCCAACTTATTTAACTTTTTCCCAAGTTAAACTCAATTCACTTAATCCAGTCAACCTTACCCAATTTGAACTTCCATCTTAAATTTTGAACTTTTCATAAATAATCTCCCACTTATTAAGTTCAAAAACTTATCACTTTGGGTATCATATCTCATTCCATATTTAAAACTTAATATTTATAGTTTATTTCAAACCATCTTTGATATTATGTATATTCCTCACATATAATCATATTTTCTTCTAAAGTTTACAAACAACTTCTTATTCTAAAATAAGATTACATTCAAAATAGTTTGAATAATATTATTTCCTTTATATTTTAAAAACAATTTCAAATGTTTAAATTTAGAATTCAGAACTTCAAAATTTGAAACCACTTTAATTGGTTACTTCCTTAAAACATTATAGTGTTTGTTGGAAAACAATCATCCCATTATTAAACACAATAACCATTCTATTTCTCTGGTTCGAAATCAATTCTAATTCATCTTATTTTGAAATTCTTCCTCAACTTAAAGATTTTAATTTAAGTTTGAATCCATTTCAAACTTATGCTTATTCAATTTCAATTTGGTTGTATTCCATTACCACTTAATTTAATTCCAAAAATTTAACAACCAATTACCATAATATTTATTAGAAAGAAATATTGCTTTATATATCAAAATATATTCTTATATAAAATCATTTAAAAACTTTATATAAGAAAATAACAAGTACGCTCTCATATATATCATATACACACACACACACACACACACACACACACACACACACACACACACACACTCAACTCATCCTAGAGTATCACTTACCCTATCCTTAATGAGTAATCCCACCCAGAGCCAAAGTTTTCACTTAACCTTTCTGCTCTGATACCAAAATGTAACGACCCGGAAATTTCGATCCCGAAAATTCCAAATAGTTAGTGAAAAGAAGAAAGAGAAAGAAGAAGAAATAGAAAACTCAAACTCAGAATCTCTCATTCGCAGCGGATAAAATATAATATCACATAAATAATAGTTTTACAAAGAAGAACTGTATCTTTACACTTATATTTCTTTTATACATCAGAGTTACAACCATTACGCAACACTGGACAGTTTAAAAGAACCTGTCCTAGATAAACTATAATATATCACAGCGGAAATACTCCATACGATCCTGCCATCCAGCTCGCATCCTGAGCTCCAGAACGTCCTTACCTGAAAATATATAATACTCGGTCTGACCCGAGCATTACATCAAAGTAACACCCGGGTCAGGCTGGAAACCAGCGTGAGTAAACCCAACTAACATGAACGACAAAAGCATACAACTTGTATATATAACTCGGGTAATTTGTATCAAATACAATTTACAAATTGTTATAGATATTTCTCAATTCACTCACACAAATCTGTAAGTGCCCAAACTTAGAATTAAATAGTCCAATTCACTTAAATCATTCCATTCCAGCTTATTGACTTCACACATAAACCTATATGGAATCGAAGTGGTTTCGGGTATTTACTAATACCCGACTCCAGTCTCTTCAAATTCAATGTCATCTAAACCTACGTTATTCAATTAAATACAACTCAACTTTAGTTACCGAATAACACTTTTACACAGAAATTCATCATTGATAGATAATCACATTTGTCAGAATCCATCCATCATATCATATCTCAAAACAATTCATATCAGAGATATCAACTAATCCAAAGCATGTTTTATTATTCAATCATTCTTAAGTAAGATTGACCACTTCCATTAATTACATTAATTTATGATCCTCTAATCACTTCCATCGGCTAATTATTCTTAAATTTGATTTAATAATCAACTTTTAACTTAATTACTTTCATCAATCAACCATGATAAATCACAATCAGAAATTAACTTTCCTTCATTTCTCCATCAAATAAACTAACTCCTTGATTAACTATATTAATCCTTTAATTACACTAAGTAATTATCACTTAATTCCTTTAATTACTTCCCATTAAGTAATTTCCTTTTATTTAATTACATCCATCAACTAATTATTTCACTAAGAAATTACACCTCATTAGTTACCTTAACTGATTATACTTAACCCAACATCAAATGATTAACATTAATTAATTAAACCAAATTAATTAACCAAAATTAACCACATCCAATTAATTAATCATAGAGAGTAATTAATTCCTTTAATTACTTCAATAAGTAATTATTCAAAATAATTCTTTTACATTAAGTAATTAACCTCTTAATTACTTCTTACTTAATTACTTCTAAATTACTTAACCTTGATTAATCAATCTTTAATTATCTACTTAATGATCTTAATAACAATTTAATTAACCCTAAAATAAATTAACTTTTAATCCTAAATCATTTATTAATCAAGTAAATTAATTACACTTAATTAATTTCTTAATTAATCCTTTTAATTTATTAAAAAAATTAATTATACTTAATTTCCTTAAATTAATTTAGTTATCATCAAGACCTTAAAACCTTAATTATCTTAACATAAACATTATTTTATACAGCCTTAATTATATTAGAATATTTAACCCTTTCTATCTTAAAAATTAACTATACATAATTAACTCATTAATTAAGTTATAAAAATAAAATAATTATTTAACTTGATAAATCAAAGTTATCTAAACATAACAATTAAAAAAACTTAAACATTGATCAATTAGTAGTTTTTTAAAAAAAAAAACTAGTTTCAAATTTAAATTTAAAAACTTGCTTAAATAAAACTTTTAAGAAAATTTCAATCCTAACTCAAAGTTTTAAATTCACTTTAAACTTCACTTAACAAAATCTAAATTTAACAAATTTCAAACTTCTAAATCAAAAATTAAAGGAAAACATTTATTTAATATACGGTAATTCGTATAAAGGTTTATACTAATTTAAATTTAAATTTTCAAAAACCTAGTTTTTAAAACTTTCAAACTTTTTAAACTGTTTTAATATTTTCTTCTTCGGGTTGAACCCGAAGCTTACTCGGGTTAAACCCGAGTTTCCTTTTCTTTCTCATTTCAATACTTGAATTTATTTTAAAAATTTTAACCTTGGAGTAACTTAACTGTTAACATACTTAACATCACAAACTACTCGAGTTTAAACTCGTGCAAAATTCCCTCAGACCCGAGCTTCAACCCGAGACCCAACTCTCTCCTCAACTGCTGACACCAGAACTCGCTGTGCATATGCACCAGCGATCGCCAGAGCTCCGGCCACCACGACCACCCTTGACAAGCCGCCTACGCCTCTCCCATTTGATTCCGACCACCCAAAGTTCTCCATGAACCCAAAACGAGATTGAGCTATAACGATCAAATCTAGAAACTACCCATCACCTGAAACCTTTCCAAAATCACGACACCGACCTCCAGAAGTTGCTGTGACTTCGACCACGACTTCCCGAGCTTCCATGCTGCCTTTACCTAAGGTTTCGTGCAATTCGATCACCAGAATTGCTGGAGTGTCCTGAGATTTCGATCTCCCCAAAAACTAGGGTTAAAAACTACTCCAACCCACCGCCGCTGCCACGGTGGCTTATCCACCCACCAACCATTTTTGCCAGTATCCCTGATCATCTAGCTAACATAAGCAAAAACCCCGACCCTCCACAATACTCCGATCACCCATGAATGCATAGAACTCACATTCTGATCAAACCCCAATATCTCACTCTAAATCCAATTAATTTTCTTTACTTTCATTCTGAAAATCAAATTTCACAATGAAGATTCATGTTACATTCCTGAAACAACAACTTACAATGTTTGATTTTAACAAGATTAAAAGAATCTTCATTGTCTTTTCGTTTTTTCCTAGAAAATCATCCAACTATTTTCTTAAATTTATTTCTGAGATTTAAATCTGTAACAAATCAAACACTTCTTGTTTGAAAATTTAATTCTAACAGAGATCGGTAGAAGATAAAATGAGATTTATCCAAATTTTAAGACCTTGTAACAAGAACAGAATTTAACAGCCATGATCATCATAATCACATATGTACAAACAAAGATTATATTTGTATATATACATGCAAAGTAATCTTCATTTCAGGAAATCACATTCAACAGATTTCACTTATTAAGTTTTTTTTTAGATCTTAATTCATGTTCAAACAATCCTATTTTGCTTGAAAATCAAAGATTATCAAAGATCAGTTAAAAATAAATTTGAATTTATTTACTTGCTCTAAAATTCTGTAACTTGGAACAAAATGAATCATACATATCAGACATGCACCACTTATATTTGCATTTTTTAAACATGCAGGCTAAACTTTCATCCATGCAACCAATTTTCCACAGCACCTAACTAAGTACATTCATCTTCAGCAACAAATTAATCAAGAGTTAGATTTTTTTACTCACCTTTATACAGCTTGAACAGAAAATAGAGAACTCTGATCTGAATTATCTTTGTGCAAAACTGAAACTTATTTGATTTGCTTGGTGTTGTTCTTCCAGGTTGCATGCTTGAGGAAATTATAGTTTGATATTGAAAAGGTTACAGTTTTTGAAAAGATTATAGAGATTTGGCTTTTATTTGAGGAAGTGATAACATGATTGCTTGCAAATCTCAGGTTTAAAACCATTTACAGGTTTGAATTGTTTGAGGGGTTTTCATGCTTATCGAACTTTGATTAAGAATGGTTTCAGATTTGATCCTGGCTTTGGAAAAATGGTTTAGCAAAGTGGAGTTCTCTCAATTTTTTTAGAAGTTAAGAAGAAGAAAAATAGAAAAAAATGAAGAAGATGGTTTATATAGATGTAAATTGGAATTTATTTAGAATTAAGGAAAACAAAAATAATTTAACACTTGTCTCAATCACTAACACTTGTCATTTCTAGTTTTTAATTAACTTACATGTGTTTTTATCATGTTTTAAAGAGTTACACTTGTATTATCTTAATTTCATTTTTTTAAAATATTTTTTTTAACTTTTTAAATTAATTTTCCTAATTAATGAATACAATTGTAAATTAATAAAATCCTTTTCTAAATTTATATATAAATTTTAAATTCTATTTAACACAAATATATATATATATATAATATCAAATTTATATGTTTAATCTATAAATTAGTATTTTCGATATTTTAAATCGGATAATTATACAATTATCTGATGCCAAAGAAATCCGGGTTATCACATCAATAATCTAAATTACAAATGCAAATTAAAAAAATCAAATTAATTTCACTGGTGAAAATTCAAATTGCTTGTAATATTAAAATATAACGTACAATCCACATTTATAATATTTTTAATATCTAGTATGTTTATATTATATAATTTCATAACATGTATTATTGTTGCTGATATAATATCCAAACTATTTTACCAAAAATAACAAAATTTAAAATCGTTCTATACCTTAGACTCTAATAATGCAATGAACCAAAGTAGTGACGGGTTTAGGTTGCGATATAAAAATGCAATGTACAATAAAAGTAGCTAAAATTGCACAAAATAACATTCTACGTTTGATACGTTATTTTAATTGAATAATGTAAGACATTGTTGTAGAAATAAATAAATTCAAAAAAATTCTAATAGATCGAATCAAGTTTGTATAGCTCTAACATATTCCATTTTCATTTTTCATTCAAAATGGAAACAAGTGGAAATGGATTAAGAATTTAATTAATTCATTGCATAGTAGGGGAAAATCTGGTATTTTGGCATCATACACCAAAATTGATATTGAAAAGGTAATATTTTTTACCGTTTATCATCTTGCACCATTATCATTTAATAAGATATGCATTTCCTTGTGGTATATGCATTGCTTAAGATCACGTCATTTACATTTCTATATTTTAAAATATGCATTGCTTAAGAAAATGATTATAATACAAATGTGAACATCTCACATTCTATTTGAAGGTTCGGGCAACTCAAAAGATGTGTGACAAAGCTGAAATAAAAGAGCTTAGAGCCACGGTTGAGCAGCTACAAGAGCAGGAACGTCTTCACGCTATACAAATGGAGCAGCTGAATCAACATTTAACGGAGTACGCATAAGGGCATTATTCCTTCCCTTTGTCATCTGGTGCTTCCGGAGGTCATGATGATGCTTGAGAGGTATGATGATTATTGTCTTTGTGGTTGGTTATTGTATATATTGGCTTTGAGGTGGTGAGGATTGTGTTTGATGGTTATTGTGTATATATTGAATTTGAGATGGTGAGGTTTAAGTGTTTGCATTGTATATATTGCCTTGAATATTGAGTTGGAGTTGGTGTTGGTGAGGGTTTTGTTGTTTATGTACATATTGACTTGGAGTTTGGTTTGAAAATGTAATGTTTGATGTTTATTTTTGGTTGTTTATATTGTTTGTGGTATAATGTGTTGGATATGGGATATATATGTGAAATGGAGTGGAAATGGAATGGAAATGGATATATATTGATTGTGTGTGGCTGGAAGGTGAATAACTTGATGTTATAATAAAATCACCCAGATTAGCAACGGCTACCAACGGCTCTTTGGCCATTTTAAACCAACGGCCTCCATCGGCTAAAAGCTGTTTAAAGCCATTGGAAAACCTATTGGAATAGCCCCGTTGCTTCCATCGGAAGCCGTTGGAAAGCGTGAATGTTATTCCAACGACTTTCAACGGCCGCCAACGGCTGGGAGCCGTTGGAATAGCCGGTTTCTCTTGTAGTGTTAATTTTTGATTTCCAAAGTCTAATTAACTTTATTGTTTTCAAAATATAATTCTTTTCGAAAATAATCTCTTTGGACCAAACTCCTGATTTTATTTCAAATCATTTGAAATAATAATACATACATCCTTTGTATCAAACTATACTTTACTTTAAAATCTTAAAACAAATCACTTTTGAAATATTTATTTGAATATCCCAAAATTTTATATGCAACCAAATCGGAAGGTTTCTCCCAATAAAAAGGAAACTAGGTCCCAGCCTTCTAAAAAATAAATATAGATGTGTATATCGATCTTTAATGAGAGCGGATTACACTAAGGCTACAGAACATCTACATCTGCATTGCTCACACTTTTAGTTATGGGTTACCTGAATATTTGGTAACATAACAAATCATTTTATATCTCGAAATGACAAAATCATTTACACTAATACTTGCAAATACTTCTAATCTATAATATTTTCCATTTCCAAATCCTTTCAAAAATCATCTTAAAACCATTGGGTTTAGTCCTCAAAATTCTTTCCATTTTATAAAACATTTTTATAAAACCATTCTTTATATAAATCACTTTTATATAATATATAACTTCAAAATATTCATTTTCACATATCTCTATTTCTTTAAATATTTCACAAACTTTAGTTTATAAAAACTAACATAGAAAACAATTCCATTGACGTTAAATTATTATAATTTATTATAACACGTAAATGAACCAATATTATCGCCAAACACCTTTTAGTCAAATCATAAAATAAATCACAAGGTGTTAGCTAAAACTATTTTCTACCCAGCTCATGCATATGGATAATTAATTTCTAATAAACGGTTCGAGCAAAGTCAGCAATCAATAAATAATAATCAATGCTCCCAAATTATCCAAGCCTTATTGAAACAATCAATCAATGAAATAAACACGACAATAAATGATAATCAATGCTTCATTCTATCAAATATTTATAACTCTTTATTTTATCTTGGGTTAAAATGGTTTGATATTTATTTTAGAGCATCCAGACTTTCCCTTCGACATGTTCCATCCCTTGCCCAAAACTCCTTGGATCTCACAAGTGAAACAAGTTTACAAGTCATTTTTGCATTCCCCATTAGGTGTTTAAATTTACTTAATTAACCAACCAAATAGTGATACAAGGATATAAAACCAATGTTATAAAAAACAAGCTAAACAAGCATTCAATAAGGGTTTTCAAACAACACATAACACTTAAAGTTCCTTCAACTTAGCAATAATTTTAATGAATTTAAAGGAAGAAATAAATCACTTTGGATTCCACTCTGTCAAACTTTATGGCGAGGAACTCCAGATCTAAACCATACTTCCTACCAATTTTACTAACTTTGTCACTATAGATTTTGACTATAGCTTCGCTACTATTTCCCAAAACTTCTTGAAATTCAGCTATAGTCCGCTATCCTAGAAGTTGAGATGGAAAGAGGTGGAGATGGCTTCTAGGTGGGCAAGGCCTTGGGTGGATGGATAAAACTTACTAGCTTGAACATGGCTTAAGTGGTACACTTTTTTCGTCGATTATTTTTGCCATAACTTTGTTACGATTTTGGAATTTTTTGAAGAGATGCATGAAAGTCGTTAAAGAGTGGAAGAAGAGCTTGAAAATGTAGAAGAAAGGTGTGGATAAAGTGAGAAAGTGTGTTGGTACTTATAAGAAGTTTTAGATTAAAATAATATTCTATAGAAAGACCAAAATACCCTTTGTCTATATTTTAAGCAAACTAATTTTTTCAACACTTAACATCACATTTCAAATCATTACTTTATGTCATTTTCACTTAAATATTAAGTAAAGAATATAATAATTATGTTTGTTTGATTTAATGTTTACTTTTTGACTTTTATAACACTTTTTGTCTTTTTATGCTTACTTTTTGTTAATTACATTCTAGAATTTTCTCATTATGTTTAGTAAAAATAAACTTGATTAGTGAACTAATTAATACTTATACTATTTGAATATATGTTCATATATAAGAAAGTAAAGGTGTAACAACGTTGCGATAACTTTAAATCGACAAAACGTGGATTTTCAATGAAATGTTTTACGGTCACATTTTGATGTTTTAGTTAAAATATTTATTTATGTAAACCAAATTTAAAAATAAATTTGTAAAATTTTATTTAAAAATATAAAAGTTCACAAATTAATTAAAATAATTTATTTAACCATTGAAACTTACTTTTTTGGAATCAGGATTTTATCACTTTTGTCGATATAAGCAATTATTCCTATTTTGTTTGTATTTCTCTTTGTAAATCCTACCTAATATTATTTAAATCATAAAATGTTATATATTTATATCTAAAATTAGTTTTAATAGTATAATTTAAAGTGATCAAATTCTAGGTCGTTACAGAAGTGGTTTAGGTGGATTGAGGTTGGGTCCTAATGGTCTAAATATTTTTGCTGAGTTGAGAAGTTTTATTTACCCTCGAATGGTAGCCTTTCGATTATGTCGCTACAAGTAGACTATAATCGAAATCATATAAAAATACTGAATCAGTATCATATCCAGGAATACCATAAACTTGCTTTGAACAATATATTCTTTTATTGCTAGTAGCTTAAGTAATACAAAGTAGTCAAATCCCCAATCTAATTTTAGAATTAGGGTTTTTAATTTTTGGAAAGTACAAGAATCAAGTGACTCAATTCGGATCCCCTAAACAAGACCCCTGGGGTTTTATTTATAAGTGCTGGTTGACCCTTTCGAACAAGGCCTTTCGACCTGATAGAAAGAAGTACCTTGAAGACCTTTCGCTGCCGCTAAAGCTTGGATGCCCTTCTTCTTTGCTTCAAAACAAAACTCGACTACTTTTGACTTCATCGAAAGGGTTAGGTGTGCTCTCCACTTTATGCCACCATGTTGTTGCTGGTAAGAAAGATAAGATCTTTCAGCCTATCGATAGTTGTTTCTCTGTGTCTTTAAAGGAGTCGGAACATAGCAGAAAGTTTAAGGGCGAAAGGTAGCTTTTGAAGGCATAAATGTTGACTGAAGCGGAACCCCCACTTTCTTGCGTGTTGAACTTAAACTAGCTTTGCTCTGTAACTGTGAATGGTCTCGACTGGTTCGAAAGGCTAATTTTTATTTCGAAGGGGCAGCTTTGTCCAAATATTCTTATATGGGATGCGATTGAAGGCAACCTAGTGTTTTGAAAGGTTTGGCGTGTATGTGAAGGCTTGCGATCTGTTGCCTTTGAAACGTGTCCATTAACTCATTCAGACCGTCATCATGCATGTGGAAGCTATTGTTTCAAAATGAAACAATAGAAGCAGAAGGGTGCCTTTGTAACCTTTCGACCTCTTCGAAAGCTTATAGAACATTCAAATTTTGCAGATGCATCCCTTCGGCTCCTGCGAAAGGTCTTGTTATTGCTATCTCTCTTTGTAAATCCTTCTTTTGTATTTTCCCTGGTTTCGACAATGTTGAAGTGAATATTAGTGGTACCACTTGCCTCCACTCATGCGAAGAAATGCCTCTTGGCTTTTTAAGTCAACTACTTCGATGCCTTTTTTTTATTTTAGCATAGAGATTTCCTACCATTTTATATTCTTGCATAAATCTTGGCCGTTAATTTTAATTTGTTCATATAGTTTGTCCTCCATGCCGACTTTATTTATAAATCACGCTTCTTTCTTCCCCCCTTTTCATTTACCTATGATTAAAAACTTACAGCAAGAATCCAAATTTTCAATTTCTTTACAAATTCCTATTTCTAATAAACAAAAGCTTGGATTCAAGGTAATCCTCATTATCTTATATTTTTCGAACTAATTCACCATGCTACGTTTTGGTTTTAAAATTTGTTGAGTTTGAAGTCGTATTGCAGTCCTAATTTCATAAAGATGATTCAAGTTTTTCATTTACATGAAATTATCCTTTAGATTTATTTATATGTTTATTCCATTCATTTTTATAGTATCAATTTTGAGTTGGAATTCAAGTTTGTCAGATTTGGGGACTGTTTTTTATTGCTACGTATGAACCTAAGCTCAAACTCTATTGCACACAATTCAAACTCTTTTTTTACGCTTTGAGCTTGAATTCGGGTTTTTGTTATTGTTGAGTGTAAATTCTTGCTCGACTCAATTTAATTGTTGGCTACTTGAAATACTGGATTAAAAATTGAATTACGGAAGGAAAAATTATTTGGTTGCTTCATAAAGAAGATTAAGTTATACGAATCATAACTTAACATTGTAATTTGACTTCGATAACCCTTCAAAAGGGTTGACGTAGCTACTTTCTCTTTGCTTTTTCAACCTCTTTCGAAGGAGTCAAAAGGAGGTCTAGTATTTATCTTTTAGTTGATCCTTTCGAAGAGGTTACTGTAGCCAACACGAAGTGGACTTCTTCGAAAGCAGAAATATGTTTCATTATATTTTGCCATCTTTCGAAGAAGTCGTCTTGATGTGTTTCATTCAATGATCACATAATATATATGTACGGAAGTTTAATTTTATTTTATAGGTTTCGAAACCTCTTATATATAAATGGGGTTTAACTTGTCATTGAATTCAGGCTTAATTTTGATTTATTCTAGAAGGTGTTGAAAGTTAGAAACTTACACTTCTCATTCATAAACTGGATTGAGAATAGCGTATTTTGTTTAAGTTGACAACCTAATCAAGCCTTTCAACTTGATCGAAACCTCCTATATTGAAACGAGTTTAGTTTTTTGTGTACTCTCAAAAACATACGCCCCTTTTGACTTATTTGAAACCCTTTATAGTCAATAAGGGCATAACTATCATTTTATAAACATTATCGAAGTGTTCCAAAGCCTTTTTATTTGTATTAAAATTAGCTGAATCTAAGTCTTTCAACTTATGAGGAATATAGTGTTTTGAAAATATTCATATTCTTTTAGCAAAAAAAATTTGTTGGTTTCGACATTAACGAAGGGTTTGTTAGATTTAATTGTGAAATGTTGTTAACGTATATATATTCAAACGAGTAATACAAGGTTAGTTGTTCCTTTTTAGTAGTAAAATTTTCTTTAGGATTTTGACATTCTCAAAGGGTGTTTTTAGGTGTTTCCTTCCATCTAACCCTTCAGCATCATCAGAAGCCCAATAAATTTGATGTCCCAAATTGACTTTAGCATCCCTTCAAAGATATTAAGTTATATACTTGGTTGATATTTGTACCATTGTATTAAGTTTTTCGACATCTTTGAAAGGTGTTAATTATAAAAAAATTATAACTTTTAATGAAATGATTTCATCTGAAAAAAATCATGGGCTTGAAAAAGGTCTCCAAGAAACCAGAAAATGATATAGCCCTAGAGGTAGAATATTCTCCAAAGAAGGTCGAAGTTGTCTCCAAACATTCTCTGATATCTTCTCAGGATAAGGTTGATGCCATTCTAAATGACTTTGGCATCACTAGAGTGGAAGCCATTCCCCCTATCAATAGCGATACCATTCAAAATCCTCCTGAAGGGTACTTCTCTTATACTGCCATTCATGTTTGGCATGGTGGTTTCCTTCCCATCCCAGACTTCTTGTCTAAGTTCCTGACCCATCTATGCATTGCACCCATCCAATTATCACCTAATATCTACACACACCTTCTGTCTTTGGAACTTATGGCTTTGGAGTTTGGCATTCCTTTACTAAATGTTGAAGTCCTCGGTTATTTAGTTCGCCTAGTCAAATTCAAAAATCTAAACAACCAGATTTTCAGAGCTAATCCCTCAAAAAACTAATTTCAGTGGGGGTAAATAGATTTAGAGACCGGGGGAAGCGGTTTTCTTCGTCAAATGTTTTCCGAACATCAATGTAGTCTTTTACTCTCCTCATAGGTTGATCATAGTCTTTACCTTTATTCAAATAATTTCTTTTTCTAGTCTACACTTCTTTATCAGGTCCTTGTAACATCCCCCACTTGGAGGCCTAAAACAAACATCAACTAATGTTACGGTCATCCATAGTCATTAATTCTCAGCGACTAAATGCAGTAATATTAGATACACTAATATAGCAGAAACACATGGATATGAAAAAGATTTAAACTATTAAACAAATTTCTTATTCCATTTCAAATCAAACTTCATAATCCCAAATTCATGAACCATGTTCAAAGAAAATATAATTATCGCAACATACGCTAAGAGCGACATATGAAGATGCCCACTTGGATGATCAGAGTATATACATAGGTCATTAAAAAACTTTACCTTTACATCAAAACACAATGGAATCATAAAGAAAAGAACTTATAACGGCTAGCTTGCCTCCTGTACGTCTCAGAAAGCTTATTCATTTAATGGAGAACCTAAAAACCTCAATTCTCAAACTACTCAAAATTAATTGAGCACCCAAAAGTTTATGGGTAAAACATAAACGTCGAGTCGGACATAAAACCTGGTAAGAATAATAACCAACCATCTCAAACCATTTAGATATCTATTGAAACCACGCCCTTAGCGGAACGGGCTTTTCCCTCACTAGTACTTACCCAAAAATTTATAGCAACCATATAATATGCTCTTACATACACAATGGTTAAAAACATAGCAATTTAAAATATATCATAATCATATACACATAAGCAAAATATCATGGATTTTCCATCCCTATACATTTGACTATCTGTCTCAATTATAGTTTCAAAGGTCACTATTGACCTATTAGTTTTTATGGGCTGACCAGTAATCTGTTTAAAGCTTATGGACTATCTATCCGATTTAATAGTTTTCATAGGATCACTAAAAACCTACTGGCCCCTGCCAATAACTTCATTCAATTATTTCATGGGTTCTTCCCGAACTTATTAGTATCTCTAATGACTTCTCTTGTATCATAGTTTTCATGATTGACTATGAACCTATTGATCTATGTTAATAACTTTATCTAGATATAGTTTTTATGGGATGAATATGAACCTATTGGCCCAGCCAATAACTCTTCCAAACATAGTTTTCATGGGTTTACTATGAACCTTTCTAAACCGACAACTTCTCAATCAGTCTTTGGGCATCCTATGTTTTGGTCTACTTAACCTCCTTGATGAAACTCTATTTACTCAAGAGTTAACTCAATTTATATTCACTACTGGGTCAACCTAGCTGGTTATTCTATCGTTACTCCCTAAAATACAGTTATGGGTCCATTATATAGTGAATGCATTTATAGAAGAAGCAAATACAATAACATAACAATACCAACATTTAAGGTTTAATATACTTGAAATCATTTCCACATGAAACATGGTTAATTCATTTAACCCATTCTTTTTGTCAAGGAAAGCCTCTTCAAAAAATCCTAAATTTAAAAACCATTTCAAAGCTCTTTTATATTGCCATGGGTTTTTCCTTTAAAAATGAGAATGGGTTCTTTGTCTTGAAAATTAAGGCCTTCGAAACCTTAGATCTTTACTTTAGAAACCATTAAAACATTTCTTTCGAAAGAATTTAAATCTTCTTTTCAAAATACTTAAATATATGCCTTCAAAACACTTTAAAATATCTCTTTCGAAAGCATCAAATCTTCCTTCCGAAACCATCAAACTATTTCTTTCAAAAGTATTAAAGCATATCTTTCCAACTCATAGAAGCATAGCTTCGAAACCATTTGAAAGCACCTCTTTCAAAACAATTGGGTTTAATCTTAAATGTAACTTCTGGGTCAAAGTGAACATATGTGAAAGTGTTCCTTATGAAACCGTTAACCATCAAGTAAAAGAGTTTGGGGAAAACAAATGGCTTCGGAATCATTATAACATTCCCTATCTTGGGCCAAAAGCTAAATGCTACAGATGCTGCAGTCATCTATAGTATTAACTTATGGTGAAAAATTATGATAATGTTAATGGTATCCATAACATCAGAGTCATAAGATTATGAAATAAAATCATTACAGATTAAAACAACTTTTCTGATTACATTTCAAAACAATATTTCATATTCAGATTACATAGTTACGTAACGCTACCCAGGTTCACATCAAATATAATTATTACAAAATACGCCAAGAGCAACATATAAAGATGCCCCTTGGATGATTAGAGGACTAACGGACTAACCGTCTAAGTACAACACAGCAAAATTTAGAAAAAATAACAATAACCCCTAAATAGCTATCCATCAGCCTCCTGGTTGTCTACATTAGCTTTATTCGCCAACCTACTAAAACCTGAAAATCTCAAGATCTCAATCTACTCAAATCAATTTTGAGTTACCGAGAGTTTAAGGGGAAAACATAAACTTCGAGCTAAACATAAAGCCTGTGTGAACAGTACTATACATGTCGGTTATCTGATATTATATGAGAATACCCTGCTTAGTGGAATGGGTTTTCCCACACAAATATCCCTTTCAAAATAGATTTTTTTGCAAATCATAATCTTGCAACCAAACCGGTTAATCAACTGATTATATCAATAATAGAAAATATCATATATGCTTAAACAGGTAATAACTGGACCAGCTGTCTGGAAAAACTGTAGTTTTGTTTGGCTAACTACTAACCTTTGACTGACTTGGGCCTACCAAACAAAATATCAAATGGTCTAACACCTGTTAGGCAAGTCTATCGATGGTTTGTCCTTAACTTACTTCTCCGAGGATCAAATGATCCAAAAGGTTTTGCGGGATTACCAATAACTTATCTCTGTACATATATATATTCCTTTCTGTATGTAACCATCATTTAAACCTTACTATGACTAAGCCCTACACACTAAAATTTTGTACTAAATTAGCCAGGGGCTAATAGCTAATGAGTAGGGCACGTCCCTACATCAGTCCTATTTAGTCTTCTAATCTGAGTCACTTTCTTAGGGTTAACCACCCTTCAAAAAATTTATTGGAAACCTTTTTCAAAATGATTTAATCCCCTTAAATCATACATATATAAGGAAAATATACTCTTTTCTTTACTCTAAGTTATTTGCCATGTTATTTATATACTTTACTCAAAAATAATGTTGATGAAATATAACGAGGATTGCCTATCCCTCAAAAATAAGTTAAAATCTTTTTTAACTTAAAAGACTTAATCTATATTGCCTAGGTAGATCATTCGAAACCTTTGTTTAAACTCTTTAAACAACCGATTCAAAACCATTGAAAGTTTCCTTTTCATGACCATTGAAAGTACCCTTTTCAAAACCATTTAAAGTACCCTTTCAATACAAGTAAACTACTTTACTTTATAACCTTAGACCAAAAGGCCAAAACATACCTTTTGAAACCATTTGCAATAGTCCTTTCAAAGATATTAGAAACCTCTCTTTCGAAAGCTTTATAAACCTTAGACATCCTCTTTTCAAAACATTAAACTGGCCTTTCGAAAGCAATCGGAAAAATTCTATTTTAAATGCTTTAAGTACCTTTCGAAACCATTGGGGAACCTCCTCCATGAAACCATAGTTTAAATCTTTTGAAAGCATCAAAGTCCTTTACCATAATCAAAACTTTCAAAAGCATACGGTTCAAGTAAAAGCTTGTGGAACATAGTTTCGAGACCACTAAAACCATTTAAGTCAAAACCTATAGATTTATCTTTAAACGAATCAAAAGGGTCTTAAAACAACCAAGTCAAAAATACTCTTTCAATAACAGTATTCCTGAGTAAAGAAAGTGGAGGATTTCGATGACACCCCTTTTGGAAAGCATTGGAGAAGCGGCTCTTATTTATGAAACTAAGGAACCATTCAAAGACACTACTTCGAAAGGTAAAAAGGCGGCAGGTAGGGATTTCGACTCTATCGAAAGCATTTACTTTAAAAAGAGGTGCAACCTCATTCGAAAGCATCCTTTCTTTTAAACCATCGACCCAGTCGAAAGCTATCTTATTCGAAACCATTCCTTTCAAAAGCAAAGCAGGCGCATTTCCACTTGAAACCATAAAAGGTTTCGACCTCTCCGAAAGCATATATTTCAACCCTATCCCCAATCTACTACGTACCAAGGTTTGATACCATGCATAATGGTTCCGACTGAGGCTAGAGGCAGAGGAACGAACTCGAAAGGTGGCTTCCAAAGATGGTAGAACAGCAGAACCTAGGAACTCTGATTTTTAAATTAAAAAGGTATTTTCTTTTTAATTAACCTGCTTATTTGTCAATATATAATCGGTTGCCTTTTTCTTTTTCGAAATCTTTTTCAGAAAATGATGTCAAACTCAAAATTATTTATTTAAAACATTTACAAAATGCCCCTTCTCCTATTTTAAATATATAAAACATTTATGTCTCATACCTTAAATAATTTTATATACTTAACAAAACACTTAGGAAAATTCTCCAAATATTCCAATAAATCACTTTTAATCTAACATATTTAAATTTTTGACCGTAGGATATTGGCCGTAAATAATTTTAAACCCAAATTAGCATTTTCTTCACTAGAAAATTCAAAATAAATCCACAATAATCCATAAAATTATGAAACTTGAAACCCATATCCAGAATATTATTTCTGACCTCAGATTAAAATCACAAGTATATTGGATGTCATCTTATAGGTTTTCTAAATAAATTCTCATCATAAAATCCATATTAAATAGCCTAAATCATCAACAAATACGTATCCACTTTTAAACAATCAAAACATGGCAAGACATTTGCAATATACTTTCGGGTTCAATCTAAAACCGAAAATAATAAAATATATAAGATGTAGTCATTATCCACCTTTGCTTTGATGTTAGGATTTGAGATTTGATCTTAGATTTAAGTTGATTAGCTTCTTCCTCTTGGTTTAGCTTATCTTTCCCTCTTTTTCTTCTTTAATGGTGGTTGGCCTCTAGGTTGGTTTTAGTTTTGTGAACTGAACGTGTAAAATGAAATGGTATAAAGGCTTAGGGTATATGAATATGGCTCATTCCTATTTTACCCTTACCTAATTCATTTTTTTCCGTAGTTCATTAATTTAATTAGGCACGGTAAACCCTTGTTATACAAATCTCAGTTCCCTTAATAATTTAATCTTTTCATTATTCTAACTAATTAAATCTCATGAATAATGTTATCAAAAAATTAGGGGTGCTATAGTCTCCCCTTACTAAAGAATTTTGCCCTCAAAATTACGATAAGGCACTCATCAAAATCAATCAAAAAGGTAAAACATACCATTAAACAAGTTAGGCTAAGTATCTTGAATCATGCTCTCTATTTTCCAAGTACGGTCTCTTTCTTCATCACTCCACTGGACTTTGACTAATCTGACTATCTTGTTCCTTAGCCTATTCTTATCTCTCATGACTATACCAACTAGCTTTCTAACTATAGTCAGGTTTGGCTCCACTACTATGTCATCTAACATAGTCGGTGCTATAGTAGTCTTTGAATCTCGAACACACTTTCTTAGATGAGAAACATGAAAAACATCATGGACTCCTGCCAAACCGGTAACTCTACTCATTACGCGAGTTTCCTGATCCTCTTAACAATAGGAAATGGTCCAATGAATCTCAGTGCTAACTTCCCTGATTTCCCAAACCTGATCACACCTTTCATCAATGACACATTGATGAAAACCTGATCTCCCATTGAGATTTTCAAGTCATTCCGCCTTCTGTCGGCATAACTCTTCTGCTTGGATAGAGCTTCCTTCATTCTAGCTTGAATTAACTCAATCTTTTTTGCAGCTTCTCTCACCAAATCCAAGCCAAGAACTAACTTATCCACGGTCTCTAACCAAAAAGCAGGAGATTTGCATGGCCTTCTATACAAAGCTTCAAATAGTGCCATCCCTATATTAGTATGGTAACTGTTGTTATAGGAAAAATCGACTAAGTGTAGATGATCTTACCATGATCCTCCAAAATCTAGTACACAAGCTCATAATAACTCTTCCAAGATTTTGTTAACTCTTTCTATTTGCCCATTTGTCTGTGGATGGTAAACGATACTCATCTTTAGCTTGGTACCCAATGTAGCCTGTAGACTCTTCCAGAACTCACAAGTGAATAAGGAATCTCTATCACTTACTACGCTACTAGGAATTCTATGCAATCTAACTATGTTCTTCATGAACAACTTAGCCAAAAAGGGTGTCGCTCTAGTTCACTTAACTAGAATGAAATCGGCACTCTTGGTCAATCTGTCCACTATGACCCATATACTTTCATTACCTCTACTAGATCTTGGCAACGCATCTATAAAATCCATAGAAATAGAATCCCATTTGCAAACTGGAACATTTAAAGGCTGAAGTCACCCACTTGGCTTCTGATGTTAGGATTTTACCTACTGACAGTTCAAAAATGCTTCAGCCATAAGCCTACATCCTTCTTTATACCTTCCTAGAAGAAACTTCTCTTCATATCTTGATACATTTTAGTTCCTCTTGGATGAATAGTGAACTTCCAACGATGGCATTCCTCTAAAACTTCCTTCCTTGTGTCTTCTACATTAGGAACACTTAACCTACCTCTCTTTCTCAACCACCCATTCTGATCAAGACTAAAATCCTTTATGTCAACGCTCTTTGTTCCTTCCTTCAACTTTTTGATCCGTTTAACTAATACTGGATCCTCCTATTTAGAAGCAGTCTTTTTGATCATCACCAGTCGAACTTCTAAAAAAGACAACACAATAGATCCTCCACCAGACCCAGCTTAAGATCATCGCTGCACTCTGCAAGTCGATAGTGCTTCCAATTCTTTCCACTCGACTATCGTTGCGAACAGTGCATTATGATATTTTCTGCTAAGTGCATCTGCGACTTTGTTGCCCTTTCCTAGTGTGTACTCAATACCCATGTCATAAGTGGCTAAAAACTCTAACCACCTCTACTATCTCATATTCAGCTCCTTCTGAGAGAACAAATACTTCAACGACCTATAATCCGTATAAAGTTCAAACCTCTACCCCAAAAGGTAATGTCTCAACACCTTTAATTCAATATCACTGTGGGTAATTCCAAATCATGCGTTGGATATCTAACCTCATGCAGTCCAAGCTATCGAGATGCTTAGGCAATCACTTTACCTCTTTGCACTAACACAGCTCCTAACCCAGTTCCACATACAGCTGCATAAACCAATTCTTAATTCCCCTCCGTAACAACTAATACAGGTGCATGGGTCAATAAGTGTTTCAAGCTCTGGAATACGTCCTCACACTTATCGGTCAAACAAAATTCATATATTTTCATATTAGCTTGGTCGTCGATGCTGCTATTTGCAAAAAATCCTTAGTGAACCTCCGATAATTTCCAATCAAACCAAGAGAACTCTTTATCTAAGTCACCGTCTCGAGCCTCTTTCAATTATTCACCACTTCAATCTTAGTCGATCTACAGATAACCCTTTCTCTGAGAATACATGACAATGAAACTTCACTTCCTTTTTCTAGAAATGACATTCCAAAAACTTGTCATCAATTGATGCTGTCTCAACGTCTCAAGCACCACTCTAAGATGGACTTTATGCTTCCTTTCATCCTTAGAGTATACTAAAATATCATCAATGAACACCAATACAAACCTATCCAAGTGCTCTTGGAAAATTATGTTCATCAAATCCATAAAGAATGCTGATGCATTAGTTAATCCGAACGGCGTCACTAACCATTCATACGATCCATATCTAGTTTTAAATGCCGTCAAAGGAATACTACCCACTTCCACTCTAAGTTGATTGAACCAAGTTGGTAAATCGAACTGTGAAAATACCTTGGCTCCACTTAACTGATCGAACAAATTGTCAATTCTAGGCAATGGATATTGATTATTTATCATCTTCTCATTCAACTTACGATAATCGATACATAACCTTAACAATCCATCCAGTTTCTTAGCAAACACTGCGGCTGCTCCCCAAGGCAAACTAATTGTTTTGATAAAATTCTTACCTTTCAGATCTATCAACTGCACCTTTAATTCCCACATCTCAACAGGTGTCATCCTACTTGGCAGCCTACTCACTAGTTCTGCTCCACGTACCAAATCTATCTGAAACTCAATGGCTCATTTCGGTGGTAGTCCAACTATGGGTACAAAGACATCTGTGAATTCTCTAACCATGGAAACTCGACTCAGCTCATATTCTACCTCCACAACACCAATGTCAGGATCCAAAATCCAATGTTCAAAAATTGACACTAAATACTTCACTTGTATTCGACTGCCAAAGATTCAAACAGCGAACTCCAGTCGGATGGAGCTTATAACAACATTAGATGAATATAACAGTGGAAAACAAAATGAATATCATATATCAACACAGGTATAACACTATACAATATCCAATACAACATCGATCCTAAATCTCAGAGTGATACAAATATGATACAACAATAATACGACAACGGAAACTTTAACAAGTTTCCAACATACTTCAACTTCGACAAGGTCTTCCACTCCAACACTTCAAAGATTCCAAATCCAAAGCTTCCAGAAGACTTCAAATCCAAGTTTACTCCAAAACACGGATAATCTGCTTCTTGGCTGCCCGTGTGGAAAATTATGGTCACCCAGAGTTTAGGAAAAGAACAATAAACTCTGGGTCGGTAATGGGACTGGTACGAGTAAACGAAAACAGTTGTTTGAAATAAAAGCAGTTTATTCTTTTCAAAAGCAAACAAAAGAATTTGAAAGAAATTCGCAATGCTTTTTGAAAATGAAACTGCCATAAGGCGTCCCACCACACACAATGCAAGCGCAAACTTGGAGGAGATTTCTCCTTATGACAGTCAAAAATGCTTGATACGAGAAAATACTTTTATATATTATTATTAGTGCATAGTGTGAAAACATTTCGAAAGTATAAAATTAATCTTAGCCAGCATACGTACCATTATAGTATGCCTACTATAGCTACCATGTTAAATGGTAGGTTCTACAACTAAAACCGTAAAAGTCTCGTATTGGATGATTGGATTTCCAAAAAATGGTTGGGCAAAGGAACTTCCTATATAAAATGGAACGCCTCTGGAGGGATGCCCCCGAGAACCTAACCGGATCTCTGCTACACAAGGCCGGGTTACCTCTGTAACTAGGTAACAACTGACACGAGTATGCCACCTCCCGGTCGTTACCAACCTTTATCCGAAGTGCTTCACAACCGACAGCCACCAAGCAATAAGTTTGCAGCAACCATACAGTAAGTATCTAGGCTCCATACCATGATACCACCTATAATCCAGAAGGAAATGGACATACCCTCAAGGGGAGCTACCCCCAAATAACCTTGCTGCCACGATTCCTATTTTGACCATAACCGGGTTGTGAGGTTCGACGAAGTTTCGTCCACAAAGCTATGCTTTTTCACAAAGTCATGCTTCGATCAACAAATGATCAGCATCACTCAGTATGTCACACTACCAAATTGGGAGTATAACACTAATAACCTTCAACTACATAGCCTCTAAGCTCGTACGTCTCAGAGAAGGGTGTTAAGCTAAGAGAATGAATTCTCCGCCGCCAACAGATAAGTATTTGAAAGAAATCAGCTTTATACTCAAGGTGTAGTGTCAGACATACAACCATACAAGTCTGTTCTGGGTTCGAACAGAACCGAAGGTACTCCCGAGGAAGTCCTTGCAATCCGGGCATCCACAATATCGATCGGACTTCCCATCGTTTAGGGAATCTCTATACCGAAACAACTCAGTGCAGAGACAATCGATGGGTTGTCCTATCATTTTCGAAGATACCCGGTCTTCACCACCGGTCATCAAATGCTATCCATAATGTCGAATCACATATTCGTAATGGGTTATACGACACAAAGGTCCTCTCCCGGCTAAACCGAATAGTGGGCATCAATTTTAAAAACACGTGGATATATCAATTACAAAGATTCATATTCAGGGTTCGATGTGGGTTTCAGATAACTAACTGAAATCCGACTCCATGTCGCATCGAAATTCAATTTCCCTTTTACGGGCCAATGGGTTTCCACAATCACACAACAGTATATTCAACCAATATCACAGCTCAGAACAAAGCATTCAATATTACATAGCATCACATCACATAACAGGAATATCAATCCAACACACAGTATTCAAGAACGATCAAAACACCTTTAATTCAGATAAATAAATCATGTGGTTTAAATTTATTAATCACATAGTTACTCTCATTTGAAATCTTTAATCAACGATTAATTATCATTAATTACAGTTGATTAGATCTTAATCATCCCCATTAATTAATCACCTCGAAATTAATCTTAACTAATTTCAAATTAATTAATCTTAATTATTAATTAATTAAACCTTAATTATTGATTAATTTAAACTTCAATTTTAATTAATTAAATAATTATTGCTTAAGAAATTATACTAACAAACCATTAATCATTTAAATAAACCAAAAGATAATTGAATTATTTTGATTATCTTTTAAATTACATTATTTATTATAAATGACTTTATAAAATGATGTACCAAAAATTAAATAAATTAAAATTTAATTACTTTTAAAAACATCTCACTTAAATCTTTGATTTATTCAACTTAAGTCAAAGGTATAAATTCGAAACATGGTTAAAATTGTTTAAAAGTTAAAAAAACTGTTTTACATATTAAACACGGGACTCGCTTCGAGTCACACCCGAGAGCTTTGCTCGTTTGCTTCAGGTTTATCAGGAATTCAACCCGAGTGCCCCCTGTTTCAACTTAAAAATTTTCCTAAGTAATTTCGACCCGACGCACCACAGAATCTACTCGAGACCAAAGTCAAGCCACAACATGATTAACCCGAGGCCTCCTTCGAGTCGAACCCTGCTCCTTCATTTTATCAACTACTGACGCCATTAATTCGCCGTGCACATGCACAATTGGAATCGCCACCTCCGGTCATAACTCCGGCCACCATCGAGTCGACGATCATCTCACCAAACATTTACACCACCCATAAATCCATAGCGTCAGTAATTTGCAAAAGAGTGATTTGACTCAAAACTGGGTTGAAGCTCGACCCACAAACCCACCTCGCTCCGACGCCGAAGGTCACCGGAGGTAACGCGGCTCCATCACGAGCTTCCCTTATCGACCACCCACCTCCTCCAAATTACCTCGTCCAGTCTGATGCAGCCTAGACCACGAAATAGGTCAAAATTCGATCACTGCAGAAGCATAAGCTAAAACCCTAGTTTGATCTCGACAACCACCCTCAACTGTTTATAAAATCGATGGGCATTTTTCCATTAATCCCTGAGTCTTCCTCCACCTTCACGAGCAATCCCGACCCTAACCATCGCATCGATGATCGGCAATGGCCATAAACCGTAAAATTGACCATTTCAGCTAATCTCGGTGAATACTAAATTAAAAATTATGAATTTTCTTTCAAAAATCATTAAATTTGATAAGCTTTCAGATAGTATACTCGAAACTAAGGTTTATAACATTTGAATTTCTATAGAGTTTGAATTTTAAATGTATTTTCAAAAATTTCAAAGAAACTTTAGTTTATTTTGCTTAAATTCATTTTTATAATTTAAGACATGGCAAAACAAACAACTTCTGTTTGAATTCTGAGATCAAACAAGAATCAGAGGTAGGGGATTTGGATTTTATACAGGATTATAAGTTTCTATAACCTGGAAATAAGATGATTCAAAATTAAATTAACAGGCACAGGCACGTGTACAAATTCATGGATTCTATGCATACAACAATGTTCAACTTGTTTAAATTCTATATTCAAACAGCACATCAACATCAGAGCTTAAGAAAGTTCACTCACCTGAAAGGATTTCTTGGAACAGAGAGTACTTTAAATTTGTCTTGGAAAAACTGCAATTTGATTTCTTTCTTCCTGTTTTAATCTGGAATGATTAGCTTAGTTTGTAAAATAATGATGCTTTTTTTTAGGTTTGCAAAGTTGTGGTTCTGAACGAATAAACTAGATTGTATTGCATATATAAAAGAAAATTTACAGGGGAGGCTTATCTGGTTAAGCTTTTTTTTGTTGGTTTTTTTATTTGCTCAGATTTTCTTCTTTGCCTAGAATCTTTGACTAGACAAAACTTTATTTGGGGGCTGATAAGATCTTGTTTTGGTGGTTAAGCAAATTTTGATTTCGGCTTGAGAAGATAGCATTAAATGCTTATGTTTCCCTCTTAGTTAACATATAACTCTATTTGATTTCTTTGTAAGTACTATTTTGTTTTATTTAAAGATATTTTGTAATCTAATTTTGTCTTGTTTTTGCATACAATCCTTTTGTTTAATTTTTTCCTGGTTTTATAAAATCCTTATGCACTTGTGTGTATTCCATATGTCATGTTATAACTATAAAATCTTATTACAGACATACATTTTTAAATTTTTTTCTATTCAAAGTTTAATAATCAACGTGTAATTTATCACATGTATTTTATTTTATGGTTTAAGGCAATTTCTTGTTTGTTATATATATTTTTTCTTTATTATTATTATATATTTTTTATTATTATTATATAAAGCTTCAACTACCCAATATTTATTTATATCCATATATTCTTGTAATATTAACTATTATTTTATTTTGTTTTGAAACCTTTCAAATAAATTTACAAAAGTTTAAATAAGTTACCGAATTTAATCTAAAATTTTTGGGATGTTACAAATATCCCCCCTTAAGAAAATTTCGCCCTCGAAATTTGGAAGAGAGAGAAAAGCAACAAAGAATATACGAATTTAGAAAAATTTAAGGAAATGGCTTACCAGTTTAAGCCGAGATATCCACTCTGCAATTGGGATATGATTTCTGCATATTATCTTCAGTTTCCCAAGTGCAGTCCTTTGGATCACCACTCCACTGAACTTTAACCAATTTCACAATTTTGTTTCTCAATCGCTTCTCATCATGATCTACAATCTTTATCGGCTCTCTCTTAACTGCCAAGTTGGGAGTGATCTCAAGGTCCTGCTGAACTGCCTCCTCAATAATACTATTTGGTCGTGCACAAATTTTCAAAGATTAGAAATGTGGAACACATTATGCATGTCAGATAACCAGCTGGGTAACTGCACTCGATATGCTAGAGGACCGATCTTCTCCAAAATTGGAAAAGGACCAATATAACGCGGTGCTAGCTTTCCAGTTTTCCCAAACCTCAATACACCCCGCATTGGAGACACTTTCATAAATATAGAATCCCCAACTTGAAATTCCAATTCTCTTCTTCGGCGGTCGTAATAGCTCTTCTGACGACTTTGAGCAGTTATTAATTTCTTTCGAATAAAATCTACCTTCTCCGTGGCTTCTTTAATCATATCTGGTCCAAGGACGAGTCTATCACCTGATTCGATCCAGCATGTAGGTGATCGACACGGACGACCATACAAAGCCTCAAAAGGAGCATTTCAATGCTGGCTTGATAGCTATTGTTATAAGAGAACTCGACCAGATGCAAATGGTCTTCCTAAGAACTACCAAAATCGAGAATGCAAGCACGCAATAGGTCTTCTAAAATTCGGTTTATCCTTTCTGTCTACCCGTCAGATTGTGGATGATAAGAAGTATTGAAGTTCAGTTTTGTTCCCAATGCCGCTTGGAATGCCTCCCAAAATCTACTAGTGAAGATCGGATCACGATCACTCACTGTGCTGCTCGGAATACCATGGAGATGAACGATTTCCTTTATATATAGCTCTGCTAAGCTTGCTGTAGTCCGAGTGGATTTCACTGGAATGAAGTGAGAAGTTTTGGTTAGACGGTCCACTATAACCCAAATTACTTCATTTCCCTTCTTGGTTTGTGGCAATCCGTCGATGAAATCCATTGATACCTGATCCCATTTCCATTTCGGTACTTCCAAAGGCTGAAGTAGACATGCCACTTTCCTTTGATCGCTTTTAATTTGTTGACAAGTAGCACAAAGACTCACATAAATCGATATGTCCCTTTTCATTGTCTTCCACTAAAACGTTCTCTTGATATCACGATACATTTTATTGACTCCTGGATGGATGCACAGTTTGGACTTGTCGCATTCGTGCAAAACTTCACGTTTCAGCTCCGGAATGTCAGGGACACAAATTCTTCCATTCAACTTTATAACTCCACTATTATCGATTCCAAAACTGGAATCCTCCCCTCGACGAATCCTTCTGTAGATTCCCTGAAGAAATTTGTCTTCTTTCTTCTTGCTGGCAATCTTTTCAAGAAGAGTAGGAGTGATAACAAGATGAGCGAGAATGGCATGCTTTCTACTCAAAGCATCGGCACCTACATTGGCTTTTCCAGGTGTATACAGAATATCTTGGTCATAAGATGCCAGAAATTTCAACCAACATTGTTGTCGTAGATTCAAATCTTTCTGGGTGAAGAGATAATTTAAAGATCTGTGGTCGGTGAATAACTCAAAATGTTCACCTAAACAAGAAAGATTTATTTACTATATATTAAGTTAAGTTGAACTTTAAAGTTTTCTTTTAGAAAAGCTGAAGGAGATTCTTACCCAGAAGATAATGTCGCCATATTTTTAAGGCGAAAACAACAGCCAAAAGCTCTAAATCATGTGTTGGGTAGTTTCTCTCATGCGGACGTAATTGTCCACTCGCCTAGGCAATTACCTTCCCATTCTGCATTAATACTTCACATATCCCATCACCACACGCGTCAGTATAGACAGATAAGCCTTGGTTCCCGTTAATGATAGCGAGAACAGGAGCAGTAGTTAATCTCCTTTTCAATTCCTGAAAAGCTTCATCACATTTTGGAGTGCAATTGAACTTGGAATTCTTCATGGTTAGCTTGGTTAATGGGCTAGCAATCTTAGAAAAGTCCTGAACAAATTTCCGATTATAGCCTGCTAAACCCAAAAAACTTCGAACTTCTTTCGGAGTCGTGGGTTGTGATATTCCGTAATTCTAGACATCTATGATTGATAAATAATCGGGTTAATTAATAGGATATTGATTTATGGATCGAATAAATAAATATGATGATAAATATTTATACTTGGATAAATATTTATTTGATATTGTTCTAGTACAATTATTTAAAATTTGCAAAAATCATTATTTTCGAACAAATGTAATGCGTGTTTGTTTAAATATATATATGAGTAAATTCAAAATTAATTTGAATTTGAGATTGAAAATTCAAAGATAAATATCTTAAAATAAATTGGATATAAAAAGTAAAATATATGGATATCTTAAAGAAAGCTTTTATTGTTTAGAAATGTATTTATTAATTAAGATAAAAGCTTTTAAAATCAATTAAAAATAATATAAGTAAAATAGTACAAGTGTAGCTTTTTAAAACCATGCTAAGTATATGTGTAAAGTAATTAGCCTTTAATATGACAAGTGTCAAGATTTATTTCTTATTCTCTTTAATTCTAATAAATTCTAATTTCATTATCTAAACATACTTCATTCATCTTTCCATTTTTTTTATCTTCTCAACTTCTAAAATAAAGAGAGAAACAATGAAAATTTCACTTGAACTTCATCTCTAAAACCAAATCAAATCTGAAAGATTTCCTCAAATCAAAATTGTAATCCTGTAAAACTGTTTTATCCTCAAGCACATTTTTTTTCTTTTCAAATCAAAACCCTGGAAATGAATAAAATCAAAATAAATCAAGACTGGGAAACTGATCTGAGGAGTTAAATCAAGACTGAATCAAGCTAAGCAAGGATTCAACTCTGATTCACCATGAAAGATCAACTCAGCATGATCATCTCAGTCTTCTCTGTTATAATTTACAGTGAGTAATCTTCTGCACTTTTTAATGCTTAAACCTGTTTGAATTTTTATGCTTATGAGAAACCCTCTTCTTTAAAACTTAAAATAGATCTAAATATATGCATGTGATTGTGGATTGTATTTGTGTTGTGCACATGTATGTATAAGTAGGAATCGTTGGATATTGGTGATTGTATTTGATCTGTGCAAGATTACAGAGCATGTTCTTCTCTGTTTCGAGAAAGAAAAAAATATAAAGTTTAAACATTTTAGGAAAAAATTTCAAACTTCTTACCCAAATTACTACTATACTTAGAATTTAAAACAATATGAGATTGTGAAATCATAATTCAAGTTTTAAAACTTGTTTACATATTTTTAATTTGCAAATATTTTGTAACTATGTAAATACAGTAAGATTTTGGCAAAAATGTTAAAATCAAACAAATTGTTTTACGAATTCAAGCCTGCAGCTTAAATCAACACCAGAAAACTCAAATTTTAAACCTAAAATTATGAATTTTAGTTGGGTATTGGGTTAGCATTTTGGGGATGACCAGTTTTTAGTTTTCGAGTAAGCTCCGACGATTGAAGTAGTTTTTGAGGACGAGGCTTTGGTTGGAGATAGATAGGCGATTATTGAAGTTGGGAAAAATGGGGTAAAGTGTACACGATCGCCATAGCGTCGGTGATAGGCAAATTGGGTTTTAAACCCTAGATATGTCGAGGCTCGAAAATTTGTTGCTGTGGTTTCTATGGTGCATTGAGCTGCACGTGGTTTGAGGAAGGGACACTGGGGTCATGAATGAAGACGTTGGTGAAGTCTTAGTGGTTCCGGTGGCCAGAATCGCCTCGTCGAGGCAGTTTTCAGTTGGGTTTGGTTTTCGAGTTTCAGTAGAAAGGCTCGATTCTAATTTGGGCTTTGGGGTATCGAGTCGATGGATGGAATGGATTGTCGTGACGATGGGTGACTTGTTGAGGATGGGCCGGAGGTGTCAGAACGTGATCGGCGATGGTGCACGTGCACCATCTCGCGTGTGTGTCTGTTCTGGTTTTTTTCTGTATATTAAGGTGCTAGGTCGAACTCGAAGACGAATTCGAAAATTTTATTTTGTTGCCCGAGTTTGTTTCCATGTCATGTAAGCTTTGTTATATTGTAAATTCAAAATTCAAGTAGAAATAGAAGTTTGAATAAAGCTGTGGAGCAGGGAAGAAGAAGGAATGGGGAAATTTGGGTTTGACTCGTGTTTTGCTCGATGTTTTGAGCATTGGACTCGAGTATTTAGCTACTGAGTTTACTTTTACGCGAGTAACTGTAGTACCAAGTTTTAAGGCAGGGAAACCATTCTGAATTTTACAAGTTCCAGGGAAAATCAAATTTTTGAAAACAAGTTTCAAGCATTATCTAACAAGATTTATTTATTTTTATTATTTTTGTGGTTAAGTAAATTGATTGGGTTTGAAAAAAATTAAACTTTTGGCGAGTCATTTAATTGAATCTCTAGTTGATTCAAATAAAATGAATGATGAATTTTAAAAGATAGTAGGAATGTGGTATAAACTGAACAAATCAAGAAGATCTCAAATGGCGTGCTGTTGAAAGTAAGATTACAAGATGAAACTAAAGAATAATTTTGTTGTGCAATTAATTCAGATAATTATTTAAGGTAATTAATAAATTAAGGTAAGTAATTAGAAGATTAATTAATTGATATTATTAATTAAAGAATAGTCAGTTGTTTAAATGAGATTTATTAAAGGTTAAACAGTGTAAATAGTTAAGAATAATTAAAAGATTAATTAATGTAATTAATTTAAAAGCTCATGAGTATGATTAATTTAAGGATAACTAATCAATATAAGTGATTAGAGAAAAATTAATTTGTGTAATTAATTACGAATCAATGTAATTAATATGGATGAATAGAGGTTAATTAATTTTTGTAATTAATTGAGAGTTAATTACTTAAATGTAATTAAGGAATAATTAACCAAGAATGATTAATTTAGAATAATTGATTAAAGAAGTTAGATTGAAGTGGATAGATAAAGAATAAATAAATTGGATTGAAATTAATTAATGATTAGGTGTCAGGATGAGCAGTAATGGTGGAAATTAATTTAATTTATTTAAATCAATTAGAATCGGTGTGACTAATTTATCTTGCCGATGAGTTACTGAATAATATTTAATGCTACAAATTATTTGATATTCCTGACTTGAAATGTTTTGTGGTATGATTGGATTGAATAGTAATAAGGTAGTTATCTTTTGAGATAAACCGCTATGGAAGTAACATCCTGTATTTAAAGTTTGAAGTTATGTTTCACTTGAATAATTTGGGATAAGATGTTATTGAATTCGAAGAGACTGGAGTCACGTATTAGTTACCCGAAACCACTTCGATTCTATATAAACTTGATATGTGGAATCAATAGGGTGTAACAGAATAATTTAAGTAAATTGGATCATTTAATCTAAGTTTTGGCACTTAGAATCGATGTGTGTGATGTCTACAACAACTTGTGAAGTTGTAAATTGATATAAGTTACCCCGGGTTATATATATGTTATATGCCCTTATAATTCATGCTAGATGGGTTTACTCACGCTGGTTTCCAGCCTGACCCGGGTGTTACATTGATGTAATGCTCGGGTCAGACCGAGTATTACAAATTTTCAGGTAAGGACGTTCTGGAGCTCAGGAGACGAGCTGGAAGGCAGGAACGTATGTAGAGTATTCTGCTGCGTTTATTTGTAGCTTATCTAGGGCATGTTGAATTAAACTGCTTAGTGTTGTGTAAACATTGTAACCCTGATTTATTAAAGTGTAATTTGACCAGTACAGTTTTCCTTTGTATAACTGCTATTTATTTAATATTATATTTTGACCCGCTGCAAATGTGAGAATCTGTGTTTGGTGTTTCTGATTTCTTCTTTTCTTCTATCAACTTCTTCTTTTTCATAACTATCTGAAGTTTTCGGGATCGAAAATTACGGGTCGTTACATTTGGTATCAGAGCAGAAAGTTAAGCAAGAACCTTGGCTCTGGTGGGATTACTCATTAAGGATAGGGTCAATGGTACCCTAGAATGAGTTGAGTGTGTGTGTGTGTGTGTGTGTGTGTGTGTATTTGAGAGCGTACTTGTTATTTTCTTATATAAAGATTTTAAACGATTTTATATAAGAATTTATTTTTAAATATATAAAGTAATATTTCTTTCTAATAAATAATAAGGGAATTGGTTGTTAAATTATTGGAATTAAATTAAGAAGTAATAGAAATACAACCAAATTGAAATTGAAATTTAATAAAGATAAGTTTGAAATGAATTCAAACTGAAATTAAAATCTTGAATTTGGGGAAGAGTTTCAGAATAAGGTAATAATAAATTGGTTTTCAGGTATGATAATCTGGGTTATTATTATAAATAATTCTTGTGTTTAATAATAAAATGTGTATTAATGAGTAAGCAAAAATGAAATGTTTTTAAAAGGGGGTAACCTTTAAATAAGTGTGACATGTAAATTGAAGTGGGTTTCAAACTGTGAAGTTCTGAATTCTAAATTTAAACATTTGAATTGGCTTCAAAATGTTAAAGGAAATAATATTATTCAAACTATTTTGAATATAATCTTATTTTAGAATAAGAAATTAACTTTAAAAGAATTTGTTTTGAATTAAAACCAAGGATGGTTTAAATTTTTAAATTTGGCTTAGTGGACCAAGAAATAAATGTATATATGTGTGGATATAAATAATATCAAAGATGGTTTGAAATAAACTCTAAAAATATTGAGTTTTAAATCTGGAATGAGAGATGATACCCAAAGTGATAAGTTTTTGAACTTAATAGGTGGGAAGATTATTTATGAGAAGTTTAAAGTTTGAAATGGAAGTTCAAATTGGGAAGGGTTGACTGGATTAAGTGAATTGAGTTTAACTTGGGAAGTCAAATGGTTGATTTTAATTGAGAGTTTGAGTGATCTCAAATTGGGTTTGAGATTCAAAAATTGGAAATGGATGGATGTTTTAAAATAACTGGATGATATTACCCTATTGTTATTAATAATCTTAAAACTGTGAATAAAATTTGTTTAAAGAATGCGGGTGGTAATATATTCATTATTAAAATAAAATGGAATTTTGAAATTTGGACTCAGGATTAAATTGTTTAAAAACTATAAATAAAGGATAATTTGGTCTATGAGGTTAAACCAACACTTGAAATTTAACTCGAATTTATATAATTCGAGATGATTTAAAGTAAGACTGATTTTGAAATTTAAATTAAATTGGTTCAAATTGGATTTTATTTGAATTAATTGGTATTGTGATTAAAGATGTATAATTTTAAAAATTCAAATGGAAAATTTGAATTGGATTAATTTGAAACGAAATTAAAGTTGAATGAGATCAAATTCAAATGAGAATTGGGATTTATTCAATCAGGAATTGAGATGATTTGAAATTGAAATGGGTTCAATTTGAAGTTAGTCCAAATTAATTGAATAATTTGGAATTGTAATTAAAGCTGAATAGGTCTAACATCAAATGGAATTTGATTTGAATTTGGAAATAAATTGAGAATTAATTCAACTTGAATTAGGGGTTAAGTCAATTTCAATGGAAATTGAAGTTATTTAATTTGAAATTGAGTCAATTTAAATGGAAGTGGAAATTAAAATGAATTGATTGGAAATAGAGGATGGGAATTGTACAGTTTACTCTGGACTATTTTCAAAATAAATTGTTTTAGTACAAATCTACTTTCCAAACTATTTACTATACAACTTTTCTTTTTAAACCTAAAACTATCTTATACTTGTTTTACAATTATTCTTGGAACTATTTAACCATTTTTCAACTATTTTACAAATTAATTACTGTTTTACAACTATTTTGCAATTATGTAAAATTCTATAACTATTTGACTATTTTCCAACTATTTTACAATTACTTAACTACTTTATAGCTTTTTTACAACCCAATAATCATTTTTCAGCGACTTATCTATTTTTTTAACTTTTCAAATTATTTTCTAAATTTAAGCTGCACAGAGTTCAAACTGTTTATGACTGAATATCCATTTGAGATAAGGATTAAAGTGATAGTCCAATGGAATTGAAAGAATTGTGTTTATGTGGATAGAAATTATAGAAATTGTGAATAGGAAGAGAAATTGATTTAGTTGATAATCAATGAAGATAAATACGTAGGATGTACATATATTATTCTACTCGCATAGTGATTTGATCCAGATTTGAGCATAGAATTTCAAGATAATATATCAATCCGAGTTGGGATTTTCACTCGATTTTCGACGGCGAATTATGGATTGTTGATTGGATCTGGATATTCTCTATCATAATTATGGCCATGCAAGGAGAATGACGGTTTCTAATCAAGAAACCAGATCTGTGTCCGCACTAGAAAGTCGGGTGAACGATACTAGCTCGGAAATGAAATTGTGTGATCGAGAGAGCAATCAGATTGGTATAACGTACAGATGATATGTGTACATCGTACGGGTTTGAATGAAATTAATATTGGGAATTTGTGGATAAGAAATGTGAATTTTTTTTTAATGAAAGGTATATTTTGTGAAATATATGATGAAACAAAATGGAAATTGGATATTTCTATGATAGAAATTACTTTATAGAAGTAAGTAATTTGGTAAGTGACTTTATAAGGTAATCAAATTTGAATATTTGATTTGGAATAAAGAAAGTTATATCTTTGTTATGTAAGATAAATCTCCCCTTGTTGAATCTATTGCCAGAAGAAGATGGATTTTTGGAAGTATTTGAAGTATAAAAAGGAAATTTATACAAGTTTGAAATGATCCAAAGATTTTTAAAGTTATATATACATATATATATATATAATAAAGGATATTTTGAGAATGATTTTAGGGGGAAGGTTTTTGGAACCTTTGGATTTGGAAAGGCTTTTGATTTTTGGGTAAAATCAATATTGAAATTTGGAAAGCCTAGTTTGAGAATAATCGATTTTGGAATAATCAACTTTGTGTAAAGGAGCTTTGTATGAGATCATACTAGGTGTATGATTTGAAAGATACAAATTTGTGTATAGTATAAAGTGTTCTGATAATGGCTCTGGGGAAAAAGGCGCTTCCTTGAAATGAACTTCTCAAGAGTGCCACCGGGTGGTGCTGCCTTGAGCCCCAAGGGGGGTTTCTAAAGTTGACCCTGTGAGTAGTCCGGACAAAACTAGTTCCTGAGGATTATGAGTAGGGTATACCATAGCGAAAGTCGTGTGTGCCGCTGAGAGCCAATAGTCTGCGTTTGATTTTATATCAGTAGACTGCGACCTATGGTAACATAGCGAAAGTCATGTGTGCGCTGAGAGCCAACAGTCTGCGTTTGATTTTATATCGGTAGACTACGACCTATGTAGGAGTGGAGAAGTTTCGTTTTGACAGCGAAAATCGTGTGTGCCGCTGAGAGCCAATAGTTACATGGACTTTTGCTGCGTTGGCAATGTAACCCTGGAATGTAACTGCGATCTGTTGTGGGTTCCGTGGCGTAATCGAGGGGCGCGGAGTGCCTATAGTTACATGGACTTTTACTGCGATGGCAACGCAACCCAGGATGTAACTGCGGCCATGGATGGGAGTGATGATTTCCAGAGCATTCTCACAAAGAAATTTCCTCTATTTTCAAAAACTGATTTCGGAATTTTCAATAAAATTATTTTCAAAGTATTTTCACTGGATGTTGAAAACGGGTCTGCCAAGCACTTATAGATTTTCAGTCTTACGCCTGATCAACGTATGACCGTATTTCTATGAGAACGAGGATGGACTTATTAAAACATCGAGTTATAAATAGTATTTTATAAAACTATTTTGGCAGTATTACAGATTTTAAAAGTGTTTTAAAACGATCAAATAATATTTTAACTGGTTTTAAAATATTTAATAACTTCTCTTTTCGTTCCTTTTCGAGGACGAAAAGATTCAAAGGGGGGAGGAATGTGATATTCCGTAATTCTAGACATCTGTTATTGATAAATAATCGGGTTAATTAATAGGATATTGATTTATGGATCGAACAAATAAATATGATGATAAATATTTATACTTGGATAAATATTTATTTGATATTGTTCTAGTATAATTATTTAAAATTTGCAAAAATCATTATTTTTGAACAAATGTGATATGTGTTTGTTTAAATATATATATGAGTAAATTCAAAATTAATTTGAATTTGAGATTGAAAATTCGAAGATAAATATCTTAAAATAAATTGGATATGAAAAGTAAAATATATGGATATCTTAAAGAAAGCTTTTATTGTTTAGAAATTTATTTATTAATTAAAATAAAATCTTTTAAAATCAATTAAAAATAATCTAAGTAAAATAATACAAGTGTAGCTTTTAAAACCCATGCTAAGTTTATGTGTAAAGTAATTGGACTTTAATATGACATGTGCCAAGATTTATTTCTTATTCTCTTTAATTTTAATAAATTCTAATTTCATTATATAAACATACTTCGTTCACCTTCCCATTTTTTTATCTTCTCAACTTACAAAAAAAAAGAGAAACAATGAAAATTTCACTTGAACTTCATCTCTAAAACCAGATCAAATCTGAAAGTTTTCCTCAAATCAAAATTATAATCCTATAAAACTGTTTTATCCTCAAGCACATTTTTTTTCTATTCAAATCAAAAGCCTGAAAATGAATAAAATCAAAATAAATCAAGACTAGGAAACTGATCTGAGGAGTTAAATCAAGACCGAACAAGCTAAGCAAGGATTCAACTCTGATTCACCATGCAAGATCAACTCAACATGATCATCTCAGTCTTCTCTATTATAATTTACAGTGAGTAATCTTCTACACTTTTTAATGCTTAAACCTGTTTGAACTTTTATGCTTATGAGCAACACTTTTCTTTAAAACTTAAAATAGACCTAAATCTATGCATGTGATTGTGGATAGTATTTGTGTTATGCACATGTATGTATAAGTAGGAATCTCTGGATATTGGTGATTGTATTTGATCTGTGCAAGATTATAGAGCATGTTCTTCTCTGTTTCGAGAAAGAAAAAAAATATACAGAGTTTAAACATTTCAGGAAAAAATTTCAAACTTCTTACCCAAATTACTATTATACTTAGAATTTAAAACAATATGAGATTGTGAAATCATAATTCAAGTTTTAAAACTTGTTTATATATTTTTAATTTGCAAATATTTTGTAACTATGTAAATACAGTAAGATTTTAGCAAAAATGTTAAAATCAAACAAATTGTTTTATGAATTCAAGCATGCAGCTTAAATCAACACCAGAAAACTCGAAATTTAAAACTAAAATTATGAATTTTAGTTGGGTATTGGGTTAGCATTTTGGGGATGACCAGTTTTTAGTTTTCAAGTAAGCTCCGGGATTGAAGTAGTTTTTGAGGATGAGGCTTTGGCTGGAGATAGATAGGCGATCATTGAAGTTGGGAAAAATTGGATAAAGCGTACACGATCGCCGTGCGTCGGTGATAGGCAAATTGGATTTTAAACCCTAGATATGTCGAGGCTTGAAAATTTATCGATGTGGTTTCTATGGTGCATCGAGATGCATGTGGTTTAAGGAAGAGACACTGGGGTCATGAATGAAGACGCTGGTGAAGTCTTAGTGCCCAGAATCACCTCGTCGAGGCAGTTTTTAGTTGGGTTTGGTTTTCGAGTTTCAGCAGAAAGGCTCGATTCTGATTTGGGCTTTGGGGTATCGAGTTGATGGCTGGAATGGATTGTCGTGACAATGGGTGACTTGTTGAGGATGGGCCGGAGGTGTCAGAACGTGGTCGGCGACGGTGCACGTGCACCATCTCGCGGGTGTGTCTGTTCTGGTTGTTTTATGTACATTGAGGTGCTAGGTCGAACTCGAAGACGAATTCGAAAATTTTATTTTGTTGCCCGAGTTTGTTTCCATGTCGTGTAAGCTTTGTTATACTGTAAATTCAAAATTCAAGTAGAAATAGAAGTTTGAATAAAGCTGTGGAGTAGGGAAGAAGAAGGAATGGTGAAATTTGGGTTTGACTCGTGTTTTGCCCGATGTTTTGAGCATTGGACTCGGGTTATTTATCTACCGAGTTTACTTTTATGCGAGTAATTGTAGTACCAAGTTTTAAGGAAGGGAAACCATTCTGAATTTTTCAAGTTCTAGGGAAAATCAAAATTTTGAAAACAAGTTTCAAGCATTATCTAACAAGATTTATTTATTTTTATTATTTTTGTGGTTAAGTAAATTGGTGGGGTTTGAAAAAAATTAAAATTTTGGCGAGTCATTTAATTGAATCTCTAGTTGATTCAAATAAAATGAATGATGAATTTTAAAAGATAGTAGGAATGTGGTATAAACTGAACAAATCAAGAAGATCTCAAATGGCGTGTTGTTTAAAGTAAGATAACAAGATGAAATTAATGAATAATTTTGTTGTGCAATTAATTCAGATAATTATTTTAGGCAATTAATAAATTAAGGTAAGTAATTAGAGGATTAATTAATTGATATTATTAATTAAAGAATAGTCAGTTGTTTAAATGAGATTTATTAAAGGTTAAACAGTGTAAATAGTTAAGAATAATTAAAAGATTAATTAATGTAATTAATTTAAAGGCTCATGATATGATTAATTTAAGGATAATTAATCAATATAAGTGAGTATAGAAAAATTAATTTGAGTAATTAATTAACAACCAATGTAATTAATATGGATGAATAGAGGTTAATTAATTTGTGTAATTAATTGAGAGCTAATTACTTAAATGTAATTAAGGAATAATTAACCAAGAATGATTAATTTAGAATAATTAATTAAAGAAGTTTGATTAAAGCGGATAGATAAAGAATAAATAAATTGGATTGAAATTAATTAATGATTAGGTGTCAGGATGTGCAGTAATGGTGGAAATTAATTTAATTTATTTAAATTAATTAGAATCGGTGTGACTAATTAATCTTGCCGATGAGTTACTGAATAATATTTAATGCTACAGATTATTTGATATTCCTGATTTGAAATGTTTTGTGGTATGATTGGATTGAATAGTAATAAGGTAGTTATCTATCGAGATAAACCGCTATGGAAGTAACATCCTATATTTAAAGTTTGAAGTTATGTTTCACTTGAATAATTTGGGATAAGATGTTACTGAATTCGAAGAGACTGCAGTCGGGTATTAGTTAATACCCGAAACCACTTCGATTCTATATAAATTTGATATATGGAATCAATAGGGTGTAATGGAATGATTTAAGTAAATTGGATCATTTAATCTAAGTTTTGGCACTTAGAATCGATGTGTGTGATGTATATAACAACTTGTGAAGTTGTAAATTGATATAAGTTACCCCGGGTTATATATATGTTATATGCCCTTGTAATTCATGCTAGATGGGTTTACTCACGCTGGTTTCCAGCCTGACCCGGGTGTTACTTTGATGTAATGCTTGGGTCAGACCGAGTATTACAGATTTTCAAGTAAGAACGTTCTGGTGCTCAGGAGAAAAGTTGGATGGCAGGAACGTATGCAGTGTATTCCGCTGTGTTTATTTGTAGCTTATCTGGGGCATTTTGAATTAAACTGCTCGGTGTTATGTAAATACTGTAACTCTGATTATTAAAGTGTAATTTGACCAGTACAATTTTTCTTTGTATAACTGCTATTTATTTAGCATTATATTTTGACCCGCTGCGAATGTGAGAATCTATATTTGGTGTTTCTGTTTTCTTCTATCTACTTCTTCTTTTTCATAACTATCTGGAGTTTTCGGGATCGAAAATTCCGGGTCGTTACACGGGTCTCTTCCAGTCAAGAATAGCGGAAATTTTGCTTGGATCAACAGAAATTCCTTCTTCATTAACAACATGGCCAAGAAATCTGACTTCTTTGACCCAAAAGTGACATTTCGAAAATTTAGCGAATAAGATGTTCCTTCTCAAGATTTCCAAAACAATTCTGAGATGTTCAGCATGCTCCTCTTTGGTTTTAGAGTAGATTAGGATATCATCGATAAATACACGAACAAATTTATTCAGCACCTCCCGAAACACACGGGTCATCAAATCTACGAAGTATGCGGGAACGTTAGTCTGAACGGCATGACTAACCACTCGTAGAACACATCAGGACCCCTAAACGCAGGTAGGCGAACACAATCTTCGGCAATTCGCAACTGATGGAATCCCTGTGCAAGATCCATCTTAGAAAAGAATCGTGCACCATGAAGTTGACCGAATGAATCGTCGATCCTTGGTAAAGGACTTGTTCTTGAGAGTTTGCTTATTGAGATCGCGACAGTCGACAAAAAATCTCAAAGACCCATCAGAATTAGCCACAAATACTACCGCTGAACCCCATTCAGAAACACTAGGATGAATCAATCCCTTCTTTAGCAAATCACCAGTTTGTTTGACTAGTTCAATTCTTTCCCGCGGTGCCATCCTGCGACTACCATGAACGACAGGACGAGCATTTGGAATCAAATCAATTCTGAATTCAATCTCTCTATGTGGGGGTAAAAATTCAACTTCTTTGAATACATCTGGAAAATGCTGGACAATAGGAATGGACTCCATACTAGGTTCTGGATATCCCAACGTGTACATCAATTTATCTCTTTTCGGACTAGGGTCTTCATAAGAAATTTCAATGGAATCTCCAAGTTTAGTTTTGACTAGGATCGTTCGATTGCTGCAATCTAATTTGGCTTCGTATCTCGAAAACCAATTCGTTCTGAGTAGGATTTCAAATTCATTGAAGTCGAGAACAGAAAGGTTAATAGGAAATTTATGGCCAGAATAAGAGATAGGCACTCTCCTACAATATAGACAAATATTTGCAGGACCACCCACTGGATTCTTCACACAAATAGGTTCATCAACAAACTTGAGTTTAAGTTTTAATTCATCCATGATCTGTTAGGAGATAAAGCTATGTGAAGCTCCCGTGTCGAATAAAACTCTAACAATTCTTTCATCAATAATAAGATTACCCTCCAAAACACCCTTTCCTTCATTCACCTATGAAGTTGAGGGGTTATCTTTTATTGCGCACACTTTCGCTATTTGTACTCGTTTCTTTTTCAGGCAATTCTTAACTCCATGACCTGGCTGGTGACAGCAATGGCATTCCTTGGATCTTCGACTTGTCTTTACAAGTTGATCTTTCTTAATTTGTTTCTTTAGCTTCTCACAATCATTTACTAGATGACCTTTCTCCTGACAGTTATGAAAAGCAACACTTCGGGATGAATTCTCTTGATTACTCCTCTTCTTCTCCTTGCCTTGAACCGATCTCTTTCCTTTGAATTTTCTTTTCTTCCAATTCGAACTACTTGAACTCCCCTTCTCTTTCGGAACTTTTTGCATATCTAGTGTAGCATATCGATAACCCATATCAATCAAGTCTGAAAAAGATTCTTTAATGTAGGCTGTCATCCTTTCGTGGTACTCCTTATTCATTCCCCGAATGAATCCTTCATTTTTCTTCAAGGGTGTACTTACTAGCTCAGGACCAAATCGAGACAATTCACTGAATTTATTCAAGTACTCCTCAAACGATAGACTTCCTTGCTTCAAATCTAGGAACTCCTGGTACATTCGAGAGATACCAGCAGATGGAATATATCGCTGCTCAAGCACTTCTTTAAATCGTCCCCAAGTAAACTTATCTTCCGACTCATCCACAATAACCGTCTCCCACCAAGCTGATGCTTCCTCTTGGAGTTGCCAAGAAGCTATTAGTCGCTTTTGATCGTCTTCCAACTTTAATCCTTTAAAAATTATTTCACAGGATCGGATCCAGGCTTAGGCTTCTACAACAGATTCCTTGCCAGAAAACGGGTTTCCACCAAGTCTCGAAAAGCTCTTATACAGATCAGCCAGATTCGGCTGAGATTGAATAGGCACAGTTGCAGTTGCAGGGACTTGACTAGTTGCGATGGTATTTCCCCGTTCTCTACCTTGTCCTCTTCTTCTGCTCATTCTTACTATCTGTAAATAGCAAGAAAACTTGATTTAGGAATATGGACAAGATATCTTAGGAAACATTAATAGTTTAAAAGAAATAGACCAAGAAATTAGGGGTTACGGTTTTTCGGTTTATACTCATTCTAGGGTACCCTATCTCTAATGAGCCATCTAATGTGTTATACTCCCTAGCTAAAGTTCTTACTCAACCTTCAGATCTGATACCACTTTGTCACGATCTGAAATCCAATGTTCAAAAATTGACACTAAATACTTCACTTGCATTCGACCGCCAAAGATTCAAACAACGAACTCCAGTCGGATGGAGCTTATAACAACATTAGATGAATATAACAGCGGAAAACACAATGAATATCATATATCAACACAGGTACAACACTATACAATATCCAATACAACATCGATCCCAAATATCAGAGTGATACAAATATGATACAACAATAATACAACAACGGAAACTTTAACAAGTTTCCAACATACTTCAACTTCGACAAGGTCTTCCACTCCAACACTTCAAAGATTTCCAAATCCAAAGCTTCCAGAAGACTTCAAATCCAAGCTTACTTCACAACACGGATAACCTGCTTCTAGGCTACCCGTGTGGAAAATTATGGGCATCCAGAGTTTAGGAAAAGAACAATAAACTCTGGGTCAGTCATGGGACTGGTATGAGTAAACAAAAACAGTTGTTTGAAATAAAAGCAGTTTATTCTTATCAAAAGAAAACAAAAGAATTTGAAAGGAATTCGTAATGCTTTTTGAAAATGAAACTGCCATAAGGCCTCCCACCACACACACAATGCAAGTGCAAACTTGGAGGAGATTTCTCCTTATGACAGTCAAAAATGCTTGATACGAGAAAATACTTTTAAATATTATTATTAGTGCATAGTGTGAAAACATTTCGAAAGTATAATATTAATCTTAGCCAGCATACGTACCATTATAGTATGCCTACTATAGCTACCATGTTAAATGGCAGGTTCTACAACTAAAACCATAAAGGTCTCGTATCAGATGATTGGATTTCCAACAAATGGTCGGGCAAATGAACTTCCCATATAAAATGGAACGCCTCTGGAGGGACGCCCCCGAGAACCTAACCGGATCTCTGCTACATAAGGCCGGGTCATCTCTGCAACTAGGTAACAACTGACACGAGTATGCCACCTCCCGGTCGTTACCAACCTTTATTCGAAGCGCTTCACAACCGATAACCGCAAAGTAATAAATTTGCAGAAACCACACAGTAAGTATCTGGGATCCATACCATGATACCACCTATAATCCAAAAGGAAATGGACATACCTTCAGGGGGAGCTACCCCCAAATAACTTTGCTGCCATGATTCCTGTTTTGACCATAACCGGGTTGTGAGGTTCGACGAAGTTTCGTCCACAAAGCTATGCTTTTTCACAAAGCCATGCTTCGATCAACAAATGATCAACAGCACTCAGCATGTCACACTACAAATTGGGAGTATATCATTAGTAACCTTCAACTACATAGCCTCTGAGCTCGTACGTCTCGAAGAAGGGTGTTAAGCTAAGAGAATAAATTCTCCGCCACCAACAGATATGTATTTGAAATAAATCTGCTTTATATCTCAAGGTGTAGTGTCAGACATACAACCATACAAGTCTGTTCCGGGTTCGAATAGAACTGAAGGCACTTCCGAAGAAGTCCTTGCAATCCGGGCATCCACAATCCCGATCGGACTTCCCATTACATAGGGAATCTCTATACCGGAGCAACTCAGTGCAAAGACAATCGATAGGTTGTCCTATCGTTTTCTAAGAAACCCGGTCTTCACCACCGGTCTTCAAATGCTATCCATAACATCGAATCACATATCCGGAATGGGTTATACGACACAAAGGTCCTCTCTTGGCTAAACCGAATAGTGGGCGTCAATTTTAAAAACACGTGGATGTATCAGTTACAAAGATTCATATTCAGGGTTTGATATGGGTTTCAGATAACTAACAGAAATCAAACTCCCTATCGCATCGAAATTCAATTGCCGTTTTACGGGCCAATGGGTTTCCACAATCACACAGCAGTATATTCAATACCAATATCACTGCTCAGAACAAAGCAATCATATTACATAGCATCAATCACATAACAGGAATATCAATCCAGCAGACAGTATTCAAGAACGATCAAAGCGCCTTTAATTCAGATAAATAAATCATGTGGTTTAAATTAATTAATCACATAGTTACTCTCATTTGAAATCTTTAATCAATGATTAATTATCATTAATTACAGTTGATTAGATCTTAATCATCCCCATTAATTAATCACCTCGAAATTAATCTTAATTAATTTCAAATTAATTAATCTTAATTATTAATTAATTAAATCTTAATTATCGATTATTTAAAATTCAATTTTGATTAATTAAATAATTATTTCTTAAGAAATTATACTAACAAACCACTAATCGTTTAAACAAACCAAAAGATAATTGAATTGTTTTGATTATCTTTTAAGTTACATTATTTATTATAAATGACTTTATAAAATGATGTACCAAAAATTAAATAAATTAAAATTTAATTACTTTTAAAAACATCTCACTTAAATCCTTGATTTATTCAATTTAAGTCAAAGGTATAAATTTGAAACATGGTTAAAATTGTTTAGAAGTTAAAAAACTGTTTTACATATTAATCACGGGACTCGCTTCGAGTCACACCCGAGAGCTTTGCTCGTTTGCTTCGGGTTTATCAGGAATTCAACCCGAGTGCCCCATGTTTCAACTTAAAAAATTTCCTAAGTAATTTCGACCCGGCGTACCACAGAATCTACTCGAGACCAAACTCGAGCCACAACATGATTATCCCGAAGCCTCCTTCGAGTCGAACACTGCTCCTTTATTTTATCAACTACTAACACCATTAATTCGTCGTGCACATGCACAACTGGAATCGCCACCTTCGGTCATAACTCCGGCCTCCATCGAGTCGACGATCACTCACCAAACATTTACACCACCCAGAAATCCATAGCATTAGTAATTTGCAAAAGAGTCATTTGACTAAAAACTGGGTTGAAGCTCGACCCACAAACCCACCTCGCTCCGAGGCCAAAGGTCACCGGAGGTAAAGCACCTCCATCATGAGCTTCCCTTGTCGACCACCCACCTCCTCCAAATGACCTCGTCCAGTCCGTTGTAGCCTAGACCACGAAATTGGTCAAAATTCGATCACTGCAGAAGCATAATATAAAACCCTAATTTGATCTCGACAACCACCCTCAACTGATTATAAAATCGATGGGCATTTTCCATTAATCCCTGAGTCTTCCTCCACCTTCACGAGCAACCCCGACCCTAACCATCGCATCGATGATCCGCAATGGCCTTAAACCCTAAAATTGACCATTTTAGCTTACCTCAATGAATACTGAATTAAAAATTATGAATTTGCTTTCAAAAATCATTAAATTTGATAAGCTTTCAGGTAGTACACTCGAAACTAAGGTTTATAACATTTGAATTTCTACAGAGTTTGAATTTTAACCGTATTTTCAAAATTTTCAGAGAAACTTTAGTTTATTTTGCTTAAATTCATTTTTATAATTTAAGACATGTCAAAACAAACAACTTTTGTTTGAATTCTAAGATCAAACAAGAATCAGAGGTAGGGGAGTTGGATTTTATACAGGATTATAAGTTTCTATAACCTGGAAACAAGATGATTCAAACTTAAATTAACAGGCACAGGCAAGTGTACAAATTCATGGATTCTGTGCATACAACAATGTTCAACTTGTTTAAATTCTATATTCAAACAGCACATCAACATCAAATCTTAGGAAAGTTCACTCATCTGAAAGGATTTCTTGGAACAGAGAGTACTTTAACTTTGTCTTGGAAAAATTGCAATTTGATTTCTTTCTTCCTATTTTGATCTGGAATGATTAGCTTAAGTTTGTAAAATAATGATGCTTTTTTTTCAGGTTTGCAAAGTTATGGTTCTGAACGAATAAACTAGATTATATTGCATATATAAAGGAAAATTTATAGGGGAGGCTTGTCTGGTTAAGCTATTTTTTTTCTGGTTTCTTTTTTTTTATGCTCAGATTTTCTTCTTTGCCTACAATCTTTGACCAGATAAAACATTATTTGGGGGCTGATAAGATCTTGTTTTGGTGGCTAAGAAAACTTTGATTTCAGCATGTTTCCCTCTTAGTTAACATATAACTCTATTTGATTTCTTTGTAAGTACTATTTTGTTTTATTTATAGATATTTTGTAATCTAATTGTGTCTTTTTTTTGCATACAATCCTTTTGTTTAATTGTTTCCTAGTTTTATAAAATCCTTATGCACTTGTGTGTATTCCATATGTCATGTTATAACTATAAAATCTTATTACAAACATACATTTTTTTTTAAAAAATTCTATTCAAAGTTTAACTATCAACATGTAATTTATCACATGTATTTTATTTTATGGTTTAAGGCAATTTCTTGTTTGTTATATATTTTTTCTTTATTATTATTATTATTATATTATATTATTGTTATTATTATATAAAGCTTAAACTACCCAATATTTATTTATATCCATATATTCTTGTAATATTAATTATTATTTTATTTTGTTTTGAAATCTTTCAAATAAATTTACAAAAGTTTAAATAAGTTACCGAATTTAATTTAAAAATTTTGGGATGTTACAACCTAATAAAGCATTCACCTTACAAATGGGGTTTTCTATGGTATATACAATCCGATCACTACGGTCAGGGTGTTTAAGCGATATTTTCCAATCATGGCAAAATATCCAAGCATCGTACTTAATTAACCAATCCATACCCAAAATAATTCCAAACCCTACGAAATCAATCACATGCAAATTGCAAACAAAGTTATGACATAACAAATCAAACTCTAGGTGGTCACATCTCATCCCAAGAATCGCATACCCTCTTATCGGATTTGCAACCCTTAAGGAAGTAATTAGGTACGAGGGTTCTAGGTTAAGATTATCTACCAAACAATGAGATATGAAAGAATGTGATGCATCAGTATCAAACAGAACACTAACTAACATACCATGGATCGAAAGCATACCCCCCAACACTGCCTTCCCTTTCCCTTGCACTGTTGGTCCCAGTGTAGCAGGTTCCAATGCAAATACTTTCCCTTTCCTATCCTTTGCTGACTCCTTACACTGGTTCTTGTAATGACCAATCTGATCGCAGTTAAAACATCTAACTCCCTTCTTCTCAACAGCCTTCTTTCCATTGCATGTCCGACACTCATGAGTATAATGCCCCTTCCTATCACACTAATCAGACAACTTCTGCATTCCCCTTCTTCGCAGGTCTTCCCTTCTAAGCCTCTTTCTTATGGAAAAACTTTTGCTTCAGAACCTGTCCCCCCTAAACTTCCTTGGCCTTATTCTTCTCAAGAGAAGCAAGCATATCCTCCTGCCTCAAAGATATTTCAACAGCAAAATTGCAGGGATCTTTATATGAGGTAATGTAGCCTTGGCCTACTCAGGCTTCAACCCTCCTAATGAACTTCTCATTCCACTTCATCACAGTATCCACAGTGGCATAGCCATATCTAGCCAACTTCTCAAACCTTATAGCATACTCTAACACCGTCATGTCTCCCTGCTCCAGTTCACCAAATGTCCTAAGCAAGGTAGACTTAGAAACCTAGACATAAACCTCTCCTCGAATCTTTTTCGAAACTCGACCCAAGTCATATTCTCTTCATTAATCCTGACTGTCACACTATTCCACCAAAATAAAGATGCTTCCTAAAGTTGTCTCGAGGCAAGTCTCCTCTTCTACTCATCACTGAGCCCTATATTAGAAAATATCCTTTCACAACGAAGCAGCCAATTCTCTACCTCAATTACATCCTCAGTGCCGATGAATGGTTTTCCTCCTAGCTGAGCATACTCTCTACATAGAATAGCGTAATTATTCACCACTTGCGCTTCCTAGTTTTCTCCTCCAGCGTTACCTCCAACTACTCCATTATCAATACCCACTTGCATCATGTTCACAAAAAACTAGTACATTGCTCTCATATCAACTTATGGGGCTCTAGCACTGACATTTCCAACTTGAGCCTGACCTTGGTTCCTTCTCGTATTTGGTCTGACATTTCCATTTGCGGTTGTGCTTCCCCCTCTAAGATTAACTCTTCCACTTCTAGAATCCATATATGTGTTCAAGCCTTATGAGATACAGAAGAATAGCCTAAATGAGATAGGAGAATAGAGATACTGCGTATATTTTATATATATATAGCAAATACAAGTACGTTACTATAGCGTTATCCCATATCCCGATTTTATCTCTAATTCCTTAGGATTATGTTTTCAAAAAAAACCATTTATTTTTAAGTTTTTCATAAACCTATGCTCTAATACCATGTTGTAACATCCCTTATCATGAGGCAAAAGCTAAATGCTACAAATGTTGCAGTCATCTATAGTATTAACTTCTGGTGATAAAATACGGTAATGTTAATGATACCCAAAATATCAGGGTCACATGAAAATCATCATAGATTAAAACAACTTTTCTGATTACATTTCAAAATAATATTTCATATGTAGATTACATAATCCCATGACACTACCTAGGTTCAAATAAAATATAATTATTACAAAATACGCCAACAGCGACATATGAAGATGCCCCCTTGGATAATCAGAGGACTAATGGACTAACTATCTCAGTACAACATAGCGAAATTAGAACAACTCCTAAATAGCTATTTGTCAGCCTCCTGCTCATCTTAGGTAACTTTATTCGCCAACCTACTAAAACCGAAAAAACTAAACTCTCATTCTACTCAAATCAATTTTGAGAACTTGAGATTTTAAATAGAAAACATAAACTTCGAGTCATATAAAAAGCCTAGTGTGAATAATAATTTACATCTCAGTTGTCTAGTATTAAGTGAGACCACGCCTCTTAGCAGAATAGATTTTTCCTCAATAATATCCCTTTAAAAACAATTCTTTTTTCAAATCATAATCCTACAATCAAGTTGGTTAACCAACTAATTATATTAATAATAGCAAATATCATATATGCTTAAAACAGGTAATAGCTGGACCAGCTGTCCGAAAAAACTGTAGTTTTGTTTGGCTAACTACTAACCTTTGGCTGACTCGGGCCTACCAGACAAAATGTCAAATGGTCTAACACCTGTTAGACAAGTCTCTAAATAGTCAGTACTTACCTTACTTCTCTGAGGGTCAACTGATCCGAATGGTTTTGCGGACTCAACAACCTATCTCTGTACAAATATATTCCTTTCTGTATACAACCATCATTTAAGCCTTACCTGTGACTAAGCCCTATACACCAGAATTTCGGACTAAATTAGCTAGGGGCTAATAGTTAATGAGTAAGCGCGACCCTACAGTTCTACACCAGTCCAATCTGGTCTTCTTATCTGAGTCATTTTCTTAGGGTTAACTGCCCTTCAAATTTTCCTTGAAAACCCTTTTTAAAATGATTTAATCCCTTTAAATCATACATATACAAGGAAAATATACTCTTTTCTTTACTCTGAGCTATTTTCCATGTTATTTATATACTTTACTCAAAATAACATTGATGAAATATAATGGGGATTACCTATCCCTCTAAAATAAGTCAAAACCTTTTTTAACTTAAAACACTTAGGCTATATTGCTAAGGTAGATTATTCAAAACCTTTATTTAAAATCTTTAGACAACCCATTTGAAACCATTGAAATACCCATTTCATAACCATTAAAAGCACTCCTTTCAAAACCATTGAAAGTACCCACTTCGATACAAGTAAACTGCTTTACTTTATAACTTTAGGCCGAAAGGCCAAAACATACCTTTCGAAACCATTTTTGATAGTCCTTTAAAAAACATTAGAAACCTCTCTTTTGATAGCTTTATAAACCTTAGACGTCATCTTTTCAAAACTTCAAACTTGCCTTTCAAAAGTAATCCAAAATCTTCCATTTAAAATGCTTTAAGAACCTTTCGAAACCATTAGGGAACCTCCCCTTCGAAACCATAATTTAAACCTTTTGAAAGCATCAAAGTCCTTTACCATAATCAAACCTTTTTAAAGCTTAGGTTTAAGTAAAAGCTTGTGGAATATAGTTTCGAAACCATTAAACCATTTAAGTTGAAACTTATGGGTTTATCTTTCAACAGAACAAAAAAGTCTTAAAACAACCAAGTCAAAAGTACTCTTTCCAATACAGTTTTCCTGAGTAAATAAAGTGGAGGGTTTCAACACCATTGCTTTCAAAAGCATTGGAGAAGCGGCTGTTATTTATAAAACAAAGGAACCCTTTCGAAGGCACTACTTCGGACGGTAAAAAGGCGACAGGTAGGGGTTTTGTCCCCATCAAAAGCATATACTTTAAAATAGAGGTGCAACCTCATTCAAAAGCATCCTTTCTTTAAAACCATTGACCGAGTCGAAAGCTATCTCGTTCGAAACCATTTCTTTCAAAAGCAAAGCAGGTGCATTCCCATTTGAAAGCCATAAAAGGTTTCGTCCCATCCATAAGCATATGTTTCAACCTATATCTTTCGCCAATCTCTGATCCACTATGTACCAAGGTTTGATACCATGTGTATTGGTTTCGACTGACGTTAAAGGCGAAGGAATGAAGTCGAAAGGTGGCTTCCAAAGATATAAGGACGGCTGAACCTAGGAAATCTGATTTTTTACTTAAAAAGGAATTTTCTTTTCAACTAACCTCTTATTTTTCATTAATTAATTTGTTGCCTTTTCATTTTCAAAATCTTTTTCAGAAAATGCTGCTGAACTCAAGATTATTTATTTAAAACATTGTAAAATGCCCTTTCTCCTATTTTAAATATATAAAACATTCAAGTCTCGTACCTTTAATAATTTTATATACTTAACAAAGCATTTAGTAAAATTCTCTAAAAATTCCTACAAATTATTTTTAATATGTTTTCTAACATATTAAATTTCTGACCCGTAGCCATCATATAGTCGTAAACAATTTTAAATCCAAATTAGCATTTTCTTCACTAGAAAGTTATAATAAATCCACAATAATCCATAAAATTGTGAAACTTGAAATCCATCTCCAAAATAATATTTCTAACCTCTGATTAAAATCACAAGTAATTTGGATGTCATATTATACATTTTCTAAATGAATTCCCATCATAAAATCCATATAAAATAGCTTAAATCATCAACAAGTATATACCCACTATTAAACAATCAAAACATGGCAAAACTATTTCCAAAATACTTATGGGTTCAATCTAAAACCGAAATAATCAAATACATGAGATGTAGTCATTATTCACCTTTGCTTTGATGTTAAGAAGTTTAGATTTTATCTTGGATTTAAGTTGATTAGCTTTTAACGACCCTGGATTTTGGCCCTATTTATTTTAATAAATATTTGATCTAATTAAATGAAATGTGAACTGATCATATTAAAATGAATATGATTTTGGAAAGAACTGCTATTTGTTCATATGGATTGGTATGTTAGAAAGGAAATTGGACTCTAGGAATTTAAAATAAAATCTCTTGATAATATTTATAATAAAATTTGTCTTATATAACTAAATTAAAATACTTTACTTTGTTTACATCTGATAAACAAACATATGAATAATAATGTTTGAAATTTAAATAAATCCCTTTATAATATTTATCTTATACCATTAAATTAAAATACTTTCTTTTGTTAACATTTGATAGAAATATCTATAGATGATAATGTTTAGAATTAAAAAGCTAATCCTATCAGTATAAAACATAAATATTAAATTTAAGTAAAACTTAAGGATATAATTTAAATAAAATACAAATACAAAAAAATATAAGTATAAATGTGAGTTAATCATATTAAACATAATTTAAAAATTGATAGTTAAGTATGAAATATAAATATAAATATAAATGTAAATAAATCATATGAACCTAATTTAAATATTTATAGCTATAATACAAATACAAACAAATGTATAAAGCTAATATAAATCACCATCTGGAATATAATTCAAATATTGTTAGTCAAAGTCAAGATACAAATGTAAATACAAACAAGAAATAAGTGGAATACAAACATATGTTGTACATTTTTAAACTGGAATATAAATAACAAAACAAATATTTTTATGCAAGACCAAAAGTATACAGTATAAATCTGACAAAAACATGTATATGAATTTTTAAGCTAAAACAAGTTTTTACTTACAAAAATATCTTCACATATATGACCAACTGTTGCCTGAAAATTCAAACTAGAAGATATTAAAGCAAATATTTATAAACATATGTCTTTAGACAAGATATCTTCCTGTACAAGCCAGATCTACCTGCAAAAGTATATAAATTTATACAAAATATCTATACATAGTAAACACAATTATAACATGTAAACTAATTAAGAAACAAAACATGTACTTGCCATCTTCTCAGCCCAAAGTTTGTCTAGTCAAAATATTTAGCAAATCTTTATTTTTGAATAGTAAAAGTCTGTTCATATCAAAACCAATAAGAAAACAACTGTACTAGATAACACCTTCCTTCATACACCTATTAACTTCTATATATGTGTATTTATCTTTATTTAGTTCGTTCAGTCAAAATAATTAGTAAACCTGAAACAATAACAGAAAGAAAGAAAAAGGCAAGTTCAAAAATTGAAGTTCAACAGCAAAACAGATTCAAATTTTCAGTTTCAAACTTCAGTTTCAAAGCAACAAGGCTTCAAACATTCATGCTTACTGATTCACAGGAATGTTCTAGTGAGTAAACTAACTATTTCTAAAGCTTAAGTTTGGTAATTAGTTCATATATATCTAGTGTTTGCTATATACTATAATCTGTGATTCTGAGATGCTTCTGTATTCTTAAAATTTCTGAGCAAAAGAAACTTATACATCGTCATATGAATATATAAAGCTTAGAATTTTTAACTCGGTAGGTTGTTTAAACTTAAATCCTAACTTCAAAGTGATTTTACAGCTTGACAGTAAAATATAACAACAGGGTATATAGGTTTTAAGTAAGAAATAGATTAAAAGCTAAAATGCAAATATTTTAATTTGTGAATTTGATCACATATCTTGATTTCACACACAAAGTTAGGATTTTTAGTATAAAAATTGTGATTCTTAGTTCAGTATTTAAAGTGCGGTTCGAAAATAAACAAAAGTTACATTTTTATCAATTTTGGTTGATTCAATTAATTTTAATCGTTGAAATTTTTTATGATGCAAGCTTGTAGATGTAATAACATAGGAAAAATGTTAAATATTTTTTTTAATGCAAGAATTTGTGGAATGAAGAAATAGTAGGGTTTCGTTCATATGCTTTTGGATAATCTGTAAAAATTCGTTTTCGTCGCCGTGTTTGAATCGAGTGATACATGGATTTGGGTGAAGGCCGTGGGAGGTCTGGACATGGCGTTGGTGATGTATCTTCGCCTCCGGTGGTCAGTATTGGTAGGGGAGAAGCATTTTCTCAGGGTTGTTCGAGCCTTTGTTTCGAGCTTCAGGTGATATTTTGAATTCGATCAATTCGTGGCGATTTGAGTTTTGATTACGAGTGTTAGGTCGATTTGTGGTTTGTTGAAGGTGATGGAGGTTGCCTGAGGTGCGACGAACCAACGTACATGTGCACGATGGCGTTTGGTGGTGGGTTGTCGTGTCTGTAACGACGTGGGTTGTTGTCGCATATCGTCTCGAGTCGTGGTCGAGAGAAATGGTGGGAAGCTTCGAGTTTTTATTTATATCGTGTTCGAGTGAGAGATCACCTGGTGCTGTTCTTAACATAGTTTCAATTTAAACATACTGTAAATAAATAAAAAAAGAGAAGGAGAGAAGAAGAAGGGTGTGCGTATAGTTAAGGCACGGGTGATTTTGAGGGATAACTCGAAGTAGCGCACGGGTTTTGAATAGGGGAGGTCTCGGGTTTGACAAATTGCAGTTTTGCATTAGTATTGAAGTTAATTAAAATTTGCTTTCCATAAATTTTATAGCACTGTGAAGAATTTGGATTCAAGTTATGATGATTTTGTTTAATACGTAACGATGTTTTAAAACACTTAAATATTATTTTAATTAAGCAATTAATCTAAGTTAAGTACAAGTTAATTAACAGTTAAGTTGTGTAATTAATAGAAATTGATTTTCAAGTTAAATAAAATTTCTTTTTAAATGTTAATTAAGATAAATAATTAATATTAATTAATTATTTTTGGAAAGTAATTGTGAGTAATTACTTTATAATTATAATTAGAGATCGATTAATAATTAAGAAATAAGGTAAATTTGTAATTAACTACTTAAGTTAGTTAATAAATGAATTAATAGTTAATTAATCAAGTTATTTAATTATGAATTAATAGTTAATTAATTAAGTAATTTAATTTAGAATTAATAAATAATGAATTAAGTAATTAGCAATTAAATGGGTAATTAAGTCTTATTAATAAATAATTAAGGGTACTTAATTAATGAATAAGGAATAGTTAATTAAGTAATTAAAGTTAAATAACTGGATTAAGAAGTAATTAATTAAATGGTGAAATAAAATAATTAAGTAATTAAATAATTAAGACTTAATAATTGATTAAGCAATGATTAATTTACTCAAATAATTAGAAAGGAAATAAGTAATCAATTGTTAATTAATGGGTAATTAAACAAGGTTAAGTGATTAATTCTCAATTAATTGATTTTAAATTGAATTAATTTCAAATAACAATTAAAGATGATTTCTTATGGATTGTTGTGTGGAATATCTGATTTGTGATATTTATTTGGTGATTTTCTATGATATTCCGTGATATGCTGTGATATATCTATGACGATTGTGTATGATTCATCTGTGATAAATGCTATATGAATTAAATCATTGAATTTAAACTGTTTAAGTAAATTAGACAACTTGGCCTTTAAAATGGCGTTTGGATTTCGATGAGACCAGGATCGGGTATCAATTTGATATTCCAAAAACCACATCGATCCAATTTAAACAATAGGTCGTAAATTCTGAAATGAAGATCGAGATGGTGTTTCAGAATGCAAGGGTTATCGTCGTTGACTCTGAGGGTGATTCCAAAATGAGTGTGACGAGGTAATGCCTTCGGTTTCGTTCGAACTCGGAACGAACTTGTATGGATTGAATGCTTTCATCACATCGTCAGGCGGACGATGAGCATTCTAAGAAATATATTTTGTAAAGGTAATCACAGCCTCAAGCCTCATCAACCGGGAATGGCTAAAACAGGGGAGGTGCTGCAAGGTTAGGTTGGTCATGCCCAAACAGGACAAGATATTCCCCTGTCTAGATGTCCCTTTATTTCAGCTGTGTGGGCGGTTGCTAGCTACAACCGCGTGGTTATCTTGTTCGGGACTGTTCAGTAAGGAATGGTTCCGGTCTTGTGTTGTAGGGGGTCGGAAGTGATCCTCGGTACGGTGATCTAGGCCCTGTACTATGACGGACGGTACCCCAGTAGCCCTGCCATCGTTGGAAATCCATTTTCCCTACGAGACCCTATGGTTTTGATTTTTATTACCCACTTTTGTGGCTAGTAGCTGGAATTTAATGAATGCAACAATTTCGGATATTTTCCATTTACTTGAAAACCCTAGACACTATTATAATATCACTGGATTTCCTATGAAATGTTGTGGTTAGCGTAAGGTAAAAACTTACCCGTATTTATTTGTGGGGAGTCTTACGTGATACCTTTATTTTCAAATGTTTTTCAAAGTTAAACAACTTTAAACGGTTTACTCATACCAGACCCATGTCTGACCCGGAGTTTATATTTTGTTTTTCATATACTCTTGGGTACTCAAATTTTTATGAGTAGCCAAGTGATAGGTTTTGGACTTTGATTTCTGGAGAGCTTGGAGCAGGAGTTCCAAACGTATGTAGATATCTATCTAGTTCCGCTGTGTCATCAATTGATGTATGCAGCTTCTCTGATGTATGTAGTGACAAATGTATGTATAACTGTCAGGTATATTATGTTGTATACTCTGATATATGTAAAACTATGTAATAGTTATGTGATATATTATATTTTGTTCCGTTTCGCTGTGAGATTCTGATATTGTTGATCTTTCTTTTCTTTTCTTTTCTATTTCTATCCCTTTCTTTCTTAATGATGATACGTATTTCTAGTAGTAGAAGAGCGGGTTGTCACAAGCTTCTTCCTCTTGATTTAGCTTATCTTTCCCTCTTATTCTTCTTTAATGGTGGACGACCTCTAAATTATTTTTAGTTTTGTGTAATGAGCATGTAAAATGAAATGGTATGAAGGCTTATGGTATATGAATATGTGTCATTCCTATTTTACAGTTATCTAATTCGTTTTTTCCTTAGTTCAATAATAGAATTAGGAATAGCTACACTCTTATTATACAAATCTCAATTCCCTTAACAACCTAATCTTTTCATTATTCTTTTTAATTTAGCTAATTAAATCTCATGAATAATGTTATCAAAAAATTAAGGGTGATACAACCATACTTTCTAAAGCATTAATCTTTTAAGTAAAACAATTGGAAGGATAGATTTGAAACACCTTTCAAAGACATTACTTTCGAAACCTTTAGTTAATTGGCTATTGGAACCCTTTCGAAAGCTTTGGGAAGCGGCTTGTTATGTTTATAAAACAAAGCTTGCCTTTTGAACTCATTGAAAACTTTTAACCTATTTGAAAGGCATGAAGACAGCATTAAGGTTTCGACTTGGTTAAAAACTACCCTTTCGAAAGCTTTTTTAAACAAAAAGGCGGTAACCCCTTCGTAAGCTATTTAAAATGGTCTCGACTCTTTCGAAAGCATGGTTTCGACTCTATACCTTCCGCATTTCTCTAATCCACTATGTACCAAAGCATTGATACCATGTGTATTGGTTTCGACTTGATTGGAGGCAGAGGTATAGGGTCGAAAGATTACTACTGGAAGTGGTGAACAAATAAATCTGTACAAAACTGTTTTGTTGCCTTTTTAAGCAAATTCTTTTCAACTAAATTGCCTATTTGTAAAAATATAATTGGTTTCCATAAACTTTACCAAAATATTTTCTAAAAGACTGTCGAATTCGTCCAGAATTAGTCAAAAATAATTAACAAAGAAGCTCTTTCCTTTAACAAAATAATTAAGACATTTAAGTTCTCCAACTTAAATAATTTAGTTTACATAGTAATTACTTAGGAAATATCCCCAAAAATCATCATAATTTACTTTAATATGTTATCTAATATATATAAATTTCAGGCCCAAAATCCTACATACAATAGCTGAAATAAATTTTTAAACCAAAATAGTTATTTCTTCTTTCAAAAATTCATAATAAATTATCCATAGCTTGGATAATTATGGAATTTAAACCCATCTCCAAAATAATGTTTAACATAACATATTAAATACTCATGGCATTCGAAACCCTATATATATATACATATGATTTTAGCCTTAAAATAGAATAAAACATTTATCAAACATACTTGTTTGAATCAAACATATCATGTAATCCAAACAGATCATCATTAAAATCATCATAAAGGTTTTAAACTTAAAACCCAAAATCAAATTCTCTTTAAAAATGAAAATGAGATGGTTTTGATTATCACCTTACTTTTGATAAGGAACTTGAGATTTGATCTTGCTTAATTCTCCTTTCTTGATTCCTTCGCTTTTAATCGATTTTTCTCCTCTTTTCCCCTAGGTTATTGCCATCTTGAGCTCTTTGGTTTATGTTTTAGAATTATGAACTTGTGAAATGAATATGTGAATAAGGGTTTAGGGGTAAAGGGTTATGGTGGACGGCTATTCTCCATAATACTCTTGCCATATTCTCTTACTAGTTAACTTATAAAACCATTTCCACAAACTCGTTCTTTTAAATTTTATTTAATTAAGCACGACCTCTGTTTAATTTCCAAATCTCAACCCCTTTATCACATTATTCGATTTAATTTATCTAATTAAATCTCCTAAATAATGTTATTTAAAATTAAGGGTGTCACAGGCTCCCCTCCTTCAAAAAAAAATTTCTCGCAATTCGGTAAGGACTAGATACTACGCCTAACCTACCCAACATTCTTCTTCATACCTTTCCAGTAGAAAGCCCTCTTCAAATCTTGATGCACCTTGGTTCCTCCAGGATTCATAAATTTGGATCGATGACATGCTCTCAAAACTTCTTTCCTTAGGTCTTCAACATTCGAAACACACAACTATCCCTTCTTTCTCAAACTTCCCCTCTGGTCAAGGCTAAAATCCTTTAGATCATCGATCTTTGACCCAACCTCAAGCCTTCTAATCCTCTCGGCTAATAATGGATCCTCTTTCTAGTTAGAAGCAATTCTTTCGATCAATACTGGTCGAACTTCCAAACAAGACAACATGGTGGTGCTCTGAATAGAACTACCACTCGATCTTAACTGTGCAGTATAAGTAGTCAAAGCTTCTAAATCTTTCCATTATACCAACATAGCTAACACCACATTCTATTTTTTCAGCCAAGAGCATCCATAACTTATTTCCTTTATACTCTATACCGAAATCATAAGCTGTTAAAAACTCCAGCTACCTCTGCTTCCTTACATTCAAATCCTTTTCAGAGAATAAATAACTTAAAGACTTATGATCTATAGATAGGTCAAATCTTTTCCCTAAGAGATAATGTCTCCATATCTTTAATGCGAAGATCATCGCAGCCAACTATATATCATGAGTAGAAAATCTTACTTCATGCGGTCTAAGCTGTCATGAAGCACATGTGATGACTTTACCTTTCTACATCAACACATCACATAATCCAGTTCCACATGCATCGGCATACACCACCAACCCTTGGTTTCATTCGGAACCACTAGCATATGCACATTGGTCAACAAATGCTTTAACTTAAGTAATTCTTCCTCACATTTGTCATACCAAGTAAACTCCATGTCCTTCCTTTTTAACTTAGTCAAAGGCGCTGTTATCCACGAGTAATCCTTAATGAATCTCTGGTAATAGCCAGCAAGTCCAAGCTTCTAATCTCAGCCATCGTCTCTGGTCTCTTCCACTTATTAATAGCTTTCTTATCTAGATCGATTGATATACTAACCATGTGACCAAGAATCTTAACCGCTTTCTTCCAGAAATGACACTTGCAAAACTTTGCTTTTAGCCGATGTTTCCTTAGCGTCTCAAGTACTACTCTAAGATGATCCTCATGCTCTCTTTCATCCCCAGAGTATACCAAAATATCATCTATAAATACCAATATGAACCTATCCAAATACTCTTAGAAAACTCAATCAATCAAATCTACAAAGAAAGCTGGTGCATTCATTAACCCGAATGGCATTACTAACCACTCGTACGAACCATACCTAGTCTGAAACGCTATCAATGGAATACTGTCCTCTGTGACCCCTAGTTGATGGAAACCTATCGCCAATTCCAACTGGAAAAATACTCTGGCTCCACACAATCGATCAAATTAATCGTCGATTCTCGACAAAGGATACTTATTCTTGATCGTCTTTTCGTTTAACTTACGATAGTCAATACACATCTTTAACGATCCATTCAGTTTCTTTACGAACACCATGGCAATAACAACCCGAATTCCAGTGGGTTCGGATTTTTCGCAAAAATGCTAAAATCCAAGCCCACTGAAGCTCGAGTTGGGTTTTTCGTATCCTGAAAATAGGCAAAGACAAATTTATCAGAGCTTGGATAAATATCTCATAGCGGTACTGACCAAAATATAATAGTAAGTAAATACTCATCAATATGATAACACTTTCCAAGCAGGTCTCTCAAAGCCGTAAAGTCTCTGCCATCTACCTAATATGTAGAATGTTATGAGGAGGAGGTCAGAACTATAGTTCTGGTGATTGGACAAATTGTACACTTTTAAGGTTAATTCTACATATACCGTTTTATTTCCAATTACTGTTATATTAGGTTTATTGGATGCATAACACTCTCGCCTCTGTGCTTGAATCATGCCCATCTACTCCCTAGTAGATCAAAACCTAATAATCCATATATATGTAGCTATATGCCCAATGACCACATCGGTCCTAGGTACAACCCATAGTACCTTCGGTATTCTCCTCGCAAAGGAATCCATCGCCTTGCTCCTTTAGCATTCTATGACTACATCTGTAAAGGACTGCCTCGTAAGGCCTACAATACAGATGTTCCATCGTCTACTATGAAAACGTAAAACTGCACCCCCACTAGCATATACTAATGCTAGGACATCCACAACGTACCAAAGAATGCGTACCTTGAGGACTATATGTAATCGTTCTGTCTACTCGTTGAATCCTTCTTAACAAGGTCTACCTTGTACGGAACTAAGTCGGGGATTTTCTATTTCTGTAAAGGGCTGCCTTCTTAGGCCTACAATATAGATATTCTACTTGGTCTATTCCTTTTCCTATCATGGCTATAGCCCCACGCAGCCAACCCTCAACTAATTGAAAGATCTCTGAAGAGCTAAGTGGCTATGCCTTTCTACAAAAAATCTAAACATCCAATTGGCTATGCCTCTCATCCAATGTCTCGATAGACAAAGGTTCATTGGACTATTGGTTTAAATCTAGTCTTTCCTGAACTTGCTTCTTGGTTTTGATGCTTTTCCAATATCCACATGAGACTATCTTTTTGGGTCCTGCACACTAAAATTTACTTATAAGTACGAGGACGAATATCCTACTCCAAACATCAACCCCTTTTGACTGCCTACAATGGTCCTGCCATGTAGAAAGCAGTCAAAGCATACTCTTTTGATGGAACACCTACAAACCTGCCTCTGGAGGACTACTTCACTATGCCTACCCCAAAGGGCCATCTTAGAGTACCTTTACGTCCCGTCGAAGTCTCGTACTTCCTTCTAGCAAAAAATAACTAAGTTGGAAGTGCTTTTTCCGTGCTGAAATCTACGATGAAGTGCTTCGTTAGGCTCTTCATCCTTTGGACTGCTCCAAACGCATGTTACTCTTTTACTTGACCCTAAGTATAATATTTTATTTCGCGTTTAGTTAACTTTTCTTATTCTGTTGGCTACTTATATAACCTAATTAACATAATCTTGTCCCAGCCTTATCTAACTATTGTGAGACCATCCGTTCTTGACTAAAAGGAAATGATGTTGGTATGGGCCACTTCTATTATCTTGCTTATTAACTTAATCCAAGATCTAAGTTTATTAAAATAAGCCTCTTCCATTATTTCTGCTCTATTTGCTTATTAACTTTATTTAAGACTTAGAATAAGCCTTTTCTGTTCTTTCTACTTAATTATAACCTATGTTATAATTTTACTTATTATTGTCTCTTTTATTCTCTTTTATAATCTATATATTATAAATATAATTACATGTGTCTCTTTTCTATTATCATCTTCTTCTTTTATTATGATATTGAATTCTCTTTAATTCCCTTATGTTATATGACAATCTTGGCTTGGGACTACGCCCGATTGTCAAAGATTTACTTATCACAATAACTGCTTTACTTTTATTCTATTATCTGCGTAGTAAATGTTGAGCTTCTAGTCTTGTCTAATAATTAACTTAATTCCTTCTTTAATTCCATTAATTCTTCACTTTAACTTCTTATATTCTAGGAAGTAGTTCTATTCTATTTGGTTGGTTACAAAAACTGTGCTAAAAATCCATTTCCATACTTTAATACCAAATAATTCTATAAACAATAATCTGTAATTGCAACATATCTCTTTTATTGTTGCTTTACTTTTTGGATAGTGTAAAATACAGTGGTTCCTCTATTTTACACTAATTACCTTTTTCTTTCATTTATTCTTGCAAGTACGTTTTTCCTGATCATTTAAATATTAAACCATAGAAATGATTCTCCTTTCTAAACCAACCAATTAATCTATCACTTACTTCTAATCAAGTTATTAGATTTTCCCTTTTTATTTATTTTTCCCCATTTTAGCATAATTTACTGCAAATTTCTATTTTACTCTTTTTATTTCTGCTTTTTTTATTTTACATCCAATTTCTAAAAATTTAATGTGCTTTCTATTTTTGTCCGTATTTGCGAATTTTATTTTAGTTTCGTTAATTGGAATGTCAATTAATTCATCATTCAATTAACATATACATTTAATATGCATATATATATATATATATATATATATATATATATATATTTCCATATTTAAATTTGAACATTTATTTGTTATATTTATATGTTAACCTCTTTAAATTGAGGGATCTGATACACACACACGTTATTTATTAATCCTCGATATTAATTCACATATTAATTAATTGCACTTTTTAGCCGATTTTGTTTCCAGTGTTTATTATTCCTTTATTTCTTTTCTCTTACATCTAATTCTCTTAATAATTTACATTCATTAAAAACATAATAAATTTGTTACTACTTTTATAAATATACTATGAATTAATTGCAAATGTTTATAATTGATGAAATTTCCATGTTTGCAAATATAATTGTTTCTGATGCTTAAACTTCAAAAGGCTATAACTTCTCCGTTTGAAGTCCATTCAAAAAACATTGTAAATGGAAGTTGATCGGAAAATTGCAACAAACACAATAGTATAAGTTTCGTGGTCAAATTCCAACATTAGAAAGAAAAAAATCATTTTTCACTGTTTTCACCGTTATCAATTAAATTTATTTTAGTTTAACTATCAATAAAATGTGGGGTTTTACGATAGCCGCACCCCAAGGCAAATTGCTTGGTCTAATAAAATTTCACCCTTCCAAATCCACTAGCTACACCGTCAATTCTTTCGTTTCGGTTGGTGTCATCTTTCCCAATGGTCTACTTATAGGTTTAGCTCTAGGCATGAAATCTATCCAAAACTCAACGGCTCATTTCGGTAAGCACAAAATCTATCCAAAACTCAATAGCTTATTTCAGTTGGGATCTTTTAACCGGCTCAAAAACATCTGCACATAATTTTGCTACTCGAACCCGACTTAACTCTTCTTCTAATTCCTTAGCACTCAACAGATTTTTAACATCTTCCTACTTAGAGGCCTAAAACTTACGGCTATGGATGCTGCAATCATCCATAGTTATTAATCCTTGGCGACCAAATACGGCGGTGTTATATACATTGATACACAGACTAAGAGTATGGAAAAAATTAACAAATTAGAAACATATTTCCACATTCTATTCAAAACATTTCATGTTCATTACATGTCCCACAAATATTAATCACGTTCAAAAAAATATAATTAATACACATACGCCAAAAGCCACATATGAAGATGCCCCCTTGGTTGATCAGAGTATATAGTAAGGCTAATAAGTCTACCTTTACATCTAAAGTACACAATGGAAAAAATAAATTTAAATAACGAACTACCTACCGCATGCCTCCAGAAGCTTTATTCATCTAAGAAGAGAACCTAGAAACTCTAAATCTCAAACTACTCAAAATCAATTTAGTACCCGAGAGTTTAAGGGGAAAATAAAAACTTCGAGTCAGACATAAAGCTTAGTATGAATTATAATCTAACATCTCAATCCATTTAGATATTTAGTAAGACCACGCCGCTTAGCGGAACGGGTTTTCACCTCACTGGTATCCTAAAACATTTTCAAAAACCTTACACTGTGCTCCTACATCCACAATGTTAAAACATAGCATTTAAAACATTTATGAGGATATGTATATACATAAACATCTTGGATTTCCCATCCTCGGTTTGACCGACTCCCGATCAATATTATAGTTTCTAAGGTCACTATTAACCTTTTAGTTTTCATGGTTTACTAATAGCTTTTTATAATTTATGGCACCTGTCCTATTTCATAGTTTCCATGGGATCACCAAGAACCTGTGGACCCCTACCCGTTAACTTAATCAATTCATGGGTCCCCTTGAACCTATTGGTCTTTCCAATAACTCCCTTGTTAGCCTAGTTTTCATGGGTTGATTAGGAACATATGGATTACTCATGTAACTATTTCCTTAGCTAGTTTTCATGGGTTGACTAGGAACCTTTCGGCATATGTCAATTCTTCATCTGGATATAATTTCATGGGTTCACTACAAACCAATTGGTCCCTGCCAACTATCGTTAATACATAGTTTTCATGGTTTACTATGAACCTATCGGTTATTCCCAATAACTTCCTAATCATAGTTTTTATGAGTTAACTATGAACCTATCTCCCGGACAACCCCAAGGTTTGAGCATCCTATATTTTGGCCTCCTTAAATGCAATTCTACTCATTTAGGAGTTTAATCAATTTATATTCACCATTGGGTTGACCTAGCTGGTTCTTCTACCCCTTTATTTTCGAATTCCAGTTATGGGTCCTTTATCATGTGAATATATTCATATTTAAAGAAGCAAACATAAAAACTTAACCATACCACTTCTGTAGGTTTAATATCCTTGGAAACATTTATATATAAGACATGGTTAATCCATTTAACCTATAGTTCTATCAAGAAAATACTTCTTCAAATTTTGTTGGGTGTGTTTCCACCCATATGTTTCCACCCTTCATCGAACCAAATCCATCGAGTAAACCAACCTACTACCGAACCAAGCCCTCACCTCCACCAACACCGGTCCATAGCACAGCCGAACCAACACGGGTCCAGCTCCATATCACCTACCTCCGGACCAGCTCCATGCTCCTACCACCGATCCAACCCTCTCCTGGAGTGACCGAGCCAACCCCTGCCGAACCAAGCTTCTCCTGGAATGACCGAACCAAGCTTCTCCTGGAATGACCGAACCAACCCCTGCCGAACCAACCTTCTCCAAGCATGGCCGAACCAAGGCATACCGGACCAAACTGCCAGGCCAGATCGCTCCAGCCCAGGCCCACCAGCAGCTATATACATCCAAGACCCCTGCCCCCAACCTCACTCTATAAATAGAGGGGCAGGGGTACAACAATGGCAGACAAGTTTGAGAGCTCAAGCACGGAAGGAACTTTCAAACAACTTTCATATACTTGCATATAAAGCTTTGTACTTGTAATCTGAAAGAAAAAGGAGAATAACATATAAAGTGGACGTAGGCACATTCTGGCCGAACCACTATAAATCTGTGTGTCTTTTACAGTTTAGTCCATCTATTTCATATATTTGCATAAATCACCCAAACCATCCAGATCAACATATAATCAACTAAATCATACGACTAGGAGGTGTTTGCCCAATTTTTGTGCAAACATTTTTTGTGCTTTCACTGAGAACAGGAGCTCGAAGCTTCAGCTTCTCCCACTTAACCCTTTTTCTATCAGCATCGTTCATTGCTTGGAAAACATGCCTTCCGGACGGAAGAAAGATGCTAACAAAGGAAAGAACATCGCAACTGGAAGTATCCCAGATCCAACGATCAGAGACCAAGACAATCGTCCGATTCCAACAGCAAACGAAAATCAGGCAAATCCAAGAGCCCCTGCTACGGAACAACCAATTACAAGGACGGATCTAGATAGGATTGTGGCTGAAGTAACTAACCGCTTCGCATCTCAACAAGAAGCCTTGGTGGACTAACTCATGTCACGCTTAAGGGGTGATGAAGAATCCAACCGCAACACTGAATCATGGGGTGAGTCCCGGTCTGGAGGATCTGGGAGACGACAAAGGTCTTTCTTCTTCGAAGAGGTTAACAACAGAAACAGCAATGGTAGGAGCTGAGCCCGGACTCAGCCCGAATTCCGACCCGAGGAAGCACTTGGAACCTAACCCAACAGGGGAGGTACCGGCAGGGGGCGGATGTAGCTGAGCCTGTCATGCTACCTAACCATGGAAACACCAGTAGACGGGGCCGAGCAGGAGTCCAGCCCGAAGTTGGACCCGAGGAAGTGCTGAGAACAGAACCCAGCAGGGGAAGATCAAGGCAAGGGCCAACTGTGGCTGACCCCAGCATGCCCCCAGAAGACCAGAGGCAGCCATTGGAGAATGTTAGGAGTGACAGACGATACCATCCCTACAAGTCGTCTGGACGGAATCAGTCCCGCAGGGAAGAACCAAACTCATTTCTATCCGCTCCAAGTTCTGATGAAAGGATGGCGCGATTGTTCAGAGAGTGCGTCCAACGGGAGCAAAGAGATCGGGGGATAGGTGCTAGGGTAACCAGCCCCTTCACCCGCAATATCGAAACTGCCATCACCCCCCGGGAATGGAAAATGCCAACAATGGAACCTTACAAGGGAACCTCTTACCCCATCGTACACTTACAGAGATACACCCAGCATATGCTCATGAGCGGAGCAACGGAGGGAGTATTGTGTAAATGCTTCCCACTTTTCTTGGCAGATCTAGCTACCTCCTGGTTCTGCCACCTACCCCAAGGGTCCATCAGCTCATGGGAAATGTTGAAAGAAAGGTTCATCAGCCAATTCCGCATTCATGTGGAACAACCCAAGGACGCTTATTCCTTATCTAATATCAAACAGAAACCCGGAGAGACAGTGCAACAATATCTAACCCGATTCAACGTCGCAGCGGCCGCAGTCCAAGATGCCGACGAGAAACTTATCCTAATGGCCCTCTGCAGTGGTGTACATCCGGATACTAAATTTGCTAGAAGACTAACCAAGGAAAAACCTGCTACTTTACCTGATTTATTCCATGAAGCTGGAAAATATATGAGACTTGAAGACGCTGCCACTGATAGGCAGTCAGGGCAACAGGCTAAGACAGCTACAGACAGGGTTCCCGCTGCAGCAAAGGATGTTCGGAGAAATGACTCTAGAGACAATGCTGGGGGCAAGAAGGGAGAAAAGCGCTTATATCGACCAGGACCAAGATTTGACTCCTACACTCCTTTGAATGAAACAATCGAAAACATCTTCTTAGCCACTCAAGATGAAGTTAGATATAAGCGCCCCCCGCATAAGAAGGAGTCAGATAAAGCACTCAAGTCTGGAAAGTTCTGCCGCTTCCACGAATCCCATGGACATGACACCAATGAATGCCACCATCTCCGGGACTTGATTGAAGAACACATTAGAAGGAGGAGACTGGAACGCTATGTAAAGAGCAAGAACAGGACTCCAGCTCTCGCCAATGAAAACGCAGCGCTACCCCTCCCAGAGGTGGGCGGAGGAAATCGCAACACCAGAAGCTCTAGTCAAGAGAAGATAGTGGTCCATACCATATCAGGAGGACCACATATCGCCGACAGAAGCTGGGCAGAGATGGAAAGATACGGTAAGTCACTTAAAAACGCTGAAGGCTACGTTAATTCGGTTATGGAAGAACGCCACCCGAAACGGAAAGAGAATGACGACATCACATTCAATAGGCGTGATCTAGAAGGAAGACAGTACCCACACATGGATCCTATGGTCATCTCTGCCTGGTTCGGTCCAGCCAAAGATTTTCGAATTTTAGTAGACACCGGAAGCTCGGTGAATATCCTATTCAAGCATGCTTTCGACAAAATGAAGCTGTCAATGAAGGATGTATCTCCCTGCAACAAACCACTACATGGTTTCACTGGAGACGCGAAGATGCCCCTCGGGAAACTGGACCTTTTTGTTGAAATAGGAAGCCATCCCCGCTCCGTTGTGCGAAAACAAATGTTTGTACTAATAGAGAACCATTCGGCTTACAATGCCTTTTTGGGAAGGCCAGCCTTGTCCGACTTCCAAATTGTCCTAGCCCTATGGTGCCTGAAGATGAAATTCCCAACAGATAACGGAATAGGAGAAATGGAGGGAGATCAAGACGCTGCTTGAGACTGCTATGTAACTGAACTTCGCAATAACAGTAGAAAGGATAAAGGAAAAAATGTAGAGACTACTCTCTGCATGAAAAACTTGGAAGCATAGCAACTAAAGAAAGCCCCTCCTCTTTGATATACCAGTGATCCTTTCAATGAGTTAAACCCCAGGGACAAAGAGGAGGAGGCCACCGCCGAGCCTGCAGAGGCTATGGAATTCGTAGCTGTAGATAAACATGACCCAAGTAGACTATTGAAAATCGGATCTCAACTAAAAGAAGAATTAAAGGATCAACTCATTGATTTTCTTCGCCACAACATGGATGTATTTGCATGGATGCACGCCGACATGACAGGAATCTCCCCAGACGTAGCATGCCATGTGCTGAACATCGATCCCACCAAGGTGCCAGTAAAGCAGAAAAAGAGAAGCATGGGGGCAGAACGATCAGCAGCCCTAGAGGAAGAAGTAAAGAACCTACTTGCCAATAACTTCATACGAGATGCCATCTACCCAGAATGGATCTCCAACCCGGTGCTGGTAAAGAAGGCTAATGGGAAGTGGCGAACATGCATCGATTTCTCCAACTTAAATGACGCTTGCCCAAAGGACTGCTTCCCACTCCCCCGAATCGACCAACTCGTGGACAGCACAGCCGAACACGAACTCTTATCCTTTATGGACGCATACTCAGGATATAACCAGATCCCTATGCACACCCCCGATCAAGACCACACTAGTTTCATCACTGACCGAGGATTGTACTGCTACAGGGTAATGCCTTTCGGACTAAAAAACGCCGGAGCTACTTATCAGCGCCTCGTCAACAAGATGTTTGCAGAACTAATAGGACGAACTATGGAAGTTTATGTGGATGACATGCTGGTAAAATCGAGGAAAGCCAACGATCATATAAACCACCTGGACGAGATGTTTCAAGTACTTCGCCAATATGGAATGAAGCTGAACCCTCTAAAGTGCTCCTTCGGAGTATCGTCGGGAAAGTTCTTGGGATTCATCGTCCATGCCAGGGGGATTGAAGCAAACCCCGAACAAGTTCGAGCTTTGAAAGATATCAAGATACCATCCACTCGAAGAGAGATGTAAAGCCTAAACGGGAAAGTGGCCGCCCTAAGCAGGTTCATCTCTAAAGCAACCGACAAATGCATCCCTTTCTTTGAAGCTCTAAAGAAAGACAAAGGAAAGTTCGAATGGACTGACGATTGCTCGACGGCCTTCCTTAACTTAATCGAACACCTCCAGAGGCCACCAGTACTCTCAACTCCGAATGAAGGCGAGGAACTATACCTATATCTTGCTGTATCGTCCCATGCTTTAAGCGCCGCTTTGGTGAGAGAAGACGACCACGCACAGCGGCCCGTATACTTTGTAAGCAAGAGATTTACAGGGGCAGAAGCCAGATACCCTAAACTTGAAAAGCTAGCATACTGTTTGCTAATCACGTCACGGAAACTACGACACTATTTCCAATCTCATTCCATCTGAGTTTTAACCGATCAACCGCTAAGGCAGGTACTCCATCGCCCCGACACCTCTGGGCGACTGCTTAAGTGGTGCATTGAACTGAGTCAATATGATATCACCTACCATCCTCGCACCACTATCAAGGGGCAAGCCATAACTGATTTCATTGCCGAATTCACTACTAGCGAAGGTAAGGAGCAATCTGAAATAGCAGAAGATATCAAGTGGAATCTCTTCGTAGATGGAGCATCAAATGAACAGGGCTCAGGGGCAGGTGTTGCGATAATCACCCCCAGGGGAAGGAAGCTGCACTACGCCCTAAGGTTGGAATTCGCTGCCACCAACAATGACGCAGAATACGAAGCAGTGATAGCCGGATTAGAACTTGCCCTGGAGATTGGAGTCGGTTCTTTATGTCTTCATATTGATTCTCAACTTATTGTAAATCAAATACTGGGAGAATTCCAGGCTCGAGGAGAACGACTCATAGCATATCTAAAGAAGTTAAAGAAGACCAAGCTGCTGCTTAATCAATTGGATCACTATCTACTCAAACGCATTCCTCGGGAAGAGAATCAGGAGGCCGACGAACTGGCAAAGCAAGCTAGCATGAAGGACGACACTGCGTCCCGAACGATAACCATCTCAAAGCAACTGGCCCCGAGCTACGAGCCAATGAATATGATAGCTGCAATTGAAGAAGAAACTTGGATGACCCCCATCCGGAAGTATTTACAAAGTGGCACACTGCCCGACGGACGTAACGAAGCTAAGAAAATATTAAGGAAAGCTTCCCGGTACACATTACAAGAAGGCGTCCTCTATCGGCGCAGCTTTTCTAATCCCTTATTAAGGTGTATCGCTGGAAGGGAAGCCAGGGAAGTCTTGTTCAACATCCATCAAGGAAGTTGCGGAGATCACACCGGAGGACAGACTCTAGCAAAGAAAATACTCCGATACGGATATTACTGGCCCACTTTAAACAAAGACGCCTTAGACTTCGTCAAAAGATGTGACAGATGTCAGAAATTTGCTAAGATTCCTCGACTACCAACTAATGAAATTACCCAAATGACCAGCCCTTGGCCCTTTGCAATATGGGGAATTGACTTGATTGGCGAACTGGCAATGGGCCGAGGCGGAGCTAAATATGCCATAGTGGCAGTCGACTATTTCACCAAATGGGTGGAAGCGGAACCTCTAAATAAAATATCTTCGGCAAAAGTTATTAACTTCTTGATCAAAAATGTTTTATGTAGGTACGGGGTTCGACTCAAAATCATATTGGACAATGGACTTCAATTTGACAGCGAGGAATTCGCCGACTGGTGCCAAGAGCATGGAATTCACAAAAGCTTCTCGTCTGTGGCTTACCCCTAGGCAAATGGGCAGGTCGAAGCTGTAAACAAAATCCTCAAGACCCCAATCAAGAAGAAACTCGAAAAGTCAAAAGGCGCTTGGGTGGATGAACTTCCTACGGCACTTTGGGCCTACCGCACATCTTATAGAACATCAACAGGGCATACTCCTTTCTCTTTGGCATACGGATCGGAGGCCATGCTCCCAGTTGAAACTATAGTGCATTCCCACCGTAGGATCCACTACAACCCAGAAGAGAACGAAGAACTCCTCCACATGTCTTTGGATCTATTGAGGAGAGAAGAAACGATGCAACACTCAAAGCAGCAGCTCACAAGCAAAAAGTTGCAGCACAATACAACTCCAAAGTCAAGCACCGCAGCTTACAAGAAGGAGATCTTGTCCTCAAGCTGATCTTCCCGCGCGTCGGAGCGCTGGATCCAATCTGGGATGGACCCTATGTAATTCATAAAGATCTCCGCAACGAAGCCTATATTTTGTCAACAGTGGACGGAGAGGTGTTCCAGAGGGCATGGAACATCCAACACCTCCGTCGATACTTTTCTTAACTTGTACTGCCCATATGAAGTGAATTAACAAAGAGAATCAGTGGACGTAGGCATTTTCGTGCCGAACCACTTTAAAAATCTTGTCTCTTTTTAACTCGTTCCTTTATATCTTGGCTGCTTGTTAAGCTTTATCCTTTTCTGTTGAACAAAATCATGTATAACGACATTTCCATTCTGGACACTTCACGGCGCAACCTCACCTGGACAAGACCCAACAGGTACTATGCGAATCTGTGCACTCGCCAATGAGACACTTTTGCTCCAGCATCCCTCTGCTGCGGGTTAACTCATTGCTCGCGACTGCCCTCAAAATCAACTGTAATGAGCCGATTATAAGCCATCAAGAAGGCCGACTATTGCCAATGGCAGCTCATTACGGCGTTCGGCTCGCCGGCAACTGTGAACCTACTTTAAGCCCCAACATAAGGTGTGGCCAAGCAGGGGTAGTTCACGGTTGATGATAGACACCCACGCTAGCCGGCCACAGTAAATCGAATAATACCCACGATTACGGGCCATAATGGCTCGGGTAGTTACTGTGCGCGATCTCGGCTCCGATATGTCTTAAGTGCGGCTGTGGTAAAAAAATAAACTTCCCGCGGAGGCGTAAGATGGGTGACAAATGTCTCCAAGACCCACAGCTAGGGAAAGTGACTACAAAACCCGTTTGCCACGAACTTAAGCATATCGACGGCCTTCCGTGATTGGAAGTTTTACTGTTTCTCATATTTCCATTACATTTAAAAACTTTTCTTCTATCCTATATAACAGTCCCTAAAGTACAGGTCACAAAATAGGGGAACTCTCGCTTGTGGAAATATGAACTCACATCCGAATGACGGAACACTCAGCTACGTTCCATATCCAGTTACGCAAGACATTCAAAGCAACCCTCTACAACTAAAACACGAAGGGCGGTACTTTCTTCTCTTGTATACAAATATGTAGCTTTAATTTATTCACACGTCATATTGGCATTACAAGACATGAAACAATATTTTAAGCAAGAACATAGCATCAAACACGATTGAAGCACATACACAGCTATATTTCTTATGCAACACATCAAAATAACAACCATATTCGAACATGACAGAATCTGCTTATGTTATAAAATTACATAAAGACGTTCGTTGCAATGACATAATTACAGCTTGGTACTACAATAATGTTTGGGACTAGTATATACAGGAATGTCAAACAGACTTAATAAAAAAGTCAACTACATCGAGGCTCCGCCTCTATCCTGCCTGCCATTCGGATCTACTTAACTGCAGGGTCAGAACTCACCGCATGAACTCCAGAGGTCCCGCCTGCCCAATTCGGAAGAGAATCCATCAATAGTCACGAAAGATAAGCAATCAAATCATGAAAAGACTAAAAAGGAAGACTTGCCAGCGTCTGCTCCCTGATCATCATCATCTAGCTGCACGCCTACCTCATCCGCAGCAAGCAGCCGCATCCCCTCCTTAACCGCCACCTTCTCTTCCTTAGTGAATTGGGCCGTAACCACATCCATCCTGAAAGCCGCACCACCTTCCTTATCCGCATCGGCCTTAGCCTCCTCCAAAGCCCGAAGATATATTCTGGCCATCACCCGGGGATAGTCGTCCATCCAGGACAGGTTGCCTTGCCTCCAAGTTCGAAAATACATGTCCTGGAGCATCTCATCCATCATCCCCTCGTTCTCCTCAAACTCTTTCATCCGGGCCTCAGAAGCCGTCAGCCGTGCGACGGCAGCATCTCTCTCCAATCGGTATCTCGAGCACTCAGCCTGAAGGGATTTCCGCATCACATCCATCTCCTCCTTCAGCTTGGCCAGAGCAAGCTCTGCGGCCTCAAGCCTCCCAGATAACTCCTCTACCTGCTCAAGATCCGCTCTCCGAACCTCATCCACCGTTGCGATGACCATATCAATTCGTTCTTTGCAAGCAGCCTCCATTTTTCGCAACTCAACCTTGCTAGCCTCTTCCATGGTTTTCTTTAGTCGTCTGGAGGCCGCCTCATGCTGGGATATCTGGATATCCTGATCGGCAAGCTGTTTGGCCTGATCAGAAACCTTTAGCCACAACCGAATGTTAGCACTTCCGATTTCCTCCCCAGCCTTGGCCAGTCGAGCGTGATGCTCCATTAGCCTCTTGGTCTCTTCAGCCACCCGATCGATGTTTGCCTTGGCCTCATTCCCCATGGCCACAATCCGAGTAGTAAGCAAATCGAGGTCTAAGGACTTAGCCTCATCAAGCACCCGTACCATGTGATTACGGGGAAGAAGATGCTCACCCGTGGCTTCGTCAAAAGAGATGTCCTGAAAACTCGGGTCCAGATCCGGGTGACCGGCAAATGGGTTGCGAACCAAACCAGGGTGGTCTATCGGAGTGACGGTTGGATTTTCGGATGGATGTGGGGAAGGCATAAACTCAGTATCTTCCTTAATAATATCATGGATAGGCTGGACTAGAGGCTGAGGGCCAGGTGAAGGTTCAAACGAAGATCACCCCCTCTTCCTCTTTTGCATATCTTCCTCAATAACTCCGAGAAGAGGGCGATAGCCAACCACATCTCCGGGACGGCTAGTTGATGGCTTTGGTTTGGCAGAAGCTTTGAGTAGCTTATATTGTTTAAGGCGGTGCCGAATATCTGATGTCTTGGCCACCTTACCCGTTCCTGGAATAAAAACCAAGTGTTACAAGCATGCATGAAACTATGATTCAAGAAACATATAAAGTTAAAAGAAGGAGTTAAGAATTCACCTTGAACCACTGGAATTGCCTTAGCTGAAATACTCTCAAAAGATAGACTGGCACCAGTCCCGGCCTTATCAGACTTCTTCGACTTCTCCACCAAGGCCAGCCCTTCCTCGAACCCCTCAAAGGCTTGGCGGAAAGCATCATCCGTCCACTCTTGAATCTCACCCGCTTGCCCAGAGGTCAGGGCACCAACGCCACTACCACCCTGACCTTCGCCACCGTTACCACCATCACCTTCTCCATCGCCTCCTCTCTCCTCCTCGCCTCTTTCCTCCTCTCCACTTTCCTCCCCCGGAGCATCTGGGCATGTTCTGGGAGAGGGTCCATCAGATTTCTTAAGCTTCTTCCCTCCGATGACTGGAGATGCCGAGAAAGGTCTTCTCTTACTACTCTTCACAGTAGCCCCGTCTTTAGCTTTGGCAGCCCTCTCCTCGGCTGTATCCCTCTGCTTAACCACAGATTGACGTGACAGAATTAAGCTGTACTCCAGGAGAGTGGCATTCCTGATCAAGTAAGAAGCCGACCTATCCCGTCCCGAAATGGCCTTTATTTTCGCAGCCATCCAAGCCAAGGAATCATTCTCCACGACCGCAAAGCCAGCTGTCGCTATCAAGAAATAAAAGCATATAAGAAGAAGCATTGCGGTCGAGACAAGGAAAATATAAATGAAGTTCAACTTACAGCCGGAAGTGAAAAGGCGGAAAGAAACAGAGTCATCCTTAATGAAAAACCACTCTTTCTTGAACATGCTGAGCTTCGAGTACAAGTCCAAGACCGGCTTAAAGGGCACGGCCGCTTCCAAGCTGATATACGGAGACCCCTTCTTATAGCCCCTCAAGTTGTACAAATACCGGATCTCCCGGTTGGAAGGAGGACGCCCGTATTTCCTCTGGAAAATGATGAACAAACACACCAGGATAGCATAGGAGTTGGGCTGAAGCTGGAAGGGAGCCACCTTCAAATAGGTGAGGAAGCTGACTATCCATGCATTGATTGGAGGAATGTCCCCGCACATGCAATGGTATCGGCAATAGGCGAAATATCCTTCAGGAGGATCATACGGCATCACACCGTCTCCCGGCAACAGCATAATCGCTCTGTCAATCCCAAAGGAGCGAGCAATGACATCAAGTTGCCCCTCTTTGAGGGAGCTCGGAAAGCAATCGGGAGGAGAGTTCAGAAGCTCTTGAGGGCCATATCCGTCCACTAATGACCTCGGGACAGGTCCATGTCGCGCTGGTCCCGGCTGGACTGGGGGCACGACGGAAGACTCACTTCTGCCCAAAGATTTTTTCTTTTCTGATCGGGTTTCCACTCTTTAAGACATTTGTCTGCAACACAAGAAAAGTATATCGTTAAAACATACAAACAGTGTGGTCTGGAATTTCACTCATAATTTGAAACACAAAAGGTCATTCGGCATTTAAACACCCCCGAATTCATTCGGTAAAGAGAGGCAATATATCATTCGGCCTTATACTTTCATGTTCATTCGGTATAAAAAGTTCATTCGGTATTAAAAGTTCTTTCGGTATTAAAAGTTAATTCGGTATCAGTGGTCTTTGTGTTCATTCGGTGTTGACGGTTCTCAAGATCCATTCGGTATTGAAAGTTTTCGAATTCAGTCGAAGGAAGTTTACCGGATCCGGCAGTTAAGATTGGCCCGGTACAATAGCTGGTTCGGCAATCCACTTAGTTCAGTAATTCAGAGTTTGATTCGGCTGTTTCTTTCGGTGAGAAATAACGAAGGCCTGGGGCTCCTACTTATAGAGGAAAGTTGGATAGCCGGACCAACCGGTTCGGTTCTCGGGCCGGATGTGGTTGTCCAAATAAACAGCACGGCATATGCGAGCATATGCCCCACTTTGGGGGGCAAATGTTGGGTGTGTTTCCACCCATATATTTCCACCCTTCACCGAACCAAATCCATCGAGTAAACCAACGTACTACCGAATCAAGCCCTCACCTCCACCATCACCGGTCCATAGCACAGCCGAACCAACATGGGTCCAGCTCCATATCACCTACCTCCGGACCAGCTCCATGCTCCTACCACCGATCCAACCCTCTCCTGGAGTGACCGAGCCAACCCCTGCCGAACCAAGCTTCTCCTGGAATGGCCGAACCAACCCCTGCCGAACCAAGCTTCTCCTGGAATGACCGAACCAACCCCTGCCGAACCAACCTTCTCCAAGCATGGCCGAACCAAGGCGTACCGGACCAAACTGCCAAGCCAGATCGCTCCAGCCCAGGTCCACCAGCAGATATATACATCCAAGACCCCTGCCCCCAACCTCACTCTATAAATAGAGGGGCAGGGGTACAACAATGGCAGACAAGTTTGAGAGCTCAAGCACGGAAGGAACTTTCAAACAACTTTATATACTTGTATACAAAGCTTTGTACTTATAATCTGAAAGAAAAAGGAGAATAACATATAAAGTGGACATAGGCATGTTCTGGCCGAACCACTATAAATCTGTGTCTTTTACAGTTTAGTCCATCTATTTCATATATTTGCATAAATTACCCAAACCATCCAGATCAACATATAATCAACTAAATCATACGACTAGGAGGTGTTTGCCCAATTTTTGTGCAAAAAAATTTAAATACTTGAAATCATTTCAAAACTCCTTTATTTAGCCGTGGGGTTTTCCTTTTAAAAATGAGTTTGGGTTTAAAAAAACCTTTCGACAATCTTGAAATCTTACATTCGACCTCCGAGAATGACCTCCTTCGAAAGCATTAAATATTATCTTTAAAACATTAGGATACAGCCTTTGAATACTTTAAAACATCTCTTTCGAACTCTTCCAACCTTATTAAAGTATTATCATATAATTATAAAAGCATAGCTTCGAAAACCATTCAAAAATACCCCTTTCAAAACCATTGAAGGTTACCGTTCGAATCTAATACTTTTCGAAACCATTGGGTTTATATTTAAAATAACATTTTTGGGTCAAGTGAACATAAACAAAAGCATCTCTTTCGAAACCATTCTTTATTTCAAAAAGTATTGGGGAAAATTAAGGGTGTCGAAATCATCCTTTGGAAGCATTGAAACATCTGGGTAAAACAAATGAACATTAGCTTCGAAACCCCTCCCGAAACCGTTTCCTTGGAAACCCATAGCCCTTTTCTAAAGCAATAGAAAGTGGCTTATATTTATACAATAGTAGTACCTTTCGATGGCATTGATGTCTTCAATACCATTTAAAGGCATCAAACCATGGAAGGGTTTCGACTTGGTCGAAACTATCCCTTTCAAAAGCTTTAAATAAAATCTAAGTAACTCCTTTGGAAGCTACTTCTTTTAAAACAAAGACGGCGGCTCTCTTTCAAAAGCCTCTTATAAAATAACTTTCACAACCGTAGGTTTCGACTATGTCAAAACTCCTTTATAACCAGGCATGCGCTCTTTCGTTTAAAAAAAACAAAACAAAGGAACCAAACCCTTCGAAAACTATGTTTCAACACCCTACCTTCCGCCTTCCTCCAGTCCACTATGTACCATCTAGATGATAACATATGTAATGGTTTCGTGGTATAAGGTTTCGACTAAGTCAAAGGCGAAAGCTCTGGATCGAAAGGTCCTTCCAAAGAAGGCGGAACCTCTTTTTTTGAGAAAAGGATATTTTTACCAAATAAAGTAAACTTTTTATAACTAACTTGCATACTTGTAAACATTTGATTAGCAATCTTATACTTTAAATAATTTGGTTGATATTTTTTGTATTTTCCCAAATCTAAAAATTGGATAACTTTTTAACAAATAAGCCCTTCCTATTAACCAAACCATTAAATCAATTAGGTCCTCCTTTCAAAATAATTTAATATCCATACTAAATCACTTAGTAACCCCAAAAATTCACTTTAATCATGTTATCTAACATATCAAAATTTCAAACCCAAATTCTTGATATGTTTTCCAAAATAATTTATAACCCCAAATAAACATATTTTCCTTTAAAAATTCATAACTAATTCTCCACAGCTTGGAATTTTTGTTAATTAAAACTCAACTCCAAAATCATGTTTCTCGTAACATATAATTTTTTCTCATGGCATTTAAAAATCATTTAACTTTGGTTTTACCGTAAAATTGTGCATATCTCCTTCAAAACAATATTGTTTAATCTAAACAAATTGTAAATCAAGCATATCATCATACAATTTATAATAAAAACGGATCTACCCTTAAATCTGAAATCATATGATTATAAAACCAAAAAAAGAGATGTAGTGATTATTATTCACCTTAGTTTGGATAAGAAAATTGAAAACTGATTGAGATTGATTTCTTTTAGCTTGAATCCTAAGCTTTACTTTGATTTTTCTCTTCTTCTCTTCTTCCTAATGGTCGGCCTTGCTCTTCCTTGTTTATGTTTTAATTTTGCTTATGATAAAAATGAACGTGTATGGCTAAAGGGATAATAGTATAAAGGTGGATAATGTTGGCAGCTAATGTCCCTAATGCCCTTATGTTTGATTAGTTAACACTTAACCATTTTAAGCTCATTCGATTCAAAAGGCTCTGCCACTGCATTAATTAATCAACCTCAATCTCCTTATCACTCTATATTATTCTATTTAATTTATTCTAATTAAATCTCATGATTAATGTTAATAAAATTAGGGGTGTTACAAGCTTCCCTCCGTAAAGAATTTCGTCTTTGAAATTTAGTAAGGACAAAATAACAAATATAGTAATCATCCGTAACAACTTCTAACATCCATACTAGCCTACCCGACTAGCAACTAAACTATATAAATCTAATACAAACATACCATCAAAGTAGATCGGGATAAGCATCTCGAATCTTGTCCTCTGTCTCCTAAGTACTATCTTTCTCGTTGTCACTCCACTGAACTTTCACCAACTTGACTATCTTGGTCCTCAATCCTTCCTCGTCTCTCACTACGACTCGCACTGGTTATCTGAAAAAAGACAAATCAGGCTCTACTACAAAGTCCTCTAACTCTATTTGAGGAATAGTAGCCTCAGGATCACACACAAACTTATGAAGATGAGTCACATGGAATACATTATACACACCTATCAAACTGCTCAGCAACTCTACTCTGTACGCAAGCTTTTCAATCTTTTCTATAATCTGAAATGGTCCAACATATCGCAGGGCTAATTCCCGATTTCCCAAACTGTACCACACCCTTCATTGGTGATACTTTAATGAAAACCTTGTCTCCCACTGAGAACTCTAGTTCTTTATGCCTCTTATCGGTGTAACTCTTCAGTCTGGATTGAGCTTCCTTCATTTGTCCTCAGACTAACTCAATCTTTTTTGATGCCTCTCTAACCAAATCCGGACCTAAGACTAATATTTTTCTTGTCTCCAACCAACATGCCAGCGATTTGCCTGGCCTTCCATACAAAACTTCAATAGGTGCCATTCCTATACTAGTCCGATAACTATTATAATAGGAAAACTAAATCAAATGAAGGTGATCCTCCCAAGATCCAGCAAAGTCCAATACATAAGCTTTCAATAAATCCTCGAATACCATATTGACTCTCTCTGTCTGCCCACCCGTCTACGGGTGATAAGCTGCACTCATCTTGAGCTTGGTACCTAATACCGCATGTAGACTTATCCAAAATTCGCTAGTGAATAATGCATCTCCGTCGCTGACTATGCAACTAGGAATCCCATGAAGTCTAACTATGTTCTTCAAGAATAACTTTGCCAAAACATGTGTTATCCTGGTTGACTTGACTGGAATAAAATAGGCACTCTTGGTCAACTTGTCCACTATAACCCATATGCTTTCATTTCCACTATTCGACCTTGGAAACCCGTCTATAAAATCCATGGATATTGAATCTCATTTCCATACTGGAATCTCTAAAGGTTGAAGCAATCTACTTGGCTTCTGTTGTTCGGCCTTCACTTGCTGACAGTTAACACACTGCTTAACCCACAAGCCAACATCCCTCTGTATACCTTTCCAATAGAAGCTTCTCTTCATATCTCGGTACATCTTGTCCCTCCTAGAAGAATCGTAAACTTGGATCGATGACATTCTTCTAGAACTTCTCTCCTTAAGTTCTCTACATTCGGAACAAATAATCGTCCCTTCTTTGTCACCATCCGTTTTGGTCAAGACTATAATCCTTCGTATCATCGATCTCTGATCCTACCTCAAGCCTTCAAATCCTCTCGGCTAACTCTAGATCTTCTCTCTGGTTAGAAGTTATACTTACGATCATACTGGTTGAACTTTCGAACAAGACAACACGGTAGTACCCTGACTGGAACTAGCAGTAGATCTCAACTGCACACCACAACTGGCCAAGGCTTCCAGATCCTTCCATTCTGCCAACATAGCCAACGCAACATTTTGATATTTTCTACTGAGAGCATCTGCTACCTTATTTCCTTTTCCAGGAGTATACTCTATACCGATCATAAGCAGCCAAAAACTCCAGCCGCCTCTGCTGCCTCATATCCAATACCTTTTGAGAGAATAATATCTTAAAAAATTATGGTCGGTAAACAAATTAAATCTCTCCCCCAAGAGATAATGCCTCCAAATACTCGAGGAAAAAATCACCGCAGCCAACTCCAAGTCATGGGTGGGACATCTTTCTTCGTACGGTCTTAGCCGTCTAGACACATAAGCAATAACTTACCCTTCTACATTAATACTACTCCCAATCTGGTTCCACATGCATCACTGTATACTACCAACCCTTGGTTTCCATTTGGAACTACCAACACTGGAGCATTGGTCAACAAATTCTTTAACTTAAGGTACCCTTCCTCACATTTGTCAGACCAAATAAACTTCACATCCTTTCGAGTTAACTTAGTCAGAGCGCTGTTATCCGTAAGAAATCCTTATGAATCTCCAATAAAAGCCAGCAATTTCAAGAAAACATCGTTCATCATCTCTGGTCTCTTCCAATTGTTCACAGCTTCGATCTTACCTGGATCGATAGACAATCTATTCTCTGAAACCACATAACTAAGAAACTTAACCTCTTTCAGAAATGACACTTGAAAAACTTCTCCTTTAGATGATTCTACCTCTGTGTTTCTAGCACAACTCTAAGATGACCTTCATCCTCTCTCTCATCCTTAGAGTATACCAAAATGCATCTGTAAACACCGACATGAATCTATCCAAATACACTCGAAAGACTTGATTCATCAAAGACATAAAGAAAGCAGGTGCATTCATCAATCCAAATGGCATCACTAACCACTCATACGAACCATATCTAATTTGAAATATTGTCAAAGGAATGTAATCCTCCGCCACTCTTAACTGATGGAACCCTATCACCAAATCCAATTGGGAAAATACCTTGGCTATACTCAATTGATCCAATACTTCATCTATCCTCGATACAGGGTGCTTATTCTTGATCGTCCTTTCGTTTAACTTACGATGGTTGATGCACATCCATAACGACCCATCTGATTTCTTCATAAAAACCGCGACCAGTCCCCAAGGCAAACTGCTTGGTCTAATAAAATTTCTTTCCTCAAGATCCACTAGCTGCACCTTCAATTCCTTCATCTTCGTCGGGTCATCCTGCTAGGTGATCTACTCACAGGTTCAGCTCCAAGCACAAGGTCTATCCAAAAATCAACAGCTCATTTCGGTGGTAATCCCATAGCCGACTCAAAGGCATCAGTAAATTCCCATACTACTCAAACCTGATTAAGCCCTTCTCCAACCTCCATGGCACTTAATAAAGCTTAAACACTCCTGCTAGAATTTTCCACCGATAAGATGATTCGATCGTGACTATCTGGGTGTCTCAACAATATTTTTCTATCATGGAAAAATATCCTAACCTTATACTTACCCAACCAAACCATACCCAAAATGATTCAGAAATCTACAAAATCTAAAACATACAGACTGCATGCAAACTTATGACCTAACAAATCAAGTTCTAACTGGTCACATCTCATCCTTAGAGTTTCATACGCTCCTATTGGATTCGTATCCCTTAGGGAAGCAACAAGGTAAGTGGGTTCTATGCATAATCTATCAACCAAATCTTATGAAATAAATGAATGTAATGCATCAGTAACAAATAGTGCCCTAACTGGTATACTCTAAATCGAAAGCATACCTTCCATCATAGTTTTTCCTTTCTCCGCTGTAGTAGGCCTAGAAGAAGATGGTGGTCCAACAGCAAAAACCTTCCCTCTGTCTTCCCTGACTAGCTCTGAACACTAGTTCTTGTAATGCCAAACTTAGTCGCAGTTGAAGCATTTCACATTCTTCTTCTCTACAGGCGTTTTCCCTTTGCATGTCCAGCACTCGTGAGCATAATGACCCTCTTATCACACTAAATCACACCAAATCAGCATTTTCCTTCTTGGCAGAGTCCCTTTTAACACCCGATATTTTTATAACATTATTTACAATAATTAATTGGGTGAACTAAATAAAACAATATGGAGATTAACAGGTGGAGATTTGTTAAAGATTAGGGTAGTCATGCCATGTTAGCACATTAAATAAAATAAGATAACCTAAACAAAGGTGTTTGGAAATGACAAGGGAAAAATGGGAAAGTAGGAGGGGATTTTACCCTAAACGCGTAGGAATGAAACTCACTTTCATTTTCATTTTACTCAAACTAAAATTTCCTAAGGCCGACCACCATTTTTATTCTCAAAGAAAAGACTAAAGCTAGGATTCAAAAGAATGAGGATAATCAACTAAATCAACATCAGATCTCACATCTATAATCTCAAAGCTAAGGTGAATAATTATTACATCCTAATTTCTTTTAGTTTTCGGTTTTAAGATTAGATCCAAAATGATTTTGCAAGTATATTCCATGTTTTGATGATTAAAATTATATATGTTGTTAATGGATTATATATGTTCATGTTAGTTTTTATGATATTCTTGACATAAAAACTTTATTTAATAACATCCAAATGCCTTGAAAATATAAATATAGGTCAGAAATGATATTTTAGAGATGGGTTTTGATTTTCATAATTTTCTAAATTAATATAGATTTTATATTAATTTTCTAATGAAGAAAATTATTTATTACGTTATAATTATTTATGGCTAAAATAATGATTATTTGGGTTTGAAATTTTATATGTTGTAAACGTAATAAAATAGATTTTTTAGTATTTTTTTAAGATTTTTCCTAAGTGTTTTGATGAATATATAAAATTATTTAAGATATGGGACTTAAATGTTTTATATATTTAATTAAGGAGAAGGGCATTTTGTAAAATAAAATGATTATTTAATTATTTTTTTAAATAACGATAGCACATTTCTGAAAGTTAATTGTTAACCAATTAAAATTTGACAAACAAATGCAGGTTAGTAGAAAAGATTTCTTTTTCAAGTTAAAAACAAAGAAATCAATTTTTTTACATGTTCAGCCTTTACGGCAGTAAACCTTCCGACCCAAACTTTCCGACAAGGTCTAGAGGTTCAAAGCTTTCGACGATGACAAACCAATGCATATGGTATCAAGCTACTTGGTACCTAATGAATTAGACAAAGTCGAAGGCTTCTAAGTCAAAAGGTTGATGGCTAAAGAGGTTGGGGTATGTTTGTTATATAAACTAAAAGCTTTCACTTGCTTTGCTCTCGAATAAGTGCTTTCGACTAGGTCAAAATGTTTAAAATAAAGGTTTTAAACCTTTTGACGCATTCGAAAGATTACTGCCGCTTTATAAATGTTTTGTTTTGAACCTTTCGACAAAGACGAAATGATCAGTTGTTTTAAAAGCTAGCCACTTCTCCATGCTTTCGAAGGAAGCTTTCGACTTAGGTGATTTTCCCTTGGTTTAAAATTGAAGTAAAACCTAAAGCTTTCGAAAGAGTTGTTTTAACGGTTATGTTTAAAGCTTTCGAAGCAGAACTATCGATAAAGTCGAAAGTTCGCTTCCAATGGTTTCGAAAGGTTTTAGTTGAATGATTTCGAAAGGTTTAGTTTAATGGTTTCGAATGGTTTATTAAATGGTCTCGAAATATTTTAGTTGAATGATTTCAAAAGGTCTAGTTCAATGGATTCGAAAGGTTCAAATGGAAAGTTTTCCAAGGTTTTATAAGGCAATGTTTTAAAGTGGTAAAGAAGGATGTCCAAAGTTATATAGGTATTGAATGGTTTTCTTTTCAATGGGTTTGAAAGGTTTGGAGAATGGTTTCAAAAGGTTTAAAGAATGATGTCTAAAGGTTTGATATTGGTTTTTGAAAGACATGATTTCGAAGGTTTAGAAAGAGGTTCTTTCAAATTGTTAAATGTTTTCATCAACTAAATTTTGAGTAAAGAATATATACATATATATGACAGGTGATATGATTTTGAGTAAAGTATAAAGATTTTATATTTTTCCTTGTTTAAGTTTGTTTAAAGGTTCTAAATCATTTTTAAAATGTTCAAGGAAAATTATGGGAGGGAATCCTTAAGTGAAAATGACTCAGATATTAGAATACCAGATGGAACTAGTAGGGGGTCGCACCCTATACATCAGCTAATAGCCCCAACTAATTGTTGGTCCAAAATTCCAATGTGTAGGGCTTTGTCACAAGTAGACTCAAATTATGATTACACAACGAAAGGAAAATATGTATGTATATAGATAGGTTATTGGTGAGCTCGAAAAAACATTAGGATCGAGAAGACCTGAGAGATGATTTAGTTATGGATAGACCGTTCAAAAGTGAAGTATTTAATAGATAGTTAAGGAAAGACCGTCCAGATGGGAAATGTTTAGTAGATAGTTATGGATATAATCTAGAAAAAGAAAATCTAACGGGTGTTAGGTTAATTTTGATTATATTGTCTGGTAGGCTCGAGCCAGCCAAAGGTTAAAAGTTATCCAAACAAAACTTGTGTGTTTGAACAGATAGTCATTATTACCTGATATTTATGTATGTTTACATAATGATTCCTTTACAATATTCAACCATTGTGGATGAACGAGCATAGTATATAGTTTTATAACAGGTTTTGCAAAGATATGTTTTAAAAGGATGTTAGTGAGGGGAACCCCGTTCCGTTAAGTGTCGTGATCACACTTAACATTGTTATTCCAGAATATTACACACCAGGTTTTATGTCTGACTCGAAGTTTATGTTTTCCCCATAAACTCTCAGGTGCTCAAAATTAATTTGAGTAGGCAGAGGGAGTAAGGCCTTTTTCAGGTTTTAGTAGGATGATAAATAAGCTACTGGAGGCATGCAGTAGGTAAATGGATAGTTATTTAGGAGTTAAAGTTCTTGTTATGTTTTGTTGGATTTTCTGCTGTGTTTTTTGTACCAGGTCTATTATGACCATATGACTCTGATCAGCCAAGGGGGTATCTTCATATAACGCTCTTGGCATATTTTGTAATTATTATGTTTAATCTTTGCCTAGGAACAATTTGGGATTATGTGTCGTAAATGTGAACAATTGATTTTGAAATGTAATGAAGTAAAAGTTGTTTTTGGAATCTGTGATTTATTTCATATTCAAGTGCTTCTGATATTATTGGTACCACTAACATAACCATATTTAGTCATCGGAAGCTAATATTATAGATGACTGCAGCATCTGTAGCGCTTAGTTTTGAGCCTCTAGATACGGGATGTTACATCTTGTTATCAGAGCATGTCGTATGAAATATTTAAAAATATGATTTTTGAAAACATAATCCTTAGAAATTAGAGTTAAGATTGGGATATGGGATAACGTTGTAATAAGTGCTTGTATTTGTTATATTATATATAAGTATATGTTATCTCTCTGGACTCCTAACTTAGTTAGGCTATTCATGTATCTCATGAAGTTTGAATACAGATACAGATGAAAGAACAGGCAGAGTAAATCTTGGAGGATATAGCACCACCACTAATGGAATTGCCCGGCTAAACACTAGGTGAGGTCCTGATCAGGCAAAAGCTAAAACTGTTGGTGCAGGAGTTCCCCAGATGGATATGGGAGCAATGTATCAGTTCTTTGTAAACGTGATGCAAGCGGGAAAGTCGGAGTTGTCGTAGGTAATGCTGCTAGAAGTGGAGCTCAAGAAGTTCCGATGGTCAATCAGTATGCTAACTTGAGTAGGGATTATACTAGGCTTTGAGGGTAACCGTTTATTGGTACTGAGTATGCAATACGAGAGAATCTTTGCTGACTTAGGTTTGAATGATGCATAGAAGAGGAGACTGGCTTCGAGGTAGATGTAGAGAGCTATTCTATTCCGGTGGAATACTGTTGCTTCTGGAGTTGATTAGGAAACCATAAATTGGGAGGAGTTTGGGAGGAGTTTTTCAGAAAGATTTATGTATGTAATGGCACAGTCGACGTTGGTGAGGAAGTTGCAGAGTTGGAAAAAGGAGATATGTCCATTTTGGGAGTATGTAAGGAAGTTCGAGGAGTTGGCTCAATATGGTTATGCTTTGGTAGACATCGTGATCAGGTAGAATAAAAAGTTTATAAAGGGCTTGAGGCCAGAGTTGATAAGTGCCACTTTGCCTCATTTAAGAGATTCCAGTGATGTAGTGGTTGAAACGAAATCAAGGCAAGAAGAGGCATTGGCTTGCTTGAGGAAGAAGATGAAGGAGGTCCAGATGGGACAGGGATAGAAAAGGAAGTTTTTTCACAAGAAGAATGCTCAAAAGGGAGGATCACAGAAGAAAGGAAAGGCTGAAGTAGTTTGCTAAAAATGCGATAAGAAGGAACACCATGCTAATGAGTGTCGTACCGGAAATGGAAAAGGAAAAGGGAAAGAAGTTGTTGGAAAGAAGAATGTTAGATGTTTTAATTATGATCAGATCGGTCATTACAAGAACAAATGCCCTAAGCCTGCTAGAGATGCAAAGGGACAAATGTATTCACTGGAGCCCGCAACTCCAAGGCCAGTTGTGTAGAAAAAAGGAAAGGCTGTTCTGGGAGGCTCGCTGCAAGTTCACGGTATGTCTGTTAGCGTTCTAATTGATACTGAAGCATCTCATTCTTTTATTTCGTAATGTTTGGTAGATCGGCTTAACCTAGAACCCTCATACTTAGTTACTTTCTAAGGGTTGCAAATCCGATAAAAGGGCATGCAATACTTTGGATGAGGTGTGACCATTTAGAATTTGATTTGTTAAGCCATACTTTTGATTGCTATTTGCATGTGTTTAACTTTGTGGGATTTATGATTATCTTCGGGATGGATTGGTTAAGTAAATATGTTGCTATGGTATTTTACCATGATAGGAAAATATCACTTAGTCACCCGGATTATAGTGATCAGATATTTTGTACTGTAGAGAACCCTACGTGTGAAGTGAATGCTTTATTGGGTATTATGGAGATGGAGGATGAGTTTCATCAAATCTTTGTAATAAGAGAATTCGCTGATGCATTTGAGCCAGTAGCTGGACTACCACAAAACAAGCCATAGAGTTTCGAATTGATTTGGTGCCCGGAGTGGAGCCGGTGAGTATGCCACGGAGCAGGATGACACCTACAGAGATGAAGGAGTTGAAGGTACATTTGGTGGATTTGGAAGACAAAAAATTTATCCTACCAAGTAGTTCATCTTTGGGGGAAGCCGTAGTGTTTGCTAAGAAGCCGGACGGATCGTTAAGGCTGTGTATCGATTATCCTAAGTTGAACTAGAAGATGATAAAGAACTGATATCCATTGACGAGGATTGACTATTTGTTTGATTGATTAAGTGGAGCCAAGGTATGTTCTCAGCTGGATTTGGCGATAGTATTTCATCATCTTAGAGTGGCTGAGGATAGCATTCCTTTGACGGCGTTTAGCACAAGGTAGGGATCGTACGAGTGGTTAGTTATGTAGTTCGGACTAACTAATGCACCGACATTCTTTATGAATCCGATGAATAGAATTTTCCGAGTGCACTTGGATAGATTTGTGTTGGTCTTCATGGATGACATTTTGACACACTCTTAGGATGAGAAGGAGCATGAAGTTCATCTTAGAGTTGTGCTCGAAACATTGAGGGAGTATCAATTGAAGGCTAATTTTTTGAAGTGTCGTGTTTGGAAGAAGGATGTGAAGTTCCTTGGTCATGTCATCTTAGAGAAAGGTTTATTTGTAGATCCGACTAAGATTGTGGCAGTGAATAATTGGAAAAGACTCGAAGTAGTGACCGAGATTAAGAGCTTTCTTGGATCGGCTGGATATTATCGAAGGTTTATAAAGGATTTTTCACGGGTAGCTGCACCGATGACTAAGCTTACATGAAAAGATGTGAAGTTTGTATGGACTAATAAGTGTAAGGAAGCATTTCAGAGCTTGAAATACTTATTGACCCATGCACCGGTGTTAGTGGTTCCGAAGGAGATCAAGATTTAGTTGTTTATACTAGTGCATGTGGAACTGGATTGGGAGCTATGTTCATGCAAAGAGGTAAAGTGATTACTTTTGTTTCTAGATAGCTCAGACCACATGAAGTAAGGTATCTTGTAACGACCCGTAATTTCGCTACTTCGGAAATGAAAGATTTCATTCGTTTTAAATTTAAAAGGAACTTAAATCTTAAATAAAGATGTTAAATATAATAGATAATAAGGATGAAATAATATATACTTATAATTAATAAATTATAAATTATAAATTTGAATTTTAGGACAAATCAGCAAAAGTTAAGCTTTGTTAATAATAAATAAAGGCTGAAATAAATAGGTTTAAATATTTAATTGGAAAATTAAATCTTATTAAAAACACCTAATAAAGATAATAAAATTATATTAAAAGATATAAAAACATGATAATAATCATTTTACAAAAATAACCAAAAATTTGCCACTTTTTGTCAGTTTTACATACACTGTAAAATTTAATATTTTTTATATTAATTAAATATGTTTTTTAAATATAAAGAGATATGTTTTAATTTATTTAAAGAAGTCATTTTAAATTGTAGTTACTTCAATATATAGCTTAACAAAAACGTCAAATGTTGACTGTAAAATTTGTCGGAAAAAACACCGTTTTCAACCAAACAAGTTGTTGCAACTTGATGCATTTTCTAACATATAAATACAAGTTTACAAACTTTTAGAGCAATAAAAGAAAAAAGGAGTTTACTTTTGAAAAGTTTAAATAAATGTATGAAAAGTGAAAAGACATGATTTGACTAATTAAATTTTATTTTAAATCTTTATAAATAACATCATTACCTTACTTCTCATCTCATTAGTGAGATGTTAAGCTTATACATAGAAAATGAGAAAAAATTTATGATTTAACAATTACAAACCATAAGAAGGTAACACCTCTTCACCACTTAACACATTCTTCCATAACCATCATTTCATATATTAAATGCAAATCAAATCAAAGCTAATCAAATTTCAAAAGTAAACAAGGCTATTTGTGTCATTTACCACTAAAATCTTCAATATAAATACAACCTCAATCTATTCATTTTCACTTCACTTTCATTCTATAAAATTTACAAAATCTTTCTCTACTTCCTCCATTCTTCCTTCTACCTCCAAGCCATCACCACCACCTCATCAAAACCTAGCCACACCATTACCTAAATCACCTTACCCCTCTCCAAAATCACCTACCCATCCTTAAGTCTTCATAACCAAGCCCAAAAGCACCAAACCTGTGCTCCCACACCCATCTACACGCACCCAAAAGCCAATACTCCACCTACCCGAGCTTCCTAGACCACATACCCACCTCAAAACCCACATACCCAAGCACCTACAAGCAATACCCAAGCCCAAAGCTACATACCCAAGGCCGTACACTCCATTCCCTTCCAAAAAGGATCACGGCCATATAAAAAAGGAAATAAAAAGAAAATCGAGAGGAAAACAAAAGCAGATCGAAAGGAAAATAAATTAGGGCGAGAATTCGAGATGTTCGGAAAAAGCACATTAGTTCGAGAGGCACGTTAGCTTACAAAAAGATTGACAGAGTGGATGCGAAGGTGAGAAATTCTCATCGCTTTTGAATTTATATTTTGATTATGTTAAAACTATCATATTTATGTCTTTATATCATATGAATGTTTATACCAAATTGATTGTTAATTTGGATGATTGATAGTTTGGTTAGATAATTGAATTGTGATAATATATCCCATTATGATATTATTAGTGAATTTTGGATTTGAAATCATATGTTATATGATTGGTTTAATGGATGTTATGTTAGTGATAAATATGGATATTGGTTATGTTCATTTTGATTTAATAGTCTCTTTGCGATATGAGATATTTTGATAAAATAAGTCTCTTTACAATTAGAATTGAAATTCAAGAAAAAATCAAAGAGAATTTGAAATTTGAAGTGAAACGGGTTTAAAAAGGATAGTTAAATTGAAATTAAAATTGAGATGAATAGTAAAATTGAAATCAATTTTGAAAATTGAAGTTGAGATTAAGATTGAATTGAAGTTTAAATTGAAATTAGATTTGAAATCTAAGTTTTAAATGAGTTTAATTTGAAGTCAGAATTGAAATTGGAATGAAATTAGAATTTAAAATTTAATATTAAAATAATAGAATATAATAATAGAAAGTAGCGAAAATTCTTTTAAAAGCTTTAAAAATTGAAAATATTGATTTAAAATGATTTGTACTGATTTTATAAATGATAAAATTCAATTTGAATAGATTATTTCAAGTATTCAAAAATAAGTTGAAATTAGGTGCGTCGCGCAACGGTAGTTCGCGATTTCGTGAAGAAAAATTCAAATGAATGTATAGAGTGGAATATAGCTCAGAATTCTTTGGGATAAGAAAATTCCAGACTATTATATCCATATCTTCTAAATGAAGAAAGAAAATAATGATTTTGTCTTATAGATTTGGGATTAAGTCAAAATCAATCTTCTAGAAAAATCGCGCCAGTGCATTCAAGTGACCAACAGGAAATCAATTTAGATGAACGTTTTAATTATGGAAAAATATAACGACCCGAAATTTTCGATCTCGAAAGTTACAGATAGTTAGAGAAAAGAAGAAAAGAGATAGAAGAAGAAGAACAGAATCACCAAAGCACAATCTCACATTTGCAGCAGATAAAATATAATATCAATAATATCAGTTTACAAAAGAAAACTGTACTTGTCAAATTACACTTTAATACATCAGAGTTACAACATACACAAACACTGGACAGATACAATCAGCATGTCCCAGATGAACTACAATATCACAGCGGATACACTCCATACGTTCCTGCCATCCAGCTCACCTCCTGAGCTCCAGAACGTCCTTACCTCAAATCAATAATATTCGGTCTGACCCGAGCATTACATCAAAGTAACACCCGGGTCAGGCAGGAAAACAGCGTGAGTAAACCCATCAAACAGGAAATACCAATGCATACAACTATTTTAAAACCCGAGTAACTCGTAACTTATTATGAATTCACAATTTCATATAGACATCACTTATTTCATACATCAAATTCTAAGTAGAAATCTTGGATTAAATGGTCCAATTCATTTAAATCTTTCCATTCCGGCCTATTGGTTTCAGGTATCAATCTATAAAGAATCAAAGTGGTTTCGGGTATGTATTGGTACCCGACCCCGGTCTTTTCGAATCTAATGTCATCTTAACTCAAGTATTTTAGTGAAAACAATTCAAATTTTAAATACAAGATGTCACTGTTTTAACCCAAACATATTATATCATACAGCATCACACATCACATACCAGAGATATCAACTAATCTAAGGCACACAGTATCATTCAATCATTCATAAGCAAGATCAATCAACCATACCATCTCTAATTAATTTAATTAACCACAAATGAATTAAATGAATTACTTTAGTCACTTTTAAATCCTTCTTATTAATTTATTACAAACCAATTAATAAATCTTCCAATAATTATCCATCTTAATTAATCATCCTTGATTAATTATACTTTAATTACATTAATAAATAGGCCTTTAATTAATTTCACAAATTAATTATCCTTAACCATTTACAGTAATTAACCTTTAATTACTCTCATTAATTTCATTAATTAATGATCCTTAATTACGTACTTCCAATGATTAATTAACTATAATTAATTACATTGATTCTTGATTAAATAATTATACTTTAATTAATTACTTCCATTAATCAACCTTAATTAATGATAAACAATAATTACCATTCTGTAATTACTTACCTTAATTAATTAGCTCATATATTAATCCCTTAATTAATTACACCAAGTAATTAATCCTTAATTACTTATACTAATTAATTATCCTTTAATTGCTTCCCATTAAGTAATTTCTTATATTAATTTCATCCAGTAATTTATCCATTAATTACTTACACTAAGTAATTTTACTTATCAATCTCATTAAATATTTATACTTAATCAATTACCAAGTAACTATTTTTAATTAGTTAACAAATTAATTAACTTAAATTAATCACATTCATCTCATTAATTTCAACTGAGAAATTCATTCCCTTGATTACCCCTTTTAATGAAATTAATTAATCTTTAATTACAGATTAATTATTCTTTAATTATAAGTTAATAAACCTTAATTATCAATTAATAAAACTTAACAACAAACTGATTAATACTTAATTAATCAGTTAATCAATTCTTAATAACAATTAATTAACCCTAAATAACAGTTAATTAATCCTTAATTCATTATAGATTAAAAATCTCTAAATTATTAATTAATAAAGCCTAATTATTAATTAATAAAACTTAATTACACATTAAGTACTTTTTAATTACAAGTTAATTAATCGCTAATTACTAATTAATAAATCTTAATAACTTAATCAATTAATCTATAATCATTAATTAATAATCTCTAATTATATAATTAAAAATTCTTAATTACAAATTAATTAACCTCTAAATAATTAACTTATAACTCTTAATTATCAATTTTAAATAAATTAATTAAATCAATTAATACACTTAATTAATTAATTAGTTTTTAATCATTATTAATAAAATTAATTAATTATACTTAATTTCCTTTAATTAATTTAATTAATCTCAAGGTATTAAAACCTTAATTATCTTAAGATAAAACATTATCTTATTAATGCCTTAAACAACATTAAACATTTAAAAACCATTTTATCTTTATAAATAACTTTACTTATTTAAATTATTTATTAAGTTTTGAAATACTCATTCAACTTGATAACTTACCTTTAAATGTTTAAATATTATCAAGTAATAGTTTTAAATCTAGTTTCAATTTAAATTTAAAATCTTCCTTTTATAAAATGTTTAAAATTCCATTTCAGGCTTAAGTTTAAAAAATAGCTTTAGATTTACTTAACAAAATTTAAATTAAACAAATTTCAAATTTCTTAATAAAATGTTAAAGGAAACATTTATATTTTATAAAGAATAGAATTTAAAGAAAACAAGATTTATTTCAAAAATTTAAAACTTACTTTATTTAAATTTAAAACCCGTCTATCACTTGAAAACCCGAGCAAAACTCTTCAACTACCCAATAAAAACACGAGACAACTCACATTCTTCCTGCTTCGAGAAAAATTCAGTCATTCCCGAACTAAAACCCGAGCACGAACATCGTTCATCATCTAGTGACATGTCGTGCATGTGTGCACCTCCATCGGTGAACCACAGCACTTCGACCATCGACGTCGACCTCCATACTTCGTCGGCGATCCTCTCAACCAAACTCGATTACCCAATTCCCTCAATTCGATCAAAAATCGAAAACACACAAAACCCACAAAGCCTAGAAACCCACCTCACTGGAAAACCACTCGCCTTCGACGATCCCTGCCTCGAGAAGCCTTGCCATCCACACTACAACTCTGTCTCGACCTCCAGCTCCTCCAGCATGCCTCGCGATCGCCTTCGATCAAGTCTCGATGTCAAAAATCCCACTGAAACATTAACGACAAAACCAGGGTGTTAAACCCTTCTTCGACACTTTCTGGCCTTAACGGGTAATGAAAAATCATCTCGACAATTTTCTAGCACTCGTCGACAACTCAGCTATCTCCTGCCCGAATATCGAGTCTCCCCTGCCCACCGAATGACGGCAATCGACCCATTTGTCCAAAACGATCAACTCTAGAATACACATCAAATTTTGAACTAAGAATCGAGATATTCACACAAAAATTCATGATTTCCAATTACAAATCCAATCATGCAACCAATTCGAAAATTAAAGTTATACATTTTTGACCTAAATTAAATTTTCACTATTGTTTAGAAATTTTCGAGATAAATATATAATATAAATTCTTGGAATGATTTTTAGTAGTGATGTTGCATGATTTCAAACACTTTTTATTTGCAAATCAAAAGCTAACTATGATTCAATAATGAGATATTGAATTTATTAAGGAATCAAAACCTGTTATCATCACAACAAAGTCTATATTGGATATACACAAGCATTCAATACTCATTACATACATGCATTCATTTTAATCCAAGTACTTCAGCTTAACAGCATGATTTTCATTCATACACCAAATGGAATCCATATTTTGAACTTTTTTTTAAAATATGTTTACTCACCAGAACAGAGACAGAGGACAGAAGCAGATTTTTGTTTCCAGCTTGTTTCCCCGCTGATAGTTGATTTTGAACTTCCTTTTTTTATTGCATTTAAATATGAAGTTGATTTTCCTTATCTAATCCAGGTTGCATTTTAAAATTTTGAGATGTTGAATTTGCCTTTGATCTATTGAGTATGCGACTATATGATTTTTTGTTTGATGATAATAAACATATATATATATATATATTCATTTAAATGTATTTGTTAATATACTATTTTATTTTCACAGATTAAACAAATATTTGACGAATAAAATAAATAATACAGAATTTGAATTCAAACGGATATTTTATTCAAACAAATATTTATTACAATTTTTGTATAGTACAAATTTCAAGCTTACAAATTTGATTACATTACGATACACATTTACATTTGCCCTCACTACATGTCACTCATTCACTCAACTCATATTTATCTTTAACTTCATTCCACTATGAATCCAACATCTGAGCAATCTGTAGAAATATACATTGACGCGGTAAAATTGAAAATAAATTATTTTTGCAGTATAAAATAAAATGTGGGTTATAAAATAATATTTGCCTCGGTTATTTGGGTTGTTCGTCATCATTTAAATTCAAATTCATCATACACAAACAGCTTGTGACATGCACAGTGTATCACTGTACATGCCACAAGGCCATGCATACCGATATATACACTTGGTAAAATTACTGGGACAGGTGAGCACAGGTCAAACCCAAAATGCCGGGTTCAACTCAAGTGCAATAAAAATAATGTCACAATATCAGCACAAGGTCAAACCCGAGCTTTAAGCTGGATTCAACTCAGGTGTGATTTCAAAAATCAAAATGAAGTTCAAAGTGAATCAAACTAAATTGAAGCAAATACCAAATCAGTACAACATAACTATAGAATGCACATTCAAGTGCGAGCTTGGATGAGCAAGTGTCGACCAAGAAAAATTGACAAACAACAGCAAAATGCAAATGAATTCAGTTGTCAATGCAATGCAAGACCAAATCTAAACCAAACTACGCAAGCTTAAAAACCGGTGGACATAACAAGTGCAGCCTCTACATGAAGTATACAAGCTAATGAACTCCAAACAAAATCCAAAGGCAAGTGGAATTGACCACACAAGGAAATGCATCAATACCAAAGTATAACCACCACGACTCAATTAAAAAAGTCAGGCAATGTCAAAGATCATAACAATGCAAAACTTCCAGATGAAGCTGTTAATTATAGAACCATATGTGCACAAGCTAGGCTACTACATGACGCAGCAGATTCAAAGTGAAAAAACAGTGGCAAATGCATATACATCAATGTGGACACATGTACACAATGCTACAACAATGACTAATACAAGAAAAACTCAAACCAACCATGAAATGCAAGCATGATCAGACCAGTGAAGACATGAACAATGCTTGAACTCAAGTCAGTGACACAGCCTCAACAATGAAATGGCCATGTTCAAAACAACCATACATGAACACTTGCAACAGAAGAAGGGAAGAGTACAGGCAAAATGAAAACAGACTAAAGGAATCACAGTGCAGTGAACATTACAAAAATACAACACATATATACATACATAGATGTATGTATACACATGGCAGTAAACACAAATGGCCAGAGTCGAGCACAAAGTGACAGCAACCACCAGATTATCAAAAATTCCAAAATGGCTAAGCATTGAAAATGCTATAGTTATAGTCAAAGCCGTGGGTCAAAAATCAAAGCCAATACACAAAGAAAATGCAAAGTCGAAGTTAGGTGAAGTCATGAAACAGCAGCTACATGAAGATCAACTGCAAGTGGATATGACCATCAAGCCGCAAGTCAATCAAATTCAAAGTACCAAAAAAAATCACATAGCAGTTTTCACAAAGTCAACACAATCAAGACAATCCAGATTGAACAACAAAGTGCACAAGAGCAAGGTCGAAAGTGCTATCAGGGATGAACATAAAAAATGGACAGAGTCGAAGCACACAGAAACAAAAGTCGATCAAGGAAGTCAAACAAGTATATAGGTCAGTGAAAGGCTGAAGTCATCAGAACTTCACGTAAGCCAAAACCAGTTCAATATCGAAGAAACAGATTAAAGTCAGAGCCTTGGCAATTAAGGAATCGAACCAAGTCAGAAATCAAAACCGTGTTATTCAAGTAAATTGAAAAACTCATAGATCAACCTCATGCATTAAAACAAAATCGAATGGCCGAAATAAATCAAGTGACGAATTCAAATAAATGTATACAAATGAAAATCAAGGATCTCAAATCCTATATAAACAAGTAACATCATCGGCAATTCGATATCGAGTTCAACAAAGCAAATCAGAAGAAGAAAAAAGGAAAATTTACATACCAAATCAAAGTCAGACTCGATCAAGGAGGAGGAGCCACGAATGAATCAATTGAAGTAAGTGATCGAAGCACCAGCCATTAATTTAAGCGGCGACTTCACAAAGCCCTAATTTCAGAGCTAAGAGGAACGAACGAAAGAAAGAACAAGGCCATTGTTAAACAAAGGAGCGGACCGAATAAATAAAGAAAATAACATTGGGTCGGTCCTTTCTTTCTTTAGTATTGGTTTATATTAAAAAGGAATAATTAGAGTTTAATTTTTTTTAAATTGTTGTTTTTGTATTTTCTACTTTAAACCATTGTAATTACTAGTCGTGTGACTAGGGGACAAACTACGTGGCGTAGTTTGAGAATTCGCAACTTAGTGGCTGAGTTGTGGCAGCATTTTGAGCGTAGAGTTAGGTTAGTCAGCGGCGGGTTTCGCGAGTTTACGTGTGTAAGCGTGTGATTACTTAATTTCTAGTAGAAACCTTGGGGGCGGCACGTAGGCAGGGTTTTGCCGAAGCTGGGTAAATTCTGTGTCTTTCTATTTCTGCATTTATTATTCTGCTATTATCTGTGCTGCTATTATTTTGATATATCTGTGTTGAAATATTTTTATAAGCTTCCGCAATAATTTTATAATTAATAGCAGCACCCTATTCACCCTCTTCTTGGGTGAAATCGATCCTACAAGTGGTATCGGAGCTAGGAATAAAAGTCAGCTTTTGTTTTTAGAAATTTGATTTTTTTTTCAAAAATCAATTTTTGTTTTAAAAAGTTGAATTTTCAAAATGGCTTCTTTTAATAATGCTTTTGCTGAGGGTCAGTCCATAGTTAGGCCACCAATGTTCAATGGTGAATACGCCTACTGAAAAAATAGAATGAAATTTTTTTAAAAAACCATTGACGCTTGGAACATTGTTGAGACAGTTTATAGAGCACCAACTGTAATTATAAATAATTAGGAAATAAATAAACCAAAGGATCAATGGACAGATCTAGAAAATAAGTTACAGAATTCTAATGCCAAAGCTATGAATTCGATTATTTGTTCATTGGATCAATTTGAATTTAATCGTGTCTCACATTGTCGAACTGCACAGGAAATATGGCACACACTCGAAGTGAATCACGAAGGAACGTCGCAAGTCAAAGAATCTTGCCTTGCCATGCTAAGCAACGAATACGAAAATTTCACAATGGCCAAGGAAGAAAATGTCAAAGAGATGTACGAACGACTTTCCAATATTGTATACAAATCAAAAGCTCTCGGAAAATCATACACAGAGTTGGAGATAGTCCGAAAAATCTTCAGAGTCCTTCCACGAAATTTTGAAGTAAAAGTGACTGCCACTCAAGAATCGAAAGATTTAAAACAAATCAAAGTTGAAGAACTTATCGGAAATATCACCACTTATGAGCTAGAAATGAAATTCAAGGAAGAGCGTGAAGGAGGTGACACTTGAAAGAAATCAATAGCTCTAAAAGGAACAACAGAAAGTGATGGTAAAGATGATGATGATGGAGTAGCAGAATTGGAGCTGATAATAAAGAAATTCAAATGGTGGAATTACAAATACAAAAATCCAGCTCTAAATCATAAATTGAAAAGCATAATAGTCAAAGCACTAGACAACTCAGACGAACAGAAGATCATCTGTCATAAGTGCAACCAAACCGGACACATCAAGCCCAATTGTCCTCAAAATTGACGCAACTTTGAAAAGAAATCAAAAAGGAGAAGTTTTGCAGCCACGTGGAATACAAGTGATGAAGATAATCAAAGTGCTAGCAGTGAGAGTGAGAAAGCAGATATGTGCCTTCAAAGTAATATAACTGATAGCAACGATGACGAACCAAGCGAGGCATCAATACCTGTGCAGTTGAAGCGCTCGGCAGATTCAAAGCGGTGGAGGTGCAAAAAGTCATAACGGGGATATAGCGAGGATATAGCGGATGGCTCTAAAATAGCATGTAAAACTCGTACTTAATGTTTTTACAAATATACAAATGGTAATTAAATGAAAAATTATCATTCAATTGAACTATAATTAATACATAAATAATTTTAAACAAAATACATGTGTGAATATACTTTAAATAACATAAAACTGTCATATAACATAATTGAATTTAGTAGAATATTAGAGTATTTTCATTTATGAAAATATATTAAAAATTAAATCAAATAAATTAGTTTCATAATTTTTATAATGTATAAATCCAATTTTTTAATTCATTTTATTAAAGAAGATATAGCGGAAATAGCAAAATATAGTGGAAACAACGGGATATATCGGACATAGCGGAGATTAAAGCGGAAATGGCATATTTGGGGGCTATATGGAAAAATCGTAGCGGTAGAAATCCGCTATGGGATATAGCGAGTAATAGCGGGGCATTAACTACACAGATCAAAACTCACTCACTCAGAATTACTTATATATTTCCACGAAGTAAATGGCTGTTTTGAACGACTTAGGGAGAAGTTTTCCAAACTTGAACCACAAAAAATAATTTGATAGATTTAAATGATCAACTTGAACAACTAGTTAAAAACTATCAAAATAAGTGCCCAAAGTGTGACAAGTGTCCAACATTTGAAGAAGAAACTAAAAAATCAGAAATTAATATAAAATCACTTGAAAATGAAATTCTGATTTTAAAAGAGAGTGAAAATACTAGGAGAAAGAACTCTATTAAAAAGTGCACACAATTATTAAACGAAAATGAATCTCTCAAAACACAAGTCCAACAACTGTCAACAACTTTAGATAAATTTTCAGAAAGTGAAAAATCGTTGAATATGCTATTAGGGAAGCAAACTGTTAATACAGTTAGACAAGGACTTGGATATAATCAATCTGAAAATGTTAGAAATGAAATTAATCAAGTCAATTCAATCTGCACAATTCGTAGAAAATTTGGACACGATCAAAACAATTGTTGGTATAGACCCAAACACGTGGAAACTATATCAATTTGGGCTCCAAAAGGCACAAATATAAAATCTCTCAAAGTTAAACAAATCTGGGTGCCGAAAGGATCATACATAAATAGTTTTGGGTCTCCACAAAATTATTTTTCAAAATATTCTGCCACTAACAATCATGTACATATAAAAACAAATGGGTCACAAAAATCTTTCATCATGTAGGTGTGGTGGCAGGCTAAGGAACAACAATAGTGTTACTTAGATTCTGGCTGTTCCAAGGACATAACGAGCGTCAGGGCAAAGTTCCTTAGCCTAGCATAAAGGTGACAGAATCACAATGGACAACAACGAAAAATATCGTAAAGGTAAAACAGGTAATGGTATATTTATTTGAACGATATATTAAATGTGATAATCTGCACTGTAATCTAAATTAAGTCAGCCAATAATGTGATGATGAAATAATGATGATTTTGATTCTGACTTATTCAAAATTGTTCGCCAATTATATTTTTATGCCAAGAACACTATAAAAATCTGCAGAGTCTTTGAATTACTTCATACATATTAGTTTGGATTAATAATAGTGTTTTATTGGATGATAATACATTTGATTATTTTACGGCTGACTCTATATTCACGGTTTTGGATTTATTTACACGGCTTTAATTAAAATTCAAGAGAATTTCAAAAGTTGTTGTTAAAAATGATTTTGAGATATTTTGTTGCACAACTCGTGATCTGGTTTGAAACATTCAAAAAATGATAATTTCGAGTGAAAGAGAAATTCAGATGCAGATTACACTAGTGATCGAGTTGATAGAAAAATTACTGGTGGAACGTGATTTTTGTTGAGACATTTAGTAACTGCATCATTTTTCAAAGAAAATATCTGCATATTTTTCATTTCAAATAATTTTCGAATAGCAGAAATTTTTTCCTCATAAAACCCTTCTGGAAAATCATCTTTGACCTTGTTTTCAGATTGGCCATTTTTAGAAAAATTGATTTTATAATTATTTTTGAATTTAATTTTTAAATTATAACATTGACTAATCTGACCCCCTACTAATTATCAAAAAGATAAATAGTGATTGAAAAAAGTGATGAGTGTTGATATTTATCATATATTATGACTCGAGACGGTATAATTAGTAAATTTCTTTAGAAATTTAAACAAGAGGTATAAAAAAATTTGTTGGTAAAAATTCCATGACCATCTCTATTTCTATCATATTTCTAACGACCATCACTCATCAAAATTCAATATAGTTTGTCAATATGTGGTACTTTAAACAGGAATCATTTGTTTTTCGTTTCACATTTTTAATAAAAATAATAATAATAATATTAATAATATTAATAATAATAAAATCCAAAGTATTCACTCTCATTTAAAAGTCCTCACGGTTATGCATGGGCGAAGTACTTGGAATTTGTTATGCGCTTCCATGCTCATTTAAAAGTCCTTACGGTTATGCATGTATGGAACGCATTTCAAAATTGATTTTTTAAATAAACAAGTTGATTCTAATCCCATTTAAAAGTCCTCACGGTTATACGTGGTTAGAAGATACTTGAATTCATTTTTTTAAAATAAAATCGGAACACTACTAATCTCATTTAAAAGTCCTAACGGTTATGCATGGTTGGTAGATATTCAAATTCCTAATATAAATATACCATAAATAGACACAACTGTATGATTTTATATGATGATATCATTTCCCATCATTCTAAAAGTGGAATATGCCCCTAACATAGTATTTATGATTTTTGTTTGATTTTTTATTGAAATTTAATATTTATATTCGATTGAGTTTTAATGTTGTATTAATATCTATCACTTTATCTCTATTTTTTTTCCTAACACTATTACTCTTTTGCTGATAAAAAAAGGGGAGGAGAAAAGTTAAGATTTTGTCAAATAAAATCAAGCAAAGGTCAAATATTTTCTATTAGCATCTAAGCTCATTTGCATATTTTTAATTGTATGCATATATGAAGGGGGAGCTTTATATAGAGAGGAAGCATTCAAATAAGAGGAGCAAATTGAATAATCAAATACATTTGACATATTCAAAATCTTAAATATATGTTAGTTATCATGAAAAGGTGAAGATTGTTGAATATGCGATTATATGATTTTTGTTTCATGATAATAAACATATATACATATATATATTCATTTAAATGTATTTGTTAATATACTATTTTATTTTCACAGATTAAATAAATATTTGACGAATAAAATAAATAACACAGATTTTGAATTCAAACGGATATTTTATTCAAACAAATATTTATTACAATCTTTGTATAGTACAAATTTGAAGCTCTCACTATATGTATACAATTTCAATTACAATAAAAATTTGATTACATTACAATTCACATTTACATTTGACCTCACTACATGTCACACATTCACTCAACTCGTATATATCTTCAACTTAATTCCAATGTGAATCCAGCATCTGAGAAATCTGCAGAAATATACATTGACGCAGTAAAACTGAAAATCAAATATTTTTGTAGTATAAAATAAAATGTGGATTTTGAAAATAATATTTGCCTCAGTTATTTGGGTGGTTCATCATCATTTAAATTCAAATTCATCATACACGAGTAGCTTGTGACATGCAAAGTATATCAATGTACATGCCATAAGGCCGTGCACACCGATATATACACTTGATAAAATTACAGGGACAGTTGAGCATAGGTCAAACCCAAAACGTCGGGTTCAACTAAAGTGCAATAAAAATAATGTCACAATATCAGCACAAGGTCAAACCCGAGCTTTAAGCTGGATTCAACTCAGATGTGATTTCAAAAATCAACATGATGTTCAAAGTGAATCAAACTAAATTGAAGCAAATACCAAATCAGTACAAAACAACTACATAATGCACATTCAAGTGCGATCTTGGATGAGCAAGTGTCGACCAAGCAAAATTGACAAACAACAGCAAAATGCAAATGAATTCAATTGTCAGTGCAATGCAAGACCAAATCTAAACCAAACTTCCCAGGCTTGAAAACCAGTGGACAGAACAAGTGCAGCCTCTACATGAAGTATACAAGCTACTGAACTCCAAGCAAAATTCAAAGGCATGTGGAACTGACCACACAGGGAAATGCATCAATACCAAAGTATAACCACCACTGACTCTATTCAAAAAGTCAGGTAATGTCAAAGATCAGAACAATGAAAAACTTCCAGATGAAGCAATTAATTATAGAACCATATGCGGACAAGCTAGGCTACTACATAACACAGCAGAATCAAAGTGAACAAACAGTGGCAAATGCATATACATCAATGTGGACACAGGTACACAATGCTACAACGATGAATGATACAAGCAAAACTCAAACCAGCCAAGATATGCAAGCATGATCAGACCAGTGAAGACATGAACAATGCTCGAACTCAAGTCAGTGACATAGCCTCAACAATGAAATGGCCATGTTCAAAACTACCATACATGAACACTTGTAGAGAAGGGCAGAGTACAGTCAAAATGAAAACAGGCTAAAGGAATCACAGTGTAGTGAACATTACAAGGAAATACAACACATATATACGTACATAGATGTATGTATACACATGGCAGCAAACGCAAATGGCCAGAGTCGAGCACAAAGTGACAGCAACCACCAGATTATCAAAAATTCCAAAATGGCCGAGTATTGAAAATGCTACAGTTTTAGTCAAAGCTGTGGGTCAAAAATCAAAGCCAATACACAAAGAAAATGCAAAGTCGAAGGCAGGTGAAGTCATGAAACAGCAGCTACATGAGGATCAACAACAAGTGGATATGACCATCAAGCCGCAAGTCAATCAAATTCAAAGTACCAAAAAAATTCATGTAGCAGTTTTCACAAAGTCAACACAATCAAGACAATCCAGATTGAACAACAAAGTGCACAAGAACAAGGTCGAAAGTGCTATCAGGGGTGAACACAAAAAATGGCCAGATTCGAAGCCTGCAGAAACAAAAGTCAATCAAGGAAGTCAAACAGGTATATAGGTCAATGAAAGGTCGAAGTCATCAGAACTCCACGTAAGCCAAAGCCAGTTCAATATCGAAGAAACAGATTAAAGTCAGAGCCTTGGCAATCAAGGAATCGAACCAAGTCAGAAATCAAAACCGTATTATTCAAGTGAATTGAAAAAGTCAGAGATTAATCTCATGCATTAAAAAATCGAATGGCCGAAATAAATCAAGTGACGAATTCGAATAAATGTATACAAATGAAAATCAAGGATCTCAAATCCTATATAAACAAGTAACATCATCGGTAATTCGATATCGAGTTCAAGAAAGCAAATCAGAAGAAGCAAAAAGGAAAATTTACATACCAAATCAAAGTCAGACTCGATCAAGGAGGAGGAGCCGCGAACGAATCAATTGAAGTAAGCGATCGAAGCACCAGCCATCGATTTAAGCAACGACTTCACAAAGCCCTAATTTCAGAGCTAAGAGGAACGAACGAAAGAAGGAACGAGGCCATTGTTAAACAAAGGAGCGGATCGAATAAATAAAGAAAATAACATTGGGTCGGCCCTTTCCTTCTTTAGTATAGTTTTATATTAAAAAGGAATAATTAGGGTTTAATTGTTTTTTAAATTGTTGTTTTTGTATTTTCTCCTTTAAACCATTGTAATTACTACTCGTGTGACTAGAGGACAAACTACATGGCGTAGTTTGAGAAATCCAACTCAGTGGCTGAGTTGTGGCAGGGTTTTGGGCGTAAAGTTAGGTTACTCGGTAGCAGGAGTCGCGAGTTTACGTGCGTAAGCGTATGACTACTTAATTTCTAGTAGAAACCTTAGGGGAAGCACATAGGTAGGGTTTTGTCGAAGCTGGGTAAATTCTGTGACGTTCTATTTCTGCATTTATTATTCTACTATTATCTGTGCTGCTATTATTTTGATATATCTAAGTTGAAATATTTTTATAAGCTTCCGCAATAATTTTTATAATTAACAGCATCACCCTATTCATCCCCCCTCTAGGGTGAAATCGATCATACATGATCTTCTTTTGATTCTTCCTTCATAGATTCGGATTTGAGGGTTTTTGTTTCTTTTGCTTTAGATTTTAAATTTTGGTTTTCTTTTCAGGTTTTGTTTCTTTTGTTTGTTTTTAAGAAGAAAGAAAGAAGCCGAGAGGAGAAGTGAGAAAAACTTGGTTAAATTTTCTTTATGTATATTTTCATATATTTCAAAATTTAAAGAAAAACATTAGTTTGACCCTTATTAATTTATGTGATATTTGGCTTACAATTGTTGAAACAATCCCTCCTTATACTTACAAGTGTTTAAAATGCTTTATCATTGTTTTTTTACAAGTGTTAAACTTTCTTTTATTAAATCATTTAAGTCACGTATATTTATGTAATACATTTTAATGTATATAAATATTTTATATCCAAAATATTTTTGAGATATATATCCTTTAATTTCAAATTTAAATCCAAATTCAAATTCAAAATCAATTAAAAAAATCCAATTTAAAATCAACTAAAATATATGCATATATTTAAAGAACATAAATTAATTTTGTAAATAATAGTTCTATTTTTAAATCTATTTATATCTATATCTAAATAATTTATAAAGGAGAATATCATATTTATTTGTTCGATCTATAAATCAGTATTTTCAATAGTTAAATTAGATAATTATCCAATTATCTGATGCCCGAAAACCCGGGTTATCACAAAAAATGTGGAATAAATTTGATAAATCGATTTAAATAGTTTAAAAGAGATTTGAATTGCAAAATATGAATTATCAAATGTTTAAAAGTTGTTTTAATCAATATGCTTATATAGCACTTTCCGTTGCACTTTTATGTTGCGAATTGTATAGCTTTTTGAATATGAGTTTAAACGTAATGATTGTTCCCAAAATCAATTGTGTATATTTTTAAAAGAAAAGTAAGCTTTTGAAAGATAATTTGGAACCTTTATAATAAATTCTAAGATAAAGTTAATAACCGAGTGCGGAAACGACAACTACATTTGTCCCGCTTGTGAGATCTGGGAAGATAAAACAGGGTGTTTAACTAAGGTTGGGGATGGAGCAACCAGTGCCCTGAACTTACCTGGCCTATGTTTTCTTTTCTTAGGCGAGGGTGAAACGAATCGAAAGGAAAGCCTGGATGCTCTCACATAAAAAGATTGTATTAAGTTTCTGAAATAAAAGAAGATTGGTATTATTTAAAATTTAAGCAAACTCCAAAATGAATGATTTCTATGATCCTATTTACCCAAAAACATTTTGTTGAAATTGATTTTGTATTTATCGTAAACGATGTCTTAAATAACATTATTTTTGACCCGCCTAAAAGTTAAGGAATTTGGATCGAGAGTTAAGTAAGAAAATTTGAGATATTATCAGAAGCAAAAGAATGAATTACATAGAATTCTCTAAATCAAAAGAAAGAGATTTCAAAATCATCCAAAAAGAATTAAAGTGAAAAGAGACTTAATAAATCCTGTATACTCATATTCACTTTTTATCGACAATTGGATTTCGAAGGAACCGTGGTCGGGTTTGGGTGATTCTTATTCAAAAACCACTTCGAACCAATGTATACGTTCGAATGTGAAGACATGTTGAAGGTGATGATTATTGAAGACTGTGGATCTTCATAGCATGAGGACTGCTTGTTGACTTGCTCTGGGTTGCACCCATCGTAGAGTTATATATAACAGGGTCTCCTCGTTGTGGAGATTTTTTGAATTGCAAGGACTACTCGCTACTAGTTGTAGTAGGAGATGCCTTCGGTTTGTCTTGTTCCTGGACAACTTGTATGGACGTTTGTCGACATTGCATTTCTAAAGATTACGTACATTGGTTTTTTCAAACCTACATTAGTGGTGGTGGAGAAGGCAACTTCTCTTAGCTTAACACCCTCCTTTAGACGTACGAGCTGAAGGATTGTATTTTTGTGGAAGGCAATTAGTACTCAACAGAAATGGCAATGTGGCATTCAAAGATGTAATATATGCTACATGAAAAGGTAATCGTTGCCTCAAGCCTCATCAAACCGGAAATGACCAAAACAGGATTAGATGTAGTAAGGCTAAGTGGGTCATTCCCAAGTAGGGAGTGATTATCCCCTTCTAGATATATTTCTTCCCGCTATGACATTCGGGATGTAAATTAATGTGGTGTATGGAAACGAGTGCTCGTTTAAAGGTCGGTAACAACCAGGGGATGACATATTCAGTACTATCTTGTTATAAGGGTAGGTCGGTCTTTTGTTGGTAGAGGATCCTTTGTAATGGTCTTCGAGACATCCATCTAGAGGTGTACCCATTCGGAAGGTAGGTCCTTAACCTGGTCATTTGAATGGAAGTCCATTCTCCAATAAGAACCTACGATTTTGTTTGTATTGGCGTAATGAATAGCCTCGAAATTCTATATGGGTAACCATTTTGGATAAGATTAATAAGTTTATTTGCAAATGTTTTCAAAGAATGTCATTAGAAATAATATCAAAATGTTTTAGTTATCATAAGGTAAAAACCCATCCGTGTTTATGTGTGGGCGTGGTCTTATGAGATACTCTTTCTTTTCAAAGGATTTTATTCAAAGGCTGATATATGACATTGTCATCTATTATTGAGTTTTTCTTACGCTGGTTTATCAAGCCTGATCTGGGTATTTTCAATACTTGGGTCAGATCTGAGTAGTTTTAGGCTAGTCGAAGACGATTGAAATTTCTAGAGGAGAGCTGGTGATGTTCATCTACATATGGACAAATTCTATTATCCGCTATACTTAGTTTGATTTAGTTGATGATTGTCAGCACTTGTAAGAACAGATGTTTATAACTGTCCAAATTGAATTTAAATTAGACTTTGATATATGTATTTAAAACTTTTTTTCGTTGTAAAGATATTTATTCAATATTATATGTTATTCCCTTCATGTGAGATTCTGTTCTATCTACTTTTCTATATTACCCTTGATCATCTAAAATTCCGTGTAATTTGGGTCTAAATTGTGTGCTTTATTATCGGCACAAAGGGTATTGATTGTGGGTCGTTATATATCCTATGCATGATTTGGAGTTAGCTGCCATTATATTTGCTTTGAATGTGTGGTGGCATTATCTTTCTTGGAGAGCGATTTGAGCTTTACATTGAGTCGTTGAAGTACTTGTTCTCACAGAAGACGCTGGACATGAGACAGCAGAGATGGTTGGAGTTTATCGCTGCTTATGATTTTGGAATTGCGTACACACCCGAAAAAGAAAATAAGGTGGCGGATGCACTCACCGAGAACATCAGAATACGGTATTGGCTACGACTGCTGCGTGGAAAGATTTGGAAGCATTATCGGCTTGTAGTGTGCAGCTTAGATCCATGGTAGGTTCAAGTGCAGGGAGTGCTATTGTCTTGTTTAGAAGTTCGACTAGTAATGATTAAAAAGATAGCTTCTAAACAAGAGGAGATCCAATTTTAGCTGAATGGATTAGAAGGTTGAGAGAAGGAACGAAGAGCAATAACCAAAAGGATTTCAGTCCTGACCAAAATGGGTGTTTGAGGAAGAAAGGAAGATTATGCGTTCCGAAAGTAGGAGGCATGAGGAACGAAGTTTTGGATGAGTGTCATCTTTTGAAGTTCACTATCCATCTAGGAAAGATGTATCAGGATATGAAGAGAAGTTTCTTCTTGGAAGATATGAAACAAAACATTGGTTTGTGCGTTAAGTAGTGCTTGAATTGCCAATAGGCAAAGGCTGAACACCAGAATCTAGTGGATTGCTCAACCATTAGAAGTTCCATTGTGGAAATGGGATTCCATCTCTGTGGATTTTATTGATGGGTTGTCAAGGTCTAGTAGAGGAGACGAAAGCATATGGGTCACAGTAGATAGATTGACTAAGAGTGTCCATTTCATTTTGATGGAGTCAACTAGGACGACCTATTTGGCAAAGTTATTTATGAAGAGTGTAGTTAGACTGCATCAGATTCCTAGTAGTGCTGTCAGTGATAGAGATTCTTTGTTTACTAGTAAGTTTGAGAAAAGTCTACAGAAAGCATTAGGAACCAAGCTCAACATGATTACCATTTAGCATCTACAGACTAATGGGCAAAAGGAAAAGGTTAACAAAATCTTGGAGGATTTGTTAAGAGCTTATGTATTGGATTACGGGGGATCATGGGATGACCATCTTCATCTAGTCGAATTCTCATATAACAATAGTTATCAGAATAATATTGGGATGGCACTGTTTGAAGCTTTGTATGGAAGACCATACAAGTTTCCCGTATGTTGGTTAGAGACTAAGGATAGATTGTTTCTTGGTCTGGATTTGGTAAAGGAAGCTGCGAAGAAGATTGAGTTGATACGAGTTAGGATGAAGGAAGCTCAATCAAGGCAGAAAAGTTATGCTGATAGAAGAAGGAAAGATTTGGAATTTTCTGTAGGAGACTGTGTTCGCTATGGTTTCACTAATGAAGGGTGTTGTAAAGATCCTGTTTTTGAGCCAGTATTAATTTGGTAATTAATTTAATTTTTGAAATTAAATTATGAATTAATTTGGTATTTTCCAAATTAAATAGACATTTGTTTGTTTATTAATATAAATATATGTAAATATGATTTTAAATAAAATTTCTAATTGGAAATTCAGAAATAAATATTTTGAATAATATATTGGATTTGGATTTATTTGCGAATTTATTTGAATATTTGGGAATAAATATATATAAGTAGATTTCAAGTAAAATTGGATTGGAAATTGAAAAATAAGAATAAAAATTTGTACAAAAGGATTTTTATCTGGGAATTCTAAAAATAAAATGTATTGTAAAATAGAAATTTGATTTAGATTTCAAAAAATGAATATTACTGATAAATTGGATTTAAGAAACTAAAGTGTGTGTGTGTGTGTCTATATATATATATATATATATATATATATATATATGTATATGTATAATTATTTATTTAGTGAATAAATTGATTTCAAATCATTTCTCTTAAGGTTATTTAAAAAGTTATAAAAGTATGAATGATATATGACAAATATTTTTTGAGAAATGTATGTATAATGTATATATGATATAAAACAAGGCTTAATAAAAGTTTGTAAATATACAAAATAAGATTTGATAAAAGATTTAAATTAATTTTCTTTTATATATTTGAAAATAAATATAGTTAGTAAATAATATATACATGAATTTGTAAATAAATTATAAACAAGGGTTTAAAGCTAAACCTATAAATTAATTTGAATTAAGGATTTAAACACAATTTTATCATATAATGACATTTGTAAAATTAAGAGGATATGAATTTACAAGTGTAACTTAATTGTACAAGTGGCATTTATCTTTTAATTAAGATCTATAAACATGCATAAGAAGAAAAAAAAATATAATGATAATGACCAGGCTGTTTTCATTTTTAAAACTTCTCAAATCTGAGAAACCAAATGTAAAGCAAAACAAATCCTAAAAAAATAAAAAGTTTTCAATCTGCAACCAAAACAGATTTAAATTTGTAATCTGGAAATAAAAAACAGCTTCAGCTCATTCATAAAATTAAGACCAAGTTTCAGGCAACTCATAGATCAGAGCAACATAAAATCGAATTCAAGATCAAGCACATGTAAATACAAACTCAACTCAGTTTAAATCAAAGCAAGATCAGATTCAAAGCTTCAGGTGATTCAAAGATTAGGCGGAAGTAAAATGCAGATTCAAATTAAATCCAGATCAAATAAAAAGAAAAAGAAAATAAACTTCTCTGTTCTTTCCCAATCCAGGTGAGTAAACAGCTAACTTTTGCTTTGAATTATGGTTTGTGATATGAAAATTGTTTGCATGTGTGTGATTTTTGTTTGACTGCTATAAATATGTGGCTATATAGGTGTATATATTTGAAACCTGTTTATATCCCTGTTTATAAACTGACAGGCTTAAATCTTGATCACAGATCAAGTGCTCTTCAATCATTCACATATAGGTTGTGACATTTGAACAAATTATGTTTGTTCTTACTTAAGCTAAGTATAAAAAGTAAAATTAAGCATAATAAGTGGAAAGCTGTCTGTAAATTTAGAAATATGGTAGCAAATGCTAAAACATGATAAAATCAAATGTTAAATTTTATTGATTCAAGTATATATCTTGAATCTCTCGATCAAGCCGATTAGTAAGTCAACCAACTCGTCGTCTCTGGAAGATATGAATTTTAAAAAGAAAATTAGAATTTTTAATAATGTATTGAGTATGCATTTTGGTAATGACTGGAAATTAGTTTTGGGGTTTCTCTGGTGATCAATGGGTAGTGAGGTCTCCGGGTTTCGACTGAAGGTGGAAGGAAGTACGGCGAGCTTAGAAAATGACTGGAGGAGTTCCAGATCGTCGAGACCATGTTGAGGAGGTGATTTAGGTTTTAAAACCTAATTTTGGTTGAGTCTAGAAATGGGAGTGATGCAGTGTCTCTGGGTGATCGAGTGGCGTTGGACCTAAGGGAGTGGCTTCATGGATGGTCGGAGAACGTGTGACTGTGGTTGCACATCGTATGGTGGTCGGAGGTGTGAGTTCGAGGGGGTTTTGGCCATGGTGTTTGGTTCCAGTTTCAACTGGATTGCTCGTTTTTGATTAGGGACTTACGCTTGTGATTTGATGGTCGGTATCGGTTGCAATGGCGATGGGTGATGTGCCGGATGGTTCATCAGAGGTCGAAGGCGACTCTGGCAATGGTGCATGTGTATGGTAGAGCTTTATGTGTCTGTGAGTTTTATTGTGGGATTGCTCGAAGGAAGGATAGGGTTTTTGGGGTAGTGGCTCGAGTTAGTACTCGAGTAAATTGTGGATGTTAACCCTACAGGTTTTTCTAAACTTAAAATTTAAACTAAGTTTTTGAAAATGGAAGAGAAGAAGAGAATTCGGTTCGCACTCAGTGATGTTCGTGTTAGACCTGAAGCAGGATTAAAAACAGTTTTAAAAAGTTTTAAAAGTTCTTATAAAAACAAGTTTTCAAATTTAAATAAAGTAAGTTTTAAATTTTGAAGTGAATCTTGTTTTTAAAATCTATTCTTTATAAAAATAAATGTTTTTAAGTAATTGACTCGAGTAGGCTACGGGTCGAACCTAAAGCAGCATTGAAAAACAGATTTTAAAAGTTTTTTTAATAAAAACAAAATTTTGAATTTAAATAAATTTGGTTTAAAAATTCTTATAAATCTCTTTTATATAGATAAGTAATGTTCTTTAACATTTGATTTAAAAAGGTTTTAAATTGTTTTAAATTTTGTTAAGGTTAAATTTGAATCATTTTAAATCTTAAATTTGAAATGAAATTTTAAGGTAAATTTAAAAGTAAAATATTTCAAATGCATTTGTAAATGATAATTAAATCATTGATAAAAATGATGTTTTATCTTAAAGTTAATTGAGATCTAATGATTTGAGATTCATTAAAATTAATAAGGTAATTAAGGGGTAATTAATTAATTTAAACTAATTAATGATAAAGGATTAATTAAGTAACTAAGGGTTGTAAGTTATAATGTAATTAATTAATTAGAGGATAATTAAATAATTTAAGGTTAATTATTTAGATAATTAAAGGTTGATTTACTTATCAATCAAGGTTGATTAATTGATAATTAAAGGTTAATTAATTAATGAAGGTGATTAAGGAATAATAATTAATTAAGGAGTAATTAATTAGTTTAATTAATTAAGGATAATTAATTAAATGGTAATTAATTAAAGGTTCATTAATTAATGAAATTAATTAAGGGTAAATAATTAGGGGTTAATTATTTAATGATTAGAGGTTGGTTAATTTATTAATTAAAATTGATTATTTAGTAATTAATGGTTAATTAATTTATTATTAATGGTTAATTAATAAATGATTAAAGGTTAATTAAATAAAATAATAATTTGTAATCAATTAATGTTAATTAACCACGATTAGTAATTAATCTGGTTTAAATTAATCAGATGATTAGTTAATCTTACTTATGGATGTTTGGATTCTATTGAATATTGAATTGTTTGATATCCCTTATATGTGATGCTCTGTTTTGATTTGAGTTATGATGAATGTAATTTAATTATCTATGATGAATGTAATCTACTTATCTGTGATAAATTTATTTATCTATGAATCTGTGAATGAAGATGGGCGTTATAGGATTATACTGCTTATCGATATTGTTGTGTTAGGACTGTGATGATTGATGATGTTGCACTATTGTATAAAACCCCTGGACTACACCATACACACACAAATATGGATAGCATGAGGAAATTGGTTAAGCCACAGATATTTGAATCTAATATTATGAAATGGTTTTTAAAGATTGAATTTTGAATTCAAAATAGTTTTGGAAATGGAATTGGGTTAAATATGAAAAGCTTTTGAAAAGGAGTTTGAAGATAAAAGTTATTTTTGAATAACTTGATAAAGTTTTGAAATTTAAATAGTTTGATTTGAATTTGAATTTAAGATTTGAAATTGAATTTCATGGTTGGAGATTATGGTTTAAAAAGGTTATACCAGTTATAAATGTGTTTATATGAGTTTTAAACCATTTTAAAAGTATTGTTTGGGAATTTGAATTTAACCCAAGGGGTTTAACTTGTACAAATATAATCAGATTTTTTCGAAACGAAACGATTTATTTTCAAATAATATAGCTTTCATATAAAGAAAGGATTTCCAATTTGTGTTGAAAGGATTTCAACTTTGAAATGAAAATGTTTTTCTAAGTTATGAATGAATCTTTGGAAATGGTTTTGAAAGCGATGAATTAAATCTTTGATTTAAAGATTGGATAAGTTAATCCAATTTAAAGGGAAATTGTTTTGAAAGGATATGAATGAATCTTTGTTAAAGGTTGGTGTACTTTGTTTTCGATTTGAAAAGGGATCTTAAAAGTGCATCCTTTCTATAAAAGATTTGAAATGGAAATTGTTTTGAAATCTATGAATGAATCTTTGTGAAAGATTGGTGAACTTTGTGAAGTGAATCTTTTTGTTTAAAGATTTGAAAATGGTAATTGGTTTAAACCATTTGAAAGAAAGCTTTTGGGTAATAAGTTGTGACTTAACTGAGATCCTAATATCCGTATGATTTTTAAATTAAGTGCTCACTATTCGGTTTAGCCGGGAGAGGACTTTGTGTCATATAACCCATTCCGATAGTGATACGACATAAATGGATAGCATTTGAAGACCGGTAGTGAAGACCGGGTATTTTCAAGAACGAAAGGATAACCCGTCGAATGTCTCTGCATTGAGTCACGCCGGTATAGAGATCTCCATATGTTATGGGGAGTCCGATCGGGATTGGGAATTCCCGGAGTGCAAGGGCTTCTTTGTGAAGTGCCTTTGCTTCTGTTTGAACCCGGAACAGACTTGTATGGATGTGTGTCTAACATTACACTTTGAGATGTAAAGCTGGTTTCTTTCAAATACATTACTATTTGGCGGCGGAGAATTTATTCTCTTAGCTTAACACCCTTCTCTAAGACATACGAGCTCAGAGGTTATGTAGTTGATGGTTACTAGTAATACATTCCCAATTTGGCAATGTGGCATACGAAGTACTGCTAGTCATTTTTTGATTGAAGCATGGCTTTGTGAAAAGCGTAGCTTTGTGGATGAGACTTTGTCGAGCCTCACAACCCGGTAATGGTCGAAACAGGAATCGTTGCAGCAAGGTTATTTGGGGGTAGCGCCCCCTATGGGTATGTCCATTTCCTTCTGGATTATAAGTGGCATCATGGGATGGAGCCCAGATACTTAAATTTGTGGTTGCTGCAAACTTATTTCTTCGTGGTTGTTGGTTAAGAGGTACCTCAGATAAAGGTTGGTAACGACCGTGGGATGCCTTGTGTTGGCAGAGATCCGGTTAGGTTCTTGGGGACGTACCTCCAGTGGCGTTCCATTCGTTGTAGGAAGTTCCTTTGCCTGACCATTTGTTGGAAATCTAATCATCCAATACGCGCCCTGTACGATTTTAGTTGTATAACCTGCCATTTACTTATGGTAGTCACCACTGTTTAGATGGTAGCTATAGTAGGCATACAATAATGGTTGTATGCTGGCTAAGATTAATATTATACTTCGAAAGATTTTTCTGCACTATGCACTAATAATAATATCAAAATGGCTTCCACGTTTCAAGCATGTTTGACTATCATAAGGAGAAATCTCCTCCAATTCTGTGTTTGCATGGTGTGTGCGGCGGGAGGCATTATGGTAGTTTCATTTTCCAAAAAGCATTGCAGATTTCAATCCTAAATTCTTTTGTTGTTGTTTTTGTTTGCTCATACCAGTCCCATGACTGACCCGGAGTTTACTATTTCCTTCCTAAACTCTGGGTGCCCACAATTTTCTACACGGGCAGTCTAGAGTCAGATTTTCATATAATCAGCTAGTAGACGTAGATTTGATAGTCTTTGGAGTCTTTGGATCTTGGCGATCACAAACACGACCGACCTTGCTTAATGCATCGATGTTAGTGGTTCGAGCTTTTGGTTCAAGCTATCTTTGGTTTGGAGTTTTGAAGATGGAATTGCATGATCTTGTTGGATTCTTTTGGAGATTCTATTGGAGTTATCTTTCCGTTGTCGATGGTTGCGAAGCCTAGACCATCCAGTTATGTTATTCTTTCCGATGTACCTTGTATCTCTGATAATGTTGATTAATTCTTGTTGTATCATTTTTGTAACTCACCATTGTATATCAATAATATATATTCTTTTTCTTCCGCTGTGTTGTTGTACTTAATGTGTTATAAGCTTCGGCGAACCAGATTCGACATTTGATCTGCGACATTCGAATACGGGTGAAGTATTCAGCCACGATTTTCAAAAGGCGAGCTGGGTCGTTACAGGTGTGATGAGATTTGGGAAGTCAGGGAAGTTAGCACCTAGATATGTTGGACCTTCCGTATTCTTGAGAGGATCGGGAAAATCGCTAATAGAGTAGAGTTACCAAGTAGTTTGGTTGGAGTCCATAATGTTTTTCATGTTCCTCATCTTAGGAAATGTGTTAGAGACCCGGAGACTACCATAGCACCTACAATGTGAGAAGATTTAGTAGTAGAACCGGATTTGACCATAGTTTGAAAACCGATTTAGATTGTTGCTAGAGATGAGAAGAAGTTGAGGTACAAGATAGACAAGTTAGTAAAGATTCAGTGGAGTGACGATGCTAACGACCGTACTTAGGAGACGGAGAGCAGGATTAGAGACTCTTGCCTGATTTATTTGATGGTATGTTTTACCTTTGATTGTTTTGTTGTGTACCTTATCGTAATTTCGATGACGAAATTCTTCAACGTAGGGAGCCTGTTACACCCCATATTTTTATAACATTATTTAAAATAATTAATTGGGTAAATTAAACAAAATAATATGGAGATTAATAGGTGAATATTTGTTATAGCTAAGGGTAGTCGTGTCATGTTAGCACGTTAATTAAAATAAGATAACATAAACAACGGCGTTACGAAATGACAAGGGCAAAATGGGAAAATATGAGGGGCTTATACCCTAAACCCTTAGGAATGAAACTCATGTTCATTTTCATTTTTCTCAAATTAAAATTTCCTAAGGCCGGCCACAATTTTTATTCTCAAAGAAAAGGCTAAAGCTAGGATTCAAGGAAAGGAAGATAATCAACTAAATCAGCATCAAATCTCACATCTATAATATCAAAGCTAAGGTGAATAATTATTACATCCCAATTTCTTTTAGTTTTTAGTTCTCATATGTGTGTGTGTGTATACATGCATATATATATATATATATATATATATATATATATATGTTGTTGATGGATTATGTATGTTCTTGTTAGTTTTTATGATAAGTTTGGCATGAAAACTTTATTTAATGACATCCAAATGCCTTGAAAATTTAAATATAGGTCAGAAATGATATTTTAGAGATGATTTTAGATTTTTACAATTTTATAAATTGATAATGAAGGAAATTATTTATTAGGTTATAAATTATTTACGGCAAAAATAATGATTATTTGGGTTTGAAATTTTATATGTTGGAAAACATATTAAAATAGATTTTTTGAAATTTTTTCAGATTTTTCCTAAATGTTTTGATGAATATATAAAATGATTAAAGTTATGAGACTTAATTGTTTTGTATATTTAATTAAGGAGAAGGGGCATTTTGTAAGATAAACTGATTATTTGATTTTTTTTTTTTTTGTATAAATAGTGGTAGCACATTTCTGAAAAGTAATTGTTAACCAATGAGAATTTGACAAACAAACATATGTTAGTTGAAAAGATTCCTTTTTAAGTTAAAAACAAAGAAGTCACATTTTTTACATGTTTCAACCTTTACGGCAGTAAACCTTCCGACCCAGACCTTTCGATAAGGTTGAGAGGTTTAAAGTTTTCGACAAGATCAAACAATGCATATGGCATCAAGCTACTTGGTATGTAATGAATTCGACAAAGTTAAAGGGTTCTAAGTCGAAAGGTTGATGGCTAAAGAGGTTGGGGTATGTTTGTTTTATAAACCAAAAGCTTTCACCTACTTTGCTTTCGAATAAGAGCTTTCGACTGGCTGCTTTCGGCCAGGTCAAAATGTTTAAAAGAATGGTTTTAAACCTTTCGACATAGTCGAAAGGTTACTACCGCTTTATAAATGCTTTGTTTTGAACCTTTCAACAAAGACAAAAGTTTCACTTGTTTTAAAAACTAACCGCTTCTCCATGCTTTCAAAAGGAAGCTTTTGACTTAGGTGATTCATGCTTGTTTTATAAACTGAAGTAAAACCCAAAGCTTTCGAAAGAGTTGTTTTAAAGGATATTTTTAAAGCTTTCGAAGCAGAACTTTCGACAAAATCGAAAGGTTGCTTCCAATGGTTTCGAAAGTTTTTAGTTGAATGATTTTGAAAGGTTTACTTTAATGATTTCGAAAAGTTTATTGAATGGTTTCGTAAGCTTTTAGTTGAATGATTTCGAAAGGTCTAATTCAATGGATTCGAAAGGTTTAAATGGAAGGTTTTCCAAGGTTTTCTAAGGCAATGTTTTAAAGCGGTAAAGAAGGATATCCAAAGCATTATAGCTTCCGAAAGGTTTTCTTTTTAATGGATTCGAAAGGTTTGGAGAATGGTTTTGAAATGTTTGAGGAATGTTTTCGAAAGGATTGATATTTGTTTTTGATAGAGATGATTTCAAAGGTTTAGAAAGAGGTTCTTTCAAATGATTAAATGTTTTCATCAACTGAATTTTGAGTAAAGAATATACTATAGATATATATGACATGGTCATATGATTTTGAGTAAAGTATAAAGATTATATACTTTTCCCTGTTTAAGTTTGATTTAAATATTTTGATCATTTTGAAAATGTTTTCAAGGAAAATTATAGGAGGGATCCTTAAGTGAAAATGACTTAGATATTAGAATACTAGATGGGACTAGTATGGGGTCGCGCCCTATACATTAGCTAATAGCCCCATTTAATGGTTTGTCCAAAATTCCAATGTGTAGGTCTTTGTCACAAGTAGACTAAAATTATAATTACACACCAAAAGGAATATATATATTTGTATACATACAGGTTATTGGTGAGCCCGAAAAACCATTAGGATTGGGAAGACCTAGAAGATGAAGTTAGGGGCAAACCGTCCAGAATTGAATTATTTAACAGATAGTTAAGGACTGACCATCTAGATGGGAAATGTATAATAGATAATTAAGGATAGATAATCCAGAAGAAGAAAATCTAATAGATGTTAGGTTAATTTTGATTATATTGTCTGGTAGGCCCAAGTCAGCTAAAGGTTAAAAGTTATCCAAACAAAACTTGTGTGTTGAACAGATAGTTCATTATTACCTGATATTTATGTTTGTTTACATAATGATTTCTTTACAATATTTAACCATTGTGGATGTAGCAGCATAGTATATGGTTTTATGAAAGGTTTTGCAAAGATATGTCTTAAAAGGATGTTAGTGAGGGGAAACCCGTTCCGCTAAGTGGCGTGGTCTCACTTAATATAATTATTCCCGGATGTATAATATTATTCACACCAGGCATTATATCTGACTTGAAGTTTATGTTTTCCCCTTAACTCTCAGTTATCAAAATTAATTTTAGCAGGCTGAGGGAGTAAGGCCTTTTTCAGGTTTTAGTAGGATGACGAATAAGCTACCAGAGGCATGCAGGAGGTAAATGGATAACTATTTAGGAGCTACAATTCTTGGTATGTTTTGATGGATTTTCTGCTGTGTTGTTTTGTATTAGGTCTATTATGACCATATGACTCTGATCAACCAATGAGATATCTTCATATACCACTCTTGGCGTATTTTGTAATAATTATGTTTAATCTATGCCTGAGAATGATTTGGGATTATGTGTTGTGAATGTGAAGCAATTGGTTTTAAAATGTAATGAAGTAAAAGTTGTTTTTGAAATCTATGATTTGTTTCATATTCATGTGCTTCTAATATTATTGATACCATTAACATAGCCATATTTAGTCGCTGGAAGCTAATACTATAGATGACTGCAGTATCTGCAGCGCTTAGTTTTGAGTCTCTAGATAAGGGATGGTACATCCCTTCTCTAGGCTCTCTTCTTCTTAAAGAATTTCCTTTTTTTCCTTCGAAGACCTTGGGGTTCAATTGGCTTCTCTTAGCATAAACAGCAAGCATCTCTTCATGGCAAATAGCCGTCTCCACTACCACATAACAACGCTCTCGAACATAAGTCATGGTCATTCTAGCTAGTTCTGGCCTTAGTCCTCAAATGAATCTTTTATTCCTTCTAATGCCAGTGTTTATAGTAGCATATCCATATCGAGACAGCTCATCAAACTTAGCTGCATACTCGATTACTGACATACCTCTCTGTACAAGTTCTATAAACTTCCTCATCATCTTCGACTTAGCTACCTCAGATAGAAACTTCTGCTTAAACCTCATTCTGAAATCAACCCAGGTTAGTTCTTCCTCCGAAACTCCAGCTATCACACTATTCCACCAATGGAGCGTTGCCCCTAGCAACTGTCTAGAGGCCAGCCTCCTCTTTTCCCCATCATCCAAGCCTAAATCAGTGAAGATCCTCTCATAGCTCAGCCGCCAATTCTCAACCTCAACAGCATCCTCCATTCCCATAAATGGCTTTCCATCCAAATTATTGTAATCCCTTCTCTGCCTAGCATAATTATATCTAGCTGGAGCTACAAGATTAGCTCCTCCAACATTACCAGCAACTCCTGCTTGCAAAAGATTAGCTAACAACTAATGCACCATCCCCGCATCTACAGGCGGATTTCCAACACCTACATTGGTCTCAGCATTTGGATTAGCATTAGCATATCGACCTTGGTTCCTCCTGGTATTAGGTCGAACAATTCTGTTGGTTGTGGTGCTTCCTCCACCTAGATTACCTCTTGCGTTTGTTGCTTTCATATCTTGTTTCTCGTAAATCTGCATACGAGCCTTAGTAAGATATAGAAGAACGGTCTAAGAGAGAGGAATGCGTACTTAGATATATACCTATGTACCAAATACAAGTATTTACTATAACCTTAACCTAAACCCCAATCATATCTTTAAATTCATTGGATTATGTTTCCTAAAGTTTGTAGGTTTTACTTTTATTTTAAAGTTTTATAAACTTATGCTCTAATACCAACTGGTAACATCCCCTTACTCGGAGGCCCTAAATTAACGGCTAGGAATGCTGCAGTCATCCATAGTTATTAATCCTCGATGACCAAATACGGCGATGTTGGATACATTGATACACAGATCACAATTATATGAAAAAAATTAACAAACTAAAAACACATTTCCACATTCTATTCAAAACATTTCATGTTCATTGCATAATCCCACAAATGTTAATCACATTCAAAAATAAAAAAATTATTACACATAAGCCAAGAGCGACATATGAAGATGCCCCATTGGTTTATCAGAGTGTATAGTAAGGCTAATAAGACTGCCTTTACATTCAAAATACATAGTGGAAAAGGATGACTCTAAACAACTAACTACCTCTCGTACACCTTCAGAAACTTTATTCTTCTAAGAAGAGAACCTGGAAACCCTAAACCTCAAACTACTTAAGGAATTAAGTGCCCGAGAGTTAAGGGGAAAACAAAAACTTCGAGTCAGACATAAAGCCTGGTATAAATAATAATCTAACATCTCAATCCATTTAGACATCTAGTGAGACCAGGCTGCTTAGCAGAAAGGGTTTTCCCCACACTAGTATCCTAAAATCTTTTCAAAAACCATATATTGTGCTCCTGGATCCATAATGGTTAAAACATAGCATTTAAAACATTTATGAGGATATGCATATATATAAACATCTTGGATTTCCAATTCCCCGGTTTAACCGACTCTGGGTCAATATTACAGTTTCTAAGGTCACTATTAACCTTTTAGTTTTCATGACTTCACTAATACCCTTTTTATAAACTATGGAACCCCATCATATTTCATAGTTTCCATGGGATCGCTAAGAACCTATAGGCCCCTACCCATTAACTTAATCAATTCATGGGTCCCCCTGAACCTATTGGTCATTCCATTAACTCCCTTCTTAGCCTAGTTTTCATAGGTTGACTAGGAACCTATGGATTACTCCCTTAACTTCTTTCTTATCCTAATTTTCATTGGTTGACTACGAACCTTTCGACAGATGTCAATTTTTAATTTGGATATAGTTCCCATGGGTTTAATACAAACCAATTGGCCCCTACCAACCATCCATAACATTAGTTTTCATGGGTTTACCATGAACCTGTTGGTTATCCCCAATAACTTCCTAATCATAGTTTTTATGGATTAAATACGAACCTATCTCCCAGACAACTCCAAGGTTTAAGCATCCTATACCTTGGCCTCCATGACTCCCTAGATGCAATTCTACTCATTCATGATATTAATCAATTTATATTCACTATTGGATTAACTTAGTTGGTTCTTCTACCCTTTTGTACCTGAATTACAGCTATGGGTCCTTAATCATGTGAATATATTCATATTTGAAGAAGCAAACATAACAAATTAACAATACCACTCTTGTTGATTTAGTATCCTTGAAAACATTTACACATAAGACATGGTTAATCCCTTTAACCCATACTTTTATCAAGGAAATACTTCTACAAATTTAAATACTTGAAATCCTTTCAAAACTCCTTTATTAGCCATGGGTTTTCCTTTTAAAAATGAGTTTGGGTTTAAAAAAACCTTTCGACAACCTCGAACTTTGCTTTCGACCTTATAGAATGATCTCCTTCAAAAGCACTATATTCAATCTTTAAAACATTAGGCACTTGCCTTTGAATACTTCAAAACATCTCTTTCGAACTCTTTCGACCTTATTAAAGTATTATCACATAAGTATAGAAGCATAGCTCCAAAACCATTCAAAAATACCCCTTCAAAACCATTGAAGGTTACCCTATGAAACTAATACCTTTGGAAACCATTGGGTTTATATTCAGGATAACATTTTTGGGTCAAGTGAACATAAACGAAAGCATCTCTTTCGAAACCATTCTTTGTTTTAAAAAAGCATTGGGGAAACTTGATGGTTTCGAAACCATCCTTTCGAAAGAATTAAAACATCTGCGTAAAACAATTGAAGGTTGGCTTCGAAAACCTCCCAAAACCATTGCGTTCGAAACCCCTAACCCCTTTTGGAAGCAATAGGAAGTGGCTTGTATTTATACAACAACAGTACCTTCCGACAGCCTTGATGTCTTCAATACAACCGAAAGGCATCAAATCATAGAAGGGTTTCTACTTGGTCGAAACTACCCCTTCTAAAAGTTTTAAATAAAATCTAAGTAACTCATTCTGAAGCTACTTCTTTTAGAAAAAGGCAGCAGCTCTCTTTCAAAAGCCTCTTATGAAACAACTTTCACAATTATAGGTTTTAATTATGTCAAAGCCCCTTTAGAACCAGGCAAGCGCTCTTTCCATTAAAACAGAATAAAACAAAGGAACCAACCCCTTCGAAAGCTAGGTTTTGACACACTACCTTCTGTCTTCCTCCGATCCACTACGTTTTATCTAAATGATACAATGTGTATTGGTTTCGTGGTATAAGGTTTCGACTAAGTCCAAAGCAAAAGCTCTGGGTCGAAAGGTCCTTCCAAAGAAAGCGGAACCACTTTTTCTGAGCAAAAGGCTATTTGTAAACTTTTTGTAACTAACTTGCATACTTGTAAACATTTGATTGGCTATCTTAAACTTTCAAATAATTTGGCTAATATTTTCTGCATTTTCTCAAATCAAAAAATTGGATAACTTTTAACAAATAAGCTCTTCCTATTAACCAAACCATTAAATCATTTTGGTCCTCCTTTCAAAATAATTTTATTTCCATACTAAATCACTTAGTAAAAATCCTCAAAAATTTCAAAAATTCGCTTTAATCGTGTTATCCAACATATTAAAATTATAGACCCAAATTCTTGGTATATTTTCCAAAATAAATTTATAAACCCAAATAAGCATGTTTTCCTTTAAAAATTCATAACTAATTCTCCACGGCTTGTAAAATTTTAAAACTTAAAACCCAACTCCAAAATCATGTTTCTCATAAAATATAATTTTTTCCATGGCATTTAGAAATCATTTAACCTCGGTTTTACCCTAAAGCCATGCACATCTCTTTTAAAACAATATTGTTTAAATTAAACAAATTAAATCAAGCATATCATCATACAATATATCATTAAAATTGATTTACCCCTAAATCCAAAATCATATGATTATAAAACCAAAATTAGAGATGTAGTGGTTATTATTCACCTTAGTTTGGATAAGGAAATTGAAGATTGATTGAGATTGATTTCTTCTAGCTTGAATCCTAAGCTTTACATTGATTTTATCTTCTTCCTAATGGCCGGCCTTTCTCGTTGTTTACGTTTTAGTTTTGCTTATGATAAAATTGAAAGTGTATGGCTAAGGGGATAGCAGTATAAAGGCGGAGAACGTGAGTGGAAAATGTCCTTAATGCCCTTATGTTTAATTAGTTAACATCAACCATTTTAAGCTCATTCGATTTAAATAGCATGGCCACTACATTAATTAACCAACCTTAATCTCTTTATCACTCTACATTATTCTATTTTATTTATTCTAATTTTGAGAAAAATGTGTAGTCCTCTAATAAAAGAGGAGAGCACACATGAAATTATATAGATAACACATAAGTGCTGCCAACATGTCTATCAGGTTACTAATCTATGTACTAGTAACAAAGTAAAAAACAAGTGCCCCTATAATGAGCTCCTGCAAAGCCTCCGCCCATTACACCTCAATACCAAGCTCCGGCATGGCCACCGTCCAATAGTAAGGTGTTGGAAGTACCTAGAAAACTGAAATAGTATCAAAAACCAAAGATACTGAAAGCCAGCACCATCTGTAAGGAGACTCTATGTAGCTGCCTCGGAAGAAATAGGCTAATCTGCAGAAGAAAATGATCCAGAAAGTAGAACTCCGCTCTGAAGACTCAGTATAGTTAGAAGTAGCGCCTGATGCAATCAGCAATCCTGGAAATGGCTATCCTGCACACCTGTAAAAAGATGCTAGCTATCCTGCAAACCTGAAAAGAGACACTAACAACCTATCTATTCCAAACCTATAACAAAAATAGGAAAAAAATTAGTATGAATCACATACATGTATATAAATAGAATTTATATACATATACGCATATATAAAATCTAATATGATAAATTAAAGCAAAGATAATCTAGTACAAAAACTAACATTTCTAAAAATTAAGGGTAATATGATCCATACTGAATAAAATTAACGAACTATAAACTAGAACAATAATAACTAAATTAAAAAAAAACATTACTAGAAATATCTTTGTGGACCTACAATAGGAAGCAAATTATGGTACACCGAGGGATCATCATTTAAATTAGAAAAGGTATTAATACTATTAATGTCAAAATTATTATTGTTTTGTTTGAATATATTAGTATTATTACTAACCTTGTTATGGTATTCCTTAAAAAGATTATTTTTGGCTAATTTATATTTAGGATTAGAAATCCAATTAAAGCAAAATGCTGAAATTAAAAATATCAAGTTACTGAAGTGATTATTGGTATTACTAAAAATTCTTTGATTTCTTTCAAACCAAATGTACCAATAAGATATCGTGAATATAGAATCAAGCAAGTATCTATTATCCTTATTGAATACAAATCTAAAAGTGTTCCAATAGAAAATACAATCAGTAATTCTAGTAAATTCAAAAATATTAAGGGTATGCATAAGAATAAAATAAGTATTCATACAATCATAGTAAATATGATTAATATCCTCAGAATGCATATTACAAAAATAACATTTATTATCAATGTGAATATTTATTCTTTTTAAAAATTCTATAGTATTTAATTTACCATGCATAATTAGCCACATGTGGATTTTAGATTTTGGAGGAGCGTAAGATTTCCAAATAAAATTAAAAAAATTATTAGTTACACACGAAAGTTAATAAATCTATAAAAAGAATTAGTAGAATATTTCTTACTCTTATCCCACTCCCAACTAATATAATCATTGTCATCGTCAATATTATAAAGATTTAATCTAGCGAAAAGCAAATTAAGCTATCTAAGGGGTGAACCTACTAGAATTCTGTTAAAACTAAAAATCCAAGGAGTAGGGTTGGGCGCAGTCGGTTAACCGACTCAATCAGTTAAAATTTTCGGTTAACCGTTATAGGAGCTCCGGTTCTGTTAACCGCTTTCGGTTAATTTTGGCCACAACCCACCGACCGAACCTTTCATTATTACCATGATTAACCAGTTAATTTAACCAGTTAACCGATTATTTTGAACGGTTCGGTTAACCGTCCAAATTAGTCTGTTAACCGATTAAATATACCGGTTAACTGACCAAAACAATATGTCAACTGAAGTTCCAACAAGGCAACAGTTATCCTTATGTAAGAACTGCACTCTGCACTCTACTACACCATCAGTTACAAATATAATATGTCAACTACTACAGAATCAATTATAAATACAATAGGAAAGGCAAGAAATGAAGAAATCAAACTACACTCTACAAAGTCAGTTACCACTTTGTACTCTCAGTCCATAGTTCATACATTCATACATTCATACATTACAATAATAACTTAAATTCAAATTACATTACAAACTACAAGTTAAACTCCATACAACTTTAAAATTTTGCAACTGTAAAATAGGTGTTCAGCTCAATACTTTAGTCTCCACTCTCCAGTGACCTGACCCTGTCACTTAGTCTCCAATTTCGGACCTGCACTATTTGTAATAATAATATGCACAAATGAATTAATTAGTATGTACTGAGTAAATATGAGTGATATTAATATGCACTGTCTATAACTAATTCGGTTATGCGCTGTAACTAATTACAATAGTGATATAATATGCAATCATATTTTGTTTTCATTGTACGTAAATACTCATATGCAGTTATGCACGGTAACTAAATACCTTTTCTATGATTTCAGTTGGCCATAATTTTGAGTGTTTGACTGTCATTGTAAGTTTGCAAAAGATGATGAGAGTTGCTTATATGGACTAGTAAGAAACCTATAGATAGATATGAAACATTGACTGAGATAATACACTACTAAAAGATATATAAGGCTACCATATAACAGCCATAATTTAGACAATCTGTTTAAAAGAGTAAATGGTAGTTATACCATAATGTCGGTATCACATGAACGATGTGTCCACTTAAATCACGCGTCCAAAGAATAACAAAATCAAACAAGCTTATGTGTTGGAATTGACAATCTTTTATATTGTCATATCCATGTTATCTTTTATATAACATTAGACGGCAAATAATAAAGTACTAAATAGTTAGAAATAATTATTAAGTACATTTCACTATATAGTATTGTGTAGTAGTAAATCCTTTACTTTGTGATCCATTTCGTAACCCAGTGAATTTGTGAGCAAACAAAAAAATATCATTACAAAAGCATATCCATCCAACATAGAAAATTTTGAATGCTGTGTCTCTTCATATTTTGTACTTTAACAGGAGGAAGCATGATGGAGTTTCAAATGTAAACTAAACATAATTCAGGTGGTAAACCTTCAAAAGGACTCGTACATATTAATACTATGATCAACGATGATATGCTATTATGTGAAGAAAAACGTGAGAAAGTTATTTTTCAAAGTGAACAGGCACATAACAAAAACTGAATAATATATCATGAAACAAACAATGATCAAATTAGCTGTGTAAATCATAGTTTAACCACCGGCTTCAAATAAATCCATACACCTCCAGTTAACTCAATCTTTTAATATACACTTTCTAGCAAACAATGAACCCAATATCTACTACATAGTTTTAGAATAATTCCGCACAAAACAAATGAAATTATTTGTATGCCAAACATAGTTTACTGCAATTACTGATAAATATCGTAGGATATATTAACAATAAAAATGTTATGGATCCAATCAAACTAAAAGCATAACATAATAATAACTATATACAACCGTTAAAATTAAAACTCACAATCTTCTTCTTCCTACTAGCATTCACTATAGCTCAAGTTGACGGGTGCCAGGTAGCACGGAAGTAAGACGAAGGCAATGATGTGCTGTGGGTCGATTTGAATGTTGAAGGAACTTTAGGGTTTTGAAATTGGTAGGTCTAGGGTTTTATTTCTTCTACTGGAAGTGGAACGAGATGAAAATGAGTTGAAGTGGCGGCAGAAGCACAAATAAAAGTGGTTTGGTTTATCGGGTGGGCCGGGTCATAAAATTTTAATACAAATAAAATTTGTTTCAATTAACGGTTAACCGAAATGCATGATATTATTAACCGCAAACGACCCGACTTTTGTCGGTTAACTTCGGTCGATCAACCCGAATGTTCGGTTAACCGAATGTTCGATTAACCAAAATTGTCGGTTAAAACGGTTCGGTTATGGTCGGTTAAATCGGTTTAGTCGGTTAAATGCCCACCCCTACTAAGGAGGGTCATTTTCAGAATAAAAAACTTTAGAAATAAATGCATATTTAAAGTTACAAATATCATACAACTCATTAAACTCATTCCTAAGAGGAATAGCGGAAATCCAACTATCATGCCAAAAAGATGTATTATTACCTGAATGAACAATAATATTAATCCCTAAGTTAAAAATCTCGTTACATTTTAAAATGGATTTCCAAAAATAAGATTTCTTACGAGAAACCGAAGGACAAATTTGATAAAGATTATTACTACCATTGTAGTAATATTTAGAAATAATTTCCTTCCAAGTGGAATTATCATTGGAATCTCTGAACTTCCATAACCATTTACTGGTAGAGACAAATTCATATTACGCAAATTAATGACACCTAAACCACCATCCTTTTTGGACTTACAAATAGTTTTCCAATTTACTAAACATTTTATGCAACAGTTTGGATTTCCACCACTCCATAGGTAATCTTTTCTACTTATATCTATTTTATCTATCACCCAATCAGGAAAAAGAGGCATAGACATCTCATAAATTGGGAGAGCTAATAAAATAGAATTAAATAAAACCAATCTACCTATTCTACATAAAAATCTCCCATTCCAATAAGAAATCCTATTTTTGATTTTATCTATGATTATTAATCAATCATCATGTTTAAGTTTAGTAGGTCTAAAAACAAAACCAAGATAGTCAAAGGGAAAATTCATAGTTTTACAATTTAATGTATTAGCAACTAAATTTTCAACCTTTTCAAAATCATTTAAAACTAAAACAGAACTTTTGTCATAATTTATTTTTAAACCCGATAAAAGCTCAAAACTATATAGAATAAACTTTAAGAGCAATTATGTGTCTAGGAAGATGAGAGAAAAAAATCAAGGTATCATCTACAAACTGTAAAACTGATAAACCATAACGCGATATATCATTACCTATATTATCCAAAGAACCATTATCAACTGCTTTTTAATATCTTAGCAAAAACATCAGCAGCTAAGTTAAACAGAAGAGGCGATAAAGGGTCCCCTTGTCTTAAACCTCTCTTAGATTGAATTTTATAACCTAAAATACCATTTGCCATAATACTAGAGTTTTCAGTTTTAAGCAAATCCATGATCCAGTTAATCCATCTATTACTAAAGCCTCTAGCATGAAAAATATCTACAAGAGAATCCCAATCAACCGAATCAAAAGTTTTAGCAAAGTCTAATTTTAAATTAGCACAAGTAATATTATTCTTACAATAATGATTAATGTATTCCTGAACAACTGCCACACCATCTGTGATATTTCTTCCTTTAATAAAAGAAGATTGTGAACAGTCAATTAGGTAATTCATTCTTATACTAAGTCTATTAGCTAAAACTTTTGAAATAATTTTAATGGAGCAATTAATCAATGAAATGGGTCTAAAATCTTTTAAATTATTTGCATCTATTTTTTGTGTAATAAAATAACATTTGAAAAATTAAATCTACCTGATTGTAAATTTCCAATATAAAAATCATTAAACATACTAATTATGTCTAATTTTAAAACTTCCTAAAATGTTTTATAGAAGAAAAATGGAAATCCATCCGGACCCAAGGATTTATCACCCGGTAAATCAAAAAAGCCTTTTCGGATTTCCTCTTCAGTAAAAGGATCATCTAACTCAGAAAGATTAACATTGGAGGCAACCGAATAAAGATCATTCCATCTAACACTAATTCTATGCTTATTTTTATTACCAAAAATATCTTTATAATAATCTGTGAAAGCCTTATTGAGGTCTCTTTGGTCAACTAATTCCACATTGTTAACTAGAATGGAATTAATTGTATTACTACGTTTTCTACCATTGGCCATATTATGAAAAAAATTAGTATTATTATCACCTTCATCAATCCACTGGATTATGGATCTTTACTTCCATATAACTTTCTCCTTTTCAAGAATAGAATTAAGTTCTTCTTTTAAGTTAGTGAGAACATTCCGCTCTCCTAGATTTAGATGTCTAGTTTCTTCTATCTAATTTAATTTAAGCATCTCATTAAGAATATTTTCATTTTTAATTTTAATAGTACCAAAAATATTTTTATTCCAATTTTTAAGTGAAATCCTAAGTTCTCTAAGTTTTGAAACAAAAAATTTAGCTGAATTATTGCTATATTTAATATTATAGAAACTCATAGACGATCATTTATTAATAATTAAATTTGATAGGCTTAGTTCTAATAACCACATTTTTTCAAATTTGAAAGATCTATTGATAACTCTATGGTGATCACAAGTGAGAATAATGGGACAATGATCGGAAAACGTATATGGCAAACTAGACACTCTCTATTTCATCGCTAATGAAATAAGAAAGCCATAGAGGGAGATTCCTTATTATTACTCCAAATAAATTCTCTATTAGAAAGAGGAATTTCAATCAAATTAGAATTAATAATAAATTGGTAAAATTCCTCCATAGCAAAGTAATCTCCCTCTCATGGTGCACGCTCCCGTATAAAATGAGTACCGTTAAAATCTCCCCTCAATATCCGAGATCCCAGTGCAAAAGATCTAAACTCAAGGCATTAATTCCAAAAGTCCGTCTATCTATTTTTGAGTTAGGCCCATAAACATTAGAAATAATTAAAAAATAATTATCAGTTAGATTAATTAGAATAATGTGTAAAGAGTGTTGTTTGTAAATACATTGAAGTAATTTAAAGAAATTATCCCTCCAACCAATCATTAAACCCCCAGAAGAACCCACAGAAGGTAAAAAAACCCATTTTCTAAAATGATATCCACTAGTCTTCTATAGAAAAAAAATCAGGACAGTCAATTTTAGTCTCTTAAAGAAGAGGAATATCGATGGAATAGCTTTAAAAAATGTTCTATCCTTATCACACTTATTTAAGTCATTCAAACCTCTTATATTCCAACTAATGATCCTCATATGCCAGTTGACCTAGCCCTATCAAGTTCCTTAATTCTAATAAATTCGCGATCAACCTCAATATCAGTGAAAATGAACATAGGATCATTAGCTAATTGACTAAACTCATAGGAAGATAAACTACCTAAAGCATAAGGTGAATAATTCTACCCAAACCAGAATGCATACCTGAGCCTGAATTTGTAGCATCGCTCACGGTACTCGAATCAGGGAACTCAGCCGTAAACTAAGAGTGCCTACCCTGTATCCTAACATTACGACGAACAAAACCACTAGAAGACACATCCTTCCTTCATCTACCTCTCTTCGGTGAAGAAGAATAAGAATCTGAATTACAAGTAGCAATAACAACCTCTTTCATTGATAGACGTGAAGAGTCTCTAAACAAATCACCATAACCAATATCTGCCATATGACCCAGTGATAACTCACCCATATAATCAACAACACCCGTCTTCTCTTCTGAAGACTCCACTACCTTTCTATTTTTAGACATTTGCAATTTCTATGAAACAACACCTTACAAACTCTATGCATCATGCATACCTGAAACCACATGCATGTCTGCCATAATTTCATCAAGATATATGTGATCTTCCAACACTGATTCCTTCTCTTCATTAATGTGAAAAATCTTCTGATAAGATCCACTCATAAAAATCTCCTAATTGCCACAATAATTTATTACCTTCAAAATTAGGCTCGTCTATGGTTACTGAATCCTCGAGCATTTCCATTAACTCTTCAACCCAATTGCTAATATCAAACATGTCATTTCTAACCTTAGAATCAACTACCAAATACATATTAACATCCAATGCTTTCAACCACAAGACATTAACATATATCTCATTGAACTTAAAGAACAGCTCAACATCACTTCGAAGCTCAAAATCACTATCTGATGTAAGTTTCTAATGATCGAGATCAAGATCCAACATAAATTCATTTGCAAGAAAACTGTCTTTATAACTTCTACCCATATGTAGAGGGTTCATCAGAAACTGTTACCTCACTTGTATGAACACACCCAACAGACTTCTCAATGGAATAATTTTCTGAGATAACGTCGGATTGTAGACATGTGAATTTATTGGAAGTAAAAATCTCAAAGATTTCCATACTACGATTCATATTGCTTTGTAACCCTTACCAAGAAGTGAATATTGTCAATCTCAAAGATAACCTCGGATAAGATCCAACTCCAAGGACATGTGAATTCATATTGGTAAGGGTTACAATAAATTCACATCTCAAAGATTTCCATACTATTAAGTATCAAGAATGAAGCCACTGCTCGATTCAATATATTTTCCCCTTGCCTTTGTGACAGTCAAGAGATAATCATTTTTACAAGAAGCAACATCTGGATCATACAAGATAGGATCGAATATTGATGATATTTCTCTCCTTACGTTATCAAAAATAACTCTTTCATCCTTATTCAAGAATACGAGATTTTCCTCTGGTAAATTGGTAGAAGAATCTAATTTTTTGAAATGTTTCTCTAGATCACCAAAACTATCTCGATAGCCCTTTCAAATATTCGGCGAGTTTACAATGTTAAAACGAAGTAAAAGATCTTCTAAAAACTTTATGCCCTCGTTTCTCTTTTGCCAAAGATGATCAATTAAAATCCCTTTCAACAAAATGAACTTCAGTACAAATTGAAGACCATGTTCCACCAGCAATGTTGAAGAGAAACAGAAATTAGAAGAAGACTCGATTTCACCGAAGTATTGTTCTGGATCACCAAATCTTGCTTTGTAACCCTTACCAATATTGGAGAGTTAACAATATTAAAATGAAATAACATGTCCTCTTAATACTTAATTCCCTCGATTCTTTTCTGCCACAGATGATCAAGAAGAATACCTTCAAATAACATGCTCTTTAATACGAATTGAATGCCATGTTCTACCAGCGTATCAGAAGAAGCAGATATACTAAATTTGATCGAACACCTATTCCTCTTGTGGCCAAACTTACCGCAAGTGAAGCATCTTATTAGATCACGGCATTGAGATGCAAAATGATTGCTTTCGCCATATCTAAAATAGAAATTCTTATTAATTTTTGAATCTATCCACCTCTTATTCGAGGATTGAATCTGTGGGTACCGAGATTTACGTGATGGCAATCGATCCTTAACCACTTGTGCATAAGATTGATAATGAGACGAATCTAGATTGAGATCTTAATCAAAGAATATCCACTTGTGCATAAATTCGATCAAAAGATGACTGAGATAGATTTTGAGAGCAGTGATGAGAAACTATCGCCATTTTTTACTTTTAATCACACTTGTAAGGATTTATTATCATTTGTTGTAGAGAGAAAAGCTACATTGAAAAGTTGCTACTAATGTATGCAATTCAGATACAAACAAAGATATTTAATTTATTCTAATTAAATCTCCTGAATAGTGTTAATAAAATTAGGGGTGTTATAAGAGTACAAGCACTCTGGTCAGAATTCTCAACTGAGAATATAATTCAGTTATGACTATCAGGGTGTCTTAGCGATATTTCCCTATCTTGGCCAAATACTCTGGCATCGTATTTACCCAACTAATCCATACCCAAAATGATTTCGAAGTCTACGAAATCAAAAGCATACAAACTGCATGCACACTTATGACCTAACAATTCAAGTTCTAACTGGTCATATCTCATTCTCAGAGTTCCATACCTTCCTATCAGATACGTAACACTTAAGGAAGTAACAAAGTATGTGGATTCTAAACATAACTTATCAACCAATCACTAAGATATAAATGAATGCGATGCACCGGTATCAAAAAGTACCCTAACTGGTGGACTTCGAACCAAAAGCATAGCTTCCATCATAGACTTTTCCTTCTTGGCAGAAGTTGGCCTACCAAACGATGGTCCAAGAGCAAAGACTTTTCTTTTATCCACCATGACTATTTCTGGACACTGATTCTTATAATGCCCAATCTGGTCGCAGTTAAAGCACTTCACACCCTTCTTTTATGCAGCCTTCTTCCCCTTGCCAGATCGGCAATCATGAGCATAATGACCCTTCTTATCACTCTTAAACAAACCATATCAGCCTTTGCCTTCTTAGCAGCCTCTCCCTTCTGGGTTTCTTTCTTCTTAAAGAACTTCCTCTTTTTACCTTGAGAACCCAGGTTTCAACCTGTTTTCCTTCCCATAAATAGCGAGCATTTCCTCATTTTGGATTTCCATTTCAACAACAACATTACAAGGACCACGAAGACGTAACAGGGTTTCCCTAGCAATCTCGGGTCTCAACCCTCGAATAAACTTCACATTCCTCTTGATGAAGGTGTCAATGGTGGCATACCCATATCTGTACATCTCATCATACTTCGTAGCATACTCAACCATCGACATCTCACCTTGCACTAAGTCCAGGAACTTTCTCAGCAATGCGGACTTTGCAATTTCTAAAGGAAATCTCTCTTCAAATCTCCTTTGAAATTCTTCCTAAGTCAACTCTTCCTCGAGAACTCCAATAGTAACACTATTCCACCAATGAAGCGTTGCTCCGTGCAACTGTCCAGAAGCAAGCCTCCTTTTCTGCTCTTCGTTTAATCCTAAGTCAACGAAGATCCTTTCACAATGCAAAAGCCAATTCTTGACTTCTACAGCATCCTCGGTTCCCAAAAATGGCTTCCCACCAAGACTGCCATAATCCCTGTTTGACTTAGCATAGTTGTTGCCAACTGGGACCACGGGATTAACTCCTCCAACAATCCTAGCATTACCCCCAACTACTCCTGCGGCAGCTCTTGCTTCCACCAGATATATAAAGAACCGATACATCAACCCCATGTCTATTGGTGGATTTCAGCACCTACATTGGCATTTGCGTTTGGATTAGCATTTGTCTATCGACCATGGTTTCTCTTATTGGGTCGAGCATTTGCATTTGTTGTGGTGCTTCCTCCCCCGAGATTTCCTCTTCCGTTTCCTGCCCCTATATCGTCATATCTTTTAAATCTGCATATGAGACTTAGTAAGATACAGAAGAAAGATCTAAGAGAGAGAGGAATACGTACTTATATATATGTATGTATGTATGTATGTATATATGTATACATGTATATATATCAAATACAAGTACATTACTATAGGGTTAACCCAAACCCGATCTTATTTTCTTATTCATTAGATTATTTTTTTGAAAAATATTTTTAATTTTGAAATTTCTTTTAAGTTTCCATAAACCTATGATCTGATACCAACTTGTAACATCCCCCACTTGGAGGTCCAAAACTAACGACTAGGGTGCTGCAGTCATCCATAATTATTAATTCTTAGTGACCAAATGTGGTAATATTAGATACATTGTTATAACAAAAACACATGGATATGAAAAAAATTAAATTACTAAAAAAATTTCTCATTCCATTTCAAATCAAACTTTAAATTCATTACATAATCCCAAATTTGTGAACCACGTTCAGAGAAAATACAATTATTATAACATATGCCAAAAGCGACATATGAAGATCCCCCCTTGGATGATTAGAGTGTATACATAGGCAATTAAACAATATTATTTTGCATCAAAACAAAACGGAATCAAAAAGAAAAGATCTTTTAATAGCTAACTTGCCTCATGAACATCTCCGGAAGTTTACTCATCTAAGGGAGTATCAGAAAACCTCAACACTCAAACTACTCAAAATTAATTAGGCACCCGAAAGTTTAAGGAGAAAACATGAACTTCGAGTCAGGCATAAAGCCTGGTATGAATAATAACCTACCATCTCGAACCATTTAGATATCTATTGAGATCAAGCCGCTTAGCGGAATCGGTTTTCCCCTCACTAGTTACTAAAAAAATTATAATAACCATATATTGTGCTCCTGCATCCATAATGGTTAAAAACATAGCAATTTAAAATATATCATGAAGATATGTAAAAAAGTAAAATATCTTGGATTTTCCATCCCTATATATTTGATTGTCTGTCTCAATTATTGTTTCTACGGTCACTATTAACCACTAATTTTCATGGACTGACTAATAACCTGTTTAAAGCCTATGGACTATCTGTCCAGTTTCATAGTTTTTATGGGATTACTAAGAACCAATTGGCTCCAACCAATAACTTCATTATGTTATTTCGTAGGTTCTCCCTGAACCTATTAGTATCTTCAATAACTTCTCTTATATCATAGCTTTCATTGGTTGACTATGAACCTATTGATCCCTGTCAATAATTTTATCCAGATATAGTTTTCATGGGATCACATGAAGGTATTGGCCCCTACCAATAACTCTTTCAAAACATAGTTTTTTTGGGTTTACTATGAATCTGCCTAAACTGACAACTTCTTGATCAGTATTTGGGCATTCTATGTTCTGGTCTACCTGACCTCCTAGAGCAACTCTATTCATTCAGGAGTTAACTCAATTTATATTCACTATCAGGTCAACCTAGTTGATTATTCTACCCATACAGTTATGGGTCCACTTTGTGGTCAATGTATTTATAGAAAAAGCATATATAATAACATAAAAATACTAACATTTAAGGTTTACTATCCTTGAAATCATTTTCACATGAACCATGGTTAATCCCTTCAACCCATTCTTTTTATCAAGGAAAGCTACTTCAAAAACTCAAAAATTTAGAAACCATTTCAAAGCTTTTTTATATTGCCATGGGTTTTTCCTTTAAAAATGAGATTGAGTTCATTGTTTTTAAAACTATGGCTTTCGAAATCTTATACCTTTACTTTCGAAACCATTAAAACATATCTTTCCAAAGCATTCAAATCTTCCTTTCAAAACACTTAAACATATGCCTTTTGAAACACTTTAAAATATCTCTTTCGAAAGCATCAAATCTTCTTTTCGAAACTATCAAAATATTCCTTTCAAAAGTATTAAAGCATATCTTTCCAATTCGTAGAAGCATAGCTTTGAAACCATTTGAAAGTACCTCTTTCAAAACCATTCGGTTTAATCTTAAATATAAATTTTGGGTCAATGTGAACATAAGCGAAAGTACCTCTTTCGAAACCATTAACCTAGGTAAAAGAGTTTAGGGAAAATAGATGGCTTTGGAGCCATCCTTTGGAAAGTTTTTATCTTTTAATTAAAAAAATTGGAAGGATAGCTTCGGAACACCTTTCGAAGCCATTGCCTTCAAAAACTTTAGTTTAAGTGGCTATTGGACCCCTTTCAAAAGCTTTGGGAAGCGGCTTGTTATGTTTATAAAAAGAAGCTTGCCTTTCGAACACATTGAAAACTTTCAACCTATTCGAAAGGTTTGAAGATGGCAGCAAGATTTCGACTTGGTTCAAAACAACCATTTCAAAAGCTTCTCTTTAAAAGAAAGGCGGCAACCCCTTCGAAAGCTATTTAAAATGTCCTCGACTCCTTCAAAAGCATGGTATCGACTCTATACCATCTGCCTTTCTCCAATCCACTACGTACTAAAGCATTGATAACATGTGTATTAGTTTAGACTTGATTGAGGGTGGTGGTATGGGGTCGAAAGGTTGCTACTGGAAGTGGCGAAACAATAAATCTGTACAAAATTATTTTGTTGCCTTTTTAAGTAAATGTTTTTCAACTAAATTGCCTACGTGTAAATATATAGGTGGTGTTTGTGCTAGAATTGGTCACAAACACCCAATTGCCGATGAAAGCACCCGTTTATAATCACAGATCATAGATAGCAAATATGTAGAGAAAATAAATGTGAAGAACACTCAGAATTTAAAAATAATGAAATAAAGACACCAGGTTTATAGTGGTTCGGCTATCTCCGGCCTATGTCCACTTTGAAGAGTGATATTTTATTGATAATCACTCGTTGGTTATAAGAATATAGTCGATAATAATCGAGTTACAATAGAGTTCGGCAGAGTAGTAGCGTAGAAGAACCAGAAGATTCCTTTTCTGAAGCTGTTGGATTGATATTTATAGGTGTAGGCTACAAATATCCTGCTCAGATCTTAGAAGACTCCTTCTCTCACGTAGGTGGGCCCACGTGATCGATCTCGAGCGATTTCGAATCCATCCATGATCGATACGAATGGAATTCATATCGATAAAGATCTTGCCAATCGACTCGAGATCGATCATGGACATTCTTGGGGTTGTACGCAAACTCCTATGAAAATTTGGTGGCATTTGGACTTGTAGATTGTGAGATATAATCGATGCAAGTTTGGTTTTTCAATGTGCTGTCTAATACGTATCGGTCTTCGTCGCATCGATCTGTTTACATCACTTCCAAGCACGTGCTAATCAAAGAACTGGCGCTTACTTCTAGGATCGATCCACTTTTTATGTCGGGTTGACTACTTCCTTTGCCTCCATCATATCTATCAATCTCTAATTGCTTCGTATCGATCCAGGTTTCTTCCTTTCGTATCAATCCATGACCATTATCTCGTATCAATCATCTAGTGGATCGATACGAAGCCAGTGTATTTCACACCGATTCCCTAGGAGTCATTTTGTATCGTTTATTGGGCTTCGTATCGACTGTTGACCGATCGATATGAATTATTTAAATGAATTGATATGTGGGATCGATACGAAACGTTCTCAGGATATGGATATGAACTGAAGTTGATGTGACGGACACGAAGTGGTGCTTACTAAATGGATACGAAGCAACATACACTGGATGGATACGAAAAGGAGTGGCATTTGATGGATGTGAATGAATGGATTTGATGAATATGAACTTGAGGGATACAAACATGTTCGGCCCTGATTGATACGAAGGAGGCTGCTTGTGGATGGATGTGAATGAAGTGGACGCAATCTTGGTGGATATGAATAAGAGCATTGCTTGATTTGCATCGATCATATCTTGAGCATACGAACTCCGATCGACTTGAAATTTGAAACATAGCCCCACCTAGTCATGTTCATCATTGCCAATCGATCTCGTCTTGATTGAAGCTTGGTCAAATTTTGATTGTATCGATCACAGCCGTATTTCTAATCGATCTCTAATCCTGATATTCATCCTTTCTAGCTTTGTTGATATCCCGGCCTTGAACAAAAGGCGGGGTAACGGGTGGTTACCATAAAATTTACCAAAATCTTTTCTAAAAGATTGCCGAATTCATCCATAATTAATTAAAAATAATTTAAAAGGAAGCTCTTCCCTTTAACAAAACAATTAAGACATTTGAGTCCTCCAACTTAAATAATTAATTTACATAGTAAATTACTTAGGAAAAATCCTCAAAAATCATCATAATTCACTTTTAATATGTTATAAAACGTATATAAATTCCAGATCCAAAATCCTCTATATAATAGCCAAAATTAATTTTTAAACCCAATTAATTATTTCTTCCTATAAAAATTTATAATAAACTATCCATAGCTTGGATAACTATGAAAATTTAAACCCATCCCCAATTAATGTTTTACATAACATATTAAATCCTCATGGCATTTGAAACCCAATATATATTTGATTTTAGAATCAAAATGGAATAAAACATTTATCGAACATACTTGCTTGAATAAATCATACCATGTAATCCAAGCATATCATCATTAATATCATCATAAAGTTTTTAAACTTAAAACCCGAAATCAAATGCTCTTTAAAAATGAAAATGTGATGGTTTTGGTTATTATTCACCTTGCTTTGGATAAGGAACATGAGATTTGATCTTGTTGAATTCTCTTTGCTTGATTCTTTAGTTTTTAATTGATTTTTCTCCTCTTTTCCCCTAGGTTATGACCAGCTTGAGCTCTTTGGTTTATGTTTTAGAATTATGAACATATGAAATGAAAATGGAAATAAACGTTTAAGGGTTAAGAATTATGGTGGGTTAAGGGTTATGGTGGACGGCTATTCCCCATAATACCCTTGCCTTATTCTCTTATAATTTAACTTATAAAATCATTTCCATAAACTCATTCTTTTAAATTTTATTTAATTAAGCATGGCCTCTATTTAATTTCCAAATCTCAGTTACCTTATCACTCTAATCTTTACATTATTCTATTTAATTTATCTAATTAAATCTCTTGAATAATATTATTTAAAATTAGGGATGTTATTGTCTTACTATTAAAGATCTCAATGGTGAGGATAAAAGAACTATAAAGCTGTTGACCGATGCTTCAAGTAGCATCGAAAATAAACTTACACTACCAACACCATCCAATCTTCGAAAACATTCTCTTCTCCCTGCTAGTATAGGGTTCTTGGACAACCTCCTCTTGTCCAACATACTTCCCGAAGCTAATGTTTCTTGTCTTTGGGCAATCCCAACTATTTTTCTTCTATGTCTCTAACTCGCCCATATCATTCTGCTAAGCTTAAGCGTAGTACTTACAATTTTTTGTTATGTTACTCCTTATATTTCTTTACTACTTTATGCTTTTCAAATTTTCAGCAACTGCTCCTCCATTCAACTTGATCGTAAGTTACCCATCTCTCCCAACTTCTACATCTAGTACATCATCCTTGACTCGGTGTAATGCTAAGTCGAAGATGATTGCCAAAAGAAAAATAGGTAAGATGTCTACAATAGGCCCACCATTTAAGAAAGCTAAGATTGTTGACGTCCAATCTTCTCCTCTGCTAAAAAAGGGTGAAACTGTCGACATGGAAAAACTTTAGACAGTCCTATTCTTGAAGCACCTATTGATCGGTCCAAAACAACTCCCTCAAAAGACGATCCCATTCTCATAACTCCTCATGTCATCAAGTAGATGCAAAATATTTGAGAATTTCAACTCCATCCCAGGAGTTGAACCCTTCTAGACCCACACCACTATTGCCTTCTAATGATTTTGAAAAAAATAGTACAATCTATCTTGCATTATTCGTCTTTTACTTCCATTCATCCACCTTCTTATGTTCCTGACCCAGTAGGTCATTGTTGATCTTTAATATAGAAACAACTTCTGGTATGTTCCATACTATTTAACCTCCCTATTATTATTTATTACTAAATTCTGATCCATGTTGTAATCTTTCTTTCAGATTTCCATAAGCCGATTCTTTCTTCAAGAGAGTGCTCTAAAATCTTCTGCTGGGGCATCCAGGCTTCAAGTGAAATCTCCACCTTGAATAGTCAGATTATCTCCCTTTCTGCTGATAAAAATAATGTTGTTAAAGAACAGGAAAGATTGGGAGCCTTCCTTGCTCAAGCGGAATCTATTATTTCTAAAGAGAGGAAAGTAAAACAACTCTTAGCCGATGAAAATTTGGCTGTAAAAATAGCATTGAAAGAATCTAAAGATGAAAAGGCTCGAATGGTGGTTAAACAATCCTCTCTCAAAAAGAAGCTAGAGAAAAAGAAAAATTCCTTAACGTTGGTCATTAATACTATTTCTGAAGCCAAGAAAAATGTGATAACCCAGGATTTTTAGCAAATATTAATAATTTTATATAATCATTTATATTTGCAAATTTATCTTTTCAAAACAAATAAAAATATGTTTCTATTTATAATATATATATATATATATATATATATATATTGTGATTAGGAAGCATTGGTTTGAATTAAATATAATAGTTTATAATTTAAGTAAGAATAAATAAAAGGGGTTTAATATACTTTCTTTAAATTATTCATGAAATAAATATGATTTATATATATAAAAATATTAAGCATAAAAACATAAATTAATAAAAACATAAAGAAATATAAAATATTGGGTTGGACATTTGTAAGCTAAGTAACATGCAAATTAACAAGTGTCAAACTAATTATTTTCTTCATTTTTTTAAAATGATAAAACAAGGCTTTATATATACATATCTACTCAGACTCTTTAATTCTTCTTTCATGTTTCATCTTTCTAAAAACCAGAGAACAAACCAAAGAAAAAAGTATAAAACAACCTCTTGCAAATATTAAACCTGAACCTAAAGCCAAGATTCAACTCAACTAAACAAGATCAGTTCAAAGTCAAGACCAATTTCAAGTTTTCAAAGTTCGAAGATCTAAACCATTACCAGGCTTCTCTGTACAAAAATCAATAGTAAACTAATCTATAAAAAATATTTAAAATCTGTTAATATCTTGATTGCATGTGATAAATACTTGAAGTATGTTGTGAAAAATGTTTGTATGGATGTAAAATATACATGCGTGTCTATATATATATATATATATATACACACACACATGTAGATGATTGTGTGCATGTCTGTGTACCAGTATGCATGCCTCTATTCTAGATTACAGGTTTTAAAACAAGTCCAAAATTCAAAATCTCATCCCCTAATTCTTTTAGGCTTTGATGTATAAATAAAATGTGTTTAAATTAACAAGATCTTAATTTTAAAAATATTTTTAAGTATAATTAGTTTGAGTTTTTCTGAAAAATCAAAAATTAGAGTAAAGTCCATAGCATGTCAAAAATTCGAGTATCGTATTTCTTGTTTCACTTACATCACCTAATTCGTTTTTGAAAACTATGTTTTTAAAAGTAAAATCATGATTTTTAAGATTGTAAATCATTAGAGCTTGCGAGTTGAACGGGAAAGGGGATTTTCGCATTTTTCGGTGATCGAAGTGAGGTGAATCTCGGGGTCGTTGCTGGAGCATGCTCGGAGGTCAGGAGTTCAGGTAAAAATGGTTGGTGAATTTTTAGATCACCGTGGAGGTCATGCAACGTTGAAGTAGGGTTTAGACCCAGGTTTGGTCGATGTCAAATTTCGGGTTGCTGAGCCATCTTCAAAGCACCGAACTCGTTCGAAGGAAGGGGAATCGAAGCGTGGGATTGCAGCGGAGGTTCAGGTGTGATGACGAGGTTCCTGGTGGTCGTAGGCGGCAGGTGGATGTGGTTCTTGGATGATCTGTTTTGTTCCAGTGGGTTCGTTTATGCTCATTTTTAATTTCGTGATCGATATGGGTTTTGGGTGGTCGGAATCTTAGGCGAGGTTGTCGTCGACGTGTTGGAGGTGGCAGTGATGATCGAAGCAACGGCACTCGTTTGTGCACGTGCATGTATGTTAGTAGTGTATCTATGTTTAGGTGATGCTGCAGGAATAGACGAAGAAGAAGAAGGTCTTAGGTGCAAATCGGGAAAAATGTGATTTGTCTCGGGTTTGCTTTCGAGTGTGTATGAGTGTGTTTTTTCCAGTTGTAACATTTTTAAAAGTTAAACAAAATAAAGTTTTAAAAAAAGGAAAGAAGAAGAGGGCTTTTGACTTGGGTTTGGGCTCGGGTTGGTATAGGGAGTGTCTCGAGTCAGTATTAGAGCATTAACAAAGTTTTTTAAAAAAAATAAACAAGTTTTAAACAATTTTCCTTGACCAATTTTCTTTAAATAATTAATTTTGGTTAAATATTTGGGTTAGTTAAAAGTTATATAATGCTTTATTTTAACTTAAATTAATTGATTTTTAGAGTATTTTATTACATACCTATTATTTTTAAATAAATTCTTAAGTATATTAAATGAAATTAAATGGTGTAATTAAGCAGTTGTATAAAATGTTTTAACTATTAATTAATTTAAGGATCTTAGTTAATTTTATATGGTAATAATATATTAATTTCATGGGTTATTAAGTAAACAATTGATAATTAAGTAAGGATTAAAATAAATGGTTTATATTTTAATTGATTAAGGTCTTAAGTAATTATGCTGATAATTATTAATTCCGTTAATTAATTAAAATAAAATAGATGGCTTGCAATTGATTAATAATAATTAAGAAGGGTTGTATATAATTAATTTTATTTTGTGTTAAATTAAATTAATTGTAAATTGTGATATTAATTAATCTGGCTTATAGATGATTAATTATATTGAATGATTTAATTGATTGATATCTCTAGTCTAATAATCTGTAATGTTCTGTGATACGAAACACTTTGGATTGAACTGTTAATAAATGTGAGACATTTATTTGAATAGATTATCTATGTTGAACCACTATGTCAATATAACATTCTGAGATAATTGATTTGTATTAGCTTAAAAGATGGCATTTGGAGATCGAAGTCGGATATCAACAATATCAAGAACTACTTCGATTAGATTTGTAAAATCAAATAGGCTGGAATGGAATAGATTAAGTAAATCGGATCATTTAACTGAGTAACGATACTTAGTTATAATTTTGTGAAATAAGTATTTTTTTTATATCAAGATAAGAACTCGTCTGATATACAAGTTATCCTGGTTTCAAAGAAGTTTTATAGCGTAGCATTTCATGTTTTATGGGTTTACTCATGCTGGTTTCCAGCCTGACTCGGGTGTTACTTAAATGTAATACTCGGGTCAGAACGAGTATTACAGATTTTCAGGTTATACGTTCTGGAGCTCGGGAGGCGAGCCGGATGGCAGGAATGTATGGAGTATATTCCGCTGTGTAGTAGAGTTTGTATTGATTGTATTTTGGGACAGGTTGTCATAACTATTCGGATTATTATTAATGAATTATACTCGGATAAAATGTTCGTAAATTGACATTTACAGCTTTCTCTATGTAAATGCTGTTATTTGATATTATATTTTGATCCGATGTGATTGTGAGTTTCTATGCTGTTGTTTTTTGTTTCTTCTTCTATCTCTTTTTCTTCTTTACCCTAACAATCTGGGATCTCCGACATTCCATTGCTCGACACTTCAATAGTGAATGTTTTAGTGTCGAATTTCGAAGTCGAAAATTTCAGGCCGTTACATTTGGTACCAGAGCAGAAGGTTAAGTGAGAACCATGGCTCTAGTGGGGGTTACTCATTAAAGATAGGGTCAGTAATACCCTAGAATGAGTTGAGTGTATTATATGAGAGCATATTTGTTATTTTCCTATATAATGATTTTTAAAACAGTTTTAAAAGTAGTGTTTATATAAGCTTATATTTTGATATAAAAAGCAACAATTTTCTAATTATTATAATGTATTAAGATAATTGGTTGTTGATTATTGAATCTAATAAGACCATAACAATTTAAGTGGTAATATATATAACTAAATAGGAATTGGATAATATGAACTATATAAATAAGATAAGCTAGATATGGATTTAAACCAGAAATTGAAATCCTTAAATTTGTGGAAATGTTTTCCGAACGTTGATTTTACTTTTCAATAAATTATGAGATAATATATAATGAAATGTGAAACCAAAGAGAAATAAGTTCTGAACATATAAGTGGGAAAGGATATTGATAATAAGTTTAAAAAATTGAAATGGAGAATTCAAATTGAGTAAGGTTGACTGGATTAAATGAATTGAATTTAACTTAGGGGAAGTTAAATGAGTTTAACGGACACTCTGAATTGGAAATTTCAAGATGAAATTGAGATTTAACTTGGAAAAGTTAAATAGGTTGGTTTGAATGGGAGTTATGTGTGATCTCAAACAAGTTTGAGATCAGCAAATTGGTAATGGATGCTACCGATTGGTGTTTTGGATAACTTGGATGTTTATTTACCTTGGCTTATCCTGATATCATCCTATTGTTATTGATAATCTATGAAATTGTGAATTGGATTGTTTAAATGAATTAAGAAGTAGATTGAGATAATTCATATCCGTTACTGAAATTAAATGGAAATAAAACTTTAATTAAAACTATTTAATAGATTTTGATTTTCAGAGATAAAGATTGAACTTATGAAAATGAAATCACTTTGAACTTAAAATTTAAATGTTAAAAATAAACCTGCAAACTGAAATTGTAATTATGGAATGGAATCACTTTGAACTTAAGAATTGAATGTTAAAAATGAATTTGCAAACTAAAATTATTAAGAATTGGTTTTAAGATTTGAAGTTAAAATTGGGTAATAAATTGGATTATAAAGATTAAATTGTTTAAAAGGCTTTGAACTCTTACCTGAACCTTGAAATAAGTTAAGAAAAGATAATTTAAATTGAATATTAAAATTTTGGACTTAGAATTAAATTGTTTAAAGACTTAGGTTGTTAAATTAAAAGAAAAGGTTAAATGGATTTAAGGGATTAAATCAACATTTAAAATTTTAACTCGAATTTGTATAATTCGAGATGGATTAAAGTGGAGATTGGAATTGAAATTAGTTCAAATTAAAATTTGATTTGAATAATTTAGAATTGTGATTGGAGTTGAATAAGTTTAATTCAAATTATTCCAAATTTAAGCTAATTCAAATTTAATTGTAATTTAATCAAATAAAATGGAAATAGAAATTGAAAATTGATGGGAAGTGGGGATTGGGAAATTGAACAGTTTGACTCTGAAACTATTTTTGAATAAATTATTTTAATATAAACTATTTTAAATCTATTTTTCCTAGCTATTTACTATACAACCTTTATTTTTAAAACCCAAACTATCTTATACTTATTTTACAACTATTTTGAAAACTAATTACAATTTTTCAACAACTTTACATCTGTTTTACAAGAAAATTACTATATAACAAATAATTTGTTATTACTTCACTATTCTACTCTATTTACAAATAATAACTATTTTACAACTACTTGTCTATTTTAAACTTTTTCAAGCTATTTTCTAAATTCAAGTTGGTCAGAGTGCAAACTGTTTAGAATTGAAGTGATGACCCAAATGGAAAACGAAGCAATTGTGAATAAGTGAATAGAATCAAAATGAAGGTGAATAAAAAGAGAATTGATTTAGCTAATAATCAATGAAGATAATTACGTAGGATGTACGTATACTATTCTATTCGCATAATGATTTGATCCAGATTCGAGCATAGAATTTCGAGATAGTATATCGATCCGAGCTAGGAATTTTCACTCAATTTTCGACGGCAAACCCTGGATATGGATTTTTGATTGATTTTGAAAATTCTCTATCATAGTTATGGCTATGCAAGGAGAATGATGGTTTCTGATCAAGAAACTAGATGTGAGTCCACACAAGGAAGTCGGGTGGACGATATTAGTACGTAAGTGAAATTGTATGATCGAGTGAGCGATCGGATTTGATATTGCGTACGGATGATATATGTACATCGTATGTGCTTGAATGAAATAGATAATGAAAATTTTGAAAAGAAATATATAAAATGATTTTGAAATGGAATAGTATATTTTAAGAAATATATGACGAATAAAAGTGGAAGTTGGATATCGCTATAACTTAAACTCATCTTATAAAAAGTAAGTAAGGTAGTAAATAACTTTATAAAAGGAGTCAAACTTGAATTCTTGATTTGGCAAAAATAAAGTATATATAAATATATATTTGTTATATATGATAAACTACCTTGTTGAATCTATAACTAGAAGAAAAGATCTCTAAAAAATATTTTATTCTAATTAAAAGAATAAACTTACACACACACACACACACACACACATATATATATATGATTTGATGAAGTTGGGAAAAAAATTTCAGAACCCATTGATTTTGAAAGGCTTTTGATTTTTGGGAAAAATCAATTTTCGGAATTTGGAAAGCCAAGTTTGGAACTATCGGTTTGAGATATCGATTTTGTTTAAAGGAGATTTATATGTAGTACATATAAAGAGTATGATTTGAAAGATATTATATGTGTATATTATAAAATGTTTTGACAATGGCTGTGGGGAAAAAGACTCTCCCATTTAAATGAACTTCTAGTAGGAGATCCACGGAGTGGTTCTGCCTTGAGCCCTAAGGGGGGTTCTAAATTTGATCCTGGGAGGAGTTCTGGACAAATTGAGGTTCCTGAGGATTGTGTTGGGGTATCGAAAGTCGAGGGCGCTGATGCCTATAAAGACATTTGGGTTATTCTGTGACGGCAGTGTAACTCGGTGTAACTACGATCTACTACGCACCATAGTGGAAGTCGAGGAGTGGCGATTACCTAAGGTCTACGTTTGATTTCGCTGGGAGAGCAATGTAACGTCGGTAGACTGTGATTTATGAAGACATAGCGAAAGTCGTGTGGTAGTGAGTGCCTACAGGCTACATTGGGACTCGACTAATGTAGTATGCGATCTATGTGGTCTATGTGGAGAAGTTTCATTTGGCGAAATTCGAGGGCGCTGATGCCTACAGTTACATGGTTGCTGCTGTAATGGCGACGTAACCCTGGGTGTAGCTGCGACCGGTGGTGGTTCCATGGTGTAATAAAGGGGCACGGAGGCCAACAGATTTCCATGGTTTTGCCGGGATGGCGACTTAATCATCAACTTAACTATGACCATAGAGGGGGTGATAATTTGCAGAGCATTCTCATAGATGTTTTCTATATTTTCACAAAGTTTTTCTAAGTATTTTCACTGGATGTTGAAAATAGGTTTACCAAATACTTATAGATTTTCATTCCTATGCTTGATCAACGTATGACCGAATTTTTGTGAGAATAAGGATGGACTTGTTGAGACATCAAGTTATAAAAAAAAATTAAAAGTTATTTAGTTATATTATGTAGATTTTAAAGTGTTTTAAAACTTTAGAGTAATTTAACTAATAATAAACATTTAAAATTCTGGTTGCATTCCTCTTCGAGGACGAAAAGTTCTAAAGGGGGGAGGAATGTGATAACCCAGGATATTTGGCAGATATTAATAATCTTATATAATCATTTATATTTGCAAACTTATCTTTTCAAAACAAATAAAAATATGTTTCTAATTATAATATATATATATATATATATTATGATTAGGAAGCGTTGGTTTGAATGAAATATAATAGTTCATAATTTAAGCAAGAATAAATAAAAAGGGTTTAATATACTTTCTTTAAATTATTCATGAAATAAATATGAGTTGTATATATAAAAATATTAAGCATAAAAACATAAACTAATAAAAACATAGAGAAATAGAAAATATTGGGTTGGACATTTGTAAGCTAAGTAACATGCAAATTAAAAAGTGTCAAATTAATTATTTTCTTCATTTTTAAAATTATGAAACAAGGCTTTATATATTCATATCTACTCATACTATTTCATTTCTTCTTTCATCTTTCTAAAAACCGGAGAACAAACCAGAGAAAAAAGTATAAAACAACCTCTTGTAAATCTAAAACCTGAAGCTAAAGCCAAGATTCAACTCAACTAAACGAGATCAATTCAAAGTCAAGACCAATTTCCAGTTATCAAAGTTCAAAGATCTAAAGCATTTCTAGGCTTCTCTGTACAAAAATCAGTGAGTAAACTAACCTATAAAAAATCTTAAATCTGTTTATATCTTGATTGCATGTGATAAATACTTGAAGTATGTTGTGAAAAATGTTCGTATGGATGTAAAATATGCATGCATGTATATATATATATATGCTATCCCACTTTTTGGTCAAAACTGGAATATCAACAAGTTGGCAAGGAATGATGGATATCGGGATTGGAGATCGATTGGAAGCAAGGCGGCGATCGATGTTGTCAAAATTTGGTTGAACTCCGATCGGGATGAAATTGATTGGAGATGATGATAAGGGTTAGGAAAGGCTATGTTTCAAATTTCAGGTTAATCGGAGTTCATATGAAGGAGTTATGATCGATGCAAGGTGGGAAAGGCGTGCTGTTCGAATCCATCAAGGGGTCAAGGTGGTGCTCATTTCGAATCCATCATATTCGAACCCATCAGAGTTTGTTCGATTCGATTCCATCAGGTTCGCATCGGTCGAAGGCATGGCGCAGGAATTGGTTCGTGTCGATGACTTCGCATCGATCGAAGGGATGGTGGTTCGAATTGATACGCTTCGTATCGATCAGGCTCGTATCGGCCGGCTTCGAATCGATAGGCACGGGCTCGGCTCAGTGAAGTTCGCATCGGTTAGGATGGGAAGAAATGGCGCGCTTCGAATCGATACGTTCGTATCGATGGCAGGTGGACTTTGGCTCCTTCGTATCCATCAAGACAAGACACTTCGACTCCATCCCATGACTTGCCTCGAAACCATTCAGTTGGGAAACCACTAAGTCAAGGCGGCTAAAACCATGGATTCAACCCAGTAAACTCGGAGAGAAAGGCGGATCAACCCAGAGATTTCGCGACACGTCATCGATGCGCACGCGCTTTGATCGAGTCGAAGACAATGGGTTCGAAGCATGGGTTTGAACCAGGCAGAGCGCACGAAGCCTTGATCTCGAATCGATCATATCTTCCAAACCATTGACCCAAATGCAATGAAATTTTTACAGGAGCTTGCATGCATGTGGAAGAATGTCTACACCAAATTTCACCTCGATTGGATGCTTTCTGGACCGATTCGAACCCTAGTTCGAATCGATCTCGAAGTGGGCCCGGATTTCCAGAATCCGGGCGTATGGCCCCCTCACATGCCAGAAGCGGTCTACCGGATTTTTAGGAGAGATATCAGCCTCCTACGCCTATAAATAGAGCCCCTGGTCATTCAGAAAAGGGGTCGGAGAATTTGCAAAGAAGAAGCACGCCCGGACGCTGCCAGGATCACTCCATATCGTCATTACTGCCATTGATTTCGTATTTGGACTTTGTAACTGCTGTAATCACTTGTAACCAGTAAGGATAATTAATAAAAGGATAAAAACTTTGGAGTGGACGTAGGCCGAAGATAGCCGAACCACTATAAAATTTGTGCCTCTGTTCATTATTTCTGATTTGCTGCTTCTAATTTGTTGAGATCTATTATTTGTGTTTGAATATTGTTGATTTGTATTCATACACTGGTGCTTTCACGGTATTTGGGGTTTGTGACCAATTTTGGCGCAAACAATATATATAACTGTGTGCATGTCTATGTACCGGTACACATGCCTCTGTTCTAGATTACAGGTTTTAAAACTAGTTCAAAATTCAAAATCTCATCCCCTACTTCTTTTTAGGCTTCAATATATAAATAAAATGTGTTTAAATTAACAAGATCTTAGTTTTAAAAATACTTTTAAGTATAATTAGTATGATTTTTTCTGAAAAATCGAAAATTACAATAAAGTTCATAGCATGTCAAAAATTCGAGTATCATGATTTATTGTTTCACTTACATCAACTAATTCATTTTTGAAAATTATGTTTTTAAATGTAAAATCATGATTTTTAAGATTGTAAATCGGGAGAGCTTGCGATTTGAACGAGAAAGGGGATTTTGGCATTTTCCGGTGATTAGAGTGAAGGGGAATCTCGAGGTCATTGCTGGAGCATGCTTGGTGGTCAGGGATTCAGGAAAAAATGGTTGGTGAATTTTTAGATCACCGCGGAGGTCAGGTGACGTTGAAGTATGGTATAGACCCAGGTTTGGTCGATGTCAAATTTTGAGTTGTTGCGTCATCGTTAAAGCACCGGACTCATTTGGTGGTGGAGGAATCGAAGCATGGGATTTTGGCAGAGGTTCGGGTGTGACGGCAAGGTTCCTGGTGGCCGTAGGCGGCGGGTCGACGAGGTTCTTAGACGATCTGTTTTGTTCCAGTGGGTTCGTTTTTGCTCTTTTTTGAATTCGTGATTGATAGGGGGTTCTAGGTGGTCGAAATCTTAGGCGAGGTTGTCGTCGACGTGTTGTAGGTGGCAGCGATGACCGAAACAGCGGCGCTCGTCCGTGCACGTGCACATATGTCAGTATTGTATCTGTGTTTAGGTGATGCTGTAGGAATAGAAGGAGAAGAAGATGGTCTTGGGTGCAACTCGAGGAAAATGTGATTTGGCTCGGGTTTGCTTTCAAGTGTGTCTGCGTGTGTTTTTTCCAGCTGTAAGATTTTTAAAAGTTAAACAAAATAAAGTTTTAAAAAAAGGAAAGAAGAAGAGGGCTTTTGACTCGGGTTTGGGCTCGGGTTGGTATAGGGAGTCTCTCGGGTCAGTATTAGAGCATTAACAAAGTTCTTAAAAAAATAAACAAGTTTTAAACAATTTTCTTTAACCAAATTTCTTTAAATAATTAATGTTGATTAAATATTTAGGTCATTTCAAAGTTGTATAATAGTTAATTTTAACTTAAATCAATTAAGTTTTGAGTATTTTATCATATACCTCTTATTTTAAAAAATATTCTTAAGTTTATCAAATGAAATTAAATGGTGTCTTAAAGAAAGTAAATTTTTTAACTATTAATTAATCTAGGGATCATAGTTAATTTTATATGGTAATGATAAACTAATTTCAAGGGTTATTAAATAAACTTAAATGATAATTAATTAAGGATTAAGATAAATAGTTTATATTTTAATTAATTATGGTCTTAAGTAATTATGAATGATAATTTATTAATTCTAATAATTAATTAAAATAAAATAGATGGCTTGCAATTAATGAATAACAATTAAGAAGGTTTGTATATAATTAATTTTATTTTGTGTTAAATTAAATTAATTATAAATTGTGATATTAATTAGTCTAGCTTATAGATGATTAATTATATTGAATGATTTGATTGATTAATATCTCTAGCCAATAATCTGTAATGTTCTGTGATATGAAATGTTTTGGATTGAACTGTTAATAAACGCGAGACATTTATTTGAATAGATTATCTGTGTTGAACCATTATGTAAATATAACATTCTGGAGATAATTGATTTGTATTGGCTTAAAAGATGGCACATGGAGATCGGGGTCGGATATTAGCAATATTCGAAACCACTTCGATTAGATTTATAAAATCAAATAGGCTGGAACGGAATAAATTAAGTAAACCGGACCATTTAAACTAAGTAACGATACTTAGATATAATTTTGTGAAATAAGTATTTGATTATATCAAGATAAGAACTCGTCTGATATACGAGTTACCCTGGTTTCAAAGAAGTTTTATAGCGTCTTATTTCAAGTTTTATGGGTTTACTCACGCTGGTTTCCAGCCTGACTCGGGTGTTACTTAAATGTAATACCCGGGTCAGAATGAGTATTATTGATTTTCAGGTTAGACGTTCTGGAGTTAAGGAGGCGAGTTGGATGGCAGGAACGTATGGAGTATATTCCGCTGTGTAGTAGAGTTTGTATTGATTGTATTCTGGGACATGTTGTCATAACTGTCCGAATTATTATGAATGAATTATACTCTGATATATTGTTTGTAAATTGACATTTACAGCTTTCTCTGTGTAAATGATGTTGTTTGATATTATATTTTGATCCGCTGAGATTGTGAGATTCTATGCTGTTGTTTTCTGTTTCTTCTTCTACCACGTTTTCTTCTTTACCCTAACAATCTAAAATTTCCAGCGTTTGATTTCCCGGCTCTTCTACAGTGAACGTATTAGTGTCGAATTTTCGGAGTCGAAAATTTCGGGCCGTTACACAAAAGGCATCACAATTTTAGAGTACTTCCCTTAATAACATTAATGTGAACTCTTATAAGAACGGTCTTATGCTCACCTACGTCGACAACATTGAAAAATGCCCTGACTTGAGCTTCCCTTCCCTCGATCCTGCTTTAGACAAAGGATTTATAGATAAGGTCAAAGGAATGGAGCAGGGAGTCAAAGTGCCTCAGAGAGAATAGATCGATGTTGTCAAAATCCTATCTTTTGAAGTCCCTTTTATCGAGATAGACTCTGATTTCGATGAAGAAGTTGCCGCGGATGAAGTTGCAACGATAACGATAATGATGATGATAATGACGATAATAATGACAAAAACAAAGATAGTGGTCAGGGTTCAGATGGCAATGGAGGTGGTCATGCTGATGCTCCTAAAAATAATGGCGATGATTTCCCTGGAGCCATAGAAAAAGTTAACCCTGATCCTAGCGACCGTGAAACAAGCCCAACTAAACTCCTAAACTCCCTGTCTTGTCTTTTGATTTTCATGAAGAAACTGCCAACATTGATGTCGAAGAACAAAGGGAGAAAAAACAAGTCCATCAAACTTCAGTTTATGTTTCTCAGGTATGGGATTCTTTGTCCAAATGGCTTTCACTTCCAAGATAATAATAGTTGACATCTTTTTATATTAAATAAAGAAGAAATCTATCCAACTTTATAAAACAAAGCTTAAAGAAAACAAGAAAAAATAAATAGCCTGTATAGAGAGTTAGATAAGCAATTAAAAAAACACAACGCACTCTATGACAAATATCATAGGGTTAATAAAAGTGTTGCAGTGTTATCATCTTTCAATGACCAGGAAGTCGCTCCCCAACTAAAGAGGGCATGCCTTTGATATGATAGACTTTTGGAAGAGAATCGGGAATTAATTACACTCTTTTGGATGTTGGTTGAAGAAAGAGATATCCAATAGACTTCTTGTACAAAGCCTATTGCAGACATCCGACCATCTAATTTTCTTACTTAGAGGATTTTAGTCTACTTAGGCCTCTACATAGGAGATATTTACATGAATGTGGGTCTGATCCACATCTAGGGGCTTGCTGGACTTAACCACGTGTCAAATTAATTCCTTATGGGTTACCTCTTGGAAAACTTAAATGTCATAAGGATAAATCTATTTCTGAGTTATTCAAAAAATAGGTTTGTATGAAACAAATGAACATTTGTATTTAAGCACTATGAATTTCCTATATTAGTTTCCTTTTGTACTTAGTTGTGTGTTATCATGTTATCACAGAATAAGCATATCTGGACAACCCTGCTTCTGGAGATTATTTAAGAAAATACATCAAATTAAGAAGAGATTATTTAGAAAAGGCTTCGCTTTTGAAATCTTCAAAATTAGCCAGATACTACTTTCTTAGAGACCTGTAGAAACTTTTAAATGGAACATTCCCACCCGCTTTTCGATTTTCTTGGTAAAGAAAAAGAAAAGATTTTCAAGAAAATTCGAACATATCATACCAAATTAATATGTGGTCGCGATAGTCTTCCTGTCTGGGAATGAGACTAGAGCAAATATCCTCTAGTTATTATCTCGGAAGGATTTAATGCCCCTTTTGATTCAACGGTTACTCTTTCAGCTAATTCCGTGAACAAAGTCAAAAATGTTGTTTCTCAAATTTAAATGTAATAAAACAAGTGTTTGATTAAAATGATGGAATTGTATGTTTTGTTTTGTTTCTTCTTGAGTTGTAATCAATATTGTTGTTATAAAAAAGATTGGTTATTTGAGTCTTGACTTTATTTTCCTGTTTATATAGGACTCACAGTTAGTAATGGTGCCACTCTCATTGGCTTTCTTATCTTGCTTTATTAGCATCAGAAGTAGGTTAATTGCAGATGTTAAAAAGAGGTGTTAACTTAAGGATCCTTTATCTACTCGCTTTTAAGGCAGTGTAAATGCAATGGAATAGCATAGGAGATGCTTACTTCAAAAGACAATTGTTAGAAACCTTAATGATCAAATTATCAATCTCGAAGCGGATATCAAGACTAAGGTTGAAATAATTACCTTGTTAAAGCGCCATATTAAATCAAATCCTTCAATTGACTTTGATCATAAGATGTCCGAGCTTCTCCAGTAGACAAGCGATTTAGATAAAGTTAAAAGATAGTCAAGCTCAATGTAAATCATTAGAGTTCATTATAGGGAACAACGTCCCAAATATCGATTTACCGGCTTCTCCCATCCCTTCATGTCTCGTAAAATCAACAAGGTCAACATCTCTTGCAATTCAAAAATTTCCTATTATTACTAACCCACCTCTTAGTTTAGATGAGAAGGTAGTAGGAAAATGGTGCAAGAAAGTCAAATTCGAGATGATGAAAAGTTTTGACGAACAGCAAAAAGTGAGGTATTCACAGCGAATAAAATGAGTATGCAGTTAGAATACAAAAAATTGAATAAGAAAAGAATCTTTTCTAGAAATGTATTGCTGATTTAGAAAGGGAAAATAAAACCATTAAAGGTGCCAATAAAGCTTTTAATCATGCTCTAAATACTCATATCGAATCTATTGATGACGCCGACAAAATAAAAAAAGGAAAACAAACTTAAAGAAACTCTTTGTATAGCAATCTATCACATCGTTGATCCATTAGTTGCTCAAAATCTAGACAAAGTTGTATAAGATTTGCGAGATATATGCTAGTACTGCATATTTGTAGATAATTTTATAAATTATGTAAATATCAAGTGGTCTATAGTCCTCTCTTAGAATGTTGTTTCTAAATCTACTTTCTGGTAACTTGGATTATGGTTTTTGTATTTGCTAGCCCATTCAGTTTTCCTTACTGATCTAATTTCCCTGAAAAGTATGAGGTAAACAATATTCTTTATCGTTAACTTGAAACCTATATAGTGATTTATCCACATTATTGTGGAAGTTAACAGATCATTATGTAAACATATGATAATAAGTGAGAAGTAGTTCTGTAATTGGATATGGTTGAATGTCTGGAAACCCATCTTTGGTAATGATGAGAGAAGAGAGGAAATCAACTTCCAAAAATTTAATCACAGAGAGCCAGAAATCCTATTTCAGCTTCAATTATAGAAGTTCAAGAATTCCTCTTTTGAAAATTACTAATAGAAAGCCAATAATAATCATTAAATAAAAGTCCAGAAATCATCTTCTAAAAGTTTTTAGTAGAAGTCCAGTGACCTTGATTCCGGCATTAGTAAGATAGATCTCGAATTTAATTCATAGAAATCTCAATATTATTTGCTTTGGAACCCAAATTCGGGCATTGATGAATTAAATTTAAAAGTTAAAAGACCCAAAACCAAGATTTGAGTGTTAGTGGATGATCACCAAAAATCCATAATAATGGTCTCCATAATAAAAATCTAGATCCCATATTCGGGCATTAATGAGTGAAGTCGGAAATTAATAGTAATAGTCCTGAAACCCAAATTCGGGTATAATACAGACCAGAGATTAATAGTAAAATATCTGAAACCCAGATTCGGGTATTAATAAGTGAAGTTCTGAAATTCTCTTCTTAGGAACAAGTCGGAGGCTATAGATTCTAATCTAAACCTTCTGTTCTGCATCGCTCATTGGTTTTTGATTCTTTTGACATGTGCCACCCTCTAGGCTTTGTATGTTGTCATTGCTTGACATGCCACTTCCACGCTTAGATGTCTTAGTCCATTTTTTGGTATGCCACTCTTAGGCTTGGACGTCTTAGTCCGTTGTTTGACATGCCGCTTCTCGGTCTTGGACATCTTAGTCCATTGTTGTCTGCTGCGCTTGGTTTGCTTATCCACAAGTAGGACCCAAGGACTCATGCAACCTCCCTCCAGGAGGCGCTCGTACGAGGCCTTATAGGCCGCACTGAAGACTTGTTTGGTTCCTTGGCCAAGCCATAGCATGGTGGGACAAAGTGCTTACTCTGTCCTCCTTTTAGGAGACGCCTTGACTTGGTCATAGAGTGGTGCAGTCAAGGGCTTGTTGATGCTTTAACTTGGCAATAGCATGGCATGAATAAAGGCGTACTCTAACCTCCCTCCAGGAGGCGCCCTGACCTAGCCATAGCGTGGTGCGATCAAGGGCTTGTCGATGCTTTATCCTGGCCATAGTGTAGCATAAATAAAGGCTTACTTTAACCTCCCTCCAAGAGGCGATTTGACTTGGCCAACTCAGTGCAGACAAAGGCTTTGACCATTTAAGGTAATTTCCTGGTGCAAGGAAAATTCTACTCCTAACCATGTAGATTTTTCTTATAAAAGTGGTGCTTTATTTAATTCAACTATGGTCTTTTTAAAAAAATTCAAGTTTGCCTTGTCCGAAGATGCTAATCACCATTCCTTCAAGTGCCCTACATTGATTTGTCTCATGCACATTCATCATGTGATAGTGGCAATAGGATCTTCCCCAATTCCTTTCTTATTTAGGGTTTTTCTTCTGTGATGGCCAATAGTTGAACTCTTCCTTGGTTAGCAAATAAACATTCTCAATTGACGTAGTCGGATTGCATTCCTTAGAAAGTCTCGACTTGAAGCTTATCTTTTGAGAATGGTTTCGATATCTTTTATTACTTGGTTCTGAAGCTCCATCCTTAATGACAAATTTCCTTTCAAAACCTTCTAAAGCTCATATGTAGGCAATGTCCTACTTGTTGCTCGATGCCATTTTTGTGCAAAGGCGTTGTAATCAGTCATCATTCCTTCCTCAAAGATTATGCCTTTGGTATAGAGTTGAATTCAATTTTTCATCTGGTCGAACAAGTTGTCACTTTTGTCCTTCGTTCCCGCTAAGGCAAAGATAGGCGCAGGGCCATTATGAAAAGGGTTCAAACTCCATTTATCTGGGTCATAAGATTCTTCTCTCTTCTTCTTCATGATCCTTAGAGCTTCCAGTCTCAAAATTTTCTCCTGATGTAGTCTAGAATCATTAGTTATTCTTGGGGAGAATCCAATTAGATATGGCTCTGAGGATCCTTGTTCGGACCTTTTGATCTTGCTAAACATGGTGATGTAATATCTAAAGTAAGTGAGCTTGGAATAGAATTGGGTTAGAAAAATAAAGTTGGAAGTTCAACAAAGTTGGAAGTTCGAGCCCTCCTAGCGCCAAAAATGTTAACAACAAAACTTATCAACACCCCAAAGTTGAGTCTTGAGTATAAGTGATTCTTTCGAAACCCCCTTTTCAAAGAGATGAAGGCAGTTGATACGTTTCGAATAGGTAAAGATAGTTAAAAGCTCCTTTTCAATACCTTTTGACATGGTCGAAACACCTGTACCCCTCTTTAGAAATACCTTTCAAACTAGTTTAGTTAGTTTAGGAATATTTCGAAACCTCCTTTCAAAGTGGTCTAGATGGACTGAGGTTAGGTCTTAATGGTCTAAGGGTTTTTGGTGAGTTGAGAAGTTTCATTTACCTCAAAAGGTAGCCTTTCTATTACGTCGATACAAGCATAATATAATCGAAATCGTATAAAAACACTGAATCGGTATCATATCCAAGAATAACATAAAGTTGCTTTGAACAACATATTCTTATATTGCTAGTAGCTTAAGTAATACAAAGTAGTCAAATCCTCAATCTAATTTTAGAATTAGGCTTTTTTAATTAAAGAAAGTACAAGAATCAAGTGAATGAATTCGGATCCCCTAAACAAGACCCCTAGGGTCTTACTTGTAGGCTTTGATCGACCCTTTCAAACAAGACCTTTCGACCTAGTCGAAAGAAGTACCTTGAATACCTTTCGCTACCGCTAAAGTTTGGGTGCCCTTCTTCTTTGCTTCAAAATAGAACTTGATTGCTTTTTACTTCGTAGAAATGGTTAGGTGTGCTCTCCGGTTTGTGCCACTATGTTGTTGCCAGTAAGAAAGACGTCTGCTTTTGACCCTATTGATAAGTGCATCTCTGTGTCTTTGAAGGAAGTCGGGACATAGCAGAAAGTTTAAGGCAAAAGGTAGCTTTCAAAGGCATACAAGTTAACTGATGCGGAACCCCTACTTTCTTATGTATTGAACATAAACAAGCTTTATTTTGTAATTGTGAATGGTCTCGACCGGTTCGAAAGCATGATTTTGCTTTTGAAGGGGTAGCTTTGTCAAATTATTCTTCTGTAGGATGTGAATGAAGGCGAAACAAAGTGTTCGAAAGGTTTAGCATGTATATGAAGGCATGCAATCTATTGCCTTCAAAAGGTGTCCATTAACTCATTCAAAATGTCATCATGCATGAGGAAGCTATTGTTTCGAAAGGAAACAATGGAAGTGGAATGGTGCCTTTGTAACCTTTAGACCCCTTTGAAAGCTTATAGAACATTCAACTTTGATAGATGCATCCCTTCAATTCCTTCGAAAGGTCTTGTTATTGCTATCTCTCTTCATAAATCCTTCTTTTGTATTTTCCTTGGTTTAAACAAGGTTGAGGCGAATATTGGTGATAAAAATTGCTTTTCCTTATCTCAATTTGTTTTATTCTTTCAAGTATCAAAATCTACTTATTTAGTTTTATGTATTCTCTCGATATCTTGCTATGCTTTTATTTCGACGTCTTACTTTGGCAACCATTTTATAATATCATGTTTTGGACTCTATCGAATCTATTAGATAAGCTTTAAACTCTGAAGTTTGGCTATCAGTGATGCTATTTTAGAAACTTATATATCTCATATTCACTTTCATACTCGTATCTTATTTCTATTGGAATATTCTTTTCTTTTTAATAAATTTTGATTCCTTTCAAGGAACTTAAGCATATTAAACATAATTCTTGGGTCTCGCTGAGTTCTTTTTCTTTAATTTCTAATTAAAATGGCCAAATCTCAAAAGCCTATAATCTATTGGCTTATACTTTTTCAACAAACAAATGCAAACTTCTGGCTCGGGGTTTATAGATGCTATTATTAGAGTTCCATAGGTTTTCCCCATGGCAATTAGCCTTCTATAAATCAATAATCTACAAAGGTCTCGGACCTTACCAAGCCGGCTAAACTAAATTCCATAATGTATAACTTTCGGCATCTAGCCATTCGTAAGTCTATAGTCTAATAAGGCCTTAGGTCTTGCTGAGCCCATCTTAATAGCATGCCTCGATGCTTTCTTAACAACATACTTTAATGCTTTTGTCTTTTGGTCTGAAATCAACCTTATGACTTATTCTTTCATATCAGAAGCAGCCTTGTTGTTGATATTTTTGATGTCAGCCTTGTATTATGTTGGATTATACCCGAGATCTCCCAAGACTTTCTCAGAATGTATACGATAATTAATGCTCAGAATCTACCGAGACACTTTCTCATTATATTTTCGATGGAATATTTTCGATGGAATATACATTCAAACTTGGGGATCTATCCAATGCCTTTCTTATATACTCATATAATATTGTGCAAGGCTCTACCAAAGGCTTTTGTCTATGCAAGTTATCTCGTTTACCATAACCATCCATTACTAAATCCTAGATGATATGGCATTTTCTTATAGGTGGTGATAAAACTTTGGTTCTAGGTCCATCAATGTAGGGGTATGTGGGGTGCAAATACCTTAGAGGTTTGCCCACTATTTGTCAAGGTTACCCTACCGAATTTAATATAGACATAAAGGGTCGTGGCCATGAAAATTCTTAGGAAAATATTGTTATTAATGAAACACATTCATATATGATAGGGATTGGCTATTAAAATAGTTTTTATTTACTATGTAATATACTTTGATCGAGTAACGCACTTTTCACTACTACGTAGCGCCAAGTCGAGGAAAACTTTTTTATTTTCATAGATATGTATCCTCGATGGAAAGTTACATATGGGTTTTTCCTTATCTTTTGGAAGTTTCTACAAGGCAATCCTTCGAGAGATCTCCTCCCATCCATACTCATATTTTTTCATAAATGAATTTCTTTTTGGATATCTTTTGATTTAGGACATTTTGGTATATGATTTTTGAAATCAAGGCTTTTACTTTAGTCATACAAGAGGTTTTCGAAACTAGAAAAAGTGACATAGGACAAGGCTCATGGCTAATCATAAATGAAAAGGAAGTTGAAATTATGTGGGATAAAGCCCATTACCTGATAATGTATATTAATGTATATGTATGCCCCCCGGGTATAAACCAGGCTAAAGGGCTTCTCTTACAGAGATAAAATAAAGAATTCAAAAACACCAAAATGAAATCTGAAAGTTATTAAGAAAACCGATAAGTTCCTTGTAAGTATAAACCTAGCCTAAAGGGAATTTTATGAGGATTATATAAAGAGTTCAAGAATAGTGAAACATAATCTGAAAATATGTAAGAAATCCATAAATACCAAAAGCCCATGAGAAACAATAAGAAAAACGAAAAGAATTATGAATGCTGGAATATGTTAATGAAGATATACACCATATCAAAATACTAATCCAAGAGTATTAGAAAATAAAGCTTTCCAAAAGGTTAGCCAGACTTAATCATGACTTTCCCACTTGCATTCTATTTATATATATAGAATTATGGAAGTGCAAGTTGAATAAAATTAAATATATATATTTATATTGTGCATTTTCCAAAGGAATAAGTCTAGTTGATTTTATTGAAATAGAAAACAAGATAAAGCAATGTAATAAAGTCATAAAAAAATTTATAATAAATTCTAGAAGTTGTCGCTTTTTGATTAACTTTTCTACCACATAATCAAGCTTTTGACACTTATCCATTTGTGTCTATTCATGTGATGATAAATGCAATAGTTTTCACTTTTTGGACTTTCTCTTTTTGAAGGAGAATGGTTTGGATAAGGAAGCTTATTATAGGTTCTTCAGAAGATGTTAAATAAGGTATCGTTAAGCGGGGTGAGAGTTTTCTCCTTTTTAAGTTTCTTTTCGAATTCTTCAAATGAGGTTTCATGAGAAGGTCTTTCATGTATTCTTAGACTGCTGTTCTTAATCCTTATGTCACTTAAATCTTTATTTCTTTGTTTATTTCCTTAACAATTTTTATATGTTGAGCTTATACTTGAAGTGATAAGTTTAAATATTATAGAAGCTGTCTGATTTGAAAAGCTTGAAGTTTATAGATAGGTTCATGTACTTCATCTTTATCCCTTGGCGAAACAATAGTTGCCAAATGCTAACTGTGTCTTTCTCTATAAGCTGAATCTGAAGGATGAGAGGTGGCTCCAAATTGGAATCTTCATTTTCACTTTCATTACTTGGGCTATTCATGGTTAGTTGATTGGGCTGATTTTCTAGACAAAGGAATAGAGGTGGGGGCTCTCATTCAAGCTTAAATACGTTGCTAATATTTTTCATAACATCAACACCTAAGGACCGAAGGGCAAGCTTCATTTAGTTAATTTTGATATTGGGAGCTTCGGTAGGATGATTACCGAAGGCTAAAGATTATTGATGGAAGTTGTGCTAAGTTCAAAGGCCAATACCAAGAGTAAGAGGTACTAATTTATGCCAGGAGATGAATATAAAGATTAAGCTGAAAGTTAAGATTATGAAAACATTAAAGAGATGCTGAGATTCATAGTAGTTGGGATAAAATCTATATCTACTTTGTCGTTTCCTTCTTTAGAGACTTATACTGAAGTTAAAAGACAATTACTATGCTGAGTCAACTACGTCCACCATTATGAGTTGCTAAAAAAGCTCCAATATAGGAAGGCACAATTTTGTTACTTAGTATCTGAATTATGATGCTGTCAAAATATCATTTATGCATGAGGATTTGTTCTTGTTTTTCCACTAGAGAAGATGTGGATTGATAACATGGCTTACACTGTTGAGCTAAGGCGCTAGACTGTTGACAGTTGATAGTGATCTAGCTTGATTTAAATATAGCATGCAAGTTGGTGACATGTACTTTCTAGGAATCTTTTCTTCAGCTATATCTGTGATGTACACATGGATAGTTGAGGTTTCATGGGGAAACATGTATATTAAAATTGATTGCACCTGCATGTCATCTACTTGAGAAAGACACCATCACTTTGCCATTTATACCTTCTTCCTTGTAGACTACAAATTTATCTACCACATCATTCTCTATTTTCCTTTTTATGGCTGGCAAACTCTTAATGCTCATAGTTACCGTACTATGAGTCAGAGGAGAGATGTTAGATGATACTTTCATATTTTCAGGCCCGACCTTAGGGTAAGGCTGCTAAGGCAGCCACCTAGGAAAGCAAGCCGAGGAGGGGAAACTATATGAGGTTTTATATAAATAGTAGGCTTCCAGTAGCAAAGTATTATGAAAGTAGTTGTAGCTAAGTGGTTGTTTGCTTTGTTTGTGAATGAAATGTCCTAGGTTCAATCCATGCTCAGCTCATTTATACGTATTTTTACTGTTTTTCTTATGTCTTGTGCTTTGTGTTTGCCTAGGGCAACCAAGTCAGTTGGACCGGGCCTGCATATTTTCTTTCACTCTGCCTATTACGTTTCCTTCCTACTATATTATAAGGACAAATTAATCTTTTATTGTTCTTATTTATGTTATATAAAAAATCATTATGTTTATGGATAATAAATTTTAGATTTTAACACAATAAAAGCCTAACCTTCATTTTTTGTTTCCTATTCTTCTTCCAATTCAATTTTGTTTATGATATTGATTAACATATATCATGCAGTTAGGTCATGCCTTTGAGAAATCGCTTAGTGGTTACATGAGCAGGAGCATGAACAAAAGAAGGCCTAATAATAGCATGAAGCTTGGGTTTTCAATTAGGATGGTTTGTGGGATAAACAATGTCACAAAGTTATCATTTTGATCGGAGTAAATGAGATATTGATGAAGTTGGTGATATCTTTTCGATCATGCCCTACCATAATTTGTTTCATGCTCTCATCGCTCATATTGTTCTAATAGACCATACACTTTGCTATTTGAAAAAGAAAAGATGAAATCATGAAATTAACTTGATCATCGAATAGGTATGTTCCTTTTGCCAAGTGTTCCTAGAGTAGGAAATCAATAATCTTTTATCTGTATTGAGAGCTTAGTCGGGAAATCTTCAAAAATGTTATGCCTTTAGCTTTTACTCGACCATGGAATGCTTAATCATAAGTAATATTTTTTTGTTAACATCTCATCTAACCCATTCAGTTACATCTAATTCCATGCCTAATCTAAGGTTATCTCATTTGAGAGACCCAAGGTGGAGGTAATAAATCTTATGATGTATTGTATGTTAATTTTGAACCCGTTATTATATTTCCACACACCTTCACTTGGTGAATTAAAAAGCATACATCGATAAATCTTCGAGTTTCAAGATCTGGTCGTTCACAGATTTATTTTTGGTTGTATAAAGTATGTGAAGAAGAAGCCATATCAGTTTGTATAAAATTGAAGTATTTATGAGTGTTCGAGTTGTGGCTTGGTCAGAGATAATTAGAAGAAATAAATGAAACATCCGTTGTAATAGAGATATATCGAACTTGAGAATTATGTAACATCTCTCATTCCAAGACCCGAAAATAAGCATTACTGACGCTGCAGTCATCAATTGTATTGTTCTCTAGTGACAAAATGAGATCAATTAATAGTATCATTAACATCAGACGCATAGGAATACAAAAAGTTTTCAGAACACATTTCATTAATAAATTTCCATACTCATTACATAATCAAATACGTTGTCTAGGTTCAGATAAAATATAATTATTACAAAATTCTCCAAGCAACATATGAAGATGCCTCCTTGGTTAATTAGAGTTTACTACTAGACAGATACATATTTTGACATTATGTGCATTCAAACAAATAACATAACAATATAGCGGACATTGATAAACTGCTATAAATCTAGCTCTGCCTCCTGCACATCTTCAGAAGCTTTATTCATCAAACCAAAACCCTAAAAACCTTACTCTCGAACTGCTCAAATGAGCACCCAAGTTTAAAGGGAAAAAACTGGTGGGTTAGAAAAAAAGTCCGTTGTGAATAATAATATGTTATCTTGATAAATAGATATCTAGTGATACCATGCCATAGAGCAGAAAGGGTTTTCCCCTCGCAAATACCTCCTGTAAATATATCAATCAAATCATGCTCCTGCAACCACAATAGTTAAGAAAACATAAAATAATCATATGCATGCATGCTATTTAGGTAAACCTGACCAATCTATCATAATTAATTAACTGTTTATCCCTATTTCATAGTTTTCCAACCTATATGGCTGATTCGAGCCTACCAGAGATACCAAATTCTCTAACTTACCATTAGAAGGAAACTGGACTGTCCTTCCAAAAACAATCATCTTAGTATTAACCTGGCTATCCGTCTATCTCATAGTTTTTCTTTTGCTATGCTCATTATGAACCTAATGGTTTTGCATTCCAACCAATAACCTATCTAAGTTATATATTCCTTTTTGTACATAAATCTACTTTTAGTTTTACCATTAACAAAGCCCTACAAACTGGAATTGTGCACTAATATCCACTATGGGCTAACAGTTGAAGCATAGGGCATTACCTTACATCAGTCCTATTATATGATTTTCTAATCTCTCATCCTTGAGTCAATATTTCCTATCACAGTTAATAGTGATTATTTCACATATACAATCACGGGCTAAATGCCCTCTTTATTTCCTTGAAAACATAATTCTTTATAGATGATTTAACCCATGAAATTGGAGTTATATCAAGGAAAATATAGCCCTTCGCTTGATCGAAATATTATGCCAAATTATTTGGTTCTATAAAGGAAACTTATGATTTAATAACACACGGCATCATATGGTCGAAATGGGTTGCCGCATCCCTTTATCTCGAAGTCAAAGTAAAATATTTTGATTTTATAAAGCATAAGGCCGAAATTATTGACGTCGTATAATGGCATACATAGGTCATCGAACCTATGAAACATAGTCTATAGTTTAGATAAAATATAGTTTTTAGGATTAAAACAGGAATAGCGACATTGATGACGTTTATCATCAAAGCCTCAGAATAGTTGACATCGATTTTATAAAACGGGGCTAATATGCTACTATAATAAGTGCACTGAAATTGATGGTTTATGGCATCGCTGCATCAAAAATGTGGTTGTCGAGATAAAATAAATGCGACATCAATAACTACTTTATATTAACATCGGCATGGATAGATGTGGCATCATGGCCTTAAAACATTTGCTCTTGGCTTCATAAAACTACGACATAAATGCCACTACTTAAAGATTGTCGCTATGGCATTAGTGCCACAAAATAGTTCAAGGCCGAAATGAAAATAAGCGGCATTAATGCCACTACAATGTCGGTATAGGTAGTTGCGACATCATAGCCTTAAAGAGTTGATGTGGAAAATATGTATAGGTAAGTGGCATCAATACTACATATCCTTAATATTGGAAGTATGTAGTTTCGGGATCAATACTGCAAGCTTTAGGTTTATGTCAGCATTAACACTGGGTTAAAACAAAGTAATGCCAAAAAGTTACGAGATCATTCCTGTCGCAAGTAGTTTTTAGTGCCGATAACACATATAAACTATATTTCAACCTGAGTTGATTTATTCCAAACCAACGTAGTTGATATCATATGCATTCTCTTTAATTGACGACGACATGGAAAACTCGTATTTAACATAAAATCTGTTTAGTTTCTTTAAAAATCAATTTCTTTTCACCAACTCTCAACCCATGTCCAATTTTTATTGGTTAAAACTATACTTTATCTATTTCTTTTTCAAAAAACTGCTATATGTAAGATTTATCGTTCCTAAAGTATTTTAGAAAACATATAACTTATATTATTTTTTAATATAATTATTAAGCCTTTCTATCCTAATAAATCATATAAAACCTAAACGCTTGGGAAAATCCTCAAAATCGACTAAAATCGGAATAAAGATATTCTTTGACATAAAAAATTTCAAAACCAAAATCATTATTTTATTATTTTTAATAATTAAAATCCGAAATAAATCATTTTCCTTAATTAAGAAATTCATAAAATATTCATACATGCTTAGAAAATTACAAAATTAAAAATCCACTTCTAAAATAATGTTTTAAACATCATATCCAAGTTTCAAGACATTTGGACATCATATACTAGGTTTCTACATTTATAACCTGTTAAATAATTCCATAATTAATCTAATAAATCACCAAGCGACATATAATACATCAAACCAACATAACATGGAATAATAACATCATATGGTTTGGATTTAGAATATAACTAAAACAAACAAGAATATGTGAGATGGATAACTATTAGTCATCTTGATTGAATAAAGAGATTGAGATTAAATGTGTTGATTTGATTCTCTTAAGCTTTCCTTTGATTTCTACACTTTTCTCCTTGTTTTCTTAGCAATGGTTGACCTTGATCTTACTTGTGTTTGTATAAAATGATATGTAAATGAGGATAATGAGTAGGAAGAGTTTATGTTTAAGAAATGAGGCATATTCCTATTTTACCCTTCTTATATATCCTCCTTCTTTTTTAAGTTTTAAACAGTCCTATTGGTTCATTACTTAAGGCTCGACCAATTTAATTATCAATATCTCGTTCTCCTTGTCTTAACACATTATAATTTAAGCTAATTAAATCTCCTAAATAATGTTAATCAAAATTATGAGTATATAGACTCCCTTCCTTAAAGAATTTCGTCCTCAATGGTACATAACAAACATATAACATAGATATGAAACATACCATTGAAACAAATCAGGATAAATTTATATGATCCTATCCTCCTTTCCTATGTACAGTCTCTCTTGTCATCGCTCCACTAGACCTTCACCAATCTGAATGTCTTGTTTCTTAACTTCTTCTCATTCCTTGCCACATTACGAACTTGTAGCCTAACCATAGTCAAGTCTAGTTCCACCACTAAATTTTCCACAGTCGAAGTGACAGTAGTCTCTGGATCATGAACATACATCCTAAGATGATAAATATAAAAAACATAGTGAATTCTTGCTGAACTACTTGGCAACTCTATCCTATGCGCGAGTTTCATGATCCTTTCTATAACAAGGAATGGTCTAACAAATCTAGATGCCAATTTTCCTAACTTTCCAAATCGGATTACACCCTTCGTCGGTGATACTTTGGCAAAAACATGATCCCCAACTGAGAATTCTAAGTCTTTATGTCTCTTATCTACATAACTTTTCTGCCCAGACTGAGCTTCTTTCATCCCTGTTCGGATTCACTTAACCTTTTTATGGCCTCTTTCACCATATCTGGACCAAGAATTTATCTATCCCTGGCCTCTACCAACATGCTGGTAATTTGCATGGCCTCCTATATAAAGCTTCAAAAGGTGCCATTCTTGCACTAGTCTGGTAACTACTATTATAGGAAAATTTGACTAAGTTCAAGTGATCTTACCATGATCCTCCAAAGTCTCGTACACAAATTCTTAATAAATCCTGCAAGACTTTATTAACTCTTTTCATTTTCACATCCATCTATGGATGATAGTCGGTACTCATCTTCAGCTTGGTATCTAAAACCGCTTGCAAACTTTTCCAAAATTCGTTAGTAAATAAAGTATCTCCGTCACACTATACTACTAGGAATCTCATGTAATCTAATGATATTCTTTGTAAAAAAAAACTTATCCAATACATGTGTCATCCTTGTCGACTTAAGTGTAATGGAATGTGCATTTCTGGTCAATTTATGCCTATAACCCAAATACTTCCATTTTCCTTTTCCGACCGTGGCAACCCATCAATGAAATCCATAGATATTGAATCCCATTTCCGAACCGGTATATCTAAGGCTAAAGTAATCCATCTAGCTTCTGATCCTTAGCTTTTATTTGCTAGAAATTCAAGCATTGCTTTACCCATAAGCCTACATCCTTTTTCATGCCTTCCCAGATGAAACTCCTTTCATATTCTGATGCATCTTATTCCCTACGGGATAAATGGTAAATTTCATTCGATGACACTCCTAAGAGCTTCTTTCCTTTGGTCACCCATATCTAGAACACACAATTGTCCCTTCTTTCTCAACCATCCATTTTGGTCGAGATAAAAATATTTTACATCATCAATCTTACTTCCACCTTTGAGCCTTCTGGTTCGTTCAGCTAATAATGGATCATCTTTCTACGTTGAAGAAACCTTCCGATCATCACCAGTCAAACTTCTAAACAACACAACATTGAGTTTCTTGACTAGAACTAGCCATCGATCTTAGCTGCACACTACAAGCAGTTAACGCTTCTAAATCCCTTTATTCGGCTAACATTGCCAGCACTGCATTCCAGTATTACCGACTAAATGCATCCGTGACTTTATTTCCATTCCTCGATGTGTACTCAATTCCAAAATTATAAGCTACTATGAATTTTAACCATCTCTGTTGTCTCATATTTAACTACTTCTGAGAGAATAAATATCTTAAAGACTTGTGATCCGTAAACAACTTGAATCTTTTTCCCAAAAGATAGTGTCTCCACACCTTTAAAGAAAAAATTACAGCTATCAATTCCAAATCGTGAGTTGGATATCTAACTTCATGCAGTCTAAGCTGTCAAGAAGCATAGGAAATCACTTTACCCTTCTACATCAACACATCTCCTAATCCTGTCTGCATGCATCAGTGTACACCAATAAATCTTGATTCCCTTTCGAAAAAACTAAAATGAGCACAATGGTAAATAAATGTTTCAGTTTCAGGAATGCCTCCTCATATTTATCAGTCTAAACATACTTTACATCCTTCCTTTTTAGTTTGGTCATCAATGCAGCTATATGGGAGGATCCTTGATGGATCTCTAGTAATAGCCAGCTAATCAAACAAAAATATTTACCTCGGTCACTGTATTAGGTCCCTTTTAATTATTAACAGATTTAATCTTAGCTAGATCTATTGATAACCCTTTTTTGAGACTACATGACTAAGGAACTTTACTTCTTTCTTCAAAAAATGACATTTTGAAAACTTCACTTTCTGTTGATGTTGCCTCAACTTCTCAAGCACTATTCTAAGGTGAGTCTCATGATCTTGCTTATCCCAAGAACTAGTGTAAACTCATGCTTCGCACACGGATCTACTGCCAAAAAAGGTATAGTACTATTATGCAAAGATGAAAGTGATGGTGAGTCCATATGTCACCGATTGATTTGTAAAAAAAATATTGTATTTTAGTTGCTCAATATGTAGGAATCCATCGAGTTGCAGTAAATTATAGTTAATAATTATACTATAACTAATGTAATATATTAAACAACAATTTCAAAGCCATGGTCATTTGTGAACCCAGAGCCATAAGTGAATCACAATAATAACTTCTATTCATGTGTTAAACTTTAAAAAAACAATTCGTTGGGAATCGCTTATGCTGGTTTGACCACAACCAATATTAAAGAAAGAAATATGAAATCAGAATAAAGTGGCTGCTATTAATAACTGATATATATAAAAGAGTGAAACATTATCTCGGAATCAAATAGGCAATGTAAAATGTCTCTATTACAAACAGGTCATGGGTTTAATATATAAAGCATGATTGAATCAAAGTAAAATAAAGATAGTTGAATTTAAAAATGTAAAATCTTGAGTAGTTCATTAACTGGACAGTTAAACATAAGATTTGGATATAAATGAAGCAGCTGAATGGAATATCTTTATAGTAGAAAGCAAGCAGTTAGTGGGGGTAAAACAGGTGAGCAACGTTAGCCAATATTATATGCTCAGTTTTTGTTTGACATTCATCAACTTCCCATAAGCCAACAGCATCAAATCCAAACTCTCCATTTACTTCAATGCCTTCGTCTTGTTCCTGAAATGTTGTTCAGGCAAAAAAGTTATAGTGCAATAGTATTGGATGCTGCCGGCTAAAATATATAAATATTATATATGTTCAAACTAAATACAACATTGCATAGAGGATGCCACTTGCAACCGAAAACTGAAACAAAATTGCATGAGCTACAAGGATGCATAACGCATTCAATATATTACACCTCATAATGCACCTTAACAAAGCAGTAATCATAGGTGTAAAGTGAGTCAGTTTTAATACATCATATATTTGTTGATACCAAAGAAAATACACTTAAAAAGCATTTTAATTGGGTCATGTAGCATTTTTGCAACTTTTGGAATAATATGGTTTCAGACAAACTACCAAACTCAGAAATGACAAACTATGAATAAGTTTTTTGAATGAAAAATAATCGATTTAATGAAACAACATGCTTCATTCATTAGAAGATCTTACTTAAAAGGCCACATCGCATCAAAATCAAATTTAATCAAACTATGAGCTATGACGGCCATACACGTAGATGCAATTCACCGAAAAAATGCTCCCTATTGTTGTGCACCAACAAAACACAAGCTTCACATGTGTAAAACTTTTCAATTCAAACTCTTGCCACATGACCCATCTACGAATCATAAACATCATATTTTATTATTTACTGGTTTAACAATTTTCAAAATAGTATTACCAATTTAAATAGTAATCACTATGAACAATTTACTCTAACTATAGTGAAGCTTACAATTTATTAAACATAAGGCATTTATATGTAAGCTTCACATGTATGTACATCAATGGGTATGGCAAAAATTGTTTCGCTATGGTTAGAAAATTAAATTATTTTAAAAATAAGCAGAATATACTGTTTATAGTAAGGAATTAGAAATATAATTATAATATTAAATATAAGTACTGAAATTAGTACACAATCCTTATTAAGTCAATGTAGTAATAGGACCGAATGCTCTTAAACATATATGTAGGCGAAAGTGTTAAAAGGGAAAGTGGACTTGTTAATGGTAAAAAAGTAGCAGATGCACTATGGTGAAATATGAAAGCATTAAAAAGCATGGGACCTACAAAATAGCACTAATGAGTATCAAAAAATAACGTTTCCACAATACAGTATTTTGTTGATTAAATAGAATCCTATTTTAACGCAACAGGCAAAACGTGACATATGTTTGGTTGTGTTATCCTTGTTTTTTAATTTCTTTTATAACATAGACAGAACATTCAGTATATGATCTGTCGATATACATGATATGTATGGATAAAGAACCGGGATTACAAAATTAAATATTAATAAATATATCTATCATCGTTGTTATAGCAAATATGTAGTTGTCTTCCTTTATGATAATAGTATGACAACAAATGAACGTAATAATTTTTTGGTAGAACAAACTTTAGCAAATAAAGAAGCCTGCCTTGAGTTGTAATATCTTTAGGCTTTATCTTCCCTTGACACTTTTAGAGCAATAGTACAAAGATAGAAGTGTTGGTTCCAACTAAATCCTTTCAGTAACCATATATTAGGAGGAAACTCAAATTTTTCTTAGAATTTATCTAGTCCATACATTAAATATTATGACTATAGGATAACAATATCCTATAAAAAATTGGAAGCTTAAATTTAGCAATGAGGTCTATATATTTCTTTCTAAAAAAATTCTACAAATGTCAAAAATCAAAAAGCCAATAATATAGATGGGAACATGGTTTTTGTTAAATCCAACATAAGTTAAGATTAACCCTCTATTATATTAGGTAAATATAAAAACATCTACTGAAGCTACATATGTAATATGCAGCATCAAACTTTTCCAAACATCATCCTTCCCAGCTTTAAGAAAATAACAAAACAATAAGTAAATACTTTGAAAATATGAATATTTCCAACTAAAATACATTAAAATTTGATGTATGCACATAATCTATCCAAGCTTATCCATTCAGCTTAATATACTATACAAAAATATTAAAGTTGCCTAATCTATTTATTAGTTAGACCATCTATAAAGTTCTCAAATAACCTAACAACCTTGATCCTTATATTAAAACTTCAACTTGTTATTCTTTGATGATACCAAAACAGTGACATAATCACGGCAGTCAATATTTCGATAGGAAAAAATGGGTTACTACTTTAACTTATCATCTTATTTACGTATTACAATCTTTAGCATGTTCAAGTAAGAAATTAATTTCATGATTTAATTCTTTTAGCATTACCATCATATGGAAACAAAGTATATACATGAAAATTCCATATATAAACCATACTACATAATATATTGATATTTCCTACTTCATATGTTTATTAATAAAAATTTCCAATAAAATAAAACTAAAATAAACTATTGTTAGAAAACTCCCTATATCCCTTACACAACTATCAATAGTTCTCTCATAATGCCAAATCAAACCAACTGTATGTCAGTTGAAATAAGAAAATCACAAATGCCATCATTGAAAAATAGAAAAACATGTGTAAAAAGGGAAAGAAATTGAATTAAATTCACCTAGCCTATCAGCCACTTCAAAGATTACTATTAGGCATCACCAGCACTACTATTTTAATTGATTTTGAATGAATTCTAGTAAAAGTGCCTCACATGAATCTATATTAAAATATCACATAAAATATTTTATTTAACACCCGTTAATACTATTATTAACCAACGCTAAGAACTCTTCAACTGGACAAACAATTAATATTTAGTTTAATCGCATCTTCTCCTTTAACTAATAATCTAATTTTCACTATGTTCAATTTCTAATAACCAATAATCAACAATAAAAATCATTCAAGGTGTAAGCTTTCTTTTACTCAGTATTTTTTTAGTTTGGCAAGGAAGTCTTCGATCTTAATCAGTTTTGTTTAATATTATAATAGTTATAATTAAGACTGATATTTATAAAAATATTACATGTCTACACACATCGTACCTAGAAGTTATCTATATTGTTTCTTGAAAGTTGCTAGAAGATCAACATATTCTCGTTAACCCGACATGAAGAAGCATATATATAACAAAAATAATACATAAGATGATAATAGCGTCCGGTTACCGGTATTCAATACAAAATATAATACATTATATGATCATAGTGAACTTCTAAGAAAGGAGGAGTACATTAGGATATGTATCGTAGTTGATATGTAAAACAAAGGACTGCAACAAACAGTATCTTCTTCAATGTTTGAATTTAAACAGAAATGCACAAACCTGCAATTATCCCTTCATTGCTCTACGCACAGAAGGATCAGGCAACCATTAGTATTTGGTCTATGTTATAGCCATAGGCACCCATAACCTATTTCATCATACCACATCATATATTCAAGTGGAATAAAAATATTTTGAGAATAAAGATAACTCTGCATTATACAATAACTTCCCTTATTCTACTTTTCAAGAAACTCCTGTCCCACTTCATCAATATTGGAAGCTATGTAATTTATATATTTAATATCCAGTACACAATTCTATGTACCACTACATAATTATAAACTCCATTTATCTATGTACCACACTCAATGTAAGCTTCTCTTCAAATTCTTTATGATGTTCAATGTTTAATTCTATGTAAACTGTCTAACCATTTTACTAATCGGTTATAAGAAAGTCAATATTTTTATTTTTATAAATCAAGAAAATTATAAAATAGATTTCACACAAAGCAACTAAAAACTATATTGATTATCTTGAGATCAAACTTCTTCAAAAGATCATGATGATGATACTCTCCAAGTAAGACTGAATATAACTGGTGAGGATACACAAAAAGCATATGACTATGTACTAACTAACCTCACTCATACTACACTACCAGCTCCTATATTTCGAAGAATGAAAGGAGATTAAGAATATGGCAAAGAGAATTTCATTGCAAATACTTGGAAAAGATAATGTTACTAAATTTCTTATCTAAGAAATTGTCAGTCCAACCATTGGCGACTTGATGGGGAAGGAAAATATAAAGGTTAAGAGCCAATCCTAGACAATTTATGCATTAGAAGAGCTTGAATTAGCACTGTACTTTTTCCTGATAAAATAGTAAGGAAATGTGTGTCAGTAGTATTTGTTTACACTTAACAAAAAACTATGTAACATATTCAACTAACTGCTCAAAACTGTTAACACTGCACTTTTGCTAAAATATTTGTTGAGACTTGGTTTTGATTCATGACACGAAGCTTTCACTACGACATATGAATTTAAGGACTGCTACAACAAAAAGAGAATATATACTACAAGGAGACAAGACTTCAAAATCGGTGCAACAATTATATTATATTACTTTAGTTTTTGAGTCTGAGGTTAATTTTGTTAAATTCTCTCCTTGATTACGTATATATTAGCTTATATATTTAGTCATATTATTCTCAAATATTATATATATACATAAGCATATAAAATATATAAAATAAGTGTTTTAAAGTTATATATATTGCTATACCTATGAAAAAAGTGCATATTGCACAGATTTCACCAGGTCAGTCGACTGACCCAGAGGTTCAGTCGACTGACACTGGAAAATCTGTACAACATGCATAGGTGCACAGGTATTCAAATATATATTTTAAATTCGTTTGAATATTCAGTCGACTGACCCAGAAGCTCAGTTGACTGAATATCTACAACAGCTACTTTTTGAAAAGACACGACTTTTTATAAAGAGTTAGAACCTCTACGAAAAGATTTGGATGCAACACTTCAATCGAAAATCTTCATCAACAGTCGCTGCTTTCTAACCTTTATAAATACAAACTCCAACTTGATTCCAAATCACTCACTCACAAACTGAATTACAATCGAATATTCTTATCTTTCTAATCTAACTCTCTTGAATCTATTTGTTATAATACTTCTAATTATTCAGCATTAAATCTATACTATACCTTTCTATTCTTCATATACTTCAAATATATATATTTATACCTGAGGAGAAGATTATAAGAAGGGTGTACTACAAGTGACAAATCCGTGTTATTAAGAACACAAAAATTCAAAACTATTTTTGCATTTGTTGAAGTCCTGTTATGCTGCTTAGGCGAGTGAAGTCTTCTTTAGTTGCTAAGGCGAAATCATGTTCTGCTGCTCAGGTCCCTGTTCGCTACTCAAGGGTTGTATAGACCGGCTCCTCTGTGTTAAGTGAGAGTTGTTGTTTTAGTCAAATTCCAGAAGGAGTCTGGGACTGAACATAGGACGGTGCTCCGAACCAGTATAAAAATTCCTGGTGTCATTTTACTTTATTGCTTTTATATTCCGCACTATTTATGTATTACCATCATCACTACACTCTGTATTATCATATATCCATAGCACAATTTCAATTGGTATCAAAGCCTGGAATTCTATCGATCGTCACAACATCATAGAATAATGACCATAAAACAATCCAGTCGAAATACAACAAGAAAAATCCTTGTCAAAGCCACCAGTGAGGACACAAAAAGGTACTTTCTGATTTATAAATTTCAATAAAATATAATAATGAATTAGTTTGTACAAGAAATAAGATTTCAAAGCTTAATTTTATTATTTTAGAAAAGATGAAATCCGTTGAACTTGAAAATGAGAAATTGAAAAATGAGAAGTTAGATTTAGAAAATCAATAGGGTGTTTTGAAAAATATATTCGAGGCTCTTAAAGATTTTCTAGACGAACAAAATACTACGTTTGAAAAAGAAAAAGAAAATTTTTCAAAAGAAATTATGGATTTGAAAAGACAAAATGATTTATTACAATCATCTTTAGATAATTCAGAATCTTGAATTTTTCTTCTCGAAAATGAGAACTGTAAGTTAAAAAAGGAGAATTCTAAATTAATCAAGCAAATTGATATTTTGAAAAATAGTAATATTTCTTTCGAAAATATTAATTGTGACTTTAAAGCTAAATTCGATAAACTTAACATTGAAGTCCCAAAATTTAATAAAGGTCAAAACAATTTAAACATGATTTTACCTAGTTCTAAACCTTTATATGATAAAAGTGGTTTAGGATATAAACCGATCATAGAAATAGCACAAGATACGCTTTCATTTATAGTAAATATGTTAGTGCTAATACTAGATTACGAGTAAAATCTAAATCAAATTTTTATAGAAATTTAAATACTGCTATGACCAATAATGTTTATAATTATTTTATAAGTACAAAATCATTGATGGAAAATATGAATAAAAATTATCTAAGTATTTGGGTTCCTTTTAATTGGAGAAATAGAGAAAAATACATTGATGATTATTTTAATATGGTAGTTAATAATGAAAATTATATTTATAAAGGTTCAACCGCACCCAAATGGGTATGGTTTCCTAAAATTAGGAAATTATAAGAACCATCGCATGCTTTAAATGTTATTTTTTCTAATACCTTATATTATAAGTAGTACTTATTTTGTTCTATATTGTTTACATTCTTTATTCTTTTTTGTCGATGACAAAAGGGGAGAAATATTATTGCGAACATTAAGAATGCAGGATATAGAGCATCAAAAATTCAAGGGGAGTAAAATTTTATACTATATATTTATATTATATTATATATATGCAATCGAAATCTATATCTATTTATAGGTTGTCATCGATTAAAAAGGAGGAGAATGTTGAAACTTGGTTTTGATTCATGACACGAAGCTTTCACTACGACATACAGATTTGATGACTGCTACGACAAAAAGAGAATATACACTACAAGGAGACAAGACTTCAACCGGTACATCAATTATATTGTATTACTTTAGTTTTTGAGTCTTAGGTTAATTTTGTTAAAATCTCTCCTTGATTACATATATATTGGCTTATATATTTAATCATCTTATTCTCAAATGTTATATATATATATATATGTAGAAGCATATAAAATATATAAAAAAAAGTGTTTTAAAGTTATATAAATTATTATACCTATGAACTCAGTCGACTGACCTAGAGGTTCAATTGACTAACGCTGGAAAATCTATATAATATGCACAGGTGCACATGTATTCAAATATGTATTTTAAATTCATTTGAATATTCAGTCGATTGACCCAGAAGCTCAGTGGACTGAATTTCTACAATAGCTACTTTTTGAAAAGACACAACTTTTTATGAAGAGTTACGAACCTCAACGAAAAGATTTGGACACAACACTTCAATCGAAACTCTTCATCAACAGTCGCTGCTATCTAACCTTTATAAATACAAACTCTAACTTGACTCCAAATCACTCACTCACAAACTGAATTACAGTCGAATATTCTTATCTTTCTAATCTAACTCCCTTGAATCTATTTGCTATAATACTTTCAGTTATTCTTCATTAAAGCAATACTATGCTGCTAACATTACAAATGCAGGACATAGAGTGTCAAAAATTCAAGGGGAGAAAGTATTTATATTATATATATGCAGTCGAAATCTATATCTATTTACAAGTTGTCATCAATCAAAAAGGGGGAGAATGTTGAGACTTGGTTTTGATTCATGATACGAAGCTTTCACTACGACATACAGATTTGACGACTGCTATGACAAAAAGAGAATATTTACTACAAGGAGACAAGACTTCAAAACCGGTGCATCAATTATATTATATTACTTTAGTTTTTGAGTCTTAGGTTAATTTTTTTAAATCTCTTCTCGATTACGTATATCTTAGCTTATATATTTAATCATCTTATACACAAATATTATATATATAAGCATATAAAACAAAAAGTGTTTTAAAGTAATATGTATTACTACCTATGAAAACTGTGCATATTGCACAGATTTCACCAGGTCATTCGACTGACCCAGAGGATCAGTCGACTGACACTGAAAAATCTGTACAACATGCACAGGCGCAAAGGTATTCAGATATAATATTTTAAGTTCGTTTGAATATTCAATCGACTGACCCAGAAGCTCGGTTGATTGAATTTCTACAACAGCTACTTTTTGAAAAGACACGACTTTTTATGAAGAGTTACGAACCTCTATGAAAAGATTTGGACGCAACACTTCAATCGAAACTCTTCATCAATAGTCGTCGCTTTCTAACCTTTATAAATACAAACTCTAACTTGATTCCAAATCACTCACTCACAAACTGAATTACAATCGAATATTCCTATCTTTCTAATATAACTCTTTTGAATCTATTTGCTATAGTACTTTCAATTATTCTGCATTAAAGCAATACTATACCTTTCTATTCTTCATATACTTCAAATATATTTATACTCGAGGAGAAGATTATAGTAAGGGTGTACTAAAAGTGACAAATCCATGTTATTAAGAACACACAATGTCAAAACTATTTTTGCATTTGTTGAAGTCCTGTTTTGCTGCTCAGGCGAGTGAAGTCCTCTTCGGCTGCTGAGGCGAAGTCCTATTCTGCGGCTTAGGTCCCTGTTAGGCTGCTCAGGGGTTGTATAGACCTTCCTCTGGGTTAAGTGAGGGTTGTTGTTTTAGTGAAATTCCAGAAGGAGTCTGGGACTGGACATAAGACAATGCTCCGAACTGGTATAAAAATTCCCGATGTCATTTTACTTTACTGCTTTTATATTCCGCACTACTTACTGTATTACTATCATCACTACACTCTGTATTATCATATATCTATATTACATGATCCATAGCACAATTTCAATATCTTCCCTAACTACGGTCTTTTTAAGAATTACTAATTTATTTGATACATCACAACTTGAACAACCATGTACTCAATGATTTTAAAAGTAAGATGTATTAACCAATTGATATGATTCCTTTTAAATAACAAAATGATATGAACTTAAACAAAAAAAGAAGTGATAACTCTATCTTTGTTATAGTTTCAGATAATATACCTCAACTTTCATAAGCTTAGTAGCAGATTAAAAGTACATTGTAGTAGTTCTCAACTATCACATAGCAATATACATGATTTATTTCCACCAAGATTGCTTCCACATGTCCTAAAAAATAAAATAGCAGAAAATAAAATAGCACACGTTAATGATACCTAATAATTCACATTTTAGAAGCGAGAAAATGAATAAGGAAAAAATGCATAACTTATGTTAATTACTGAAGCATGGTTCAACGAAAGCATTAAAAAGTATTTTTAAAGGAACCATATGTTGTATTTTGAAGAACAAAAATTTATCTGTCAGTTCAGTCTTAATATTGGAAAATGACATTGAACTCTATATTACTGTGCCCATGATTTGTACTCACCGGTTTAAAAAGCCCAAACTATTAGCGGTTTATATTGCATGGTGATTGGCTTTAGCAGAAAATATGATTTTTTACATATTATTTAGTTCTATGACTGACTGTAGTGCTTAAGAAGCTATGTAAAGAAAAATCAATTTTGAATATTTCAAAAGTTTGGATTTGGGATATTTAGAACCAAAAATGAGAAACGATCTAACTGGTTACATAGCCTAGTAAAATCTAACCTTAATCCACGTTTCATCAGTCGTCACGTACACATAAAATAAATAAATGGATGACAGCATAGGTTAGCATTACAAATTGGATAATGGATGGTCTACATATCATTGAATTTCAGTCAAGATGTCTTCATTGGTGTGTTGGCTAAAGTATTTTGTTTGATTAATGCCTATAGCTATTGCTTAAGATATATATTGTTTGCTTAATGCCTATGACAGCTGGAGGGATTTTTCTTTTAACAGCCTCTACAGAAAGCATACAAAAGTTCTTTAATATAAAGTATGTTTTTGGAAATAAAATATAAGTATAAGTGTATATAGAAAACAATAATATATAGTACAAAAACATAATTAATATTAGCTAGAAGTCGTGAAACATTGATGTGTTTGAAAATCATTATTTTTGAGCATCGAACATATATTTCAACAATATTCAATTAAAGGAAGGAAAGTCGAACTTTAATGATAGCATTCACCTTTAACTACTGAAAGCCAACAAAAGAAAAGAATATTACATATAAATGAACCTTCAAGTTCATCTCATTATTCAACCATACCTGAAAATATCTCAATTTTGTGAGATTAGGATTTTCCGCCATGAATAGGAGGAAAGTACAATAAAATCAACAACTATCAATAGCTAAATAAAAAAATGGAAAAAAAAAATATAACACCCTAATTAATATCATTTGAGTGATTTTAATGATTCTGATTACAAATGAGGTTGGGGTCTAGCTATGCGAATTGAATATATTTAATTGCCACTTTTGAATTTGAATATGGCACAACCGTCATTGCAATCATATGAATTGTAAGGCACACGAAGCAAGCAATGAGGCCAGTTATATAACCACATAAAATGAAAAACATGGTAGAAAGAAAAAACATTCTAAAATATACAATATGTGACATCTACTACACTTGCACAATTGAATGTTTTGAAGCATGTACGTAACTAGATTTTATTATAGCGATCGTGTAATCGCTATAGGGTGATAAAAGCATTGGTCCATATATATCATATCCTATAATGTTATCCTATTGGACAACATTGTCCAAATATCAAATCCGATAATGTTATCATTTTGGACAGCTCACAAATTTATTACATAACTTATTTCTTTTAATATTAAAGGCAGGGGCGTTTTATGGGTATTCTTAGAATTTACAATGTCATATCATTTTATACCTTGAGAGATGCTCCTATGAAACCTTCCAGCACCGAATCAGTCTAAAATGACTTCATACATAAACTTGGAATATATTTGTAAGTTAAAAAAGCAATAAATTATACATTTTTATTTTTTAATATTTAAGTTATTATCTTTGAGAAAAAACATGTCACAAAAATAGATACTGAGAACTTTTCATATGGCATCCCTGAATTGAATTATAAAACTTAAAAAATCGTACTAACTTCCATCGTTGCTTATTACTATAACAATAACTAGAATATAAGAAAAACAATCACATATCTTAAAAGAATTTCTCAAGCAAGTTTTTTTGATAAAGTTCCAAAGCAAATATTGAGTATAGTCAATCTAGTTGCTCCATCTAATAAAAAGGAATCTGTACCTGAGTAATTAGAAAATGAACCATTAAAATGAAAGAAAATCATACCTGAAACTCGTTTAAAGGCAGCGAAGGAATCACTGGGGCAGGATATAAATCACAGGCAGTGGCAGCAAATAGTGAAAACAATTGAAATAAGCTAGACAAAGGAAGAAGACTAACATAAAAAGTTAAACGGATAGCGGTATTTGAAAGAAATCGATGAAAATGAATGACTCGAAATACCTAAAATGCGAGCAAGATGAGAACAACATCATTCTGTTCATTTGTGGCCGAGCAACAGTACAGTGGAAGCGGACGAAATGATTGGGCGAGCAAGGAATGGAAATAGAGGAAATCAATGGAGAGGCATAAACGGGTAAGGCTTGTTTTAATTAACGTGTAAGAATATCCATTCGAGCCACTGACTCAGATTTCGACAAAACCAATTTCAATGAATCCGTAATAGTGAGTTATTATAGGATTTCAAGTTTTGTATCGATCAGACTTATCATTTGGCCGTACGAGCTTGAAACGCGTAGAATTTATTTATAGAATTTAATTAAAATAAATTGATTTTGAAAAGAAATCTTTTGCATACGATAGAATTTGGCCTCGAGACTAGTTCTATTATGTTCGTAATGGGGGTAAAAAATTAGGAATGCCATGTGGCATGCTTTGTTTGGAGTTTGAGATTTCTTGGGTCGATCGGGCGAGATATTTTTGTATTAAAAATATATATTTCCTTTACTTCTCCAACCTCCCGTACATAGCCCACACCTCACCTGCTCGTGCCATACCCCTCCCATTCCTTTTCAGTGCACCTTTCCCTTTATCTTAATCGTGCAGATCTAACACATCAAAAAAAAAAATGACGAAGGAGGAGTCGCGATGATGGTTTTTCATGCGTGGACCTAGGAGGATGATGGCGAAGGGAAGCAGCGAGTGAAATCGCTTTTTAGGATTTGGGATTCGATTGATTTTACGGTTTCTTGCTGTGTTGTGACGTGCGAGATGGCACCGGTGGCGCAATGGTCGTGGCAAGCTTTAGGTGGCGGCGTGGGCGATGGTTGTGGCGTGCGAGGTGATGGTCGTGGAGTTCAAAGCTCGATGGTAGTGCGCCTTGTAATTTATGGGCGCAACTTTGGGTCTGCATATTGCCTAGGTCGAAAGCGTGAGGGAGGGAGTGAGATACAGGTACCATTTTTATTTTATTTTTAATTTTTAATTAAAGTTTTAAAATTAAATCGTATACTAATAAATTGCATAACTTCTCCGTACGAGGTCCGTTTCGGATGAAACGAATCATATTGGAATCGTATCGTTGAAGGCTTTGGCATTGAATCGAAGTGGTATCTATTTGGAGCTGAAAATATTTTCAGTTTCAAATAAAAGGTGAGTGTTTTATAATGCTCACGAAGTACTATATTATTTTTATGTTAGTCAAATTTTAAATTATGAAGTGATTTGAATTTGTGCTTGTTGTTTGATAAATTTAATTGACATTTAATTTGACATCTGAATTAAATTTTATTTGAATTTCATGATAATATACATATATAGTTCATACTTGATAATAAAATGGCCTCCCATGCTTTCATGGCAGCTCCCTTCCCTCTTGTCATTTCCCCCACCTCTCTACCCTCCCTTCACCACTCCGCTGATCTTCTGCCCTGTTCTACCTTGCCTCCTCCTCTTCTAGACCCACCTCCTTCCCCTGACCTTACCATCCTTCCTTCCTTTCCAGTGGTCCCTTCTATTCCTTCTTCTTTCCCCCTTGTTCATGTCCTCTCTGTTCCCTCTTCCCCTTCTCCACCAACTGTTCAACAGAAATAGACTTCCTTATTTTGCAACAAACCAAGGAATGCAGGGAAGTACATCCTATTGACATGTGCCCTTCCTTCAATGGTGATATCCTTGTTCCTCCAGTGAAGTTGTTGAAGCTGGCTCACTTGTCTGGAATGAATATCTTGCAGGATTTTTTTCTCGACAAACCTCTTTCTTACACTAATATTATCTATAATCTCAAAAGAATATGGAAGCTTAAAGGTTATATCAAGTAAAATTAGATGGATTTCTCGACAAGCCTTTGACAGTTTGCAGTGGGACTCAATAATCAGAATAATGTCATTAATCCCTACTCACATAGTGGCATGGATATATGCCTGTATCTCCACTGCAAGGTACTCCATAATTGTTAAAGGTAATAATATTAGATACTTTTAAAGCAAGTAGGGATTAGGCAGGGAGATCCCTTATCTGTGTACCTGTTCATTATAGTTATGGAAGTGTTAACACAGATTTTTTACACCTAGTCTAGACTGGGAAATTTAAATTGCACCCTAGAGATCCACAAATAACCTCTTTGATGTTTGCTAATGATTCAATGGTCTTTATTACGCCAACTATGGAATCCATTAATGCTATACTTGAAATCCTTTCCCTCTTTCACTCCATTACAGGCCTTAAAATTAATCTATCCAAATCAAGTATCTTACTTGTTGGTGTTCCTGAATTGTACAAAACCTCACTTTATAATGCTACATCTCTACATCCTAGAGATGAAGCACTTAGCTACCTTGGCCTCCCTCTGGCATCATTTAGAATTACTAAAGCACAATGTATGCCTCTATATGATAGAATCCTTGCTAGAATAGACAGCTGGTCAAACAGATTTCTAAGTCAAGCTGGAAGACTCACCTTGATTAATTCAGTTTTATTCTCAATGACAACTTACTGGATGAGGAATTTTGTACTCCTTGTAAAGTTAATTCAGATGATAAGGAGTGTAATGCTTCGATTCTTTTGGCATGGAAGCATTTACACAAAAAACGGATAACATGCTCCTTTTCATGACTTGAAAAAACTAAAGCTAAGGGTGGACTGGGAATTAAAAGGCTTGAAGTATAGAATAGGGCAGCGTTTACAAAATATGTTGATGATATGCATAATACAAGAACAAATATTTGGAAAAAAATGGTCAAAAGCACACATCGTTGAAAACAAGCACTTTAGGAATATAAAACCCCCTTAGAACTGTAGGTGGACATGGAGGTGTATATTCAAACTAAGAAATAATATGTTGCTTATGGTAAAATTATCTGTTGCCCAAGGTGGAAAGGTAAGTTTCTAGTTGGACCCTTGGCTAGAAACTGGTCTTATACTGGCCATATTGAATCCACAGCAAATTAGTCAGACTGGAATCCCTCTATCTGCCAAGGCATATCGGTTCATTAATCAAGGCCATGTCACTTTTCCATACTCTAGTAATCACCTCATGGCTTAGCTATGGGCTCAGTTCAATGATAAACATTCACTCAATCTGAGTATCATGACATAAAGTGGACAATAAATCAACATGAATTCAGCATTTCTTTAGTTTATATAGGCCTGTAAACTCGCTCACTTATCCTTAACTTCAGCTGGAGTAACAGAATTTGGTTGACACACAATTCAAAATGAGAAAATCTACTCCTTTGGAAGGTTTGTCATAATGCAATCAACATAAAATCAAACTTGTATCACCGAGGAATGATAACTGATCTGTTGTGCCCCTTTTGTTCTCTGTGTGAGGAAAATTCTGTCCACTTATTCTTCAAATGCTCATTTATATTCTACATTTGGAACAATATGCAAAAGATAGGAAGAACTAATGTTAATGCAAATAGTTCGATAGAATGGGAACTGATATATAAAACTACTAGATGGAAAGAAATGGATTCATATATTCTTTTGTTTACCCTGAAGGTATTCGTTTGAGTCATATGGCATGAGAGAAACGCTATTGTATTTGGAGAAAAAATAAGAACTCAGAGGCAGCTGCTTCATTTCATTCTTCATGAAATAAGCTCGGGATGAAATATTCTTAATTCTAGTTTACTCAAGCATTTTATGATGCTATTGGTCCCTTCTGATTTACTTGTGTGTTCTTCTTGCTATTTGGTTGTGTTCATTTCCCTTGCTTGATTGGAGCTCCTTGTTTCTAGGTTTTCTTTTTCGTTTCTATGCTCTTCTAATCCTTTATTTGGTTTTTTCTCTAACCTAAGCTTGTTTAGGTTGGATTTTGTTTCTCTTGTGTGCTTCAATAAACTAGAAGGGCACCAGTTAACCCCACTGGCTTTACCAAAAAAGCAAATTAAATGGATATTTCAAATTTGGGCTCAAAGTTGAATTATTTAAAGGATTTGAACATTTAATTGAACATCGAAGTAAAATTTGATTTAAATGATTTAAGTCGATATTTTGAAACTCGAGCTTGAAATTGATATAAATCGAAATGTTTTAAAATTTAGAATTGAGTTGAAATTTAACCATTGAATCAAATAGTTAAAGTTGTGATTGAAATCGATTTGGAATTGAATTTGATCTGAATTGAAATTGGAATCGAAGTTAATTTGATTTGAAATCAGAATGGAATCGATAAAATTAAAATGGAAATAAAATTGATTTGAATTAGAAAATTTGGAATTGGATCAATTTGAATTTGAAACTATATGAAACTGTGATGCAACATTGATACCAGAGACTACAAGACCGAACCAGAAATAACTGCACCAGATCTTCAATGGATATGAAACTCGAAGTAGTGCAAATAGTAACTCAACAAGCAAAATGAAGGCATGACCGCAACTCAACATGAAATATGCAAGGACATGAAAACAAGATCAAACCACACAAGCATTCAATCAGAGACCAGATCAAGTGCAATAGCAGAGAGATGAAGAAGTCAACATGTATGCAAAGAGTAGAAGCTACATAAAAGGGCACTCCAAGCTCACATGAAATGCAACAACTCAAAGTAATATGAAGACCAGACTATAAAATGATCAAGTACAACATGTAACCAGACATCATCATCATCAATGGACCAAAGTATAGAGCAGTATAGCATGAATGAATTAACTCAACTGCATAAACATCACAATAATAAGCTCACATGAAACCAAGTGGATAGGCAATAATCGTACACATATATACATACAGATATGTATGTATATACATGGTTACAGTAAGCACAGTTGTGAATCACTGTTCAAAGAAAAGCAGTAGTTCTAATTTCACAATTTGATCAAGCCGAAGAAGTCAGAGAGCAACACAAAAATTGTAACAATGTCATGAAACAGCAGTCAAAATAAGTTCAAAATGAAAAAGTCAAAGATGTGGTAGCCAAGGAATTGAACAAATCATAAAAGAAATTAAAAGAAAGCCGATTATCTCAACATATTATCACAAACTCAAAGTGGCCAAAGTCAAACCGGAAATGAACGGAGCAAGTTCTAATTCATGAAGCCGTGGTGACTTAGCAAGCAGAAAATATAAGAATTGAACTAGTTAGGATTATTCACAAGCACTCAAGCAAAATCGAATGGAAAAGTGTAAACAACGTGAAGAATTCGAAAAAACTATACAAATGCAGTTATAGGGTTTTCTTCCCTATTTAAACCGTTAACATCGTTGGCATGAAAAGCAGTCGAGTTCAAGCAATATCACAGAGCAAAGTTTCAAATGAATAACTTGAATCGAATCAAGTTCAAGCATATCAACGAGAATAGAAAAGGGACATCACATACCAATTCAATTCGAACTCGGCAATTCAAAGCAGCTAAAAGCAAATCGAAGATGGAGATGATTGACAGAGCAAAGCAAAGCAAAATCGCTCAAAAAACAGACGGCCACCTCAAATTTCCGAAAGCCCTAATTTTGAACGAAGAGGAACGAACGTTCGCGAGCAAAGGAAAGAAGTAGACATTAATTTCATAAAGTATAGGATGCGGGCCAAACAAATATAAAAGAAAAAAGGGATTTCTCTTTAATTTATATTGGGTCGGCGTTTTTTTATTTTTGGGCTTAATTTGTAAATTAGGATTTTTGTTTAGTTTTTTTTTTATTTTGTAATTTATTCCAAACTTTTACAAAATTCTAGTCGTGTGACTAGGGGACGAACAACGGTAGTGTAATTTGGGAATTCGCAACTCATTGGCTGAGTTATGGTAGGGTTTTGAGTGTAGAGTTAGGTTAATCGATAGCGGGTGAAGCAAGTTTATGTGTATAAGCGTCTGACTACTCAATTTCTAGTAGAAACCTTGGGGGCAGCACATAAGCAGGGTTATGTCGAAGATGGGTAAATCTATGTTGTTCTATTTCTACTTTAATTATTCTGCTATTATCTGTGCTGTAATTATTATATATATTTTTGCATTAATTTTTATAATCATTAGTATCACCCTATTCACCCCTCCCCCTCTAGGGTAAAATCAATCCTACAAGTGGTATCAGAACAAGTAACAAAAGCCAATTTTTGTTTAAAAAATACGATTTTTCAAAAACAAAATATTGTTTTAAAATTTTTATTTTTTAAATGGTTTCTTTTAATAACGCTTTTGCTAAGGGTCAGTCCATAGTTGGACCATCAATGTTCAATGGTCAATATGCTTATCGGAAAAATAGAATAAATTTTTTCTGAAAACCATTGATGCTTGGAATATTGTTGAGACAGGATATAAGACACCAATTATAGTGGTAAATAATCAAAAAATAGAAAAACTGGTGGATCAATGGACAGATCTAGAAAATAAACTATAGAATGCTAATGCAAAAGCTTTAAATTATATTATTTGTTCATTGGATCAAATTGAATTTAATCGCGTCTCACATTGTCTAGCTACACAGGAAATATGGCACACACTTGAAGCGACTCACGAATCAAGTCAAAAAATCTTGCCTTGCCATGCTTAGTAGCGAATACAAGAACTTCACAATGGACAAGGATGAAAATGTCAAAGAGATGTATGGATAACATTCCAGTCTCATATATAAGTCAAAGGCTCTCAGAAAATCATACACAGAATTAGAAATAGTCCGAAAGTTCCTCAGAGTCCTTTCACGAAATTTTAAAGCGAAAGTTACTGCTATTCAAGAGTCAAAGGATTTGAATCAAATAAATGTTGAAGAACTCATCGAAAATCTCACCACTTATGACCTGGAAATGAAATTCAAGGAAGAACGAGAAGGAGGTGATACTCGAAAGAAATCAATAGCTCTTAAAGGAACAATTGAAAGTGAAGATAACAATGATGATGATGGTGCAACATAACTGGCACTGATAATAAAGAAATCCAAAACGTGGAACTACAAGTATGGAAATCCATCTCTAAATCAACAACTAAAAAGCAGAATAGTCAAAGTTCTAGACAACCCAAAAGAGCAAGAGATCATATGTCACAAGTACAACAAACCCGGTCATATCAAACCCAATTGTCCACAGAATCGACTCAGCCAAGGAAAGAAACCGAAAATGACATGTTTTGTAGCCAATTGTGATGAAATTGATGGAGATGATAAAAGCACTAGCAGTGAGAGTGAAAAGGCAGATATGTGCCTTCCAGGTGATATAACTGACAGTGATGATGACGAGCCAACCAAGGAATCAAAACTTACTCATTTAGAATTACTTATATATTTTCACGAAGTAAATGGCTATTACGAAAGGTTTGGGGAGAAATACGCTAAAATTAAATCTCAAAGAGATACTTTGATAGATTTAAATAAACAGCTTGATTAATTGGTTAAAAACTATCAAACCAAGAGCCCTAAGTATGATAAGTGTCCATCACTTGAAGAAAAAATTAAAAAATCAGAAATTAAAATTAAATCACTTGAAAATGAAATTCTGATTTTGAAAGAAAGTGAAAATAGTAGGAGAGAAAATTCTATTAAAAAGTGCACTCAATTATTGAATGAAAATGAATCCCTCAAAATACAAGTCCAAAAAATTTCTACAACATTAGGAAAATTTTCCAAGAGATAAAGATCACTAAATATGCTATGAGGAAAACAAACCGTTAATACTGTTAGACAAGGACTTGGATATAATCAATCTGAACTTTTTATAAGCCAAATTAATCTAGTCAAATCTGAGTGCATAATTTGTAAAAAAATTGGACACAATCAAAACAATTGTTCGTATAGAACCCAAACATGTGAAAACAATTCCAATTTCGGTTCTAAAAGGCACGAATATAAAATCCCTTAAAGTCAAACAAATCCGGGTGCCAAAAGGAACAAATATAAATAGTCTTGGGTTCACACAAACATATTTTTCAAAATATTTTGCCATTAACAACCATGGACCTATAAAAACAAATAGGTCACAAAAATCTTTTCTTGTGTAGGTATTGTAGCAGGCTAAGGAACAACAACAGTGCTATATGGATTCTGGCTATTCCAAGTACCCGACGGGCAACAAATCATTATTTCTTAGCCTAGTATAAAGGTGACAGAGTCACAATGGGTAACAATGAAAAATTATCATGAATAAAAATTGGTAATGATACATTTATCTTGAACGATATGTTAAATATGAAAATGTGCACCATAATCTGATTTAATTCAGCCAGTTATGAAATAAATGTTGATTTTGATTTTAAAAATGTTGACCAATCATCGTTGAACAATTTCATATAGATTTGCTTGGACTAACAATATTGAAAGTTTAGGTAATAAGAGATAGTATCTTGTGTTGGTAGATGATTACTCAAGGTACACGTGGATATATTTGTTTAACTTACTTTTCTAGATCTGACACTATGTTCACTGTTTGTTTATTTGCATGGTTTCAATTCACACTCAAAAGAATTTAATTTAAAAGCTATAAGAAGGATTTTAAGGAATTTATTTCAACTTCATGATCTTGTCTATGATATCCAACTAATGATAATCTTGAGTCTAAGAGAAATTCAGATGTAGATTACACTGGTAATCTAATTGATAGAAAAAGTACTAGTGGAACGTGATTTATGTAGAGACATTCATAAGTAGCATCGTTTTCAAATAAAATATCTGCATATTTTTCATTTCAACTGATTTTCAATTAGCAGATATTTTTCTTATAAAACCCCTTCCAGAAAATAGTTTTTATTGACCTTGTTTCAGATTAGTCATTTTAGAAAATTTGATTATTTTTGGATTTGATTTTAAATGACTACATTAACTAATCTGACTCCCTACTGATTATCGAAAAGATAAACAGTGATTGAAAAAGTGATGAGCATTGATATTAATCATATAATATGACTTGAGAAAGTATGTTTAGTAAATTTCTTTAAAAATTAAACAAGATTTATAATAAGTTTGATGGGTAAAAATTCCATTACCATCTCTATTTCAATCATATTTTTAATGACCATCAATCATCAAGATTCAAAATTATTCATTTTCATTTTTATTTTATTTTTTATAAAACATCCAAAGTATTCACTCTCATTTAAAAGTCCTCACGGTTATGCATGTATGGAACACATATCAAAATTGATTATTACATAGATAAGTTGATTCTAATCCCATTTAAAAGTCCTCATGGATATGCGTGGTTAGAAGATGCTTGAAATTCATTTTTTTGTAAGAATTTGGATTGCTACTAATCTCATTTAAAAATCCTAACGGTTATGCATGGTTAGTAGATATTCAAATTTCTGACATAAATATACCACAAATAGACACGGCTATATGGTTTCGCAGCATGCCTATCATTCTAAAGTGGAATATGCGCTAACACAGTATTTATGATTTTTTTTTGATTTTTTATTGAAATTTAATATTTATACTCGATTGGGTATTAATGCTATATTAATGTCTATCACTTTATATCTATTTTCTAACACCATTGCTCTTTTGCTGATAATAAAAGGGGGAGAGAAAAGTTAAGATTTTGGCAAATAAAGGTCAAATATTTTATTTTGTATTTTCTGTTTGCAACTAGGTTCATTTGCATATTTTTATTTATTTTCATGCATATATGAAGGGGGCTTTGTTGTAGAGAGGGAGCATTCAAATGGGGAGAGCAAATTGAATGATCAAATACAATAAGCTCAAAATCTTAAATATAAATTTGTCATCATCAAAAGGGGAACATTGTTGAATATGCTAGTATATGATTTTTGTTTGATGATAATAAACATACATATACACACACATTTAAATGTATTTAGTATTATACTATTTTATTTCACAAAATTAATATTTGCTGAATAAAATAAATAACATAGAATTTAAATTCAAACATATATTTTATTTAAATAAATATTTATTACGATTTTTGAATAGTACAAAATTTGAGCTCTCACTATATATACAACATTGCAAATTACAACACAATTTTTCACTACACAATTATCATTTACATTAGCACCTCACTACGTATCACTCGTTCACTCATAATTGTTCTTCAACTGTATTCCAATTTGTATCCAGCATCTGAATTATCTAAAAAATAAACATTGACGCAGTAAAATTGAAAAAGAAATATTTTTGCAGTATAAAATAATATGTGCATTTTGAAATATTATTTGCCTCGGGTATTTGGATTGTTCGTCATCATTTTTGTTTTTGAATTTATCAAACACGAACAACCTGTGACATGCATAGTGTATCACTATACATGTGACATGTCATAAGGCCGTGCACGCTGATATACACTTGATAAAATAGCTGGGACAGGTGAGCATATGGTCAAACCCGAGCCGAGGCTGGATTCAACTCAAGTGCAATACAAATCATCACAAAATTGTCGAGTACAAGTTATCATGCAACAAGAATCAAAAACCAACATAAAACAAGCCTCGACCAAAAATTCAGTGAGTACACATGAAAACGACTCAACCATTCAAAGTCAAGTGTCAACTAGAATTCAACTTAGAGCTCAATGTAACACAGACCAAAGGCACAATAACTATACATAAATATACATACATATATGTATGTATATATATTTTTGTATGTGCATAGTTATCCTCAAAATGAAATGATCAAAGAGGAACAGTCAGTATCAAGACAATAGCGGTGACACACACATACAACAGTTCCATACAGAAGCTCAAAGGCAAGCGTAGACTCAAATGAAAACAATAAGGCATGGATTCAAAAACAACAAAGACTAGAATAAGCTGCACAAGCTAACATGCATATATACATGTGTGAACACACATGTAAACATATATACATGCAAGCAATCAAGCTGCAACAGAGGCTACAACCCAGTACAGTTTCAAATGCAACAGACCAAAGAACAAGGAGATAGGTCAGGCAACATCAAGTGCATAATAGAACCAAGGCAATGCCCAAAGCCACACAATAGAAAATGAAACAGTGATGCAACATTGATCCCAGAGACTACAAGATCGAACCAGAAATAACTGCACCAGACCTTCAATGGTTATAAAATTTGAAGTAGTACAAACATTAACTCAACAAGAAAATGAAGGCGTGATTGCAACTCAACATGAAATATGCAAGAACATGAAAACAAGATCAAACCACACAAGCATTCAATCAGAAACCGGATCAAGTGCAACAGCAAAGAGATGAAGAAGTCAACATGTATGCAACATAGTGGAATGCAAGACTACACAAAGGGGCACTCAAAGCTCACATGAAATGCAACAGACTCAAAGTAATATGAAGACCAGACTACAAATTGATCAAGTACAACATGTAACCAGACATCATCATCATTAATGGACCAAGGTATAGAGCAGTATATGAATGAATTAACTCAACCGCATAAACATCACAACAACAAGCTCACATGAAACCAAGTGGATAAGCAACAATCGTACACATATATACATACATATATGTATGTATATACATGGTTACAGTAAGTACAGGTGCGAGTCACTGCTTAAAGAAAAGCAGCAGTTTTTATTTCACAAATTGATCAAGCCGAAGAAGTCAGAGAGCAACACAAAAATTGTAACAATGTCATGAAACAGCAGTCAAAATAAGTTCAAGATGAACAAAGTCAAAGCCGTGGTAGCCAAGGAATCGAACAAGTCATAAAAGAAATTAAAAGAAAGCCGATTATCTCAACATATTATCACAAATTCAAAGTGGCTGAAGTTAAACCAGAAAAGAATGGAGCAAGTTCTTATTCATGAAGCCGTGGTGAACGAGCAAGTAGAAAATATATGAATTGAACTAGTGAGAATTAATCACAAGCACTCAAACAAAATCGAATGGTCAAGTGTAAACAACGTGAAGAATTCAAACGAAATATACGAACGTAGTTATAGGGTTTTCATCCCTATTTAAACTGTTAACATCGTCGGCATGAAAAGTAGTCGAGTTCAAGCAATATCACAGAGCAAAGTTTCAAATCAATAACTCGAATCGAATCGAGTTCAAGCATATCAACAAGAATAGAAAAAGGAAATCACATACCAATTCAAGTTGAACTCCCCAATCTGAAGCAGTCGAAAGAAAATCGAAGATGGGAGACGATTGACAGAGCAAAGCGAAGCTAATCACTTCAATCGCTCGAAAAACAAATGGCCGCGTCAAATTTCCAGAAGCCCTAATTTTGAAAGAAGAGGAATGAACGTTCTCAAGCAAAGGAAAGAAGCAGACATTAATTTCACGAAGTATAGGATACGGGCCAAAAAATATAAAAGAAAAAAAGGATTTCTCTTTAATTTATATTAAGCCGATGTTTTTTTTTTTGCTTTTTTGGCTTAATTTGTAAATTATGGTTTTTGTTTAGTGTTTTGCTTTTTATTTTGTAGTTTATTTTCAAACTTTTATAAAATTCTAATCATGTGACTAGGGGCGAACTACGGTAGTGTAGTTCAAGAATTCGCAACTCAGTAACTGAATTGTGATAGAGTTTTGAGCATTGAGTTAGGTTAGTCGATAGTGTGTGTCGCAAGTTTACGTGTGTAAGCGTCTGACTACTTAATTTCTAGTGGAAACCTTAGGGGCAGTACATAGGTAGGGGTTTTGCCGAAAATGGGTAAATCTGTGTTGTTCAATTTCTGCTTTTTATTATTTTGTTATTATCTCTGCTGTAATTATTTTATATATTTCCGCATAAATTTTTATAATTATTAATATCACTCTATTCACCCCTCCTCTAGGGTGAAATAGATCCTACAAATATGAATTGGGTTAAATTGAAGTTATAACCTAAATCGAAATTCGAAACGATTTTAAAAGTGAAATCGAGAAATTGGAGTGAAATTGTATTTTCAAGTGAAAATGACATATCGAACTGAATACTATATTTTGAAGTAAATATGGTGATTTCAGAATGAAATTGATTTTAAAGCGAATATGATATTTTGATATCAAGCATGAATTGTTTTCGAAATGCAAAGGTATCAACCGGTGTGTAAAACGACGTTTGATTGTTAAAGATACCGAGCCTCTTATTGGCATACTCTCTTTCAATATTGGAACCACTTTAAAACTATGTACGCGGAGGAGACTCCAGAACAAAGTGGTTGGATTTGGCATCGTTTGCTAGATTTAAAGAAAGAGAATGATGATGGATAGACCTTGGCACTTGTGCCAACTTGAAATGGCTAAAAAAGACGGCTTAATAGGGCCAAGCGAGCTAACTACCCTTAGTGGACATCCAGTCTTCAATTTTCTTGGACTCGGTCAATATTGTTAGTCTTGTTGGTGGTTTCGATTGGTGCACCTTGATTGTGGGATAGCTTCCCTTGATTCGATATGGGATGGATGGACGTGGTGGGCGGTCGTGGCTACGATGCGTGACCACCAGCCCTGTGACCCAAACTGGTAGTTTCCTACCTTGGGGATTTGCCTTACGTGCCTTGTCATACTTTTATCCCTATATGAGACCCCTATGATTTTGGTTTAGTGTTGTCGTATCATGACGTATCACTGGTTACCGACGTGCTACTAGTTGTGCTAAATGCGAATTGTACGACAATGCTTAAAAACACGTTAAGAGGGATTAATGTAAAGCCTTAATGCTAAGAAAAATATTTATTTTACTGATTAGACATTATAGTGTATTCTACTATATATAAATATTTTGACCGATTCTTGAGAGATGGAAAACCTTGTAATATCTCTTAAGTTATCGCACGCACGTTATACACTGGATAGGAGGTGTGAAATCCCATAAACATCTCCGACGCTACTACACTTATGTTATGTGATATCAATTTGACTCCAATAAGGATATTTTAGTCCCGACTCAAATGTTTTGTCTTTTCATTGTGCTCGTGTCAGTCCTGAGTTTTCAACTCATTGAAAATTATCTTCTGGAGGACGAAGACGAAGATTTTATATATTATTACTATTATTATTCCTGCATCATGTTGTTTGCTGCATTATTTATTTATCTTTGTTGTATATATAACTCTGATAAATATTGTATAAATTATAATCAAATATATAATATAAACAGCTTCATGAACTATTTATTGTTGTTGGTATCAAGGTAGATGGTCCCAAAGCAAACACTTTCCCTTTCTCAACCTTAGCTAGTTCTCTACACCGATCATTGTAATGCCCAATATAGTCACAATTTAAACACCTAATGTTCTTCTTTCCAATGACCTTCCTTCATCCTCGAAACGATACTCATTGGCAAAAGCCCCTAATTGTCACACTTATAGCAAACAACATTCTTTTCCTTTTTGGCAGCTCCGGCCTTTTGAGCTACCTTCTTTTAAAAGAACTTCCTTTTCTGGCTTGGTCCAACCTAAGTCTCTATCGACTTGTTATTACTAAATAACGCAAGCATCTCTTCATTCCTCTATACTATCTCCACTACTACATCACATGGGTTTCTAAGATGTGGTAATGTTGCTCTAGAAAGCTTTGGTTTCAATCCTCTAATGAACTTCTCGATCCTCTTGATTATTACATCTATAGTAGCATATCCATATCTGGATAACTCCTCAAATCTAGTCAAGTGCTCGAGCACTGGCATATCAACTTGTTCCTACTCGACAAACTTTCGAAGCAAGGTTCACTTGGCTATTTCAGATATGAATCTCTCTTCAAACCTTCACTTGAACTCTGCACAAGTCAAATTCTCCTATGGTGCCCCTGTAGTTACACTATTCCTTCGATACAATGCAGCTCCTTGCAATTTCTTGGATGTCAATACCCTCGTCTGCTCATCGTTCAAGCTTAAATTAGCAAAAATCCTTTTATGGTGCAACAACTAATTCTCAACTTCAATAGAATCCTCCGTACTTTTAAATGGCTTTCCTCTTAATCTTGCATAATCCCAACTCAACACGGCATAGTTGTTGACAACGAGAACTTTAGGATTTACTCCTTCTGCGTTTGTAGCATTTCCACTAACTAATCCAGTTGCAAATCCAACTTGCATCATGTTGACAAAGATGATACATAGCTCCCATATCTACCAGTGGTGTTCCAGCACCCACCTTAGCAGCCGTTTGTCGACCTGGATTCTTCCTAGTATTGGGTCTGACCATTGGTTGTGGTGCTTCCTTTATCCATCGAGACTCACTCTTCCATTTCCTACCTCCATATCTTGCTTTCCCTAAATTTGCATTCGCACTTTAAAGAGATACGGAAGAACGGCTTAAGAAAGAGGGAAGAATAGCGATAAGATATATACTTATATATTGCAAATACAAGTATGCTACTATAGCGTTATCCGATAACCCAATCTCTTCCTTTAATTCATTTGGATTATGTTTTCAAAACTCTTTTAAAGTTTAAAGTTCTTTTAGTTTTACGTAAACCTATGCTCTGATACCAAGTTGTAATATCCCTCATTTCAAGGCCAAAAAATAAGCGCTACTGATGCTGCGGTCATCAATAGTATTATTCTCCGATAATAAAATGAGATCAGTTAATATTACCATTAAAATCAGAAGCATAGAAATATAATTTTTTTTTTCAAAACACATTTCATTAATAAATTTCCACATTCTTTACACAATCCCAACCGTTGCCCAAGTTCAAAGAAATATAATTATTATAAAATACTCCAAGTGCGACATATAAAGATGCCCCATTAGTTTATAAGAGTTTACAACTAGACAGATACATATGTGACCATTTCATACGTTCAAACAAAAGAAATATGAACACAGCGGACATAGATAAACTCTAATACAGCTAGCTTTGCCTCTTGCACATCTTCAAAATCTTTACTTGTCAAACCTAAAACCTGGAAACATTACGCTTGAACTACTCAAATGAGCACCCAAGAGTTAAAGGGGGAAAAACGAAAACTTTGAGTCAGACAAAAATTATGGTGTGAATAATAATATGCTATATTGATAAACAAATATCTAGCGAGACCATGCCGTGGAGTGGAATGGGATTTTCCCTCAATGGTATCTCCTGTAAATATGTCAACCAAATCATGCTCCCGCAATCATAATAGTTAAACCGATATAAAATAATCATATACATGCATTCTACATGGGTAAAACTACCAATCTATCACAATCAATCGAATGTATGTCTCTATTTCATGGTTTTCCAACCATATGGCTGACTCGGTACTAGATATACCAAATTCTCTAACTTAACATTAGAAGGAAACTGGACTATCCATCCAAGCATAAGCGTCTTAGTGTTAACCTGATTATCTGTCTATCTCATAGTTTTGCTAGGCTCACTATAAACCCAATGGCTTTGCAGGCCAACCAATAACCCATCTAAGTTATATATTCCTTTCTGTGCATAAAAACTACTTTTATTTTTACATTTAACAAAGCTGAACGTACTGGAATTGTGGACTAGTATCAAATAGGGCTAATAGTTGAAGCATGAAGTGCTACCCTACACCAGTCCCATTTAGTTTTCTAATCTTTAATCCTTGAGTAATTATTTTCTACCAAAATTCATCTAATAGCGATTAATTATCATATAAAATCCCGGGCTAAATACACTATTTATTTTCTTGAAAACATAATTCTTTAAAAATGATTTAATCCTTGAAACCATACTTATATCAAGGAAAATATAGCCCTTCACTTGACTAAAATATTATGCCAAAATATATTTTTCTTTAAAGAAAACTTATGATTTAATAACAAAAGGCATCATATGGTCGAAATGGCTTGTCACGCCCCTTCATCTCGAAGTCATAGTAAAATATTCTAATTTTATAAAGTATAAGGCCATAGGGCCAGAGGGTCGAAGTCGTAGTTTTACTATGACTTCGAGATGAAGGAGTGCAGCTACCCATTTCGGCCATATGATGTCGTGTGTTATTAAATCATAAGTTTTCTTTAAAGAAGCATATATTTTGGCATAATATCTTGATCAAATAAAGCGCTATATTTTCCGTAATATAAGTATAATTTTAAAGGTCAAATCATTTATAAAAATTTATGTTTTGAAGGAAATAAAGATGATATTTAGCCCAGGATTTTATATGAGAATTAATCACTATCCGATGAATTGTGATAGGAAACATTGGCTCAAGGATTAGAGATTACAAATCTAAGTAATGGGAAGGGTAGTGCCCTATACTTCAGTTGTTAGCTTTTAGTTGGTATTAATCCACAATTCTAGTGCATAGGGCTTTTTTTTATGGTAAAACTATAACTTAGATAGGTTATTGGTTGGCATGTATAACCATTAAGTTCATAATGAGCCTAGCACAACTTTGAGATAGACATATAGTCATATTAACACAAGATGATTGTGCTTGGACAGACAATCCAATTTCCTCCAAATAGTAAGTTGGACGATTTGCTATATCTGGTAAGCCCGAGTCAACTATATAGGTTGGAAAACCAGGAAATAGAGAAAGACAGTCAATTGATTGTGATAAATTGGTCTGGTTTACCCATGTAGCATGCATGCATATGATTATTTTATGTTGGTTTAATTATTGCGGTTGTTGGAGCATGATTTGATTAACATATTTACATGAGCTATCGGTGAAGGAAAAACCCATCCTGGTCTGGGCGTGGTCTCACTAGATATCTATTTCTCGACATGGCATATTATTATTCACACCAACCTTTTTGTCTGATCCAAATTTTTTGTTTTTTCCTTTAACTCTCGGGTGCTCATTTGAATAGTTCGAGAGTAAGGTTTCTAGGTTTTAGGTTTGACGAATAAAGCTTCTGAAGACGTGTAGCGGGCAAAGCTAGTTATATAGGAGTTTATTTATGTCTACTGTGTTGTTAGTTTGTTGTCTAAATGTATGTAATGGTAGAATATGTATCTTTCTAGTAATAAACTCTGATAAACTAAGGGGACATCTTCATATGTCGCTCTTGGAGTATTTTGTAATAATTATATTTTATCTAAAACTAAGCAATATTTGAGATTGTATAAATAATATGAAAATTTATTAACGATATGTCTTTTGAAAAAAAATTGTATTCTTGTGCTTCTAATGTTAATGATACTATTAACTTATCTCATTTTGTCACTGAAGAATAATACTATCGATGACTACAGCATCAATAGCGCTTATTTTCAAGCCGAAGAATGAGGGATGTTGCAATTTGGTATCAGAGCAGAGGATCCTGTAAAACTAAAAGAACTTTAAATTTTAAAAGAATGTTGAAAACATAATCCAAATGAATTAAAGGACGAGACTGGGGCATGGGATAATGCTATAGTAACATAAACTATACTTCACCAGAGTTGATTCATTTTATACCAACATAGTTGATATTGTATGCATCCCTTCTAATTGATGACGACATAGTTGGACTTCGGCATCAATTATCAACAACATAGCAATCACATAATTAACATAAAAACGGTTTTATTTCTTTAGAACAATATATTTTCACCATCTTTCAACCCACATCCAATTTATATAGGTTAAAAGTACACTTTATCAATCTCTTTTCTAGAAAACACTATAAATCAGATTTATCATTCCCAAAGGATTCTACGAGCCATTTAACTTATACAATTATTTTAATATAATTATTAAGCGTTTCTAGTCTAATAAATTCAGATAAAATCATAAACGCGTGGGAAAAATCACCAAAATTCTCTAGAAATTGAAATAAGTATATTTTTTAACATATAAAATTTCAGGATAAAAATAATTGTTTAATTATTTTTAATAATTAAAACCCAAAATAAATCATTTTCCTTACTTAAGAAATTCATAAAATATTCATACATGCTTGGAAAATTACGAAATTGAAAACTGCTTCCAAAATTAATATTCTAAACATCATATCCAAATTTCAATTCATTTGGACGTCATATACTAGGTTTCCACACTTAAAACCTATTAAATAATTCCAGAATTAATCCAATAAATCACCAAGCAATATACACTACATCAAACAAACATAATATGGCATGACAACATCATACTAGGATTTAGACATAAAACCAAAACAAACAAGCATATGTGAGATGGATTACTATTATTCATGTTGATTGGATAAAGAGATTGAGATTGAATATGTTTATTTGATTCTTTTAAGCTTTCCTTTGATTTCCTAAATTTATCTCCCCTTAGTTTTCTTAGCAATGGTCGACCTTGATATTACTTGTGTTTGTATGAGGTGTATAAATGAGGATAATGAGAGAGGAAGAGTTTATGTTTAATAAATGAGGCATATTCCTATAACCTTTCCCATAGATCATCCTTCTTATTTAAGTTCTAAACAATCTTATTGTTTTTACTTAAAGTTCAACCAATTTTAATTATCAAATCTCATTCTCTTTATCTCAACACATTATTTAATTTAATTCATCTAATTAATTCTCTTAAATAATGTTAATTAAAATTAGGGGTGTTACAAATTACGTCGTACCAATTCTTCATAAATAAGATGGAAAACACCTATAATAAATTTACTGTTCGATGTATTTTCAATGCATCAGATGTATCAATCACCAACTGCCAATAGATTAGCAGATTATGTGTACCATCCGTCCGAGAACGCATCCTTAAACGCAACAATGGCACATAATTTGTTATTATGTGGTGAAATTAATTTAATTATACTTGGTCTTTAACAATAAATTAACGGGGACTTGCAAGTCGGAACCCTATTTCTAATGTCCTTATAAGACAAGTCCATGTAACAACATATATGTAAATAAGACCCTCATTTTTTTTTTAAATTAAAAAGTTCGAACTAGCTTTCCCTTTTATGATAGAAAATGCTTTTTAACTAGCTTCAAAAATTGAAATTTCAAGTTGTTTTATACGTAAATAGTAAAAATTGATATTTAAGTATTATTTTCGTAAATATCAGTAGTTTTTCGGAATTTTTTATTTTTTACACCAAAAACCGAGAATCGATTTGCTTTTAGTTACCTCACTTTTTTTGTTTTTTAAAATATAAATTTAATTTACATTTTTATTGCCATGGTGACTTTTCTTAGAACCATGTCATATAATTTTTTTTTTAAATTTAAATCCAATTCAAGTGATCTAAAAGGGTTTTGTTAAAATGTGTATATCGTCTTAATTACAGTATTGTGGAGTAATCTTTGAATATTAATTTTGTTCAAACTCATTCAATGAAGGTCCGAAACAGAATCAATGATTTTGTACTCTATTAACATGTTCCCTGGAAAAGTATGATAACACTTTATTATTTAGTGATAAAGCACTGTATGATTAAAATTTAACGTGCAAATGTTTACACCATTTCCCTGGACAAAAGTACTATAAAATTATAATCGAATATGAATTTGCTGGAAAGCGGAAGAGATGATTGGATACATCCAAATCATGAAATCAATTGTAATCGAAAAGTGGTACATGGGTAATGATCACTTGTCAGCTTTATTCGTAATATTTTTCCTTTGCTCTCAACTAAAGTTAAATGATGACATATTGGACAGCAATTATAATACTAATGGACTTGCAACAATTGTACCGTGCTTGTTGGTAGGCAAGGCCTAATTTGGTCACAGTAGGCCTTAGTTGCAATTTTATGAACTGTAAATCCAGCCCGCTTGATGTATTTTTATGCTTGGTATAAGGCCTTGCGACCATTGCTACCCCCAATATCTATTTTAGGTGAAAATTAAAATATAATAAAAAAAAAGATTGTTATATCTATTGGACGTGTGCTAAAAAAATGCGTGCTTTAGAATATTGTCAGTAAGATGCACATGCATAATCCATGCATTAAAGCATGTTAGAAATAAAACAATAATATGTTGGCTAAATATTGTTTGAAACATCTTCTCATATCAAATAGTATACCTGCAACTGAACAGAGCCCAAAATCAAAAAAAATCAAAAAAAAAAGAAAAGGAAAAAGAATAGCATAAAAAAATGGAAACTAGAAATCTTCCGATGTGAATATACGCAAACACAAATCAAAATAACAAACCTTAACAAATATATTATTGAACAAAATGATACTTAAATCTGGATCTAAATTAATCGTAAAACAAATCTAAAAAAGCAGATATAGAAAATTTCAAATCTGATTTCATTGGTCAAATAAGAGGAAGAGATGGATCTGATTTCAGTAACTGTCTTTTAGATTGGAATATCCAATACAGTTGAGTCAGATTTCGTGCTAATAACATGTTATAAGCTAAAAAGAAATAAAAAGCATTAGAAAAGAGGAGAATGTGTTATTCACACTGATATCAGTTACATAAAGATTGATTGGTACAATTACATTACATAAGCTCCTTTATATATAAGTCTTGAAGCATGATATTGAACATATCCTATGATGTGCGACAAAATAGAAAAACACAAGAGTACAAAACCCGTTTGACATAAATGAATATGTGAGGTAATTTATTTCTGTTGTGAAATAGAATGAATAAAATGTACAAAACCTGTTGCTATATTTTTAAATATCAATTTGGTTTCTTGTAAATACTGAATGAGAAAAATATATTGTGCACACTCCTAAGGTTGAAATAAATGCATTAACAAAAATTGTTCATCTTATTTCAAATTTTATACATATTTGTATATTTACATTAAATCATTGTGATATGATATTGGAAAATATTATCAACTTGATGATGAATGGACGTTATACCTTTTCATTTTGCAATCTCAGTCCGTAACACTTGCTGTAGAATTCTAAGAACATATCTTCATCATAAATATAAATATGAACGAAATAATTAAGCCATACCTAAATATGTAAAGTATGATCGGGTGAAACAACCTTAGTACATTTTTGTCTCTAAGGCTGGTCCAAAATTCAAATAAGTCCAAAAAAATATAGCAACATGGGTTAAGTAAAAAAAAAGACATGGTAAAATCAACATGGGTTAAGTAGTCTTACCACGTTTGATAAATAGATAATTACTCTGGTAATCCGTCCATTTGGTTGAATGCACGGTACGATTTGGGTAGAGCTATAACATAATTTAGATTTGTTAATTCTTTTTTGGATTTATGATGTTTTATGTACTGTGTCATATGTGTTATGTAATGTATGATTATAGCATTATGCCAAGGTAACGGTTGTAATGTACCAAATAAAGTATAGCTCACGGAGGAACAATTAGTGCTGTCAATTGATATGTCGAAAATTCGAAATCTGTCCACGTCCGCATCCGAAAAGCGGATAGATATTCGATATCAAAAAAATGGATGCACGCATCCGAAAATTATTCGTCGGGTATTTTTTAAGATTATAGTTTAAATTATGTGTATTTTAGTACGGTGAAAGATATTTATTTATGGTTTTATTAAGTTAGAATGTTATATTATACGCACTAAATGCATATTAACTGCTCAAAACTATTTATTATCATCGTATTTTTTTTATTTTAAACACTTTTATATTTAATAAGATCGAAAAAAATTATGTTAAACTTAAATTTTCCATTTATATTTCTTAATTTATCGTGGACAGGATAATTATCCAATATCCATCTGTATCCGAGGACGTAAATATCCGATATACAAAAATAATTTCGGATGCGGATACGACAATATCCGCATTGGAAAAAAAATGTCCAAAAGAGCAAATTTTAGTAAATCGGTGAAAGTTTCTTTTTTGGAAAAAAAAAATCACTATTCAAGTACATATTTCTCAAGGTCTTTATAGATACATAAGATACATATTATGATTCAAACATGTAACGAAAATTTATTCAGAGATTCTAATCAGTCTATGTTTGACTACATTCATTCAATCAATCTCACTTTCATGTACTTATACCTAGCAAAAATCTGCTAATGATTTTAATAACAACAATAGAGTGTAAATTTGCATATATACCATCAGTAACGAAAAGAACAAAAGAAAAGAAAAGTTCACCTGATGAGTGTAGAACTTCACGTACACAAGTGACAATACAAAAAGTTGGGTAAATACACCTGACCAAGTTAAGGAAAATCTAATCTTTATTATTGGTTGAGAGAAAGCAAACATATGTGAATTAAAAGTTTGATGCTGATTTTTTACAAATCTGTAAACCATATTGCAAATTTTAAAAATTATTTTCATAAATTCCCAAATGTAGGAAAATGAATGAATAAAACATATACATTAAACAATTTATTTATTTATTTAGTTTTTTTTGAACTGGTACTTATCAATTAACCACTTGAACAAATGTGCTTGTCAAACAATTTATTTATTATCAAGCATATATAATAGAATTAAATGAAAAAATACCATCCCAATTAATAAAAAATGAGAACTTAATCTCAAAACAAATTAAAAAGAGGAACCGGAGTCTGTTGGTTGTTCTCTAGAAACGTATAATATTGCTCACTTGCAGTTGACTAGACATTCAAATTGAATGTCTCGCTTCGTCGGAATTTCATAACTTTTTTCCTTTTGTTTAAAATTTTCTATTTGATGCGTTAGGACAGTGGATATGTTAGTTTGGAAGTTGGATCTAAAAATCAAATTAGGAAAATGATAAAAATCAAATTAGGCGATGGAAAGGGAGGTGCAGATGGAGAAACATCTACTGTGGTTTGCCTGCAAAAAAATTGTGAGGTGTTAAAAAGGACAAAAATATCCGTATCATATTTACACAATTTTGAAATATTTTTTAGACGTTTTGGCAGCCCAATTATGTATGGATTATTGTTATTATTACTATTGGAAATGTTTTAAAAGTTTAAGTGAATTATCAAAAAAAATGAATAAATGTAAATGACTCCTATGTGAATAGTCTTACATCATAAGACTATAGAAAAAAATTTAGTGTTTATACTTGACTCTTATAAGTTAAATTGGACTTTTTGAGCACCCAATGTTATTTTTTTTTTTGAGTAAGAAGACCATGCTTTACCACCGCACGTGCAAGCGTCGACCAACAGACTTGGGCTTGTTGTCATTTTTGAGTGCAACTGGGCGGGTTTCGTCTATGCAAGCGAATGATATCAAATCAAAGAAAGAGATGTTGTTTTATCTTAAAGGCCGCAGTGTTAGTTTAACTGCTTTGCAACACTATGCAGAACGTCGAAACATATTCAAGACAGTGACCAAGTACACGACTAAGCCGAAGACCATAATTTTTTTTCTACTAACTATTTTTTTTTTCATATGTAAGTGAAACTCAATCTCATTTCATCCTGATAATTAAACCAAAGCCTTAGCAACAACCATTGGTTTAAAAATAGGGTACGTTTGGCATACATTCCTGATAAATTTGCAAATACACAAAACATACCTCTATTTTTTCGATAAGATTCTGGTCCATGTTTTTAAAGTCCGACCATCTATAAGACAAAAATACTTTTCCGTTGTATTCCTCTCTCCACTTCATCATTCCTTTGAAAATGAAATCATTAAACAAAATGAATCATAATCTAGTGAATAAACTGAAATCAAGGTAACTAGAAGATTGATTTAGAAGGAAAACAAAACCAAATATTCATTTTAATTAATCGAGAAGAGTCTGGAATCAGATAATGAAAAGTATAATCAATTAAGACATCAAAATCAAACGATAAAATTAAAATAACAAAAGAAAACAATAATTTTCAAGAAATCGAATTCATTCTTCACAAAATTAAAAAATTTATAATATATCAGCAACAATTTTAAATATTTGCAACTACAACTGCAAATACTAATAATATTTGCAGTTTTTTCTGCAAATATTCTTAATATTTGCAATTTTAGTTGCAAATACATAGAAAATTTGTAGTAATAAATTTGATTACTTGATAAAACACTCTTACGGTTCCAACATATATTATTACATGTTTAACTGCAAAAATTGTACATATTTGCAGTATTGTAAGCAAAAATTCATAATATTTATTGATTTTTCTGCAATTATTCAGAATAATTGCAGAAAAACCCGCAAGTATTCATAATAATGGCATAAGAAAGTAAAAATTATGAATACTTGCTAAAAAAACTCTTGCAGTTTCAACATATATTATTATATTTTTTTGCAAAAATATTGAATATATTTGCAGTATTATAAAAAAATATTCTCAAATTTTGCAAATTTTTCTACAATTATTAAGAATAATTGCAACCATAACTGCAATTATTCATAACATTCGTAGAAAAAAGTAAAAATATTCATAATATTTGCATGATATTTTTAATGCAAAAATTGACAATATTTGAATTTTTTTATGCAAGTATTCTCAATATTTGCATATTTTTGGGCAAATATTGAGAATACTTGCAGAAAATTGCAAATATTGAAATGTCTAGAAATTTTTACGCATGTATTCTCGGTAATTGTAGTTTTTAATGCACATATTTGCAAGTATTCTGAATAAATGTGGTTTTATGCATGTATTCTTAATTATGAAGATAAAATTCATCTTCATAATGCAATAATATATGTTGGAGCTGCAAAAATTATGAATATTTGCTAAATTTAAAATTGATAAATGCAGAGAAAAATTCCTACAGAACTGCATATTTATATGCAAAAAATTTCAATATTTGCCGATTTTCTGCAATTATTCTAAATATTTGCACCAATGTCTGAAAACATTCTTAAAATTTACAAATGATTTTTCGGCAGTTATTCCATGTAAGTGTATACTTATATGCAATTACATAGAATAATTGCAGAAAACTATGCAATTATTTCAAGTAATCACGGAAAAGTGCAACTATGCCATATAATTGCAGATTTTTCTGCAACAATTGCATATAATTGCTTAATTGTCTGCAATCATACTATATAATTGTAGATATTTTTGCAGTTATTGCATATAATTGAAGACATTTCTGCAATTATTACATATAATTGTTGAATTGTCTGCAATCATATCATATAATTGCCGTTGGATCCATGAATAACTTGTCCTGCCATTTTTTGTACATATGCACCATGTTAGTTATTAGAAAGATAATAAAATTTGTGATTTAATGGTGAAAAATGTTTGTTATCCATCGTTTTCACAAAAAGTTATCGCGCTTTAAAGATTAATAATTAATGAGGTGCAAATTTTTATTATGGATGTGAGAATAACATCCACATATGAAGAATAATATTGCTGCAATGGAGGAGAGAGTATTGTAGGGAAGAAAATTGTAGTATTTGAAAATAAAAATGCAATTTATATATTTTTTTTTTGAGGAGGATGTTTTAGGCATTAAATTTGATTCTAAGGACGTGTCTCTTATTTTCACTCAAAAATAACTGAAAAACAGGATTTGTCTAGTTTTTTTTTAAAATTTAATGTTTGAAGTTCCTTTTCAAAAACAAGTTTCATGTAATGCCTCAGTCAAAAGTTTCAAGGAAATATGCATTTTAAACTGCATGTTTGTGTGTATCCAATTTGGTTGTAAACATTTTAAGTTTAAAATACAAATATTGCAGTTTTAACTGTAGCTTTTGTAAAATAAAAATTTGCAATTCTGACTGCATATACGTGCAGTTTGAAGTGCAAATATTGGTCTGATATTAAAAAAAAGGTATTTTGTAAAACTTGTTTTAAAGAGCAAGAAAGTGAATTTATCAAATGCGTTTGAGTAAAATGTATCCTAAAAATAATAGTTAAGTCTGTGTAGTCAATTAATAACATAGTTGTACTATAGTTGCAAAAATGTTCTTTCTGTATATACTTACGTTGCAAGTTCGATTGTGACAAATATTACTCTTATTTGAAAAGTTGGAATAACATTGATGTCGTATATTTGAATCTAATCATTTATATATTTATTTTGTTTCTGTTATTCAAATTTTATAATTTCTTCTAATTTTTACTATCAAAATCATTGTTTATTCTTATAGGAAGTGCACCTAATCCTACCAGCTCCAACACAGCCTTCCAGAGTAATAGCCAATAGGTCTATGGCTACAATGTAGGATGGTGAGTTCTTTGGAACTTGTCCAACTTTGCTAACTCCTGTTGCGTTTATTTCATTTATGTTCAATGCACTCATCATTTTGATTTTTTTACCAGTTTAGTTTACCTTTTGAAATATGCTCTCTATTAACATTTGATAGAATAACAAATAGTATCATCTTATTATAAATATGGTTTCTTTATCAAATAGCATTTTATATAACATTTAGTTTCATTGACATTGTTTTTTATACGTACCACCTAAGATCAAATTAAGTAGAATTTGTTGTTCGTAACGTCGGAAAGGTGTTACGAATTTTTTATTTTAGTAACGTCAGAAAAGTAATACTAAACTGTATACAGAGATCAGCACAGTAAGGTTATAAAAATGTTACGAAAATGTTGCAATTATGTTGATAAAAATGTCGCAAATATACACAATACTGGTGAACAGATTACCATTGAATTTTGTCTAAGTCCAGTGAAACTGTTTCCTTGAAACAGAATTGCTCTCTCAATGGCGTTGAAGGGTCGACGAGCAATTGTTTTTCAAGATGAACGGACCGATCTTTGTAGTGTCGCGCTGGCAATTGCAAAGCAATGACGAACTAAAGAGAGGATTTTAAGAATAGAGTTTGGAGAAGAAATAAATGCAGAAAATTATTCTATTTTGTTTTTGATTTTTGTTCCGCTTATATATAGGCACGGGAGGGGGGAGGGTAACCTATTCGAGGGGGAGGTGTCTATTTGAACGGTCGTGACTGTTGGAAAGGTTGCGATCCTTTACCAACTGAGGTAACCGTTTGGAATTTACTGTTAGAAGTGGATTGTAATACGCCTCAAACGCCCATTCGCCCACGCCGTAGGTGCAGGCTCGGACGCGTGCGTGCAATGACCTACTCTATTTTCTCTCTTCGTTCCATAGTAACTATACCAGGGACCACATAGTACTATATAAACACATGATGTTTGCTATATTATACTATGTGGGACTATTCATCTTCCAATGCGTTTAATGCCTCTCTCAATGCAATCTATTTAAACTATTCATTCAATTCCAACAATCCCCCACATGAATGAGTAGTTTCTCACTTGTTCTTAATTTCATGAAATATTTTATCGTATCGGTTAAAGTAGCACAAGCCCTTGAACTTTCCTATTGTTTTTATCTATATAACCTACTGCCGAATCAGTGGACTAGATTGCTATTAAACTGTAAGCCTTTTGTGCAAGTTTATAAAAGATAACACACAATAAATGTTTCTTAACTCCTTTGGTTCTCTGGTTGTGTTCGTTTTTGCCATGAACACCAGCTTGGTCTCATGAGTGCTTGAAGAATTTGACCTTACAATTCTTCTTGAAGTGGTTCCTTCGCACTCACATTGGTGATTCTGTAAATAGTATCCGGCAATACTCCACTTGGTTCTTTATAGTTCCACAGTATAAACATCATTAAAAGTTAAGATTATCCTACTCTCCGGCGGGTTGTGCACTGACTTATCTTAGGAATGATAGAATTATTTCTTTCAATGCTACTAAGTTGTATTCTCAACTTGGTTGTCCCTTTGAATCTAGATCTTGAGATCTGCAGTCAACTAGGTTGGATTTCCATTGAGAAAAACTTTTATTTTATAGGTCTTAAGCTCATTCCCATTGATAAGGTTTGAACTTTTTCTTTAGGCAAGCCTTTAGTTAGTGGATCCACAATGTTATCCTTTGACTTTTCATAGTCTATAGTGATAATTCCATTAGAGAGAAGTTGTCTTACGATGTTATATCTACGACGAATATGTCTAGATTTACCGTTGTATAGTCTATATTAGCTCTTGCAATAGCTGATTGACTGTCACAATGTATACATATTGAAGGTACCGGTTTTTCCTAATTTGAAATGTCTTCTAAAAAGCTCTAAAGCCAATCTGCTTCTTTCGCGGCTTATCTAGAGCAATAAACTCTGATTCCATTGTTGATCTTGCTATGCAAGTCTGTTTGAATGATTTCCATGAAATTGCTCTATTTCCTAACGTAAACACATATGCACTTGTGGATTTTGTGTCATTTGAACCAGTTATCCATTTTACATCACTGTATCCTTCTATTACTAAGGATAATTTTTATATTGCAAAACATAGTTCTGTGTATACTTTAGATATCCTAGAACTCTGATTATTGCTTTCCAATGATTTTTACCACGATTGCTGGTATATCTACTAGTTTGCTTACAGCGTATGCAATATCAGGCCTAGCATAGTTCATGACATACGTTATAATTCCTAGTGTTTGAGAGTACTCAAGCTAATATATAACATCACCAGTGTTCTTTACCCAATTTTGGTTCATATCCACTGGTGATTTTGCAATAGTTATATAATACTGCTTGAACCTTTTAAGTATTTTGGCAATGTAATGTGATTCAGGCAATACATATTTTTGTGATGTCATCATAATTTTTACACCCAGGATTACATCAGCCACACCTAGGTCTTTCATGTCAAATCTAAAGGATAGCATATCCTTCATAATTTTTATTACGGCCTTAGTATTTCCTAGGATTAACAAATCATCAACATAAAGGCAAGCAATGACATATCCAATATCTATATGTTTCATATAGATGCATTTGTCTGATTCATTTATTTTGAATCCATTTGATTACATAGTTTCATCAAACTTCTCATGCCATTGTTTTGACGCTTGTTTAAGGCCATAAAGTGATTATACTAGCTTGCATACCTTATTCTCATTTCCTGGGCTTAGAAACCCTTCAGGTTGATGCATATATATTTGTTCTTCTAGTTCACCATTCAAAAATGCAGTTTTCACATCCTTTTGGTGTATTTCCAAATTTAGCATGGATGCGATTGCAATAAGCATCCTAATTGATGTTATTCTAGTTACTGGTGAGTATGTATCAAAGTAATCTAAATCTTCCTTCTATCTAAATCCTTTGACTATGAGTCTTGCTTTATACTTGTCTATTTAGCCATTATCTTTTAGTTTTTTCTTAAAGATCCATTTGTATCCTAGTTTTTTTGATCATTTGTGTAGATCTACTAGTTCGCATGTATGGTTTTGCAAAATGGATTCAATTTCACTATCGACAGCTTCCTTCCAGTAAGGAGCATCGGGAGATGACATTGCTTGTTGGTATGTTAGAGGTTCATTTTCTGTCATATATGCATAGAAATCGGGTCCAAAGGTTTTAAAGGTCCTTTGCCGTTTGCTCATTCTTGGTTCCTCTAACACTGGTTCAACATTACTTTCATGTGTGTTTTGATCAGCATTATCCTTAGGAGTTTTTGGATCTCTTGCTCTCTTTTGAACAATAGTTTCAACAGAGGTTTTTAGAGGATAAATGTGTTCAAAGAATCTAAGATTTCGAGACTCGATGATGGAGTTTTCATGAATGTCATCAATTTTAGATTTATACACCAAAAATCGATATGCACTACTATTATGAGCATACCCAATGAATATGCAATCTATAGTCTATAGTCCAATTTTGACCTTTTTCGGTTTTGGTACTTCTACTTTGGCAAGACACCAACACACTCTTATGTATTTGTAGAATGGTGGTCTACTTTTCCACTGTTCATGTGGAGATTTCGAAGTCTTCTTTCGAGGCACTTTATTTAGAATGTGATTAGCAGAAATTATAGCTTCTCCCTAAAAATTATCTGGTAGACCAGAGCTTATGAGCAAAGCGTTCATCATTTCTTTAAGGGTTCGATTTTTACGTTTTGCTATACCGTTTGATTGAGAGGAATACGGTTCCATTGTTTGGTGTATAATACCATGTTCGGTGCAGAACTCCTCGAAGGAAAATTCATATTCTCCTCCTCTATCACTTCTTAAAGCTTTTATTTTCTTGTTGAGTTGATTTTCAACTTCTGCTTTATATTTCTTAAACATATTGAATGCCTCATCCTTGCTTCTAAGGAGATACACATAGCAGTACCTTATACAATCATCAATGAAAGTGATGAAGTGCCTTTTTCCTCCCCTGTTTGACACATTTTTGAGTCACATACATCTGTGTGTATTTTGTCTAGAGGTTCAGTTTCTCTTTCAACATGATGAAATGAGGTTCTAGTCAATTTTGCTTCAGCATAAGTTTCACATTTATAACTTGGATCTATTGAAAAATTAGGTATAAAGTCTAAGTCATTTTTCGTAATGTATCAAAATTAACAAGGCCTAATCTGGCATGCCATATATTAGAGGATTCAGCGATATAAACAGAAGGATTAACTTTATTATCACAATCCTTTGGTACAACAGTCATTACATTCACTTTAAACAAGCCATCACTCACATATACTTTCCCAACATAAACTCCGTTCTTTGATTAAACAAAGTTATCGGATACAAAGGCTAACTTGAAGCCATTTTTGTCGAGTAGTGAACCAGAAACAAAATTCTTTCGAATGTCTGGGGCATGCAAAACATCATTCGGCGTAAGTTCTTTTCTAGAGGTCATCTTTCATGCAGTTCTGCCTTTTCCTTCTACCTTTAATGTGGAGGAATTTCCCGTAAACAGTTGTTCTTCTTGTAACACAAGTTTATGGTTGAAGAACATCCACTTATTGGCGCAGTTATGTCTTGTGGTACCAGTGTCCAAAAACTAGTCGTTGGAGTTACCAATTAAGTTGCATTCAGAAATCACCACAGACAAGTTCATTTTAGAAATGTCATTAGAGAGTTTCTTGCATTTGGTGATATTTGCTTGTTCTTTCTTTTTCTTTGGACCTCAGCAATCACTGGCCTTATGTCCTTTCTTCCCGTAGTTGTGACAGTTTCCTTTAAACTTCTTTGATTTCTTTGTGTTTGGATTATATTAGCGTTTCCGCCTTTTGTTTTTCTCAATCTCGACTACATTTGCTTTTGCTATTACATTAGTGGTCTTCTTTTATGATTTCCTGTTGTCCTCTTTGATTCTAAGCCGATTAACTAGATTTCCATAGTTATTTCCTTGCGTTTATGTTTTAGATAATTCTTGAAATTTTCCATTACGGGTGTAGCTTTCGACTGCAGCAGCCACTTGAAATGATTCTCTCATCCCTTCATCATGAATTTAGTGCATTATTACATATAACTCCTGGATTTGACTGATAACGGTTTTGACATCTATCATTTTGAAATCGAGGAACTTTTCGACAATGACTTTTCATTCCAACGTCCTTTATTTTGTACTTTTTATTCGAGGAAGCCCAGAGTTATTTCAAAGTCTTCATTGTGCAATACACGTTATACAGACCGTTATCCAGTCTATTTAATATGTAACTTTTGCATATGAAGTCCGAACTATTCCATATGTTGAGTGCTTCAACTTTGGTTGCATCAGTTTCTTGTTCGTCCACTTTCGGACCATCCTTGGTGAGAAATTACGCAAGGTTAAGAGTAGTTAAGTAAAACAGCATTTTTTGTTGCCAACGTTTGAAATCAACTCCAGTAAAATTTACTAACCTCTCACCATGTGAAAAAGCGATAGTGGTTGCTAGAACCATTGTTCTATTCTCAGTGGTGGCCATAGCCGATTTGATTATCGATGTATTACTGTCTTGAGCCATTATCTAAACTACGGTGACTCCAATCAGTGACAAAAAAGTACAAAATTCTGTTTCAACATTGATGTTCGTAACGTCAGAAAGGTGTTACGAAATTGTTATTTTAGTAAGGTCAGATAAGCATTACTATACTGTATACAGAGATTAGTAAAGTAACCTTACAAAAGCATTACGAAAATGTTGCAATTATGTCAATAAAACTGTCACAATTATATGAAATACTGGTAAACAGATTACCACTGAATTTTGTCTAGGTCCAGTGAAACATTTTCCCTGAAACAGAATTGCTCCCTCACTGGCATTGATGGGTCAACGAGCAACTATTTTCCAAGATGAAATGGACCGATCTCTGTCGTGCTGCACTGGCAATGTAGAGTTTGGGGGAGAAAGAAATGCAGAAAATTATTCTATTTTGTTTCTGGTTTTCGTTCCGCCTATATATAGGCATGGAACGGTCGTGACTGTTGGAAAGGTTGCAGCCCTTTACCAACTGATGTGGCCGTTTTCATTTTACTGTTAGAAGCAGATTTGAAGAAAGAAAAAAATTGATCTGAACAACCAAACCAAGCCATTGCCAACAACTACTGCAAAGTGCCTCTAATACGTCTCAAACGAACATTCGCCCATACCGCGAGTGCAGGCGTGGGCGGGCGCGTGCGGGTGGTGCGTTGCACCACCCTTTAGGATGGCATGCTCTACTATCTCTCATAGTAACTATACTATGGACCACATGGTACTACATAAACACATGATGTTTATTATATTCTACTATGTGAGATTATTCATATTCCAAGGCATTTAATGCCTCACACTTCTCAATGCAAATCTATTCACTCAATTCCAATAGAATTCTGGCTTCAAAATGTAAACTGAAGTTATATATGTTCGAGGTAATACAATTGACTATAAGTGAAAAGAACATATTATTCATTGATTGCTAAAAATATATTGATTTAAATATTTTAATAGAAATAATCAACCAAGAATAGTACTACCAGAATTATGGATTTGTATACAAGAATGATACAAATGTTTACATTGCTAAACATTTGTATAGTAGTTCAAACGTTACCTATGCCAACGTCCATGTTGCTTCTTGTATTATTATGGATTTGGAAAAACAATACTACTACAAGAATATATATATATGTATATATATATATATATATATATATATCGATTAATGAAACAAAATAGCTTGAGAATTAGCTCTAAATACCAAGATAATTTTATGATCAAAACTTGTGAGTATGTTCAAGTGTTGCTACTCATTTATCTCAGAAAAATATAAATGGGCACATCATCGAATGCCGACGACAAAAGCCCATAAAACACACATCGATTAGGACCTCTACCAGCCCAACGACCTACCTGCCTCATATATCCTCACCCACAAGGCATGTTCGCCTTTTTTATCCTTATTATGAACTACTAGAACTAGGCTAATCCACAGCGGAAATTATGGGTGAATTCAAAATCTTTTATCAGATTAGATATTTATCGGACCTATGAAGTCTAATTTATTTTGAACATTCCTAAATTTTGTTTAAATAAAATCTTTTATTTTATTTAGTCTTATAAAATTATATTGTATTATTTAATATATATTAAATTAAATTTATACGTATAACATATACATATATATGTGTGCGCGTGCATGTGTAACATATTAATCCGTGCAAGGTATAATCTGTCCGTATATAGATGTTGAAATTTATATCGTAACAGATACGTTAGCTCATCCAATATGTCTGTGTATAGATGTTCGAATAGGCACAGGGAGTGCCTATTCGAGGGGGAGGTGTTGTTTGAATGGCCGTGACTACCGGAAAGGTTGCGACCCTTTACCAACTGACGTGACCGTTTGCATTTTACCGTTAGAAGTCGATTTGAACAAAGAAAAAAAATTTGATCTGAACAACCAAGCCAAGCCATTGCCAATAGCCAACCGTAAAGTGCTAAGTGCCTCTAATACGCCTCAAACGCCCATTCGCCCATGCCGTAGGTGTTGGCGCGGGCGTGGGCGCGCGTGGGTAGTGCTTTGCACCACCCTCTAGGATGGCCTGCTCTATTGTCTCTCTTCATTCCATAGTAACTATACTAGGGACCACATAGTACTATATAAACATATGATGTTTATTATATTCTTCTATGCGGGACTATTCATCTTCCAAGGCATTTAATGCCTCACAATTCCTAATGCAAATCTATTTAAACTATTTATTCAATTCCAATAGAATTCTAGTTTCAAAATGTAAATTGAAGTTATATATGTTCGAGGTAATACATTTGCTTTTAAGTGACAAGAACATGTTGTTCACTGATTGCTAAAAATATATTGATTTGAATATTTTAACAGAAATAATCAACTAAGAATACAACTACAAGAATTATGGATTTGTATACAAGAATAATTCAAATGTTTACGTTGCTAAACATTTGTGTAGTAGTTCAACCATTATCTGTGCCAATGTCCATATTACTTCCTGTATTATTATGGATTTGGAAAAACAGTACTACTACAAGAATACACATACATACATACATACATACATACATACATACATACATACATACATACATACATACATACATACATACATACATACATACATATATATATCAATCAATGAAACAAAATAGCTTAAGAATTAGATTTGAATACTAAGAAAATTTTATGATCACAACTTGTGAGTATGTTCAAGTGTTGCTGCTCGTTTATCTTAGAAAAATATAAATGGGCACATCATCGAATGCCGACAGGGAAAGCCCGTAGAACACACGTCGACTAGGACCTCTACTAGCCTAACGACCTACCTGCCTCATATATCCTCACCCACTAGGCATGTTCATCTTTTTATCCTTATTATGAACTGCTGGAACTAGGCTAATCCACAGTGGAAATTATGGGTGAATTTAAATTCTTTTATCGTATTAGATTTTTATTGGACCTTTAAAGTCTAATTTATTTTAAACATTTCTAATTTTTTTTAAAATCTTTTATTTTATTTAGTTTTTATAAAATGATATTATATTATATAATTTATATTATATTAAATTTATACGTGTATCATATACATATATATGCATGTGCGTGCATGTGTAACATATTAATTCGTACAAGGTATAATATGTTCGTGTATAGATGTTGAAATTTATATCGCAATAGATACGTTAACTCATCCAATATGCAAATATATTATCTAAATCTTTGTTTATATATACTTTTACTTTTAATGCATAAAATATTATAATATCTGTTACCTGACAGCTTGGCTCGGCTACAAGGCGATAGTTGAAGGAGTTATAATTAGATCCAGATGAGACCGAGCCAAGGTAAGTGAGTTGAAGAGGTTTGGTCACATATGATCAGCCTAGCTGGTTCGGCTTATATGGGTCGGTCGAAGGAGAGTGAATTGGACTGGGCCGGTCAGATGTGGGCCGCTCGCTCAAAGTGGCTCGGCTGTATGTGGCTCGGTCTAAGAAGAAAGGAAATGCATGACATGATCGAGGGAGGTCATACCACAAAAGCTTAAAAGGGTCGGTATGTATGGCTCGGTCAAAGGAAGAAGGAGCATATCGTTCTGTCATGGTATGAAGGATAAGGTGGGTCGAGATACATGTATCGGTCAAAGAAAAGGGTCACACATGGCTCGGTTTAGGTGGATCAGTAGATGCCGCACGGTCAAGGAAGAAAGGTAGGTTATAGAATAGGTCGGCTTAGGTGGTTCGGTGATGGATGTTCGGCCTAATTGGATCGGCCAAAGTGGATCGATCAAGATAATTAAGGAGAGGTGGCTCGGCATGAATTGTTTGGAATGAGTGGTTCGACCTTTTGGGATCGGTCACGTTGTTTCGGCAACCCTAAGTCGATGCAACCCAGTAAGGTTAGCAGGTTATCTGGTTTACCAAAAGCGAGGCGTTCGGTGTTTCTTTGCTTCTAGTCACATCGTTACTTGCTCTGAGTCACCTGAGGGGTAGCTTCGGGTCATCTACGAAGACACTCCAAACAGGCAGTGATGGTTTGATCAGAGTGGCTCGGTAGCTACTGGGTCGGTCATGGAGCGCCGGCATGCCTGGGTCTGTACACATGAGTTTTCAGCTATGGGTCGAGCTATCTTAGTCATGGGCCTGGACGGGAGAATCAGCCTATCTTCGTCTATAAATAGAGGGGCAGGGGTCCAGTTTAAAGGATCTTTTTTCGAGAACTCCAGGGATACTCTGCCTTTTTTGTAGTAGCTTCTTTTTAGTTCAAACTTGCATTCAAGTTGTTTGTTTACAGATTGTATCCATACTCAAGTGATTGGAAAAGTAATAAAGATTATATTCAAAGTGGACACAGGCAATTACGCTGAACCACTATAAATCTGGTGTCCTCGTTTTTGTTGTTCCTTTTGCATTCAACTATGTTACTTCTCTATTTTAATTTACTTTCTTCATTAATCTCTCTACACAATTCTATTCAAGGGTGTTAGTGACCAATTTTGGTGCTAACATTTTGGTTCTTTCACTGAGGTGGGATGTTCTCAGGCTATTTAGGATCTACTTTGTCGCTACTGGTTTAAGGAAATCCATCGAAGGAGATCCGAGCTTATTCTCAAGAGTTCATAGATTCTACTCAGAGTTCATACAGATAACTCTAAGATGGCAAGACCACATACCAGATCCACCTCCCACAACACAGATGTTAATTAGACAGCTAACGTCCAACAAGTGGGACCCAACAATCGGCAAGCTAATGTATGTGTAGAGCCCGCTACCATCCCATACCAACCAAAAGCTATCACCGGGGAAAATTTCAATGAGCTGATGAGGGAGCTTGTGGAAAGTAGGGGACAACATAGCGAGCAGATTCAAACGAACACGAACCTGATGACCCAGATCACACAGCAGAAGTGTCAGAATGCTAGTGGAAGCCCTACTTCCTACTCATTGTCCGACAGCTCCACTTCATCAGATGAACACCCCAATATTAGGTGTCATAGGATCGAAAGGACATAAATTAGTGCAATAGAGCAATTGGTGACGGCTCACCAAGAGCAAACCAACCGAAATGGTCCAGATTCTCTACCTGGAACCGTGGCTGCACATCTACACCTGGGGAGTCATTCCTAATCTAGAGGGGGAAACATAGGATCTAGGGCATGCTTGGGAGCTGGTCTACCACCTTGCTAGGGTCGTAGTGAAGCGGGTCCTTGGGATGTGCACTTAGATGATCGCCTGCCGAGGTGGCACAACCAGAACGATCATGCAGAACGGATACCAACTTGCCACCTCCCATCCAGACTCTGATTTATCAACTATGGTCAGGAAACTGGTGAGGGAGATCAGTGCTTAACCAACGATGACTGGGGGATATCTAGGAGCCATACTCCGTTTACAGATACCATCCTACAAGCTGAGTACCCCTGAAAATTCAGTATGCCTACTATTCTAGCTTATGAAGGGAAGATCGATTGCCGATAACACATAATGAGGTACGAGTGGATGATGGACTCAGCTAGCAGAAAGGATGCGACCAAATGCAGATGCTACCCAATAACCCTATCCAGAATCGCTACCATGTGGTTCACCAGACTTCCCCCACGATCGGTCTCCAGGTTTGATGAGATAGTGATGAAATTTGTGAAGCAGTTTAGGATCCATGCCACTCGCCCAAAGGACATGATGTCGTTGTCCAGTAGATCCAGGCTCCGGGAGAGTCGTTGAAGGAGTATTTGCAAATATTTCATGTTGCTGCTACCGAAGTTAGTAATCCGAATGACCATGCTATCATTACGGCCGTGATGTGAGGAGTAGATCCAGACTCGGAGTTTGGTGATGAGCTGGTAGGCAAACCACCGACTACCCTGGAACGATCCTATTCAAAGGCGAACCAATTCATGAGGAGGGAAGAGGCCAGGTGGTAAAGACGAAGCAGTGCGCCAGGGCCTAGCAAAGAAGCGGTGCAAAGCAACATTGAGGTAAAGCAATCCGGCGTAAAATTTGGCAAGGTCCAAGTCAATGTTCAAAATAAGCCGGAGCAGTCTAAAGTATCCGGAGGAGGAAATTTTAGAAGAAAGAGGGAAGTAGGAAAGTGGAAACCAAGAATCCTGACCTATAGTGAATATACTCCTCTAAATACATATTTAGAGAATATTTATCTATCAACTTGTAATACATTCCAATATCGAAAGTCGCACCAAAAGGAATCAACTGAGGAACAAAAGCAGACTGGAAAGTATTATTGGTTTCACGAGACCTATGGCCACAATACTGAAGAGTGTAGACACCTCCATGATGCTACAGAAAAGCTGATTCGTCAAAAGAAGTTACAGCAGTTTGTTAAGAACCGCAGGAAGGCGGATATGGGACATTCGACCCCAATCACGGCAGGCTTCACATCGACCTAAGGAGCCCGCTCGGACCAGAGGAAGGTTGGTCATAAACACGATAATTGGTGGACCTCATCAGGAAGACAAGAGTTAGCAAGAAATGGAATGCTATGCTAGCTCCTTGAAGCATGCAGGTTTCGAATGCTGCTCGAACATGGAAGACGGGGATCCAGTGAAGCAGGAGCGAATGATAACTGATGAAATAGTGTTCAGAAGCAAAGATGCCGATCACGTAGAAGCACCTACCATTGACTCGATGGTTATCTCAGCTACGATTGGACTGGCGCTTGTGAGAAGGATACTAATTGATTGTGGAAATTCCATTAACATTATCTTCAAAAAGGCATATGACCAAATGAAGATGGAGGTAAGGATCTGAAATCATCTAAAGCATGCATTCACGACTTTAATGGTGCAGCTATTGATGCGATAGGTTTTGTTGAATTGTCAATTGAACTATGAGAAGGTTAACACAGGAGGGTACATATCCAACCATTCATTGTTTTGGATGTTGATTCCCCGTACAATGTTTTTCTGGGCCGACCGGCCTTGATTGAGTTTAGGGTAGCTTTGGCCCTATGGTGTTTGACCTTGAAATTTCAAACGGATAGAGGAGTTGGTGTAGTGCATGGCGATCAAGCGACTGGTCATGCTTGCTATGTGGCTGAGCTGAGAGAGGCTCAATGAAGAGAGAAAGGAAAGGGTGCGGAAAAACCCTGTCCGCATCCATGTTGTTGAAAATTGACAAGTAATGCTCGAGCGTTGGTTTGGGCAATATAGTCGGATCTATAAAGATATAGATCTGAGAGATGACAATGAAGAAACCAAGGAGGCCATGGCGACACCGGCTGAACTAACGATTGACATTCCAGTCAGCCATGACGACCCATCATGGGTGCTTAAAATTGGATCACAGCTCAACCCCTCAACGGTAAAGGATCTTACAGATTTCCTCCGAGTGAATCTAGATGTTTTCGCTTGGACCCATTCTGATATGTGTAAGATTTCTCCTACCATCACAAGTCATATGTTGAACATTGACTCAAAGTATGTGCTAGTGAAGCAAAAGAAGAGAGGCATGGACCCGGAGAGGTCCGCTGCTCTTGGAGAGGAGGTGGATAAACTCAAGGCCAATGGGTTCGTCCGCGATGCCCTCTACCCTGAATGGGTATTAAATCCCATACTGGTTAGGAAGGCAAATGGGAAGTGGAGGATCTGTGTTAATTACTTGGACCTGAACAAGGCAAGCCTTAAGGATAGTTTTCCTTCGCCCAGAATTGATCAGCTGGTGAACCCGACAGCAGGACATGAATTTTTGTCATTTATGGATGCATATTCAGGGTTAATCAGATCCCTATGCACATTTCGGATAAGGAGCATACCAGTTTTGTCACGGACGTTAGAATGTACTATTATGTAGTGTTGCCTTTCGGGTTGAAGAACGTAGGGGCGACTTATCAGCATTTGGTGAGTCGAATGTTTAAAGACCAGATTGGTAGAACCATGGAGGTCTATGTGGATAATATGATCGTGAAGTCACGACAGTCAAATGACCACGTTTGTGACTTAGCTGAGATATTTGATATACTCAGATTTTGCAGAATGAAAATCAATCCACTGAAATGTTTCTTTAGCATTGCATCGAGGAAGTTTTTGGGTTTCATTGTCAATGCATGGGGAATCGAAGCCAACTCGGAAAAGATTCAAGCTATTCGGGACATACATGCACCCAGAACTATAAAACAAGTGCAAAGCCTGAATAAGAAAATCGTCGTGTTGAGTCGATTTATATCTAGGGAAACCAACAAGTATATTAATTTCTTTGATTTGAAGGGAAAAGAAAATTTTAATGGATGTTGAATCGTGAGGACACGTTCCGAGCTCTGGTGAGACACTTGGAGAGGCCCTTTGTTTTATCAAAGCCCGTAGACCATGAGGAGTTGTATGTTTACTTGGCTATATCTCTGCATGTCATCAGTGCAGCTTTGGTTCGTGAGGATGACCGAATCCAAAAGCCAGTGTAATATATTAGTAAGTGCTTAACGGGGGTAGAGAGAAATTATACTAAGATTGAAAAGATAGCCTACTGCTTGGTGATTGCATCATGAAAGCTCCGCTCGTATTTCCAAGCACATCCGATTAGTATTTATACCGATCAAACTCTATGGCAGGTACCCCAATGACCAGAGACTTCTGGAAGGCTACCCAAATGGAACATTGAGCTAAGTTAGTTTGATATCACTTACCTTCTATGGAGGGCGATCCAAGTGCAAATGTTAGCAGATTTCATCGCAGAGTTTACCATATCAGACGAGTCAAGTGGTAATGATGTAATTCCTGCTGTTCGATGGAAGCTACATATCGATTGAGCATCCAACGACCATTGTTCTAGGGATGGTGTTATTCTTGTAACTCCCGAGAATCGATCAATTTGTTATGCTTTGAAACTTGATTTCCCCACTACGAACAATGAAGCTGAGTATGAAGCATTGACTGCGGGCTTGAAGCTTACCAAATAACTTGGAGTGAAATCGATTGAGATCTTTTGTGACTAATAATTGGTGGTGTACCAGGTATGGGGGGACTATCAGGCAAAGGGGCAAAGGCTTGGCCCATATGTCGCTCGGGTTCAAGAATTGTTGGCAGACCTCGAATACTACGATATTTCGCACATTCCGCGTGAACAAAATGGGGAAGCCGATTCCTTGGCAAAATTCGCAAGTGCAGGTGATGAACAATAGATGAGCTTGGTTCCCATTGAAACCTTACACGCCCTAAGTATAAATGAGATGGAAGTAGATCTTGTGTTAGAAACGGAAAATGAAGGGGATTCATGGATGACCCCGTTTAAAGGATATTTGCTGCATGAAACCTTGCTCGAGAGAAAGTACGAGAGATGATAAGTCGTTCGCAAGGCCTCCTGGTATATAATGCTGGATGGAATAATGTATCAGAAGGGATTCTCCGTCTCTTTTCTTAGGTGCATCCCTCATAATGAAATAAAGAGGGTCTTAAGAGAAGTCCATGAAGGAGAATGTAGTGGCCATACTGGAGGGCAAACGTAAGCCAAAAAGATCCTTCGATATGGATACTATTGGCCGACAGTGAATCGAGACGCCGTGGACAATGTAAGAAGATGTGGTAAATGTCAAAAGTATACAAAGATCCCGAAGGCACCACCGATGGAGCTCACGCAAATGGTTAGTCCATAGCCATTTTCAATATGGGGGATCAATATAATCGGTTCCTTGCCAATCTCTAAAGGTGGTGCGACAGACGCAATAGTCGCGGTCGATTACTTCACAAAGTGGGCAGAAGCAGGGCCACTAGCTACAATCACCACCAAAAAGGTTGTTACCTTTGTTGTGTGAAACATTATATGCCACTTCGGTCTCCCGCGAACTATTATTACCGACAACGGAACTCAATTTAAGAGTAAAGAATTCAAAGAGTTCTGCCAAAAATAGTGCATTGAGAAAAGGTTTGCAGCAGTCATTCAGCCTAAAGCGAATGGGAATGTTGAAGCCATAAATAAGATAATCCAGTCCATCTTGAAAAAAACGGCTGGAGAAAGCTAGAGGCAAGTGGGTGGATGAGCTTCAAACAACGCTCTGGGCTTAGAGAACCACCCACAAGTCTACGACTGGCCATACTCCATTCGCCTTGGCATACGGCACTGAAGCTATTATACCCGTGGAACTTGAAGTTCCCTATCACCGAGTGACTCATTATGATCATAGAACAAATCAAGATCTTTTACTGGAGTCGTTGGACTTTGTCGACGAGAAACGTGAAGAAGCTGATTTAAGGGTAGCTGCATATCGGCACCGAGTTGCTTGATATTATAATGAAAAAGTTCGACCGAGAACTTTCGATGTGGGCGACCTAGTTTTAAAGCGAGTTTTTCCAGTCCCGTCACATATGAATCCCATATAGGAAAGTCCCTACATCATCGAACAGAAGCTTGGAGAAGGAACCTTCAAGCTAGCCAATTTTGATGGCGCGACACTCCCCAGAGCATGGAATAGCGAGCATTTGCATCATTATTACACTTATTTTCTTTCTTTTGCATTTTATTAGCATTTGTGTTTGCGCCAAAATTGGTCACAAACCTCAAGTATCGTGAAAACACCAATATATGAATATAATCACAAGTCACAGATCTAGGCTAACAACAAGCTGCAATCCAGATTTAACGAACAGAAACACGCGATTTATAGTGGTTTGGCGATCTGGCCTACGTCCACTTTGAAGTTTATGACTTTATTTATTCACTTGATGATTTCAATCTATTACAGCAGGTTACAGTAGATTATAGCTCTGAAGTTCGAATACAACAGTGATGGTAAGATGTAGAATTGAATACGGCATTGTCTGGACGTCGAATAGCCAAAAGATCCCTTTTCAGTAGGCTTCAGGGGGCTATTTATAGGTGTAGGAGGCTGATATCGAGTTCAAACTTTGGGAGACTCCTTCTGGAATGTGAGTGGGCCCACGCGACCGATATCTGAAAGTTTCGACTCGATCTGTAATCGATACGAACCAATTTCATATCAATCAAAAAATGGTCCAATCGAGCTGAAACTTGGCAGGAATGTTCTTTAGCTTGTACGTAAGCTCCTTTGAAAATTTCATAGCATTTGGACCTGTGGTTTATGAGATATGATTGATGCAAGATTGTGATTTTCGTATGCTGCTGAGTTCGAATCCATGGTTTCGTATCCATCCCTTCGAATCGACTTGGACACGTGAGTGCGTGGTGACGTGGCGCGAGATTCTTGGATCGCTCCACCTTTTGTGCCGCGTTGACCGATTCATTCCAAGGCTTTCGCCTCGTTTACATCGACACATTCGCATCAATAACTGGGAGTTTTTGATACAATGACGCTGTTCGCATTGATGATTAGAGTGTCGTTTCGCATCGATTAGAGTGCACTATTCGTATCGATTGATCTTTGGGGATCGATACGAACATCGAGCGTTGGATCGATGCGAACCAGGTTGACACGAACAGTGCAAGTGGAGTGCGAACAGTATTGATGTGAACAGAATCAACATGATGACTCCGGATCGGTTCGAACATATGGATACGAACAATCGAGCATACGTGAATCAGATCGATACGAACCTGATGGATTCGAACTATATTAAACTCGATGGATTCGAACAGATTGAGGCGATGTTATTCCGATGGATACGAACCGTATATATTTTTTCCAACTTGTATCGATCATATCTCATTCATACAAACTCCGATTAACATGAAATTTGAAATGCCGGCTTTCATGGCTTTGCTTGTCATGTCTCGTCAATTGTGGCCCGATCCGGACTCGTACAAAATTCTTCGATATCGATAGTGAACCTGCAATGCATAATCGATATTCGTGCCTAGTAATCACCAATTTCCAGTTAATTTTTGAGTATCTCGGCTTTGCCAAAAGGCAGGATAACACTTTGCCCCCCCAAAACATGCCTTGCTGTAGGAAGGTGTGTTTTGTAATACCATAAGCTGGATATGCAGATCCTGTCGATGACCTGCAAAGAACTTGATAATTTCATACGACCTCGAATGACGATCGTTCGAGATCGTATGTCATTTGAGGTGAAACGGGACTGTTCGCGGTCGGATGCTGTTTGAGGTTGGACGTCATTCTAGACGATTTGCGATCGTTCGCGATCGGACGTCACACTAGACGAATTATGACCGTTCGCGGTCGGGTGCTGCACGTACCAGAGTGTGATCGTTCGCGATCGAATGCCGCAAGAGGCAGAATGTGATCGTTCGCGATCGAATGCCTCACGAGGCAGAATGTGATCGTTCGCGATCGAATACCGCACGAGGCAGAATGTGATCGTTCGCGATCAAATGTCGTACGAGGCAGAATGTGATCGTTCGCGATCGAATGTTGAGGGGGGCTTGGCATTACTAGAGTCAGATATCATGTTCGGGTGAATTTTTGAATCAATGACGTTGGCGATTTGCCACCATACAAGACATGCTTATGGACCGTTCGCGATCCCACGCATATACAAGCAACTCCTTTCACAGAATTGCAAATATTAAAGTAATGTTCATAGAAATTCCATAACAGAAATGTTCAAATAAACCGAATCCAAACGTTCAAATCAAAACAAAAACCAGCAAAGATGTCGAAGTGTAAACCTTTACTATGATACAGTCAATAGTCATTCAGAGCATGCCTATGGATCGTTCGCGATCTCATACATGTTAAATGATCTAACTGTGTTAGTGACAAGTTTACGACTTGTTCATCGTTATTTCAATCAATTGATAGCCGTCCGGTGTCCCGATTCAGGGTCACCCCTATGTGATGTAGACGGTGGTCGCTCTGGCCCTACCGCTGGAGTTCGCCTTCTCACATATTGAAGTAGCCTACCGTTCCTGATGTGCCCTTCCACCTCATCCTTCAGATGTCTACATTCGTTTGTATTATGACCATTCAGTTCGTGGAATAAGCAATATTTGTCAGATTTCCTCTCGTCAACAGTTGAGTCCCTTCGCATCGGTCTACGATGGGGAACTTGCTCTCTGGTGTCTTGGAAGATTCGCTCCAAACTCTCATTCAGCTCTGAATAAGTGGTGAATCGTGGCTCCCTCCGCAGTCGCTTTGACCTGTCATCATTATCCTCAGCCTTTCGTTTCCCTTTACCAATCTCTGCACCTTTTCCAAGTGGATTTCCACTCTTGACAGCATAAACATATATTCCCTCTTCTCTTTCCGCACTAGCATCCTCCAGTCGTAAAGACTATTCAGCCTTATGATAGAATTCTTGCAGATCCATAGGCGGATCTTTAGTTAACGAATTTTTGAACTCTGTGCCATCAGCTATTCCGGATACAGCTGCCATCATAACCATGGATGGATCTGGTCGATCCACCGACGCTGCTGCCGCATTGAATTGCGTTAGAAAACTCCTCAAAGACTCCCCAGCCTTTTGCTTTAAAGTTGCCAAATTCATCGCATTTTTGGGTCTTGCGATGTGAACCCTGAATTGCCTCATAAACTTCTTAGTTAAATCAGCCCATGTTCCTATGGAGCTGCTCTCCAGCTACCTAAACCATAGTGCTGCGATATCTGTCAGATGCAATGGAAAGCACCGGGCCATGACTTCCTGTGAAGCCCCCATCACTTCCATGTGCCTCATATACTTTGTCAGATGGACCGCAGGGTCCGTCCTCCCATCCTACATTTCCAATGATGGTAATTTGAATTCTGGCGGGTTCCTAGCCATCCTAATCGCAGGAGAAAAAGGACTCATGTTCACATCTTCAAGATCTCTATTTACTAATCCGCCTCTCATGGCTCGTCTGACCATCTCTGCCAATCTGTCATTATCCTCGAGTGGAAATCCTTGAGCATTGCCTCCGTTATCCCCTCGAGTCCATGGGAGAATTCTGGTACATATCCCTCATGCGGTTCATTAACGTTAGCGCTCACTCTAGCCTGTTGATCTCCATCCAAAGGTCTTCCAGTGTCAGACCTTGCGGGCCTGCCCCCAAGCCCTCGTTGATTGCCTTCTAGTTCTGCATTCTGACCTTGAGCTTGACCTCCGTTGGTCTCTGCAATCCTAACTCATTGTTCTGCATTTGCAGTCGCTATAGTTGGTCCAAGGTTCTACGCATTCGCTGCTCTTATCTGCTCGAAGAAGTTCTGCATCATCTCCTGCTGACTCTTCATTATTCTTTCATGCATTGAATTCTCCATAGCCTCCATCTCATTCCTGGTGATGTAGATCGAGGCTTGTCCTTCTCCAGCTCCAGAGGATGCCTCTAGACTTCCTCCTAGTTGGCTTCTCTCAGCTCTTTGTCTTCTACTTGTTTTTCGAGTCATTGTCTCCGAAATCTGAACACTTCACGCTTTTCAAATCTGAACTCTGAATCTGGTGTAGCGGGTGCTAGTTCTTCTCAGTGAAAGCACCAAAGTGTTTGCGCCAAAATTGGTCACAAACCCCAAGTACTGTGAAAACACCAATATATTAATATAATTCAACAATATTCAAGCAAAAGTCACAGATCTAGGCTAACAACAAGCTGCAATCCAGATTTAACGAACAGAAACACACGATTTATAGTGCCCCGACGATCTGGCCTACGTCCACTTTGAAGTTTATGACTTTATTGATTCACTTGATGATTTCAATCTATTACAGCAGGTTATAGTAGATTATAGCTCTGAAGTTCGAATACAACAGTGATGGTAAGATGTAGAATTGAATCCGGCAGAGTCTGAACGTCGAATAGCCAAAAGATCCCTTTTCAGTAGGCTTCAGGGGGGCTATTTATAGGTGTAGGAGGCTGATATCGCATTCAAACTTTGGGAGGCTCCTTCTGGCACGTGAGTGGGCCCACGCGACCGATTCTCGAAAGTTTCGACTCGATCTATTATCGATACGAACCAATTACGTATCGATCAAAAAGTGAACCAATCGAGTTGAAACTTGGCAGGATTGTTCTTTAGTTTGTTCGTAAGCTCCTTTGAAAATTTCGTAGCATTTGGACATGTGGTTTATGAGATATGATCGATGCAAGATTGTGATTTTCGTATGCTGCTGAGTTTGAATCCATGGTTTCGTATCCATCCCTTCGAATCGACCTAGACATGTGATTGCGTGTGACGTGGTGCGAGATTCTTGGATAGCTCCACCTTTTGTGCCGCGTTGACCGATTCATTCTGAGGCTTTCGCCTCATTTACATCGACACGTTCACATCAATAAGTGGGAGTTTTTGATACGATGACGCTGTTCGCATCGATGATTAGAGTGCCATTTCGCATCGATCAAAGTGCACTATTCATATCGATTGATCTTTGGGGATCGATACGAACATCGAGCATTTGATCGATGCGAACCAGATTGGCACGAACAGTGCAAGTGGAGTGCGAACAGTATTGATGCGAACATAATCAATGTGATGAGTCCGGATTGATTTGAACATATGGATACGAACAATCGAGCATACGTGAATCAGATCGATACGAACCTGATGGATTCAAACTATACTAAACTCGATGGATTCGAACTGATTGAGGCGATGTTATTCTGATAGATACGAACCATATATATTTTTTCCAACTTGTATCGATCATATCTCATTCATACGAACTCCGATTAACATGAAATTTGAAACGTCGACGTTCATGGCTTTGCTTATTATGTCTCGTCAATTGTGGCCCGATCCGGACTCGGACAAAATTCGTTGATTTCTAGAGTGAACCTGCAATGCATAATCGATATTCGTGCCTAGTAATCACTGTTTTCCAATTAATTTTTGAGTATCTTGGCTTTTCCAAAAGGCGGGATAACACTTTGTTTCCAGAATATGTTTCTTTTGTTGTTCTCTGTTTTCGACATGCAATAAGACAATTTTGTTTGTCCTTATTTTCTACAGTCAATAAAGGCTTGAAGCTCTTTTTCTATAAATTATTAGTGTTTTGTGCTTTATAATTTCATGGAAAAATAAAATCTCATTAATATGTCTGGCGTATGAGTGCACCATAAAAAAATATCTCTAAGTCCCGAAGCGCATACTTGAGTACTCTGAGTCCCAGAGTGCGGACTAGAGTATAATTGATTCAAAAAAAATCTCTAAGTCCCCATAGTGCGGGCTTGAGTACTCTGAGTCCCCAAAGTGCGGACTAAAGTATAAATGATTCGAAAATCTCTAAGTTCTCGGAGCACGGACTTGAGTATTCTGAGTTCCCGGAGTGCGGACTAGAGTATAAACGACTCGAAAATCTCTAAGTCCCCAGAGTGCGGATTAGAATACTCTAGGTCCTTGGATTGCAAACTAGAGTATAAATGATTCAAAAATCTCTTAGTCCCCGGAGCACGGACTAGAGTACTATGAGTCCCTGGTGTGCGGACTAGAGTATAAATGATTTAAAAAATCTCTAAGTCCCCGGAGCGCGGACTAGAGTACTCTGAGTCCCCAGAGTGCAGACCAGAGTATAATTGATTCAAAAAATCGCTATGTCCCCAAAGCGTGGACTAGATTAGTCAAAGTCCCCAAAGTGCGAATTGGAGTATAAACGATTCAGAAGTCTCCAAGTCTTGAGAAAACAGATTGTAGTTCGCATGACCCACAAAACTCTAGATTTGATCACATATTAAATTATGAGCTAAGAGATGAAAATCTAAAAATACAAAGAAGCAAAACTTTATTCACTAACTAAAAAAGAAGTTTCATTACAAATTCTCCGAAGTCCAAAGCCAAAACCTATATACAAAAAAACAGAAGTGGAGGAAAATAACTACAGGTACTATGTTACTTAAGTTGAGCAAAATGTAGTGAGGCAACAATTACTTCTTCGAATTTCTTTCCTTTTTTGGTTTCTCCAAAGTTTTCTCATCTGAGCACCTCTTTTTGGACCCTTTGTTTCTCAGCGACGAAGTACTCGAGGGAGGAGGAGGGATTTCCAAAGGTATGATCCCACCGGCAAGAATGACCTTCAAGGGCCTATTTAAGGGATCGTCGAGTTCCACCACCTGAGATTCTGTCTTAACTTCGTTTTTATTTTTCTCTTCCTCCCTGATTTGCTCTTTCATACTGAGCTTGGAAGTATGCTCGGAGCCGCCTGTGATTTCGACCTCGTCGTGTTCCTCTACAGGTGAGGGAGCTTCGAGTTTATCCTCATCCAACGCCCCGATCACCTAAGCATCGGGACCAGGGGTATCTCCGGTGTTAGGTGCCTCAACCTTCTTCTCTTCCCCGCTCCATGGCGACATCGGTCCTTGAAATCAGCTCGGATTCAGAGTGACCTATATGAGCTCGTGAATTTTTTTTAAAACACATTCATCACTTGCCAAAATTGATGAATTCCAAAACTCTAGAAAGTGAAGCTACATACCCTCTTCTAACCGACTCTTAGTGGTCCTCGGAGTATCACCCTTAGGAATTGGAGATAAAATGTGAATGATAAGTTTGGGCTTCTCTGGGTCATAAGCAACGTGCTCTCGGGAGGCCCAAGTGATGAACTATCAGTCAATTGAATGGGAGGAGGAACCGGAGACCCAGTGCCGGATGGGCCAACATTATCATTATTACCCTCCGATGATGGAGATTTTCTTCCAAAGAGGGCTCTCACTCCGGATAAGTCTAAAGGCTCATTTCCTCAGAGCACTTCCTCACGAGAGCATCTTCATCAATCTCTTCAACACCGAACTCCACTTTTTGAATTCTAATCAAAATATCCCATGCTTTAGCAAGTGACTCGAGATAATTCTCGTCCAAGAAGACAAGTCACGATGCATGAGGACTCTTGCATTAAACTCGGCAATGAGCGGGTTGAATAAACATTTGATTTCTTCTCTGCCGGCTTCGGTAGCTGCCTCAAGTTGAGAGCTAGCCTTGGTAAGCGATTTCTTCTTGCCCTCTTCACGAGCTGCTTCTTTTAGTGCTTCAACCTTGGATAGCTCTTCATCAAGTTTTGTCTTTTGAAGCCATGTTTTGATGATTTCATCGTAGTATCTTTGTGACTCTTCCTGTGTTGCAATTTTCTCTTCTCTCTTTTAGAAAGAAATTCTTCTAGTTCTTTGACCAGTCGATCAAGAATATCTTTTTCTTTTTGGATACAGTCTTTCTCCAAAGCCAGAGCACCGCTGCGTTGGACTACCTTGTTAAGTTCTTTCTTGTGAGTGGCCTCCAAACGACTAACTGTCTTGGCTGTCTCCTTAGAATTTTTCTAGGCAATCTCAAGCTGAGATTTGTGTGAGGATAGTTCCTCATCTTGACCCTTAATAATGTCCTTGTCATGAATAGGTTCGAGTTTGAGGCGATCAATCTCGTGTTGGCATTCAATGAAAACCTCTGAAACTTTTTCTACCAAGTGTACAAATGCATTGCGCTAAAAATAAAAATTGTTGTTGCAAGCAATGGCGCTCTGTTTAACATGTCTGGGGATAGGATGAATCACAGGGAGAAATTTCAAGCCATCAAAACATATCTTCGGGAATGTAGCCTTGAGCTCGGCTAATTTTTTCGTTGTCGACGGATCGTGTGCGGAGGCTGGAGGGTTCTGCCTAACCAGAGTCAGAGATTTCTTATAAGTTTCACGGAATTGCTTGGCACTCGACGAACTAAAATGTTGGTCGCGAGGAACATCGGACTGGGATCCCTTCTGAGCATACTTCTCCCTACCATGCTCCGATTGAGAGGGAGGATCGTTTGGATATGAAGAATGCTATAAATTCTTCTTCTGGAAGACGACGACTCTCTGGGATGATAATCTCTTTCACCGTTGTCGTCCTTATCTTGTCGTTTACCTGATCTTGATTCTCGACTAGAATGGTAGAAGATAGAGGATCCGCGAAAGCGATCAATGCCATGTGTACGCCCTATATCACTTGCAAACGAAACCAAATGAGGATGAGTTTGCAGCAATCACATGATGAGTAAAATTCAAGTGCAGGGTGAAGTGTAAGTGCTTGTGTGTGTCCTAGTGTTTCTCCCCGACGGACCAGTGTTTTTTTGCTTTACTTATTGGAGTTTTCTCTCCTTGATGATGAGTCTGAATGCCTTCATCGCTTCTTATGGGTGAATTGAATCCCATAGCCTTAGGGTCATTGAAATCGTAATTCAATATGTCGTCAGGAATGGTCAAGTCAGATAGGACTTTTAATGAGCCTTTTAAATTTTGGGAAGACAACTTCTTTATGATCAGAGTTATCATAACCTTTGAAGTTCCGCCAACCTTTTTTCTTTTTCAGCTTGTAAGCTAGGCTCCTTTTCTTTTTCGAAGGAGGCGGAGTTTCATCGGTGTCGAGTGCATCAGCTACTGGCGCTTGGCCGCGACTTATATTCTATTCGGTCGCCACTGGCACCTCAGTTTCTTTAATCTCACCTTCCTCGATGGTATCAAAGGCCCTTTCGGTAGGGGGCACCGAAGGTCCAGCTTGTTCGTTGCCCGTTTCTGCAGTCGTTCTTGCTATAGTGGCTCCAATTGGATAGCTAGTCTGGCGGCCCTCTTCCAGTAATTCGAACTTCGATAGCTATTCGTTAGTAATTATAGATTTAATGTCCCGATCTCCTATGGGATAGCTCGAATAGCCTCGATGGCCTCAGAATATCTGGCACCTTCGGGTTATGGATGGATATCTGTAAGAGTTGAAAGAAGTTTAGAAAATATGCACTTCGAGCGTTAAGACGAAGATTGGAATAAAAATGAGACTTACTCCCTTCCAGCCATCTTCTCGAAAAACCGGTCGGATAACTTACGTAGAACCACTCTTGTTTACATTGAGAAAATTTACTCCACGCACCCATCAAAACTTGACATTTAGGGTGTGGCTCGAGGAATATGTAAGATGGACCTTCAGTACGTCCCTTGAAGCAGTAAATATAACGGATATCCTTGGGAGTTGGAAGTCTAAGTAAGACGCTCATGAAAAGAGTGCATGTACCGTGGATAAATGCGTGACTATTAGGGTGTAGTTGTGCTGGAGCAATTCCTATATACTACAACACTTAACGGATGAATGAATTGAAAGGTGGAACACTTCTATCCCAGCACATAAATTTTTTACAAGCGGTGTATCCGGCTAGGGGAAAGTGAGGCTGATCTTGTGCCGAAGGAACTAGAACGTCTTCGAAGGGGATTCCGTGGATAGAATATAATCGACGGAAAGAAGATTCGCCAATTTTCGAGGCTTGAGAGTCGATGGGGCCATCTAGAATGATGGCCCTATCTACAACATCAGGGGTTAGGCCTATAACCATGACAAATGGGTTTGGAATGCCAGGTATGAAGGCTGACGATAGGTTCAAAGTCCGCACTGCCTCCTGCCGAGAACTTGGCTTGGGCTTGTCGGAAAAGGCAGCGGAGCTTGATTTTGTGGACATCTTCAATGAGCGATTAGTATGAATAGATAACTTTTTAAGCTATACTTGAAAGATAATAGATATCAGATATAACAACAAAGTATTCCCCCATATGGCGTGTGAACTAGTGCGATGATTCAAACAAGAGTGCAGATAAAATAAGGTTCTTAAAAAATAATATAGCATGGTGAAGCTTAAAAATTATCGTCTTTGAGACCGTTATCATTAACCGTCACCAAAGTTTGATCTATGGACGGAAGCAGAAGTCTTAGGATCATACATTGGCATCGTATGCTGCAAATGATATGGCTTGCTTTTATTGAGTCAAATATGCATTTACATTCGTTAAAATTATGAGATTGTTAGTCCGAATCAGATCCATATGTTCATATGCATTGGTTTTTGTCAGTCCATTGTTTTAGGCATGGAAATATATGGTCCTATTATATTCTATGTTCGAGATGAGGTGATTTTGAATGCCAATGCCGATCCCCATACCAAATACCACTCGTTTATTCAAGCCTATATATACCGAGCCACACTGCCTCGCTCGGTACCGATCTACTCATTTCCAAACTGTTGAACGAACCTCTAAAGCCTACCCTGATCCACTCATTCCTCTCTCTCTAATCACCAACCTACTCTCCTAAGTTCCCTCCGACCCACATTCTCACCCTCCACACCGAACGACTCCCTCACTTGGCATACTTACCCATGCTCCTAAACTCCTACCAATTCATCTCTCTATCTCAATACCGTCCGATCCTCTCACTCAGAATACTGACCCTCTCTTCCTTCTTAGAAATGCCGAGCAATATTCCCAACAAGGTTTTGCCAACTTATCCCTACCCTAAAAAACCTATCGACTCCGCCTCCTATCTCTCCACGACGCCAACCCAAAGGTTAAAGCTACACTATCCTAAAGCGCGAACTCCCTTTTTGCTCTCTCCTCTTCACCATCTCCCACCAAACCTATGGACTCGAATGAAAACGAAGCTCTAGGCTTAGGGGGTGGACTGGATAAGAAATTTGTACCTATTCAAAGGGCTTGGATCAGGTAGGAATTGTTGGGCTAAGAGCTGAATATTATTCAAATTAGAGGGCGACTAGAGTTACAGGGTTGGAGATCTAAGTTCAGGTACGAGGGGGATGGATTGAGTGGTAGACATGGATCAAGAGGAGAAAGGTTTGCAAACTTGTGAGAGTAGAGCAAAAAATAAGAAAGGAAGAAAAGGCAAGGGAAGGAGCTTTTATATGACAAGAGGGGGGGGGGGAGATGAATAGGCCGTACCTGATGGTACCGATTAGCACGTGTTTACTGGGTTAGTGAAGCAAGTACCAGTCATGTGGATCAGTATTGGTATGCCGGCCCACCTTTTTGTCGAAGGAACCGACCGAGTGGATCGGCCTCCATATGCCGACCCAATTTTGTTATTTAAAAAAATATATTTGATGGACGAAATGAAAACAACAATAATAAAATAGAAAGTGTGTACATGAACATATACACACATCATGGCAATGAAAGATAAATGAAACTGTACGAAGAGATAGATGTTATCGAGTCGGTGGAGAAACATTGGTTTATGAATTCCAGTAGGATTTAACCTTCGAAAGGTTATGTACATTCAGCTTTTGAAAAGTTAAAACTAGATTTTAAAAATTTCTTTGAGATTGAACCGTACGTCTAAACGACATGGAGATTTGTCAGAAAACCGATGAAAAAGCGGCAGTCAATCATCCTTCTGAACGAGCTAGTTTTTGAAAGCAGGAATTACTCGTTGATTCAAAGTGTGTCATGTTGATTCACACAATGCACTTTGGGGGGCAAATGTTGCTTGGCAGCTTGGTCTGGCTACAAGATGATAGTTGTAGGGGTTATAGTTAGATCCAGATGAGACTTGAGCCAGTGTAGGTGAGTTGAAGCGGTTCGGTAATATAGGGTCGACCTAGCTGGGTTGGCTTAGATGGGTCGTTCGAAGGAGAGTGAATTGGACTGGGTTGGTCAGATGTGGGCCGCTCGCTCAAAATGGCTCGGCCGTACGTCGCTCGGTCTAAGAAGAAAGGAAATCCATGGCACGATCAAAGTAGGTCATACTATAAAAGCTTAAGAGGGTCGGTTTGTATGGCTCGGTCAAAGAAAGGAGGATCATATCGTTCGGTCATGGTATGAAGGATAAGGTGGGTCGAGATACATGGCTCGGTCAAAGTCGAGGGTCACACGTGGCTCGGTCTAGGTGGATCAGCAGATGCCGCTCGGTCAAGGAAGAAAGGTCGGTTATAGATTCGGTCGGTTTAGGTGGTTCGGTGATGGACGTTCGACCTAGTTGGATCGGTCAAGATAATTAAGGAGGTGGCTCGGCATGAATGGTTTGGAATAAGTGGTTCGGCCTTTAGGGGTCGGTCATGTTGGCTCGGCATCCCTAGGTCGATGCAACCCTGTAAGGTTAGCAGGTTATCTGGTCTATGAAAAGTGAGGCATTCGGTGTTTCTTTGCTTCAAGTCACATCGCTACTTGCTCCGAGTCGCCTGAGGGGTAGCTTTGAGTCATCTACGAAGAAACTCCAGCCAGGCAGTGGTGGTTCGATCAGAGTGGCTCGGCAGCTACCAGGTCGGTCATGGAGGGTCGTCGTGCCTGGGTTGGTACACATGAGTTGTTAGCAGTGGGCTGAGCTATCTTAGTCATGGGCCTGGATGGGAGAACCAGCCTATCCTCGTCTATAAATAGAGGGGTAGGGGTCCAGTTTAAAGGACCTTTTTCGAGAACTCTAGGGATACACTGCCATTTTCTGTACTCGCTTCTTTTCAGTTCAATGTTGCATTTAAGTTATTTGTTTATAGATTGTATCTGTACTCAAGTGGTTGAAGAAGTAATAAAGATTATATTTAAAGTGGACGTAGCAACTATGCTGAACCATTTTAAATCTGGTGTTCTCGTTTTTGTTGTTCCTTTTGCATTCAACTGTGTTACTTCTCTGTTTTAATTTACTTTCTTCATTAGTCTCTTTACACAATTCTATTCAAGGGTGTTAGTGGCCAATTTTAGTGCTAACAATATCTATACGTGTGTGCGTGTCTAAACCATGATTTTATATGTATAATTTTGTATAAACACACACACACACATATATATAAGCATAAGCATGAATATTAACAATATATGTATTTGTTTATAATTATATAAATATGTTTAAATCAATTAAAAAATATATTATACATAAATTATTTTTTCTATAATGCCGAATACAATAGATGTATAAATATTTTTTAATATATGTGTGTGTTTATATATTAAATGCTTGTGTGTGTGATAATAAATTTATATACATACATACATACACACATATATATATTAATACAGACAAACCATAAAATAATTTATATTAAATATATAACATCTAGTCATGTGTATGGCTTGGATTTTTATATATTAGACTTTAAGATATATATATATGTATATATATATAAAATGTATGAAAATATTTTAAAATTAATATACATTTTTTTATTTGAAACTAAATTTTAATATTAAATTTCTAGTAAAGTTTTAAATAAAATTTTATAATTTGAAAATTTATTATATAATTGAAAAAAAAATTAAATCCAACTTTTAATTTTCGAATTGAATTTTAAATATTTAAAAAATAAAAAATTGTTTTCTATATTTTAGTCGAGAGAATAATATGTATCATCCTAATTTTATAAATTTTAAAACATAATATATAATGCATATATGTATTTGTATAATTATTTATATAATTGATTGATTTAAATATTATTTACAATAATATATAAACATATGAAAATTATTTTACTCCTGCCAAAATTATTATACGTTTTTAAATATTATGTAAAAAAATTATTTCCATATTTACAAAAGTATAAAGTAGTGTTTAAAATTATAAGCTACGTATATATAATATATTAAATTATTTAAATAGGGAAAAATGTTTTTGTAAAGTGTTGAGTTGTGTTGCATATAGATTTTCTAACATAAATTAGTATTTTAAATATGAATATGCAACCAATCAATATTGTGAAAATATATTAACAAGTTGGAATCGTAACATAACTAATAATATAATATATGAAATAAACATTATATATGTAAATTAATATTTATAAACTTATTAAAGATACACCTTTTAGCCAAAGACCGGAAGCACACCTTAAAGCAATGAGATTTGATTCCTGAACTAATCCAATTCAACAAGTTGCTAATTTTTGAACCGTTGACCACCAGCTATCGATTGGTACTGAAACTAATGTTATTTGAGCTTTCTATGAGAAGGGAAAGGAGACGAGAGCTTAGCCAGAAATTGGAGTTTATATGGATGCTTCAAAAGTTCTTCAAAAGGTGAGGGTAAAGATTTTATACAGAGGAAGAGAAGGAGAAAAGATAAGATCAAGATCTTTACCCATTCTCCTTCCATCTAAGCCTTTAATTTCAAATCTCTCTAATCCACTTTGGGCTGCACCAATTCCCTTGGTTTGAGCTGATCCTATTATCCCCTTTCATGGGCTTTAAACCAATTTAATTCCTAAACAAAAATTGTTTTGCAATTAAATCCAATTTAACACTTATCGATATCGTATGTCAATTAATATATTTATATTTACAATAAATATATTTAATAATTTGTTCATCAAATCAAAATAAAATTTTATAATTAATATTTTATAAGTATTAAATAATTTAATTAATTTATAGCAATTAAAATTTAATTAAATCGTTTGGTCAATAGAATATTCATCGTTTCGGCTGTTGACTCGTGAGGCATAATTTAATCAGTGATTAATACCGAACTATTCGAATATTAACATTTATACGTCACTAAGCAGGTGGTGTGACATCTTGGCTAAATTTATTGCCTACTTTGTTTCAGTAAATCCAATTTTATTTTGTTCAGCGTTACTCGGTTATGACTATTATTTATACTGATTCTCTTCGTCAAAACTATATCAATTTGGACTTATGGAATTTGGTAATGGTTAAAATTCCAATATCATCCATATTCAACTATATAGTTCAAATACAAAATCCCTGATTTAATAATGATAATTATTTTTAACTGAAGTGCTCCAGCAAGAGATTAACTTTGAGTTGACTTCAGTTGATCGTGATACTAACTTCATATAACCGAGGAGACGAATCCTCTCTTGAATAGTATTTCACTTCCAATGCTTTCACTCGACCCAACTATGGTCACTCGTAGGATGTTATTCCATGATTTAACAATAATAAAAGCGGAGCTTCCATATTGAAGGTCAACAGTATTCTCAAGTCAAGTGAACAGTGTAATTTTTTCATATCGTTGTTTTCTGTTGAACTTAGTTATATTAAACAACAAAAAACTATCGAGTAGGTCATTCCATAGTTATCTAATAACTATTAGTACGTAACCAACTGCATTTGTCTTTTTCTTAAGGACATATTTGTGGCCAATAGATCATATCGCTTTGGGTACAACTTTCAAAATCATATTTTGATAATTTACTTAGAACCAATTTCGGATCTGCACATCGTACCATATTATAGAGTCAACACTCTAGTTTATTTAAATTACCATGGATTATTTATTCTTGACATTGACATGAAACTCATAATTTTTCTTTAATGTATAAGAATACTTATTAGACTAATTAATATATTTTGTTCATTTTGATTCGATCGATTTCATTTCATCCCTTATAATCAGTTTTATCCTTGAATTGTATCTAAATTCATTTTACACCAATAATTTCTTAAAGAAATTCCTTAACTACGAAGTTGGCATTTTTGAAACAACATTTATTTCTTAACGCAACAGAATAAGCATTTATACATATTTTATGAGTTGCCTTATAAATATGATTTTGCATTAGTTCATAGTACATTTGTATTCACAATATAAATTAGTCATCCAATGAATATTGTACCTAAAATTCTCTTAAGACGATTCATACAAAATCCCATATATACTATTATTACATATAGTCTTTCAACTCGCACAGCCTGCTAACTCCTTAGCTAAAATATATAGGGATTTCTTATAAACCCTTATCTCGAATGGTTTTTTAAATTATCCTTTGGATGATACTAATTTTAACCTTGTGTACTACTCTTAAGTACAGATCTTGTAGTAAGAAGTTAACTTAAGTTCACTAATCATTAATCATGCTTTGTCCAATAAAGTTCGATTAATCCTTATCAATACATTTATTTATTATAGGAAAGAGTGACATTTGAGATCGAATCTTTATTCATATTAGGTACATACAGAATTCTTTCCAATATACTTTTTCATTCGATCAAATTGAATCATTTATGTCGCATTTCATATTATTTACTTCCATTTTATATTCTATGAGCTTATTATAGACTTATACATACATATCAAATGCCAATATCCATATCCATGATAGCTCATCGGTGAATATGACCAACTGGAAATGTTTGGGTATTAATTGACTTATGGTTGCACATATCTATATGTATCATGGTATAAGAATTCATCAACTCTTACGACATTTCCACTGAATGGGTGCTTTTCTATTATTTATCTAAGATATAATTAATCAGTATCATATGATTCATAAACATATAATGAAAATTATTTCTCCAAACTATGGTTTAATCTATAAGTCCAAAATAATTGTAAACAATTTTAGATACTTTAGTATTTTCTGATGCATCATTTTTTTGTTAAGAAAACAAATACTACATTATAGTTTTATTTCATAACAAATATTCATAATATATACATTAAAATATGACTATGCCTATTTTTCAGTCGACACCAAAAATAATCATTATTTCATAAATAATGTGTAGTATTTTTTACAAAAAAAATTTGTAATTTGATGCAATCAATAAGTGTTGCACGACACGCTCTTATTATTTTCGCTATTATTATCGTAGCATATTGAATTTGAAGGTTCATCATTCACTTAATATACATTATTTATTTCATATACTACAATTAGTTTAGAGTGGAGAGTTCTTTGATCAAATATCTTCAACTCAAAGAATCATAAAAAATAATTTTTTATATGAAAAATACATTTTGGAATAGAAACAGTATTTCTCATTCCAATGTTAATATCAATTATTATTATTACAATTCTCATTTTCAATGTTTCTTTATGAAGCAGAAGTGACTATTCGCTCTCTTCATCCCGATTGTATTTTAAATAACATCTACTTTTGTACACTCTTTCTAATTTCCAAATGGTTGAACCATTCAAAAGAATACTCTTACTACAACATCATATCAAACTCTCTACAAATGTGCACTTGATCATCCTTAGTATTCAAGGACATGGAATATGTTACACTTTACGTAACTGATCAAACTGACATTTTAGTGATTGAGTTCCATGATCTATCTTGTAATTTTATACTAGTGTTACATGTAACACAATATGATCTTTATGTAATCAATCAAATTAAATACTCGATCTTAGGTACAATTTATTTGTTTAGTTCAAATAAACTAATTTCATCGAAGTATCATACATTACGAACTATGATTGTTTATGGTATAACCTTATACGTAATAGTGTATGGATCAAATATCAAGCCTTGACTGCTTTTGGGTTCGGAACTGAGTTCGGAGCTCATTGAATGCAATACATTGTCTTGAACAAATAAATACATAAGAGACCAAAGTTACAAACATATTAAGTAGTTGTATAATTAGGCACTTACATGGGTGTAGAAAATTAAGCATTAACATGCAAGAAATATTTAATAGTAAGTATATATATATATTATATTTCTATTTGTTAATCTTCAATTTAGTTCATTTGTATATCTTAATTAATAAGCGTTTTATCCATCATGTTAATGTACAAATTTATCAATATGGATTGTTATAACATTATATAGAATATGTTTTTACAATATTAGAAATGTTAAATGTTATCATTTCTTTTTTTATAAGGCTCCCACTAGTATTTTATGTTTCACCAAAGCCTAAGTGAAACATAGAAGTTTTTTGACTTCACTTAGTAGGTGTTAAGACTCATCTGTCTTGGAATTATAATACTGAGTTTGCTCAACAAATTATAGCTCCACGGATGATTGATAACTTCTTATCGGTTGTATCATATGCAACTCCTAACCCTTGGTACCTTATCCTAATTTCACTTTGGCCTTGAGTTTGCTCAATAAATCAAAACGAAATTATTCATTTGGACCGATCATATTGCAACTGCCTAAGTATGGTATATGTACCTTGAGTTCGGTCAACAAATACATATAGCTATTTTACCTCATCTATTTAATATATTAATAGTACTGTACATAATATCCCTAACTTGAGTTTTCTCAATAACTAAAAGTAATTTATTAATATATATATATGTATGTATGTATGTATGTATGTATGTATGTATGTATGTATGTATGTATGTGTGTGTGTGTGTATGTATGTGTGTGTGTGTGTATATGTATATGGTAGACGACAACATTGTATTGAAGATTCATAATCTTCAATATATAATATTGAGTGATATCGACTTATGTTATAACGTATTTGTTACGAAATACTCTCGTAATTCAAGTGTCGGCCACATCGAAAATCATGGTCTATACACATTTACGTTTGCATTTATTCCTTTAGTCCATTAAGGATTTTTTAATGTTCCACCTTTAATTTGCACAATCATATTATATAATTTTTGTTATTATATAAATTCTATTTTTCCTATTACTTTTATAATATATAATAAATCTTATTTAACTAAATAACATTTTGATTAATTTTATATCTTAATATTACATTTATATTAAATATTAGTTATCTACTATAACCATTATAGCATAACATACACATATATATGTATGTATATTATTTAATTAATTAACCATTTAATTGATTTATTTAATTAATTAACCTTTAATTTATTTGATTAATAATTAACCTTTGATTAATTTATTTAAATAAACAATTTTATTTAAATCATATTAGTTGTTAAAAATCATTTTATATACATACATACATATATATATAATGCTATGATGCCTTAAAATTTTTAAAATATCATAAATTATATCAAAAATATATAATACATGCTTATATTTTTCATTAGTTAACTTATTTAATTTATTAATTAATTTTATTATTATTATTAAAATATAAATTTTAAAAATTAATTTATATTATTTTCAATAACATTCTAAATTTTTTTGTTATATTACAACTTTTATAATATATCCATATCTTATTTTAAATTTAACATTTTATATTTAAAATCTTATATTTTAACACGAAAATTTGAAAATTAGCCCAACACCCAGTTCAAATTAGGTGTTTTCTATTAGGGATAATCTTTTGTCTCACATATTTGTTCGAGCCAGGCGGGTAGCTAGGTAAGGTAGATTACCATATTTCTAAAACCAATCCTAGACACTACCTTTATAGATATCCTACTAATTGGACCGTAAGCCTAATTAGTTAACCCTAGCATGACTAATTTATACTGCATAGACTATTAGGCTCTAATACCATCGTTGGTACTAGGCCAGCCTACAGTGGAAATTCTAGTGAATTTCAATTTTTTCGACCATATTGGATCATGAAGTCAATTTATTTAAAACATTTATAAATTTTATTTAAATAAAATCTTTGATTTTATTTAAATTTATGAAATGATTATGAATTATTTAATTTATATTATATTAAATTTATACATTATCATACACACACATATGTGTGTGCATATGTGTAACATATGAATACATGCAAGGTATAGCATGCCCGTATATAGATGTTGAGATTTACATCGCAATGGACACGTTAGTTCATACAATATGTAAATATATTAACAAAATATATGTTTATATATACTTTTACTTTTAATGTGTAAAATATATAAATTTATGTGTATATGTATAAACAACGATTATATATATAATTTTGTATAAAAATACGTTTAAGTCAATGATAAAATATGTTAAATATAATTTTTTTGCTGTAAGGCCGAAATGGTTGATATATAAATATTATTTTTTAGTGTATATGTATATAAATCTATTTATATTAAATGCACATTTACACGTATGTATGTATGAAAGTAAATAAATAAATAACTACGCACACATACATACATACATTATATATATTAATACAAATAAATCATAAGATATCTTATATGAAATATATAAACAACTAGTCAAGCACATGGCCCAAATTTTGTTTATTATTATCAAATTTTAATATATATATATATATATATATTATATAATGTACGAAAAATTTAAAAATTAATAAAAATATGTTTATTTAAAACTAACTTTAAATTTTAAATTTCCAACGATGTTTTAGGTGAAAATTTATAATCTGAAAATTTATTAAACAATTTTATAATTTGAAACAATTTAAAAAAATTAATTTTTTAATTTTTGATTTGAATTTTAAATATTTAAAAAATAATTTTTTGTTATTTTAGCCAAGAGTATATAATTATTTATATGATTAATTAATTTAAATATGATTTAAAATAATATATGAATAAATAAAAATTATTTTACTCCTGCCACTATATATTAAATACCATGTACCAAATTTTATTTCCATATTTTACATAAGCATAAAGTAGTGTTTAAAATTATAAGCTTTATATATACACATATATTATATATTAAAATATTTAAATAAGAAAAATATTTTTTTAAAAGTATTGAGTTGTGTTGTATATAAATGTGGTAACATAAAAAATTTTAAAACATATATACATATACATACAACCAATCAATACTGTAATGATACATTAACATGTTGGAATCATCACATAAATATAATATATGAAATAAACATTATATATGTAAACTAATGTTCATAAATGTGTATATATATATATATATACCTTGTAGGCAAAGCATGTAAGCACACCTTGAAATAATGAGATATGATTCCCAAACCGATTCCAATTTATCAAGTTGCTAGTCTCTGAATCGTTGACCACCAGCTATCGATTAGTAGGAAATCAGTTTGATTTTGAGCTTGATATGAAAGGGGAAAGGAGAAGAGAGGTCGGCCCGAAATTAGAGTGGATATAGAGGCTATAAAATGTTCTCTAAAATATTAGGATAAAGATCTTTATATAGATAAAGAGAAGGAGAAAAGATAGTATCAAGATGTTTACCCATTCTTTGTAACGACCCAAAATTTAATCACATTAAATATGGATATTTAATATATTATTTAGTAATTAATAAATGGATTTTATAACTCAAAATATACCCCTTTATAATAATACCAATGATGGTGAAACAATTTTTAAAATGTGTTCGCAAAAATAATTAGTTCAAAGAAAAATATAAAATGTGACTGGAAATCGTTTTTTGAATTTCTGACTTTTCGGTGTCTAAAAATTGTCGGAAACATAATGTACATTATGGTTAACATATACACACATTTACAAATAATATATGTAAAATTAAAGTTAAATATAATATGATAAACATATATTTATGTAAGTAATAAGTAAATGGAAGAATATGTGACATAAAAATGAAGTTAAGTGTAAATTTCAACTTAAAGTACAAGGATACACCTTATTAACCACCATACCTTCATAGGTCTTAAACTTTTATGTAAGAAGGTGTAATAAAGTGGGGTACCATGTTTATGAAGGCAAGGAAGGAGGATGAAGTGATGATGTGGAGAAAATTGAATGGATGGCATGGTTTCTTAGGTTAGTTTAGTAATTTTACAATTTCCATTTATATAAAACTAACTCTAAAATTTCTCTCTCCTTCAACATTTCATTTTCCATCTTTTTTAAAATTCTTCCATCTTCTTCCTAAGATTTTCAAATCTTGTTCATGGCTTCTTAAATTCAAATACAAAAATCCATTTTTTCACTTCTTTCTAAAAGAAAAAACATAAAAGCTAGCTCCTTTCTTCTCTACATCACTTCACTAACCAAAACAAGACCCATACCTCCTCAAACAAAGAATGTACGAGCCCTATAACCTCTTGGCCGAATCATCTAGGTCCATTTAGGGCCTAAAAATCCCATTTTTCCAAGTTTAAAGCAAAGATCTGGCTAGTATACAAGTTACAGTAGAAGTTATCTTGAGTTTGTAAGCTTTTGGGGAGTAAAGGAACTTATTTTAGGAAAAGTTTTAGCCTTTATTAATGATGTTTAATATGGTGTTAAATGTGGTAGTTTGATGGGTTTAAATGATGGTTTGGTTTGGTATATGTGCTCATGTAACATCCCCCACTTGGAGGCCCAAAACTAACGGCTACGGATGTTGCAATCATCCATAGTTATTAATCCTCGGCGACCGAATACGGTAATGTTAGATAAATTAATATACCAGAAACACATGGATATGGAAAAGGTTTTAATTTCAAAACAACTTTTACATTCCATTCCAAACTCATTTCAACATTCAATACATAATCCCACAACGTTAACCGCGTTTAGAAAAATATAATTATGACAATATACTCTAAGAATATTAAAAGTCCCCCTTAGTGATCATAGTGTATAATAGGCAATAAACCACTTTGCCTTAACCAAATAACACAGCGCAATCACGTGAGAAAGAACTTAAATAACTACATGACTTTCCCCTCTTCTTCTTTTTTTTTTTAAATCTGACTTCGATTACGAGGGGCCGGCTTCGGCCATTACCCTTTTTGTCGGGCAATTCACATTTATCATTTGGAATCAAATCCAATTTCTTTTTTCCTTTAATATACCTGCATATCTTACTTAGCAACAATATCCAATCATAACCCTTCCAATCATTTTATACATTTCCTTATATAGGTTTTCATATACATTAAATTTATTTTCACTTCAAGGTATTAAATTTTTATCTTTCATTTATAACTGGTTCATATTAGTTTCATTTATTAATTTACTTTAGTTTCCAATTTGAAATTGTTTTGCCGTTAACAAAAATTTTCTAACTCCCAAAATTTTTAGAAAATTTTGGCAGAGTCTCCTTTGTACGGAGGAGCTTTTACAATTTGACAAGAGATATAAATATATATACATCGACCCACCTGGTCGGAAAAAGCAAAAACAGTTCATATTTCCTATTTTTATTGCGTAGGCGTACCTTATTTAGCATTTTAAGCAAGCAGCTTATTAATTTAAGCAATTAGCGCAATCCAAACTAGCCAAACGGCCTCCAGGTACCTGTACTTACTTAATTTAAACATATAAGTACTATATATATGAAGTTTATAACATTTCTCTTACTTAAACAACTATAACACTTCAATTCATTTCTAATTCCAAACAAACTCATATTCATATCAATCGATTCAAAAAAATCAATTATATTTGCTTCCACTAATTCATAGAATTTAATTACTTTGGTTTACGCCAAACAACAATTATTGTTATGCAATCTCAACGATATTCGGTTAATAAAGTATCTATTTCAATTTATAACTACTTAAATTAATTTCAACTCATTCTATATTCAATTCCATTTCATTTCTAATTTATTTACCATCCATTCATTAGCTCGACACATTTCATTCTCGTGTATTACTAGCCATTCCCAAGTCAATTCAATCCAGGCTTAATTTTAATGGGCTTTCACTTTTATTCAAAACCAAACTTCCATAAATTTTAAACTTGAGTGAATTTACTTTAGTTTACTCCAACATCAAACTTAAGTTTGCTTCTATTTGATTCACATTTAAGCAATTTCCATTAAATTTTCAGTTAGCCCATTCATTTAAAATTTTCATTTTAATTCACCTTCTCAATAGATCAAAATAATATCCAACACATACTTAACTCTTTTGCGAATTTATTTTACTTATACAAAGCCATTCTCAATTTATATCTCTTCACCTGGGTTTTGTTTGCAATCCAAACCATGACTATTATAATTCACTTCCATTAGATAATATTCATATGGCACCACTTCCTTTATATCCAATTAATTTGCAAATTCCATCACATATCATTTAAATCACACTTGAATTTTATTTATAATTCAATCCATCACATTTCTAAACCCAACTCTATTTTATTTTATTTTACAACATTTTATACCAGAGATATCACTTATTCAGAACATCCAATAACATTTGATGATCCGTAAGCAAATTTGATCACGTCCAAATAAATTCAATTAGTTCAAATTGAATTCCAATCCTAAATCACTTAGATTTCTTAACTTGTTAATTAATTAGTTTTAAAATCAAATAATTCAATTGTCCCTTCGATATTCATCTTAATTAACCAACCTGAATTAATTATCCTTTAATTTCATTCAAGCAACTATCTTTAATTAACTTCACCATATCACTTATCCTTAACCAAACGATAAGTAATCTTAAATGCTTCAAGAACAAATTAACGGTTTTAGTTACATTAATCCTTAATTACTTATATATTGACCTCTCATAAGTCATTCTTTATCGATTATCTATCTTAATTAATCAATCTTTAATTACGTCTTTAATTATATAAGTTATTGATTCCCAATTATATTCAATTTACCTTAATCTAAATTAATTATATTAATTAAACCACAATATTAATCATTACCTCATTAAATAAATTAATTTTCCTTAATTAATCATCTTGATTTTTCTCTCGATAAATTACACAAAGTAGTTATATTTTATTTATTACATTAAGTAATTTCCTTTCCTCACACCATCAAATGATTATACTGAATTACTTGTACTTAGTTAATTAACTTACCACTTAATTTATTATTTATTCAACTCTTTAATTCTTAAGTTAAATAACCCAACTCGTTTATTGATTGGATTAATTAATTATCCATTTTAATTACTCTACTAATTTAATGTATTCCAAATCATTAAGCCTTTAATAACTTTTATAACGGAAACATTTTCTTACTTATGATTTAAGTTGAAAACAACTTAAAATTCCCAATACTTCGAGTTAAGCAACAATTAACTCGAGAACCATCCAAAATCACAATCACCAGATCATCAATCCACAGAGCATATCAAATCAATTCAATCATTCAACTAAATATTCAAATTTAATCACTTAAATTTAAATAAAATTCCAACAGAGTGAGATTTACTCACCTTTGCTTTCGATTTGCAAATCTGATCCAATCTCGGCTTGGCTTCACGGTTTCGACCTTGTATAAACATTTTATAATTTATTAATATTTTGATCTAATTCGATAATTTATTTTTAACATTAAATAAATTCTGATTAACTAGCTTTAAATAATGGTTCTCATTTTTGAAATGAAATCTGTTGGGATAATAAAATTCTAAATTTAGCTTTACTATTAGATTTTGATAAACAATTTAATTTCAATATTAAAATTACAATATATTAAATATTAAAATTAAAACAATTTAATTTACAATATATTAAAATTAATTCTTAAATATTAAAAATCGATTAATTATTCCAATTTAATTCGTTAAAATTTCCGGGTTGTCACATTCCTCCCCCCTTAAAAGAATTTCGTCCCCGAAATTACTAATCAGGAAGAACAGACCATTACCCGTTTACCCTTTTCCCAAAACTCAAAATCAACATCCTACCAACTATCTTTTATTGAAGACCCACTACCATCTTAACCAACTTCCCAAAACCCTCTATAGTTTCAAACAACACCCCTTTGCTCAATTATTTAAATTTCAATTTAAAACCAAATTTTGAATTATCAAAATTTTCTCAAAATTTTTCTAACTCCCTAAATTTCCAAATTTTTTTGCCAGCGTCTCCTTTGCGCGGCTAGCTCGGTACTACTACAAAAGGCCTCTACGGGCTCCCAAATCCAAAAGAAAACAAAAGCCAAGTGGCTACGTCAAAAACCCAATCCAATTTCATTCAGAAATCTTAAATACGTACCTCTTTGTCGGGCAATTTACATTTATCTTTTGGAATCAAATCCAATTTCCTTTTCCCCTTTTTAATACCTGCATACCTTGTTTAGCAACAATAATATCTCATCATACCCCTTTCAAATCTTTACACACTTTTCCTTACAGAAGTTTTCACATCCATTTCTATTCAAACTAGTTTCCCCACTTCATACGATTTCAATTTATTTTAAAATTTTCATATTGAATTTTATCTTTCAAGTATAACTGATTCGCATTAGTTTCATCTACTAATTTATTTTAATTTCCAATTTGAAATTGTTTGACGTTAACAAAAAAATTTCTCAAAAATTTTCCAAAAATTTTCTAACTCCCAAAATTTTCGGAAAATTTTGGCAGAGTCTCCTTTGTACGGAGGAGCTTTTGCAATTTGACAAGAGATAAAAATATATATACATCGACCCACCCGGTCGGAAAAAGCAAAAACAGTTCATATTTCCTATTTTTATTGCGTAGGCGTACCTTATTTAGCATTTTAAGCAAGCAGCTTATTAATTTAAGCAATTAGCGCAATCCAAACCAACCAAACAGTCTTCAGGTACCTGTACTTACTCAATTTAAATATGTAAGTACCATATATATATGAAGTTTATAACATTTCTCTTGCTTACACAACTACAACATATCAATTCTAAAAGAAAGGCATTCTAACTAACTTCCACAAGCACTTTACATGATTTCAAAACTAATTCCATTGTTTTCAACCAATTTATATACCATTTCATTCGGTTTTAAAGGTTTACTACTCAAGTGCTTACATTCAATTTATTTTTAAGCAAAACAAACCCGTATTCATAACAATTGATTCAAAAATCAATTATATTTGCTTTCACTAATTCATAGAATTTAATTAAATCCCGTTTACCTTAAACGACAATCATTTCTACGCAATTTGATAATATCCATGTGAATCAGTAATTACTTAAGTTTTATAACCAATTAAAATTGATTCCAACTCATTTTTATTTAATTCCAGTCCATTTTAATTTATTCACACCCATTTATTTAATTCGCCACATTCCATTCTTGTATACTACTAGCCATTCCCAAATTAACTCAATCCAAGCTTTAATTAATGGGCTTTCATCCTTATTTGAAGCCAAGTTTCCAAAATTTTAAGCTTAAATTAATTTACTTTAATTTATTCCAACATCAAACTTAAGTTTACCTTTATTTGACTCTCATTTAATCAAATTCCTTTAAATTTAGTTAGCCCCTCCACTTTAACTTTAATTTTAGTTTACTTTCTTAATTTCTCAATATAATATGCAACACATACTTAACTCATTTATACTTCAAATTAATATGCCATCGAACTTAAGTTCAGTATGATAATCCAATTCAAATCACAACTTTGATTTAATTTTTATTAAATCAGGCTTTATCCATTTATCCTTTAACTCAATTAACCCATTTTAACTTCTTAATTTACCTACTTAATTCATTATCGAATTTATTTTATTAACACAAGGCCATTCTCAATTTATCTCTATTCACTTGGGTTATGTTTGCAACTCAAACCATTTCTATTATAATTTAATTTCATTTCGTTTGACAACACTTCCATAATATCTAATTTACTTACAAATTTCATTAAATATTATTCAAATCACACTTGAATTTTATTTGTAATTCAAACCATCCTATTTCAATCCAACTCTATTTTATTTTTATAGCATCTCTACTTATTCAATTCATTATCAAGTCCAAGTCGAATTCTATTTACAATTCGGATTCATTACCAAATTCCATTATTAATTTACAACCATTTATTTACCAAAGTCAAATTTTATTAACATACTCAATCACACAATTATTTAACCAATTAGCCTATTTCCAATTTCTAAACCAATATTCGATTATACTTACAAAATCACCTCATTAAAATTCCAATTTGGATTTCCTTTTTATTTTCTTTATTTAAAAATTTTAGAAGTGCTTTTAAATTTACATCATACAATTAAAATAGCTTTTTATAAAAATATTTCTTATAACTCGATGTCTCAACCAGTCCATCCTTGTTCTCACAGAAATTCAATCATACGTTGATCAGGCGTAGGACCGAAAATCTATAAGTACTTGGTAAACCCGTTTTCAACATCCAGTGAAAATACTTTGAAAATAATTTTATTGAAAATATAGAAAACAATTTTTGAAAATAGAGGAAATATCCTTGGTGAGAATGCTCTGGAAATCATCACTCCCATCCATGGTCACAGTTACATCCCAGGGTTACGTTGCCGTCGCAGCAAAAGTCCATGTAACTGCAGGCTCTCCACGGCCTCTCGATTACGCCATGGATCCCACACAACATATCACAGTTACATCCAGGGTTACGTTGCTGTCACAGCAAAAGTCCATGTAACTGCAGGCTCTCTGCGGCCTCTGATTTTCGCTGACGAAATGAAACTTCTCCACTCCTACATAGGTCGAAGTCTGCCGATATAAAATCAACCACAGACTGTTGGCTCTCAGCGGCACACACGACTTTCGCTATGTTATACCATAGGTCGCAGTCTACCGATATAAAATCAAACGCAGACTGTTGGCTCTCAGCGGAACACACGACTTTCTCTATGGTATACCCAACTCATAATCCTCAGGAACTAGTTTTGTCCGGACTCCTCACAGGATCAACTTTAGAACCCCCCTTGGGCTCAAGGCAGCACCACCCGGTGGCACTCCTGAGAAGTCCATTTCAAGGAAGCGCCTTTTTCCCCAGAGCCATCATCAAAACACTTTATACTATACAAATATAGTATCTTTCAAATCATACACCTAGTATGATCTCATACAAGGCTCCTTTACACAAAATCGATTATTCCAAAATCGATAATTCTCAAACTAGGATTTCCAAATTCCAATATTGATTTTACCCAAAAATCAAAAGCCTTTCCAAATCCAAAGGTTCTCAAAACCTTTTCCAAAATCCTCATAAGATCCTTTATATACATATACATAGATATATAAAATTTAAAAACTTTGGATCCTTTCAAACTTGTATAAAACTCCTTTTTATACTTCAAACATCTTCAAAACATTTTTCTTTCCGCAATAAATTCAACCAGGGGAGTTTTCATCTTACATATAATAAAGATGTATAACTTCGTTTATTCAAAATCAAATATTCAAATTTGATTATTCTTTTCAATACCAATTTCATTCTAATTCGTAGGATGCACACATATCATCCGTACGCTATACCAATCTGATCGCCCACTCGATCACACAATCTCACTTCCGAACTAGTATCGTCCACCTGACTTCCTAGTGCGGACACAGATCTGGTTTCTTGATTGGAAACCGTCATTCTCCTTGCATAGACATAACTATGATAGAGAATATCCAGAGCCAATCAACAATCCATATCCAGGTTCGCCGTCGAAAATCGAGTGGAAAAAAAATCCCATTTCAAGCCTACATTTATTTAAAGCTTTTAAATAATTTAATTCCTGAATTCTAATTTTAGAATTTCATTTTCAATTAATTAAATTTTGATTTGGTTGTATTTCTATTTCTACCAAATTTATTCCAATTCAAGACTTCAATTTGGTTGTATTATATTACTTCTTTAATTTTAATTTCAATAATTAACAACTAATTACCTAAATATTTATTAGAGTGAAATATTGCTTTATATATCAAAATATATTCTTATATAAAATCATTTAAAACCTTTATATAAGAAAAAAACAAGTACGCGCTCATATAAATATACATACATATATATACTCAACTCATTCTAGAGTACTAAGGACTCTACTTATTGAGTAATCCCTACCAGAGCCAAGGTTCTCGCTTAACCTTTCAGCTCTGATACCAAATATAACAACCCGAAATTTTCAATCCCGAAAATTCTAAGTTGTTATGAAAAAGAAGAAAGAGATAGAAGAAGAAGAACAAAATCGACAACATCTCACATTCGCAGCGGATAAAATATAATAATAAATAATAATAATAGCTTACAAAAGAATACTATATCTGTTGATTACATTTCGATACATCAGAGTTTCACATATATTCAAATGCTGGTCATATACAATCAATATGTCACAAAATTACAATAATATAATTACAGCAGAAATATTCTAAGCGATATTGCCATCCTGCTCGCCTCCTGAGCTCCAGAACGTACCTACCTGAAAATCTGTAATACTCAGTCTGACCCGAGCATTACACCAAAGTAACACCCGGGTCAGGCTGAAAACCAGCGTGAGTAAACTCATCCAACATGGAATACAAGCATACCAATTTTATAGAACCCGGGTAACTCAGGTAAATTCACAAGGCCACAATTTATTCTAGTCATCACTTATCTCACATATAAGTTTTCCTAAATACCAAGATTAAGATTTAAAATAGTCCAATCCCCTTAAAACCATTCCATTCCAGCCTATAGATTCCATTTATCAAATTGTAAAAAGTCGAAGTGGTTTCGGGTATTTCCCGACACCCGACCCCAGTCTCTTCAAGCACCATGTCATCCAAAACCCAAATTATTCAAATGAAATACATAACATTTCATATCCGAGATAACAACTCATTCAAAGCACCCAATACCTCTCAAACATCCATAAGCAAAACTTAATCACATACAATTTAATTCAGTTAATTTTAACTCAATTTCAATTCTCAATCACTTAGGATCCTTCATTTAACATTAATTAGTTTCAAATCAATTAATCAACCATTCTTTCATAATTCATCTTAATTAATTACCCTGGATTAATTATTTCAATTACATTCAAGTAATTAATTTTATGATATTAATATTCTCAATCAAATCAATGAGTAATTTTTTTATTTACTTCACAAATTAATTAACCATAATCAATTGCACTAATTCTTAATTACTTACATTAATTAATTTCTCATGAGTCACTTATGATTAATTCATCTTAATTAATCAATCTTAAATTTCATCGTTGATTATATAAATTAATGATTTCCAATTATGTTTTGATTTGTTCTAATCTAAATTAATTACTTTAATTCAATCCCAATATTAATCATTCTCGATTAATCTCAATCTGTAGTTAACTATTCTTTTATTTACTTCATTTATAATTTGATCACTCCATAATTAATTATCTTAATTTATCTCTCGTTTTATCACACCAGTGATTTTATTTTATTAATTACATTAAGTAATTTCCTATTAACCCATCAAATGATCATTCCAAATTAATATAAACTTAATTAATTAACCCAAATCATGAATTAATTTAATTAATTTACTTTCCATTTAAATTATCATACCTATTTAATGAATCACCGATCATTAAAACCTACTTGATTTTAAACAGAACCATGTACTTATTTATGATTCAAGTTCAAAACCATTTAAAATTCAAGCACCTCGAGTCAAACCACAATTAACTCGAGAAACAACCAAATCTAAAATCACTAGATCATCAGTACACATCCAAAAATTTCAATCATTCATCCAACTATTTAAGTTTAACCATTTAAAGTTAAATAAAATCCAGAGCACGAGATTACTCATCTTTGAATTTGCTGTTTGCAATCCAATCCAATTCGATTTTGTCTTCTCAGTTAAGACCTTGAATAAATATCATATAAATTAAATAACACTTGAATTTTTAAATCAATAGTTTATCATCATTCACTTATTTAATTTGACCCATTATTTGATTTAGAAAAATTAAACTAATAGTTTCTTTTAACAAACTATTTTTAGCAACTCAGAAATTAAACAAGTTAATTACATCAGCTTAAATACCAATTATTTTTATTATTACATATTTTTTTCTAACCTATTTATATTCAATACATAGACAAAGTTCAAAATAAAAATCTATTTCCTTACTGTACATATACAGTATCGTAAAAATAAGTCTTTGATAAATATATTTATATGGAAAAAAAATTATACCTTGATTTCATCACGATCGAAATCAAAGACCGTGCAGAACCCAAACCTTTCTCACTGCCTAGATGACTACGACCAACCTGAGCGGCCTCCAAACCGCATGCCAAAATAACAACCACCTCCAGAGACTCCCCTCTTATACTTCAGCACGCCCAACACTCGATTCCAAAACCATGACACCACCTGAATCAGGTCATGGCCTCGTGCGCTCCACTCGCATCGAGCACCAAACATCGTTCCCCCTTCCAATTACTTGAACCCTAATTCCGAGCTACGGTTCGACCTTCCAAAATTGAATGTCTTCACTCGACGTCGCACCCCTCGATTCGACCTACCATGGCGAAGCTCGTCGAGAGACTCGAATTTAGGATGTGGTTTTGGGTTTCAAGATGAAGTATTGTGGAAGAAGAGGATTTTCGAAATCCTCTTATTGAATGAACGACTTCGGCTATTCTGTTTTGAGTTGCAAACGAGAAGGGGAATGGCGAAGAGAGTTCGGCCATGATTTTATTTCATTTTATTTTTTAAAATCGAACTCGATTTTTTTTCTTTCTTGGGCATCGGCAATTATTATTTTGATTGAGTTCGATTTCGTGCTTCCAGAATAGAGAAGGTAACGAGAGTGAGATATTGATGGAGTGAGGTTTCTCGAACACGCGTTGAAGTGAAAATATCTTTGACTATGTACTTAATTTTTTTTATATATAAAACTCGCAAACCGTCTCGTTAATTTCCACTTGAAATTCCAAACTCCACTTAAGGAATGCCGCTCGGCGATCTCAAGGTTTTATCCTGCATCCCGAACACAATGGAATGCGTTTCGGAGGCTAACCCGATCGTATGCGCGAGCTACGGAAATAAACGATAAATTTTAAATTAAATCGATTAAAATAGTTCTACGCGTTTCGAGCTGCCAGGTCAAACGACAACTCCGATTGCTACGAAAATTGAAATCCGATAATAACTAATTATTACGGATCCAATGGAACCGGTTTCGTCAAATTCCGAGATTGTGCCTTGGAAGGCTATTTTTAAATCCCAATTTAAACGATATAATTTCAAAACTGAACAAATCATCTTTAAATTAAATTTCAACCTTTCTATTATCGTCAGTATCATCATTATAAATTTTATAAGCCTTCAAATTATTTTAAACATGCTTAGAACTTTCAAATTCAACAATTTACCCAATTTCAATTATTAAATTCAATATTTGAACCATACAATTCAATGATTTAATTATCGAGTAAATATTGATATCAGGAATTCAAGTTAAAATTAATTCTTAAATATTAAAAACCGATTAATTATTCCAATTTAATTCGTTAAAATTTCCGGGTTGTCACATTCCTTGTTGAATATATTATTGGAAGAAAAAGGATTATGGAAGTGTTTGAAGTATAAAAAGGAATTTTATACCAGTTTAAAGTGATCCAAAGTTTTAAAAAAATTATATATATCTGTATATATATAAAGGATCTTATGAGGATTTTGGGAAAAGTTTTGAGAACCTTTGGATTAGGAAAGGCTTTTGATTTTTGGGTAAAATCAATATATGGAATTTGGAAAGCCTATTTTGAGAATTATCGATTTGGGATAATCGATTTTGTGTAAAGGAGCTTTGTATGATATCATACTAGGTGTATGATTTGAAAGATACTATATATGTATAGTATAAATTGTTTTGATGATGACTCTGGGGAAAAAGGCGCTCCCTTGAAATGAACTTCTCAGGGGTGCCACTGGGTGGTGTTGCCTTGAGCCCCAGGGGGTTTCTAAAGTTGATCCTGTGAGGAGTCCGGACAAAACTAGTTCCTGAGAATTATGAGTTGAGTATACCATAGCGTAAGTCGTGTGTGCCGCTGAGAGCCAACAGTCTGCGTTTGATTTTATATCGGTAGACTGCGACACTATGGTATACCACATAGCGAAAGTCGTGTGTGCCACTGAGAGCCAACAGTCTGCGTTTGAGTTTATCTCGGTAGACCGCGACCTATGTAGGAGTGGAGAGGTTTCATTTCGATGGCGAAATCAGAGGCCGTGGAGAGCCTGCAGTTACATGGACTTTTGTTGTGATGGCAACGTAACCCTGGATGTAACTGTGATATGTTGTGTGGGTTCCATGGCGTAATCGAGAGGCCGCGGGGAGCCTGCAGTTACATGGACTTTTGCTGCGACGGCAACGTAACCCTGGTATGTAACTGTGACCATGGATGGGAGTGATGATTTCCAGAGTATTCTCACCAAAGATATTTCCTCTATTTGCAAAAACTATTTTCTATATTTTCAATAAAATCATTTCCCAAGTATTTTCACTGGGTGTTGAAAACGGGTCTACCAAGTACTTATAGATTTTCAGTCCTACGCTTGATCAACGTATAACTGAATTTCTGTGAGAACAAGGATGGACTGGTTGAGACATCGAGTTATAAGAAGTAATTTTAATAAGAATCTATTTTATTAGCATGCTATGAATTTAAATACATTTCTAAAATTTGAAAATAAAAGTGTTGGAATTTTGAACGATGAAAGAAAATCTATACTGGAATTGTAAAATAAAACTGAACTCAGGAAAATTTGATAAAGTAATTTTCTTTGTAATAAAAGTGGGAAGTAAGCTAATTGGCTAAATAATTATTTAATTGAGTATATTAATAAAATTTAACTTGGAAAAAATAAATGGATTGTAAGTTGATAATGGGTTTGGGAATGATTTCGAATTTTAAATAGAATTCGACTTAGATTTGAGAATGAATTGAATAAGAGGTGATGTTGTAGAATAAAAATAAAATAGAGTTGGATTGAAAAATGTGATGGTTTGAATTACAAATAAAACTCAAGGGTGATTTGAATAATATTTAATGAATTTATAAATATATTGGATATAAGAGAAGTGATTATAATAGAAATGGTTTGAGTGGCAAACAAAACCCCAGTGAATAGAAATAAATTGAGAATAGCCTTGTATTAATAAAATAAATTCGATAACGAATTAAGTAATTGAATAAAAAATTTATATGGGTTAATTGAGTTAAATAATAAATGGATGAAGTCTGATAGAATAAAAACAAAATCAAAGCTGTGAATTGGAATTGGATTATCAGACTGAACTTAGGTTAGGTGGCATATTAATTTAAAGTATAAATGAGTTGAGTTTGTGCTTGAATATTATTATGATAAATTGAGAAGGTGAATTTGAAATTAAAACTTAAAATGGATGGGCTAACTAAATTTAATGGAAGTTGATTAAATGAGAATCAAATAGAGGTAAACTTAAGTTTGATGTTGGAATAAGTTAAAGTAAATTAACTTAAGTTTAAAATTTATGGAAGCTTGGCTTCGAATAAGGATGAAAGCCCATTAAATAAAAGCTTGGATTAAATTAATTTGGAAACGGTTATTAATTTATAAGTATTGAATGTGCCAAGTGAAATAAATTGTTTTAAATGAATCCAATGCTGAGATAAAATGAAATGCAATGAATGGTTGGTAAATAGATTAGCAATGAAGTGGAATTAAATATAGAATGAGTAGAAAAATTTATTTAAAGTGGTTATAAACTAAAATAGATACTCTATTAAGCGAGTATCGTTGAAATTGCATAAAATGGTTGTCGTTCGGCGTAAATAAAAGTAATTAAAATTTTATGAATTGATAGAGATTTAAATAAAATTGATTCTGGATCATTTGAAGTAAATATGAGCTTGTTTGGATCAAAATCAATTGAATATAAGAAATTGAGTTCCAAGTCATTAAAATTGAATGAGATGGCATATGAATTGGTTTAAAGCAATTGAATTAGCTTTTAAGTTATATAAATCGTTTATGGAAAGCGTATTGGTGCTTGTTGCTTATGATATACATGTGTTTAACTATTGAATATAAGTGAAATGCAAGTGATTTGCTATTAAAATAAATGAAATGCTGATAAATACTCTATATATGGCACTTACATATTTAAATTGAGTAAGTACAGGTACCTGAAGACTGTTTGGTTGGTTTGGATTGCAATAATTGCTAAATAAATAAGCTGCATGCTTAAAACGCTAAATAAGGTACGTCTACGCAATAAAATTAGGAAATATGAACTGTTTTTGCTTTTTCCGACCGGGTGGGTCGACGTATATATATTTATATCTCTTGTCAAATTGCAAAAGCTCCTCCGTACAAAGGAGACTCTACCAAAATTTTGGAAGTTAGTAAATTTTTGAAATTTTTGGGAAAAATTTGGTTAACGACAAAACGATTCCAAATTAAGGACTAATGTAAATTAGAAGATGAAATTAATTTGAATCAGTTATAGATGGGAGATAAATTCAATAATTCAGAATTGAAAGTAAATAGAATTCATATGGAAATGGAAAAAAAAAACTAAATTGAATAGAAATGGATGTGAAAACTTCTGTAAGAAATGTACAAAATGATTGGAAAATCATGATTGGATATGATTGCTAGGAAAGATATGCAGGTATTATAAAGGGAAAAGAAAATTTGATTTGATTCCAAAAGATAAATGTGAAGTGCCCGACAAAAGGTATGTATTTTAATTTCTGTATGAATTGGATTGGGTTTTTGATGTAGCCACTTGGCTTTTGTTTTCTTTTGGATTTGGAAGCCCGTAGAGGCCTTTTGTAGTTGTACCGAGCTAGCCGCGCAAAGGAGACGCTGGCATTTTTTTTTTAAATTTAGAGAGTTAGAAAAATTTTGAGAAAATTTTGATAATTCAAAATTTGATTTAAAATTAAAATTTAGATAATTGAGCAAAGGAATAATATTTGAAACTATAGAAGGTTTTAGGAAGTGGGTTAAGGTGATAGTGGATCTTTAATAAAGGATAGTTGGTAGGATGTTGAATTGTGAATTTTGGGAATAGTAAACGGGTATCAGACCATTCTTCCGATCTAGTAATTTCGGGGACGAAATTCTTTTAAGGGGAGAGGAATGTGACGACCCGGAAATTTTAACAAACTGAATTGGAATAATTAATCGATTTTAAATTATTTAAAAAGTTAATTTTAACTTGAATACAAGATATCAATATTTACTTGATAATTAAATCATTGAATTATATAGTTTAAATATTGAATTTAATAACTAAAATTGGATAAAATGCTGAATCTGAAATTTTTAAGCCTGTTTAAATAATTTGAAGGCTTATAAAATTTATAATGATAATACTGGAGATAATGGAACGGTTGAATTTCAATTTAAAGGTAATTTGTTCAGTTTTAAATAATATATCGTTTAAATTGAATTTAAAAATAGCCTTCCGAGGCACAGTCTCGGAATTTGACGAAACCAGTTCCATTGGATCCGTAATAGTTAGTTATTATCGGATTTTAAATTCCGTAGCCATCGGAGTTGTCGTTTGACCCTGGCAGCTCAAAACGCTTAGATTTATTTTAATCGATTTAATTTAATATCAATCGTTTAATTCCGTAACTCGCACATATGTACAAATTAGCCTCCAAAACACGTTCCTTTGTGTTCGGGACGCGGATAAAACCTTATAAACGTCTGTCGGCATGTTTGATATGGGGTTTGGATTTTCGTGTTATGTAACACGATATATTTTATATTTAATTATATAAAATCAGCGTACTTAGGAAGCTATTCCTAATGCTATTTTTACGTTTCCATTGCCCTCTCTATTCTCAAATGAAATCAGATCGTTCTCAAAAAAAAAATGGCCGAGCCTTCGAAACGAACAAAAATAAAATGAAATTAGTAAATGACTTCATGGGTCGATCGAGCTGAGAAGGAGCTAGAGTATTGCTCTAGGGCAATCGCGAATGGCTCACGATGTGGCGAAGCGGAGTTGGAATCGCTCGATTCAGGTGAAGGTCTCTACATCTCGACGTCGTGGGAATTGGTATGTTCGAAATCGCGTATGCGATAGAGGAGCTGGGTCGAGTCAGCGACTGTGAGTGAGGGAGCACGCATGAGGCTAGCCGTGGAAGGGTCACGGTGGAGGAGATCGCGTGGATCTAGGGTTGGAGGCCGCAACTTCATAGGGGGACCGGGACAAGCACCGTGCTTTGGCGAGTTGAGATCGATTGTGAGGCAGTAAGGTAGATTATTTCTTGTTAATTTTAATTTGTATTCTGAAAAAAAAAGGTGCAATCTTTCTATTTATTTACAGAAAAAAAAATATATATAATACATATGTATAGGAAATAGAGAATTTGTTTCAGAGAAATTTTTATACATATGTATAAATCTGAAGATAGATATGTAGCAGTCAAATATAAACATCTCTACTTTAGTTTATCCATGTATATAGATTAGTAATAAAAAGAATATGCATTTTCAAGAATATAAAGAAAATTCATTAGTTAGAATTAAATTATAAGTTAATCAAATTTAATGGGGATTGATAGTTCAATTCGTTTCGAATATTAATAACCTGTATAAATATTTATACAAGGTTAAAACGTGGATAAACTAAGTTGAGAATAAAGTGGATTGCAAGTTCAGGATGCAAAAGGTGAGTAGATCTTCCTCTGTTTTGATTTTTATGTGAATTTAAATGGTTAGATTTAAATAATCGGCTAAATGGTTGAATTGAATTGTTGTGCACTGATGTCCTGGTGACTTGGTTTTGGATGGTTTTTGAGTTAACTGTTGCTTGATTCGAAGTATTCGAGGTTTAAATTGTTTAAAACTGAAATCATAAATAAGAATTGTTCCATTTTAATGTTAATAGGGATTTAATGATTGGTGATTCTTTTAATTAGTGGGGTAATTAAAATGGATGATAAATTAATTCTAATTAATTAATGATTTGGGTTAGTTAATTTAGTAATGAATGGATTGAATAAACGAATTAAGTTTTAAGTTGATTAATTAAGTGTAAGTGATTCAGAATAATAATTGAATGGTGTGACAAGTAATTTCCTGATGTAATTAATGAAATATAATTACTTTGCGGAAGAAATCAAGAGATTAAATAAGATAATTAATTAAGGAGTAAGTAAATTAGTTAATGAAGTAAATGAAAGATAGTTAAATGCAGGTCGAGATTGATTGAGAATGATTACTATCATGATTTAATTAACGAAAATTAATTTGGATTAGGATAAATGGAAATAAAAATTGGAATTCATAAATTATATAATTAAGAATGTAATTTAAGATGAATTAATCAATAATAAGTAACTCTTATGAGGAGTTAATTAATGTAAGTAATCTAGGATTAATATAATTAATTTATTTAATTAGTTATGAGGTAATCAAAGATTTATTATCGATTTTGGTTAAGAAGAATTAATATTGTGTTAATATATTAAAGACAATCACTTGATTGTAATTGGAAGACAATTAATCCCGGATGAGTAATTAAGCTGAATAAATGTGGGTTGATTAATTAATTGATTTGGAATTAATTAATATTGAATGAAGGAACCAAAGTGAATGTGGTTAGAAATTCAATTAGAATAAATTGAATTGGTTTGCATGTGATTAAATTTTGCTTATGAATGATTGAATGGTGTTGGATATTTTGAATGAGTAGACATCTCTAATATGAAATGTTGTGTATTTCATTTTGATAATTTGGGTTAGGATGAGACGAGTCTCGAAGAGGCCGGGATCGGGTATTAGGAAATACCCGAAACCACATCTAATATTTTATAGCTTGATATGTGAAATCCATATGCTAGAGTGAAGCGTTTTAAAGGAAATTGGGCTATTTAAATTTAAACCTTGGTACTTAGTAAATGGATGTATGGAATAAAAGATGTCTATAATTAATAGTAGTTGTATGATGAATCGAGTTACCCGGGTTTTTATATAAGTTGATTGCTTTGGTATTCCATGTCAGTTGAGATTTCTCACGCTGGTTTCCAGCCTGACCCGGGTGTTACTTTGGTGTAATGCTCGGGTCAGACCGAGTATTACAGATTTTCAGGTTAGGACGTTAAGGAGCTCAGGAGGCGAGCTGGTGGCAATATCGTATGGGATATATACGCTGTATTTATATTATTGTTTATCTGAGTCATGATAATCCTTAATATTCAGTGACTGTATATTATGTGAAACTCTGATGTATATTAAATGTAATCGACAGTTATAATATTCATTTGTAAACTGTTATGATTTATTATTATTTTATCCGTTGCGTTTGTGAGATGTTTGGTGTTTCTGATCTTCTTCTTCTATCTCTTTCTTCTTTCCATAACTATCTGGAATTTTCGGCTTCGAAAATTTCGGGTCGTTACATGCCTTCTGCATGACTCCAGAAGCTTTTTCGTCTTGAGAGGTGCCTGAAAACCTCAAATCTCAAACTTCTCAAAATCGATTGAGTACTCGAGAGTTTAAGGGGAAAACATAAACTTCGAGTAAAACATAAAGCCTGGTATAAATAATAATATACCATCTCAAATCATTTAAATATCTAGTGAGACCACGCCACTTAGCAGATTGGGTTTCCCCTCACTAGTATATTAAAACCTTTATAAACCATTTTCTATGCTGCTACATCCACAATGGTTAATTCAATTCAAAATATTATAATGTGACGATATGCACAACACTTTAATCAATTCTGAATTAGCCATCCCCAATTCATTTTGACTATCTGTCATAAATATGGCTTTTATGATTACTATTAACCTAATAGTTTTCATGGGCTAACTAATAACTGGTTAAACTATTATGGACTCCCTATCAAATTATATAGTTTTCATGGGATTACTATGAACCTAATAGTAACTCCTATATCATTTCTTTTGTTCTAGATTTCAAGGGATGACTAGTAACTTATTGATTAGCAGTCAATATCTTTCTTTTACCCTAGCTTTCATGGGCTAACTAGGAACCTGTTGACTATCTGTCAATATTTCATTTTCTTTTCCAAATATAGTTTTCATGGGCTTACTATAAACCTGTCTAACTGACATCTTTAATTATACATATTTTCATGGGTAAACTATGAACCTATTGGCCCTTTCCAATATCTTTTCTCTTACACGGTTTTCATGGGCTTACTGTTAACCTATTGGCCCCTGCCAATATCTTTTATTTATTCACTACTAGGTCAACCCAATTGGTTATTCTAACTTTTTCCAAAGTACAGTTTTTGGATTCATTATAAAGTGAATATATACATATATAAAGAAGTAAACAATATACCAAGGTTTATTTCTTTAGCCGATTTAGACTTCTTCATAAGTTCCATTTCAAATGCTTTGTTTATTAATATGCCATGGTTTTGCTTTTAAATAAGATTGGGTTAATTGTTTTGAAAACTATACTTTCGAAACCTTTAAAATCTTGAAACCTTGCTTTCGATCTCACTTGATATCCTCCTTCGAAAGCATAAATCTATTTTCAAAACATTAGGCTTTTGACTTTAAAAACGCAATAAACTCCTTGTTTTGAAAATTTTGACTATAAATAGTGGTTACTTATTAATTATTAGAAGCATAGTTTCGAATCCATTGGAAGTATCTCTTCCTAAAGAATTGAAAGTCCCCCTTTCGACATCATTGGGTTTACCCTTTTAAATTATCATTTGGGTCAAAGCAAATATAAACGAAAGTATCTCTTTCGAAACCATTCTTTACTATATAAAAATACTGGGAAATTTATGATGACATCAAAATTATTTCTTTCGACAGAGTCCAAAGCTTACCTTTTAAAGTATTTAAGGGTAACTTTGAAACCCCTTTCGAAACCATTGCCTTTGAAACTCATAACCCTTTAGAAAGCATTTAGAAAGTGGCTTAATAGAGCTTTAAAACAAATAATACCTTTTGACGGTATTGATGACTTCAATACACTCAAAAGGTACAAGAATCGGCAGCAGGGCTTCGACTAGGTCGAAATCCCTTCTTTCGAAAGCATTGATTTATAATTAAAGGAATACCTTCGAAACCCCATTTTCTTTTTAAATAAACATGGAAACCCCATAGAAAGCCATTATAAAACTTATTTTGAAAACATATGTATCAACTAAGTCGAAAGCATAGTAAAACAAAGACATGCGCTTATCTTTTCAAAACAAACTGAAGTAACGACCCCATCGGAAGCTATGCTTTCGACACCATACCTTTCGCCTTTCTTCAATCCATTATGTAACACCTAGATAAAACCCTACCTATTGAACTTAGCTCAATAAGGTTTCAACATGGTCGAAGGCGAAAGGTAAGGGGGCGAAAGGTACACTAAATAGAGTCGAAACCTGTTTTGCTAGGTTAAATACTAAATAAAGTAACTTATATAAACTAACCTTCCTACAAGTAAATTTGTTATTGGTTGCCTTTACTTTTCCCATGCTTTTCAAAACTAATTGCGTTTTTATTTTGGATAAGTATCAAACTCAAATTTTTGCAAATAAAACCTTCCTTTTTATTTATACGTAAATCATTTTGATCCTCTTCCCAAAGTAATATATTTTTATATATCAAACCACTTGAGAAAAGTTCCCAAAAATCCCAGAAATTTACTTTGATCATGTTTTCTGACATATCAAAATTTGAGACCCAAATTCTCAATATAATTTTTGAAATAATTTATTAAACCCAACATGCTATATTTTCATTTAAAAATTCATAATAATCTTTCCAAAGCTTGGAAAATTATCAAACTTAAAATCCAACTCTAAAATCATGTTTTACATAACATATATTTTTTCCATGGCATTTAAGTATCAATATAAAATGGTTTTGATCTAAACCGTATGAACCATTATTTAAACAGTCTTGTTTAAATATAAATGAACCATAATTCAAGCATATCATCATCAAATATCATCCATATGAATTTAAACTAAAATCCAAAACATGTCTTTAACAAATAGAGATGAAAATTGTCATTCACCTTAATTTTTGATAAGGAAATGGATTGAGATGACTTCGATTCCCTTTTTTACCTTTCTCTTCTTTTTCTTTGAATTTCCTCTTCTTATTTTCTTTTTAACGGCTGGTTCTATTCTTCTTTTACTTATGTTTTTGATTTTCTTTTCAAATGAAGTCAATAGGAAATGAAATGGTAAAAAGAGAAAATATATTTAAGGATAAGGAGTTAGGTAAAGCTTATTACCATTATACCCTTATGTAGATTAATTTACTTATAATCCATTCTCATGCCCATTTAATTTATTCCTTAAGCACGACCACTTAAATTTATTCAAATCTCAATCCCTTTATCGCTTAACATTTTCATTATTCTGTTTAATTTATCAAATTAAATATCCTGAATACTATTATTTAAAATTAGGGATGTTACAGGCTCCCCTCCTTAAAGAATTTCTTCATCGAAATTCAATAAGGACTAAATGCTAATCATTCAATCATCTATAACCACTCTAAACAACTATACTAGTCTATTTGACTAGCTATTATCTATATAAATCTAATATAGACATACCACTTAAAATAGATCAGGGTAAGTATCTCGAATCCTGTCTTTCATCTCCCAGGTACAGTCCTTCTCGTTGTCGCTCCGTTGAACTTTCACCAACTTGACTGTTTTAGAACTTAATCTTTTATTGTCTCTCGCTACAACCCGAACTGGTTGTCTTACAATTATCAAATTAGGCTCTACTACCATCTCATCCAATCCTGTTATAGGAATGGTAGTCTCTGGATCATGCACATACTTGTGAAGATGGGACACGTGAAATACATTATGGACACTTGCCATATTGCTCGGCAATTCTACTCTGAATGCGAGCTTTCCAATCCTTTCTATAATCTGTAATGGACCAACATATTTCGGTCCCAACTTCCCTGACTTTTCGAATCATATCACTCTCTTTATCGATGACACCTTAATAAAAACTCTATCTCCAACTGAGAACCCTAGGTCTTTACAACTTTTATTTGCTTAACTTTTCTATCTGGACTGAGAGTTCCTTCAACCAATCTTGGATCAACTCAATCTTCTCTGACACCTCTCTAACCATATTTGGACCTAAGACTAATCTATCTCCAGTCTCTAACCAACATGCGAGTGATTGCATGGCCTTCCATACAAAGCTTAAAAAAGCGCCATTCCTATACTAGTCTGAAAACTATTATTATTGGAAAACTCAATCAAATGCAGGCGATCTTCCCAAGATTCACCAAAGTCTAGTGTAAAAGCCCCCAATAAATCTTTGAGTACCTTATTGACTCTCTCATTCTGGCTATCCGTTTGTGGATGATATGTTGTACTCATCTTGAGCTTGGTACCTAATACTCTCTGTAGACTTCTCCAAAACTTGCTAGTGAATTATGCATCTCTATTACGGACTATGCCACTAGAAGTTCCATGTAGTCTAACTATGTTCTTCACGAAGGATTTCTCCAAAACAGGTGCCGTGCTTGTTGATTTGAGTGGAATGAAATAGACGCTCTTGGTCAATTTGTCCACTATGACCAATATGATTTCGTTTCCCTTGTTCGACCTTGGAAATCCATTAATAAAATCCATGGCTAAAGAATCTTATTTCCAAAGTAGAATCTCTAAAGGCCGAAGTAAACCACTCGGCTTCTGATGTTTGGCTTTCACTTGTTGACAGTTAGCACATTGTCTAACCCATAAGCCAACATCCCTCTTCATGCCTTCCCAATAAAAGCTTCTCTTCATATCAAGACACGTCTTGGTTCCTCTAGGATGAATCATAAACTTAGATCGATGAAACTCATTAGAACTTCTTTTCTCAAGTTCTCTACACTCGGAATACATAATCGTCCTTTCTTCCTCAACCATCCTTTTTGATCACTTCCAAAATCTTTAAGATCATCGATCTCGGTTCCCACCATGATTCTTCTAATTTTTTTGGATATCTCTGGATCCTCTTTCTGTTTAGAAGCTATCCTTCCAATTAGCACTGATCAAACTTCTAAGCATGCCAACATAGTATCACTCTTACTAGAATCAGCAGTCGATCTCGACTTTAAACTAAATGTAGCCAAAACTTCTAAATCCTTCCATTCTGCCAACATAGCTAACACTATATTCTGATGTTTCCTGTTAAGGGCATCCGCTACCTTATTCCCTTTTCTAGGAGCATATTCTATTCCAAAATCATAAGCAGCCAAAATTCCAACCACCTCCGTTGTCGCATATTCAACTCTTTCTAAGAGAATAAATATCTTAAGGACTTATATATCAGTGTATAGCTCAAATATCTCCCTTAAGAGATAATGTCTACAAATCTTTAATGCGAAGATCACCACAGCCAACTCGAAATCATGAGTAGGATATCATACTTCATGTGGTCTAAGCCGCCGAGAAGCGTAGGCAACGACTTTACCATTCTACAACAATATAGTTACCAATCCTACTCCACATGCATCAGTGTATTCCACCAACCCTTGGTTTCCATCTAGAATAACTAACATTGGCGCGTTGGTCAACAAATATTTTAACTTAAGGACCCCTTCCTCGCATTTGTCGGACCAAATGAACTTCACATCCATCCCGGTCAACTAAGTCAAAGGTGCTGCTATCCACGAAAAGTCTTTGATAAATATCCGATAATAGCCAGCAAGTTCGAGAAAACTTCTGATCATGATTACAGTCTCTGGTCTCTTACAATTATTGACAGCTTCGATCTTAACTGGTTCTACTGCCCAACCTTCCTTTGAAACTACATGATTAAGAAACTTGACCTCCTTCTTCCAGAACTGACATTTAGAAAACTTCGCCTTTAGCTAACGCTGCCTTAGCATCTCAAGCACCATTCTTAGATGATTCTCATGCTCTCTCTCATCTTTCAATTACATCAAAATGTCATCTATGAATACTAACACGAACCTGTCCAAGTGCTCTTGGAAAACCTGATTTATCAAGTCTATGAAGAAAGCAGGTGCATTCTTCAATCCAAGTGGAATCACTAACCACTCATATAAACCATACCTAGTCTAAAATGCTATCAAAGGAATGTTGTCCTCTTCCACTCTCAACTGATGGAACCTCGTCGCCAAATACAATCGGAAAAACACTTTGGCTCCACTCAACTGATCAAATAGATCATCAACTCGTGGAAAAGGATAACTATTCTTGATCGTCCTTTCATTCAGCTTGCGATAGTCGATGCACATCCTCAATGACTCATTTAACTTCTTTACAAAAACCGCGACCGCTCCCAAAGGCGAACTTCTTGGTCTAATAAAATTTCTTCCTACTAGATCCACTAGTTGCACCTTCAATTCTTGCATCTCAGTTGGTATCATTCTGTTAGGTAGTCTACTGACAGGTTCAACTCCTAGTACAAGATCTATCCTAAATTCAATAGCATGTTTCAATGATAGTCCTGTAATCGGCTCAAATATATCTGCAAACTCTCTTGCAGCTCGAACCTGACTTAGCTCCTTCGCTGTTTCTAAAGTACTTAACACAACGCAAACACTTTGCTCGGAATTCTCTACTGAGAAAATGATCCGGTTATGACTATCTAGGTGCTTTACTGAATTTTCCTTTGATATCCTAGCCGTATATCTACCCAACCAATCAATACCCAAAATGATCCCCAAGTCTACGAAATCATAGGCATACAAACTGCGTGCAAACTATGACCTAACAAATCAAGTTCTAATTAGTCACATCTCATCCCTAGACTTGCATACTCTCCTATTAGATTCGCAACACTTATGGAAGAAACATGGTAAGTGGGTTCTAAGCATAACTTATTAACCAAATTTTGAGATATAAATAAATGTGATGCACCGGTATCAATTAGTATCCTAACTGGAATACTTTGAACAAAAAATTTACCTTTCATCACAGTCTTTCCCTTATATGTTGTAGTTGATTTGGAAGAAGACAGTGGTCCGATAGCAAAAACCTCCCTTTTTCTACCCTAACTGGCTCTGGACACCAATTCTTGTAATGCCCAACTTGATCGCAGTTGTAACACTTAATATGCTACTTATCTGCAGCCATCTTCAGCACCTTGCCCAACTGCCACTCATTTGCAAAATAACCTTTCTTATCACATTTGTAGCAAACTAAATCAACTTTTGACTTCTTGGCTGAATCTCCTTTCCGGACTCCTTTCTTTCTGAAGAACTTTCTCTTCTTTCCCTGATAACTCTAGGACAATAGGATTCTCTCTGGCAAAAATAACAAGCATCTCTTCATAGAGAATGGCCATCTCCTCCACCACATTACAGGGATACAGATATGAGTCAGGGTCTCCCTAGCAAGCTCAGGCCTCAGTCCTCAAATGAACCTTTCATTCCTTCTAATGTCGGTGCTTATAATAGCGTATCCATATCGAGATAGCTTATCAATCTATTTTCATATTCGACAACTGATATGTCCCCTTGAACCAAATCCATTAATTTTCGTATCAATGCTTACTTGGAAACTTCAGAAATAAACCTTTGTTTGAATCTCCTTCGAAAATCAACCCAAGTTAACTCTTCCTCCGGAACTCTGACAGTCACACCATTCCACCAGTGAAGTGCTGACCCTTGCAACTGTCTGGTGGCCAACCTTCTCTTCTGCGCATCTTCTAAACCCAAATTAGAGAAAATCCTTTCACAATGCAACTGCCAATTTTCCACTTCTATAACATCTTTCATTCCCATAAATGGCTTTCCACCCAAATTGTGTAGTCTCAGTTTAGCTTGGCATAATTATTCCTAACGGGAATCACAGGATTTGCTCCTCCAATATTTCTAGCCGCTCTGAAACTTCCTTCTTGCATCAAATTAGCAAGGAACTAATACATCACTCCCGTATCTATTAGCGTATTCCCAACACACACATTGGCTTTCGCATTTTGATTAGCGTTAGCTTGTCAACCTTAGTTCCTACGGGTGTTAGGTCGAGCATTTCCATCAGTTATGTGCTTCCTCCACCTAGATTTCCTCTTCTGTTTCCTGCTTCCATATCTTCTTTCTCTTAAATATGTATACGAGCCTTAGTAAGATACAGAAGAACAGTCTAAGAGAGAGGGGATTACACACCTATATTTATATACTTATATATATATATATCAAATACAAGTACATTACAATCGCATTAACCCAAACCCCGATCAGGTTTCTGATTCATTGTATTATGATTTGAAAATATTTTAGGTTTGAATTGCTTAAGTTTTCATAAACCTATGCTCTGATACCAACTTGTAACATCTCTTACTTGGAGGCCAAAACTAACGGCTATGGATGCTGCAGTCATCCATAGTTATTAATCCTCGATGACCAAATACGGTAATGTTAGATAAATTGATATACCAGAAACACATGGATTTGGAAAAAGTTTAAAATTTCAAATCCATTCCAAACTCATTTTAACATTCATTACATAATCCCACAGCGTTAACCTCGTTCAGAAAATATAATTATTACTATATACCCCAAGAGCAGCATATGAAGATGCCCGCTTAGTGGTTAGAGTATATAGCAGGAAATAAACCACTTTTCCTTAACAAAATAACATAGCGGAATCACATGAGAAAGAAATTAAATAACTATATGCCTTCTGCACAAATCCGAAAGTTTTTTGTCTTAAGAAGTACCTATAAACCTCAAATCTCAAACTACCCAAAATCAATTAAGTACCCAAGATTTTAAGGGGAAAACATAAACTTAGAGTCAGACACAAAGCCTGGTATGAATAATAATATACCATCTCAAATCATTTTGATATCTAGGGAGACCACGCAGCTTAGCAGAACGGGTTTCCTCTCACTAGTATCTTAAAATCTTTATAAACCATTTTATGTGGCCTGCATTCACAATGGTAAATTCAATTCAAAACATTATTATGTGATGATATGCAAAACAATTGAATCAATTTTGGATTACCCATCCCCAATTCATTTTGACTATCTGTCATAATTATGGTTTCTAGGATTACTATTAACCGATAGTTTTCATGGGCTAATTAATAACCGGTCAAACTTTTAAGGACTCCCTGTCTAATTATATAGTTTCTTGGGATTACTATGAACCTATTGGTAACTCCAATATCATTTCTTTTATCCTACTTTTCATGGGATGACTAGGAACCTACTGACTAGCAGTTAATATCTTTCTTTTACTCTAGTTTTCATGGGCTGACTAGGAACCTATTGACTATATCTCAATATTTCATTTTCTGATCCAGATATAGTTTTCATGGGCTTACTATAAATCAGCCCAACTGACATCTTCAATTGTACATAGTTTTCATGGACTATTTGTGAACCTATTGGCCCCTGCCTATATATTTTACCATACACAGTTTTCATGGGCTTACTATTAACCTACTGGCTCCTGCCAATATCTTTTATTTATTCACTACTAGGTTAACCTAACTGGTTATTCTTCCTTTTTCCAAAGTATAGTTTTCGGATTTATTATAAAATGAATACACACATATATGAAGAAGCAAACAATATAACCTGATTAATTTCTATAACCTATTTAGACTTCGTCATAAGTTCCATTTCGAAACGCTTTGTTTATTTAATATGCCATGGCTTTGCTTTTAAATAAGATTGGTTTAATTTTTTTGAAAACTATAGTTTCGAAACCTTTAAAATCTTCGAAACTATGCTTTCGACCTCATTAGATAGCCTCCTTCGAAAGCATATATCTCTTTTCAAAACATTAGGCTTCTGCCTTTAAAACACTTAAAATCCTTCTTTCAAAACCTTTCAACTATAGTAAGGCGTTGCTTATTAATTATTAGAAGCATAGCTTCGAAACCATTGGAAGTATCTCTTCCTAAAGCATTGATAAGTCCCCCTTTCGACATCATTGAGTTTACCTTTTTAAATATCATTTGGGTCAAAGAATTTAGAAACCATTGCCTTTGAAACCCATAACCCTTTCGAAATCATTTAGAAAGTGGCTTAATATAACTTTAAAACAAATAATATCTTTGGACAGAATTGATGGCTTCAATACACTCGAGAGGTACAAGAATCAGTGGCAAGGCTTCGACTAGGTCGGAACCCCTTCTTTCGAAAGCTTTGATTTATAATTAAAGGAACACCATTGAGAACCCTTTTTCTTTTAAAACAAAATGAAAACCCCATCAAAAGCCATTATAAAGGTTATTTTAAAAACATACATATCGACTAAGTCGAAAGCTTAGTAAAACAAAGGCAGGCGCTTATCTTTTCAAAACAAACCGAGGTAACAACTCCATCGGAAGCCATGCTTTCGGCACCATACCTTTCACCTTTCACCAATCCACTACGTATCACATAGTTGATACCCTGGGTATTGAATTTAGCTTAATAGGGTTTCGACATAGTCAAAGGTTTAAAAGGTAAGGGGCGAAAAGTACTCTGAATAGAGTCGAAACCTATTTTTATAGGTTCAATACTAAATTAAGTAACTTATATAAACTAGCCTGCCTACATGTAAATTTATTATTGGTTGTCTTTACTTTTCCTGTTCTTTTCACAACTAACCGCCATTTTATCTTGGATAAGTATCAAACTTAAACTTTTGCTGTAACAACCCTGTATTTTGTGATTATTTTAATTTTATATTTTTATTATTTAACTGGAATTCCTGACTTAAAAACTTTATTTTATTTATTAATATGGATAAATTTTTTCATTTCAAATATAAATTTTGAATTTGTGTGAGTTATAATTCTAAACCTGAATAAATGGAATATTTCCAAAAAAGTGGATTCTGGTCAAAATGGTCAAACTTTGACTTTTAAATTTAAAATTTAAATATTTGAATTTTTGAATTTTATATTTTATTATTAAAATAGATTTAATTTTAAGAATACTGCCTTTTCTTTCGTGGAAATTGGATTAATATTGTGAAAGTTATGCTTTTTACAATATTGTGTGTAAATTGTTTTATATAACAAATTTGTTTATTTTAATTTATATAAATAATATCTTTGTTTGTAAAATCACATTATAATTTGTGTTACATGATATGTTATGCATATATTTTATTTTTAAAACATTATTAAAGTATAATTATAATTTTCAAATGTTGATTGTATATTGTTTTCAATCTTTAATTCTAGTTTCCATTAAATAAAGTATTTTCTTTATTTATTTCCTACTTTTCCTAAAAAATATATTTATTCTTCATAATATTTATATCTACCTTAATTTTCTATTTTAATTATTTATACATTCATTTAGTAATTAAATGGATAAGTATTTAGATCCTTATTTATTTCTTGGAAAGAAATTTCAAATATATATATATATATATATATATATATATATATATATATATATACACACACACGTTATTATTTTAAAAGGCATACCTTTAAATGTATTTAATCGAACGTTATTTGTCTGTGATAGCTTCTTGTATACACCTTTCTTTAATATATAGGAAACACATAAATTAAAGATACGTTACCTATTTTTAATTAAAGGCATACTTTACGTTTTGATTTATTACCTCTTTATCTTTCCATCCATTGATTTCATACCATAACTTCTCCATATTTGTTGCCATTTAATCCCTTAACCCTAGCCACCTCCATCATATTTCAGATGGAAACATCACTTTCTCACTTCACAATACACGCATGTTCAAATTTGAAGAAAACTTTGGGTAATGTCTCTTCTTCTTTTTCCACTTTTTCTTCTTTGTTTTGCCTTGTTTTTCACTTGAATTTGCCTTGATCTTCACCTATGTTGCTCGGCCCATACTCCTACCATCTCCTCCACTAACCACCACCACTTCCTTCCCCATATAATCCACGGCCTGACATCATTCTCCTCTACCTGAAAGTTCCTTGATCATCCCTTGCACAAAACTCCACAAAAACAATGCCAAACTCCTTGAATTTATACCTAGCCAAGCCTATATTCACATCCACTTCATTTCCTTGCCACGGCCACCTCCTTAGCCTCCATCACCAGCAAGCACCACACCTGAACACCACTACTAACATCTGACCTGACCTGAATTAGCCCCTCGCCAAGCCCAAATGTGCTAAGGCCGAGCCCAAAATGATGAACAAACTACCTCCCTTTTGCTTGCCTTTGTACCTTCCTCATGTTGTAACCTCCAAACCCTTTGCCTTCTTGACCAAGCCTTGTTATTTTAAGATCCAAACCTGACTATTACCACCTAAACACATCCAAGGCCGAACCAATATAGCCTTGTGGTCGAGCCTATGTGGGTAAAGGTCAAGCAAATTTGATGGGAAAGCTTGGCGATGTCTCTTGTTATTTCTATTTCCATTTTGTTTCAATAGATTTTTAGTATTGTAAAAATATTTATATATGGTTTGCTTAATTGTTGAATATAAGATTTATATCCTGGCTCTCTCTCCACTCAAATCAAGTCGTGCTATCGTGCTTTTTGGATCTTTATTCGTGTGTGTTTGATTTGTGAATTTCAGCTTTAAAAAGGTGAGTTTTCACTCATGACATTTATACTTATATAGTTAGTGAAGTGACAACAAGTGAATGTAGAATTGTCATATCATGTTATACCCGCCTGTGATGTTAATTATATGATGTTAAACCCTGTTATAAACTTGTTTCATCATCTGTTATGTTTTATTCTGTTATACTGTGTATTTATTTCTGTTTCTCACACTTCAAGTTCCCTGTAAAATAGAATCACTATGGGTTGAAATGATACATACCCGAACGGACTTTAGAATAGGGAACAATCATTACGGGCTGAAATGATCGGCCTGGGTGATTTTTATTTATTTATATTTGTCTTGGGATTACGGGTTTGAAATAATTAAAACCCGAAAATTTTACTGATTTCGGATATAAATGATAATTTCTGTATCACTTGATTTAGGTGTGAAATATTATCCGGACCGATGCTTGATTTCAAAATATGATTTTTTATAAATTTCATGTATTGTCAATGAAAATAAAATATGAACTCTGACTTATATTGGATTTTAAATGGCTAAGCAGTGATTTTCTAAAAGGTTAAATGGTATAAGTTAATAGATGGTTTGAGTTGTAGTGTGAAAGTTTGATTTAACTTAATAATGGAAATTTAAATAAAAATTGAATTATAAGCTTAACTTGGTAATTAATATAATTGATGTATGAATTGGATAAATATAAAGTGAAAGAAAATATCAAGTTATTTGCTAAGCGACTTATAGTGTATTTTGAATTTATGTAATTTGTTTAAAATATTAAAAAAATGGATGGTTAAAAGTGTAATTTGAAATATAACTTGACTTGGAAATATGAAGTTTGGTTTAAAAATAAAAGTTAAGTTAAGAAAATAAAATGGAAATTTAATTTAATTTATGAAATGGTAAATTAAGTTAATGTGTAAAGTAAATGAAAGTTGGAAAAATTGTATATCGACCTTAATAAGTGATACATTGAGATTTTTGAATTAATGTATAAAATTTTACGTTATAAAAATCATAAGTTAAAGGGTATTCAAATGAACATTTTTTGAAGTGAAAAAAATATGATTTTTATAAGTTAAAATGGTTAAAAATTAAAGTTTAATTGTTTTTGAAATTTTATTACAATCTGGAAATTTATTTAATAGCACTTCAGAAATGCTATGGTTTTTGAAAATGAACTAAAACTGAACTATTACAGCAGTTTTTAAATGTTGTCTTTACTAAATTGAATTGTTTTCATTATAACTTACCGTAGCATTTTCTAAGTGTGGCGAAAGCTAAAATTTCAATATTTGAAGTGTTTAACTGAATAAATGAACTCAGAAAATGCTAAATTTTTGGGAATTGAATATTTGATTTTGAAGGAATAATGACTTCACTTTTTAATGGTTTAAATGAATGATTTTAATTTCGAATTATAAATCATTTTTAAATTTAAAACCATGGGTACACTGCTTTGTGTGTCATGTGATTTCCTTGTGATTCCCTATTTGTATTTCTTTGATTTTGGAGCATTCCATAACTCCACTTTTAATTACCTCTATAAAGATCGATGATTCCGTAAATTTTTGAATGATTTGTAAAAGGGTGAAACTCCTTTACAATTGGCATTGATTCACCAGATCTGTGTCCTCGGTTACGATGCTATCTATCTACTGCTGTACGTGGATTCTATCTTTGCCATTCAAATGTCGATTTGCCTTAGATTTCCGCATTGATTATATTCCTAAAGTCACGGTTGACCCGGTTAAGGTCACCGTGATTTATATAGTTTTATCGTCTCCTATTTGGTAATTATCTCATCTTCGTTTGAGCTTATTTTCAAATTAGAATTCTATTTGATTTGAGTTCCTCTAAATTTGAATCTCTGTTTGTTTTGAAATCCATTCTTAAATCATTCCTTGGAAAAATTTGTGTTCGGTTGTATTTTGAAATTGTGTATACAATGAAATTATTATTTTTATAAGGATGACCACATTTTTATATAAAAGTGAAATGTTTTCGATAAGGATTATATATCTTTTAAAAACGAGAGTCTGAAATTTGAAAGGATTTGAAAATTTGAAAATTTATAAGGAATTCGATTATATAAAAGGATTTATAACTGAATGGTTTTGAAATTGAATTTCGAGGAATTGAACTTCGATATTTTGAAATTTGGTTTTAAGATTTCAAAACTATATAATAATAATAAGATTTAAAAGTAATTTTCGCATAAGAAATGTTTCAAAAGAGTTCAATGAATTCCAATGATTTAGAAGAAATTTCAATGAAGTTTTCAAGAAAATAGAAGTCCAGAACTTACTTTTGTCGTTGGAAAATAATTTCGGTGATGAGTGTACGCATCATCGACATTGATTTTCGAGTTTCAGAGTGGGGGAGAGGCCACTCTAGTAGCTTTGCTATGCGAATGATTTTGTGAAACCAATTTTGATTTCAAATTCCAAAGTATGATTTTATTTTCGAAAGATGTATGTATCTATATTTGAAATGATTTGAAGTGAGCCCGGTGTTCAATCCTCGAGTTTCGGATTTGATTTAGTATAACTCTATTTATAAAAATTGATTTACTGATTTGTTGCTGATTTCCAACTCTTGGATTTGAAATTTGATTTCACCGACTATTTTGAAGGTTCGAACACTTCCAAATCGAGGTTTAATTTTCAAAGCGAAGAAATTTCGAAGAGTATAAAATATTTGATAAAGTATATAAGTTTAGTTTGTATGTTTAAAGTATGAAGAGTATGACTTAAATGAATTTGAAATTTTTGTTAAGTAAATAATTTGAAAAAGGTAAACTGGATCTTTTGAACTGAAATAAATAGTTTAAAGGTTTCAAAGGGATAGTTATAAATTTGGAAACCATTTTGGGTATAATTGATTTTGATAAATATTTGGTTTGAAAATAGATTGGAATGTAAAACCCAGTATTTATACGATGATTTTGGAAATGAATTTATTTGACTTAAATTATGTTAATATGGAAACTTGGGTTATTTTCTAAACCAATTATTTTTGGAAACTTTGAAATTGAAGATGTTTAATTTGGAAGAAATAACTTGGTGAAATCGTATATGATTCTGAAACTGAATTGATATTGAAATAATTTGAAATTGAGAACCTTGTATTATCAAGTACTTGATTTGGAAGTTATCGAACTTATATAAAATGGATTTGTATAAGTATGATGTTGATTTGAAAACTATTGATTTGAAAGATACTCAATTTGGAAAGAGAAATCTTATATAATCGAAGCCTATATAAGTGTGATTTGATATACTATTGATTTGGAAAGTATTCGATTTGAAAATGAAATCCTATATAATGGACTTTATAATAAGTATGATACGTGAAAGTGATTTGAAAAGGTACTATACGATACATATTTTCGAAGTAAAGATATGGAAAGTGCCTTCTGCTTAATATCCGCTCTGTGGCCACATTGTGGATTCATTCTATCGATATTATTCTCTTTGATTTTTGGTTTTCTGGATGTGATACTCGAGTGTCCCACCGTGGCATAACCCATGGTTTTTTTAGCACGACTACATAGTGCAATTCACCTGGCTGAGATAGTCTAGGGATACGAATTGTTTCTTGGGGGATCCAAGCGTAATCATTGTGTATCATGTGAACTATGTAGGTCGCATTAATAGCGAAATCCATCTGACTAAGAAGGCCAAGGGGTACGGATTGTTTCCTGGAGGATCCCGGCGTAATCATTGTGTATCCTACGGTCCACTAGTCATCATGGCGTAACTCGTGGGGCTGAGAAAGCTTACGGATATAGATTGTTTCCTGGAGGATTCAGGCGTAACCATTGTGTATCTGCGAACCATGGTTAGACAAAGGTTTTGGTTTGGTTACTTTGTTTGAATTGTACTTTACATATCTGTTTTTAAAAGTTTTTCCAGTATTTTCACTGGATGTTGAAACAAGTCTACTAAGTACTTGGAGAATCTAGCTTTGCACCTGACCAACGCACTGCCAGAGTCTGCAGGAACGAGGATAAACTTGTTAAGACATCGAGTTATAAAAGTATTTTTATAAAATATTATATAAAGGATATTTTGATCATTTATTTTACCCTTCCAAATAATTGAAATTTATATAGCTTTAGAATAATGGTTCATCCTTGTCTTTCAACCTGTTTTTTCCCTTCTAGCTATTCCTGTTCTCTACCTTGTTAAACTTACCTATAACAACAGTTATCGGGTATAATTTCAATCTTCTTGTCACCTTTTCCTAATCCTGTTTCATTCTATCTTTTCTGTGTTTTCCGTACCTCATTCCTTTTCGAGGACGAAAAGATTTAAGTGGGGGAGAGTGTAACAACCCTGTATTTTGTGATTATTTTAATTTTATATTTTAACTGGAATTCCTGATTTAAAAACTTTATTTAATTTATTAAAATGGATAAATTTTGTTATTTTAAATATAAATTTAGAATTTGTGAGAATTATAATTCTAAACCTGAATAAATGGAATATTTCCAAAAAAGTGGATTCTGGTCAAAATGGTCAAACTTTGACTTTTAAAATTAAAATTTAAATATTTGAATATTGAATTTTATCTTTTATTATGAAAATAGATTTAATTTTAAGAATATTGCTTTTCGTTTCGTGGAAATCAGATTAATATTGTGAAAGTTATGCTTTTTACAATATTGTGTGTAAATAGTTTTATTCAACAAATTTGGTTATTTTAATTTATATAAATAATTTTTTTTTGGTAAAATCACATTCTAATTTATGTAACATGATATGTTATGCATATATTTTATTTTTAAAACATTTTTAAAGTGTAGGTATAATTTTCAAATGTTGATTGTATATTGTTTTCAATCTTTAATTCTAGTTTCCATTAAATAAAGTATTTTCTTTATTTATTTCCTACTTTTCCTAAAAATATTTATTTATTCTTCATAATATTTATCTCTACTTTTTTTTTCTATTTTAATTACTTATACATTCATTTAATAATTAAATGGATAAGTATTTTGATCCCCATTTATTTCTTGGAAAGAAATTTAAAATATATATACGTTATTGTTTTAAAAGGCATACCTTTAAATGTATTTAATTGAACGTTATTTGTTTGTGATAGCTTCTTGTATACACCTTTCTTTAATATATAGGAAACACATAAATTAAAGATACGCTACCTATTTTTAATTAAAGGCATACGTTACGTTTTGATTTATTACCTCTTTATCTTTCCATCCATTGATTTCATACCATAACTCCTCCATATTTGTTGCCATTTATTCCCTCAACCCTAGCCGCCTCCATCATATTTCACATGAAAACATCACTTTCTCACATCACAATACACACATGTTCAGATCTGAAGAAAAGCTTTGGGTAATGTCTCTTCTTCTTTTTCCATTTTTTCTTCTTTGTTTTGCCTTGTTTTTCACTTGAATTTGCCTTGATCTTCACCTATGTTGCTCGGCCCATACTCCTACCATCTCCTCCACCGACCACCACCACTTCCTTTCCCATATAACCCATGGACTGGCATCATTGTCCTCTGACCTGAAAGTGCCTTGATCATCCCTTGCATAAAACTCCACAAAAACAATGCCAAACTCCTTGAATTTATACTTAGCTAAGCCTATATTCACATCCACTTCATTTCCTTGCCACGCCCACCTCCTTAGCCTCCACCATGAACAAGCACCATACCTGAACACCACTACAAACATCTGACCAGACCTGAATTAGCCCTTGGCCAAGCCCAAATGTGCCAAGGCCGTGCCCAAAATGATGAACAAACCACCTCCCTTTTGCTTGCCTTTTTACCTTCTTCATGTTGTAACCTCCAAAACCTTTGCCTTCTTGACTAAGCCTTGTTATTTTCAGATCCAACCTGACCATTACCACCTGAAAACATCCAAGGCCGAACCAACATAGCCTTGTGGTCGAGCCTATGCGGGTAAAGGTCAAGCAAATTTGATGGGAAAGCTTGCGATGTCTCTTGTTATTTCTATTTCCAATTTGTTTCAATAGATTTTTGGTATTGTAAAAATATTTATATATGGTTTGTTTCATTATTGAATACAAGATTTATATCTTGGCTCTCTCTCCATTCAAATCAAGTCGTGCTATCGTGCTTTCTGGATCTTTGTTCGTGTGTGTTATATTTGGGAATTCCAGCTTTAAAAAGGTGAGTTTTTACTCATGACATTTATACTTACACAATTAGTGAAGTGACAACAAGTGAATGTGTAGAATTGTTATATCATGTTAAACCTGCCTGTGATGTTAATTATATGATGTTAAACCCTGTTATAAACTTGTCTCATCGTCTGTTATGTTTTATTCTGTTATACTGCGTATTTATTTCTGTTTCTCACACTTCAAGTTCCCTGTAGAATAGAATCACTATGGGTTGAAATGATACATACCCGAACGGACTTTAGAATAGGAAAAGATCATTACGGGCTGAAATGATAGACCTGGGTGATTTTTATTTATTTATATTTGACTTGGGATTGCGGGTTTGAAATAATCAAAACCCGAAAATTTTACCGATTCGGATATAAATGATAATTTCCGTATCACTTGATTTAGGTGTGAAATATTATCCGGACCGATGGTTGATTTCAAAATATGATTTCTTATAATTTCATGTATTGTAAATGAAAAAAATATGAACTCTGACTTATATTGGATTTTAAATGGTTAAGCAGTGATTTTCTAAAAGGTTAAATGGTATAAGTTAATAGATGGTTTGAGTTGTAGTGTGAAAGTTTGATTTAACTTAATAAAGGGAGTATAAATAAAAATGGAATTATAAGCTTAACTTGGTATTGAATATAATTGATATATAAATTGGATAAATATAAAGTAAAATAAAATATCAAGTTATTTGTTAAGCAACTTACAGTGTATTTTGAATTTATGTAATTAGTTTAAAATGTTAAAAAAATGGATGGTTAAAAGTGTAATTTGAAATATAACTTGAATTGGAAATGTGAAGTTTGGTTTAAAAATAAAAGTTAAGTTAAGAAAATAAAATGGAATTTTAATTTAATTGAAATGGTAAATTAAATTAATATGTAAAGTAAATGAAAGTTGGGAAAATTGTATATTGACCTAAATAAGTGAAATGTTGAGATTTTTGAATTAATGTATAAAATTTTACTTTATAAAAATCATAAGTTAAAGGGTATTCAAATGAACATTTTTTGAAATGGAAAAAAATATGATTTTTATAAGTTAAAATGGTTAAAATTTGAAGATTAATTGTTTCTGAAATTTTATTATAATCTGGAAATTTATTTAGTAGCATTTTAGAAATGCTATCGTTTCTAAAAATAAACTAAAATTGAACCATTACAACAGTTTTTAAATGTTGTCTTTACTGAATTGAATTTTTTTCAATTATAACTTACCGTAACATTTTCTAAGTGAGGCGAAAGCTGAAATTTCAATATTTGAAGTGTTTAACTGAATAAATGAACTCAGAAAAGGCTAAATTTTTGGGAATTGAATATTTGATTTTGAAGGAATAATGACTTCGATTTTTAATGGTTCAAACGAATGATTTTAATTCGAAATTATAAATCATTTTGAAATTTATAACCATGGGTACACTGCTTTGTGTGTCATGTGATTTCCTTGTGATTGTTTGATGCACACCTTTGATTTTAAGAGTGCGGCTAGAGGTGAGCGGTTACTGCAGCTCTACTGCTACCCTAGTCACAATAATACTATTCTTTGCATTATTTACTTTAAATATGGATATTTCTAGGATAGTATTTATTACTACTTAATTGATGGTTTGAATGATCCTTAAAGGATGGACAATCCCAAGCATCCTTTAAGTTATTGTGCATTGCTATTCCAGTTCACTTAAGTTGGCTTTCATTGCATAAGTATGTATGTCCTGACTCGAGTGTTTGTGTTTTACTTTATGCTCGGGTCAGCCTGAGAATCACAGCTTTGGATTCACCTTCTGGAGCTAGAGTTTTGCTGAAGCTTATCTGTCTATCTATTCGCCTACTTCTTCCATTTAGTTCCTATTCGGTATCTGTCTCGGTATTGTTGTTTATGTATCCTGACTTCTATTGTATCTATTTTACTATGAGATTTGTATATGTTTTGAGAGTATGTATATAGTAGCTTCATGAACTACTATGGTATTTTACTTCCACGACGAGTATTCTGATATTTCCGTGTCTATGATTCTGTGAATGATTTTATTTTCTCTAAATTTCTTAACAATCCACTGTTTTGAAGTATTCAAGTCTGACATGTGTGGATTATTGTTGATTTGAGTGGTCCAAAATAGTGGGTCATTACATTTGCAAATAAAAACTTCCTCTTTATTTATACGTAAGTCATTTTGATCCTCTTCTCGAAATAATTTATATTGTATATAAACCTCTTAAGAAAAACTCCCAAAAATCCTTGAAATTTACTTTGATCATGTTATCTAACATATCAAAATTTCAGACCCAAATTCTCAATATAATTTCTAAAATAATTTATTAAACCCAGCGTGCTATATTTTCATTCAAGAATTCATAATAATCTTTCTAAAGCTTGAAAAATTATCAAACGTAAAACCCAACTCTAAAATCATGATTTGCATAACATCTAATTTTTCCATGGCATTTTAACATCAATATAAAATGGTTTTGATCTAAAACCGTATGAACCATTATTTAAACAATCTTGTTTAAATATAAATAAACCATAACTAAAGCACATCATCATTAAATATCTTCCATACGAATTTAAACTAAAATTCGAAACATATCTTTAACAAATAGATATGGAAATTATCGTTCACCTTAATCTTTGATAAGGAAATAGATTGAGATGAGTTTGATTTCCCTTTTTACTTTTCTCTTCTTTTTCTTTGAATTTCTTCTTCTTTTCTTTTTAATGGCCGGCTCTATTTTTCATTTACCTACATTTTTTATTTTCTTTTAAAATGAAGTCAATAGGAAATAAAATGGTGAAAAGAGAGTGTGTATATATAAGGATAAAGGATTAGGTAAAGCTTATTACCATTATATCCTTATGTAGACTAGTTTACCTATAATCCATTCTCATGCCCATTTAATTTATTAGTTAAGCTTGGCCACTTAAATTTATTCAAATCTCAATCCCCTTATCACTTAACATTTTCATTATTGTATTTAATTTATCTAATTAAATATTTTGAATACTGTTATTTAAAATTAGAGGTGTTACAGCTTATTTGTAATGTTTATTTAGGGCTTGAAAATGAAGTCTAATATAGTGATTGATTACAAAGTTTTGATCTTGCTTGTGTTTGTTGTGATGGCTTGTAAATATATGTTATGGTGTTGTTTTTGCTAAAAAGTTAGCTCATTGACTTGTAAAACGCCTTTGGAAAATAAATATTGTTTTACTAGTTTGTAATTTACGAAATTGTTTCAAGGTTTCAACTTTATTTTAGTTTCAAAAATCATACCATGGCTTTTATTAAACATAATTCAAAAGGTAAAAGTTTTGTAGGTATTAGACTAGTAAAACTAGTTTAAAAATTATGGTATCCATAGCGATAGTCGCTATAGAAGACTTCGAGAAAACTTAACGTTTTCTAAATTTAAAGTGTTTTCTTTTTAAATGTTTTTGAAAACCTTTCTCAAATCAATTATTAAGTATAAAAGATAATTATTAATTAATTAAGTATGATTTAATTATTAATCAATTTATTAATTAAGGATAATTGGTAGTTAATTAATAATTAAGTTAAGAAATTAGTAGTTAAGTACTAGTTAAGTTAATTCTAATTAGTTAATTAAGAAAGTTTTAATTAATCACTAATTTATTAAGAGTTGATTCATTATTTAATTAATTTTATTTAATTAATTTTATTTAATTAAGGTATAACTATTTAATTAATAAATTACTAAGGATTAGCTAATAATTTGGGTTTAATAATTAATAAATTTATTAATATTCATTAAGGATCAATTGATAATTAATTATAGTTTAATTAAAAGTTAATTAAGATTTAATTAAGGCTAACTGGGATTTTAATTTAGTTTTAACTGAGTTTATATAGTGATTCAATTAAGTTTTAACTATTATTAAATATAGATTAATTTTAAAATCTATTGGTTTTATTTAAAAGACCTCATTCTTTTATAAGTAAATTAGTTTTAAACAAAGGATCTCTTGTCTATACCATTATGTTAGCCTAGTAAATATGAATGTTTATTTAATGACATTTGTTTAGCAGATTAAATCAACGTTCTGCTATTAATTTAATAAATATATAAATGACATTTGTTTAGCAACATAAATCCCCGTTCTGGTATAATTAAATTAGGTACATTATTTAGGCATCCATTTAGTAGAATAAATTTCTATTTTTCTATTATATTGATTTGGACATTGAATTGTATGCCAGTATATTCATATTAGATAAGTACATTATCTAATTATGTATAGTTGTTAATTGCCTTCGTATCTATGCTCGCTTTTGTGTTCTGTGATGTTTGAATGAAAATGTTATCCTCTTTGAAATACTTTGTTAAATTTATGCATAGGTTTTATAAAGATAATTAATTATTTAAATAAAGATGGTTTAAAATAAATTAATTATTTCAATAATAAGGTTTTTAATTTAATTGGTTATTTTAATAATAAGGATTTATAATCAACTGATTATTTTAATAATGGCGATTTAAAATTGATTAAAATTAATAAAGATGTTTAAAGATAATTAATCATTTAAACAAGGATGTTTTAAAATTAATTAACCTTTTAAATATATTTTTTAGGTAGTTAATCAGGAGTAAAGCTAATTGACTATTTTAAACAAAGACATTCTAAAAATAATTAATACTTTATTAAAGTTGATTTATCATTTTAAGTAATGATATTAAAAGAAATTATTAGTTTTGAAAAGGTATTTGATTTATGTTTAAAGTAAATCAATTCATTTTGATAAGGTTGTTCAAAATTAATATTTTTAAATGTGAAACCCCATCACAAATTTGGTTTTAAAAGTAGAAGTTCGATTCCGTTATGGAAAAGTAGTTCCATAAACGATACGATTTATACGGAAAGGATTTAGTCATACTTTTAATGCTAAACATCAAGGCATGGACTAGTTTCTATCTCGAAGGTTAAAAATATCATCAAGAAAATGCCTAGAGATAACACCACCTCAACTTACTCGACTTCATTTTCAATCAAGGGATAGCACTTGTTTGGAATTTTTTAGTTCTAGGGTTCTAGGGTTTCTCTTAATTTGAAAATTTGATGAGTGGAAGTAAGAATATGAAATTTAATTTCCATATACGATCATTTTTAGTTATCCTCGATAATTGATATATTAACTATCGGTTCAGCTTTCCTCAGTGTATCGTCAATCTAAGACAATTTGTTGCTCATTTGAGCTTTGATATCCTATGCTGGAAATAACTAAAAATAAAGTGGGAGTGGGGGCCAAACCAAGTGGGTTTTCTCCCATTAGGGTACTATCACATCTACTCTAGATTGTTTTTGGTAATATGCGCAATAAGATGTAAATTACTCAAATACTCGGTAAAGGTTAGCGGGGTTCGGCTTGGAGTTCTCGAGAGCCATTGTAGTTCTCAAGTATATTTCTAGATGTATAATTTCGATAAGGGAGGAGCACCTTCCAAGTCATTTGTTGAAAAAATTTCCTTCCTTTCCTTTGGTTCCAATATTTTAAATTTACTTCTTTCTTAATTGTATTGGGATGAGTTGTGAGCATTTCATGATGTTTAATTATTTGTATCTATTGTTATGATTGGATGTGGTTATTGTGAGGGAAAACCCGTTACACAGTTGGCGGTGTGGTCTCACATATTGTGTTTGTCAAGAAGAAAACTTGCCAACACCCCAAAGTTGATGTAATAGGGTAGATTAATCCTTTTTATTTCTTTTGTTTTATGGAAGAGATCTAGAATATGAATGCATTCTTTAGGATCACCTTTCGAATTGGAATTTATTATGAAATTTCCTTTTCATCGACCTTTCCACTCAGTCGAAAGGCTTGAGTTCCCTTGTTATTGTTCTTTCGAGCTAAATAAAGTAGCTTGACTTTGCCTTCAAAACAGCCCTTTCGAAGTTGTTGCGGAAACATAATGGAGGGCTCTAGGACTCAAAGTTATGATTAGTTTTAAAAGGTTTCAACCTGCTCGAAAGCTGAAATCTTAAATGACTTAGATTTGAATCGGGAATTAAAGGTAAAATTGGCCTAGGTTTGGGTTTCGACCACTTGAAGATGGACGTCCAATGAGTTGATAAATGGTATTACTTGAAGATGTAGGGGTTTCAACAAAGTTGGAAGGTGTCTTCGATGGGGTCGATACCTGGAAAACAGAGTTAGTCCCAATAAAATCTTTTGAAATGACTAAGTAATTAAGAATATTGAAGACCTCCCTTTCACAGCACAACAAAGCCTTTATTGATAAACTTTCTCTAATTCAATTTATAAATTAAGGGTTTTTTAGAATTAAGAAAATATAAGTGTAGAACGAATGAGTACGGATCCCTAAATCAAACCCTTTGGGTCTTATTTATAGATGCAGGTTGGCACCTTTCGACTCAATGCTTTCGACCTGGTCGAAAGGTGGCTTCAGATGCCTTCTGACTCTTTTGACCTCGCGTTTTTCTCTATAATGCTTTTGAACAGGCTCAATTGGCTCCATCTCCATCAAAAGGGGCGGTTGCACCCTCTCTTCTTTATGTTACTCTGTAAGAACCTCCGACTCTGTCGATAGGTTGCTTCCCAGGGCTTCGAAGATGTCGAAATGGTGGTGGTTGAGATGTTGTTTGTAGCTTCCAAACATATGCTGGCGACTGGATGCGGAATCTTCCCTGGATATCTAAGGCTTCGACCGGTTCGAAAGGCTTGGTTTGGCTTTCAAAAGGGTTGTTCCCACAATGGGGGTGCTTCTGAGTGACTTAAGTGAAGGCGAAACTTTTGTTTTTGAAAGGTTTGTGCGCATTTGAAAGGTTGTTGTGCATTGCCTTTAAAATTAGCTTCTTTAACTCCTACAAAAGGACTTTATGCCTGCGGAAGCACCTACTTTGAAAGGTATCAATTGATGCGGAAGCATTCTTTCGACTCTTTTGACCCCTTTGAAAGGTTTTGATACTTCTATTCTTTGGCTATTGCTTCCCTTCAAGGTTTTGCTGGTGCTTTCCTCTCTTATTCTTCTTTGCCTTCTATTCAATAAGGTTTCGACATGGTCGAAAGGAAATTTGGTGGAAATATTTGCCCCCCTTGCTAAGGTATGCATTTTACTTTTTAAGTCAATCATCTCGAAACCTTCAATATCTCGTGCCTTTCCGTATTCCAACATGAATCTGTATCGTTCATTTAAATCTAATCGGATGGCGTGCTGTCTTTGTTGAATTTTCACATTCTTCTCTCCTCTTCTTTAATTTACCTGAAAATGTAAGAAACTTCAAGCAAAATCAAAGTTCCCAAATTTTTAGATAATCTATACTTTTCACAATCAAAAACCTAGACATAAAGTAAGTTTTTGTTTTCTTGTTTCACAAATCCTTCCCTTCTTTATTTTACAGCGAATCTCAATTTCACAGGCTCTCACGGTTTGGGTTTTTAGTCATTGTTTGATTTGCTGGAAACTATTTGAGTTCTTATTTTCTTGAAAGCATTATTCAATCTAGTTTTACGGTTTGATTTGATTGATTTTTTTGTTAATTTTCATTTTGATCCCATTCGACATAGATTTTATTGTTATCGCTTTTCTAGAGAATTCAAATGTTTATCTTAAAGATTGTGAAATTTAAATAATTGATTCATGTTTAAAATTTTTCATTTAATGTTTTCTTACTTTCTGGATTGAAATCTTGTTTAAGGAAGAAGGAGTTTCCCACTTGCTTCACCTAGAAGTTTTGAATTGTACGATTTAAAAATTGACGCCATAAATTTACCTTTCTACCCCTTCGAAATGGATTAAGGTGGTAACTTTCATTTTTCTTTCCTAGCCTCTTTCGAGGGCGTCGAAAGGTAGCCTGGTGCTTTTCGACTAAAGTAGCAAGCAATCAACCTTTTCAAAAGAAACTTTTTGTGTTAGTGTATCCAGACACTTTTCGAAGAAGTTTGCTATTACAATTCTCCCTTTTGAAAGCATATGTTTTGTTCGTAGGTTTCGACATCTTTAGAACATACTTATGCCTTATTAGTTTAAGTTAAAATACATATTTTTGTAAAGCAGATCAAAGAAAAGATACTTTTTATAAGTTACACATCAAACGTTTGGACTAGATGAAACCTTCTGCAATCAACCCAGTACTACGTTAACTTAAATTTATTGTTCCTATGCCTTCGAAACCACACACCATTTCTCGTTTCTTTCGAAACCTTTTATAACTGACTGGGGAATAATCTTTCTCTTTTCCAACATCATCGAAATGTCCCTTAATTCAAACTCGAAACCTTTCGACTTGGTCGGCATATAAGATTTCGACAACACTAACATTCTTTTAGAAAAACTAAGGTATTAGGCTTCAATCGTATCGAAGGGTCTTCCCTTTTGTTTACTAAACACTGGTAATGTATACTTTATTCAAATTTTTATGTTGGTTTTCACCATACCTTTCTAATAACGAAGTTCCTATTAAGCTTTCGACATTGTTGAAGAGTGCATATGGACAAATACTTCAACCATCCCTTTCGACCCAGTTGAAAGCTCCGTAGATGCTATATGTTGGATTTTGACATTGTTGAGAGGTGTTTGTTAAGTGTTAACTTTCATTTTCCGCTCAACTTTATCAAAATCTTAACAAATCTCATTTTTAATTCTTAACATTCTATCAAGAACATGTAGTTTCATGCTTTGTTTGATGCTCAAATGATTGTGATAGCTTTCTTGTAATTCCTGAAAGAATGTTAATTTCATAACAAACCGTAATTTCTAACTAGAACGTTTTCATCTTGCAAAAACATGAGCTCTCTAAAGAAAGCTGAGGCTACTTCCAAGCGCAACCTGATATCTACTTAGGATGAAGTGGATGCCATTCTTAATGACTTTGGGATTACATATGTGGAAGCAATCCCTCTGTAGAAAATGACACCATCAACAACCTACCCGAGGGATTCTTTGTTTATACTACAATCCACGTCTGGCACGGTGGATTCCTTCCTTTCCCTGAGTTCTTGCTGAAGTTATTAGTTCATCTTGGAATTGCTCCAATTTAGCTGTTGCTAAACGTATATACTTATCTTTTGTCTCTAGAGTTGATGGCATTGGAGTCTGGCCTTTCCACCTTGAACGCTGAAGTTCTTAATCACCTCATCTCCTTTCCACCTTGAACGCTGAAGTTCTTAATCACCTCATCTGGTTGGTTAAGCTTAGCAACCTTAACAAGCAAATCTTCTGGGCCAATCCTCCTAAGAAATTGATCTTTGAGGGAGCAAAAAAGTTTAGAGACTAGGAAACTCAATTCTTCTTCGTTAGATGCTTCCCAAACATTAGCGCCACTTTCTCTACTCCTCATAGGCTCAGATTTTATTATTTTCCTTCTATCGAGTTACTTTTCTTTGTTGATCTTCGCTTTTGTCAGGTGATCCTGTTAAAGAACTAAATGAGGAGAATAAGAGGATTGTGAAGTCTCTAATTGCAGCTTCAAGCAAAAGTGGTAATAAATTAACGTCACTAAATCCAACAAATCGACGAAAGCACTCCCTTCTGCCAGTGGGCCAGAGGATACTTGTCCAACTTCCTTCAGTCCAGCACACATCCCAAAGCAAAGGCTTCCTTTCCCTTGGATGTCCCACAAATTTCTCCCCTGTGTCACCAATCCGTGTTGACCAATCTGGTAAGTTATAAACATTGCACTTGTTTTTTATTACTGTGTTGTTTTTAAAATTATTTTGCTGACTTATAATCTGTTTGAATTCTCTTCAGTTGCTCCCTAACCGGAAAAACTCAACAGTGCCTAGCTCCTCCTTCTTTGACATCTTATGCACCATCATTTTCTCAGGAAATTGCCAGATCTAAGATGGCTGCTAAAAGGAAATTAATTAAAAAGCCTATGTAGGAACCACCTCCAAAGATTTTTAAAGTGGTTGAAATTCCTGATTCACCAACATTGGAAGAGAGGGAGTCTATTAATGTTGTGGAATTTCTAAAGAGTTCGTTTATTGAATCTCCTCATGTCCTACCAAAGAAAACCCCTACCAAGGTCGATCCTCTTTCTCGCATCGTTGTCTCAAACTCTCTGAGCATAATCGAGCAGATGTAGAAGGATTTGGGGACTTTGACCCCTTCTCAAGTGTTAAATCTCCCTGGACCAATAGCTTCCACACCTCTAAGTCACTTCAAGATGATGATCCATTCTCTACTAAATTCTTTGGCATTCACTTCAATTCAGCCACCATCTTTTGTTTTTGATTTAGAAGGCCACTATCGATCCCTTCTTGAACAATAGCTCCTAATATATTTTATGTTATTAACATTATTATATCTGTTTTTCTTTAAGATTTTAACTCATTTTGTGCTATTCTTTCAGATTTCCAAAAGCTGGTTCTCCCTATACGAAAACATGTCTATATCCTCTACCGAAACATCTAAACTTAAAGAGAAAGTTACGGCCTTGAATAACCAAGTTTCCTCCTTGTCTATGAGAAGAGCGAGAATACAACTGAATTGGAATGATTGAGAGCTTCTCTCACTCAGTCAGAATCTATTATCTTGGAAGAGAGGAAGGCTCGCCAACTTCTAGCCGATGAGAACTTAGCTTTTGCAATGACTCTAAAAGAGTCTGAAGAGGAAAAAGGACGGATAACAGCTAAACAATCCTTGTTAAAAGAAAAGCTAAAAAAGAACAAGGCCTCCCTCAAACTAGCTATTGGCACCATTTCTGATGTGAAGCAGGGAGTGTCGCAATACCTTGACTTGTCTCTTGAAGACATTATTATGAATTCCTTTGAGGACACCTTAATGCTTTCATATTCTCATAATGTCGATAAATGCCTAGATTTGAGCTTCCCACCACTCAACCTTGTCTTGTTGATAGGGTCAAGGATAGTGTCAAGAGGATGGAGCATGGGATCGAAGTTTCTGAGAGGGAGGAAATCGATGCATCGAAACTTATTTCCTTTGAAGTTCCTTCCTTCAAAGTCGAATCTGAAATCGAAGAAGAAGATGACAAAGATGAAGATTGGAGGGGGAGATAATGATGATGATAACGATGGTGATAGGGATGATAACATCAACAGAGGGAAAGATCAGGTGGCAACAGGGGTTGCCACACTGAAGCTTCTGAGAAAGAAGGGGATGATAATACGAAGTCCTCTAAAAAAGATTCATCCCTTCATGAAGGTATTCTGCGAAAGTCTCCTAAACCTTCCAGCTCTCAAGAGGAGCCCGCTTCTATTAGTGTTGAAGTGCTAAAAGAAAAAGGAGCAGGCTTCTTGAGCATCAATCCTGGTATCTCAGGTATGGTATTCTCTATTTAAACATCTTTCGCTTCGAAGATAATAATAAGGTAAACTACTTATTTTAGATAAGGAAGAAATCTATCCACCCTTATAAATCCAAGCTAAAAGGAAACGAGCAGAGATAAATAATTTATATAGGGAGTTAGATAAGCAATTGACGAAGCAAAATATACTTTCTGATAAATATTATAAATTCAATAGAAGTGCAGCAGTGTTGGCATCTTTTAAACATCAAGAAGCTGCCCCATGGCTAAGGAGAGCGCGCATTCGATATCACGCTCTTTTGAAAGAGAACCAGGAACTGATTATCCTATTGTGGGTGTTGACTGAGGAGAGGGACATTTTAGTTAATTTCTTGTACAAGGCTTATTATAGACCCCCGACCATTGACTTCTTATATTTAGGTGATTTTAGTGGGGGTTTTAGACCCCCGACCATTGACTTCTTATATTTAGGTGATTTTAGTGGGGGTTTTAGACCCCCCGACCATTGACTTCTAATATTTAGGTGATTTTAGTGGGGGTTTACTCAGGTGTTTACACAAAAAATACTCGGATGAATTCGGATTTGACCCGCATCATGGAGCATGTTGGAAGTTTCCTCAAGTCAAATCAATTACCCAAGACCTTCCTCCTGAAAAATTCAAGTTTTATAAGGATAATTCTATTTTAGAATTATTTACTAAGTCAATTTTGTATGAGCCAGATTATTGATTGTGAATATGTAATAGATTTGTAAATATTTGTTTTAGTCTTCTTTTTATACTTAGCTGCATTTTATTATGTTATCAGAGAGAGGATGTTTCCTCAAGCAATCTTAACTCTAGAGATTACCTAAGTCAATATGTTAAATTGAGAAGATTTTATCTCGAAAAGGCACCAATCTTAACATCTTTAAAATTGGAAAGATATTGTTTTCTTAGAGATTTACAAATACTTTATACGAAACACCCTCATCTCCAATTCGATTTTCTTGGTGAGGAAAAGGAGATTATACTCAAAGTGATTTGAATATTCCACAATAAGCTAATATCAGGACGTGACAGTCCACCTGTTGAGGAATGGGACTACGGTAAATATCCACTGGTTATTACCCCAGAAGGAGTCAATATTCCTTTTGATTCTACCATTATACTTTTCGCTAATTCATTAAATAAAGATAGAAATGCAATTTCTCAACTTTAAATGTAAAATAAACATCCAAATGTACTCTTTTAGCTTTATTGCTTTTCCTATTTGTAATCTTCTATCGCAATAATAAAGAAATTGTGCATTCTGGTTCAGACTTCATTCTTCTTTCTTTTTATTTAAATAGGAATTATAGTTATCTGTAGTTCCACTCTCATTAGACTCCACATCTCGTTTTATTTATTTGAAGGATAAGCTGTTAGCGGAACTTGAAAAGAGTAAACTTCTTGAAAATACTTTACTTGCTCGTTTTCATAGCAATGCCGAAGCTTTAAAGTGGCATAAAAGATTTTTAGTTCAGAAGACTATTGTCATAAATCTTAATGATCAAATTGCCTGTTTATAAGCTGATGTCAACAGTAAAAATGAAACGATTTTTGCTTTAAAGCATCATGTTAGGGCGAATCCTTCAATTGACTTCGATCATAAAATGTCCAAGCTTCTCCAATGGATAAGCGATTTAGAGATGAAATTGAAGGATAGTCGGGCTCAATGCAAGTCATTAGAATTCGTTATGGGGGATAATATCTCGAGTATTCATTTACCAGTCTCCCCACTACTTCATCCATGGCTAAAGCTGCTGGATCTACTTCCCTTGTAGCTCAAATATTTCCGACTATAACAACACCTCCTCCAGGCTTAGATGAGAAGGTAGTGGGCAAGTGGTGTCGGAAGGTTAAGTTCGAAATGATGAAATATTTTGATGAACAACAGAAAGCTAAACATTCACAGCACATAAATGAATATGCTGCTAAAATTCAGAAATTTTAGTGCAAGAATTCTCTCATTTTGAAGAACGTTGCTGAACTGGAAAGGGAAAATAAGACCCTTAGAGGCGCAAACAAAACTTTCTATCGTGCTTTAAAGAATAGTACCAATGCGATTGATAATGCAAAGAGGATAAGGATGAAAATGAAGAAACTTAAAGAAGTTCTTTGTATCGTTATCCATCACATCGTAGACCCTTTGATTGCTGAGAACCTAAACAAGGCTGCTCAAGACATATGAAGAATTTATACTTTGAGAAATGTATATATTTTTTCCATACACTTGTAAATAATTTTAATAGTTGCGCAAAACATGTAAATTTTGTAAATATCACCTAGTTTGTTATTTTTTCCTATAATGTCATTTCTAAAACATTTGTTTGATAGCTTCTATCGCAGTGTCTATATTTGTTGAATCCTTCATTTTATGTATTGTTCTAATTTCCCTGAAAAGTATAAAGCAACAATATTTCCAATTGTTAGCTTGAAATTGATATAAAAGTCTATCTATATCATTTGCGTAGATTATGAAATCGTTATGTCAAGTTTTATAGCAATAAATGAGCAGTAATTGCATTTGACTAGATGTCTTGAAACCATCTATGATCATGATGAGCTGTAATTAAGAATTTAACTTAAACCATATTGCTGGAATATCTGAAGTATATTGGCAGAAAATTTTATCCTCAACCATGCGTATAAATATTTTTAGAGAATCATCGTTCGGAAATAGTCAATAGAGAGTTTAATATGCTTAAGTAAAAGAAATCTTGAGATCATTATCTGGAAATTTGTGGCAGAAATCCCATGACACATATTTGGGTATTAATGGATGATTTAGAGATTAAGAAACCTGAAATTCAGATTCAAATATTTTGTAGATAATAACCGAAAACCTATAATAATGATCTTTTGATAGAACTCTTCAACCCAGATTCTGGAATTAATTATGGATAATCAGGAATCCATAATAGAAATCTCAAACCCAAATTAGGAATTAAAGTGAAGTTAAGAAATTGTCTCAAGACACAGATTCAGATATAATAAAGGCTGTAAGTGATTGATAAAGACCCGAAACCCTGATTCGGGTAGTAATAGATGAAGTTCAGAAATGAGAATCCCGAAAGCCAGATTTGGGTATTAATAAGCAGAGTTCTTCTACTCCATGGATTCTATCTTCTTCGACACATATAAACCCTTTTAGGCCTTATATGTTGTCACAGTTTGATTGGCTGCTTCTCGAGCTAGGATGTCCTTGTCCATTATCTGATATGCCATTTTTCGGGCTTGGACATCTTAGTCTGCTATTGATATGTCATTTCTCGGGCTTGGACATCTTAGTACCTTGTAGATATGTCGCTTTCTCAAGCTTGGACATCTTTGTCCATTGTTGTCTGGTGCTCTTGGTTAGCTCATTCTTAGAGGCTGGAACTAAGGACTTACCCAACCTCCTATTAGGAGGCACTTTTACCAAATCAGATCCGCGGCCAAGGACTTGTCGATGCTTTAACCTAGCCATAGCATGCGCAGATAAAGGCTTACACTCCTCCCTCCAAAACGTGCCTTGACCTGACCAGAGGCACGGCCAAGGGCTTGCTGATGCTTTAACCCAGTTATAGCTTGCACGGCTAAAGGCTTACACTCCTCCCTCGAGGAGGTGCACTAACTTTGCCAACCCGATGCGGGCAAAGGCTTTGACTGTTTAAGGTAATGTCCAAATAAAAAAAAAGCATTTCACTCCTAACCATGTAGATTTTATTTTAGAATAGTAGCCCTTTATTGATCTTATTCAGTATTTCAAAATCATTAATTTTGCCCTGATAGGAAAAGTTGATTATCATCCCTTCTAAGGCTTTGTAGTGGTTGGTCTTATGTCCATTCATCATATGGAGATGATAGTAGGACTTCCCCGAATTTCTTTCATATTTTTTCTTCGTTTTCTTCGATGGCCAATAATTTAGCCCATCCTTTGTTAGCAAGTAGACATTCTCTGTGGATATTGTTAGATTGCACTCTTTAAGAAGTTTTGACTTAAAACTTGTTTCTTGAGGATGGCTTCTAAATCTCTTATAACTTGGCTACGGAGTTTCCCCTTTAGTAATTGGTTTTCTCTTTAAAACCGTGATGACCCAGAATTTTAGGCAATAGCAATTTGATAATCTTCATTTAAAAATTATTTAAATTGATAATATTGATTTAAAATTTGATAATATTGCATAATAATTTTCCTTTATAATTTTAATTTAAATTGGTAAATTTAATCTTTAAAAGGGTAATAAATATTTAGTCTGGCAATACTTATTTATATCTTTTCTAATCATTTAAAATTGGTAAGATTTATCTTTTAAAACTAATAAAAATATATTCTAAATTATAACGTATATATTGTTATATATATTGTGTATAGGAAATCTGTTGTGTAAAATAAAAGATGTGTTTTCAAATTGTAATATATATGTATGTATATATTATGATTTGAAGGTTGTTTTAAAATTCAATATAATAATTTTCAAAACTAATGTTAAAATATTTTCCATTTAAAATGTATATATTTCTATATATTGAATGGAAAGATGTTGGTTTGAATTTAATAAAAAGTGCTTTCAAACTTTAATACATAGTTTGTAATTTGGAAATTATAATTTAACATAATGCTTTCCAAAGGTTATTTGGAATTTAAATTTTTAACAACAAAGTTAATTTCTTAGTTTATTTAAAAGATATATTTTAGCTTAAGTTTAAAATAGGACTTAATTAAAAATTCATTTTCCTTCGTTTTCAATATTCTTTCACTTCAAAATTAAATCATAAGACAATTTGGTTTGTAAAATATTTGAGTTAAAATAAAATAAAATAAAATCCTCAGACATATAAGCATATAATACATAAATAGATCAAAACATAAGTAATTTTTAAACAAATATATACATAAATTTACATTTGTATATTTTTTAAAATTTAAAAGCTTATTCATAAGAAGACAAACATTTTATATACATGTAAATATACTACATAAATAAAAGATATTTATTTAATATTTTCTTTAAACACTTGTAAAACAGTAATGAAGTGATAAAACACTTGTAAACCTATAGAGTCATGATTTCAACATTTGTAAGCTATTTAGCACATAAGTGAAGAAGTGGCTATATTTTCCTTTGATAATTAAAGTTTTTTTTTTAAATATGAAGGAGAGATCTGATTTTTTATCTCTCCGCTTTAATTCTTCATTTCTTGATTTTCAACTAAAAATTTATACAAACCAAAGAAAAATATAATGGAACCTGGAAACTAATCTGAGGGAAGAAATCAAAGGCATAGGCAACAACAGTTTCAACATTTTCAAGCACAATCAGGCGAGGCAAATTCAACATCAGTTCAAATTGTCAAATGCAATCTGAGATTTTGCAAATCAAAAATAAAGATTAACAACAAGCTTCAAGCTAAAGATTCAACAGCAATTCAAATTAGCATTTTTCAGATTAGAAGCCTGGACATGAAAATCTATTCTCTGCTTCAAAATAGATGAGTAAACATTTCTTTTAAAAATAGTTTAATTTTTATTTGTATCTAATGCATGTGATGATATTGTTTTGAATGGAAGTTCTTCTACTTGAATCTATTTGAATTGATACATATATGTTAGCAAGTCTGTGAATATATATACAGATGTCTGTTCGCTGTTGTTTCAGTCCCTGATTTGCCTTCTAAATTTCAAATCTCTTTATCGAGACAATATTAGACTTTGATATCTAAATGAAAGTTTTTGCTATAGTATGATGATGATTTTAAAAATATTTTCAGGATTTAAAATTCAACAAATTATTTTTAAAAATGAAATAACAGTGGAAATGTATATATATGATAAAAATCAACCATTTCAACTTCTATTTTGAATTGCATGAATGAATTAGTGATGGGAAATCATGATTTTTAATATGTATTTCATGATTTTTAGATTGTTAATTTATGGGAATTTTCGAGATGATCATTTTGAGCATTTTTAGTGATTGTCATTGATCGACATGGTGGTGGAGGTCGAATTCTCGGTCGAAGCTGGCTGGAGTATCGTCGATGAGGGGAAAAATAGCCTCATATTTTTCTAATGGCCACGGTAGTCAGAATAAGTTGATTTAGGGTTTAAGTGGACTTTTTGGTCGCGGCTGAACTTCTGGGTCGCATGGCTTCGGTGGCGCGTCGTTGGCGGTTGCGTTAGGGAAGTTAGGTGCTGGGGGCCGAGGCGAGTCGTTGGCGAGGTCGGCAGGGTTTATATTTGATTGGTTCGTCAATGGCGAGAGGATTTGGACGTAAGAGCAGTTCTAGTTTCTGGTCGAGATCGGCTCGTTTTCGTTTCGATTGAGTTACATTCGATCTGGGTTCAGAAGAGTGATTGCGTGGGTAGGAGTGATTGTCGAGAGTCGCCGCGATGACGTATGGTGGTCGGAGTTGCTGGTGTACGTGCACCACATGCACGTAGTGTCTAGGAATGGTTGTACCAGGGTTAGGTCTCGTGCGAGTGCAGGAATGTCTCGAAGCAGAAGAGAACGTGGGTAGCTTCGTGTTTTGATCAGAAGAGTCAGGGGTTTTGCTCGAGCTTTTTGATGAGCAAGTTGTTCAGGCTTTAAGATTGGTACAGGGAACATTCAACTTTTATAAAAACAAAAGAATTTGATTTTGCTATGCTTCTAAGTTTTTAAAACAAAAATAAACAAGTTTTGACCTATAAAACTAAATTGTTTTCAAGAATGATTGTTAAACAAATTTATATATATTAATAATTAAGTTTTAAAGGGTAGAATAAGTTGTTTTTAAAATGATTATTTATTAAAATTTGTTAAACCATTTTGAAAGGTTTCAAAGATTTTAAAGTTTAAATTAGATGATTTAAATTGTTTTTAATTTTAAGTTGATTTCTAAATATTTTATTTTATTTTAATAAGGTTTAATGATATAATTATGTAAATAAATTATAATAAAGAGTTATTCTTTAAGTAATTAAGATTTTGATTAATTTAAAATAATTAATTTGTGAAGATAAATAAAGTTAATTAATTATTGTTATTAACTTAAGAATAGTTAATTAATGTAAGTGATTTGTAAATAAGTAAAGGTTTAATTAAGATAAATGATTTTCTTAATTAATTAAGTATTTTTAAATATAAGAAGTTAACAAATTATTTAATTAATTTTAAATAATTAGTTAATAGTTTGGTTAATTTAAAATTATCACTTAATTATGAATTAATTAAGTATAATTACTTGATAAAGTAATTAATGGATAATTACTGAATGTAATTAAGAAAAGAGAAATTACTTACGGAAGTAATTAGTGGGAAATTACTTATGAAAGTAATTTAATGGAAGTGATTAAGTGTAAATCACTTGGTGTTATTAATTAAAGGATCAATTAATATAATTGTTAAATAGCTAATTAATTAATTAAAGAGTAATTAATTAATTAAAGGATTAAGGTTAATTAATGATGTGATTAATTACTTGTTAAGGTAATTAATTAAGAGAGTAATTAATTAAAGAAAGTAATTAGAGGATCATTAATTAATTAATTAATTAATTATTTAAGGATATTAATTAATATAATTAATAATTACTTAATGAAGTAATTAAGGATTAATTAATTAGTGTAATTAATCAAAGGATTAATATAATTAATTAAGGAGTTAATTAATCAAGGCAAGTAATTACAAGGTGGTTAATTACTATTTATGATTAATTAAGACTAATTAATGAGTGTGGTTAATTAAAGATTAATTATTTAATTAATAAAAGGTTAATTAATTAATGAAGTAATTATAAGATCATTAATTAATATAATTAATGAGATTAATCAAGGTTGATTAATGAAATTGATTAATTAAAGTATGATTAATTAATTGTAATTAATTAAGGATCAGTGTAATTAGTTATAGTTAACTAATTAATGGAAGTAAATGAAGGATCATCAATTAATGTAATTAATTATAGTAATTAAAGGTTAATTACCTAATTGGTTAAAGATAATTAATTTGTTTAATTAATTAAAAGGATAATTACGTTAATGTAATTAATGGATAACTACTTAATGTAATTAAAGGATAATTAATCAAGGAAGATTAAATAAGGTAGATCATTAAGAGATGATTAATTAATTAATTAATTTGTAATTAACTAGTGTTAGTAAGCAGGATTAAGGTAATCCAAGTGATTAAAGGTTAGTAATTAATTTAATTATAGGTTAATTAAATTGATTGAGAGTTAATCAAACCTGCTTATGGATGATTGATTGATATTGAATGATTGATATTGGATGATTGATATTGAATGTTTTAGATATGATATCTCAGATATGTGATATGTGCTGCTTTGTGAGATGATTGGTTGATATGAATTATCTATATGTGATATTGTGAATCATCTATCTATTTATGTTATTCTGAATATAAGTTTAATTGTTTAAACCCTTAAACAACTTGGACATTAAAATGGCATTTTGGATTTCGGTGAGACCGAGATCGGATTTCCAGATTTGGATATCCGAAAACCACATCGATCCAAATTAAACGTTAGGTCGTGAATCCAAGTGAAGATCACGGTGAAGACTCGAGGTGTAAGAACTATTCATCGTTAAAAACTTCGAGGGTGATTCCAAGATGAGTTAACGAGGATAGTACTTTCAGGTTCAAGATGGAGATTCAGAGTGTTAGGGCTATGATCGTTAACTCTGAGGGTTATTCCAAAATGAGTGTAACGAGATAGTGCCTTCGGTTTCATTCGAACCCGGAACGAACTTGAATGGATTGAATGCTTTCAGAACATCGTCAGGTGGACGATGAGCATTCTAAGATAGATGTGTTCTATAAAGGTAATCGTTGCCTCAAGCCTCATCAACCGAGAATGGCTAAAACAGGGGAGGTGCAGCAAGGTTAAGTGGGTAGCACCTAAGTAGGACGAGATTTAGCCCTGTCTAGAGGTCCCTTTCTATTTCGGCTTAGTGGTGTGGTTGGTCGCGCAAACCACGGGGTGGTCTTGTTCAAGACTATCCAGTAAGGGATGGTTCCGACATTGCGTTGCAAGGGATTGGGAGTAATCCTCGATACGGTGATCTAGGCCCAGTACTGTAACGGACGGTACCCCAGTAGCCCTGCCATTTATGGAAAACCATTCTTCCTACATGCCCTTACGATTTTTATTGTATTACCCACTTTTGTGGCTAGTATTTGGAATTTAATCATGTAACAATTTCAGCTATTTCTTATTTACTTGAAAACCCTAGACGCTATTATAATATCACTGGATTTCCTATCAAATGTTTTGGTTAGTGTAAGGTAAAAACTTTTCCATGTTTATGTGTGGAAAGTCTTACGTGATACCTTTCTTTCAAAGGATTTTTAAAGTTAAGCAACTTTAAACCGTTTACTCACACCAGACCCACGTCTGACCCAAGTGTTTATTTTCTGTTTTATTAAACTCTTGGGTACTCATATTATGTATAAGTAGTCGAGGGATTCAGGTTAGCTTTGACGAATTCTGTAGGAGATTTGGAGTAGGAGTCTTCAACGAGTAGATATATAGGGGTTCCGCTGTGTTTGAGTTGTGTTAGTATCTCTATGATATCTTAAGTTGTATAACTAGACAGGTGTTTATAACTGTCTAATATGAGTTGTATAAGTTGGTAACTCTGATGTATATGATACTATGTAATATTTTATGTGATATATTATACTTCATTCGTTCCGCTGTGAGAATCTATTGCTGTTGAGTTTCTTCTTTCTTATCTTTTCTTCTTCTATCCTATTCTTTCTTAATTCATGATGCGTCTTTCCAGAAGATGGAAGACGGGTCGTGACAGTTGGTATCAGAGCGCTAGGTTGAGTGAATAGCTAGGCTTTGGAGTGATTTCTATCTTTCTTGAGAGAGCGTACTTGTGTGTGTGTGTGTGTGTGTGTGTGTGTGTGTATATATGATTTGTTGGGTTACTTGTCTGGGTTTTCCAACATAAGTTCTAGAGGTAGATGGAGCAGTGGTGTGTGTGTAGCACGACTACCACTAATGGAAGATGCTCGAATGTTTGAGGTTAGAAGTGTATCTGTCGAGACTGCAGACCCAATACCGTCTCAATTGAGCTTTGTAATTTTGGGTAAGGATTTCTCTGATCTCCAAAGGAAATATTTTTAAAGGTTCGGAGTCCATCTTTGAAGTGTAAGTATGGTAGCGGTCGGGTGAGCGAATTTCCTAGAGTTTGGATCTTTCGGAGGTGCAGAGGCAAGTGTTGGTATCTTGGCAGCTGCGTGGTGAGATGCAGTATTTATGGATGTTCCTTAAGGTGATTTCTCTGGATTTAGTTAAGGGAGTTTTATCTGTATTGGAGGTTGAGACTAAGGTCTATAAGTTGCTTCACTACGCATGTTCTCATTTTCCCCGCTTAAGAAGAATGAGTTGGCGATGCTTGGTTTGGAACCCGAGTTTCTTTTGAGAGGATGTCTGCCCATTTTGAAGGGTCTTTTGCGTAGTTAGTTAATGACTTTGGGGTTCGAGGAGCCTTTGGATGAAGAGTTCTTTGGTTAGCTGTGGTAGCAGTGCAGCTTAGGGGTGTTTGTATGCCGACAAGAAGGTCTTCTGGGTTAGCAGTATCATCAAGATGGAGCTTGGAATCAGCGGTGTAGACCCGTTTCTTCGATGATTCAGAAATCTTTGTGGTTCTTCTTTCAGTAGTCTAGGAAGATGGTGAAGGCTTTCTTGAAGGGTTAACCTTGTTTGGAAAAGCTTAAGGCTATTCTAATTGGTAAAGAGAGAACATGTTCTTTGGAATCCGAACTAGGTAGGATCGCAAAAGTGACTTGCGACTAGTTTGGGAGTTCATCTTGGGTAGTCTTTTGTTTGAGATTGAAGATTCTCATGAGGAAGTAGGAGCTATTGAAGTAGTCAGAGATTTTCCAGATATCATCGAGGAAGTCAGAAGTTTGTTTGCATCTGGAGATTGAGTTCCGTATTGACTTGTTTCTAGAAGTGATACCGGTGGTTAGCCTGATCGTAGGATGGTTCTTAGAGAGAGAAGAGTTGGTGTAGCAACTCAGGAATTTTTGGAAATAGATTGGTCAGATCTAGTTTTCAAGTGGGATTCACCTATAAGGTTGTCTGCCAAGTCGGATGGGTCACTAAGATTTTGTGGATTTGATGAATTGAGTTACAGGATATGTTGGATAAGTTTATCAAAAGCATTCTCATTTATTCCAAAATCAGAGTTGTGCAGTGGAAGCAAGGTGGCAGCTGTTCTAAAATGGGAGCAATCGAAAATTGCAGTGTTTTGGATTAGAGGATTTCTACACGAAGTTTGTGGGAGCTGAAGGTCAGATTGGCAAGTACATTTATTTTGGCTGTTCAAGATGGGAGAAGTAAATTCAGTCTTCTAATGCTTGGGAAATAGAGCTTGTGTTCTGGATATCGGTGGATCTTGGAAGACCATTTTATTGAGTGGGATCCAGGGATTGGTTTGTTCTTGGTTCAGTTGTTTAAGGGAGCATCAGCATAAGTTGAGCTGTTTAAGGAAAGGATGTGATAGCCCACGATTGTCTGATGAGTTATGCAGATATGAGACGCGGAGTTTGGAAATTGAAGTTGGAGACCTTGTTATTGTTAAAGTTTCTCTGGTTAAGAGAGCAGTAAAATTTGATAAGATTGGAAGGCTAGCTCCAAGGTATGTGGGATTTCTTATCTGTGTTCTTGATAGAATAAGTTCTTTTTCTATAGGATTGAATTGCCAGTTCAGATGACTGGGATTTATTTTATTTCACGTATCCTTAAAGGACTACGTGCATGATCCATTGCTGGTTGTGGAATCTGCAGTTTAGAAGGATCTGGTAGTTGAGCTAGACTTGAGTATAGTTTGATATTTTGTTCAGATTGATAGATCTAGAGGAGATGGAGCTTTAGATCATAGTAGTATTGTTAATTTAGGTTTCGTAGAGCAAGTATTCTAGTGATTTGTATCTGGGAAACTCTAGATAGTATTAGAAAGATCTATCCTAATTTGTGTCAGGATAGTTAGTTAGGTTTCATTGTTTGATTGGTTACTTTGGTTGTTAGTAACTGGATGATAGGTATGCTTTGCTGTTTGAGATTGAAATCTTTGCTGGATTATTAAATTATCTTTGCTTTTAAATTTCGAGGACGAAATTCTTTTAAGGGTAGGAATGTGATGACCCGGAATTTTAGGTAATGGCAATTTGAAAATCTTCATTTAAAAATTATTTAAATTGATAATATTGATTTAAAATTTGATAATATTGTATAATAATTTTCCTTTATAATTTTAATTTAAATTGGTAAATTTAATCTTTAAAAGGGTAATAAATATTTAATCTAGCAATATTTATTTATATCTTTTCTAACAATTTAAAATTGATAAGATTTATTTTTTAAAACTAATAAAAATATATTCTATATTATAATGTATATATTGTTATATATATATTGTGTATAGGAAATCTTTTGTGTAAAATAAAAGATGTGTTTTCAAATTGTAATATATATGTATGTGTATATTATGAATTGAAGGTTGTTTTAAAATTCAATATAATAATTTTCAAAACTAATGTTAAAATATTTTCCATTTAAAATGTATATATTCGTATATATTGAAATGGAAAGATAAGTTTGAATTTAATAAAAAGTGCTTTCAAACTTTAATACATAGTTTGTAATTTGGAAATTATAATTTAACATAATTCTTTCCAAATGTTATTTGGAATTTAAATTTTTAACAACAAAGTTAATTTCTTAATTTATTTAAAAGATATATTTTAGCTTAAGTTTAAAATAAGACTTAATTAAAAATTCATTTTCCTTTGTTTTTAATGTTCTTTCATTTTAAAATTAAATCATAAGACAATTTGGTTTGTAAAATATATGAGTTAAAATAAAATAAAATCCTCAAACATATAAGCATATAATACATAAATTGGATCAAAACATAAGTATTTTATAAACAAATATATACATAAATTTACATTTGTATTTTTTTTTAAATTTAAAAGCTTATTTATAAGAAGACAAACATTTTATATACATGTAAATATACTACATAAATAAAAGAAATTTATTTAATATTGTGTTTAAACACTTGTAAAACAATAATGAAGTGATAAAACACTCGTAAACCTATAGAGTCATGATTTCAACATTTGTAAGCTATTTAGCACATAGGTGAACAAGTGGCTATATTTTCCTTTGATAATTAAATTTTAATTTTTTTTTAAAATATGAAGGTGAGATCTGATTTTTATCTCTCAGCTTCAATTCTTCTTTTCTTGATTTTCAACTAAAAATTTATACAAACCAAAAGAAAAATATAATAGAACCTGGAAACTAATCCGGGGGAAGAAATCAAAGGCAAAGGCAACAACAGTTTCAAAATTTTCAAGTACAATCAGGCAAGCAAATTCAACATCAGTTCAAATTTTCAAATGCAATCTGAGATTTTGCAAATCAAAAATAAAGATTAACAACAAGCTTCAAGCTAAAGATTCAACAACAATTCAAATTAGCATTTTTCAGATTAGAAGCCTGGACATGAAAATATGTTCTCTGCTTCAAAATAGGAGAAAAAACATTTCTTTTAAAAATAGTTTAATTTTGATTTATATCCAATGCATGTGATGATATTGTTTTGAATGGAAGTTCTTCTGCTTGAATCTATTTGAATTGATATATATATATATATATATATATATATATATATGTGTGTGTGTATATATATATATATATATATTAGCAAGTCTGTGTATATATATACAGATGTCTGCTCTCTGTTGTTTCAGTCCCTGATTTGCCTTCTAAAATTCAAATCTCTCTATGGAGACGATATTAGACTTTGATATCTAAATGAAAGTTGTTTTCTATTGTATGATGATGATTTTAAAAATAGTTTCAGGATTTAAAATTCAACAAATTATTTTTAAAAATGAAATAATAGTGGAAATGTGTATATATGATAAAAATCAACCAATTCAATTTCTGTTTTGAATTGCACGAATGAATTAGTGATGGGAAATCATGATTTTTAATATGTATTTCATGATTTTTAGATTGTTAATTTATGGGAATTTTCGAGACGATCATTTTGGGCATTTTTAGTGATTGTCGTTGATCGAAACGGTGGTGGAGGTGAATTCTCGGTCGAAGCTGGCTGGAGTGTCGTCGATGATGGGAAAAATAGCCTCGTATTTTTCCAATGGCCATAGTGGTCAGAATAGGTTGATTTAGGGTTTAAGTGGACTTTTTGGTTGCAGCTGAACTTCTGGGTCGTATGGCTTCGGTGGCGCGTCGTTGGTGATCACGTTAGGGAAGTTAGGTGCTGGGGGCCGAGGCGAGTCGTTAGTGAGGTGGCAGGGTTTATCTTTGATTGGTTCGTCGACGGCGAGAGGATTTTGACGTCAGTGCAGTTCCAGTTTTTGGTCAAGATCGGCTCGTTTTTGTTTCGATTGAATTACGTTCGTTCTGGGTTCAGAAGAGTGCTTGCTTGGGTAGGAGTGATTGTCGAGAGTGCCGCGATGACCTGCGGTGGTCGGAGTTGCTGGTGTGCGTGCACCATGTGCACGTCCTGTCTGGGAATGGTTGTACCCGGGTTAGGTCTCGTGCAAGTGAAGTAATGTCTCGAAGCAGAAGAGATGTGGGTTGCTTCGTGTTTTGATCAGAAGAGTTAGCGGTTTTGCTCGGGCTTTTTGATGAACAAGTTATTCAGGCTTTAAGATTGGTACAGGGAACATTCAAGTTTTATAAAAACAAAAGAATTTGATTTGCTATGCTTCTAAGTTTTAAAAACAAAAGTAAACAAGTTTTGACCTATAAAACTAAATATTTAGTTTTAAATAATGATTTTAAACAAATTTATATATATTAATAATTAAGTTTTAAATGGTAGAATAAGTGGTTTTTAAAATGATTATGTATTAAAATTTGTTAAGCCATTTTGAAAGGTTTCAAAGATTTTAAAGTTTAAATTAAATGATTTAAATTGTTTTTAATTTTAAGTTGATTTCTAAATGTCTTATTTTATTTTATTTTAATAAGGTTTAATGATATAATTATGTAAATAAATTATAATAAAGAGTTTATCTTTAAGTAATTAAGATTTTGATTAATTTAAAATAATAAATTTGTGAAGATAAATAAGGTTAATTAATTATTGTTATTAACTTAAGAATAGTTAATTAATGTAAGTGATTTGTAAATAAGTAAAGGTTTAACTAAGATAAATGATTTTCTTAATTAATTAAGGATTTTTAAATATAAGAAGTTAACTAATTATTTAATTAATTTTAAATAATTAGCTAATAGTTTGGTTAATTTAAAATTATCACTTAATTATGAATTAATTAGGTATAATTACTTGATAAAGTAATTAATGGATAATTACTGAATGTAATTAAGAAAAGAGAAATTACTTATGGAAGTAATTAGTGGGAAATTACTTATGAAAGTAATTTAATGGAAGTGATTAAGTGTAAATCACTTAGTGTTATTAATTAAAGGATTAATTAATATAATTGATTAAATAGTTAATTAATTAATTAAAGGATTAAGGTTAATTAATGATGTGAATAATTACTTGTTAAGGTAGTTAATTAAGAGAGTAATTAATTAAAGAAAGTAATTGGAGGATCATTAATTAATTAATGAAGTAATTAAGGATTAATTAATTAGTGTAATTAATCAAAGGATTAATATAATTAATTAAGGAGTTAATGAATTAAGGCAAGTAATTACAAGGTGGTTAATTTGTTTATGATTAATTACGACTAATTAATGAGTGTGGTTAATTAAAAATTAATTATTTAATTAATTAAAAGGTTAATTGATTAATGAAGTAATTAGAGGATCATTAATTAATATAATTAATGAGATTAATCAAGGCTGATTAATGAATTTGATTAATTAATTGTAATTAATTAAGGATCAGTGTAATTAATTATAGTTAATTAATTAATGGAAGTAAATGAAGGATCATTGATTAATGTAATTAATGATAGTAATTAATGGTTAGTTACTGTAATTGGTTAAAGATAATTAATTTGTGTAATTAATTAAAAAGATAATTACTTAATGTAATTAAAGGATAATTAATCAAGGAAGATTAATTAAGGTAGATCATTAAGAGATGATTAATTAATTAATTTGTAATTAATTAATGTTAGTAAGCAGGATTAAGGTAATCCAAGTGATTAAAGGTTAGTAATTAATTTAATTATAGGTTAATTAAATTGATTGAGAGTTAATCGAACCTACTTATGGATGATTGATTGATATTGAATGTATTGGATATGATATCTCAGATATGTGATATGTGTTGCTTTGTGAGATGATTGGTTGATATGAATTATCTATATGTGATATTGTGAATCATCTATCTGTTTATGTTATTCTGAATATAAGTTCAATGGTTTAAACCCTTAAACAACTTAGACATTAAAATGGCATTTTGGATTTCGGTGAGACCGGGATCGGGTTTCCAGATTTGGATATCCGAAAACCACATCGATCTAAATTAAACTTTAGGTCGTGAATCCAAGTGAAGATCAAGGTGAAGAATCAAGGTGTAAGAACTACTCATCGTTAAAAACTCTGAGGGTGATTCCAAGATGAGTTAACGAGGATATTGCTTTCAGGATCGAGATGGGGATTCAGAGTGCAAGGGCTATGGTCGTTAACTCAAAGGGTGATTCCAAAATGAGTGGAACGAGATAGTGCCTTCGGTTTCGTTCGAACCCAGAACGAACTTGAATGGATTGAATGCTTTCAGAACATCGTCAAGTGGACGATGAGCATTCTACGATAGATGTGTTCTATAAAGGTAATCGCAGCCTCAAGCCTCATCAACCGGGAATGGCTAAAACATGGGAGGTGCAGCAAGGTTAAGTGGGTAGCAATCAAGTAGGATGAGATTTACTCCTGTTTAGAGGTTCCTTTCTATTTCGGCTTAGTGTTGTGGTTGGTCGCGCCAACCACCGGGTGGTCTTGTTCGAGACTATCCAGCAAAGGATGTTTCCGGCCTTGTGTTGTAGGGGATTGGAAGTAATCCTTGGTACGGTGATCTAGGCCCCGTACTGTGACGGACGGTACCCCAGTAGCCCTGCCATTGATGGAAACCCATTCTTCCTACGTGTCCTTATGGTTTTGGTTTTATTACCCACTTTTGTGGCTAGTAGCTGGAATTTAATCATGTAATAATTTCAGCTATTTCTTATTTACTTGAAAAGCCTAGACACTATTATAATATCACAGGATTTCCTATCAAATGTTTTGGTTAGCGTAAGGTAAAAACTTTCACGTTTATGTGTGAGATGTCTTACGTGATACCTTTCTTTCAAAGGATTTCTAAAGTTAAGCAACTTTAAACCGTTTACTCACACTAGACCCATGTCTGACCCAAATGTTTATTTTTCGTTTTATTAAACTCTTAGGTACTCATATAATGTATGAGTAGTCGTGGGATTCAGGTTAGCTTTGACGAATTCTGGAGGAGATTTGGAGCAGAATGCTTCAACGAGTAGATATATAGTGGTTCCGCTGCGTTTGAGTTTTGTCTGTATCTCTGTGATATCTTGAGTTGTATAGTTAGATAAGTGTTTATAACTATCTAATATAAGTTGTATAAATTATATAAATATGATGTATATGATAATATGTAATAGTTTATGTGATATATTATATTTCATTCGTTCCGCTGTGAGAATCTATTGCTGTTGAGTTTCTTCTTTCCTATCTTTTCTTCTTCTATCCCTTTCTTTCTTAATTCATGATGCGTATTTATGGGAGATGGAAGACGGGTCATGACAAAAACTCTTCGAGCTTCTGGTGTAGGTATTGTCCCGCTTGTGACTTGACACCATTTGTGTGCAAAGGCGCTGTAATCTGCCATTATTCTTCCTTTAAAGATTGTGCCTTTGGTATAGTGCTGGATTGTTTTTCTCGTTTGGTCAATTAAATTGTCACTTTCCTTTTTCTTTTACCCTAAAATAAATGGGGTGGGACCAACATGAAAAGGGTTTAAACTCCATTTAAGTGGATCGTATGCTTTAACTTCTTTTCCTATATGATTCTTAAATCCTTCATTCTTGACAATTGTTCTTCTTGAAGATTTCTATCATTAGTTGTCTCTTGGGGGAATCCAATTAAGTATGGTTCCGAGGACTCTTTCTTGGATCTTTTGACTTTACCAGCCATGATGAAGTTAGATCAAAAGTAGACAAGGTTGAAATAGGATTTGGTTAGAGATAAGTGGTGTTGGATGTTCAATAGCGTCAGAGGTTCGAGCCCTCCTTCTAGCACTAAAATGTAAACAAGAAACTTGCCAATACCCCAAAGTTGATGTAATAGGTAGGCTAATCCTTTTGATTTCTTCTGGTTTATGGAAGAGAGCTAGAATATGAATGCCTTCTATGGGATCACCTTTCAAATTGGACTTTATTATGAAATTTTCTTTTCATTGATCTTTCGATCAATTCAAAAGGCTTGAGTTCCCTTGTTATTGGTCTTTCGAGCTAGATAATGCAGCTTGACTTTGCCTTCGAAATAGTCCTTTTGAAGTTGTTGTGGAAACCTAATGAACGGCTTTAGGACTTAAAGTTATGATCAGTTTAAAAAGGTTTTGACCTGATCGAAAGTTGGAATCTTAAATGACTTGGTTTTGAATCAGGAACTAAAGGTAAAATTAGCCTGGGTTTGGGTTTCAAGCACTTGAAGATGGAGGTCCAATGAGTTGATAAATATTGTTACTTGAAGATGTAAGGGTTTCGACCAATTCGGAAGGTGTCCTTCGATGGGGTCGATACCTGGAAAACAGAGTTAGTCCCAGTAAAAGCTTTTGAAACGGCTAAGTAATTAAGAATATTGAAGACTTCCCTTTCGCAACACAACAAAGCCTTTATTCATCAACTTTCCCCAATTCAATTTACAAATTAGGGTTTACAACTTTGCAGAATTAAGAAAATACAAGTGTGGAATGAATGAGTTCGAATCCCCTAAACCATACCCCTTGCGTCTTACTTATAGATGGGGGTCGACACTTTTTGACTCAGTGCTTTCGACTGGTCGAAAGGTGGCTTCAGATGCCTTTCGACTCTTTTGGCTCTTGCGCTCTTCTCTACAATGCTTTTGAAATGGCTCAATTGCCTCCATCTCCATCGAAAGGGCCAGTTGCACCCTCTCTTCTTTATGTTACTTTGTAAGAGCCTCCGACTCTGTTGATAGGTTGCTTTCTAGGGCTTTGAAGATGTTCAAATGGTGTTGGTTTCGACGCTGTTTGTAGCTTCCAAATGTACACTTGCAAGTAGATGCGGAACCTTCCCTGGACATCTAAGGCATCGAGTGGTTTGGAAGGCTTGGTTTGGCTTTCAAAAGGGTTGTTCCGATCATGGTATGCTTCTGAGTGACTTGAGTGAAGGTGAAACCTTTGGTTTTGAAAGGTTTAGCACGAATTTGAAAGGTTATTATGCATTGTCTTTGAAAGCCGCTTCTTTAACTCCTTTGAAAGGTCTTTCATGCCTGCGGAAGCACATACTTCGAAAGGTGTTCATTGATATAGAGCATGCTTTCGACTCTTTTGATCTCTTTGAAAGGTTATGCTACTTCAATTCTTTGGCTATTGCATCCTTTCGACTCCTTCGAATGGTTTTTCTGGTGCTTTCCTTTCTTGTTCTTCTTTGCCTTCTATTCAATAAGGTTTCGACATGGTCGAAACGAAATTTGGTGGTAATAGTGTTTATTTTCAACTTTGTGTTTAGAGATTTACTCATACAAGACTTATTGTCTGACCCGGGTAGTTTATGTTCCCTGAATTCTTGGATACTCAATTATATTTGAGTAGTTCGAGAGTAGCGGGTCTTCTTTGAGCACTTTAAAGACGATGGACAAGCAGGAGGCTACTTTTTCTATCTAGTTATTTATTTCCACTATTATGTCTATTATGTATGTGTATTTTGTATCAACATGTGTAAAGGCAGGGTGTATAACCAACCACCTAGTTTGATAGTTGTAATACTTTGTGTAACTCCGATAACAACATGAAAGGAGCAACCTTTAGTACTATAATATATATATTATATATAACCATTCCATTGTCAGATTTTTCTATTCTGTCCTATTTAGTTCTTTTATTTTACCCTATGAAATCTTGTCTTCCGGACTCTTGGGAAACAACACATGAATATCGTAGATGTGTTAAATGCCATTCCCAAAGGTCAGAAAGGTAGGTCATCACAAAGTAGTATCAGAGCTTAGATTGAGCGAACACCTAGGCTTTGGGTGGGGTAAACTTATTTAAGATAGGATAATTGACATATAGAATGAGTTTGAGCGTATATATAACAGCACATATTTGTTATTTTTATAAAAATGTTTTTGTATTGTTTGATAGATCGAGTGGTTTATGGATTCCCATCAATACAAATAGCTAACATTATTGATAGGGATCTCTAAAGTACTTAAACAAGGTCAACCGACACAACATTGTTTTAAATTAGGTAAACGAATAATTTTAGCTGGATTATATTTTATATATAAAAGAAAATTTCCAAAAAATTGTTATAATAGTTTAGGATATGCTTGTTGTTAGAGAATGATAATATTTGATCATTATCATTTATCGTTGACTAGTTAGGCTCAGATAGTTTATGAGCAATTCTTATTTTAGTTAAATTAAATATAAACACCTTGTGAATTTAGGTTCAAAATTTGACTATAAGGCATTCAGCGATAATGTTGGGATAAAATTTAATTTTAAATTTGATTGTAATAAGAATTGGTTAATATAATCTAAACCAGTAATAAAAATTGCGAATTTTTTTATAAAAAGGTAGAATATATAAGTATGATTTATTTATATGGGTTATGAATGATAGAGGATTCAAATTGAGAATTTGAGAACTGAAAACCCAGTACTTTGGAAATTTCTTTCGAGGTTTTGGGAAAAATAATAATGGTATTATTTTGAAGAGTATTTATGAATGAAAGCATTTTGGAATTACTTTTAAAAAAGGTAGGAAGCACTTACTCACTTTTGTCACTAGAAAATAATTCCAATAATGACTACAACATTAATTGTATTTATTTTTTAGTTTCTAAGTGGGAAAATGCTGTCATAGCAATTTGGTATAAGATTGTTCTCACAAAGAAAATTTTGATTAAATCCAAAAAGCATGATTAGATATGAAAAAAAATGCATATCATCATTTTAAATGATTTTTAGAGAAAATAATAAATAGTATTAATTGAAAGTTTTTACAAGTATGAATATGTTGGAAGGAGAGTTTGGATAAGAAGTATTTATATTTTTATTTCATAAAGCAGATTTTAATATTGAAGAAGAATTTTATGTTAACTAGTTCGACTGGTCCGGAAATAAATAAAAATAGAAAAGAGAGATGTTCAGATGGTAACACTTCTCTTAAGTATTTCCTTTCTTAGTAAGGGAATATACGATACCATTTGGTAGTACCTAGTTCCCTAATATCATTTTAAGGTTACTCATACCTTCTATAGTTAAAATGTATAAACCCATTTCAAAAGAGTTTTGAAATAAAGTCAGGTATTTGGATCTCGAGTTTATGTAAGAGAAACAAATTTAAAATGGAAAAGTTTGAACCAAATAATGGTATATACTCTCAGGAGTTAGTGGATAATTATAAAAAAAAATGTTTGCACAAATAATTTTTGCAGATATGGAAATTAGTGTTAGTGAGAACCAATAAAATAAGTATGTAAGTTAAACATAAATCATTCCTCTTTTCACTTAAGTTGGATCCAAGATTCGAATACATGACTTTAAGATGTGTCACACCACTCCATATAAGGATCTATCTCTCAATTTTTGATGGTGAACACTTGGTAAGGTTTCTGGATATGGAACCACAGATTTCTATCATATTATATGTCTATGGAAGAAGAATGAAGGTTCCTAGTAAAGGATCCTGATCAGTGTCCATAGCAAAAAAGATCGAATGAGAAATACTAGTTTGGAAAAGAAGTTATGTATTGGAGTAGAGATTGAACCAAATTTTTGCATAGGAATGATTTATTAGCATCATATGGGCTTATGAGTAATTTGGATGTTTCTTTTCAGGTTTGGTTGTGGTGGAATTTCATGGTCGAAATTATTTTAAGAGGGAGAATGCAAAGACTTGAAATTTAGTCACTTTAAATATGGATATATAATATATTATTTAATGATTAATGAATGGATTTTATAACCCAAAAATATCCCCATTGAATAATAACCAGTGGTAATGAAATGATTTTTAAAATGTGATTACAAAAATAATTAGTTCAATGAAAAATAGAAAATGTGACCAAAAATCGTCTTTTGAATTTTCGACTTTTCAGCGTATAAATGTTTTCGAGAAGGAGGGAGCACCCTTCTAGTCATTTGTTGGAAAATTTCACTTCCTTTATTTTGGTTCCAAACATTCAAATTTACTTCTTTCTTAATTGCATTAGGAAGTGCTCTAAGCCATTCATGATGTTTAATTATTTTTATCCATTATTGTGATTGTATGTTGTAATTGTGAGCGAAAATATATTCCACGGCGGCGTCATGGTATCACATTTGTGTTTATTTCCACCTTTTTTGTTAAGAGATTTACTCATAGTAGACTTATTATCGGACCGAGTTTTTTACTTTCCTTAAATCTTGGGTACTCAATTATATTTAGTAGTCCGAGAGTAGCAAGTTTTTCATTGGTCTCTTTGAAGACGATGGACGATTAGGAGACTCCTTTATCTATCCACTTATTTATTTCCACAATTATGTCTATTATGTATATGTATTTTGTATCAACATGTGTAAAGGCAGAAAGTATAACCAACAGCCTAGTCTGATAGTTGCAGTACTCTTGCGTAACTCTAATAATTCCATGTAAGGAGTAACCTTTTGTACTATATTATTTTGTATTATATGTATTGCGAGATTTTTCTATTATGTCCCATTCTATTTTTTATTTTAACGCATGACAACTTTTCTTTCAGATGCTTAGGTAATGGCACATAAACACCATGAATGTATTAAGTATCGTTCTAAGGAGTCAGAAATATGGGTCATCACATTCTCCTTCCACCTAATCCCTCCATTTCAAATCTCTCTAACCCTCATCAGGCGAAACCTATCCCCTTGATTTAAGCTAATCCTACCAGCCTCTTTCATAGGCTTTAAACCTATTTAATTCTCGAACAAAATTATTTTGCAATTACGCTTTTCGATATCGTATATCGATTAATATATCTATAACTGTTATAAATAAATTTATAATATATGTTCATCAAATAAAAATTAAATTTTAATATTAATATTTAATAATATTGACTAATTTAATTTATTTACAACAATTACAAATTGATTAAATTGTTTGGCCAAAGGAATATTCATAATTTCAGTTGTGCGATTCGTTAGGTGTAAATTTAGTCAGGGATCAATATTGAACTATTCGAATATTAACATTCACACATCACTTAACAGGCGGTGGGACATTTTGGCCAAATTTATTACTTACCTGTTTCAATAAAATCCAATTTTACTTTATTAAGAATTACGTAGTTGTGACCATTATTTACAATAATCCTCTTCCTCAAAACTGTATCATTTTGGACTTATGGAGTTTGGTAATGGTCAAAATTCCAATATCCTCCATATTCAACTATATATTCCAAATACAATGTCCTTAGTTCAACAATAACAATTAACCAAATTATTCTGACCAGAGATTTTGACTTTGAGTTGACTTTAGCTGACCGTGGTACTAATCTCGTATAATAGAGGAGATGTATCCTCTCTTGTATAATATTTCATTTCCTATGCTTCTACTCGAACCAACTATACTCTTTCGATGGACACCATCCATGATTTAGCTATAATCAAAGCGGAGCTTCCACGTTGAAGATCAATAATATTCTTAAGTCCAGAGAACCGTGTAATTTTATCACGTCGATATTTTCTATTTAACTTTAGTTATATTAACCAACAGAAAACTATCAAGTGAGTCATTCCATGGTTATCTAATAATTGTTAGTACATAACCCCTTGGTACCCCCAGCTGCCATGAGTAACACACTGCCCAACATTTGTAAAGCAATACATACTTCAGTCTCAATGGATATATCGATATCTAATTTATATACATCTTGACTAGGAATATTTAAAATGGTATGTTTGTTTTCATTGTGATATTTTACTCACGGTTACAACACTTTATAACTTCTATGATGAAACATATCATTTATCGATTTTCAATTCAATATATTTTAATTAAATGAATTAATATAACAAATTAGATCAAGTGTAAAGTAGAAAGAAAACACCTTTTATTTCAAACAAGATTGGTTATCAAGTTAGATATATGTAATAAATTACATAATTGCCCCATTTGCATACCCCTAACTCTATCATGAACCTTGTCTGCCATCTTTCATAAGAGAAATGAGAGCCTTGTGGGCAATCTCTCCTGACTACCCTCTATAACTCCCTCGGTTGTAGTTTGACATAATTCGATAAATTTAATTGGATAGATCAAATAGAATAATGTAGTAGGATATGAGGATGAGATTTGATAATTAATTGGGTTAGGTATTAACTAATTAACTAATAAGATTGTTTTAAAACTTAACATATAAAAGGATATATGAGGATAGAAAAATTGGAATAGGCCCATCTTTTATCCCTTAAATCCTCACCCTCTCATACACTCTCACTTACACTCATAAATAATCAAAAGAAAAACCTAACGGTCGGCCATTTCTAAGGGTAAGAAGGGAACGAATCAGAGGAGCTTTGGAAGCTAAATCCCAAGGGAACTAAACACCATCAAATCTCAACTCCAACGTCTAAATTTAGGTGAATAATAAGTGAAAAATCTTTATTATTATTTTTCGAATTTGGTTATGGGTAATACCCGAATTATTTTGATAATTCCATGCCATGTTTTGGTTGTATGATCCGATAGAATAATGAATTATATAATATTTATGAATTTATTTGAATGTCCTTTAAGGGTAAAACCTAAGGTTTTAATCTCTAATCGATTTCATTTTCTATTATGCCGATACAAAATTATTTTGGAGATGGGATTTTAATTTCACAATTTTTCAAGTTGAAATGGATATTCTATGAATTTCCTAAGGTGGAAGTTGAGTTTATTTCAAGTTCTAATTATTAAAAATAATTAAATATATTTTTTGGCCCTGAAATTTTTATATGGTAAATAATAGGATGTTTCTGAATTTCTATGATTTTTGGGGTTTTTTCTTAAATGTTTAGGAAGTATTATGTATTTATTATGCTAGAAAAGCATTTAAATTAATAATTGATAAAAGATATTAATTAATTTAGGTTTAAATATATTTTGGCAAAGTAAAACTGGTTGTGGCAATTTTCTGAAAAGATTTGGTCCATTGTTATCCAATACAAATTTAACAAAGAATAGGATTTGGTGAAAAGAGAATGCTCTTAATAGAAATAAATTTTTTTTATATTAATTATGGGATTAAATCGTTGTTGTTTTTATTGATGCTGCAATCATCTATGCCACAGCTATGCTTTCTGATGTTATCTACAGTGGATGCATGAGATGTAAAACTCATTGGTTATGGAATGAATCCACTTGGTTGAAGTGAGAAGTATGAGTAAGGTCGGCATTCATGCCTTCAGTGTCAATGATGTCACATGTCTTGATGTCACATGTCTTAATGCCACATATCAATGCTGCATGCAATGCCGTAAGTTTTTGCCACATTTTTAAATAATGCCGCATACCACCACCTTGATACCAACTATATAAGATGGCGATGTTGTATTCTATGTCAACACCATAGCCCGAGGCAGTGGTGCCGCAAGTAATATTTTCAATATTAACTATTTTACAACGATGATGCCACTACTACTTGGCTATGGTACAAAGGAAATTCATATCGTGGGTTGTCCATGCCGACACCCTATGTTTTATGGCAGAAAGGTAAGTACTATGTTTTATGGCATAGAGCTGAAGTACTATGTTTATCGACATTATAGTGATAATGTCGCAAGTGATTGATTTTCAATGATAATGCCAAGAAGCATTGATGTCTCTACTCTTTATTTCAATGCCAGCACGGTTACACGGTTACATGCTAACTAAACTATTTTTAAAAAAGACGAGATGGCTTATATTTTTAAGTAAGTCGATAAACTTATGACATTGACAGTTAGCCATATGATTTAGAAAGATCAAATTGTTTTTTAACATTGGATAGAGGTTTGATGTTATATAGTGCATCATGAATGCCCCATATTTTCTGTATTAATGGTGGTGAGACATAGGTTTTACTTGACATTGTTCATTGGGGTAGCTACTATTTGTCATGTTTCTACCATTTTTTTTATGAATTGACATTAATCATTTGGGATACTAATGTTTCATTTTAAAATCGACGTAGATCATTGGGGATACCAATGCATACCATCCTGGGATGTTATAAGTTTAAGTGGTGCACAACTTCATCGGGGACAGTAATAAACATACGTTGAACTGTTGGGTCAGATATGAATTAAAATTGATAAGTGATGGGTTCATAGTTATCCTAGGAAAACTATGGAATGTGTGATGGATAGTTCACATCATGCCGAAGATGGATAATCTCTATATGGCTGATGAAGGGTTCGTGGTCATCCTAGGGAAACTATGGGATATTAGATGTAGTCCACATCATTTTAATTAAATGAAATATATGAGACAGATAGTCCACATAACTATGATAATGAAACCATGAGTGATGGGTAGCTCATACGATAGGGGGATTGATAATCCAAATAATAATTTCATGTGAGATGGTTAGTCCAGATAAATATAAGACGAATAGTCATTTGAAATTAAGATAGATAGTCGGATGAAGTTAAGATGATAAATCGAGATGGTTAATGTAGTGCTTGTTGCATGATTGAAATTGTTTATTTACTATGATTTAACCATTGTGGATTCAGGAGCACAACATATCGTTGATGTGTTTTAGTTAAAATACTAGGGAGGGAAGAACACTTTTGCTTAGCGGTGTGGTCTCACTAGATATCTATTTAGTTTGAGATGCAAGTTATTACTCACACCAGACTATTTATCTGACCTGAATTTTTTTTTGCTAACCTCTCGATACTCATTTGAGTAGGTCGGAAGTAAGGGATTTCAGGTTTTTAATTAGAGAATAAACTTTCGGAGACGTCCAGGAGGCAATCTGGCTATACTAAGAGTTCCTATTTGTCCATTGTGTTGTTTTGGATGTAATGGAAAAGTTGTATAGTTGCCAAATATTAGACTCTAATCAACCAAGGAGGCATCTTCATATGTTGCTCTTGCAGTATAATGTAATAATTATTTTTTTTGGAATATGGGATTACGAATGAGATTATGTAATGAATATGAAATTTAATATGAAAATTTGTTATTAGATTGTGTTTGAAAATTTTCAAATTCATGTGCTTACGAATATTGATATGATTAACATACCTCATTTGGACACTAGAAATTAAACTGTGAGTGACTACAGCATCTGTAGCCCTTAGTTTTGGGCCTCAAAGTGGAGGATGTTATGCCCTATTTAAGCGACCAGGCCTAGATAGGACAATGCCAACCCCTGAGACTATAGAACTTCCATAGGTCATATAATATCCATACTTTTATATGTCGGTGGATAGTTAAAATATTATTATATAACCAAATAAGTACCAGAATGGGATAAAACTATAGGAAATGTGGTAGTTTAACATTTTTTGATTTTATAATAAATTGTAAATGTTTTAGACTAAAATAACTTGTAAAACTTTTTATGGGAGTAGAATTTGGACTTATTCTTATCCAAATGAAAGATTTGATAGTTTCTCATCCCTTGGAGTGGACATAATAGTAATTTGGTCTAATTGTTTGAGAGATATTGCAGATTTAAGTTTAGGTTGATTTGGATAGATTTTTATCAAGCCCAAAGCCCATTATTAGGTCTGATGTATTAATTTATGAAACTGAGCTAATCTTAGGGATAAAGCATACACCAAATTATCTTCATGAAACAGTTCTAAACATCCATTAATAATATCTCTACCTAAATCACATCAAAACCTACTATTTCAGGCTAAAATATGAGGTTAAGCAATGAAAGCTCGAGGATTCATTAGAAATCATCTAATTGTTATTTTGGGAGGAGAGTTTATGACTCGTTGCTATCTATCCGTAATATGGCTGATGTGACTACCTCCCTACAGCTCCATCCCCCAATATAATTAGATGGTGCACTATTGATGTGCTCGATAAATGTAAGGCGATCTTCAATGATTATTAATAAAATAAAAATATCATAAAACCTATCATATATCTCATAGCGCATGAAATAAAATATAATATGCATCACATAAATAAACAAGAGAGGCGGTGATAACAAAGTGCTCCAAATATTGGAGTACAGATTCATAGAGTTATACATCAAGTAATATAGTTTATACAAAATGGAAACAAACTCAATTAATCGTCTCTTAATAATAGTAATAAGCAAGCATTGTCAAGGCTCCATAGTGTTGAATAGTGGAATAAGAATATAAATCCATATATAATAAGAGATAGCTCCATCCAACTCGTCCTCTAGATAGCTACTGCATCACAACTAGACCTGCTATCTATTCTATCCATTTAAGAGTATTCGAAATAATAAGAAGCAAAGTGTAAAACCTCGAGCCAGACAATAGTCTGGTGTGAGCAGTAAATGAATCTCAAAATACTATACAAGATGATATAGTAAGAAACAAGGGTATGCAAACCACATCTATGTTTTTCTTGCAACTAAAGAGTTAGCACATAACAACATAATATACTACTCTACGAATATAGTAAAGGTACACTACAAACCAAGTATAGTGACGGGTATCTTGGTATCCTTATCCCCAATAACTCCAATGGCATCCTATAGCGATAAACTACGGAAGAAAACAACCAATGAAATAAAAGCATCTATCAAACAATCATCACTACCACTCTGTGTGCTCTAGATATATGATAACTCATATGGCATTTCTCATGCCAGGGATGAATGAAAGTCCTGGTTTTCGACGTATTCGCATTAAGCCTAAAGCTTCATATAGAGCCATACCAACACTCGAGTGATAACTATTATTGTATGAGAACTCCACCAAATGCAAATGATCATCCCATGATCCACTAAAGTTTATAATGCATGTTTGCAAGAGATCTTCCAAGTATGATTTACTCTTTCAGTCTGCCTATCCATTTGCGGGTTATAAGTTGTACTAAGATGTAGCTCCGTCCCTAATGCCATTTGTAAGCTTTTCCACAACACACAAGTGAACAATGGGTCTTAGTCGCTCATAATGCTCTTTGGCACACCGTGAAATCGTACTATCCATTTTACATACAGCTCTACCAGCTTGGATGCCATCCTACTAGACTTAACAAGTATAAACCATGCACTCTTGGTCAACCAAACTACTATAACCCAAATGCCATCATACCTTGCTCGAGCGCTCAACAATCCATTAATAAGATCCATTGATACTTGATCCCATTTCCATTTAGGAATATTTAAAGGTTGCAAAGAATCCACTAGGTCTCTTCTCCTCTTCCTTTACCGATTGACATTTTGTACACTTTGAGATGAATGCCTCAACATTCCTCTTCATACCTTCCCGGTATTAAGTTCGCTTCATATCTCGATAAATTTTATTACCACTAGGATGAATGGTCATCTAGAATGATGACATTCTCTTAACACTTCATCTCACAATCCATCAACATTGGGAACAAATAATCTTCCATCCTTACGAAGCTAATCCACTCATTCGATTTCATATTGCTTCATATATTTAGATTTTACTCCTTCTATCTTTGCCATGATCTCTGCTATTTTAGTATCTCGCTTCTGACTTGTACCGATCCTTTCAATTAGAGTAGGACTAATCAATAAGCTTGTCAACATTTCGGGTTCTAGCTCGTAATGAGGCCTGAAATCAAATCCAACAATATACTCTATATGTTACCATTCCAAGAACATTGCTCCCAACCTAGCATGTCTTCTACTTAATGAACCGATGATTGCATTAGGAAATACTAAAATCATAAGAGGCCAGAAAATCCAACTACCGTTTCCGACGAAGGTTGAGGTCCTTCTGAGAGAAAAGGTACTTCAAGGGTTTATGATCCATAAACAGCTCAAACCTTTCTTCCAACAAATAGTGCCTCCACATTTTCAAAGCAAAAATAAAAGTAGTCATTTAAAAACAAAGGCGCAACCTCTTAAAACCATTCCTTTAAAAGCATTGACCCAGTCGGAAGCTGACCAAGTCAAAATCTATTCATTCGAAAGCAAAGCAGACACATTTTCATTTAAAAGAAAAGTAGTGCTTCGACCCCTTCAGAGTCCCTTGTTTCGACCCGATACCTTTTACCTATTTCCAGTTCATTACGTACCAGGTATTTGATACCATGTGCATTGGTTTTAATGGATCCGTAGGTAAGGAGTCGGAAGCCTGGTGCCGAAAGCATTGAAACAGGAAAAAGCATGTAGATTTGACTTTTTAAACTATTTCTTTGTACCTAACCTGCCTTATTTGTCAAATTATGATTGATTTCAAATCTTTTTTCTAAAGTACTGCCGATTTTCAAAAACAAGAATTTGGATTATTTACAAAATACCCCTTCTCCTTTTTTAAATATATAAACATTTAAGTCTCCTAATTTAATAAATTTTATATATCCATTAAAACACTTGGGAAAATTATACAAAAATTCTGACAAATAATTTTCAATATTTTTTCTAACATATATAAATTTCAGACCCTAAGCCAATATAATTTGCCAGTATTAAGTTAAAACCCAAATTTGCATTTTATTAACTAGAAAATTCATCTAAAATGCACATTAATTCAAAAAATTATGAAAATTGAAACCTATTTTAAAAATATCATTTCTGATCTAAATCTAAAAGCGCAAGGCAATTGGATATCATATAATAGAGTTTCATATCAATACATTTCACAAAACTATGTGAATTAACATAAATCATCAATAATATATAGATATACATTTTTATCATCCAAAACATGGAACAACATTTGCAAATAATTCGAATTTCATACTAAAAACTGAAGACCAACAAAAACATGAGATGTATTCATTATTCACCTTAGCTTTGTGATTAACGATGTGAGATTTGTTCTTGATTAAGTGATTTGATTTTTCCCCTTGAATTCTTCTTCTTTGCTCTTCCTAATGGTGGCCAACCTTAGTCTATTTTTGTTGTTGAAAATAGAACTAACGTGTAAAATGAATTCCTCAATGGGTATAGGTATAAGGATATGCCTTATTCCTATTTTGCCATTGCATATTTCCTAACCTTTTATTCTTAAATTCACTGTTTACATGGCATGACTAACTCTTATTTAACCACAAATCTCAATCCACTAATCAACATACATTATTTTATTTTATTTAACTAATTAAATATCCTAAATAATGTTACTAAAAATATGGGGTGTTACAGACTCCCTTCCTTAAAGAACTTGGCCCTCAAAATTATGGTAAGGTACACATCAGAACAATCAAAGGTAAAACATACCATCAAAAAAATCACGACAAGCATCTCTCATCCTATTCTTAGTCTCCTAAGTACAGTCTTTCTTATCCTCACTCCACTGGACTTCAACTATCTGACTATCTTTTCCTAAGCCTCTTGTCATCTCTTGCGACTATGCAAACTAGCTTTCTAACTATAGTCAAATTCGGCTCAACGACTAAGTCATCAAACACAGTCGGTGATATAGTAGTATCCAGATCTTGAATACGCTTCCTCGGATGAGAAACATGGAAAAAATCATGGACTCCTTCCAAACTGCTCAGTAATTCTACTATATACGTGAGTTTCCCGATCCTCTCAATAATAGGAAATAGTGCAACGAATCTCGGTGCGAACTTCGTTGATTTTCCAAACCGAATCAGACCCTTCATCGGAGACAACTTAATGAAAGCATACTCTTTAACAGAAAACTCTAAGTCTTTCCGTCTTTTATCCGCATATCTCGTTTGCCTAAACCGAGCTTCCTTCATTCGAGCTCAAATTAACTCTACCTTTTATGAAACTTCTCTAGCCAAATTCAGACCAAGAACCAACCTATCCCCGATCTCTAACCAACCAACTGGAGATTTGCATAGCCTTCCATACATAGCTTCAAATGGTGCCACCCTTACTTATTTATAGCTATTGTTATACGAAAAATCGACTAGATGTAGATGGTCTTCCCATGATCCTCCAAAATCTAGCACACAATTTCGTAACAAATACTCTAAGACTTTGTTAACTCTCTCTGTTTTCCCATCAGTCTGTGGATGGTAAGAGGTACTCATCTTGAGCTTCATAACTAAGGTATCATGTAGACTCTTCCAGAACTCACTAGTTAATAAAGAATCTCTACTACTCACTATATTACTAGGAATTCAATGTAGTCTAACTACATTCTTTATAAACAACTTTGTTAACACATGTGCCATTCTGGTTGAATTAATTGGAACAAAATGAGCACTCCTGGTCAACCTGTCCACAATGACACATATGCTTTCATTTCCTTTATTAGACATTGGCAAGCTATCAACGATATCCATAGAAATAGAATCCCACTTCCACACTGGAATGTCCACACTATGAAGCAACTCACTTGGCTTCTGACTTTCATCTTTTACCCATTGGTAGTTCAAACATCGCATCACCCATAATCCTACAACCCTCTTCATATCTTCCCAGAAGAAACTTCACTTCATGTCCTGATACATCTTAATTCCTTCCGGATGAATAGGGAACTTCAAATGATGGCATTCCTCCAAAACTTCATTCTTAATGTCTACTACATTTGGAACACACAATCTTCCTTTCTTTCTCAATCATCCATTCTGGTCGAGACTAAAATCCTTTAAGTCATCTCTCTCTGTTCCATATTTTAGCTTTTTGATCTGTTTAGCCAACACTGGTTCCTCTAGAAGGAACCTTTTCGATCATAACGGGTCGAATTTCCAAACATGATAACAAAGCAGTTACTGTACTTGAACTACTCTTAGTTCTCCACTTTACTTTACAAGTCGCTAACGCTTCCAGATCTTTCCATTCGGCTATCATTGCAAACACTACATTCTAATGTTTTCTGCTAAGCGCATCTGCAACCTCGTTGCCTTTCCCTGGTGTGTAATCAATACCAAAATCATATGCAGCTATGAACTCTAACTACCTCTGTCGTCTCATGTTCAGCTCCTTCTGGGGGAACAAATACTTCAACGACGTATGATCCGTATACAACTCAAATCTTTCTCCCAAAAGATGATTTCTCCACACCTTCAACGCAAAAGTTACCGCAGCTAACTCTAAATCATGGGTTGGGTATCTGACTTCATGCGGTCTAAGCTATCGAGAAGCGTAGGCAATTACTCTACCCTTCAACATCAACACAGCTCCTAACCCAGTCCCATATGCATCCGTGTACACCACCAAATCTTAATTCCTCTCTAGAACAACCAATACAAGTGCATTAGTTAATAAGTTTTTCAGCTTTTGGAATACCTCCTCACACTTATCGATCCAAACGAACTTCACATCCTTTCGAGTTAGCTTGGTCATTGGTGCCGCTATCTACGAAAAATCCTTAATAAACCACCGATAGTAACCAACCAATCCAATAAAAATTCTTATCTCAATCAACATTTTTGGTCTCTTCCAAATATTCATGGCCTTGATCTTAGTTGGATCAATTGTTAACTCATTCTATGAAACTACATGGCCAAGAAACTTCACTTCCTTCTTCCAGAAATGACATTTCAAGAACTTCACCTTTAGCTGATACTGCCTCAGAGTTTCAAGCACTACTCTAAGATGAACTTCATGCTCTCTTTCATCCTTAGAGCACACTAAAATATCATCTCTGAAAACCAATACGAACCTATCCAGGCGCTCTCGGAAAATTCGGTTCATTAAATCTACGAAGATGCATTGGTCAGTTCGAATGACATCATTAATCATTCATACGATCCATATTTGTTTCTAAACGCCATCAATGGAATACCGTCCTCTACCACTCTAAGCTAATGGAAACCTGTTGCTAAATCCAACTGCAAAAAATCTTGGCTTCACTCAACAGATCGAATAAATCGTCAATCCTAGGAAATGGATATTGATTCTTTGTTGTTTTCTCATTCAACTTATGATGATTGATACATAACCTCATCGATTCATCCGGCTTCTTAGCAAACACTACGGCTGCTCCCCAAGGTGAACTACTAGGTCTACTAAAACTCTTGCCTTCCACCAACTGCACCTTGAGCTCCCTCATTTCTATAGGTGTCATCCTTCTTGGCTGTCTACTCACTTGTTCTACTCCAACCACCAAGTCTATCTGAAACTCAATGACCCATTTCGGTAGTAGTCTTACTATGTGTTTAAAAATATCCTCAAATTCTCTAACCACAAAAACTCGATTCGGCTCGTCTTCTATCTCCACAACTCCCAATAAAGAATTCGCCTCACAACTATAGTTTTCTACGGTACATACAATCCGCTCCCTACAGTCTGGGTGTCTAAGCAGTATTTTCCCATCATGGAAAAATATCCTAGCATTGAACTTACTAAATCAATCCATACCCAATGAATTTTGAATCCTACGAAATAAAAAATATGCAAATTGTAAACAAAAGTATTGCCTAACAAGTGAAACTTTAGGTAGTCACATCTCATCCCAAGTGTTGCATACCCTCCTATCGGATTTGCAACCCCTAAGGAAGTAAATAGGTATGAGGGTTCTAGAATAAGCTTATCTACCAAGCAACGAGATATAAAAAAATGTGATGCACCAGTATCAAACTGAACACTAACTGCCATACCAAGAATCTTAAGCTTATCTCTTTACACTGCTTTCCCTTTTGCCCCTACCATGGGTCTCGAGGTAGTTGACTCCAATGCATACACTTTCCACTTCCCATCCTTAGTAGGCTCCTTGCGTTGGCTCTTGTAATGACCCATCTGATTATAGCTGAAGCATTTGATATTCTTCTTCCCAGTCACCTACTTTGCCTTCCAGAATGACATTCATTCACAAAATGCCTTTTCTTATTGCACTTAAAATGGACAACTTTTTACTTTTCTTTCTTCATGCCTCCACCCTTCTAGGCTCCACTCTTAGAAAAGAACTTCCTTTTCTGACTCTGCCCTACCAAGACCTCCTTCGCCTTATTCTTCTCCAAAGAAGCAATAATTTCCTTGTGTCTTATAGACATCTCTACAACAACGCCATAAGGATTCCTAATATGAGGCAATGTAGCACCAACCAATTCAGGTTTCAACACCATAATGAACTTCTCGTTTCTCTTAATCATGATATCCATAGTGGCAGGTCCATATCTTGCCAATTCCTGGAACCTTGTAGCATACTCTAACACAGTCATCTCTCCCTACTCTAACTCGGAAAAATTTCCGAGCAAGGTAGACTTTCCATCACATACATGAATCTCTCCTCAAACCTCCTCTTAAACTCAGCCTTTGTCATTGTTCCTTCGTCCACTCCAATCGTCACACTATTCCACCAGTATAAAGATGCTCCTTGAAGCTGCCTTAAAGAGAGCCTTCATTTCTGCTAATCACTGAGCCTTAGATCTGTAAAAATCCTCTTATAATGCAGCATCCAGTTCCCCACTTATATTGCATCTTCAATCCCAACGAATGCTTTTCCTCCCAACCTAGCATAGTCCCTACTTAAAGCAGCATAATTGTTAACTGCTGGAGCTTTCTGGGCTCCTCACCCAACCACTCCAGCAGCAACCCTTGCTTGCATCATATTCACGAAAAACTTGATGCATGGCTCCCATGTCAACTTGCGGGACTTCAGCACTAGTATTTTCAGCTCGTGCCTGACCTGGATTCCTTCTAGTATTAGGTCTAGCATTTCCATCTGCAGTGGTGCCTCCTCCACCAACATTATCTCTTCGAGAATCCATATTTACATTCGAACCTTTGCGAGATATAGAAAAATAACCTAGTAGATATAGGAGACTAAAGATAAAGCACATACTTATATATGGCAATTAAAAGTACGTTACTATAACATTATCCCATACCTCGATCTCTTTGCTAATTCCTTAGGATTATGTCTTTCAAATAATCCTTTAACTTTAAAGCTTTTCATAAACCTATGCTCTGATATCAAGTTGTCACATCCCCTACCTAGATGCCCAAAGCTAAGCGCTACAGATGCTATAGCCATCCATAGTATTAACTTTCGACAATTAAGTAAGGCAATTTTAATGGTATCCATAATATCAGAAGCACACGAATATGAAAGAAATCACATATTTCAAAAAAATATCTTCGATTACATTTCTAAATATATTCCATATTCAAATTACATAATCTCATAATCGTTATCTAGGTTCTGATAAAGTATAGTTATTACATAATTACACCAAGAGCGGCATATGACGATGCCCTTTGGTTGACCAGAGTACTATATATACAATATAGAGGAATCAATCCAAAATATAATAGCAACTCCTAATTAGCTGTCCATCAGCCACCTTCTCGTCACTGGAAGCTTTATTTGCCAACCTACTAAAACTTGTAAATCTCAAACCTCAACCTACTCAAAATCAATTTTGAGCAACCGAGAGTTTAAGGAAAAATAAATTTCGAGTCAGTCATAAAGTCTAGTGTGAATAATACTATACATCTCGGTTATTTGATATTAAGTGAGATCGCACCGCTTGGCGGAACGGGTTTCCCCTCACTAATATCCTTTTTAAAACATATCTTTTGTAAATTATAATCTTACAACCAAACTGGTTAAATTTTGTAAAGAAATATAATGTATATGCACATATATGTTATCATATGGACTATCCGTTCATACACTGTAGTTTTATTTGGCTAACTACCAACCCTTGGCTGACTCAGGCCTACCAGAAAACATAAGAATCTAACATCTGTTAGAGACTCCTCTTTTGGATGGTTTGTCCTTACTTACTTCTCCAGGTCTAACTGATCCTAATGGTTTTGTGGGCTTACTAATAATCTATATTTCCTTTTTAAATTCCTTCCTGTATGTAACATAATTTTAGTCTTACTTGTGACAAAGCCATACACACTGGAATTTTGGACTAAATTAGCTAGGCGCTAATAGCTAATGAGTATAGGGTGTGACCCTACACGAGCCTCATATGGTCTTCTAATCTGAGTCATTTTCTTAGGGTTAACTTCCCTTTAAATTTTTTCTTGTAAACCTTTTCAAAATGATTTAAATCTTTAAATCTTACATATACAAGGAAATTATACTCTTTGCATTACTCTATGTTATTTGCCATGTTATATATACTTTACCTAAAATAATGTTGATGAAATTATTAAGGATTTCCCATCCCTCCAAAATAAGTTAAAACCCTTTTTAACTTAAAAATACTTAGGCTATATTGCCAAAGACAACTCAGTTGAAACCTTTGTTTAAAAACTTTGTACAACCCTTTCGGAACTATTGAAAGTACCCCTTTCGATGTAAGTAAACTACCTTACTTTGTAACCTTAGGTCGAAAGGGAAAGCATACCTTTGAATTCATACTCTTCGAAACCATTCATATTTATCCTTTTGAAAGCATTGGAAAACATCTCCTTCGAAAGCTTTAAAATCTTAGACAGCCTCTTTAAAACACTTAAACATTGCCTTTCGAAACAATTGAAAAACCTTTCCTTTTAGACCTTTTGAAACCATTGGGGAACCACCCCTTAGAAACCCTCCTTTAAAACCTTTTGAAAGCATCAAAACATCAAGCCTTTCGAAATCATTTGGGTTCAATTCATAACATGTGTAAACACCTTTCAAAACCATTGAAACCATCTCTTTTGTAACCATTTTGGTGGGTCATTAAAACATCCAAGTCGAAAGCATCTCTTTTGAAAGCATTCCTATGTAATGAAGTGTTGGTGTCGAAACTATCCCTTCGAAAGCATTGGAGAAGCGCTTGGTTTTAAAAACAAAGTAACCCTTTCGAAACCAATTTGGGTCAAAAGGTAAAAATCGACAATTAGGGGCTTCGACCTACTCGAAAGCATTTATTTAAAAAAAAGGTGCAACCCCTTAAAACCATTCTTTTAAAACCATTGACCTAGTCGAAAGATATTCAGTCGAAAGCAAAGCAGACACATTTTCATTTAAAAGTATAGTAGTGCTTCGACCCCTTCAGAACCCCTGGTTTCGACCCAATAACTTTCGCCTACATCCAATTCACTATGTACCACGTACCTGTTACCATGTGTATTGGTTTTGATGGAGTCGAAGGCGGAGGTAAGGAGTCGGAAGCCTAGTGCCGAAAGTAATGAAACAAGAAAAAGCATGTAGATTTGACTTTTTAAACTATTTCTCTGTACCTAACCTGCCTTGTTTTTCAAATTATGATTGATTGCAAATCTTTATTTTCTAAAAGTATTTCCAATTTTTAGAAAAAAGAATTTGGATTATTTACAATATATTCGTTCTCCTTTTTATAAAAATATAAAACATTTAAGTCCCATACTTTAAATAATTTTTTATATCCATTAAAACATTTAGGAAAATTCTACAAAAATTCCAAAAAAATCATTTTCTATATGTTTTCTAACATATATAAATTTCAAACCCTAAGCCAATATAATTTGGCCGTAATTAATTTTAAACCAAAATTTGCATTTTCTTTACTAGAAAATTCATATAAAATCCACATTAGTTTAGAAAATTATGAAAATTGAAATCTATTTCTAAAATGTCAATTCTGATCTAAATTTAAATTTGCAAAGCAATTGGTGTCATATAATAGGGTTTTTACATCAAACATATAACAAAATGTATAAGAATTAACATAAATCATCAACAACGTACAAAATATACATTTTAATCATCCAAAACATGGCAAAATGCAAATAATTTGGATTTCATATTAAAAACCAAAAACCAATAAAAATTTAGGATGTAGTCATTACTCACCTTAGCTTTTTGATTAAAGATGTTAGATTTGTTCTTGATTAAGTGATTTGATTCTTCCTTTTGAATTCTTCTTCTTTGCTCTTCCTAATGGTGGCCGGCCTTAGCTCTATTTTTTTATGAAAATATAATGAGCGTGTAGAATGAAACCCTAAGTGGGTTTAGGATATAAGGATATGCCTTGTTCCTTTTTTGCCCTTGCATATTTCCTAACCTTCTATTCTCTTTTTATTCTTTAGTTCATTATTTACATGGCATGACTATCTATTATTTAATCACAAATCTCAATCCACTAATCAACTTACATTATTTTATTTCATTTAACTAATTAAATATCCTAAATAATATTACTAAAAATATGGGGTGTTACATAAATACTACAGATGTGCCCCATTCAGATATGCTTCTTCGAATGAACCCTTTCCTCAATAAGTCATTCACTTGCACCTCCAATTCCTTCAGCTCTCTGGATTCCATACACCTCAAAGGCATAACTATCGATATGACTTCCTTCTCTAAGTCTATCCAAAACTCGATCTTTCTATGCAATGGCAATTCAATCACTTACTTGAAAACATATGGATACTCTCTAGAAATAGGAACAGATGACAATTACTTCCGTGGAACCTCAAGCGAATATTGAAAGCTAGCCATCACCCAATCCTCTGGTAGGAGGCCAATCACTACCGTTCACCCATCCACATTTCTAATCGTTATCGACAGCTTTTCGCAATCCACTGTTGTCGCGTGCTTCCTTAGCTAGTGCATACCTAAGATAATCCCAAATCCCATAAAATTCAAACCAAAGCAATCGCAAACCAAAGAACATCCATGACGGGATAAAACTAGGCTACCAAAAATCATGCAAAGACTAATAGAGCCTCCAACAGCGTTCAAATCATGATTAAGGGTTGGTCTACTGTCAAAGATTCCAATCCCAATATATCTACTAAGTTACTACAGATGAATGATGAGAAGCACTAGTATAAAACAAAAATCTACTAGGAACATCACCAATAGTAAGCATACTTTGGATGATGACGCCTTTCCCTTTCTCCTTCATCGAGAGAGCATTTGACGAAGTCACAACTGCGTCTAAAACATACACTTTCACCACCTGCTTATCTTTCATCGGTACTTGATGATTCTCCTTTAATTCCCTAAGTTTGTCATGTTTGTAACATTAAATCTTATCATTCACCTTGCAATCTTCAATCAAATACCCTTTTTGTTGCATAGCAAGTAGGTTCTTATTTACCCTTCTTCTCATCATCCTTTCCTTGGGACTGCTTTTTCTTTCTGTTCCACTTCTTCTTCCTTCACCACCTTGCTACGGTTTTGGCTCTTCTTTCTCCACAGAAACAACAATAGGAATCTTAGTCTTAGGGTAAAAATTCTCATGATGAAGTGTCTTCTCTACAACCTTCTCAAATGACTCATCTATATGGTTCACTAGCTTTTCTCCTAAGTAGTCATCCAACCAATAATGAATTTACCATTATTCCTCAATGGGGTGTCGATGAAAGACATCCCATACTTTGGCAAAGCATCAAATTCTTCCACATATTTAGAAAATGTTATCTCTCCCTACTTGAGATCAGAAACTTTTCTGAATATAACTGACTTCTAAGCAGCCAAAATAAATTGTCCTAATCCTAGCTAAACTAATCCTCTGGAGCAGCAATAGTAACAACATTCCACCATTTCATGACCCAGCCCTGAAGCTGTCTCGAAGCCAACTTCCTCTTCATAGCATCTTCATCTTCCATCCTTATATCACCGAAGATGCGCTCATAAGTATATAACCAATCTTGCATTTCTATGGCTGACTCTATTCCATAAAGTGACTTCCCTTCAAGAGAAGAATATTCTTTGTTCAGCTTGGCAAAATCAGCTTATAGGACCTTACATGAGAGCACCTCCATTTATCACCACTCCATGAGCATTTCTCATCATATTAGCCATCGTAGCATTGAACATGGCTTGCATACCAGGCATAGCAGCTCCTAATCCTGCTCCTTCCTTTACTCCTGAAGCAGAATTCCTCACAGCGTTCCTTATATTCTGGCCCATTCTTATTTGTAAAAAGAATGATCAATCTCTCATAAAGAAAACTAGGTCTATAGTTCTCATGTGCATATCACTTATACTATGTTACTATGTAGTTTGAAAACCAAACTTAAAATAAGTAGGCACTCTCTCATACTGTACATAATCTCAATCTAGTCTAAGGTGATGACACGTTCCGTATCTCTACTGGATTATGGTATCAACTCCAGTTAATCGTGTAACCAAATCTCTGATACCAAATGTGATGACGCCCTATGTCACCGACATTAGTGTTATATAAATAGTGTGTTGTCTGTGCCTGGCTGATATAGGATGATCATCAAGGTTGAAATAAACTAATATAACATATCACCTATCATATCTCATAGTGCATGGATAAAATTTAATATTATAGATAAATAGAAGAGATAGTAACAACAATGTGAACAAATCATCATTAGAGCAATAGATCCACAAAGTTATACATCAAATGTAGTAGAGTTCATACAATAGAAGTAAACTTAAATAAATGATCTCAACAAATAATAATAAACAAGCACCAACAAGGGATCCACAATGTTGCTCAGTGGAAAAAGCGTAGATCCATATATGTATAATACATGATAGCTCCAACTAGCTCATCCTCTAAACAGCTACTCGTCATCTTGATCTTTTATCTAGTCTACTCATTTAAGAGTGCCTAAGGTAATAAGAGGCAAAGCATAAAACTCTGGGTTAGACAATAGTCTGGTGTGAGTGGTAAATGAGTCTCAAAGTACTAAACTGGTAAATATGGTAAGAAACAAGAGTACATGAACCATATATGCCATGTCCCTATAACTAAAGATTTAGTGTATAACACTTAATATGCTACTCTATAATATCATAAAGATATACCTCAAACCAAATAAAGGACATTAGTCTTTTAGGTATTCAAATCTCTAATACCTACTTCCCTTGGTACCGATGAATGATAGCCTATTAAAGAAAGCAACCAAAGGAACCATGTGCTCTAAATATATGATAACTCGTATGACCCCAAGCTAGGGAATAAAGATGTCTTGGTTCTTTGTTGTACTCCTGTATGTAGCAACCCAAAGCTGGAAACATGTCTCGCAGTCCAAAAGCTGGATACTATACCCAAATCTATATGTTCAAGGTATACAGGTCACTTCATTGACCCATGGGCAACCCGACTTACAATAACATTACTTCGTGTACAACTGAAAACTTTAAGATTCATCAATGATTCCTTAGTACATACACCCGAGCCCATTTGCTTCATTTGGATACCGAGCCATTCATGCTCGATCAAGTTTCCATTGTTCATGAGGAACTCTTCCACATTCCCTGATTGTACCGTCCACCTTTTTACAAGCTGCCATCTTCAGAACCTACTCCAAACATGAGCCAATATCCAAAGACCATCGTTTTTCATCATGTTGTTATATCATCATTCAACAAGATACGAACAACCCAACACCTCTAGCACGATCTATAGGACCTCTACTTCACCTTCCAGAAGTTCCATCCCATTTGGACTTGAACCACGAAGTCGGTACCGACCTCCCAACATAATATCGAGCTCTTCACTTAACAACCCATGGCAAAGTTTTTACTCTACTCCTTTCTTGCCTCTAATACTCCATGGCATGATTCTTTGACCATGACTTCTCTACAGAAATCAAGTCATCATAGAACAAGTCCTCTCTTCAACGCACCCCACTTCATATTCTAGAAATTTGTCGTCATAGCCTCCAACACTTAGCCAATCACTGATCCATCACCTTAGGCAACTCTGCTAGCAATACCCTTGCTCTCCCCAAAACCATCGACTTATTGGACCAACCCATAGAACTCGGCACCAACCTCTCACGTACGTACTAATGCTTGGAGAATCTGGATCTGCGACATGAACCCCAAGCTCTACCAATACTCCAGAGCTTCCTCTCTAAGTTTCATCCAATTCTGACCAACTATGCCTCTGATTTGCTCAATTCTTTGATCTAACTTTCTATGAAATCACAACACTAGCAAACAACATCAGATCATATCATCAAACATAGAATAACAAGCAACTTATCCAATCAAACATGCAATCCATCAAAATAAGACAAACAATCAATTTCTAACATATATCTATATATAGCATAAATATATAAGTATGAGCAAGGATGATTTATAATCAACCTAGATCACATATGTAGTTTAACATGCAATTAAAGTTAGAACATGTTTTATGCAAAAAAATCGATTTAAACGTGTTAAATCCTATGATTCTACCATATAAACATGCGTAGTGTAGTGAGAAGGCATAAACCACTCACTAATTACCAAATTACACCAATATGAATGTAGATCCAATCCAGACAGTAATGAAATGCACTTCAAATCAATAAAATTGATTATCTCTTTCTTCTAGTTGATGATCTAATCTCTAAGTAATTTGGGTTTTTTTGGATGAAATTAGGATGGGTCTAGGGCTAATTATAGTTTAGACCTGATTTAGAATGAATGAATTCTTTTAACTGACTCTTCAGCCTTTATTTATAATATTCTCTAATTAGACTAATGGGCTCACTAATAGGCTTAATTAATTACATACTAATCCTGGCCAATGAATTCAAAACTTAAAACATGTATAACATTCTAACCGCTTCGTTTTCTTCATTATGACCACTCTATGGAATGGGAAACCATAATCCGGAGGTAATGGAACTGGTTTAAGACCATAATTCAACTTCTATCAAAAGTTACCCAAACAATATTTACAGGGTCAAATAGTCACATAGAAATTTACGAAAAATCATAGAAACTTAAACTAGCCTTAATAGTCATATCCCAAAGTTATAGAATCATACGACGTCATATGAATAAAATAAAATTATTTTATGATCTTCGATGTATAAAATACGAGTCGTTACAGCAAACAAAAATTCTTGCGATTATTCTTTATTTGCAAATGATGGAATACACTAGCAACTTAGTCTGATGATGATGAGATGTGGACCGCAAATACATTGAATGTAAAGTGCTATTCTCGAACACTTGGATAAATTCACATAAGCTTGAAAAACATAAAAAGTCTTTATTATTCACAACCAAAAAAAGACTTGGAAGAAAATTTATAAGTGTTATTGGCAACTAGACTAAAAGAAAAAGCGGGGGCCGAACCCTTACAAAACTGGCCTGAAAGAAAAGGTTGATTCCAAATACTATACACCCGAAAGCAGAAAGGAGATGGATGATCATTTCTTGGTCCTCTTCGTTTTCTCTTTTTTCTCTACCGAAGATGACTCACTGGATCCCTCCGGTTTCTTCCTTATTCTTCCTCCACCTCCTTTTCTTTTTGAAGGTGGGCTAAGTAACACCATGACAAACGTACTTTGAGTGCTCTTGGTCATGGGTAGCATGACCGAAGCAAAAATGGTCTCATGAAGTGAAGCTTTTGACAGAGGAGGAGAAAAAAAGTCGGTCGACTCTTACTTAATTTCTACAATAGGCTTGAGCTGTTTGTTAAAGAAGTTTGCTAATTAAAAGCCCTTGAGCGGGATCAATTGATCCAGTGATCTCAACATCATCATCTGCATGTGTCTCTTGGAAATCAACAGGCCCCTCTTCTTGTAACGCACTGATCATTTGCACACCTAGACCTAGAGCATCACTAATCAGGATGCTTTAGATCATCCTAGGGATAGTTACGAGCATTGAATTGGTTGTCGTTGCATATGGTCTCGGATGGAAGCTTTCATTCAGAGGACTTGAGATTACAGATTGACTTGAATTTTGAGGAAGATGAAATGAGAGATGAGCTACATTGACTGACTTTACATGGGATCTCTCAAATATGAGTGAGATCAATGATATACCTCCGTCGGATTCAGGCTCGGTGTGGGCAAGCATACCACCCGAGATCCCCTCCTAAATAGGAGATAACATGTTTATTTTGTGGGGTTGCAGCACATCCAGATTGTACTTAGAATCTAAAGGAGTGATAGAGGAAACAACGGCCCAAAGGTGAGACCAGTATAAATATCCTAAGGATTTGTGCCCGAACCTTCGGCTTGATCATTTTGAACTATAACAGCAAACTCCAGATTTAAAATTAGCTCACCCGCTACGAGCGTCTCAACTCCTTTGGACTCGGAATTTCTTTCTCCAATTCTGCTAACTCCCCTTTACCTCCTAAGTGTTCGCGCTCTTCCTACACAATCTTCTCCAATGCTATTGCTAGAGCATGGGGATAAGCTTTGCCAAGCCATGCCAAGTCTTATAACTTAAAAATGTTGGCATTGTAGTTGGTGATGAGTGGATTAAAACTATCTTTAATTCGCCTCTCTATAGCTGTCACCAACTCATCTACCTTCTTGGCCTTTTCCAATGCATTGTCTCTCTGCTTACGAACCTCAATAGTTTCTTCGTAGTATTCTTGAGTTTTTTAGAAGGATTTATCTTTCTCCTTCTTTTCTTTTTGAAATTGTGCTTTCAGCCCCTTCACCTCTTTCGCTAATTCATGATTTATGCAGTGAGTGGACTCAATTTGACTCAAGTAATTCTTCCCTTCTGAATCGCTCGTCGCATTTAAGTCCTTGACTTTTTGATCGGAGACTTCCTAGTGCCTTCTTTAGCTCGGTGACTTCTGTATCAAGATGAGTGGTAATCTCATCATTTTGATTTGACGTCAGTCGAAGTCCGACGATCTCAGTCTTTAAACTCTCGGCATATTCTGAGATTTTTTCGGCCAACCTCTTCTAAGTGAAGTACTGATCGTAGACGTCATCAATAGAGAATACCGTCTTCTCCCTAATATAAGGAGGAATATCTTTCATATTTGGAATAAAACTTGATGTCTTTGAACTTGAGCTTCGGGAAGCAATGTTGCAATTCAGCCAACTAAGGATTAGAGGCGATCAGTTGTTCTTTTTCCGATGATATGTTATTCGACAAGCTTCTCGATAGGCACTTTATTGGACCTGCATCAAGAGGAATCAAAAGCAGTGGATTTTGATGGATGTTGGAAGTGCTAAGAAGTATGAGATGCTGTAGTTTGCTTTGTGGAGAGGAAAGTAGGAGAAGGGTTATCACGAAAAATGTTGTCTTGGCAATTGGAATGCCTTTTCGAACCCCTAGAAGGGGTTGACCTAGACTCAAATCGATCCTTCGATGACTAGTCATGTCGCCTATAATTTTTCTCTCTACTTCCATGATCATTGCTTGAACATCGGTTGGAATCAAAATCATGACTGGATTCGTGGGGTCGCATGATCAATTTGCACTCGGTTGATATCCCATCTGATCCAAAAAATTCTCATATAGTCCACATTGTTCCATCGAACCAGCAAACGAAACAAGGACGAATTAGCCTTAAATGAGCTAGAACACAACACAGGCTAAACTAAGTACAGTGCGTGTGTGTGTATGTGCAAGTGTCCTTGTGTCCCTCAATGGATCATCGGTCTTAATATTGCAGACATGGGTGATATCCCCTACTTTAATTGAAAGCTCGTTTTTGGAGAAAAAAGTGGGGATCCAACATCGCCAAAGCTCATACTAGCAAGGCCGATAGAGTCAATTACATCTGAGATTGGTCCAAGACCAGCAAAAGGATCCTTTAAAGCTTGTACATGGGTTTCAAATGCAGTTGTGGCCGACGGATACGGAGTCGGGTTCTTTTTTAAAGGTAGTTTGATCCTAAAACTTTTCTTCTAAAAAGGTTGCTAGTCATCACCAACTTCGCCTTCTTCACCGTGTTCTCCTATTCCTTTAGCTTCACCTCTAATTTCACCATCTTCAGTGTGCTAATGAGTGATACCAGTCTCAATCATTAGGCTTTGAACTAGGAGCAATAGTGAGTGGTCCCCATCTTCTTTGGATGAAGAATTGTGTTCATCATTGTTAGTCCCTGAGAAGATGGTTTTGATAACAACAACCTTAGAATAAGATTATAAAATATAAATACAAACATTATAGTTTAGATATATATGTATATGCAGGATTTAACAATGCAGGTACCAAGAATGAAGACTGTACGGTATAGAGATTCAAGACTGAAGATATCAAGATTGAAGACTCATGAGTATCAAGATTATCAAGAGTTCAAGATTTCAATATAAGTAATTTAGTTAGGAATTTTATTAGAACTCCTAGAAAAGCACCGGCATCTTAAAATCCATTTTATTCGTAGAATGGAATCCACTTCAAGCCCGTTAATGGGATGGAATCCTAAGTAGGATGGAACCTACGAAAAATCTAGTGGGACATTGTTTTGTATCCACTAACTTTTATTCAAATGTTTTACAAAATTATATCTTGTTTTCAAAATGATTTCAAAATCTTCCTTTTAAAAAAGATCAAAAACATCTATCCTGGTTTTAAAATATTTTTAGCTTCAAAATAACCTTTATCTTCAAAATCAAATTATCCTTGGTTTTAAACTATCTTTTAATATATTTAACTTTCAATATTTATACTTAGATTTAAATATAAAATTATAGTAAAATTTTATATATACCAAAATATTATTCTCTATACTTATTTTAACTATAGCTAAGTATATTTATAAAGTTTAAAATAGTTTTAATACAAGATAGAAGTTATTTTCAGAGAAAAACAAATTACCAAAAATTACTTAGGCCTGTCGACACCTCGTAGGGATCTTTGTCGATAAGGTGACAGTTTATTTCAAAAATTTGAATTTCAAAGGGAGTGTCTATTCGTCATATCCTTTCATGAATGGACATGGTTGTTGTCCAACTATAAATAGAGGCTGTTTTAAATGAATTTGTATACATATTTTCTCTGATTTCACTCCTCTTCTTCTTCCACATTTCTTTATATATATTTTTACCATTAGTCTGCCGAAATCAACATTGAATCTAATTAGATCATTTCTGGTTTGATTCTCTATCACTATCTCAACAAGATCCCAGTGTTATTCAGAGTTATAGGCTTCTTTATAATAAATTGAGTGAGAAAAGGTGTGATTGTAGCCTATAAAATCAATCAAGCGAGAAAAGGTGTGATTGTAGCCTAGAAAATCAATTGTTGAACGTGTTGCCATAAAATCAAGTATCTCTACCCAGAGGATTGTGAATCTGGAGTGGTGTACCTCGTGGCCTTGAAATCGATGGTGTAATTGTAAGAATTGATTTTGAAAGGAAATCTATACTTGTGTGCGGGATTGCATGTAGGGTAACTCCGAACTAGTATAAAATCTGGTGTGTTCTTTCCTTTATTGCTTTTACTTTATTTCTACATCTGTGTTTGATTCTGTGATCATATCTATGTCTGAATATTGCATACATTTGTGTTCAAATTAATATAAACCCAAAAAGAATCGGTAATTCCTTAAAACACTATTCACCATCCCTCTAGTGTTAACTCTAGCCTTAAGATCCACAATCTGCATTTCTCACGTTTGGTATCGGAGCAAGGTTTTCAAAGCTTCATTATCTGAATTTTGAAAAAATTTCAAAATGGCTACCAACACCGGTATAGTTAATACTACCAACACTGGTTCTATTATCCCTGTCACTAGTTCATTTATAGAAGGCCAGTCTACTGTCAGACCACCACTTTTTAATGGCAGTAATTATGCATATTGGGCACGTAGGATGAAAATATATTTACAATCTGTAGGACTAGAAACTTGGAATATCACACAGACTTAAGATTTTGAACCCACAACTGATTTTGCACAGTGGACTGCTGAGCAAAAGACCGTTGCACAAAACAACTCTAAAGCTATGAATATTTTGTTTTGTTCACTTGATAGGAATGAATTTAATAGAGTGTCAGTTAGTAAGTCTGCATATGAAATCTGGAAAACTTTGCAAGTTACCAACGAAGGAACAAGCAAAGTTAAACAGACCAAAATTTACGTGCTCACAAATCAGATTCAATTATTTAAAATGAATCCTAATGAGTCTATTTTAGATATGTATAGTAGATTTCAGAATATTGTGAATTCTCTAATATCCTTGGGAAAGGAATTTTTGGAAGAAGATCAAGTTAGAAAAATATTAAATTCTGTTACTCTAGAATGTGATCAAAAGACGCTTGCGATCGAAGAGGCAAATGACATCAGTGCTTTAAAGATGGAAGAATTAAATGGAAATCTAATGTCATTTGAAGTCCAAATGATTGAGAGAAGAGAAAGAAAAGCGTTTGAAAAGAAATCAATGGATTCAATGCATTGACCGATGGATCAGACTCAAACAGTGATAATGATGAATAGATAGCCGTTATGACCAAGAATTTTAGAAAATTCATGAAATAAAGAAAGATGTATAATCTCAAGAGAAACAACTATAAGAACTCTAGAAATCAGAATGTAGTGCCAAGCTAAATCAAATGTTTCACCTATGATGAACCAGGCCATATCAAAAGAGACTGTCCGCATCCAGATAGGCAAAATCTTCCTATAAACAATGATTCCACAAAGAAATGAAAACGTGCATTTACTGCTACTCTAGATGACTCAGACTCGTCCTCAAGCGATGATGATCATAAGACAGATAATTCAAATATGTGTTTCATGGCAGTTCATGACTCCGACGAATTCAGAGAAACGGACTCAGAAAAATGTACACTTTTGCAATACATTGGTTGAAATTGCATACTTAGAATTGGATGCTTGAATGGTTGATTTTGAATTGGTGTGTTGTTTGAATTTTAAATTTTTATTTTTATTATTTTATTTTTATTTTTATTTTTCAATAGTATTATAATATTTTATGGAATATACTATAATTCTAGTAATATTCCAGATATGTATAGACATTAAAAATAATAAATATGTATATATATATATATATTAGAATACTTAAGAGAAATAAATTATGAAAATTCAAAGACGCCTGTCGACAAGGGCCCCTCCACGTTGTCGACAAGGGTACAGAAATTTGAAATTCAAAATTTGAATTCAAATGTTGAATTTCTCTCCATCTTTTCACCTCATTCAAGACTTTAAAAAGTCACTTTTTGACCAGAGAACATGTCCTTTGAGAATCTATTTATTTACTATCTCTTATCACAACTTTTCACTTTCATTTTCAATTTCAAACTCTTATTTCAAAATATCAAGCTCTCTACTCTCTATTCTAATGGCTTCTTCAAGCAACCCTACCACAATGAGAATTTCCAAAAAGATGAAAGAGCAACTTTTCAATGATCCGGAGGCTATAAAAGCATACATCAACTATGCTAACTACGGAAAAGTCCGTCCAGGGAAGTTCGCTTTATTTCAAGATTTCTCTACTTATGAAATTGATTCTCGTTTTGCAAACAACCAAGTTCTTAGTCTTGTTGATTCTTCACAAAATGATTTTGTTTGTTATCCAAATCTTGTTAAAATTTTCTATGCAAATTTCAACCATGGATTTTGTAATGGAAATGATGATGAAATTTGGAGTAGTGTCAAACGCACTAGAATCATCTTAAATTGTGATCTTTTGGGTATCATTCTCAATTGCAAGAGCACAGGAATGGATCTTTCTAGTTTTAATATCGATGAAAATGATCGTGAGACATTTCATCACATTTTCGAAGGAGATAACTTTGAATTCATAAATCGAAACTTTCGACCAAAAGATAGAATTGTTAATTTTCCTTTTCAACATACTTTGACCCCAAGATCGGGGAGTTTTAACAATCCAACATCAAAATTTTGCAAAGCACTTTTTGATATTTTTGGAAATTATGATATTAATTGGGTGCAAGTTATTATGGATGAATTTCGTCCCAAAAATCTTGAAATAGATGAAAATACTTTTTATCATGGAATCTATCTCACTCGAATTTTTAATTATTTTTGGGTAGATTTCAAAGGAGAAGAATTTGTTTCATGAAAAGTTTTTAATCACTCAAACATTTCTCTTATGAAAATTCCATATATTTTTCAACCATATGAAACTCTTGCCGAAAAGGAAGAGAGTTTGGTTGATGAGGAGATGGAAGAGGAAGAAGAAGAAGGGGATGAAATGGAAATAGAAGATGAAGAAGAAAGTGAAACATCCTTGGAAAGTATTGACTATCCCTCTAATCCAACCAACAAAACCTTACTCAAAAATCAAAAGATCATTGTTGAGAATCAACGGACGCTTAAACGATCCGTTAGTAAGAAATTGGATATAATGTCATCCAAGATGAACAAATTTTTCTCCAAAGTTAGCAAGAAGCTTGGATTATCCTCATCTTCATCATCCTCTAACTAGTTCTACCTTTTCATGTCATGTTGTATTGGTTTTAGTTTGTTTTGATTTGAATGTTCGTGTAGTTCTTAATGTTTAATCATTGTATCGTCCTAAAATGAAATGAAATTGAATTACTTTTCTGTTATCTAGCTTATCCTATCTCCAGAATAAATGTTAGTATATTATATACACACACACACAATTATTCACAAAATCAAAATGCATCAAAATTAACTAACCCCTGTCGACAACCTCCTAGACCCTGTCGACAAGTACTGGTCAGAAATGACTTTTCATTTTAAATTTGAAATTTGAATAACTACCTTGTATCTATTCATTTCAAATGAATTTCTATGCTTATAAATACATATTTATTCCATAATTCATCATTCAAAATCATTTCTTATCTACTTTATCTATATTTCTTCTCACAAACTCAAATATGGCCAATCCAATTCATAGTTTGGCCGAAATCTTGAAGAAACCCTTAACTCTTTCAAAAATATTCTTTCTTTCATTCTTCGTAATCAGCGAAACTTAGAGTTGTGTCAAATGCAGATGATCAAGGAGCAAGAAAAGAATTTCGATACGATACGATGGATGATTTCCTCCCTGCACAAAGATGATAATGAAGCACATCCTCCAGTCTCTCTCACCAATGAAAATGAAATTTGGGATGCCGTTAAAGCAGACCTTATATGTGGAGAAGAAGGATGGGTGGAAGTTCCTCGTAATGTTTGATTTTATTTGGTTGCTTTGCTTAATTTGAATTGATTGCTTGGACTAATTTGATTTGATTTGATTTTGTTTGGTGTGGATTGATAATTGGTGTGCAAAACATAATATGTATAAATACACATTAATTTCTTTTCTCTCTTTCTTATCGTTATATGATCTTACTTATGTTTTCTACACAAATGTAAATATAACAGTATATAATTAATAAATGATTTGTGTTCTTATTTTCGAATTCTCACATTATCACTATTATAAGTATTATCATATATGGATTCTTAGCTGGGATAGTTAGTAATTAAGGACTAAGTTTTAGTTCTAGAATTAAGTGTTGATTATTTATGATAACACTATAATTATAATCACATGTCATATAGTATTAGTTTTAGGGGGAATTATATAGTTTGGAGTTAGTTTTTGTTGATGACAAAGGGGGAGAAGTATAAAATATGATAGTTAGGCATAGATTAAGCGGGAGTTATTAGTTTTAAGGGGAGTTATTAGGACAGAAGTAATATTTTATAAACAAAGGTTGTCATCAACAAAAAAGGGGTGATTGTTTGTCCCTGTGAAGATGGTTTTGATGATGACAACCTTAGAATAAGATTATAAAATATAAATACTAACATTATAGTTTAGATATATATGTATATACAGGATTTAACCATGTAGGTACCAAGAATGAAGACTGTATAGTATAGAGATTCAAGGCTGAAGATATCAAGGTTGAAGATTCATGAGTATAAGGATTATCAAGAGTTCAAGATTTCAATATAAGTAATTTAGTTAGGAATTTTGTTAAAACTCCTAGAAAAGCACTGGCATCTTAAAATCCATTTTATTCATGGAATGGAATCTACTTCGAACCCGTTAAAAGGATGGAACTCTAAGTAGGATGGAACCTACGAAAAATCTAGTGGAGCATTGTTTTGTATCCACTAACTTTTATTCAAATGTTCTATAAAATTATATCTTGTTTTCAAAATGATTTCCAAATCTTACTTTTAAAATAGATCAAAAACATCTATCCTGATTTTAAAATACTTTTAGCCTCAAAATAATCTTTATCTTCAAAATCAAATTATCCTTGATTTTAAACTATCTTTTAATATATTAACTTCTAATATTTATACTTAGATTTAAATATAAAATTATAGTAAAATTTTATATATACCAAAATATTATTCTCTATACTTATTTTAACTATAGTTAAGTATATTTATAAAGTTTAAAATAGTTTTAATACAAGATATAAGTTATTTGCAAAAAAACAAATTACCAAAAATTACTTAGGCCTGTCGACAAACCCTAGGGATCCTTGTCGACAAGGTGGCAGTTTATTTCAAAAATTTGAATTTCAAAGGAAGTGTCTATTCGTCATATCCTTTCACGAATGGACATGGATATTGTTCTACTATAAATAGGTGCTATTTTAGATGTATTTATATACATATTTTCTCTAATTTCACTCCTCTTCTTCTTTCACATTTCTTTATATATATCTTTACCATTACTTTGCCGAAATCGACATTGAATCTAACTAGATCATTTCTGGTTTGATTCTCTATCACTATCTCAACAAGATCCCAGTGTTACTCAGAGTTATAGGCTTCTTTGTAATAAACTGAGTGAGAAAAGGTGTGACTGTAGCCTGTAAAATCAATCAAGCAAGAAAAGGTGTGATTGTAGCCTGGAAATCAATTGCTTGGACTTGTTGCCCGTAAAATCAAGTATCTCTACCCAGAGTATTGCGAAACTGGAGTGGTGTACCTCATGACCTTGAAATCGAGGGTGTAATTGTAAGAATTGATTTTGAAAGGAAATATGTACTTGTGTGCGGGACGGATGTAGGCTAACTCCGAACCAGTATAAAATCTGGTGTGTTCTTTCCTTTATTGCTTTTACTTTATTTCTGCATCTGTGTTTGATTCTATGATCATATCTATGTTTGAATATTGCATACATTTGTGTTCAAATTAATATAAACCCAAAAAGAATTAGTGATTGCTTAAATCACTATTCACCCCCTCTAGTGTTAATTATAGCCTTAAGATCCCGCATTTCTCACAATCACTGCCGGTGGCTTTCAAAGTAGTACAAACAATGTAATCAAACTCCAACAAGTTATAGGCATGCTGATTTTCATCAGTAAGTAGTGTCTTGGCCTCCCTCTCTTCCTTTGGGACTTAGTGGATTTGTCAAAGGGTTTCAGCTAGATTCGCATAGCTAGGCCTCCATTGAACATCTGCAAGGAACCAAAATGCTGTTCAGCGGTAGCAAAACTACAAAGCTGAGCTCGTATAGAAAGCGAAAAAACAGAACTTAGAGGGAGATAGCCATCATTATGTATGTCCAGGAGGATAACGAACGAAGAAGAATTCCTCATTGAAATAGCCTAATTTATTCCAAGTGTCAACCACAATTCGACAACCCTTGGATGGCTCTAAGAAGACGATAGAGGATTTCCCCTATGACACTTGAAATTGAATAGATATCAGATCTCTTGATTGTTGGGGACCTGATCAATATAATGAGCAAATATAATGAATAGACTATAAAGGAATGCATATCTGTTTGGATGAAGTTGAGCTGACGCTAGTCGCATAAAATGTAGAACTTGTTAGATAAACTGATTAAATGGTGGGACGCCTCCTACGAAGCACATATATCTATTACTGTTGCAAACCCATTTGATGGATGGTGTGCTCTTCAATGGAACACCGAAACTAACACATCCTCAAACAGGATTCCATGCTTCTCACAAATTCTCCCAAGCAATCCTTCTTTGATTTTAGAAGTAGCAGAATCGACGGGATCGTCTAATACAATAGCATCATCGAGCGTATCAGGCACGACCTCGACTTTTGGGCCTTCTAGGATCTCCTCATTAGAACTTCCGAAGCAGGTCATTATACTTGAGGATTTTCAAGTTAAAGTGTAGGCCGCACTAAAGTTTGTCATAAGGATGGAACTATAGTCGAGCTTAACTCAATGTCTAATTTAGCATATCTAGAAATTGATAGGCCTACAGTTGAGTGGAGAGACACTCAAAATGCTTATGACCCATAACTATCAAAACTTAACACATAATTGATATTCATTTGATTAAAGTTGTGCCCTGTGCCAAAGTGTAAACCTAGTGCATTGTCTTGTAGTGTTATGTAGTGCTGATTTTCGATATTGTGCAACAGTTCATTTAAAATCTAGAGTTTAACCAAAGTGACCATCATCGCTGACCATCTCAATAGACATCACATCACCAACCATGCTTTGGAAATGCTTTGGGAACCATGGAGATAAAGTTCGATATAGCGCAAATAACTAATCCAAAGCAAAGTTAACACGTAATATAGAGTTCATGAAATTCACCAAGGGTTGGATCGATACCGATCCAACCCCTTAGAGGAATTTCGGTCCTCTTTTGCATCTTCTTTCTGACTCAAAAGAGGCGTCATCCACATGATGATCTCTAGCCTTATCCATCTCCACCACCCCTACCTCAAGACTCCGTAGGCCAAGTAAATGATCTATTTGCTGATTGGATCGAAATCTAGGTCAAATACAAAATGGGTCAGGCATGATCGTATAGGTTCGTTCGATGAAGAGTTCAAGCGTGGAGTGGCAATGGGGTAGCTCAAGGGACGAGGAACGACGATATGCAATTCTGTTAGCAAGTATTTAAATGGTAAAATAAAACTTGAAATCTCTAAGGTAATGTTTACAAAAGAGTAAAGGATAAGAGGAAGCGGCTCAAGTATATAGCCACCGATCCAAAATAACAGCCAACAAATTTGCCTTATTCTAAGGTCATGGTTCGGTAACAATATGTCCTTGAATCGGTATTGATCGATCGATTATATATATATAGTGTTTCATATGGGATAGTATATGCATGGAACAAAGGCATGATGGAGTGTGCAGACTACGCATCCAATGATTGGGACCAAATGAGAGAAGATTCAAACCTACAAAATCCAATAAAAGGAATAACCTAAAAATTATCAAGCTCAAAATGACAAATTACGAGAGCGCATTCTAATTTTATAGTCTCGGATGCTAGCGAAGCATCATAATGAATGGCTATAGACACAACACTTTACCGAAAGAGTCCAAAGAAAGGATAACAATTATTCAAAGCATGGAGTGGAGTCCGATACTGAAATGCCAACTTGTCTCGATTCAAAGCACATCGTGTTTACAATAGATGCACTGTGGAGGGCAAGTGTTATCCAGCCTTTTGACTAGGCATTGTCTAAACTGACTCGATGAATAAAAATTGAAAGAAATCGAGGTAGAAACCCCAAAGAGATAGCCAAAAACTCTAGAAACTAAGTACAATCAAGGTCACGAGGCAATAACAAGATCATTCTGAAAGTTCCAAGACTCAATCCATCAATCTAACGGACCGGTACTGATCCATGGCTATGGATCAGTACTGATCCATAGGATCTCCTCAGTACTACTCCATTTTTCTCTTACTACTTAATAGTGATGCCATAAGTCTATTCCAAGCCCCATAGATCGATCACCCATTATTTGCTACCAAATGACTCAAACATAGAAATCAACAAGTTTTATTCCTCCCACAGATCAATAAGTTTAATCTATAAACAAGATCATAAATACATAAATAAATTTGTAATCATAAAGCTAATGATATATCACTTCATCCCAAAGTGACTAGAAGGATACATAAGAAGATTTTATGGATCGGTATTGGTCCATGCCTACATATTGGTACCGAACCATGGCTGTTGCTGACAAGGCCAAGTTTTCTCAAGATAAATTATTTTTTGATCATGGAGATCATGAAGGAGAACATGATGGATCAATTTTTTCCAATCAACAGCTATAAATAGACACGGAGGGGCATCATTTCGAGGATCTTTTGGCTCTCTTGCAATTTTTACATAATCTCTTGTAATTGCCTGTAGAGTGGTATTGAACCATTAGAACAATATTTGTAAAATGACAGTCTCATCAATAAAATTCTCAAGTTGACGTAGACAACGATTGGCCTAACCACTATAAATGTGTTTTGTTATATTTTTGCTCATTTTCATTTGCTTTTCATCACTTTTATTCTCTTCTAAAATATATCTGGTGTTTGTGCCATTTAGGTTCAAACAATTGATTAAATTTTAATTAATAAATTAATAATACATATATATATATATAAGATGTATGCATAATTACTGTAAAGGTTGTAGTACATATATTCAACATAATATGTTACGATTGAATAATATAATAATTCATTAAAGTGTTAAACAACTAAAATAATTAAATACTATTTATTTAATATAATGTTATATATAAATATTATATAAGTTTAAAATACAAAAGTTATGTAATAATAAAACTTATGTAATATAAATGTATAAACTAAAGGGTAGAACATTGAAGAAATCCTAAATAGACTTGAGGAATAAATACATAAGTATAGTATGTATATTATGTTTTCTGATGTGTTTGGCACTTGAATCGGGTATTTCATAGGAAATAAATTATTCAATAAGTCAATGTCACTCAATTAGATATATTAAAGATAGTGAATCTTTAGTATGAATGTTGCTATCATTTGTATAGTAATAAATTGCTTGCATACTCTCTAGTTCTTGAGCAAACTCAAGCTAGAGATCTTATGTATACTATTACTAATATATTAAATAGACGAGGTAAGATAACTATATGTGTTTGTTGAGAAAACTCGAGGTACATATACTATATTTGCGATGTCATGAAATGGTAGGTACGAATGAATAATCTCTTTCGATTGGTTAAGCAAACTCAATGTCAAAATAAGAGTAGGACAAGGAACCATTAGTTAGGAGTTGTATGTGATACAACCAATAAGGAGTTATCCATCTTTGTGAGACTATGACTTATTAAGCAAACTCAAGGTCAAAATCCTAAGATGGAAAAATTCTAACACCCACTAATGAAGTTGAAAGATTTATATATTTCATCTTAGGATTTGGTGAAACATAAAAAACCAGTGGGAGCCTTATAACAAAAATGAAATGGTAACATTCAACCTTTCTAATATTGTAAGAACATCCGCTATATAAAGTTATAATAATCTACATCAATAAATTTTGTGCAATAAATAATATTTGTAAAATGTTTATCAATTGAAATATACAAAGAAACAACATAAAATATTGATAAAGAAATATTAAATATACTTACCAATAAATTTTTGCATGTTGATCCATGCAACTGCCTAATTATACAACCATTAAATACGTTCGTCATTTAATCACTTACGACTTTACTTGCCTGAGACTATGATTTGTCTTTAGCGATTTCGAGCTCTAAAAGCAATGCAAGAATATGGATATTTTGATCCATATGCGATTACATATAACTGCTATAAGGTGAACGACCATAATTCGTACTGTACGATACCGGGATGAAATTTGTTCATTGAAATAAGTAAGTAAACTGAAGTGTGAGAACACATATTTATTCTAATTGATTACAATAATGATCTCGTTGAGTTAAATGTAACACTTGACTAAAGGGTTTTAGGTAGATCTGAATATTCGATCATTAAAATGCAGTTTGATCAGTTTATGTGAAGTGCAATTTATTTGATGTCCTTAAAAGTTAAGGATAACCAAATGCACTTTTGTAAAAAGTTTGTTGTGATATTATAGTAAGAATTTCCTTTGAATGGTTTGACCATTTAGAAAGGAAATCAAATGGATAAGAGTGAATGTAACCTAAGGCGCGGTTGGAATGAAGAGAGTGAATGGTCACTTTTGCTTCATAAAGAAACATCGAAAATGAGAATTGTAAAGCTAATAATATGTACTTAACATAAGAATGAAACATGATTTCTATTCGAAAAGATATTTCATATAGAAAATTGTTTGAATATAAGACACTTGATTTGAAAATTCTCGATCATAAACTAGTTATAGTAAATGAAATAAATAGTCCATGCTGGTGCTTCTTTGGATGTAGCGAGTTTAACCAATGGGGACTAAGGTTTCTTCCCAATAGCTTCCCCCATTTTCTTTTTCCTTCGTTCTCTTCTTCCTTTTAACTTCTCTTTTTATGCTCTTTTTTATCCCAAGCCCAGCTTTTCCTAATACTGTTGCTTGCAACATTCATCATTCTCTAAAACCCCTGTATGCTTATCTTTTCTTCGATTAGATAGGCTCTCCGCCCTTGCTCTAGGTCTGGCTTCAATTTTCCCTTCACTTTGGTAGTTCTTCCTCAGCTCCTCTTGTATACTTTCCCATCTTCCTTGCTCCCTGGCGACTCTCTGTGCTCGAAATCTAGGAAGCTCTGAAAGATATTTGAGTTTGTCTAGGTGCTTTTTGGGTCATGAATTTGGCGGTGCTTAGCGTTATGATTTTCTAGTTTTCCTACCGTGTTTGTGCTTTTCCCTATCTCCTTGGTCATGTGGCAGTGTCAGCTTCTTATATGGTTGTCCTATGGTTTGGTGAGTTGGCTTACTAACTTATTGTTGATCCGTTGCTTGGTATGGCTTATAGTTATTTTTGTACCAAGCCATTTGCTCACCTTCTCGGTGTTGTACCTTGGCAATTGCAATGCAATGGAGGTTATCTTCTATAAAATGTTGTTGCGCCGGGTGTGAGGGTGCTTTTGTTAGTTTGTCTATTCTTGGTGCTATTTCTTGGCAAGTTCGTTTTGGTTTACTAGTCCCGGTATCTAATTTAGGCTTTGTACTGGCTATATGCTGCTATATGGTTTCCTAATTTTGTTATTGCGTTTGTGCCATGTTCTGGAATGATATGATGTGTAGGTTGTGCCTGCTATTGTTCTCTATGGTTATATCTGGCTGCTCCTTTTGTGCCAGCCTGGTGCAAGTTCTGATGCATGATCTATTCCTTGATGGATTGCATTTTGGCGTGTTTTGTTTTGGAAAGCTATGGTCTTGGTGATGTTTGTCATTGAGATGTCGTAGTGCTTCATATTTTTTCTATATGGATTTTGGCTGGTTTTTGTTGTCCGTTAGCGGTTTGGAATTGCTTAGATCTTATGTCCTTATGTAGTTGTATCTTTCATAGATGTGTCCTTATGTAGTTGTATCTTTCATATATGTGCCCATTGTGTGAGCAAGTGTTGTGAATGCATTTGCGCATCATGTTAGTTGTATGCACACTGCACGGTTTTAGGACTGGCTAATGCAGCTTGAAGTTGTATGCATCTAGCATGGTGTTTCTAGTAGCTTTGGCATGTTTGCCCTACTCTTATTCTATAAGCTAGTTTAGCTATTCTATTAGTTGTTGAGACATTTTTCCTTAAACTTGCATTTAATTTGTAAAGTGATATGACCACTATAAAACCAGCTTGCCCATGCAAGATTATAATGCTTTATTTTTCTTGCAAAGAAAAATAGTTCATATTAAGTGGTAGAACTGAGCTTCGTATTTCATATGATATTACAGTAATGGCGTAAATAGTAGGAGCATGCCATATAATGCTTATTGGTCGCATCAAGTTACGAATTTTTCCATAAAACATAGCAAACATTATTTATGACATAATAATTTTTTTTGTACTAACTGAAAAATAAACATAGTTTTATTTTAACATGAATATTATGAGTATTCTTTATATAATAAAACTATAGTGCTGGTATCTATGATGCATTGGAAAATGTAAAAGTATCTAAATTTATTTGCAATTGTTTTATAATTACGGGCTAAGCCACAGTTTTGAAAAATTAGTCTTTGATTATATGATTATGAATCATATGGACTAGTGAATTACATCTCAAATAAATAAAGGAAAAGTACCCAATTAGTGGGTGCGTGATAAGACTTGATGAACTCTTTGGACTGCTACATATAGATGTATGCAATTGCAAGTCCGTTAATACCAAAATGGTTCCACCTAATTTGTTGATTCACCGATGAGTTATTGCCAACAAGGACATGTTTATTCGGTACACATGTAGTACGTAGACGATAAGCTCATAAAGTATAAAACATAAGGAAATAAAATTAAGCACGACAGAAAATAAAATTGATTCAATTTGATCGATTAAGTGGGTGTATTGAAAGAGTTTCGAAGTAACTAAGAATGAATAAAGATTAAGTCTCAAAAGTCATTACTCCTCCCTATGATACATAATGATGTATCGATAAGGAGTAATCAAACTTTGTTGAACAAAGTATAATTAATGTGAGTGAAGCTAACTAACTTCTTCGGTAAAGTCATGTACTTAAGAGTCGTCTACAAGGTTAATATTAATCCCGTCTAAAGAATAGTTTGCAAAATCATACAAGATAAGGGTAAGAAACCCCAACGTCTCTTGGGCCATGGAGTTGGTAGGTTGTGTGAGTCGAAAGACTAAACATAATAATTGTACGTGAGGTATCATGTATGAATTGTCCCAAAAGGAGTTTGGGAATGATCGTCATTAGATGACCAGGTTATGTTTTGAACATAAGTATCATAAACTGAAATCAATTAGTTATGTGTGTGTGTGTGTATAAAGTAGTTCATAAAGTGTATATGAATACCAATTCAGTTACTTTGAGAAAAACTGTTGTTTCAAAAAATATCAACGTTGTAGCAAAGGAATTTCTTTTGAAAATTATTGATATTAAAATGGATTTGGATACGATATAGATATAAAACTTAATATGTAGGATGAAATGAAATTAACCTAACCTAAAAAAATACATCACATTATACTGTCTAATAAGTACTCTCACACATTGAAGAGAAACTACGAGTTTCTTATCAACATCATGAATACATAACCCTCGGTTTTCAATTAATCCGTTAAGAGTATTGATTCTTCGATATGGTATGGTGCACAAATCTGAAAGGATTCTAAGTACATTACCAAAATATGATTTTCATAATTATACCTTAGGGTATATGATCCAACGGCCACAAATGTTTCTTAAAATGCAAGAATAATGCGAATATAATAAGCAATGTTGGTAAGCACAATATTGTATATTCCAATTGATGAAATTAACAAAATAGATTCAACATTAAACGTTCATAAGTTATTTCAAATTTACTGACAAAATTATTTCTTAGTATGACTTTTTATTTTGGTACATGTGTGCTGAAATGGAAAATTCTAATTAGTGATTTAGAATAGACTGTATACACATAATTACCAAAGTGTCTCAAAGTCATAGGGAGGGATATTGAGTTTGTGGGTTTTTGGATATGATTCAATAAATGATACGAAGGTATCATTCAATAAGCATCAGAATTGAGTAAGTATTTTTGATAGAAATATCAAATAGTTTGATTTTCAGTAAAAATGCAGATGAAGCATATGTCCATAAGAAAGAAAACTAAAAGGTACATAGATACTTCTAGACTATATGCATACAACACACTAATAGATTATTAATGATAAACTTATGTTAAAATCAGTAATGGTGTGGTTTTTTAAATCTCGATCTTAGATTTGTAAATTATATCTTTTATATCAAGTATAAAAGCTATTAGGAATGTCCCAAATGATACGCAAAGACACCATATTAAAATGTTTAATATGGAATATGTAAGATGGATTCTTTATATATTGAAAATATGTGTTACCATAAGTGTTAAATTGTGTATAATATCGTAATTTTTTTATGTATTTGATGCATGAAGAAAATACCATATTTGAATTAAAATTACTAAATGGTAGTCTAGAGTGTTCTCAAGTATTTATGATAAACTAAAGAATTGTTTCCAAAAAAAGTGAACTCTTTATGAAAGAGAGTTCAGACTCAAACTTCATAAGTGCTATCATGAATAAGATATCAATATTAAATTCATATTCAAACCTTAATTAAGAAGATTGAAATTGGAAATTTTCCAGACGAAAGTTATGCCCGATTTAGTGGAAAGCTAAATATATCACGTTGAATAGTGTTGTAGTATTTATAAATATAAATGCACAAATTTATAACAAAGCTAGGAGTGATTCCAAGTATTAAGAATAATATTTCATTGTTACATGATAACAATATAATAATAATAGCCCATTAGAACTTATGAAATGTATTTTGACTATTCCGTATAGTAAAGGTAGTTTATCAACATTGGAGAGAGCTGATTGACATAACAGTTAATTAAACCAACATAGAAGATCCATTCACGAAGGGTCTAACACGATCAGTCCTTATTAAACCGATTGAAGTATGAGAAAGAGATTCCATAATCGACCCCAAGTGCAAGTGGGAGATTGATGGAGTTAGGGGTATACTTAAGGGGAAATTATGTAATTTATTACATATATCTAACTCAATAAACAATCTTGTTTGGAATTAAAGGTGTTTTCTTTCTATTTTATACTTGATATAATTTATTACAATAATTATTTAATATAACTAAAATTATTTCACTACAAAATCAATAAATGGTATGTTTTGTGATAATATTTACAATGTGTTCTAACCCTAAGTGATTTCTTGCAATAAAATAAACATACCATTTTAAATATTCCTAGCCAAGATGTATCGAGACTGGATATCGATTCATCCGTTGATACTAGAATAGGTGACGCTCTCCATATGTTAGGCAATGTATTACTAAAGATTGTTGGGGGCACCAAAAGGTTACGTATTGATAACTATTAGACGATTATGGAATGACTCACTTGATATTTCACTACTGATTAAAATAACTAGGGTCAAACAGAAAATATCAATGTGATAAAATTACACAATTCCGTTGACATGAGAGTACTATTAATCTTCAATATGGAAGCTCTGCTTGGATTAGAGCTAAATTGCAGCATGGTGTCCATCGGACGACTTTAGTTGGGTCAAGTGGAAGTATTGGAAGTGAAACTCTATTTAAAAGAGGATTCATCTCCTCGTTTATATAAGGTTAGTATCATGGTCAATTGAAGTCAACTTAAAGTCAAAGCCTCTGGCTAGAGCATTTCAATTAGTAATAATTGTTATTATTGAGCCAAAAACTTTTTGTTTGAACTATAGAGTTGAATATGGATGATAATGGAATTTTGACCTTTACCAAATTCCACAAGTCCAAAGTGATATAGTTTTGACGAAGAGAATCGGTGTAAATAACTGTTACAACCGGTAAAGCATAATAAAGTAAATTGGATGTAACAAACCTGGTTTTGGTGATTACCTGTGAAACCAAATTATAACTGTTATAATTTAATAAAGAAATAATAATAAATTGAAAATGTAAAATTTGTTAAATTTGTTTTTTCTAAATAAACAATGGACTTAGGTGAAATAAATAGAATTAAGATAGTTTGGTTGGTAATAAATTGTAAATAATAGAAATATGTGATTTGGTGATAAATTAAATTAAATAAAAGATAAAAAGAGTTTAATTCAACATCATTGTTGTAAGTAAATAAAAATGTTGTAAATAAAGTTTTAAAAACTTTGTTATGTTAGTTTGTTATAAAAATAAGCATTTTATGGTTTTAATTTGATAAAATGCAATAATTTTGGAAATTATTGCCAATGTTAAATGAAGTATTAAGAATTTAAATGGATAATATTGTAAATAAAAATGTGAAATATTGGTTAAAAATAATATGTGGATGTAAAAATAATGTTAATAACGCTTGTTACATTTAATTAAACAAGAGGAATGATTTTATGTAATTTTGGTTGTTAAAATGATGATTTATTTAAATAAAATAGTGTTTTATGTAAATAATAGTGTAAAATAAAGTATTTAATTAAAAATAAGACTTTTAATGATAGAATTATTTTAATGGCTAAAATAACTTTTGTATGCGGATAAAACAATTTTGTTAAACATAAAGTATGTTAGTATGATTTTATAAAGTTGAAATCATGTAAATATAAGTTGTTTTGCTTAAAATGTTATGTGTTTTAGAGTAATAGTGATAATAAATGTATTAACCTACCTCTTTTTGAGTTTTCTTACCATAATTGTTGTCAATCCAATATCGATATGGCTCCTGTAGTAGCGCTATACGGAAAGTCATGTCGATCATTATCTTGTTAGTTGGAGTCAGAGGTAAATTTGTGCCAAATCCCGACTCTATTCATGAAGCTTCTGAAAGATCGATCTTACCTGATTTATCTATTGTGCAGCATCCTGGCTGTGTTCTTGCTTCGAAGGTTAAATGCCTATGAAATGGGGATGTAACTCTCGTAAAGATTTAATGGTCCGCTAATCCAAATGATTACACTTGGGAAACCATTGAATTTATCGAGCGACCTTATCCTAGTTTTCCATCTTCTTGTGTTGAGGGTGAGAATTTTAAACTCAAGCTTATCTATTTTCTTTTGATAAATCATGTTGAATACAGTTCTTCTTTAGAAATTACCAGGATGCAATTTTTATAAGGGGGGAAGTCTGTAATAACCCAGGTTTTGGTGATTACCTGTGAAATTAAATTATAACGGTGGTTATAATTTAATAAAGAAATAAAAATAAATTGGCAAATGTAAAATTTGTTAAAATTGTTTATTTTAAATAAACAATGGACTTTGGTTAAATAAAATAGAATTAAGATAGTTTGGTTGGTAATAAATTGTGAATAAAAGAAATAAGTGATTTGGTGATAAATTGAATTGAATAAAAGGTAAAAAGAGTTTAATTCAATGTCATTGTTGTAAATAAATAAAAATGTTGGAAATAATGTGTAACGACCCAGTATTTTCAACCCTTCGCATCCGCACATGTCGGACTTGAATTGTTCAAAATACTGCGTTGTAAAATAAATTTGGCAAAACTCAGAATATGTAGTAAATAAATCACAGAATCACATACATATATCAGAACTCACAGCGGAAATAAAATATACAGTGGTTCATGAAGCCACTATAAAACTTTAACCAAATAGAATTTACATAGTTTAGAATCTGCAATACAGCTGTAGACATAAATAGAAACAGAGTCTTCCAATTTGATTGATTGCAAATAAGATAAAGACTGAAAGGCTTCCGGCAGTATGAATGATCTACGGGATGACATAACTCCGGAGAGAAACTGAAACTGCAACTCAGGCTGACCCGAGCGTAAAAATAAAACATAACACTCGAGTCAGGACATACATACTTATATAATGTAAGCTAATTCAAGTGTACTGTAATATAGAGCAAGTAACTTAAAGGATGCTTGGGACCGCCCATCCTCTAAGGATCCGTCAAACTATTTACTATGTAGTATATTGCGCTATTATACTAGTGTCTATTTATAAAATAAACTTACTTTTAAGTAGCGTTAAGGCTTTACATTTTCCACCTTAACACGTAATAGTCCCAGTAGTCCATCCAATATCATAGCTCCTCCTGATCGGGAAGCAACTAGAGGATACCACACGGGCTACGGGAGAAATCTAAACTCGTACAAGGCGCAGTATGGTAGGTGACACGGCACAACTAGGCAATGCCAGGGTAGATATACCAATTACGCATCCGGGCCGATGGTAACGCGAAGCCGCAGCAACCGCCCACCTCGAAACAACTCCCCAAATCAAAATAGAAGTGGCCACTGAATCAATCCAAAGTCATAGTATAATATCGAAGAGGAGTGTCCGATCAGAGGAATGACCTCATTAACCCGTCGATCGCTCCTGTTTTAGCCACCTTATGCCAACTCACGGGAGTCGGGTCCACGTATTTACCTTACAGGAAACGTCGCCACCAACCTACTTCATTCTGGAATCTCCACCGCGTACACGGTTAGTCAAAGTGGTTTTCGGTATCGACAGAGAGTATGTCCATATCCGATCCCGGTCTCTTTGCCAACCCATCGTTATTATAACACCGTGGTCTTTTAAAACAGTTTATACTTTAAAACCAAAATAAACATTTCTATTTCAAACTATAAACACGATATCATTCAAAACCCAAAACAATATGATACCGTTATATTCAAGTATAATTCTTTTCCAAAAACCATACTGCTTAAAATTTATAATATCTGGAAACCAAATATTTAAATTATATCTTCAAAACATAATATTTTGGAAATTTTACTTTAAAACCATAACTCCCAAACACAATGGTTTGGACATTCAACGGTATATAGAATAAATGGTTTAACTTTATGGTTACTTTGTAAAGAAGATAATTTACATAGCTTTACAAATATATTTCTTTATTTTAAACCATAATTTAAATATCACTTCATGTTCCCAAGACCATTTCAATTCCTATATATATATCCAATTGGAGTATTAATATTCAAAACTAAGGTTGGATATTTTTTTCTTTCAACAAATTAGTGTTTATTATTTCGTCTTGAATATTCCCATAAATTCCATAGATAAAACTCCAAAATTATGCCATTAAATAATTTCAAAATTTACTTAACACTAGAATGTTCATCTTAAATTTATTAAGAAAAATCCAGTTATAAATCTCATATCTTAAAGGTCTCCAAAACTTAAACATAAATATAATTTATCAAATTCCTTAAATTTCAAAACAATCAAATTCCAGATTCTATAGCACTTAGGAAATGCTACCTAAAGTTACGGGTAAAACTAGTCCAATTTCAAAAGACAGCATTTAAATGCTTTAGTAGATTGTTTAACTTAATAAATATTTCCAAATATAACTTATATATATTTCTTAACTGAAATCTTATCCTTTCAAAAATCCAGAATTTCCAAAATAAGTTATATTCCAAAATTTTATTCAAATATTTATTTATTTATTTATTAACATTTATAACTCATTCAAAATCAATATAAAATCCTTTAAAGATATTAAATCAAATATTTAACTTCCAAAATAATTTTAAATATTTCAGAAAATATTATAAGGACCACGGGCCTGTATATAGTTTTCTAGCCTAGGTCAAGTGATACGGATTTATATCATTTCAATCCGTAATTTACAAACCCCGGGTTCTATCATTTCAAACCCGCAATCCCAAGTTAACAGTTAAACAGTTAACATAATAATAGCACAGTAATCATCATTTAGGCCTATCATTTCAGCCCACAACAATCTAAATTTAACAGGGAACTTGCAGTGGTGATTTAAGCAGTAAATAAACAATAATATAATATAACTGCAGAAATAATACAACAGATAATAACTGATGAGGTGTCAATTTAAATGGGATTCATCATTCTACGTTATACTACAGACAGATAATGTTTAAATAAAATTTTTACACATACACTTGCGATAATTCACAAAATATATGTACATATGTCTGGTGAGAAATACTCACCTTAAACGCTGCAGTGGATCTAAATCAAACACGGTATCTACTTCGGAAAAAAAAACGGAAAGCACGATCAAACTTCGACGGATGCAAAGCCTTGACTTAAATCTATAAGATCCAAATACCAAGTATGCGAATTTAAAAATTACGGTCAAAGCAAAATTTCAGAACAACTGGAACGAATAGAATAAAAGAAATTTAGTTCAACTTGCTCGACTACTACAACCCGCTAACCGTCTCAACATATCCTAGGCCCATACTTCAACCGTACGCATGCATAAAATAAATTGAATAAATTGCAAAATAAATTGCAAATTTAATACAATTGATTGAATAAAAAGATGTTATGCACCCAAACAAAACAAATACATGTTTAGACATTATTAAATTATTTCTCACATTTTTAATCATATTTATCATGATCAATTATTTTCATTCTCATATATATTTATTTAAATAAAATGACAATATTGGCAACAAACACAATACTGTTCAAATTATTCGATTTAATCAAATGTAGCCACTAACTACATTCGAATTCATTAAATAATACTTTATTTCACATACATGTTCATCATGTTTAGGCAAATTATTTCTTCTTTTACTTTTATTATTAAACATTAAAAGGTGATTATTGGTATACATCACCAATATCCTTTTATTAACCATAATAAATAAAATCCATTGATATTTATCCACCCAAATTCTCAAATAAGTAGTTAAATTTATTTTTAACCATCTTAAATTTATTTCAACCATTAAAAATTGAAATAAATGTCATTTTATTATATTCACCCAAGATTTATTCATACAATATTGTTTATTTGAATTAAACAACATTTCATATCATTTTCTCCTTATCAATTTATCTTCTCCATTATTAAATTGTAATTCTTTTTTTTTTTCTATGCCTTCCTCTTCAAACTGCACTTATCCAAATCCACAATACCACTAACTACATCATAACTACACTAATTCCATAGTCTAGCTTCCTACAATCAATTTATATCATTTCTTCCAGCCTACTACTAACAAAGTTCTATATGTATTTATAAATGGCACGGCATGATGGGAAAGTAGCCGAGCAAGGAAATCAGAGAACACAAGAAGGAGGAAGGAAAATTGGAAGAAGCAAAGAAATAAACAATGCAAATTATTTACCTGATAGAAGCTTGTACCAGAGAGGGACAAACAAGGAGATATGAAAACTTATGTGAATGAGGCAAAGTATTTATAGATAAACTTGCGAAATAAAAAGGGGAGATAAATAGGCAGGTTTGAAAACGTAAGAAATAAATGCAAGCGTTGATTTTTGAGTGCATGCGTTTAGGCAAGAGATTTACTTCCAGTTCTTCTTGTTTGAACGCTACACGAAAATTGTGATAAATGCATGCGTTGATTTCTCTTTCCAGTTTTATGTTTGAACGATATCACTCTTTTGGATTTTTTTTTTTAGATAACTTGCGTGATTTATACCAGTTATAATCTAAATTTAAAGCATGCGTTACTGCAAATTTGAACAGATTTGATTAAGGAAGCAAAACTTGAGCTCTTGCGTGATTTATGGTAAGCAATGAAAAAGCTTTTAACTGAAAAGGCAAAAGTAATAAATGCTTACATAAATATTTACTTGATCAATGGTTCGAAAAATTTATTTATTGCAAAACAAACGCAGTGGAAACAGAGATATATAATGGGTATGCGAAAATTTGCAAAGATAGGCAAGATTAAATTTTGAATGCATTTAATTTAGGTGAGAGGAAAAATGGCAATTGGAAGAGTTGATATTTTTGTGGATAAGGCTGCGTGAATAAATGAATACAGTGACATGCTCAAGAAACAAATGGTAAGAGGCAAATGTCAAAATGTTAAAAGAATAAAATTTTGTGTCACGCGCAAAGGAAGGCAAATTTGATTTCCATATTCTTCTAATCAATTAATTCCCCTTTAATTGCCTTTAATTGATTTCAATTGATTACCTTATCCCTTTTAATTACCCTCCTTAATTGATTTCAATTAATTACCATATTACCAATTAATTATCCTCCTTTAATTACATACTCAAATTTGGTTACTAACTTAATTAGTTAATTAACCCTTTTTGTTAATTATCAATCCTGCGACGTCTCACATTAATCCGTCCGCTTTGTAGGCACTGGTAGCCGGACTGGTTACACGGGCAGATTTCTCCTACAAAATGGGGATTAACCTCGTGTCCTCATGCCATTAACCAAAAGAATTAACTTATTTATCTTTCATCAATTTTATTAATTTGCATTAATTATTCAATAAATTAATTCTGGTCAACTACTGAAATTTTACAATTAATTTCTCTATTAATTGTCATAAATTTCTTTTTGAAATATCTATTAATTGTCATTAACTCCATTTTAAAATATCCGTATGTGCCTTTATTCAAGTTTTGAATTGCTAACTAGGAATAAGGTAGATTTATCAAATAAATTGATTGTAAGTTTCATTGTTTTAAATTGCTTAACAATGTTCACTGCTAACATAATTAATATGTCAAAATTGAGAATATTCCACCAACATGATTTGCATGTCATAACCTACCAAATTAACATAATTAATTAACTACTTTAATATGTTACAAATTTTCTCCTTTTCATTATTTTTAGGGAATGGGTATAACAACAGATATTATGATAATATCCAAAACATTTAGTTACCACTCACTTCATTATACATTATAAAAATTTCCTTTTTTTTTTCTTCTTCTTAAATTTAGTTACAAAAATCATATTAAATTAACGAGTTTAATTCTCTAAATTAAATATTTAAACAATATTGGTAAACACAATTTATATAAATTATGTTTCTAAAAACAAAAAAATTAAAAGAAATAAATAGCTAAAAACTAGGGCTGTTACACTCTCCCCCACTTAAGAACTTTTCGTCCTCGAAAAGGAACAAAAGAAAAGAAACAAAGGAAGATAAGCTAGATAAACAAGAACTTTAAACGAATAGTTCCGGATTTGAAGCACGAAGAGGATCTTCTAGAATCGGTTTTACTCTTTTCAGTTCGACCGTCGGTCTATGGGTGGTAAGCGGTGCTCAGGCCCCGATGAGTAACAAAGATTTTTAAAGATTATAGAAAAGATTTCTAAATAGACTGGTATAAGCAATAGCCTCCTCATTCTGTAGCAGATAGGGAAACCAAGGACACTTAAAGATAGTTTGAAAACAAATAAGATAATAAATTTGCAATCATAATGCTTTGAAATCATTAAATTTATAAATTTGGAAATCATGCTACTAAAATCATAATACCTTTAAAATAATCTTCATTTATACCTTTTAAATTCAATGCCAAACAATATTCATTTCAAGGTTGAAATATTCCTAAGTTCATTTATAAAAAAAAATTTCCAAAACATTTTATTTTTAGAAACAGCAGCACTCATAATATGCTATAGTAGATATAATAGTATTCCTAATCAGTTTATTATGTACTTAACTCTGAATTTTAACAAATAACCTAACACTTTATTAAAAATACTTATCTTATAAATAAGATATTCCTTCAATAAGTTACCCTTGAATTTCCATTTGAAAACCAATTCTCAATTATCAAAATTTAGTGATATTAGAATACGTCTTAACTATTTATTTAGACATCAATTAAACTATGATTTGAAGATATATAATCCTTACTCCAAAAATATCCCTTTCAAATATATTTTCCTTATTCAAAGATACCTTGTTTATTACACAAACATATTCATTTCAGGAAATAACCTTTTATTAAAATCTCTTGGTTAGATTTACGGCTCCATATTAAATTAATTTGATTATTAAGACATTTGAATAAAATTCCTTAAATTCCTTTTCCTTATTTATCCCCATTAATCTTTTATAACCAAAATTTAAGTGTATAATATTTATTATAACCACTCAAATTTTATTCATAAAATCCTTTTATATTGTATATTATCCAATTACATGTTAACTTTTGAAAATCAAGGTAAGTTATATTAAATGAAATTGGGTGTTATACAAATAAAACTTTCAATTTAATTATCTCCAATTGGAACCTTTTTATTCAAATTTTTGTTATTATATTTATTTTCCTTCCTCAAGATAAACTTTAAGAATTAAATTCCTGATTCCCTTCAAACCATTTAGAGATAACTAAATATATATACCTAATATGTCAAATCAAATTTAAATTATATATCTATATATATTAAGTCATACTTTAGAAATTCAAATCAATTAAAATCTCAAGGAAACACTGTAGCCAGACTACAGAATGGTCTTTTCACTTCGAAACTCGAAAATGAATGTCGATGATGCTGCAGTCATCACCGAAATTATTTTCCAGCGACAAAGAGAAAAGCACTAATTTTAAAATTTCTTTGGAAACAAATTTCTATACAAAAATACTTATTACATCCTTTTAAAATTTAAACACAAGGTTTGAAATCATCAGAAATTTAATTCTCAAGTTTTAGTTTTAAATTCATTTCTGTTTCCAAATTAATTTATAACCATTGTTTTATATTCACTTATTTATTAGACAAACACATGGCTTACAACACCATGAATAAAATCAAAACTATTATCTCTTGACAACTAGTTAAATTAATTATAAAATTTTGAAAATTATACTCATATATATAATATTAGATTTTAATTTCAAATATAGGAATAAACTTCTCAAACCAGGATAGAGACTCAAATTTGATGAACTCAAATCAAATAGAATTCAAGATAAATTGAAATCAGAAGATCAGAATAAGGAAACTGGGTAAGTCTATATAAGTCGCGGACAACCTTGACCTAGTCATCCGTGACTTAAAGAGCCATATCGATGTGGTTGGGGTAAATCTACATTTGATCCGAAGAGATAGAATTTGGAATAACCAAAGATACTAGCATATAAACCGAGGATAAATATAAATCTCCGGTGAATCAATGCTAATGGTAAAGGAGTTTCACCCCTTTATTAGAATAATGGCGAGACCGCCAATTTACAATAACGATCATCCGAAGTGGAGTTATGAGATACTCCAGAATCTAAAGCAGATGAAAAAGTGAGGGATACGAATGAGCTTTGGAACCGTAGGGAATGTTCCAAAATTCGAAAAGAGAGTGGTTCAATCTCGAATGAACGTGATTCTGTAAATCAAATTTACCATACATTCTAAGTTTTGCCTAGAACCAAAGCTTTGATACCAAATGTAACGACCCAGTATTTTCAACCCTTCGCATCCGCACATGTCGGACTTGAATTGTTCAAAATACTGCGTTGTAAAATAAATTTGGCAAAACTCAGAATATGTAGTAAATAAATCACAGAATCACATACATATATCAGAACTCACAGCGGAAATAAAATATACAGTGGTTCATGAAGCCACTATAAAACTTTAACCAAATAGAATTTACATAGTTTAGAATCTGCAATACAGCTGTAGACATAAATAGAAACAGAGTCTTCCAATTTGATTGATTGCAAATAAGATAAAGACTGAAAGGCTTCCGGCAGTATGAATGATCTACGGGATGACATAACTCCGGAGAGAAACTGAAACTGCAACTCAGGCTGACCCGAGCGTAAAAATAAAACATAACACTCGAGTCAGGACATACATACTTATATAATGTAAGCTAATTCAAGTGTACTGTAATATAGAGCAAGTAACTTAAAGGATGCTTGGGACCGCCCATCCTCTAAGGATCCGTCAAACTATTTACTATGTAGTATATTGCGCTATTATACTAGTGTCTATTTATAAAATAAACTTACTTTTAAGTAGCGTTAAGGCTTTACATTTTCCACCTTAACACGTAATAGTCCCAGTAGTCCATCCAATATCATAGCTCCTCCTGATCGGGAAGCAACTAGAGGATACCACACGGGCTACGGGAGAAATCTAAACTCGTACAAGGCGCAGTATGGTAGGTGACACGGCACAACTAGGCAATGCCAGGGTAGATATACCAATTACGCATCCGGGCCGATGGTAACGCGAAGCCGCAGCAACCGCCCACCTCGAAACAACTCCCCAAATCAAAATAGAAGTGGCCACTGAATCAATCCAAAGTCATAGTATAATATCGAAGAGGAGTGTCCGATCAGAGGAATGACCTCATTAACCCGTCGATCGCTCCTGTTTTAGCCACCTTATGCCAACTCACGGGAGTCGGGTCCACGTATTTACCTTACAGGAAACGTCGCCACCAACCTACTTCATTCTGGAATCTCCACCGCGTACACGGTTAGTCAAAGTGGTTTTCGGTATCGACAGAGAGTATGTCCATATCCGATCCCGGTCTCTTTGCCAACCCATCGTTATTATAACACCGTGGTCTTTTAAAACAGTTTATACTTTAAAACCAAAATAAACATTTCTATTTCAAACTATAAACACGATATCATTCAAAACCCAAAACAATATGATACCGTTATATTCAAGTATAATTCTTTTCCAAAAACCATACTGCTTAAAATTTATAATATCTGGAAACCAAATATTTAAATTATATCTTCAAAACATAATATTTTGGAAATTTTACTTTAAAACCATAACTCCCAAACACAATGGTTTGGACATTCAACGGTATATAGAATAAATGGTTTAACTTTATGGTTACTTTGTAAAGAAGATAATTTACATAGCTTTACAAATATATTTCTTTATTTTAAACCATAATTTAAATATCACTTCATGTTCCCAAGACCATTTCAATTCCTATATATATATCCAATTGGAGTATTAATATTCAAAACTAAGGTTGGATATTTTTTTCTTTCAACAAATTAGTGTTTATTATTTCGTCTTGAATATTCCCATAAATTCCATAGATAAAACTCCAAAATTATGCCATTAAATAATTTCAAAATTTACTTAACACTAGAATGTTCATCTTAAATTTATTAAGAAAAATCCAGTTATAAATCTCATATCTTAAAGGTCTCCAAAACTTAAACATAAATATAATTTATCAAATTCCTTAAATTTCAAAACAATCAAATTCCAGATTCTATAGCACTTAGGAAATGCTACCTAAAGTTACGGGTAAAACTAGTCCAATTTCAAAAGACAGCATTTAAATGCTTTAGTAGATTGTTTAACTTAATAAATATTTCCAAATATAACTTATATATATATATTTCTTAACTGAAATCTTATCCTTTCAAAAATCCAGAATTTCCAAAATAAGTTATATTCCAAAATTTTATTCAAATATTTATTTATTTATTTATTAACATTTATAACTCATTCAAAATCAATATAAAATCCTTTAAAGATATTAAATCAAATATTTAACTTCCAAAATAATTTTAAATATTTCAGAAAATATTATAAGGACCACGGGCCTGTATATAGTTTTCTAGCCTAGGTCAAGTGATACGGATTTATATCATTTCAATCCGTAATTTACAAACCCCGGGTTCTATCATTTCAAACCCGCAATCCCAAGTTAACAGTTAAACAGTTAACATAATAATAGCACAGTAATCATCATTTAGGCCTATCATTTCAGCCCACAACAATCTAAATTTAACAGGGAACTTGCAGTGGTGATTTAAGCAGTAAATAAACAATAATATAATATAACTGCAGAAATAATACAACAGATAATAACTGATGAGGTGTCAATTTAAATGGGATTCATCATTCTACGTTATACTACAGACAGATAATATTTAAATAAAATTTTTACACATACACTTGCGATAATTCACAAAATATATGTACATATGTCTGGTGAGAAATACTCACCTTAAACGCTGCAGTGGATCTAAATCAAACACGGTATCTACTTCGGAAAAAAAAACGGAAAGCACGATCAAACTTCGGCGGATGCAAAGCATTGACTTAAATCTATAAGATCCAAATACCAAGTATGCGAATTTAAAAATTACGGTCAAAGCAAAATTTCAGAACAACTGGAACGAATAGAATAAAAGAAATTTAGTTCAACTTGCTCGACTACTACAACCCGCTAACCGTCTCAACATATCCTAGGCCCATACTTCAACCGTACGCATGCATAAAATAAATTGAATAAATTGCAAAATAAATTGCAAATTTAATACAATTGATTGAATAAAAAGATGTTATGCACCCAAACAAAACAAATACATGTTTAGACATTATTAAATTATTTCTCACATTTTTAATCATATTTATCATGATCAATTATTTTCATTCTCATATATATTTATTTAAATAAAATGACAATATTGGCAACAAACACAATACTGTTCAAATTATTCGATTTAATCAAATGTAGCCACTAACTACATTCGAATTCATTAAATAATACTTTATTTCACATACATGTTCATCATGTTTAGGCAAATTATTTCTTCTTTTACTTTTATTATTAAACATTAAAAGGTGATTATTGGTATACATCACCAATATCCTTTTATTAACCATAATAAATAAAATCCATTGATATTTATCCACCCAAATTCTCAAATAAGTAGTTAAATTTATTTTTAACCATCTTAAATTTATTTCAACCATTAAAAATTGAAATAAATGTCATTTTATTATATTCACCCAAGATTTATTCATACAATATTGTTTATTTGAATTAAACAACATTTCATATCATTTTCTCCTTATCAATTTATCTTCTCCATTATTAAATTGTAATTCTTTTTTTTTTCTATGCCTTCCTCTTCAAACTGCACTTATCCAAATCCACAATACCACTAACTACATCATAACTACACTAATTCCATAGTCTAGCTTCCTACAATCAATTTATATCATTTCTTCCAGCCTACTACTAACAAAGTTCTATATGTATTTATAAATGGCACGGCATGATGGGGAAGTAGCCGAGCAAGGAAATCAGAGAACACAAGAAGGAGGAAGGAAAATTGGAAGAAGCAAAGAAATAAACAATGCAAATTATTTACCTGATAGAAGCTTGTACCAGAGAGGGACAAACAAGGAGATATGAAAACTTATGTGAATGAGGCAAAGTATTTATAGATAAACTTGCGAAATAAAAAGGGGAGATAAATAGGCAGGTTTGAAAACGTAAGAAATAAATGCAAGCGTTGATTTTTGAGTGCATGCGTTTAGGCAAGAGATTTATTTCCAGTTCTTCTTGTTTGAACGTTACACGAAAATTGTGATAAATGCATGCGTTGATTTCTCTTTCCAGTTTTATGTTTGAACGATATCACTCTTTTGGATTTTTTTTTTAGATAGCTTGCGTGATTTATACCAGTTATAATCTAAATTTAAAGCATGCGTTACTGCAAATTTGAACAGATTTGATTGAGGAAGCAAAACTTGAGCTCTTGCGTGATTTATGGTAAGCAATGAAAAAGCTTTTAACTGAAAAGGCAAAAGTAATAAATGCTTACATAAATATTTACTTGATCAATGGTTCGAAAAATTTATTTATTGCAAAACAAACGCAGTGGAAACAGAGAGATATAATGGGTATGCGAAAATTTGCAAAGATAGGCAAGATTAAATTTTGAATGCATTTAATTTAGGTGAGAGGAAAAATGGCAATTGGAAGAGTTGATATTTTTGTGGATAAGGCTGCGTGAATAAATGAATACAGTGACATGCTCAAGAAACAAATGGTAAGAGGCAAATGTCAAAATGTTAAAAGAATAAAATTTTGTGTCACGCGCAAAGGAAGGCAAATTTGATTTCCATATTCTTCTAATCAATTAATTCCCCTTTAATTGCCTTTAATTGATTTCAATTGATTACCTTATCCCTTTTAATTACCCTCCTTAATTGATTTCAATTAATTACCATATTACCAATTAATTATCCTCCTTTAATTACATACTCAAATTTGGTTACTAACTTAATTAGTTAATTAACCCTTTTTGTTAATTATCAATCCTGCGACGTCTCACATTAATCCGTCCGCTTTGTAGGCACTGGTAGCCGGACTGGTTACACGGGCAGATTTCTCCTACAAAATGGGGATTAACCTCGTGTCCTCATGCCATTAACCAAAAGAATTAACTTATTTATCTTTCATCAATTTTATTAATTTGCATTAATTATTCAATAAATTAATTCTGGTCAACTACTGAAATTTTACAATTAATTTCTCTATTAATTGTCATAAATTTCTTTTTGAAATATCTATTAATTGTCATTAACTCCATTTTAAAATATCCGTATGTGCCTTTATTCAAGTTTTGAATTGCTAACTAGGAATAAAGTAGATTTATCAAATAAATTGATTGTAAGTTTCATTGTTTTAAATTGCTTAACAATGTTCACTGCTAACATAATTAATATGTCAAAATTGAGAATATTCCACCAACATGATTTGCATGTCATAACCTACCAAATTAACATAATTAATTAACTACTTTAATATGTTACAAATTTTCTCCTTTTCATTATTTTTAGGGAATGGGTATAACAACAGATATTATGATAATATCCAAAACATTTAGTTACCACTCACTTCATTATACATTATAAAAATTTCCTTTTTTTTTCTTCTTCTTAAATTTAGTTACAAAAATCATATTAAATTAACGAGTTTAATTCTCTAAATTAAATATTTAAACAATATTGGTAAACACAATTTATATAAATTATGTTTCTAAAAACAAAAAAATTAAAAGAAATAAATAGCTAAAAACTAGGGCTGTTACATAATGCTTTGAAAACTTTGTTATGTTAGTTTGTGATAAAAATGAGCATTTTATGGTTTTAATTTAATAGGACGCAATAATTTTGGAAATCATTGCCAAATTGTGAATTTTGTTAATTTTTATGAAGTATTAGGAATTTAAATGGATAATATTATAAATAAAAATGCGGAATATTGGTTAAAAATTATATTTGGATCTAAAAATAATGTTAATAAGGTTCGTTACATTTAATTAGGTAAGAGGAATGATTTTATGTAATTTCGGTTGTTAAAATGATGATTTATTTAAATAAAATAGTGTTTTATGTAAATAATGGTGTAAAATAAAGTATTTAAGTAAAAATAAGAATTTTAATGATAGAAATTGATTTTAATGGCTAAAATAACTTTTATATATGTGGATAAAACAATTTTGTTAAACATAAAGTATGTTAATGTGATTTTATAAAGTTGAAATCATGTAAATATAAGTTGTTTTACTTAAAATGTAAGTGTTTTGGAGTATTAGTGATAATTAATGTATTAACCTACTTCTTATTGAGTTTCCTTATCACAATTGTTGTCAATCCAATATCGATATGGCTCCTGTCATAGTGCTATACGGAAGGCCATGTCGATCATTATCTTTTTGGTTGGTGTCCAAGGTAAATTTGTGCTAAGTCCCGACTATATTCGTGAAGCTTCTGAAAGATCGATCTTACCTAATTTATCTATTATGCAACATCCTGGCTGTGTTCTTGCTTCGAAGGTGAAACGCCTTCGAAATGGGGATGTACCACTCATAAAGATTTAATGGTCCGCTAATCCAAATGACTATACTTGGGAAACCATAGAATTTTTCGAGCGATCTTATCCTAGTTTTCTATCACTTGTGTTGAGGCTTGGAATTTTAAACTCAAGCCTATCTATTTTCTTTTGATAAATCATGTTGAATATAGCTCTTTTTTAGAAATTACGAGGACATAATTTTATAAGGGGAAAGTCTGTAACAACCATGGTTTCGGTGTTTACCTGTGAAATTAAATTATAACGGTGGTTATAATTTAATAAAGAAATAAAAATAAGCTGGAAAATGTAAAATTTGTTAAAATTGTTTATTTTAAATAGACAATGGACTTTGGTGAAATAAAATAGAATTAAGACAGTTTGGTTGGTAATAAATTGTGGATAAAAGAAATATGTGATTTGGTGATAAATTGAATTAAATAAAAGATAAAAAGAGTTTAGTTCATTATCATTGCTGGAAATAAATAAATGATGTTAGAAATAAAGTTTTAAAAACTTTATTATGTTAGTTTGTGATAAAAATGAGCATTTTATGATTTTAATTTAATAAAATGCAACAATTTTGGAAATTATTCTCAAATGGTGAATTTTGTTAATTTTTATGAAGTATTAAGAATTTAAACGGATAATATTGTAAATAAAAATGAGGAATATTGGTTAAAAATTATATTTGGATGTGAAAATAATGTTAATAAGGTTTGTTACATTTAATTAAATAAGAGGAATGATTTTATGTAATTTTGGTTGTTAAAATGATGATTTATTTAAATAAAATGTTGTTTTATGTAAATAATAGTGTAAAATAAAGTATTTAAGTAAAAATAAGAATTCTAATGATAGAAATTGGTTTTAATGACTAATATAACTTTTAAATGTGGATAAAACAATTTTGTTAAACATAAAGTATGTTAGTGTGATTTTATAAAGTTGAAATCATGTAAATATAAGTTGTTTTGTTTAAAATGTAAGTATTTTGGAGTATTAGTGATAATTATTGTACTAATATTATTATTTTTCTTACTGGGTTAAGCCCGATTACGGATTTAACAAAGAAGAGAAGTTATCTTCTTCTCTGAACTGTATGTAAACAAAGTTTAAGGCTGTAAAACAAAAGAAACCGGAAAACCATTTTTCTCTTGAAACCTAGAATCCAAATCTCTAATTCCTCTTATGTCTTTGCAAATTAATCAATTTGAAGCGAATTATTTCAGGTAATCAATCCAAAAGCCAAAATCATTTCCATCAATTTCAATTTTTCTGAGTTGTGTTGTCTGTAATCTTTATTTCCTATGCTGCATGTCTATATATCTCCTTTCTACATTTACCTAGAGCTAAATCAAAGGCAAAGCTCTCATCTTCTTCAACTTACTCATGCTTGTTCAATATTTTGCTAAGGTGAGTTATCAACTCACAAATTCTAGCTTAAAGTAAGTCTGTATGCTGGAAACTGCTAAGTTTTATTTAATGTAAATGAAATTATGTTGCTTTAAAATTTATATTGAAAACTGTTCTAGATTGCTTCTTCTTGTGTTCATATATATATATATATATATATATATATATATATATATATATATATATATATATCCTTTTTACGAATTCATTCCGAAATTTTTTTCGAATTGTTATCCATATGTAGTAGTTTGTGCTTTTCAAATTTTATAGTCTAAATCTGTTCGGAACTGGAGATAGTGGTTTTGATGATAACAACCTTTATAACTTATTTTATTATAACTTATATACTGACACTATTGTCTAGATATATATGAATGTTATTATACAGGATATATATAAGGCAGGTACTGATTATTGAAGACTGTACAATATAAAGATCAAGAATGAAGAAATCAAGTTTGAAGCCTCTAGAGTATCAAGATCATGAATTCAAGATAAGTGTCTAGTTTTTCTCAAAACTTCATAATAGCATGGAAATTTTCATTCCAAATTTCATTTGGGATGGAACCCATTTCTACCTTCTTCGTGGCTTACAAACCTATAAAAAGTAGCCTACAAACCTACGACAAGTTGCTTACAAACCCATGAACATCCTGGTTTTGTACAAGTTCTCGTGTCCTGATGTGATGAGAATTCTGCACGAAGAAGCTTGCAAAACTACTTCAAAATGTTTTTCAAAATGATTTTCAAAACTAGTTTTCAAAATATTTTATCCTTAAAAATTATATTTTCAAATGATTTTCAAAAAGATCTTTTAGCCTTAAAATATTCTTTGGTTTTTGTTTTTAAATAAACTCTTGTTTTATACTTCGTTTGTTTTTAAAACTATCTTCTGATTTTTAAATATTCTTTATAATATATACACACACACACACACTTTTGAGATTCAAAATCAAATTTATATATATATTCTAAAAATATATTTTTCTACTCTTCATTATTTTAAAACATAGGAAAATTAGTTTATTTTACTCCAGAATCATTTTATCTTGTTTTCCTTTCAATACCATTTTCAAAAAAAAATTCCTTGTTTTTAACTAAGGGATGTCGACATCATGGGATACCCCATATCGACATGATGGCCGTTAAATTCAGAAGTTTCAATTTTCAGAAGAAGTGTCTATTCGTTTAAATCTCATTCACGAATGTTTTGACCGTTACTGGTCTATAAATGGCCTTCACAAATTTTTTTAAAACTATTTTCTTGTTTTCTCCACTCCTTCACAAATCCAAATTCTAAAACTTCCATATTTTTAAGATCATGCCGAAATTGTGTCAAATTCTCAAGTGAATCAAATTAAAATCTCATTCTTGTTTGATTCTCTGCCTTTTCTCGAGCATCAAAGTGCTATTCAAAGTTATAGGATCAATTTGTAATCAAAAGTTTATCGAGTCTCTCTATAAGGTGTGGTTGTACCTGGAAATCAATTGGGTCATCTAGTGTCCCACAAATCAAAAGAGTTTGCCCCGGACTCGAAGAGAGGAGGGTACCTCAAGGCCTTTAGAAATTGAGGATTATAATCTTGACATTGGTATAATAAAAATCTGCACGAGGTGTTTGCCTTGGTGCAGGACTGAATGTAGTGTAACTCGGATCCAGTATAAAATCCGGTGTGTTCTTTCATTTTACTGCTTTTATTTACTTTCTGCATCTGTGTTTGATTCTGTGATTGTTCTGTGATTAAGTTCTATATTTTTTTATATCATAATTTTTAAATTAGTCCATATAAGTCTTAGAATCCATTAAACACTATTCACCCCCCTCTAGTGTTAAATTAGCCTTAAGATCCTTAATCCGCACTCCCTTTCAATTGGTATCAAAGCAAAGGTTTTCATAGTTTTCATAATCTAATAGTTGAAAAGTTAAAAATAGCAGTTTTAGGAAATTTTGTTAAATACTAGTTTAAATTTATGCGTTTCATCAAAGTATCATAAGTCTACATATATTTTTTTTTATGAAAAATAAAGTTATCTACCGAATTGGTTTGTTATGCAGGAACAGACATGTTACATGGCTTTTGAAGAATTAACAACCAATGGACAAACTGTGCAAATTGGGAAAGATGAATGGACACTTGATAGTGGTTGTTCAAGGCATATGACTGGAAATCCTAAGATACTTAATGACATTATATATCAAGATGGTGGATTGGTCAACTTTGGAGATAACTCAAAAGGATATGTGATTGGCATCGGCAATGTCGGTAATTCTAAAACTCCTCTTATTTCTGATATTTTGCTAGTTAGGAATTTAAAACATAATTTGCTTAGTATAAGTCAACAATGTGATAAAGGATTTAAAATTAAATTTGGAAAATATAAGTGTCACATCGAAGATAATAAGTCAAATGTTATCTTTGAAGGAATTAGGAAGAAAAACATTTACATCCTTAGTATGAAAGTTTCAGATGATAACTATGTCTTTTGGCTAATACAAGTGACCCTTGGATTTGGCATAAAAGATTTGGTCATTTAAATTTCAAACTGTTATCTAGGTTATCAAAACTTGACTTAGTTAGAGGTCTTCCCAAGTTAAACTTTAAAGTAGATAGTATATGTAGACTTACCAATTAGGAAAACTTAAGAAAAGTTCATTTAAATTAAAAGATATGATTTCTACTTCTAAACCTCTAGAATTAATTCATTTAGATTTATTTGGTCCATCTCAAGTTCAATCAATTAATCACAGTAAATATGTTTTTGTAATCGTAGATGATTATTCTAGATATACTTGGACAATTTTTCTTAAACTTAAAAGTGATGCTTTTAAATTATTTAAAATTTTGCTAAAAGAATTCAAAATCAACTTTCTTTAAAAAAAACTAGTCATAGTGATCATGGTGGAGAATTTGAAAATGAAAATTTTGAGAATTTCTGTAATAAAAAAGGAACTACTTATAATTTCTCTTTTCCAAGAACTCCACAACAAAACGTAGTGGTAGAAGTAAGAATAGAACGATTCAAGAGTGTGCTAGAACAATGCTTTCTGATAGTAACTTACCTAAAAACTTTTGGGCTGAAGCAGTCGCTACAGCGTGTTATATATTAAATAGGATTTTAATTAGATCATTAACTAATAAAACACCATATGAGTTACTTTACAATAAGAAACCCATAGTAGCTTATCTTAAATTTTTTGGTAGTAAGTGTTTTATTCTTAATACAAAAGATAATTTAGATAAATTTGAACCTAAATCCGACAAAAGGTATCTTCATCGGATATTCTAATAGAAGTAAAGCACTTAGAGTTTATAATGTTAGAACTAACGCTATTGAAGAAACAATGCATGTATCTTTTGGTGAAAATTTTGAAGATACTATACAAATAGAAGATGAAGAAAGCTTTGTAACTTTAAATAATGAACCAAATAAAACTAATTGTGAAATTATTCAACCTAATAAAAGAATTAGGCTATTAAAAGATCATCCTGAATAAAATATATAAGGAAATATTGAATCTATAGTTAAAATGGGAAATCAACTAAATATTAAGAGTAATACAGCTTTAATATCAACTATTGAACCTAAAAATCCAAAGGAAGCATCATCTGATGATTCATGAATTCTTTATGTAAGAAGAATTGAATTAGTTCACCAGAAATAATGTTGGGAACTAGTTTCTAGACCTGGATAAAAGTATAATTGGAACAAAATAGGTTTATAAAAATAAAATGAATGAACATGGTGAGGTCGTGAGAAATAAAGCCCGTTTAGTCGTGCAAAGTTATTGTCAAGAAGAAGGAATTGATTATGACGAAACCTTTGCACCCGTAGCAAGACTAGAAGCTATCAGGATTCTACTTGCTTTCACAAACTATTATAATTTCAATTTATATCAAACGGATGTTAAAAGTGCTTTTCTAAATGGTTTTGTAAAAGAAGATGTTTATGTTGAACAACCTACACTTTTTAAAGATAATAAATTATTAAATCATGTATATAAAGTAAAGAAAGCTTTCTATGGTCTGAAACAAGCTCCTAGATCCTGGTATGAAAGATTAAGATCTTATTTACTATAATCTGGTTTTGAAATTGGTAAAATAGATATAACTCTTTTTATTAAAAGAAAAAAAATATGATATTCAATTAGTACAAATATATGTACATGATATAATATTTGGATCAACTAATGACATAATGAATAAAGAATTTTCAGATATAATGACTAGAGAATTTGAAATGAGTCGTATGTGAGAACAAAGTTTCTTCTTAGGACTTCAAATCAAATAATTAGATAAAGGAATTTTCATTAGTCAAGAAAAATATGCTAAGGATTTAATTAATAAATTTGGATTGACCAATTCTAGTGGGGAACTAACTCCAATGACAACTAATGTAGCTTTAAGTAAAGAAGATAAATCAAAAGATATTGATCAAAAATTATATAGGAGAATGATTGGTTCGCTGCTTTACATAACAGCAAGTCATCCTGACATCATGCATAGTGTCTCTCTCTATGCAAGAAACCAATTTCAACCTATAGAAACTTACTTAAAAGTTGTTAAAAGAATTTTAAGATATGTAAAACATACTTTAGATTATGGTTTATTTTGCCCTAAAAATGATGTATTTGATTTAGTTTCATATTGTGATGTTGATTACGCTAGTTATAAATCAGACCGAAAAAGTTCTAGTGAAACTTGCCACTTTCTAGGATATTCTTTGGTTTCCTGGTTTAGTAAGAAGTAAAACACTGTATCCTTATCAACAACTGAAGTAGAATATATATCTGCTGCTTTGGCTTGTTCTCAAGTATGTGTGTGTGTGTGTGTATGCAACAAACTTTAAAAGATTTTGGATTACCTATAACTAAATCACCAATTTATTTTGATAATACTAGTGCAGTAAACCTATCTAAGAATCCAACTCATCATGCTAGAACAAAACATATTGATATTAGACATCATTTTCTTAGAGATAATATAAGTAAAGAAGTCATAACTCTTGAATATATTAATACTAAAAAACAAATTGCTGATATATTAACCAAACCATTAAATGAACAAAACTTTACTAAATTTAGAAGAGAATTAGGTACATGTTCATTAACTGAAATTTAAATTACAAATAATACAAGTATAGTTAATAATTAATATAAACAAAAATTTCTCAAAAATTGAACTGGGCATGTCGTCATGACCCATCTCCCTATGTCGACATACAGGCCGAGATTTTCAAATTTAAATTTCCCTCTAAAATTAGTTATTAAGCTATTTATTTATATATTTCGACTTTTACTCCTTTTCTCTGTTTATTCTCTGTAGTAAACTTATAAAACAGTAAATTAATGGCTTTCTTTTCTAATAATGAACCTTCTTCACCCACTTCTCCTCTTTTGTGATCCCTTTCAACGTTCCACACACGTATGAGTCATCAAATTACAAGAGAAGATGAAAGATTTGCTTCAAATGATGATGGAAGTTCAAGTATACTAAGTAATGTTCTACTAAAAACAATCTTTGGTGTATAAAATCTTGAATTTCATTTAACTTAGGATGTTATATTTCCCTCGTACATAGTTATTATTCTTGTGTCATAAGTTTGTTTGTCTCATTTTCTATTAAGTTCAAGGTTTATAGTTTATTTTTTTGTTGATGACAAAGAGGGAGAAGTTATATAAAATAGTAGGCTTGGAGTAGGGGGGAGTTGTTGGTGCAAGGGGAGGTTATGGTATAATCGTAGTGTAAGTATATTTTATAAGGTTGTCATCATCAAAATGGGGGAGATTGTTAGGAACTGGAAATAGTGGTTTTGATAACAATGACCTTTGTAACTTATTTTATTATAACTTGTATACTAACACTATTGTCTAGATATATATGAATGTTATTATGCAGGATATATATAAGGCAGGTACTGATTATTGAAGACAGTACGGTATAATGATCAAGAATGAAGAAAATCAAGTTTGAAGACTCTAGAGTATCAAAATCAAGATTTCAAGATAAATGTCTAGTTTTTGTTAAAACTTCATAATAGCATGGAAATCTTCATTCCAAATTTCATTTGGGATGGAACCCACTTCTACCTTCTTTGTGGCTTACAAACCCACGACAAGTAGCTTATGAACCTACGATAAGTGGCTTACAAACCCACAAACATCCTGGTTTTGTACAAGTTCTCGAGTCCTGATGTGATGAGATATTGTGTAGGAAGAAGCTTGCAAAACTACTTCAAAATTGTTTTCACAATGATTTTCAAAACTACTTTTCAAAAGATTTTAGCCTTAAAAATTATCTTTTCAAATGATTTTCGAAAAGATGTTTTAGTCTTAAAATATTCTTTGTTTTTTGTTTTTAAATAAACTCTTATTTTAAACTTCATTTGTTTTTAAAACTATCTTCTGATTTTTAACTATTCTTTATAATATATATATACTTGAGATTTAAAATCAAATTTATATATACATTCTAAAAATATATTTTTCTACTCTTCTTTATTTTTAAAAATATTAAAATTATTTTATTTGGACAAAATCATTTTATCTTGTTTTCCTTTCAATAACATTTTCAAAACAAATTTTACATTGTTTTTAACTAAGAGATGTTGACATCATGGGATATCCCATGTTGACATGGTGGCCGTTAAATTCAAAAGTTTCAATTTTCAAAAGATGTGTATATTCGTTTAAATCTCTTCACAAATGGTTATAATCGTTAATGGTCTATAAATAGCCTTCACAAACGAATTTTTTAACTAAGTATTTTCTTTTTTTCTTCACTCTTTCTTCTCCATAAATCCATATTCTAAAATTTTCATATTTTTAAGATTGTGCCGAAATTCTGCCAAATTCTCAAGTGAATCAAATTAGAATCTCATTTTTGTTAGATTCTCTGCCCTCTCTCGAAGATAAAAGTGCTATTCAGAGTTATAGGATCAATTTGTAATCAAAAGTTTATCGAGTCTCTCTATAAGGTGTGGTCATGCCTGGAAATCAATTGGGTGATCTTGTATCCCATAAATCAAGAGAGTTTGCTACGGACTCAAAGACAGGAGGGTACCTCAAGGCCTTTAGAAATTAAGGATTGTAATCTCGACATTGGTATAATAAAAATATGTACGAAGTGTTTGCCTTAGTGCAGGACTGGATGTAGGATAACTCCGAACCAATATAAAATCCGGTGTGTTCTTTCCTTTTACTGCTTTTATTTACTTTCTGCATCTATGTTTGATTCTGTGATTGTTCTATGACTAAGTTCTGCATTTTTTATATCATAATTTTTAAATTAGTCCATGTAAGTCATAGAATCCATTAACCACTATTCACCCCCCCCCCTCTAGCGTTAAATTAGCCTTAAGATCCCTAATCCGCATTCCCTTTCAAAATCAACATGGAAGTGCTTTAAAACATTGCTCAAAAACCAGTACGAAGCCGGCAAAATTTTCCTGTAAGAATCATGACCATCAAGTCAACTAAAGACCATGGGGTCGACCTATGTGTATAGGTTTACCTTATAGTCCACCTAGGCAATATAAAGGTCGACCTATAGGTCAACCTGAGTATGTTTATTTTTCCACCTTGTTTCCTTTTGTTCAGTGCATTGTTTTGTGTTCTCCTTCTAATTCCAGTGAATATTGTGATCATTTCTTGCAATATTTTAGAGTGTGTAGAACGGCTTTAACCTATCAATGGGTAAGTGTAACGTTTCGTATTTTCGACGCTCGAAAACCGACATCAATACGACCACTGTATCAAATGCCGCATAATCGAATGCCGGAAAACCGAATTGTTAGGGTTAAAGAAGAAGAAAAGATAGAAGAAGAGAGAGAAAGATAGAACAGAACAGAAAGAAACAATAGAACAATATCAGAATCTCACAAACGCAGCAGATCAACATATAATAATAAATGAATAATCTTTAAATAAAGAACTATATCAGTTGTTACATTACATCATTTTACATTAAATCATTAGAGTGTACAACAACAAACAACTACAAACAGCGGAAAAGAAATACTATATACTAGTAATACACCATGCCCTCCAGCTTGCCTCCAGCAACTCCTAAATTCCAGAATATCCAGATAAACCTGACTCTTGACTGCCCGTGTGGAAATTGGTGGGCACCCAGAGTTTAGGAAGGAAAACAATAAACTCCGAGTCAGTCATGTGACTTGTGTGAGAACTAAAACAGTTTATCTTTAAAACAAAGAACAGGATAATTTTAAAATAGATTCGCAAAGCGTTTTAGAAAATGAGACTACCATAAGGCCTCCCGCACACACACATAATGCAAACGCAGAATCGAAGGAGATTTCTCCTTATGATAGTCAAAGATGCTTGATACGCATTAAAAAGAAACATTTGATATTATTACTAGTGCATAGTGTAGGAAAATTATTTCGAAAGTAAAGATATAAATTTTTGCCAGCATAGGCATTTCGCACTTATGCCTACTATAGCTACCATCCAAACAGTGGGGCGCCACCATACGTGCATGATAGGCTCTACAACTAAAACTGTACAAGATCGTATTGTTTCTTTGGATTTCCAACAAATGGTCGGGCCAAGGAACTTCCCATTTCCACATGGGTACGCCTTTGGAAAGACGACCCGAGAACCAAACCGGATCTCTGCCAACACAAGGCCGGGTTACCCCTAACTGGGTAACTAATGACACGAATATGTCATCCCCCGATCGTAACCGATCTATTCGAGGATCCTCGATTTCCAACAACCACAAAGCAATAAATTTGCAGCAACAGCCTAGGTTAAGTATCTGGGCTCCATACCATGATACCACCTCTATCCAGAAGGAATGACATACACTAAAGGGGTGCTACCTCCTAATAACCTTGCTGCATCCTTCCTGTTTTGACCATTTCCGGGGTGTGAGGTCCGACGAAGTCTCGTCCACAAAGCCACGCTTTATACAAAAGTTGTGCTTTGGGTCAACAAATGATCAAAGTAATGATCACCAAGATAAATGATCAAACAAATGATCATATCACAAATAATCAAACAATGATCATTTCACAGCAACACTCAGCATGTCACATTACCAAATTGGGAGTATATCACTAATAACCTTCAACTACATAACCTTTGAGCTCGTACGTCTCAGAGAAGGGTGTTAAGCTAAGAGAATAAATTCTCCACCACCAACAGAAATATATTTGAAAGAAACCAGCTTTATATCTCAACTTGTAATGTCATACATACAATCCATACAAGTCTGTTCCGGGCTCGAACAGAACCGAAGGCACTTACAAAGAAGTCCTTGCATTCCGGATAATTTCTAATCACGTCCGGACTTCCCGTCATTAAGGGTGATAAAACCTCTATATCCGAGATCAGTGGATGCAGAGCAACTCAACGGTAATCCTTTCGTTTTCAAAAATATCTGGTCTTCAACACCGGTCATCAAATGCAATCCATTACGACGTATCACATATTCGGAATGGGTTATACGACCCCAAGGTCCTTTCCCGGCTAACCCGAATAGTGAGCATTTATTCAAAAATAAGTGTGGCATTCAAATTCAAACAATCACAACAAATACCTATTTAAAGGTAAATATTGATAGTCGGTTATTTAACTATCCATAGGCATGCTCAACATCACCAGATTCCAAATAATTTTCCAAATTATTTATTTTCCAAAATATCTTTACTAGATATATAATTTCCACACTTTAACCATTTGAAAACAATTTTCAAATCACTTTTCACCTTTACCACTTTTGAAAACAAATTTCAAACATTTTCCTTACGCGGAAATACTTTCATTTCAACATGGTTCATTTAAACCAATTAAATAAATCCTTACCGATTTACTTTATATTTACGTTCCAAATCCGTAAATTTATTCCCACACTTCAAAAATAAATCAACGTTTACTTTTAAACAAATTTCCTTTTCTTTTATAAATTCCGTAGTGAATTTACAATTCCAAAATATCTATGAATATACGATTTCCAAATCAATTTCTAATATTCATTTTCAATTTATCTTTAAAAGATAAAGTCTCAAAATATTCAGTTCATATTGGAAAACATTTCCATACTTATTTAATAATAAGTAATTCAAAAATCCATTCATTTTCAACACTTGGAAAATATTCAATATACTTAAATCGAAATTAAGTATATATTTCATTCTTTAAGAAATCATTCTCTTAAACACATTTGTTTGAGCCAAAACGAATGTTGCGTAAAACATCGTTACGACGACCCAAAATCACTAGTATGGGGATTCGAAATTAAAATAGATATACAAATCCCAATACTATACAAAATATTTCCTTTCGGAAATTACTTACTATAACTACAGTGTTATAGTCCATCATTTCCCTCTATTTCTCGAAAACGTCTATTTCAACAATGAATGTTGAAATCTATGGTTTCGATAGTTAATCCATTTTAATACATCTTTAAAACAATTAACTTTTTTTTTATAATATTCATTTTCCCAAGCATATCCATTTTATTTGATAATATATTCACTGTCCAAAATCGTGAATATACTTCCTTAACCAATTTCAACTTTCAATTTATCAAATTCCATTGATTTCAAATTTATAAACAATGTCTATAAATTCCATTTCTATTTATAAGCTTTGATTTATAAATCTCATTTATTAATCCAATTCAATTTATATAACTCAATTATATGCCAAAAGTCCATATTATAAGTTAAATGCTTATAATCCATTTTATTTACAAAATCGTTCCTTTAAAACTTCACAAATTATAAATCTTATTACTTATAAGATTTCATTTATAACCCTATTTTCAACATTAATAGAACTCCTTTTAAAATTCTATTATTTCGATTTATAAAATGTATATTTTATAAATCTCAACTATAAACCATTTTTGCTTCATCAAAGATTTCAATTTAAATGCAAAAATCCGATTTATAAGTTAATTCCTTAAAATCTTTTATTTTACAACATCTATTCATTTTACAACTTCACAATTCATAAATCTATAAATTTTCATTCACTTATGAAATCCATTTATACTTCATTTTAACACTTATAAAAACTCGTTTTATAATTCCAATATTTTTAATTTTAAAATATCGAATTTATACATCTTTCATATAACCCGTTTTAAAATAATTCAAAAATCCCAATTTAACTATTTTATAAATTTATTAACTACTTATCTTGAAAATCACCTTTTGGTTATATTTCACAAAAATCTTAATTTTTTTTATAACATAAAAATTTATAACGTTTAATTATTTAAAATGAATCAATTCAAAAATTTAATAAAACATATACTTTGAAAAAATCATTTTAAAATCAAAAAACGTTATTTTTAAACTTTAAAAATGGATCCAATGATGCAACAGCACCAAATAGTCAATCACGACAACAAACATCATATATCATCGTATGATAATCAACAAATATCAAAATATCTGTAATCAAATAAATACTGGTGAGGAATCCAGTTGGATCCCTCCAACCTGTTTCCCTGCATTCAAAGATGTTAGCACAATACCAATTCCGTTCAAAGCGGAATATCGCGGTATATAGGATTTATAAAATATTATCCGCTTAATAGACGGCGCAATAGGGTCTCATCCGCTATATAATGCGGGAAAATCAACTCCAAGTATATAAATAATACCAATTTCACTTTGCAGTGAAATATTCGCGGTATATGTTTTTAATAAATAACATCCGCTTACTAACCGCGCATAATGTCTATTTTAAAAATCAATAGATAACAATCATCATTCAACATACAATCAACAATTTTAAATCTAACTATTTAAAATTTAAATCGAAACAATTCGATTGAGTGAGAAGTTCTCACCTTGCTTTCAATTCAGTTTTCGTGTTTTATTTCGAATAAAATTAAACACGCGTTTAATTTTACCCGAAATTCTCACTAGCTCCTAACGACTCCAAACCAATTCCATTGTGTAGTGCTCGTTGATACGATTCCAACGCAACTGGTTTCGTGCGTTTTCGACCTCGTAGCAAAAAGTTATAGCATTACAAAGATTACACGATTTATAATATAATTAAATTTCAATTTTATTTTAATTTCTAACCCACATCATCATCACAACCGTTATTTCCTTCTACCCAGATCTGGGCCGCACGTGCTATCATCTTACCCAAACGTGAAACCATGCCCTCCATCAAACCCATAGCCGCCCTAAAACCCTAATTGCCGCGATTTCATCTCGTCGTTTGAAGACGATCAGGCTCCACCACGTCGAAGACCATTGCAAGCTCCATCTCCAGCCCAAATAGCATCAAGCTCGGCTCCACCAAAGCACAGAAAAATGTGCATGTACAGCAGGAGAATGTGGCCCCCTAGCGACCACCTCGACGCTCCAAATCCAATCTCCACCGTTGTTCTTCAAGATCTTGATGTCCTCTACACTTTTGCTTTAGAACTCGAAGGCTAATTCTTTGTGGATTGAGAGATCGGAGGGGAAGAAGACGGGAAGTTTCTGGCCTTTAAAACTGTAGGAGGCGGCCGGCCATTTATTTCTAGGGTTAGGGTTTTCTTTTGCAAAATTGTGAATGAATGGTCCTTATATAGAAAATTGGCGAATTACTATTCATCAAAAAATTTCGGAACTCCAAACGAAGCATGCTGGTTGGCATTTCTAAGGTTTACCCCGCGTTACGAACACAATGGAACGTGTTTTGGGAGCTAATTCGATCATATGTGTGAGTTATGGCAATAAACAATCAATTTAAAATAAAATCGGTAAATCAAATTTCTAGGCGTTTTAGCTTGCACCGGACAAACGGTAAATCCGATTGACACGAAATTTGAAACCATACAATAATATCATATTACGGATCCGATGAAACTAGTTTTGTCGAAATCCGAGACTGTTTGAAAAATGGCTATTTTAACTCGCCAAATTAATATTGAAACAATTTCGATGCGTTTCGAGCTGCCACGGTCAAACGAAAACTCCAATTGCTACGAAAATTGAAATCCGATAATAACAAACTATTATGGATCCAATGGAACTACTTTCGTCAAATTCTGAGACTGTTCGAAAATTGGCTATTTTTCAGTCGATAATTAAATATTAAAATATTCAATTTTTCATAAATAAACTTTTAATTCAATTTTAAAAGTTCTATAACATCATTCTAACTCCAATATGATAAAATAAAATTTTACAAATCATTTTCAATCATATTAAACTCGATTTTCAATTATTTCTATAATTTCAACTATTAAATTATCAATTTAATTATCCAATTAAATCCAATATTCGAAAATAAATTATTCGACTTATAAATTTCACTTATTAATATTTAAAATCAATTAAATATACAAATTTTAATTAATAGAAATTCTGGGTCGTTACAGTAAGCCAACATTATAGTTGATTCGTATTTCGAATTGACGTGTTTTTAAGATGATTTCTTATGACTGATTTTATAGCGTTTTCGATGATCTTTGTTGTTTCTGAGCACGGGTTTTCTAAAACAATTTTGAAATGATTTTTCTAATAAAACAACTTAAATAATTATTTTACAATATTTATAATTATTTTTTAAGCTATTAAAAATTATATATTCTCTATAATAAAGAGAATTTCAAAGCTATGATTTCCAAACGATTTCAGAAATTGTTTTAAAAATTGTCTTCTCAAAGAAAATTATTTTCTATATAAAATACACGTTTTTGGTTACATATGACATGAGACATATGCGTTTATTTTTTTGGTTAATTCCGGACTTGTTCGATTGGGGTTTTACACGAGAGTGAAATTAGCTACCTTATAGTAAATAGTTGAGTGAGAATGTGTGGTATGAGACACACTGTTGTCACCGATTTGTTTGCTATCTGGAAGTTAGTGATACTTTATTTTGGATCTTCAGGTTGATTGCCAGTACTAGACCTTCGGGTCATTTGGGCTTTTATAGTTTATAGCTATTTGTCTTTTGGAATGTTTGTCCTTTGGGATGTTGTCCTTGGGGATGTTTGTCCTTCGGGACATATTTGGCGCCTTATTTGAAATGTATCACTTGGCAGGCTTCGGCCATTTAATTAAGCATGTGCTATCTTTTGTGAAATTTCATGATTTATTTGTGATTCCCAAATTATTTGCCATTTCGAGATTATTGGGCCTTTTGAGCCATTTGAGAAATTATTATATGGTGATTACATTTTGGAGTTTGTGAACTCTTAATCGATTTCTACATATATTGATTTGTAGCTGCCATCCTTTGGTGTATTTTTAAGATTTATGATCTCCTTTTTAGGAGCTATTTGTGATTGCCATTCTGTGGCGGATTTTGAGATTTCTGATTTCCTATTTTGGGAGTTATTTATGATTACCATGCTTTGGCGGATTTTGAGACTTGTGATTTCCTATTTAGGAGTTATGGTTAATGAAAGCCATTCTATTGGTTATTGTACATGCCGATGATATGAGGCGATTGTTTGCAATTAATTGATATTGTTGTTGAACTTGCCTCTTTCGAGAAACTACTATATGAAGTATTTTAGTGACGTTACCTCATATTTAGCAGTTGGCATATGTTAGATGTTGCTTATTCTCTTTTGAGAAGAGATGTTATCACTTATCCCTATATTTCACCTATCATATGCTAACCATATTATTTAAGCTAGATTGACCTGTGTATTTTATGTACTCGGGTCAGACTGAGTTACTCCAAGTTAGTCACCTACTATTGATTTATGCATTGCTATTCCACTGTGGATTATCTGCTACTCGCCTTTTGTATAGTTTTGCAGTTGTTTTGCAAAATCTGATAAGTACATATTCATTTTGACTTGATGTATATTTTTTATGGTTTATATACCACCACAGTTGTATCACTATGTAGTGTACTATGATGTATCTTTTTATATGTGTACATATGTGACTGCTATTCTGTGATCTATTATATTTATTTTTGTTATATTTTGTTCTAATGGATCTCTTAGCCACCGTAATTTTATGTTAAACATTTACTGAGTATGTCGATCCACTTGAGAAAGATAAGTGGCAAAAAAAAATTAGCACCCAATCGAGATATCTTACCCTACGAATAATCCTCATCGTGATCGTTCTACACGATTTCTCTTCGATACGGGTGCTTCACACACATTCGTATCGAAGGAACTTGTTGATGTTATACCATTGGATGTTTCTTGCTTTGTTACTTCTTTGAGGATTGCAAATCCAATTGAGGGATCTGCAACCCTTAGCATGTTGTGTGAGAATGTTGAGATGACTCTTTGCAGTTTTTCTTTTCATATGAATCTGCACGTTATTCTATATTTTGGATTTGATATGATTTTAGGGATGGATTGGCTTTCTAGTTATCAAGCCCAAATCTAATGTTTCGAAAGGATCCTATATCCTAGGCATCCTAATTCGGTTGATCTGTTACCTCTTGCTCTTCGAAATGTTGACGGTGATTCCAAAGCATCTTTATTTGCACTTGAGTCTCGAGATGATGATGTATCTTGAATTCCAATTGTTTGTTATTTTGCCAATGTATTTGAGTGCGTTGCGGGTTTTCCACCCAAGCGGGAAATTGAGTTCCGTATTAACCTCATTCCTGGTGCTCAGGCATGTTAGTCATCCTACCACAAGGATGTCCACTAAGGAAAATGAGGAACTCAAAAGGAAATTGTTGGAGCTTGAAGCCAAGTAATTCATTCAGTCTAGTTCTTCACCGTGGGGTGCCACGGCCATCTTTTTCAAGAAATCTGATGGTACTCTTAGGCTTTGCGTCGATTACCGCAAGCTTAATGAGTTAACCATTAAGAAAAAGTATCCATAGCCTAGGATCGATGACATGTTCGATCAATTGAATAGTGCTAAGGTCTTTTCTCAGTTTGACCTTACCATCTGTTTTCATCAGCTACGAGTTACAAAGGATAACATTGCTCTTACCGCATTCCACACTCATTATGGTTCTTATGAGTGGCTTGTTATGCCATTCGGTTTGACGAATGCTCCAGCTTATTTCGTCGATCTTATGAATTGAGTATTCTGGGAATATCTCGATGAGTTCGTCCTTGTATTCATTAATGATGAGTGAAAGCGACAATTTAAATTGTAAATCTTTCTAATAGAAGATATACTTATAAGTGTAATTGGATTCTGTTTATTGGGACAAGCAAAGAATATTTTGTAAAAGTGTATACGAGGCATGTTTATAATATAGGAAATGATTTTGTGTTGAATTTCCCATTGAAAGCTTTAAGAATTTTGGTCGATGCATCTGATCTACATTATTTTTTAGGAATTTCCTAAATGCTATGATAAGGCAGTCAGACATAGTAATTTGAGTTGTAATAAATAAAATTTTAAAAATAAATTAATTTGGGAGTGGGTAATAATTTTTATTTTAGATGACAAATCCAGTTATTGAACCATAGTGATTGTTGGATAAGTGGCAAGGCAGTTTTGATCATCTGGTCAACTCTACAGCCAGCTGATCGTGGTATTCGCTATAAATCAATGGCGAGGCAATGCCATTATATCATTTTAAATTTGTGAGATTGAATATGGCCATGCTTTTAATTGGTTATGTAAGTATATTTTATAGGAATCCAAATAATAATATCATATGGTAATTTTAATAAGTAGAGTAAATAATTCTAATTAAGGAGATAACTTAATTGGAAGAAAATATCATGTGATGTGTCGAATAATAAAATGATGTATTCAACATAAGAAAATATATTAGTTAGAAAATTAAAATATCAATTGAATATTTTAGTACAAAGCTATAAACGATGACTATGAAAATTTATTTTGACACTTGGTTGTTTGAATAATAATAGAGGTAAGATATAAAACTTTATCTTAACGAAAATAAAGAAATGCTAATTTTAGACTTTTAACACGAATTTATGAGCAAGCTTTTGTTTTAAATTTTGATAGTATTAAAAAATTGTTGGAATGAATTTGTAAAATTCTTTTGAAAACAAATTTAAGTTAATTATCAAGCTAGTTTTATATTGATAATAAGTTGGAAATTTAATTTTGTGACAAGAGGAAATATGAATTTGAATGGTTAATTTATCATAAAATGTTATATTAAAGAAGTGTCAGGCATAATAAATGAATAAGGCACGAGATACAAACATTTTAAAATTGCAAGAACAAATTAAAATTTAATACGTAAATCCAAAATTTATTTTGGATGGATAATTATCTTTTGATAATGAAAGAGCTTAGTTATCTCTTTCAAAATGTGTCTTCGGAACTACCTATTTGAAAAACTTTATTGTGTAAAGTGATGAAAGTATTTCCAATTAGTGAAATATTTTTTTAAAAGACGATTACATGAAGTTAATTATAATTATGAATGTCTTAGCTTTTCGAAAAAGAGGATCATGTAATAAATGATTTAGCATAAAAAGCTTGTTTAGAAAATATAGTTTGAAATTAAAACGGTTTGGGAATTTTAAATTTTAAATTGATTTTAAAAGCAGAAAAATTCATATGAAAAAGTGTTGTACTAAAATAGCGATAACTTGAGATTTGTAACTCCGAATGAGCTCAATCTTTTTCTATATGAAAGTGCTTTCAATAAGCTATAAATCTTCATAATACCACTTTGGAAGATTTTGCTTTTTATTCATTATATAATGGGTTTGAAAGTAGATGGACATTTCTGTCCTATTATAAAATTTCTAAGGCTTAAGCTGAAAGTAAATTTAGCATAATTTTCAAACCGGTAGTACGATTTTGATGATCATTATATTGCTGGAAATATTAGACTTACTAGAATGACTTTCATTCTATAAGTATTCTAAGTTTTTAAATTATGTTGTCTCAAAACCTAATTTCTTTACAGCGTGTCTGAAGTAGAATAAAATAATTTGTTTCCTTTAATAGCGAATGGGCGAGGGAGATAGCAATGTGTTAATAGGCATCGATGAAGGGTTTAATAATAAGTGTTTTTCAAGTCCTGATTAAATTATTTTGAAACTGATTATCAGTGTGGAAAAATATGTTACGACTGTAGTATATTTATGGTAGAAATTAAAGGATGAAACCACTCAAATTTTATTCACTTTAAATAAAAATTAATGACATTAAATGGATATTTAAGTAAGAAGCTTTGAAAATTTTCAAGTGTTGAAATTTGAGATTTGTCTATGAAGATAATGGATTCGAAAACTCTAAGAACATTTGCTTAGTAAAAGAAAGTATAAAATCCATTCCTTGTGTTTGACTTGCCCTAGTGCAATTATTTAGTGACTTGCATTTATGCAGTCATATGATTTAGGTGGTATTTAGAGAGACCACCTACCTCTTGTTGAGTTTTCCTACCACAAATTTTGTCAATCCAATATCGATATGGCCTTGTCGTAGCACTATACGGAAGGTCATGTCGATCATTATCTTGTTGGTTGGAGTCCGAGGTAAATTTGTGCTAAGTTCTGATATTATTCATGAAGCTTCTGAAAGATCGATCTTACGTATTTATCTATTATGCAACATCTTGGCCGTATTCTTGCTTCGAAGGTGAAATGCCTTCGAAATGGGGATGTACCACTCGTAAAGATTTAATGGTGCGCTAATCCAAATGATTACACTTGGGAAACAATAGAATTTATCGAGCGATCTTATCCTAGTTTTCTATCTTCTTGTGTTGAGGGTGAGAATTTTAAACTCAAGTTTATGTATTTTCTTTTGATAAATCATGTAGAATACAGCTCTTCTTTAGAAATTATGAGGATGCAATTTTTATAAGGGGGAAAGTCTGTAACAGCCCTGGTTTTAGTGATTACGTGTGAAATTAAATTATAATGGTGGTTATAATTTAATAAAGAAATAAAAATAAATTTGTAAATGAAAATTTTGTTAAATTTTTTTATTTTAAATAAACAATGGACTTTGGTGAAATAAAGTAGAATTAACATAGTTTGGTTGGCAATAAATTGTAAATAAAAGAAATATGTGATTTGGTGATAAATTGAACTAAATAAAAGATAAAAAGAGTTTAATTCAATATCATTGTTGTAAATAAATAAATGATGTTGGAAATAAAGTTTTAAAAAATTCATTATGTTAGTTTGTGATAAAAATGAGCTTCTTATGGTTTTAATTTGATAAAATGCAATAATTTTGGAAATTATTGCCAAATGGTGAATTTTGTTAATTTTTATGAAGTATTAAGAATTTAAATGGATAATATAATAAATAAAAATGCGGAATATTGGTTAAAAATTATATTTGGATGTAAAAATAATGTTAATAAGGTTTGTTACATTTAATTAAACAAGAGGAATGATTTTATGTAATTTTGGTTGTTAAAATGATGATTTATTTAAATAAAATAGTGTTTTATGTAAATAATAGTGTGAAATAAAGTATTTAAGTAAAAATAAGAATTTTAATGACGGAAATTGATTTTAATGGCCAAAATAACTTTTGTATGTGGATAAAACAATTTTGTTAAACATAAAGTATGTTAATGTGATTTTATACAGTTGAAATCATGTAAATATAAGTTGTTTTGCTTAAAATGTAAGTGTTTTGGAGTATTAGTGATAATTAATATATTATAATCTAATTATTTTTCTTATTGGGTTAAGCCCAATTACAGTTTTAACAAAGAATAGAAGTTATCCTCTTCTCTGAACTATACATACACAAAATTCGGGTTTGTAAAACAAAAGAAACCAGAAATCCCCTTTTCCCTTGAAACCTAGAATCCTTACCTCCAATTCCTCTTAATTCTTTGCAAATTAATCAATTCGAAGCTAATTATTTCAGGTAATCAATCCAAAACCCAAAATCATTTTCATCATTTTCAATTTTTTGAGTTGTATTGTCTGTAATCTTTATTTCTTTTGTTGTAGGTCTGTATATCTCCTTTCTATAGGTTCCTAGAGCTAAATCAAAAGCCAAGCTCCCATCTTCTTCAAGTTTACTCAAGCTTGCTCAATATTTTTCTAAGATGAGTTATCAACTCAAAAATTCTAGCATAAAGTAAGTCTGTATGCTGGAAACTGCTAAGTTTTGCTTACTGCAAACGAAATTCTGTTACTTTAAAATTTGTAGTGAAAACTATTCTAGACTGCTTCTTCTTGTGTCCAGATTATATCTATCTTTGTCACGAATTCATGACAGAATTTTTCCAGATTGTTGTCCATGTGTAGTGGTTTGTGTGTGTCAAATTTTACAGCGTAAGTCAACCTGGAAGTGCTTGAAAACATTGCTAAAACTTATACGAAGCACACAAAAATTGCCTATAAGAATCGTGACCATCAGGTCGACCAAAGACCATGGGGGTTGACCTTAGGTTTGACCCGAAAATGCATAGGTCGACTTTATGGTCGACTTTGGCAATACAAAGGTCGACTTGAGTATGTTTTTTTTCACCTTGTTTCCTTTTGTTCTGTGCTTTGTTTGGTGTTCTCATGCTTATTCCAGCGAATATTGTGCGGTTCCAATATTTTGGAGTGTTTTGAAGAGTTTTGACCTATCAATAGGTAAGCCAACATTATAATTGATTCGTATTTCGGATTGATGTGTTTTTAGGATGATTTCTTATGACCGATTTATGGCGTTTTCGATGATTTCTGTTGTCTCCGAGCATGGTTTTTCTAAAACAATTTTGACATGATTTTTCTAATAAAGTAGCTTTTGAAATAAATACTTTACAGTATTTATAATTATTTTTAAAGCTATCAAAGCTATGATTTCCAAACGATTTTGGAAATTATTTTAAAAATTAGTTTTCTCAAAGTAAATTATTTTCTATATAAAATACACGTTTTTACATTCTTCACGTGAACGAGGAAGTGATTTAAACGATTTATTAAAATATATGGTATGGGACACATGCGTTTACTTTTTTGGTTAATTCCGGACTTGTTCGATTGAGGTTATACACGATAGTGAAGTTAACTACCTTATAGTAAACGTTTAAGTGAGAATGTATGGTATATGACACAATGTTGTCATCGATTTGGTTACTATATGGAAGTTGGTGACACTTTATTTTTAACCATCGGGTTGATTGCTAGTACCGGACCTTCGGGGGATTTAGGCTTGTATAGATGTTTGTCCTTAGGGATGTTTGTCCTTCGGGATGTTTGTCCTTGGGGACGTATTTGGCGCCTGATTTGAGATACAGTACTTGGCGGGCTTCGGCTATTTTATTAAGTACGTGCTATCTTTTGTGATATTTCAAGATCTAATTGTGATTTCCAAATGTTTTCGCTATTTCGAGATTATTAGGCCTTTTGAACTGGTTGAGAAATTATTATATGTTGATTACATTTTCGAGTTTTTAAACTCTAAATCAAGTTCTACATATTTTGATTTGTGGTTGCCATCCTTTGGCTTATTTTGGGATTTATGATCTCCTTTTCAAGAGCTAATTGTGATTGCCATTCTTTAGCAGATTTTGAGATTTGTGATTTCCTATTTTGGTAGTTATTTGTGATTACCATTCTTTGGCGGATTTTGAGACTTGTGATTTCCTATTTAGGAGTTATGGTTAATGAAAGCTATTCCATTAGCTATTTTACATGCCGATGATATGAGGCGACTATTTGTGATTGATTGATATTGTTGTTGAACACGCCTCTATCGAGAATCTTCTATATGAAGTATTTTAGTGATATTACTACATATTTAGCAGTTGGCATATGTTAGATGTTGCTTCTTCTCTTTTGAGAAGAGATGTTATCACTTACCCCTATATTTCACCTATCATATGCTAATGAGTTTACTTAAGCTAGACTGACCAGTGTATTTTTTATGCTCGGCGCAGACCGAGTTATTTCATGTTAATCATCTGCTATTGATTCATGCATTGCTGCATCGACTATGAATTATCTGCTAGTCAATTTTGTATGGTTTTGTAGTTGTTTTAAACTCTAATATGTACGCATTCATTTTGACTCAGTGCATATATTATGGTTTATGTACCACTACTGTTGTATCACTATGTAGTGTACTATGATGTATCTATTTATATATGTGTATATATACACACACAGATATATGTATGTATGTACATATATCTGTATATATATGACCATTGTTCTATGATCTGTTATATTTTTTGCTGATAGATCTGTTAGCCACCATAGTTTTGTGTTAAACATTTATTGAGTACGTCGATCCACTTGAGAAAGATAAGTGGAAAAAAATTTAGCACCCTATCTACGTAATCAATACATGTTTAAGACAAAGCTTGCGGATGGTCGCTCTTAACCTGCCCTATTTTCCGCATTAACATACAATATTGCTCCATTATGCTCTTTGTTAATGTGGGTCTCGGGGTGGGACGTCACATTGGATATTATCAAAACTAACTAAGTGATAAATTTAGCTAAAATGTCACACAACCTGCCAAGTGACGTATGAACATTAATGTTTGAATTGTTTAATACTAATTGCTGATCAAATCTAACCTAATAGTCACATAACTAAACGTCAAATGCACCTTTGACCAAATATTCGATTAATTTGTAATTGTTAAAAATTAATTAATATTTATGAAATATTAATTATAAAATATTATTTGATGTGTTAAATAATATTAAAAGAAAAGTTTATAATAGTTATAACTATACTAATTGATATATGATATCGATATGCGTCTAAATTGAATTTAAATGCAATAAATATTGTTCAGGCTTGAAATAGGTTTGAAACCCATATGGCGCAAGGGAATTTCGACCATGATAAGATTAGGTAATAGGCAGACAAAAGATAGTAATAGGCTCGTGTTTTGATATCTAAAAAGGAGAAGGATGAGTAAGAGAAGAAATGGGATCTTGATCCTACTTTATCTCTTTAGCTTCTCCATTCTAAATTGATTAGAACCCTCATTCTAAAACTACTTTTTGAAGCCTCCACCCTAAGCTTTTGAGGCCAAAAATCATTCTCCTCCTCTCCACCATTTCCAAGCTCAAATCAAATCAATTAGAAACTATATGATAGTCAGTGGTCAACAATTTGAAGCTAGCACCTTCAGGAATGGAATAGGATTCAAAGAAGCTTGTGTTTTAGTTTCAACGTGTACTAGTTAGCTTTGGTAGTAAGGTAATCTTCTGATTAAAAATAATGATTTAATATCCAATTAATTTATATATCTTATACTATTTAGATAGATATGTGATGAAACTTATATACCGGTATATAGTCACGTAATTGATGGTAGTTTTTTCATATGCATATATATGTATTATAATAATAAATCGTACATCATAATCTTAATGCTCTCAGCTATAACATAAAAAAATTGAAATTAAAATAATAATTTATTTTAAAAGATTTGACAAATCTATAATTAACTTTCAGTGTTGTACTATTTATGCCTAGAAAGTTCGCGATAATAAATCTTTTTTGTATGTATATGTGTGTATAAACACGCATAGGGATATAACTAAATTTGATTTGAAATTGATTTTAGATAAGATATTAGTATGTGTATATTTTAAAATATTACAATATGGTATAAAACTTTTCAAAACGTTAAAATATGAATTTAGGTTTCAACAAAAATTATTGTTTTATTTTCTTTATTTTAAACACATTTTTAATTATTTAAACAATTCTATAATTAAAAATTATATATATATATATATATTATGAGTTGAAAAAATTATTATAAAAAAGTTATATGTACACACATTTATCTATTTACATGTATACAATTTTACACATAAATATGTATGTATTTAGTCGAATTGAAAAAATTCTTTTTTTATCGGAAAACATTATTGTTAAAAGTTCACACATATATATATATACATATATATATATATATATATATATATATATATTTACTACTATTAACTTATATGTGTGTGTATTATGTTTGAAAAAAAATCTTTTGGTTTTATAGTATTTTATAATAGATTAAAATTATTTTATAATATATTAATTAAAATAATGTCATATATATATATATATTTGTGTGTGTATTTATTTATATACTGGTATATATTTGCACTTATACTTACATATAATTTTGTAATTTAAAATTCTTCATATACGAATTATTTAATATTATACATATATATGTGTGTATATAAATAATATACTTTATATATAAAACTTGATGCATATGACCATACATTTGGACGATACACCTGTATATAGGAGGGGCTAACTTGTTCGTTGTAGTATAAATCTAGGCACTTATACATGGGCATATCAAACTTACACAAATTGCTATGTTAAACATGCACACATACATATATGTATATATGGTACACATATATTTGTAATACAATACTAATTACATAATATAAAACTATATTATAAATTTAAATAAAATAATTATTTTACTTAAAAGAAATTTAGAAGTATTCTAACTAATTAGACTTCATATGCCTAATAAAGATCCAAAATGGTAAAAAACTAAAATTCACCTATTTCTTCCGCTGCGGGCTGGCCCGGTTCTAACAGGTTAGTACTGATAGTGTGGCTACATGTTCAGTAGGGATGGCACTAGCTATTGGAATCTCGATTTTACATCGTTTTGATTGTGACAAACTATATAAGTAAATATTTATGTGTACTAATTATTTATGCAAGAGATTTGTTGCAGATTCATATTCAGATGGTTTTGAAGCTGGTAGTCCTTTATCTAGAGTCCTTGTATCATTTAGTAATATGTTAAAATCTCTCTTGAAAAGATATATATATATATATAACCAAATACACACATGCATTACCATACAAAACAAGCTGAATTCAGCCGACTGAATGCCTTCATTCAAACGGTAGTTTGCTGAAATAAATTAATTGTTTCACAATATTCAGCCAGCTGAATGAATGAATTCAGATGGCTGAATTAGGCCAAAAATAGACTATTTCTTCGCTGTTTTCGATTTTTAAAAATTAAAAAGGCAGAATAAATTCATTCAGCCGGTTGAATATTTTCAATGGGTACTTTTTATGAAAAGACACTTCTCTTCATCGAAGAGAAACATTTTCAAACCAACAGTTGTACCTGTTTCTTTTCATTGTTACCTTTCAATAAAGGTTGCAACTTTTCAATCTCTATAAATAGATTTCAGAATTCAACAAAGAATTCACCGAAACTGATTTTAATATTCTTAAATTCTTATTTATTCTCTATTTTCAAACTACACTCAAATTGCTTACATTCTCTGATCGTTGATCACTCTATCTTCCACAATTCTCAAAGCACATTACACTATATATAAAAAAGGAAAAGATTATAAGAAGATTGTACTTAATTGACTTATCAATGCAATTTAAAAAGATCATACTTAAGTCAGATACTATTTTTATTTGTAAAGAAGTCATGTTCGGTTTCTCAGGAGGTAGAAGTCATATTCGGTTGCTTAGGCAGTAGAAGTCCTATTTAGTTTCCCAGGTGGTATAAACATATTCCTCCGTGTTAAGTGAGGGCTGCTAGTTTAATTCCAGAAGGAGTCTGGGACTGGACGTAGAACGGGAGTTCGAACCAGTATAAAAATCTCTGTTGTCATTTTTTTACTGCTTTAATTATTTACTTGCTTAGTTTATATTTCGCACAAGTAGCTTATCCATATTACACAATCTTATAGAACAGTAACTTACATATGGTATCAGAGCAAAGCCATCATATAACCGTAACATAATTATTTGATATTGTTTTAATTTGGAAAATAACTTCAGTACTATTTCTAACACTATCTTTTTAGAAGGTCAATCTACTACACGACCACCTTTATTTAATGGAATGAAGTATAACTATTGGGCTACTAGAATGAGAATCTATATACAAGAAAGTAGTTATGAAACCTGGAACATTATGCAATCTGAATATATTATTTCTACTACTGAATATTCAGCATAGTCTAACACGCAAAAATTAGATGCTACTGCAAATGCTAAAGCTATGGATACGTTGTATTATGCATTAGACAAAAAATGAGTTTAGTAGAATAAGCATGTGTAAACCTGCTCATGAAATTTGGCGTGCACTTAAAACTACACTTGAAGGAACTAACAAAGTCAAACAAAGTAAAATTTCTATGCTCAAAAATCAGTTCTAGAATTTTAAAACGAAACAAGATGAGACTATCAATGAAATGTACTCTGGATTTCAAGATATATATCATTCTTTAATAGCACTAGGAGATACTTACACAGACTTTGATATTGTTTGGAATGAAAAGTTTTAGCAATCGAAGAAGCTAACGACATTTCGACCATAAAACTATAAGAGTTGATTGGAAATCTAATGTTTTATAAAATTAATCTCCAGGCAACACGAGTATAGGTTCAAGATAAGAAAAATATAGTATTCCAGGTAGAAAAGGCGAATCAGATTCTGATGAAGTAGATATGGCGTTCATTGCTAAAAATTTCAAAAAGTATTTGAAATTTTGAAAAAGCAACAAATATAGAAACAACAAGAACAACCCCGAAAACAATAACAACACCAACAAACCATCATCATCTGCTCTAGAATGTTATGAATGCCACAATAAAGGTCACATCAAGAAAGACTGTCCTGAGAAAAAGAAAGACAAGTATAAGCACAAGAAGGACAGATTCAAGAAGAAAGCTTTCTATGTCATGTGGGACGATGCAGAATCATCTTCATCATCAGAAAGCGACTCAGATAGCGATTTAGAACAAGTCAACATTTGCTTTATGGCTACAAAAGACGAGGTAAGTGATCTAACTTTTAATGACCATTTGGAAATCAATTCAGAATTACTTGAACAACTAAAAGGAAAAAATAGAAAATACAAAGAAGCTCTTGAAAAATTGAATAGAACTGAAATCGAAGTAGAAATGCTAAGAGATGAAAAGAAAATTTTAGGAGAAGAATTCCAAGTTACTCAGGAATCTTGTTTTAATATGACATCTCAACTTTCTTTTCTAAGTCAAGAGATAGAAACTCAGGAAAAATAATAATGCTTTATTAATTGAAAATCATGACATTAAATAAAATATCAAGATTTTAGAACTAGATAATTCTAGCTTTAAAACAAAGTTAGAGGACATTATTAAAAATGTTTCTAATTTTACTAAAGGTAGAGAAAATCTTTCCAAAATTATAGAAAATTCTCAAACTATTTCAAATAAAAGAGGACTTGGATATAAACAATCCTCTAAAACTATTCCAAAGAAAAAGAATTCTTCATGTAAAAGGAAAAATAAAGTTGAAAAACCTAGTTCTAAAATTTCAAATTTTACTACTCATTAAAATTAAGGATCCTAAAAAAAATAACTCTTCAGTTAGAAATAAGTATATAAAATATTTTATAAAAACTGTTCATAAAAACAAAGATTTTGTTTTCAAAAGGAATTCTGAACCCTCTTGGGTTTGGCTTCCTAAAACATAACTCTTAGGACCCAAATTAAAATGGTGGGTACCAATGTTAATTCTATATTTTGCAGGTACCATCCAAAAAGAGAGGAAAATGGATACTATATAGTGGTTGCTCGAAACACATGACAGGAAATAAAGGGATGCTAACAAACATTAATTACTCAGATGAAGGTTCTGTCACATCTGGAGATAATTCCAAAGGATATGTCATCGACAAAGGAAATGTGAGCAATAACGGTATATCTAATTCACCTCTTATTACAGATGTCTTATTAGTTAAAAATTTGAAGCATAATTTACTTAGCATCGGCCAAATATTTGACAAAGGATTCAATATTTCTTTTTCTAAAAATAAATGTAGCATTTTTGATCAAAATAAAAATCTTATTTTTGAAGGTTTTAGAGATAAAAATATTTATGTTTTAAATAAGTGTATAAATCATAATACAAATATGTGTTTAATAGCCAAAAAAATGATCATTGGTTATGGCACAAAAGATTTGTCATATTAATTTCAAAACTATAAATAAATTATCTGAAAATAATTTGGTAAAAGATTTACCAAAAATGAACTTTAAAGTAAATAATATTTGTGATGCTTGTCAGTTAGGAAAATTATCAAAATCATCCTTTAAATCAAAGAAAAATATTTCTACTATGCAACCACTAGAACTATTACATTTAGATCTTTTTGGTCCAACTCAAATTCAATCTATAAATCATAGTAAATATGGACTTATTATAGTAGACGATTTCTCAAGATATACTTGGACTATTTTCTTAGATAATAAAAGTGATACTTTGAAATTACAAGATTTTTACAAAGAGAATTCAAAATCTCAAAAATTAAAAATTAAGAATATTAGAAGTGATCATGGAGGTGAATATGAAAGAGAAGCATTTGAACATTTTGTAATAAAAAGGGAATTTACCATAACTTTTCTTTTCCTAGAACACCACAACAAAATGGAGTTGTAGAAAGAAAAAATAGAACACTACAAGAATGTGCAAGAACTTTGTTAAATGGAAACACATTACCAAAACATTTCTCGACAGAAGCTGTAGCAACTGCTTGCTATGTTCTAAATCGTGTTTCCATTCGACCTTTAACAAAACACACTCCATATGAACTTTTTCATCAAACAAAACCAAACATTTCATATTTTAAAACTTTTGGTTCAAAATGTTTTATCTTAAACACAAAAGATCAGCTTGGAAAATTCAATCCAAAATCCGATGAAGGAATCTTCGTAGGATATTCAGAACAAAGCAAAGCTTATCGAATTTTCAATGAAAGAACAAAAATAATCGAAGAAACACTTCATGTTTCATTCGATGAAAATTTCAAATTTAATAATAATTTTAAGGATGATGAGAATATACTTAAGACGGTCACAAATGCGGTTACTCAAAATAATTTCGAAGAAGATGAAAATTTGCTTATAACTTTGAAGAAAACGAAAACATTATTTATAATGAAAATGAATTAAGATCTCCTCCTAGGATTTTATGGTATCACCCAGTAGAAAATGTCATAGGAGAAAGCGACTCACATGTTAGAACTAGAAATTAACTTAATCAAATGGGCCATGTAGCTTTTCTTTCTAAAATCGAACCTAAAAATGAAAAATAAGCATCTACCGATGACTATTGGATTATAGCTATGCAAGAAGAGCTAAACCAATTTGAATGAAACGAAGTTTGCGAACTAGTTCCTAGACCAAGTGTTCAAACAGTGATTGTTATTAAATGGGCCTTCAAAAATAAAGCAGATGGACAAGGTAATATAACTAGGAATAAAGTAGATTAGTTGCACAAGGATATAATCAAGAAGAAGGAATTGACTACGAAGAAACATTTGCTCCAGTTGCACGACTTGAAGCAATGCGTATTTTACAGGCCTTTGCATGTTTTAATAATTTCAAACTTTATCAAATGGATGTTACAAGTGCCTTCTTAAATGGTTATATAAAAGAAAATATTTTTATTGAACAACCTCCGTTATTCACTCATGAAAAATTTCCAGAACATGTCTATAAACTCAAGAAAGTCTTATACGGTCTAAAACAAGCACCTCATGCTTGGTATGAACGTCTTAAAAGCTATCTAATAGATTCTGGTTTTGAAATTGGGAAGGTTGATCAAACTCTTTTTATTAAAAGAACTAAAAAGGATATTTTAATTATTCAAATTTATGTAGATGATATTATTTTTGGCTCTATAAATAAAATTTATGTCAGGAATTTTCAGAAATTATGACCAAAGAATTTGAAATGTCACATATTAGAGAATTATCTAATTTTCTTGGATTACAAATTAAACAAATAGAAAATGGAATTTGTATTAATCAAGAAAAATATTGTAATAATTTAATTAAACGCTTTAATATGGAAAATTCTTCTGTTAAATCAACTCCAATGAGTACAACAGTCCAACTCGATAGAGATGAAGATGGCAAAAGTGTTGACCAAAAATTATATCTAATTATAATTGGATCATTACTTTATCTAACGGCTAGTAGACCTCACATTATGATGAGTGTTTGTTTATGTGCATGATTTCAAGAAAATCCTAAAGAATCACATTTGCGAGCAGTAAAACGCATATTGCGTTATCTAAGCAAAACCAAAGATTTTGGACTTTTCTGTCCGAAAGAATGTCCTTTCAAGTTAGTTTCCTATAGTCATGCTGACTTTGGAGGATGTCGGATGGATCAAAAAAGTACTAATGGGACTTGTCACTTCATTAGACAATCCTTAGTCTCTTGGTTTAGCAAAAACAAAATTGTGTTTCACTCTCAATTTGTGAGGCAGAATATATTCCTGATGCCTTAGCTTGTGCTCAAGTCATTTAATGCAACAAACATTTCAAGATTTTGGTTTTAATTTATCTAAATCAACAATTTTTTGTGATAATACTAGTCCTATAAACTTATCCAAAATCCTGTCAATCACTCACGAACTAAACATATTGACATAGGTCATCATTTTCTTCGTGATAATATTGAAAAGGATTTAGTCGGACTAGAATTTGTATCCTCTGAAATTCAATTGGTAGATATATTTATAAAACCTTTAGATGAAAATATCTTTATAAAATTAAGAAGAGAATTAGGAATTATATCCATCAAGGGTTTATAATTTTTTTAATAATAAATAATAAAAAATTCATGACTCGAACTCCGGATCTCATACTTGAAAATATGGTGCTTTACCACTACATTACTCTTTTCTTTAGATCTATTTTTGGAATACATTCTATTTTTTATTGTTTATTCTTTACCTTAAAAAAAATTTCCCAACCAATTTTTTCCCTGCTTTCTAACAATTTAGCCATCAATGTTCTTTCTATTTATATGAAAGTTTACATATAAAATTCCTCTACTCCTTCTCTTTCTTTTGCATTCAATTAAAACAAAAAAAATTGAACTCTCTTACTCAACAAAAATATGTCTTCCCAGCATAATTCTGAATCTTCTGCTCTATCTTATGCTTCTCCTAGTTCGGGATTGGTGAATTTACCTACTCCAACACCGATGTATGAACCAGTACCAATTGTTCCTCCTTCTACTCACACAGGTTATACTTCACTTGGTAAAAGAACAAGACGGTCTGTATTTGTTGGTTCACCATCTACCAAAGAAAAGATAGATGACATTCATCATTACCAAAGGGAATCGCTGGAATTACAACGCGAACTTTATCATGAACAAAAAGTTAACGCCAAGTGTTTAAGCTTTTTGGAACAAATCACATTGAAATTCTATGGTTCCTTATCCAAAAGCACGCTTCATCAACCGTCTCCTATTTGTTCTCCATCCCAACGCAATACTTGGGAATTATCGCAACAATGTCCACCAATATCTTCAAATTCAAGGGAACGCGGCAATAGATGGTCACCGCTCAGGCCATTTTAAGAGAACACAAAAATAAAACTGGATGAATATGCACTCCAAGCCCTTCTTCCAAATCTGTTTAAAAGAATTTGTAATCTTGTTTGTTTATATAAAAATATTCACATTGTTCTTTTAATAATAATATTTGTTATAAAAGTAAAGGCAACCATAAGTTTTCACAGAATTCAACCGGTTGTCTATAAAGAAACAGACGACTGAATATTATCAAGGGATTAATTTTTCCCCAGATTCAGATGGCTGAATCACTTAAATAGCCGTCTGAATTAGTTCAAAAATGAACTATTTTATTGTAGGATGAAATTCAAAGGAATTCAAATGGCTGATTCCAGAAATTTAGTCGGTTGAATTGTTCCAAGCCCTACACTTTTTCTTCCGACTTTGCCTTTACTTTTCACCTACTATATATTCATCTTTTCACCATTTACCCATTCACTTCAAAACCCTAGCTCATCTTTCTCATTTTTTTCAACTTTTACTCCTCCTTTTCACTCTCTAATGGCTCCTAGATCCAAACGCACAAGGAAATCCACCTCCGGCCCTTTCGAAGATCAGATTCATCAATGGCTTTGGAATGATGTTGCAATCTTCTGATTCAATTCTACGAAAAATTCAAATATCTTTGAAGGGGATTTCATGAAATTTCTGAATTTTGTAGCTTATCGAATTAAAGAATTAGTGGAGCAAATTCATTTTGATCATCTCATAGGGTATGCTCCCAATAATGTTAAAATTAATCATTTTTAATTAAACTTTTTCTAGCAAACCTCAATCTGGATCATCATAACCCTCAACATCGAGAAGATTGTGTTTGGTCAATTGTTTGTGGCACTAAAATATTTTTGCCTTTGCAAAGATTAGGGAATATTTTAAATTGTCCCTATCAAGGTGTTGACATTGATTATATTGAAGTTTATATGTATCATAGAGATGAGGTTCCACATCGTTTCTTGCCCGTTGACCTTACAAATTTAAGTGGATTAAAATCTAGCACTTTAAGGCCACAAGCACGCCTTCTTCACCGTGCCTTCATTTGCTCTCTACAACCTCGAACGGGAAGTTATGAAAAAGTCTATAAAAGAGATTTTCAAGCCCACTATTTAATCTGCTCCAGCCAACAAGTAAATTAGGGTAAAAATCTTTTTAGATGAATTTCAAGACATCACAATCCGAAGAAAATATAAGACCGTTCATTATAGTGCTTATATTATGCGTATACTTCTCGACTTCGGCATTCCAATGCCCGACTCTGAGTTTTCAAGCATTAGTGAGTTAGGTGCAAAAACTTTAGGATTCATGGGTCTTCCTCACCAGCCTCCTCCATAATAAATCATCTCTTTTCAATAATGGTCTCACAATATTCAACAAGGTGCTCCATAACCTCGTGACACTAATGTTGCCTCCTCTTCATATACCCAACATGAAGAAGAAGAAGAGGACGATGATTCCATTCAAGTTATTGGCCCGGAAACTTCTTCCAAACAAGCTATCATCACTCGCTCTTGAAATCAATCCAAACATCATCGGGACATTAAGGCTCTTGAAAAGAAAACGAAAAAGAAATTCAACTCCATAAAAGGTTTTTTTTAATAAAATATGGGATAAAATTTCTTGTTCCGAATCTACATCCCCCGAAATACGCAACCCATCTCCATTTCAATGGTCATCTTCGAGTTTAGATTCTAATGATGATGAGCCTTCTCTCTCTACCCAGTTTCAATTATTTTTCTTAGATTTAGTTTGTGATATTTTTTCAAACTTCTATGGATCTCTAGTTATTTAAGTAATGTTGTATGAATATATTTTTTTCTTTATTAATGACATATCGGGTATAATTTATTTATATAATGTAATCTTTGTTCAACGATGATTCTGTGCATATCTTTCTTTTTGTCGACGACAAATGGGGAGAAAGTTAAATATTTGTGCATATTGATAGGGGGAGTAACAATGTTAAGGTAAGTGCTTATGTAAATATATTATTTGTACTTATATAGTTGTCATCATTAAAAAGGGGGAGAATGTTGGAATCTCAATTTTACATCGTTTTGATTGTGACAAACTGTATAAGTAAATATTTGTGTGTACTAATCATTTATGTAGGAGATTTGTTGCAGATTCATATTGAGGCGGTTTTGAAGCTGATAGTCCTTTATCTCGAGTCCTTGTATCATTTAGTAATATGTTAAAATCTCTCCTGATATATATATATATATATATATATATATAAACACATACACACATGCATTACTATACAAAACAGGCTGAATTTAGCCGGCTGAATGCCTTCATTCTGACGGCTGTTTGCTGAAACAAATTTATTGTTTCACAATATTTAGCCGGTTGAATGAATTCATTCAGACGGCTGAATTAGGCCAAAAGTAGCCTATTTCTTTGCTGTTTTCGATTTATAAAAATTCATAAGGCTGAATAAATTCATTTGGCTGGCTAAATATTTTCAACGGGTATTTTTTATGAAAAGATACTTCTCTTCATCGAAGTGAAGCATTTTCAAACCAACATTTGCACTTTTTCTTTTCAGTTTTACCATTCAACAAAGGTTGCAACTTTTTAATCTCTATAAATAGATTTCAAAATTCAGCAAACAATTCACCGAAACTGATTTTAATATTCTTGAATTCTTATTTATTCTCTATTTTCAAACTGCACTCAAACTGCTTACATTCTCTGATCGTTGATCACTCTATCTTCCACAATTGTCAAAGCACATTACACTATACATCAAAAAGGAGAAGATTATAGGAAGATTGTACTTAATTGACTTATCATGCTATTTAAAAAGAGCATACTACAGTCAGATACCTTTATTATTTGTGAAGAAGTCCCATTCGTTTGCTCAGGCGGTAGAAGTCCTATTCGGTTTCTTAGGCGGTAGAAGTCTTATTCGGTTACTCAGGCGGTGTAACCTATTCCTCCGGGTTAAGTGAGGGCTGCTAGTTTAATTCCAAAAGGAGTCTGGGACTGGACGTAGAACGGGAGTTTGAACCAGTATAAAAATCCCTGTTGTCATTTTGCCTTACTACTTTAGTTATTTACTTAGTTTATATTATGCACAAGTAGCTTTTCCATATTACATCATCCTATAGCACAGTAACTTACACTAGCTTGGCGTATCACTTGAATATAGTGTCTGAACCATATTAGAATATTAACTCTATGGAAATCCAGTACATTTACTCGGGTTTTAGCCCATGCCCTGGTCACTACCCCACATACACTGGTTGTGTTGGTCTTTGTTCTAGTTTCGACAGAATTACTCATTTCAGCAATCTATAAAAATGAGATTATCAGCAATTTCCTAATGGATAATAAAAAATTAGAATAGTAATTGGGTATGTGCATATGTATTTGATTTCTGTATTATATATATATATATATATATATATATATATATATATGTTAGAAAATACAAATATACTCTCTCATTACGTTCCTATTTCATATCCTAGTTCCTACCATGTGCTCTGATACCAAATGTAACAACCCACCCTTTCGACACCCATTCAAATGCCTGATCTGATGCATACAACTCAAGTGCTAAAAGGGTGAGTCATTGAGGGTTAATAAGATATGTATACAATTATAGAAAAAGGTAGATATCAGATATCTAAAATAGTTCTTACCAACATTGGCCATCTACATTCAGAGTCTCACAGTGAAAGAAACAAAAATATAATACATTAATAGATAATATAATCACATCGCCACAAAATGCTTATAATGTCAAATATGTATGTTTGAATGATACAAAAACAAACTAGTCCACATATACAGTCAAATCTAGGTCATAACACTTATGTACATCATATAACGATACGCGGATGAATCTATATCCCTGATACCATCTCTTCTCCAGACCCCATCAACCTGGATATATTCATAAAAAGAAAAAAGAAGGAGTGGGATGAACATAAGTTTGGTGAGTGAGCCATACACTACTCTACATATACTACAAAAATAGTATTATAACATGATATGAATCTATCGCTCAATCGCCACACATCTTGTCACCACAGCATACCTAACTATCATGCATTGGTCATATCGCATCACATCTATGCAGATGCACTTTCCATGACTCGTCTCATACGCTACAAGGTCGCATATTGTCTGTTGTCTTGTAAATTTCTTATAGGACTCATGCCCTCAACAAGCCTCATGGCTTTCACGGTCGCTTGTCCTTGTGCTAACTATCTTGATTTACGCCCTAAACTAGCCTCGTGGCTTACAGGGTCACTTAACATCCACCTCCTTCCACTGGTCCATCATAGCACTACATAAGAGCAACACAATGCATGGACCGCCTGCTTATGTCATAGGTCCATATTTGTATTTGTATACATCTCTTGGGCCATGTATTCATGCTACATCCCATTCACGTCCACGTATATCCATCATCGTATCACATTTCCATACCACCATAACATTTATAATCATTTCAAATAGTAAACATGCATCTTACACATTCGGTCATCTCATTACTCTATCGTTTTACTCATTGATAGCGTCCAACTGAGGAGTAAGAAACCTTAGGATCTATTCATTTGCAACTCATTACCTATTGCCACGTCTAATTGAGAAAATCTATCAATATAGCCTTTCGTCAGCAAAACGTACTCTTCCACTTTTATATCATTCATCATTTTCGTATTGAAAACTTTTTTCGTATGTTTGTACCTTGCGGAGTGAAATTTCTCCAAACAAATCTTTCAGGCAAAAAAAAATGGTAAACATACATGTTTTTGTGTTGTCTCTACAACAGTTTTTCTAAATTAGATGACACATACATTTGCATGATCTTAAGGTCCGTAACCCACTTGTTTCAAGTTATGTGTAATTTGGAGTCTGCATTATCAATGAGATTTTCCATTAGAAATTCGATTATAGACGACCATCAACATTCATATGTTAGTGCTATCTTTGTTGTCCCTAACCGGTCTTTGTAGTTCTGTCCATTGAGTTCATCATTTTTAGAAAACAATTTGTGTCTATACATTTTCTGCATATTTCTATTTAGTAGATTAGGACATTATTCATTCATAATAAATTTCCTTAGAATATTAGTAAGGTTAAAAACATTATATTTCATTTTCCTAATAATCTCCTACTAGTCTTTTATGTTTCTCAAAACCCTAAAATGAAATATATATATATATATATATATATATATATATATATAAGCCTTTCGACTACATCAGTTGTTGTGAGAACTCGTTTTCCTTGAGATTCTGACCTTTTGGAATGCCAACAAATCATTCTCGTACGAACAAAGGATAACACATTATCGGGTATCATATACAACTCCCTTTTCCATGGTTCTTTGTCTTAACCTCATTTCGATCTTATGGAGAATGCTAACAAATCGAAAGAGATTATTCACTCGTACCTACCACTTTGTGATAGCCTAACTATAAATGTACGTACCTTGAGGAATATCAATAAATAGATGCATATATCTTTCCTTGTCTATTAATATATTAATAGTACTATGTATAACATCCTTGGTTTGCGGAATATTAACAACTGAGGAGTATGCAAGTAAGCTATAATATATAAATGGCAGAGGGAAATTTTATATTAAAGATTCATAATCTATTAAATTGAGTGACATCAAATTATGAAATAATGTACTCCTTTGGTAATACTTTTATGATTCAAATGTCGGGCACATCTAAAATCATGACATATGTGCTATATATATGTATTTATTTCTTAAATCTAGTTAGGGTTTCTTATTATTCCAGCTTATATTATACATCCATACTATATAAATTTGAATTATAAAATAATTTTTATAATTCAATTAACCTATATAATAGTCTTATGTATAATGTTAGTCAAATCTTATTAATTACATCTTATTTAATTAATTTAACTATTAATAAATTAATTTTAAATTTAATTTTATATTGCTCAATTAGACGTTTTGTATTGAATAAAAATAATATAATACTCATAGTTATACCCATATGTCTTTATATATTTGTCTTATATTATATATTAGTTGACATTTAATTAATTTATTCAATTTAACAAATTTAATTATATATTTAATTTTGAAAATTTTCATTTGTACTTACATTACCTTAAGATCTGATTGAATCATCTTTAGAAATTGCAACGATCCAAAGCACCACTTTTGTAATCATTTATTTGATTTTTTTGAGTTTGTTTTCGAATTTTTTTCTTCCATGAAGACATGGATTTTCAGCCATGAAGGAAAGAGTAAGGTGAGTGGGAGAAAAAATAATTATTAGGAGAATGGATTAATGTTTGAAAGGAAATTTTTTAAAGAAACAATTGAAACATTTCAAGTTCCTTCCTTAGAAGCTTTCCTCTATAATTCTTTATTAATCTTAATCAGATCACCCCACATATTGGTAAGAAAAACAGAATGAAGAAAAAGGGTAGAAAACCATTTCATAAATGTGTTTTATGTGAGTTATAAAGAAGAGTAAAGAATGGGGATGTAATTCCTTTCTTTATTTGCCCATCGCCTTTTCAAATCACATTTAAAACTTCTCCTCTTCATTCCCTCTTTAGCCAGCTATAATGGAAGCATCATGGGCCTTCAAGAACTCACATATCCATATAGTATTTAATTTGTTAAATCGAATTTAAATATTTTATCAATATTACATATTGATACACACATACCTAACTTTTATATATGTGCACTTCATTAAATACTAATAGTACTCAAACATAAAAGTAAAAAATTAAATTAATATTCCACAAAATAATAATTAATTTATTGTGGTATAAATTAATTAAATCATGTAGTTTTTTTGGAGTATTCATCATTACAGTTATGCGGATCAAACATGTAAATTCGGTCGGCGATTAGTATCGAATAATTTTAATATTAACTTTCATACGTCATCTTAGCTAGTGGTGTGACATTTTGGCTGAATTCATTGCTTACATATATCTTTCAATAAAATCCAATTTTAATATCTAAGTGGCACTTAATAGTGATGATTATCAACATCAATTCGCTCTGTTAACACTATATCACATTAAGACTCGTCGAATTTGCTTTTGGTAAAAATTACAACATTATCCATATTCCACTTGATTAGTCCAAACACAAATCCTTAGTTTAATAATAACTATTACTATTAACTATGCCGCTTTGGAAGGAGACTTCGAATTTGAGTTTACTATAGTTGACAATGATACTAAACACATATAACCGAGGAGACAAATTCTCAATTGAATAGTATTTTACTTCCAATGCTTCAACATAGACCAAATATGGTCGTTCAATAAATGCCATGCCATGATTGAACAATAATCAAAGTGGAGTATCCATATTGAAGTTCAAAGGTATTCTCAAGTCAAGAGAACTGTGTAACATCGTCACTTCAAGTTTTCTATTTGACCTTAGTTATATTAGCTAATAGAAAACTCTTTAGTGAGTCACTTTGTAGTACCTAAGAACTATCAATACGTAACCACTTGATCTCCCCAGTAGCCTAGAGCAATACACTGCCTAGTATTTGAAGATCATTAGCTACTCTACTCTTAAAGGATGAATCGATATCTAGTCTCGATACATCTTGATTAGGGATATATAAATTGATATGTTTATTACATTTTGAAAAATGCTAATTATGATGACCTGAAAATCCGTACCCTTTGAATCAACAATAATCCACACATGTCCGACCAAAAAAGCACAGACTGATGGAAAGTCAAGAGAAAGAAAAGAAGAAAGAAGAAGAGAAGAGAAGAAAGAGAGAAGATAGAACAAAACATAACAATACAGAATCTCACATCGTAGCGAAAAACATATAATATCATATCAATGATCTTTATAAAACAAAAACTGTATATAAATACATCAATCAGAGTTCAACAATCAATCGATAATTATCAGCTTGAACAGTTATAATAAAAACTATCCTCACAAATGCCGATAATTTAAAATAACTAAGCAATGCAGCGGATAATCAAGCAAATATGGATGTACGAAAATGAAGATCTCCAGCTCTCCTACTGAAGCTCCAAAAGCATCAAATCTAGACCGTAAACATACTCGGTCTGACCCGAGCATTGAAAGGGAAGAATGCCCGGATCATTCTGATAAACCAGCGTGAGAAATACACTCAGCTGAATTTATTAAGTAACCAAAACTTTTCCTTTATCAAAACAAAAGTATCTCGTAAGACAAGTCCACACATAAACACGGACGTATTTTTACCTTACGATAACTAAAACATTTCTTTCATATCAAATCCTCTTATATTATACTAGTGTCTAATATATACAAATAAGATTAATCATAGACCAAATGGTTACCCATATAGCATTTCGAGGCTATTCATTACGCCTTTACAAATAAAATCGCAGCTCGTGGTGGGTTTTGGATTTCCATACAAATGACCAGGTAAAGGGACTACCTCTGAAGGGATACACCTCTAGATGGTTGTCCCGAGGCACAGAACATCTGCCCTCTGCCAACATAAGACCGGCCCACCTCTGTAACTAGATGGTACCGAATATGTCATCCTTCGGTCGTTACCGACCATTACCAAGGGCCCTCTAAAAATACAAACCACATAATCAAATACATGACGTCGTAGCATGTAAATATATATCTAGAAGAGGATGATCATATCCTACTTGGGAATGACCCACTTAGCCCTACTACATCTAACCCTGTTTTGGTCACTTTCAGTTGATGAGGCCTGAGGTAACGATTACCTTTAACATGTAACAATCACATCACTTTGAATGCCACGCGGCCATTTCCGTTGAATACTGACTGCCTTCCACAAAAATATATCCTCTAAGCTCATACGAATCAAGGAGGGTGTTAAGCTAAGAGAAGTTGCCTTCTCCGCCACGACTAATGTACGTTTGTAAAAACCAATGTACGTAATCTTTAGAAATGCAATGTCAGACAAACATCCATACAAGTTGTCTAGGAAAAGGACAAACCGAAGGTACTTTCCTATCACATCCAGTCGGGAAATCCCTAGGATTAGTAGCGAATAGTCCTCGCATTGGATATTTCATAATGAAGATACCACTGCTACTGGATGTATATTGGGATTTTAACCCCAAAAGATCAACAAGAAAACCCCCACTATGAAACTCTGAAAATATCAATATCATCAATAACCTGCACAATCTTCCCATATACGTTGGTCCGAAGTGGTTTTCAGATAAATCTGATCACGGTCTCTTTGCACCAACAATGAAAAAGCATTTCTCAACCTCACACAGAAACTAAGTCTCACAGACTTATCATGTTTCCAACTTTCAACTTGCTATCCTTCGGGCCAAGAAGGATGCTTGATAGATTGAAGTACTACTCTGCACTATACGAATCAACATCCTCAACACAAACGAATCAAGTCTACACAGAAGGCTACATACTAAGTGTACGACTAAATAGTTCCCTCATCAAGTCAAGGAACCAAAATTTGGCAAAGTTTGATAGTCAGTTATTTAACTATCAAAACAAACAAACAAATATTTAGCACCATATGCAATCGCTAGGCCCTTTTATTAATCTTTTATTAATTAAATCACTTGCCAAATATTCACTTCAATTTTCTTTAAAAAGATATAATCTCAAAACCATTTCAATATTTCAACATTGAAAACATTTCCATATACTTATTTAATAATAAGTAAACAAATCAATTATTTTCACCACTTAGAAAATATTGCATATACTTAAATCACGATTGAGTATATATTTTATTCTTTAAGGAAAAGATTCTTTTAAACATCTTTATTTTGGGTCAAAATGAATGTTGCGTAAAACATCGTTACGACAACCCAAAATCAATAGTATAGGGATTCGATAATAAGATAGATATATAAATCCCAATACTATACAAAAAAACATTTCCCTTCGAAAATCATTTACTATAACAACAGTGTTATAGTCCATCATTTCCTTATTTCTCAAAAACATCTATTTTAACAATAAATGTTGAAATCTATGGTTTCGATTCTTAACACATTTTAAAACAACTTTAAACCATTTAACTTCATTTAAAAATATTCACTTTCCAAAACATTCTTGAAAAGATTATTCACTGTCTAAAATCATGAATATAGCAATATTTCTACACATTTATCAAAGGATAATCCATTGTCCAAAATCGTGGATATATCTCCTTTAATAAACTTCTATATTTAACTTAAAAAATTTCGGATTTACAAAACAATGTTTATAAATACACATTTTTATTTTATAAAAACTTCAATATATAAAATTCCTTTATAAATCAATTACATTTAATAACTTGATTACATACCAAAATCCAATTTATAAGTTAACTACTTATAAATCATTTATTTTACAAATTCATTTATTTTATAATTTCACAATTATGAATCTTATTCACTTATAAACTCTATTTATAACTTCATTTTAACACTTATAAAACTCGTTTATAATTCTAACACTTTGATTTGTAAAATATCTATTTTATAAATCTTATATATATATATACAGCGTTTATACATAAAAATTATAATATTTATTTATTCAAAATAAATTCAATTCATTTACAATTCAAAAATCAATAAAACGTTTATTTCCAAAATCACTTTAAAATCCTTTTAAATTTGAAAATCATCACTTCAACTTTTAAAATTCAAAAAAATAGGCCCAATGCTGCAACAACACTAAATACATCAATCATGGCATCCAAAACATCATATATCACAATATCTGTAAATAAATCAACACGGGTGATCAGGAATCCAGTTGGATCCCTCTAATCTATCATCTGCAACAAATATACATATTAGAATATGTGTACAATGGCCGCTTCAAGGTAGACGTGCATACAAAGGATCATCCGCTCATACACGGGAATGTATAGGGTCATCTGCTCCACTAGGCAGGTATATATTCAAATACCAATCAATATATCATATATCATCCAAAAAATCATCAATCATCATATAATAAAATTTCTCACTTATATAAAGATATCAGTGAGTCAGAAAGAGTGAGTTGTACTCACGTTGCATGTAGTCGTCGCGATAGCGATTTATTCCGATTAAAATTAAACAAGCATTTAATTTCAACCATAATTTTCACTAGCTCAAATAAATATCAATCCAACTCCATAATGCAGTGCTCATCAATACGGACCCAATGCAATTTGTTTCGTGCGAAAAGGACCTCGTATGAAAAAGTTACGCAGTTTTAAACATTATACAAATTTTAATATTATTTATTTCACAATTTTATTTTATTTTAAACCTAGAATTCATTCCGGCCCTTGATTTCCTTGCATCAGATCATGGCCGCCGAAATCATCTTTTCCCATATCATTCAAAGCCGTGCAAAATTAACCCATAGCCGTTGTATTTTAGTTGAATTATTCTTCACCATCGTCGACCTATTCGACGATCCAAGACCCTCACGTTGAAGCTCGCACTCGCCTCCACCCCTAGCCTACGCATACAGTCCCCTAGTACCGCCTCCCTCTCGAATTTCGTGCATGTATAGCAGGCGAACGCGGCCGATTTCGGTCCTTGACGTCGCGCCATATTCGATCATCTGCATATGGATTTGAAGCCCTCGCATAGATCTACAATATTGTACTTTAAAGTTTTTTGAATCGATTTATGGATTGGAAGATAATAGAGGAGAAAGAAGATGAAATTCTGGCCATAGAACGTCAATGGCGGCGGCTAGGGTTTGCAAAGCTAGATTTGTGAAAAAAGTGAAAAAGATGGCCTTTTATAGAAAATTTGATGACACTATTCATACGAAAATTTTTCGAACTTGGAACGAAGCGTGCCGCCTGGCATTTATAATGTTTTACCCCTATTACAAACATAATGGAATATATATCGGAAGCCAATACGATCGTATTTGAAAGATAGGTTTTCGAATCGACTATTTAAATTTAAAATTCACCTAAACAAATTTCTACGTGTTTTAGTTTGCCCCGGACAAACCGTAAATCCAATTGACACAAAATTTGAAATCCTACAATAATATATCATTACAGATCCAATTAAACTAGTTTCGTCGAAATCCAAGACTGTTTGAAAAATGACTATTTTTACACATCGATTAAATATTGAAATATTCAATTTCTAGAATTTAACTTTTAATTAAATTTTAAAAGTTCTGTAACATCATTCTAATTCAAATAGAATTTAATTCATCTTGATATATCATTTTCATTCACATTAAATCCAATTTCTAATTATTTTAGCAATTTCAAATATTAAATCAATAATTTAATTATTCAATTAAATCTAGATATTCGAAATATAAGTTATTCGACTTATAAAAATTACTTTTAAACATTTAAAATTAATTAAATATACGAATTTTGAATGATAGAAATTCTGGGTCGTTACATTCTCCCCTACTTAAAGAATTTCGTCCTTGAAATTACTAAGTAAGAAAAAGTCACAAAGTCCATTAACTTTTCAAAACAAATCATTCAAATTAGATTATCAAATCCATTTAAACATTTTAACTTCTCCAAAATCATTCGTTAAACTTCTTATAAAAACTTTTCTAAGTTTTCAAATCCATATATAGTTATCTTTTCAAAACCCACTATATCGTTTAACTTTTAACTTAATATCAAAAATTTAAGTTATCAAAAAAATTTCAAAATTTTTCTAGCGCCTTAAATTTTCAAAAAATTTCGCCAGCGTCTCCTTTGTGCGGTTCGATCGTAGTAGGATCACAACATATATATATATATATATATATATATATATATAATAAATATACATCTCATCTTCGAGGATGAGGCATCCCGAAGGGAAAAAAGTGTAAAAGTACGATATGTAATCCGAGATATGTACCTTATATATTATTAGCGAGCATATACGGCTAATATAGCGCAAAAGCGAGCTCCAAAAGCGAAGCGAGCTCCAAAAGCGAAACGAGCTCCATACAAACGTACTAAACACTCAACAAACCATGAGAAACATGTATATATGAAAGTACTATCAATATACAACATATATCAATACAACAACTATATACGACAATATAGCAAATGCAATCACCACAACAAATCCAACCATCAACCAACTATCATCCAACTAATATCCATAACCAAATCAATACACTTTCACTTCTCATTAATATTTACTGAATTGATTTTCAATTTAATCACATTTTATTCATTAACATTGGATTTACTACCATTCATTCAATCAAATCCAATTAGTTTACATTCACTAATTCATATTCCAATTTGTTCACTTCCAAATCAAATCAAATCAATTCTATTTAAATTCACTTAACTTCCAATTTGGATTCAGTTATTTATAGCTTTCAATTTCATTGATTCAATTCTATATGAATTTTCTACACAATCAATTAACATTCATCTAACAACCAATGCATAACCAACATTTACCAAATTAATTTAATTTGCTTACATTCAATTTGGTTTAATACATTTAATTTCAATTGGTTTATCATTCAATTGACTTTCATTCAATTATTCAAGTCACAACTTCTTAACTTAAGTTTTATTCAATTCTTAATAACAACATTTTTAATGCTAATTCATTATACATTTCATGTTGAATTTCATTGTATAACTCAAATTATTATTCATTAATCGACTTCATTTCATTAGTTCACTTTATTAATTTACTTTGATACCAAAATCAAATTCATTCAACATTACTTAAGTTTTGTTTCATTTCATCTCTAAAGTCATTTAATTTAACTTTTACTAAATCAAATTCACATCACTATTCAATTTCAGATTTTTTTTTTGTTTTGCTTACCTTATCTCATTTTATAACATTTGGTTTTACTTACCTTATCTCATTTCATAAGTTATATAACTTATTTATTCATAATTCCGTGAACATCTACCTAAGTCACTTCCATTCACTAAACTCATTCTTTATAATTTCAAATCCAATTCACTTTATTAACTTTCCTTTAGTTAAATTTCAAATCATATATTTATTATGCTAACTCACATTTATTTCAACTTTACCAAAGCTAAAATTTTATTATCTCATATATTACAAGTCCAAAACTTATTTTACTTATATTTATCAATTTCAACTTGGATTTTAAATCAAATTTTCTTATCACAACAAAAATTCAATTTCAATTTACTATTGGTAGCAAATCCATCACATAGAAACTCGAAAATGATAATGTTGATGCTGCAGTCATCACCCTTATTATTTCCCAGCAACAGTAGTGAATTCAGTGCTTTAAATTCTTTTTTTTATTTCTTTTATTTATAAATCTTTCACTTATATAATTTCACTATTCACTTTACTTATATAAGATCATTTCAAATTTATTTATCTGTTTAGAGTTATAACAATATAATCTCTTTAACTTTTGAAAAATATCATTCAAAATCAACCGAATTCAAATTTCCCAAATAATTGGTTTAAATTCATTTTTATTTGCAACTCATATTTGTAAATATACTAAGGTTGTTCCATTTCTTATAAATAAGATTATTTCACAATTGTAAATCATATTAATTATAATTCCATACTTATAATTTGTTTGCTTATATAATTTATTCTTTTACAATTGTTGCTTTTATTTAGATTATTCAAACAATCAATTTGCTTATATAACCAAATAATCAATTTATATACACTTCAATAATTCTGAAAAATTGTTTCCTCTATATATAAAATAAAATCGAGGTAAAATTGTTTCATTTACCCAATTTAAAATAATACTATGTCGACTTGCCTCATTTAGGTGTTTGGAAATCCCTATCGATAACATGGCGTCCTACATATCGACCAGAATTCACAAACAACTCAACGAATAAGCAAACACAATATAAAATATTTTATATTCACTAACAAATACGCACTCATATATATATAATACACTCAACTCAATCTAGGTCGCTACTGTCCCTATCTATAATGAGTACACATTAAAGCTTAGGAATATACAAAATCTAAGCTCTGATACCAAATGCGATGACTTGAAAATCTATACCGTTTGAATCAACCATAATCCACATATGTCTGACCCAAAAAAGCACAGACTAACGGAAAGTCAAGAGAAAGAAAAGAAGAGAGAAGAAGAGAGGAGAAGAAAGAAAGAAGATAGAACAAAACAGAATAATACAGAATCTCACATCGCAGCGGAAAACATATAATATCATATCAATGATCTCTATAAAACAGAAACTGTATATACATACATCAATCAGAGTTCAACAATCAATCAATAATTATCAGCTTGAACAGTTACAATAAAAACTGTCCTTATAAATGCCGATAATTTAGAACAACTAAGCAATGCAGCGGATAATCAAGCAAATACGGATGTACGAAAATGAAGATCTCCAGCTCTCCTGCTGAAGCTCCAAAAGCATCAAATCTAGACGTGTAAATATACTTGGTCTGACCCGAGCATTGAAAGAGAAGAATACCCGGATCAGTCTGGTAAACCAGCGTGAGAAACACACTCAACAGAATTTATTAAGTTACCAAAACTTTTCCTTTATCAAAACAAAAGTATCTCGTAAGACAGGTCCACATACAAACACGGACATGTTTTTACCTTACGATAACTAAAACATTTCTTTCATATCAAATCCTCTACATACAAATAATATTAATCATGATCGAAATGGTTACCCATATAGCATTTCGAGGCTATTCATTACGCCTTTACAAACAAAATCGCAGCTCGTAGTGGGTTTTGGATTTTCATACAAATGACCAGGTGAAGGGACTACCTTTCGAAGGGGTACACCTCTAGATGGATGTCTCGAGGCACAGAACATCTTCCCTCTACCAACACAAGACCGGCCCACCTTTGTAACTAGATGGTACCGTATTTTTCATCCTCTGGTCGTTGCCGACCTTTACCGAGGACCCTCTAAGCATACAAACCACATAATCAGATACACGACGTCATAGCTTGTAATGATATATCTAGATGAGGATGATCATATCCTACTTGGGAACGACCCACTTAGCCGTGCTGCATCTAACCCTGTTTTGGTCACATCCGGTTGATGAGGCCTGAGGTAACGATTACCTTTAACATATCACAGTCACATCACTTTGAATGCCACACGGCCATTCCCATTGAATACTAATTGCCTTCTACAAAAATACAACCATTAAGCTCATACATTGTAACGATCCCGATTTTTGAGTAAAATTAAATCTAGTAATTGGTATAAATTTGTGAATTTAAATTGTAAATTAAATTAATTTTTCCAAGATTAAATAGGATATTTGTTTGTTTGGACATTGATTTTAAAATTTAATTGTGGATTTGAAATTCTATATTTAATATCTTATAAATAAATAAAATTTGGATTTGGAAACTATATAATTTTATACTAGTAGGAATTTGTTTTCTAATTTTAAGAGACATACATAATATTTATTTTGCAAGTTATATTTTGAATTAGATATAAATGATTTTCAAAACAATTGTTTAAAACTAAATACCATTATATATGTGTTTAATTATTAAAAAGCATAATTAGTTTAAAATCATTTCTTTCTTTAAATTGGTATAAGTAGAAATAATAAACAAAATGTATATAAAACAAGAAATAAAAGTTTAAAATAATACATATATAGATAATTACTTACTAAAAGGGTATAATAGTTCTAATTCAATAAGTATAATGAACTAAGCTTAAAATAATATTGGTTATAAAGATTTGAACATTTTCATTTGAAAATAATTTGTAAATGTATAAAAGTATAAATTTGAGAACATAAAATATCATTCTTAATATATACAAAAGTATAAATTTGTAAATATGATAACGAGAGGGTTTAAAATAAAAATTTAAAATAAAATTTCATAAAGGGTTTCAACATAAAAATGCATGCAAAGGATAAGTGCAGAGCATGCAATAAATTTTTTTTACAAGTGTAAATATGTTGCCATGCAAGATTAACAAGTGGAAAAACAAAATATTTTAAAAAATTTAAAGAGAGGAATAACTGGCTATTCATTTTCAGATCTAAGTTGGACCTTTCTCTTCATCTTCATTTTCTCAAACCTGAAAACAACTACAGATCAAAACAAAGAAATCAAAACCGAAAACCAAATAAAAGCAATCAAAATCTCAAACCTGGAAAATCTAAACAAAGCAAGGTTTCAAGCCTAAAATTCAAATCTGAAGACAGCAAGAAAATCCAAAAAAAATCTTCAATCTGGAAAATCAACCTGGAAATTTAAAAAAACTTCAAATCTGGGAGTTCAACTTCAAGAGAAAGTTTAAATCAACAGCAGATCAAAGCAACTCAATTCAAGCTAAGCAATTCAACAGTTCAGAGCAAAAGAGAATATATTTCCAGATTTTAAAAGTTAAACAGGTCCTCTGTTCTTCGATCCAAGGTGAGCAAACTTTATTTTTTTTAAACCTGATCTTCTTAAATTTTACGCCTGTGATAATGATGTTGTGATAAGTGCTTGTTGTTCATGGTGAAATCTGTTTGCATGTATAAGTGTTACTGATATGCATGCCTGGACATATAAATATATGTCTCTGTTTTTATGTAACAGTCTTGAGCAAGTAAAAAAAAATTAATCTCTCTTCTCTAATCTCTTATTTCTGATAATGTTTAAACCAAAATATGTTGGAATAAAACAGATCATAATTTTAAACATATGTTTAAGTAAAATTAAAAGATAGTTTTAACCGGAAAAGGAGAAGTGCAGTAAAATTCTCAAAGCATGTCAAAACTTGGCTTCAATAATTAATTATCTCATTTATATAAGATGATAAATCTTTAAAAATGGTGGATTTAGATAATAAAATCCGAATTTTTAAGTTAGTGGTTGTTGCGAATTTCCGAGTTGATCCGAAATTGTACTTTTGGATAGTTCTGGTGATCACGGTGGCCAGGGGTCTCGAAATCGATGTGGAAGGTGGCTGATGGGATGGTGGTGGTCGGAAAAATCATAGGTGAATTTATTATTCAACTTGACGACTTAGCGATGACGATCTAGGGTTCGAGCAAGTGTTTATATATGGGTCGGAAATCTTAGTGTTGCGTCGTCCTCAGTTGATCGGAATGGTTCGCGTTGGTGGCGATCAAAGCTTTGAATTCAAGCGGTGCTCTGACCAGAAACACTCGACCTCTGATGGTCGGGAAAGGAGGAGCGAAGCGATTTTCGTCTGAGGGATTTTGTTCCAGTTCGATCGAGTTATTCATATTTTGAGCCACGTCCAGTTTTGAGGATTTGGTTGGTCGATGTTGACAAGGAGGTCATCAGTGACTTGCTGAGGTTTTTTGCGATGATCGGAGTCACCCCAATCATCTGTGCACATGTATGTACATATGTGGTGTGTCAGTGTGTTGGGAAGAAGAAGTTGGAGGCGAAGCTCGAAGATGGACTCGAAAATTCTAAGATGTTGCTCGAGATTACTATCGGGTCATTTGCAAGCATTTACGATATACAGTAATTTTTGAAAGAAAAATTTAAAAACAAAAACAGAGTTAACTTGGGGAAGTCTCGAAGCAGATGACGTTTCAACTCGGGGCGAACTCAAAGGGATTCACGAAATAACCCAAAGTCGAGCTCGGGTTAACGAAATCCTGGATTGGGTTTGATTAATCTGTTACAAGATTTCAAGCTTAAAAGAAAAGGATGTTTTCAAGCTTTAAAATGCAACAGTTCTTTTAGTTACAAAAATAAAATTTTAATTTAACAAAGTTTCGAAACATATTTAAACTAAATAAGTTTCGAAAGGAAAATAAATGAAGTTCCATATTTTAAAACAAGTTTCAAAGTTTTAAATGTTAAAGTAAATATTTTGAAATCGTTTTGTTTCTAAATAATCATATATTGGGTTGATTGTTTAGTTTATAATCTTTAAGTATTTTCAAATGTGATTTAGGAAGTAATTGATTAATTAATTAATTAGTTAATGGTAATGATTAATTAAAGGTGAATTTATCTATGATTAAAAGATAATTATTTAAAGATGATTAATTGAGGATTAATTAATTTTTGTGATAAATCAAGGAATAATTATTTCGAGTAAATTTATTAAGGGTAATTAATTAATGAAGTTAATTTATGATAAATAATTAAAGGTGATTAATTACTTCAAGACAATTACTTAAGCAAAAGTAATTAATTAATGATTAACCAGTTGATTAATCAAATGATTAAAGGAAAATTTCTCAAAGAAAATAAATTGTGATTTATTAATATAAGTGATTAGGGATAATCACTTATTATAATTAACTAAGAATAATTAATTAAATAATAATTAATTAAGGGTTAATTAATTAATGAAATTAAGAATAATTAATTAAAGGATAATTAATTAATTAGTGGTTAATTATTTTATGATTAAAGATTGTTTTATTTATTAATTAAGATTGATTAATTAATAATTGAAGGCTAATTAATGATTAATGGTTTATAATTAATTAATATTAAACCAAGATTAATGTTTAGTCATAAGTAGTTAATTTGATTTGAATTAATCAGACAATTAACTGATCTTACTTATGAATGTTTGGATTCTATTGGATGATTGAATCGTTTGATATCCCTGATTGTGATGCCCTTTTTTGATTTGAGCTGTGTTTATTTATTTATAATGCATTTATATTATCTATCAGTGATTCTGTGTATATAGATAAGCGTTATAGTTTATACCGCTTATCAAATATATTGTTGTATTTGAATATGTACTGATTGCTGATGTTGCACTTCTATTGTGTAAAATCCCTAGATCACACTTATACACACAAATATGGATTGCATGTGGAAATGGGTTAAGTCACAGATTTTTGAAATAGTTTCAAAATTGAATTTTGAATCCAAATGGTTTTGGAAATGGATTAGGATTAAAGTAAAAAGTTTTTGAAAAGGAATTTCAAAGATGAAATTTAGTTTTGAATAACTTGATTAAATCTCAAAGTCAAATAATTTGATTAAAATTTAAATTCAAAATTAGAAATTGAATTCTATGTTTGGAAACTAGGGATTAGATATGTTATACAAGTTATATATGGGTTAAACCATTTTAAAGGTATTGATTTGGGAATTTGAATTAAATTCAAGGGCTTTAACTCGTGCAAATATAATCGGATTTTTCCGAAACAAAAACTATTTGTTTCAAATAATAAAAGCTTTCACATAAGAAATGAACTTCTAATTTGTGTTAAAAGGATTTTAAGTCTAAAATGAAAATGGTCTGTCAAGTTATGGAAACGTGTTTGAAAGCTATAAGTTAAATCTTTAATTTAAAGATTTAAATGAGTAATCCTAATTGAAATGGAAATCATTTTGAAAATCTATGAATGGATCTTTGAGAAACTGGGTGAACTTTGTGAAATGAATCTTTTTGTTTAAAGATTTGAGATGGTAATTTGTTTAAACCATTTGAAGAAAGATTTTGGGTTTTTAAAAGTTGTGACTTAACTGAAATCCCATATCCATTGTTTTTAAATATTGTGTTCACTATTCGGTTTAGCCGGGGGAGGACCTTGTGTTATATAACCCATTCCGAATAGTGATACAACATTATGCATTGCAATTGAAGACCGGTGGTGAAGACCGGGTGTCTTCAAGGATGATAGGATAACCTGTCGATTGACTCTGCGCTGAGTTGCTCCGGTATAGAGTTCTCCATATGTGATGGGGAGCCGATCGGAATTGTGGATACCCGGATTGCAAGGACTTCTTTGAAAGTGCCTTCGGTTCTGTTCGAACCTAGAACAGACTTTTATGGTCGTATGTCTAACATTACACTTTGAGATATAGAACTGAGCTCTATCAAATACATTTCTGTTTGGTGGCGGAGAATTTATTCTCTTAGCTTAACACCCTTCTCTGAGACGTACGAGCTCAGAGGTTATGTAGTTGATAGTTATTAGTGATATACTCCCAATTTGGTAGTGTGGCATGCTGAGTACTACTGTGTATCATTTGTTGATCAAAGCATGGCTTTTGTATAAAGCGTAGCTTTGTGGACGAGACTGCATCAGGGCCTCACACCTTGGAAATGGTCGAAACAGGAAAGATGCGGCAAGGTTATGAGGGTCGCTTCCTTTAAGGTGTGTCATTCCCTTTTGGAAAAGGGTGGTATCATGGTATGGAGCCCAGATACTTAACCCATGTAGTCACTGCAAATCTATTACTTTGTGATTGCTTTGTGGTTGAGAGGTGCCTCGGATAAAGGTCCCAAAGGACTGGGAGATGGCATGCTCATGTAGTAGTTACCTAGTTACAGAGCTAACCTGGCCTTGTGTTAGCAGAGAGCTGGTTAAGCTCTCGGGACGTCCCTCCAGAGGCGTACCCATGTGGCAGTAGGAAGTTCCTTAGCTTGACCATTTGTTGGAAATCCAATCTTCAATTTTTGCCTTGTACGGTTTTAGTTGTAGAACCTGCCATTTACTTATAGTGGTCACCACTGTTTAGATGGTAGCTATAGTAGGCATAGTTTGGAATGTCTATGCTGGCTAGGATTAATATTATACTTTCGAAAGATTTTCTGCACTATGCGGTAATAATAATATCAATTTGTTTTAGCGTACTATGCATGTTTGACTATCATAAGGAGAAATCTCTTCCAATTCTGCGTTTGCATTGTGTTTGTGGCGGGAGGCCTTATGGTAGTTTTATTTTCCAAAAAGCATTGCGGATTTATTTTAAATTCTTTTGTTGTTTTTTTAAAGATAAAACTGTTTTGTTTGCTCATACCAGTTCCACGACTGACCTGGAGTTTATTGTTCCTTTCCTAAACTCTGGGTGCCTACAATTTTTCCACACGGGCAGTCTTGAGTTAGGGTTTTCAGATAGTTAGGTTTAGTAGATTATCTGGAGCTAGTTCAGTCTTTGGACGACTGACCTTGCTTATCTTTGTGCATCGTTATTGGGAGTTCGAGCTATTTCTAGATTGGTGCCTTGGAGATGGAGATTACCGATACTGGAGTACTTTCCTGAAGGCCATATTGGAGATATTGTTCCGCTGCTGGTGTTATCTTTTCTTTCCACTGCTATTGTCTTGTATCATATCTCTAATGTATATTGATATCTATTGTATCATATGTTGTATCACCATTGTATCAGATATTGTATCAATGTTGTATATTGATATATTCTTTTTCTTCCGCTGTGTTGTACTTAATGTGTTATAAGCTCCGGCGAACCAGATTCGACGTTTGGATCTGCGGCATTTGAATACGAGTGTCGTATTCGGTGCCGATTTTCGAAGGTCGAGTCAGGGTCGTTTCATTTGGTATCAGAGCTGAAGGTTGAAAATTTAGCTCAGGAGTATAACACATTAGGTAACTCATTAGAGATAGGGTTAAGTATACCCTTGAATAAGTATATCCCTAAGATATTCGTTCGAACGTCTCAGTAAATTCTCTTACTATCCACTAGTAGTGAGTATGAGTGCGAGAAGAGGACGAGATAGGGGACAGGGGAGTACCACTACAAATGGTCAATACCCTGCAACAGTGTAAATAACCTTCGCTATCGATCTCCTTTGATTCGATTCCAAATTCTTTTGATGGCTTCGTGACAGCTCCAGAAAGAAGTTTCGGTGTAATAGTGTCCCTATGAATCGTTGTAGAAAATCCTTGCTTCGTATCCTCATCGGTTTCTTATCGGCTTTTTGTTTTGAGCTCTAATGAATTAGAAATTTGAAACTGAAAATTTTAAATAAATTGGAAATTTTAAATTGAGTTAAATTGGTTAATAGAATATGAAGCTAAATTTGAATTGTATCAATAAAACGATATCGGTTAATACCAAATTTGGAATTCTATTGTAATTTCGTGTGTAGACTGAAGTCCGAAGAGGGACAAGTTGGTATATACTTTGAGGTATTCCGACATGAATTTGGAATCCATACCTAGTATTTGAAAATTTGTAGAAGATTGAATATGTCTATCTATTCTCTAGGGACCGATATATTCTACGAACGATTAGTTATCCCTTCGAACTAATCAATGCCCTTGCATATTCGTAGACCGATGGACCTAAATATCTTGTGTAATATTGAATGAGTTCATTCTCATAATTATTGGTGGTATTCTGATTTGGTAAGCTAAATGTAGAATGGATACCTCAGTTGATTTGGAAACTGTTTCTCTATCTTTGTGCATCCATCTTCGTTGTCTCCCTGGCAAATTTCGGGGACGAAATTTTCTTAAGGGGGGAAAATCTGTAATGATCCCGATTTTTGAGTAAAATTAAATTTAGTAATTGGTATAAATTTGTAAATTTAAATTGTAAATTAAATTATTTTTTCCAAGATTAAATAGGATATTTGTTTGTTTGGACATTGATTTTAAAATTTAATTGTGGATTTGAAATTCTATATTTAATATCTTATAAATAAATAAAATTTGGATTTGGACTATATAATTTTATACTAGTAGAAATTTGTTTTCTAATTTTAAGAGACATACGTAATATTTATTTTGAAAGTTATATTTTGATTAGATATAAATGATTTTCAAAACAATTGTTTAAAACTAAATACCATCATGTATGTGTTTATTTATTAAAAAGCATAATTAGTTTAAAATCATTTCTTTCTTTAAATTGGTATAAGTAGAAATAATAAACAAAATGTATATAAAACAAGAAATAAAATTTAAAATACTACATATATAGATAATTATTTACTTAAAAGGTATAATAGTTTAATTCAAAAAGTATAATGAACTAAGCTTAAAATAACATTGGTTATAAAGATTTGAACATTTTCATTTGAAAATAGTTTGTAAATGTATAAAAGTATAAATTTGAGAACATAAAACATGATTCTTAATATATACAAAAGTATAAATTTGCAAATATGATAACAAGAGGGTTTAAAATAAAAATTAAAATAAAATTTTATAAAGAGTTTCAACATAAAAATGCAAGCAAAGGACATGTGTAGAGCATGCAATAAAAAATATTTACAAGTGTAAATATGTTGCCATGCAAGATTAACAAGTAGCAAAACAAAATATTTTAAAAAATTTAAAGAGAGGAAGAACTTGCTATTCATTTTCAGATCTAAGTTGGACCTTTCTCTTCATCTTTATTTTCTCAAACCTGAAAACAACTACAGATCAAAACAAAGAAATCAAAACCGAAAACCAAATAAAAGCAATCAAAATCTCAAACCTGGAAAATCTAAGCAAAGCAAGGTTTCAAGCCTAAAATTCAAATATGAAGATAGTAAGCAAATCCAAAAATAAATCTTCAATCTGGAAAATCAACCTGGAAATTTAAAAGCAACTTCAAATCTGGGAGTTCAACTTCAAGAGCAAGCTTAAATCAACAGCAGACCAAAGCAAATCAATTCAAGCTAAGCAATTCAACAATTCAGAGCAAAAGAGAATATATTTCTAGATTTTAAAAGTTAAACAGGTCCTCTGTTCTTCGATCCAAGGTGAGCCAACCTTATTTTTTTTTAAAACTTGATCTTCTTAAATTTTACGCCTGTGATAATGATGTTGTGATAAGTCCTTGTTGTTGATGGTGAAATCTGTTTGCATGTATATGTGTTACTGATATGCATGCCTGGACATATAAATATATGTCTCTGTTTTTATGTAACAGTCTTGAGAAAGTAAAAAAAATTAAATCTCTCTTCTCTAATCTATTATTTTTGATAATGTTTAAACCAAAATATGTTGGAATAAAACAGATCATGATTTTAAACATATGTTTAAGTAAAATTAAAAGATAGTTTTAACTAGAAAAGGAAAAGTGCAGTAAAATTCTCGAAGCATGTCAAAACCTGACTTCAATAATTAATTATCTCATTTATATAAGATGATAAATCTTTAAAAATGGTGGATGTAGATAATAAAATCCGAATTTTTAAGTTAATGGTTGTTGCGAATTTCCGAGTTGATCGGAAATTGTACTTTTGGCAAGTTCTGGCAATCACGGTAGTCAGGGGTCTCGAAATCGATGTGGAAGGTGGTTGATGGAAAGGTGGTGGTCGAAAAAATCATGGGTGAATTTATTATTCACCGTGGCGACTCAGCGATGACGATCTAGGGTTCGAGAAAGTGTTTATATATGGGTCGGAAATCTTAGTGCTACGTCGTCCTCAGTTGACCGGAATGATTCACGTTGGTGGCGATCAAAGCTTTGAATTCAGGTGGTGCTCTGACCAGAAATACGCGACCTCTGATGGTCGGGAAAGGAGGAGCGAGGCAATTTTCGTCTGAGGGCTTTTGTTCTAGTTCTATCGAGTTATTCATATTTTGAGCCACGGCGAGTTTGGGGGATTTGGTTGGTCGATGTTGACGAGGAGGTCACCAGTGACTTGCCGAGGGTTTTTGCGATGATCGGAGTCACCTCGATCATCTGTGCATGTGTATGTGCATATGTGGTGTGTCTGTGATTTGGGAAGAAGAAGTTGGAGGTGAAGCTCGAAGATGGACTTGACAATTCTAAGATGTTGCTCGAGTTTACTATCGGGTCATTTGCAAGCATTTACGATATACAGTAATTTTTGAAAGAAATATTTAAAAATAAAAACCGAGTTAACTCGAGGAAGTCTCGAAGCAGATGACGTTTCAACTCGGGGCGAACTTGATGGGATTCACGAAATAACCCAAAGTCGAGCTCGGATCAACGAAATCCTGGATTGGTTTGATTAATCTGTTACCAGATTTCAAGCTTAAAAGAAAAAGATGTTTTCAAGCTTTAAAATGCAACAGTTCTTTTAGTTACCAAAATAAATTTTTAATTTAACAAAGTTTCGAAACATATTTAAACTAAACAAGTTTCCAAAGGAAAATAAATGAAGTTCCAAATTTTAAAACAAGTTTCGAAGTTTTAAATGTTAAAGTAAATATTTTGAAATCGTTTTGTTTCTAAATAATCATATATTGGGTTGATTGTTTAATTTAAAATCTTTAAGTATTTTCAAATGTGATTTAGGAAGTAATTGATTAATTAATTAGTTAATGCTAATGATTAATTAAAGGTGAATTTGTCTATAATTAAAAAATAATTATTAAAAGATGATTAATTGAGGATTAATTAATTTTTGTGATAAACTAAGGAATAATTATATCGAGTAAATTTATTAAGGGTAATTAATTAATGAAGTTAATTTATGATAAATAATTAAAGATGATTAATTACTTCAAGACAATTACTTAATTAAAAGTACTTAATTAATGATTAACCAGTTGATTAATCAAATGATTAAAGGAAAATTTCTCAAAGTAATTAAATTGTGATTTATTAATATAAGTGATTAGGGATAATCACTTATTATAATTAATTAAGAATAATTAATTAAATAATAATTAATTAAGGGTTAATTAATTAATGTAATTAAGAATAATTAATTAAAGGATAATTAATTAATTAGTGGTTAATTATTTTATGATTAAAGATTGTTTTATTTATTAATTAAGATTGATTAATTAATAATTGAAGGCTAATTAATGATTAATGGTTTATAATTAATTAATACTAAACCAAGGTTAATGTTTAGTCGTAAGTAGTTAATCTGATTTGAATTAATCTGACAATTAACCGATCTTACTTATGAATGTTTGGATTCTATTGGATGATTGAATCGTTTGATATCCCTGAGTGTGATGCTCTGTTTTGATTTGAGCTGTGTTTAATGTAATTTATTTATTTAAAATGCATTTATATTATCTATTTGTGATTCTGTGTATATAAATAAGCGTTATAGTTTATACCGCTTATCAAATATATTGCTGTATTTGAATATGTACTAATTGATGATGTTGCACTTCTATTGTGTAAAACCCCTGGACCACACTTATACACACACAAATATGGATTGCACGTGGAAATGGGTTAAGCCACAGATTTTTGAAATAGTTTTAAAATTGAATTTTTGAATCCAAACAGTTTTGGAAATGGATTGGGATTAAAGTAAAAAGTTTTTGAAAAGGAATTTCAAAGATAAAATTTAGTTTTGAATAACTTGATTAAATCTTGAAGTTTAAATAATTTGATTTAAAATTAGAAATTGAGTTCTATGTTTGGAAACTAGGGATTAGAGATGTTATACAACTTATATATGGGTTAAACCATTTTAAAGGTATTGATTTGGAATTTGAATTAAATTCAAGGGCTTTAACTCGTGCAAATATAATCAGATTTTTTCGAAACTAAAACTATTTGTTTCAAATAATAAAAGTTTTCACATAAGAAATGAACTTCTAATTTGTGTTAAAAGGATTTCAAGTCTAAAATGAAAATGGTCTTCCAAGTTATGGAAACGGGATTGAAAGCTATAATTTAAATCTTTAATTTAAAGATTTAAATGAGTAATCCCAATTGAAATGGAAATCATTTTGAAAATCTATGAATGGATCTTTGTGAAACTTGGTGAACTTTGTGAAATGAATCTTTTTGTTTAAAGATTTGTGATGGTAATTTGTTTAAACATTTGAAGAAAGATTTTGGGGTTTTTAAAAGTTGTGACTTAACTGAAATCCGATATCCATTGTTTTTAAAAATTGCGCTCACTATTCGGTTTAGCCGGGTGAGGACCTTGTGTCATATAACCTATTCCGAATAGTGATACGACGTTATGCGTTGCTATTGAAGACCGGTGGTGAAGATCGGGTGTCTTCGAGAACGATAGGATGATATGTCGATTGACTCTGCACTGAGTTGCCCTGGTATAGAGTTCTCCATATGTGATGGGGATTCCGATCGGAATTGTGGATACCCGGATTGCAAGGGCTTCTTCGGAAGAGCCTTTGGTTCTGTTTGAACCCGGAACATACTTGTATGGTCGTATGTCTGATATTACACTTTGAGATATAGAACTGATCTCTATTAAATACATTTCTGTTTGATGGCGGAGAATTTATTCTCTTATTTTAACACCCTTCTCTGAGACGTATGAGCTTAAAGGTTATGTAGTTGATAGTTATTCTGTGATATACTCCCAATTTGGTAGTGTGGCATGCTTAGTGCTGCTGTGTATCATTTGTTGATCAAAGCATGGCTTTTGTATAAAGCGTAGCTTTGTGGACGAGACTGTATTAGGACCTCACACCCGGAAATGGCCGAAATAGGAAAGATGCGGAAAGGTTAGGAGGGTCGCTCCCTTTAGGGTGTGTCAATCCCTTCTGGAAAAGGGTGGTATCATGATATGGAGCCCAGATACTTAACCCATGTAGTCACTGCAAATTTATTACTTTGTGATTGTTTGTGGTTGAGAGGCGCCTCGGATAAAGGTCCCGAAGGACCGGTGGATGGCATGCTCGTGTAGTAGTTACCTAGATACAGAGGTAACCCGGCCTTGTGTTGGCAGAGAGCTAGTTAAGCTCTCGGGACGTCCCTCCAGAGGCATACCCATGTGGCAGTAGGAAGTTCCTTAGCCTGACCATTTGCTGGAAATCCAATCTTCAATACGTGCCTTGTACGGTTTTAGTTGTAGAACCTGCCATTTATGGTGGTCATTACTGTTTAGATGGTAGCTATTGTATGCATAATTCAGAATGTCTATGCTGGCTAGGATTAATATTATACTTTCGAAAGATTTTCTGCACTATGCACTAATAATAATATCAAATTGTTTTAGTGTATTAAGCATGTTTGACTATCATAAAGAGAAATCTCCTCCAATTCCGCGTTTGCATTATGTGTGTGGCGGAAGGCATTATGGTAGTTTCATTTTCCAAAAAGCATTGCAGATTTATTTTAAATTCTTTTGTTGTTTGTTTTAAAGATAAAACTATTTTGTTTGCTCATACCAGTCCCACGAATGACCTGGAGTTTATTGTTCCTTTCCTAAACTCTGGATGTCCACAATTTTCCCACACGGACAGTCTTGAGTTGGGATTTTCATATAGTCGAGTTTAGTAGATTATCTGGAGCTAGTTCAGCCTTTGGATGACTGACCTTGCTTATCTTTGTGCATCGTTATTGGGAGTTCGAGCTATTTATGGATTGATGCCTTGGAGATGGAGATTACCGATACTGGAGTTTTTTCTTAAAGACCATATTGGAGATATTGTTCCGCTGCTGGTGTTATCTTTTCTTTCCGCTGCTATTGTCTTGTATCATATCTCAGATATATGTTGATATCTATTGTATCATCTGTTGCATCACCATCGTATCAGATATAGTATCAATGTTGTATATTGATATTTTTTTTCTTCCACTGTGTTGTACTTAATGTGTTATAAGCTCCGACGAACCAGATTCGACTTTTGGATCTGCGGCATTTGAATACGAGTGTCGTATTCGGTGCCGATTTTCGAAGGTTGAGTTAGGGTCGTTTCATACGTCTCAATGAGGGTGTTAAGCTAAGAGAAGTTGCCTTCTCCGCTACCACTGATGTACGTTTGTAAAAACCAATGTACATTATCTTTAGAAATGCAATGTTAGACAAACATCCATACAAGTTTTCCAGGAGCAGGACAAACCGAAGGTACTTTCCTACCACATCCTGTTGGGAAATCCCATGGATTCGTAGCGAATAGTCCTCGCATTGGATATTTCATAATGAAGAGACCACTGCTACTAGATGTATATTGGGATTTTAACCCCAAATGATCAACAAGCATTCCCCCTCTATGAAACTTTGAAAATATCAATATCATCAATAACCTGCACAATCATCGCATATACGTTGGTCTGAAGTGGTTTTCAGATAAATATGATCCCGGTCTCTTCGTACCAATAATGCAAAATCGTTCTCAACCACACACAGAAACTAAGTCTCACAGACTTATCACATTTACAACTTCCAACTTGCTATCCTTCAGGCAACGAAGGAAGCTCGATAGATTAGAGTAATACTCCGCAATATAGGAATTAACATCCTTAACACAAACGAATCAAGTCTACGCCAAGAAGGAAGCTCGATAGATTAGAGTATATATTTTATTCTTTAAGGAAAAGATTCTTTTAAACATCTTTATTTCGGGTCAAAACGAATGTTGCGTAAAACATCGTTACGACAATCTAAAATCAATAGTATAGGGATTCGATAATAAGATAGATATATAAATCCCAATACTATACAAAAACATTTCCTTTCGAAAATTATTTACTATAACAACATTGTTATAGTCCATCATTTTCTTATTTCTCGAAAATGTCTATTTCAACAATGAATGTTGAAATCTATGGTTTCGATACTTAACACATTTAAAAAAAACTTTAAACCATTTAACTTCATTTAGAAATTTTCACTTTCCAAAACATTTATTAAAAGATTATTCACTGTCCAAAATCATGAATATAGTTCTCTAACCAAATTAAATATTTCTACACATTTATCAAAGGATAATCCACTATCCAAAATCGTAGATATATCTCCTTTAATAAACTTCTATATTTAACTTAACAAGTTTTAATTGATTTCAGATTTACAAAAAAATGTTTATAAATTCACATTTTTATTTTATAAAATCTTCAATATATAAAATTCCTTTATAAATCAATTACATTTAATAACTTCTTTACATGCCAAAATCCAATTTATAAGTTAATTACTTATAAATCATTTATTTTACAAATTCATTTATTTTATAACTTCACAATTATAAATCTTATTCACTCATAAACTCATTAACTTCATTTTAACACTTATAAAACTCGTTTATAATTCTAACACTTCGATTTATAAAATATCAATTTTATAAATCTTATATATATGCCATTTATTATAACTTCAAAAATCTTCACTTAAACTATTCTACAAAATAGTTCATTTCATATTCCAAAAATCATAATTTACTATATTTCACAGAAATCATAATTTTTATAACATAAAAGTTTTAATATTTATTTATTCAAAATAAATTCAATTCCTTTACAATTCAAAAATCAATAAAATGTTTATTTCCAAAACCACTTTAAAATCCTTTTAAATTTGTAAATCATCACTTCAACGTATTAAAATTCCAAAAAATAGGCCTAATGCTGCAACAGTACTAAATACATCAATCATGGAATCCAAAACATCATATATCATATGATAACAACATATATCACAATATCTGTAAGTAAATCAACACGGGTGAGGAATCCAGTTGGATCCCTCCAAACTGTCACCTACAACAAATATACATATTAGAATATGTGTACAATGTCCGCTTCAAGGCAGACGCACGTACAAAGGGTCATCCACTCATACACGGGAACGTATAGGGTCATCTGCTCCACTAGGCAGATATATATCCAAATACCAATCAATATATCATATATCATCTAAACAATCATCAATCATCATATAATAAATTATTTATCACTTATATAAAGATATCAGTGAGTCAGAAAGAGTGAGTTATACTCACATTGCTTGTAGTCGTCGTGATAGCGATTTATTCTGATTAAAATTAAACAAGTGTTTAATTTCAACCAAAATTTTCAATAGCTCAAATAAATCCCGATCCAGCTCCATAATGTTGTGCTCATCAATACGGACCCAACGCAATTCGTTTCGTATGAAACGGACCTCATATGAAAACGTTACGCAGTTTTAAACATTATACGAATTTTAATATAATTTATTTCACAATTTTATTTTATTTTAAACCTAGAATTCATCTCAGCCCTTGATTTCCTTGCATCAGATCGTGTCCGCCGAAATCATCTTCTCCCATATCGTTAAGCAAAATTAACCCATATCCACTGTATTTTAGTTGAATTATGCTTCACCATCGTCGACCTATTTGACGATCCAAGACCCTCACTTTGAAGCTCACACTCACCTCCACCCCTAGCCCATGCGCACAATTTCCTAGTGCCGCCTCCCTCTCGAATTTCGTTCATGTATAGCAGGTGAACGCAGCCGATTTTGGTCCTCCACGTAGCGCCATATTCGATCATCTCCATATGGATTTGAAGCCCTCACATAGATCTGCAATATTGTAGTTGAAAGTTTTTTGAATTGATTTGTGGTTGGAAGATAATAAAGGATAAAGAAGATGAAATTCTGGCCATAGAACATTAATGGCGGCAGCTAGGGTTTGCAACCCTAGATTTGTGACAAAAGTGAAAAAAGATGGCCTTTTATAGAAAATTTGACGACACTATTCATCTGGAAATTTTCTGAACTCGAAACGAAGCATGTGGCCTGGCGTTTATAATATTTACCCTTATTCCGAACACATTGGAATATATATTGGGAGCCAATTTGATCGTATTTGAAAGATAGGTTTTCGAATCGACTATTTAAATTTAAAATTCACTTAAATAGATTTCTATGCATTTTAGCTTTCCCCGGACAAACCGTAAATCCGATTGACACAAAATTTGAAATCTTATAATAATATAACATTACGGATCCAATGAAACTGGTTTCGTCAAAATCCGAGACTATTTGAAAAATGACCATTTTTACAAGTCGATTAAATATTAAAATATTCAATTTCTAGAATTTAACTTTTAATTCAATTTTAAAAGATCTGTAACATCATTCTAATTCAAATAGAATTTAATTCATCTTGATATATCATTTTCATTCACATTAAATCCAATTTCTAATTATTTCAGCAATTTCAAATATTAAATTAATAATTTAATTATTCAATTAAATATAGATATTCGGAATATAAGTTATTCGACTTATAAAATTTACTTTTAAATATTTAAAATTAATTAAATATACGAATTTCGAATGATAGAAATTCTGGGTCGTTATACTAGTGATTACAAAAAATATGTAATTACTATCATAAAACATACCATCTTTGGATTTTCCATTAAATACACTTAAATTAAATAATTAATTAATGAAACCTATTATATCAAGTATATAATAGAAAGAAAAACACCTTTTATTTTGAACAACATTTCATTACTGACTTAATAATTTACAATAAATTACAGAATTTCCCCTAGGACATACCCCTAACTCTATTAGAAGACACATGTTAAAGCATTAAATGCACAAATTTTGCTCGCCGTGCATATTCCCACTAGCTTTCCCCTTGGCTTCCATAGTGGCCCGCATAGTACTAAAAGATTGCAACTCATTCGAACTACTCAGTTCCCTTTAACAAAGTGGACCGTCCAACTCCAACATATACATGTGAGTCTTTCATAGCCTACAAAACCACCAGTGGACAATTGCAATAGATAGTGATCGAGCGACCCTGCAAATGATCCACTCCCCAATAAGGTCCTTTGCTCGTATTCCCTCTCGTCTGCTTGCACAATCTAAAGCCCATTTTTCTTAACTTAGCTGGCTTTGGCCATGCGCCTTTCCACAACTGCGAAAAGAAGCTACGACTACATAGCTTCTTCGAAAAGACTAGCACATGTGACACTATTTATCTGACAAAACTACCATTATACTATAACCACTCATTGCCCTTTGTTACCACCCTAAAGAATTGCCCCTACAAAACGCTCCTAGATCCCATTTTGCTCGTTCCAAACCAAGGCATGCTCAAGTATAGATTTCCAACTACCAACCACCTAACTCATACAATCCAGTTAGCATCCTAGTTAGTAGAGCCGAAAAAACCAAATTAATACTTAATAGCCATTCCTAGACTATTGCAGCATGGTCTTAGTCATCTGATTCAAATTCCGACACCTACAATAGTCAAACATGAATTTTTACAAGGGTTTAACACTTCAAACTCCGAATATATATTTTCTTTTTATTGTAAGAGAAGTCATACGCAAGTTTTAGGCTTGTAATCCAAGTTAGTATAAGGGTTGAACACTTCAAATTTTGAAGCATATATTTTCTTATTATTTTTACACATGTCTCCTGTAAAACTCCAAAGCCATGCCATAAGTTTAGGGTTTGATCCCAATAGTGTGGTTGACTATTAGGCGAATGTCTAGCTTGGACTTGACCTCAATAGTTACGTGCAATTTCCATGACAGTGGCGTGTATGGCCACATGAATTGGTACTTTAAACTCAAAAATGTGGTATATGATAGGCATCAAGTGCACTTCGGTGGGGCCACTGGCTTATAACAATGATGAATTGGAACTTTGATGCCAATAGTGTCACAATTGGCAGGACATCAATTGGGACTTTGTTACACCCCATAAGTCTAATGGTAATAATTTAAAAAAATTAATAAATAATTAGTAAATTCAAAAATGTTATTTTCACCAATGTTGGAACTTGGCTATAAAGCTTGCGCTGTTATGTTCGTTGCGATTTTCAGATTGATTTTCATATATAAAGTTTTCTAATTGACGTCCATGTAAAAAAGTTATTAACGTTTGAACATTTTGGATTGGAAATAATTATATATGTGATTAATAAAATAAATATAATTAATTAAAGTTAGTTAACATTAATAGATACTTAACCTTTAAGCAAGTTTAACTTTAACAAAATCTATATAAAATGGTATCAAATAATAGTAACACAGTCGGTCAACACTTAAGTTTAATCAATCGACCGCTAGATGTGGAGCGGTCGATCGATAGTGCCAGAGTGATTACAAACTAAACCTATGTTGCATGGCCTGGAATTGATATAATCTTATTGAATGACTGACATTGATTGGAATCCCTATAAATACAAGCCTAGTCCCTCAGCATTCTTCTCATATTTTATGCAGCAACGGCGACGCTCTACCATTTTTGTTTCTCCACAAATTCTAAAATATATATAAACTATAATCTATAAATATATAAGTGGAGAATAGCAAAGAATAATAGAGGAGAAGAATACAATCGAATTGAATCGCCAAAGCCAAGGTAAATTGTAAATCCAAACCTAAATTAAATTCAAATCTCTTCACAGATATAAATTTATAGTGAATATGTATATGCTTTCGTTGCGTATTTTTGTATAAAGAAAAGGGAATTTAACAAGAATAACAAGGTAGAGATTTGGAAGCTTACAGATGAGTGAGAAATTATATATTTTTATATCATAGTGAATTTATATCATTGTAAATATGTTCCCTGTATGCCTGAATATAATTTTTGAATTATAGGCTTAAATATATACATGTGATGAATTTGAAAACCATGCTTACATATTCTGTGAATTGTTAATTCGATTAAATATTTCATATACTTGAATTTAAAAAGTAAGGTGAAAGTAGTCCCAAAATAAATAATATAATATTGTATAATAATTCTATGTTTGTTGGTTGAATGATATATGTTAGTAAACATGAACTGGAAGTTATTATAGATTGGATTAAGGTTCAAGTAGTACTTTGATTCATTGGAATGAAGTGTTTTACAATGTAAATTCTATATATTATCCAGTTTTATAAATATGTATAAAAGTGCATCATTTGAAATAATAAGGAGTATGCCTAAAAAAGAGATGTACAAAAGTAGGGATTTTTACTGTACTTTGTACCATTTATTTCAATAAGAACAGAAAAGATAATTCCTCATAATTACAAATGTAACACAAGTTCTCTTTTGAAATTACAGTATTAATGTTTCCTTTTGGGGAGATGTAATTCCAACATATTAAAATGCAGAAATTCCTAAGTATAGACCAAAATACTATAAGTAGGGAGAATAACTACAATTCAATTATAAATCTATTATATGCAATAAGTTAGAAAATGAACAAATAAAAAATGAAATATATGTAAAGCAATGAAATGAGTAATTAAGAAAATTATAGTAATTAAAGAAAGATAGTAGTAGTGGAAACAGAACAGTAGGATATACTTAAATAGTATCGGGTGGAAGTCCAGTAGAAAATGGTATTTAACCTATTAAACTAGAAGCAGTAAATAACATTAAATTGGCATTAATAAAACAAGAAGCAAATTGGGTAATATAACTAAATACCAGGTGCAACGAATGCCCTACACCTACGGTGCAAAACGGTAGTTAAAGGAAATAAAAAGAAATAAGATGAAGAAGTAGAAGAAAAAAGAATGGCAAAGAAGAAGAAGGAAACATCAAATAACCAAATTACTTGTCGCGTATCTCACATTGCATCGGAGTAAATATAATAATCAACACAGGTATAAAACAAGAGAGACAATAATAACAATGTTAAACAATCATCTGAATAAAGATCCACAAAGTTATACAACACCATAATAGAGTTATACAACGGGAAAGTAAACTCAACTAATACACTGTCTCATAATAGTAAATCAACACAGTCAAGGCTTCACAGTGTCACACGGCAGAAATAAGATAACAAATGCACATAAGTATAGATAACCGTCACCTCCTATTGGTCCACTTGTAGAACTCCATAATCACCCACATGTTCTCGATCCACTTATTTAAGAGTGCTCGAGTTAATATGAAGAAAAGCATAAAACCTCGGGTCAGATAACAGTCTGGAGTGAGCGATGTCAAATCTCAAGATACTATAAAAGTAGATAATAAACGGAATATAGAGGGTATATAAGTTATACTTGACATGTTCCTGCAACCACTGAGTCAGGACATGAACATAAGTAATATGTTACTCCGTAATATCATAAAAAGAGTATACCATACTCGGTATCTATCAGGGTACCTAGGTATCTCTACCTACAGTCCCTACTCCATACTAAGTAAACTCCAGGTATCTAGGTATCTCCATCCATACCTACTCCACACTAAGTCAAGTCAGGTATCTAGGTATCCCTACCATAATACCTACCTAGTGTGGCATCCCTAGGGTGACAGGTGACTAGTGAACAACCATGACAAACATAGCATCCATCAAGCAACACTAACTGTCACCCAATGTGCTAGACATATTATGACCCATGTGACCAACTGTCAAGGACTAGTGGAAATCTTGGATCCCAATTGTGTTCCACTATACTTTCAGGTTCGAAACCCCACATGGTTGTCCCTATGATACCTCTGCACCACCGGACCTAGACCCTCTCGAAGCGGTCCAGGGTACACGACCATTGCTACTAGCCCTCGGGTATCACTCGCATATAGTACCACTGCTCTAAACCCAACAGAAAACACTCTAAATCATCAACAGTCCCTAGGCACAAACCCATCCATCGAGCCCTACTCACTCGATATGAATTCGAACCCTACTGGTTAGCCTACAGTTTCTAGGCACGAGCCCTAACATTCAACCCAGTCCACTATCTGTAGCCTTACTCCAATCCGAGCTGCCATCCTCGGTCCTGCTCACTGTCTGAGCTCTTAATCGATTATCATGCCATCCAAAGCTCAAGATCTAGCATGATCCATATAGTCCTGATACTATCATCACAAAAGCCTACTCCATACATCATGAGTCACCATCCGTAGTATTAGATTACTAGGTCAAAGCACCACATCCCTGCCTTACCATCAAAATCACTAGGTCAAAGCACTACATCCTTACCTCACCATCAGTATCACTCGTCATAGGGTAATAACAAACAATCTCTAAACCGATCGGATAAATAAACGATCACATCATGCACTATGATATCTAATCGATGTCCAAGCCATATATCTGCAAAATCGTCAATCGGCAACAGTGATGAACATTGAGCACTCTACTATGGTCAATACCATCCACCTTGGTCTTGTACTTAATCGAACGATTATATACAGACCAAACGAAAACGTCCAACATCGTCCACTCTGACATCTAGATCCATCGGCACATATTCCAACCCTCTTCTACAGCTCATCTCATTCATTGGATTCCTACGTGTGCGAAAATCGAATGTACAAGTTGTTATCTAAAATCAAATCAGCAATAATTGGAGTTTTGAACTAAAACAACCAAATAACAAACAAGCCAAACAGCCAAATATGCATCCATACATCCAAACAACCATATTTCCATCCACAACGTCATACTTACAACATGGCAATCCATCCATATCGATTAAAGTGGGAAATAACATCAATAATAGATCTAATCTAACAATTCCCTAATTATGACACGACGATGGAAAATAAGCGATGTTCTTTATAAGCCATTTAAAATTAATTATATATTCTTTTATAAAAATATAGGTGCTATATATATATGATAATATCACATTTAAAACCTAAAAATCATTCTCGGGCATCAATATAACAATAATAATAATCAATCATAGTAAAGTGAAAGACAATATCACTCACCTCGGGCAAATTTTTCCAAACTAATGCCAAAACATAGATCTCGCAAAAATGAGTCTACTGCAAAATACCTCGTCCAAAACAAACTTTGCAAGAAAAAGATATAGCCAAAATAAGAATCGTCATTAGCGAAATAATTAACAAATTAAATAATACTAATAATTACCTAATTAGATGCTACTCTTTCTTCCTCAATCAAAGCCTGTGCATGCATGAAAACATGGCCGTGCATATCAGTTTCTTCCCTCCTCGATTTCTCTTAAATAACTTGATGAAACTTCGATCTGCTTTCTCCAAACGACTCTACATCAAAATCTCCTCTATCTACACACATTGCAATCTCGATCGCGCCTCTCCCTTGAAATGTGTGCTCCAACCCCAGCATCGACCTGCTTGTGACATAAGATGGTCACGATCTGCCACATAACGTCTATTGGCCCCAAATCATCGTCGTCTCCTTCATTTCGTGCAAGAATCACAATGTCGCCCTCGGATCCGCCTATCGCCACCTAAATCTCCGACGATCTAAAACCCTAGATTCATCGATCTTAGAAAATGATGATAAATAAAATTCCTCCATGTTCATCACATAGCTCTCAATGATACGTTCTCAAAACAAAACGATTTTTAGTGAGGCGGATGAGGATAAATTAATTTTTGAATGGAGGAATATAAGGCCATGGATTTTTAAGCTTCAAGAATGAACAGTGAATAGTAATTGTAAAATGGAACGAAGATCAAGATTTGGGAATATATAATATTATTTTATTCCATTTATTTAATTCTCAAATAAATGGTTGTACGTTTCGAGTCTGTACGGTCACACGACACGCTCGATCGCCATGAAACTCGTCTATGCACATCACCATATTTTTTCCAAGCACTAACCGCGTCTCGATTTGAAACAATTCCCCAAAAGGCTAATTTTGCTAATTTCAAGACTGTTTTGGCCATCTAATCTTCCGATCTCGAAATATGGTGATCCTTATACTTATGTTAATTCGCAATGTCTATCCAAAAGCCAAAGGAAGTGGTCTAGAGTCCTAATTCGGCCGTATGCGAAAAATCGTATTTTTCAGCCTTTATTTAATTAACAATTAAATATCTAAATAAATGATTTGAATATCTGATCGTTAAAAATACAGGTCATTACATTCTCTCTTCCTTAAAGAATTTTGTCTCGAATCACAAAGCCAATGGAACGTTTCCTAACCCATTGGCCCTCAAAAATCTGTCAAATTCCAAAAAAAAATGGCAGAAACTCTCTTGGACGACTAAGTTTGAAAAACTCTACTACAATAATGATTTGTATACAACTCATATCTTTAACTATACTAGATCATCTATAGCAATCATCAAATAAGAATGTTGTACCAAACAATAACCATACCATATTCCTAACAACCGTACAACATAATCTATCATCTCAAATGCTTACAATCTAATCAAACATATACATAAGATCTAACATCCAAAAATGACATCCATGCCTATCCTGGCATACGGAATACTAAACAATCTAGTATAAACATCCAATATGATATTCCATAATGAAAACTGACGATACAAACAAAGTCTCATCATCTAAAGAGCTTCGGACTAACTATCATCATGCCCCTTACAATCTACTATACCCTATCCTCTTCGCTTTCATTTCACTTTAACCCTTACACTCATGTATCCTCCTTCTAACCTGATTCCTATCACATTTATTGGCACAAATGGTCTTATGAGGTCTCTAAGTCTTTAGTTCAGTCTCGATATCATCTAATCCATTTAGTGCAAAATATATAACCGCCTCTTATAGGTTCTTCCAAAACCCATTGTTGAACAATGGACCTTGGCCACTCAATATGCTCTTGGCACACGACGGAATCACACCAACCATCTAACAAACAACGCAAAAAAATAGATGTCGTACTACTGGACTTAAGGAATACAAATCTAGCATCATATGTCAACCAATCAGCTGTGACTCAACTGTTATCGCTCTATTCTTAGTCATCTAAAATCCATTGATCCAGTCCTAAAACATTTGTTCCTGCTACTCGAGAATAAGAAATCTTTACGAAACCAACAGTCTCCGTCGGGTCCGCACTGCATCACCTCATCAGACACTACTCACCCTTCTAATTTAGTCATAATCACCACTGTCTACCTTAAGATATCTGACTAGTTCCAATCAGCTAAATCTAAGTAGATATGACGATCAAATCAGCCATTATACTTGGCCAAAGCTCATCGAGTCAAGGAGTCTAGCCAGTGATAAGCTCAGGAAATATCCACTCTAGGAATATCGCTCCTAAACTGGTATGTCTCTCACTTGAAATACCAACAACTACATTTCTCTTTAAATGTCTAGGAAATGTCAAAACCATAGGAGGCTAAAAACTCTAACTATCACTACTAGCGATGGTAAAAATTGTTCTCGGAGAAGAGATGCTATAATGACAAGGGATCACTAACGACTCAAATTCCTCTCCTAGTAGACAGTGCTTCCAAATCCCTAAAGCAAACTCTATCACCTCTAACTCCGAATCAAGAGTTAGATACTACCTCTCGGAATCACTACTGCATGCATTTAAGTACCATAGGCAAGAATGTACTATCGTCTCCTAATTCTTGCTCGGAATGAGTACTATCAATGCACTCGTCGACCTCTCGGCCAGACTCACCAACGCATGTCTACACCTCATGTCTCAAATGAAAGCCTGATCCTCTCCTAAACAATAGGTCAACAATACTGCTACCTTGGGTCCATTCAGATTCCGGACTGACGTAACTGAGGATCTACAACGATCTCCTACTCTGAAACAACATGACCCAAGCCTCTCACTCCTCTCCTTAGGTTTGATACCATCAAGATCTCCTCATTAATCATGTCTGGTGCTTCTCTTCTATCCATAGGTAGACAAAAGTGTCATTAACGAACACAAGCATAGCCTACTCAAGTGAACACTTTAATCACAGTCCATTAGATCCACAACATATGCTGACACATTAGTTAGCTTGAACGTCATAGCCAACCTAAAATCAAGGTAGTATGTGAAACATTATAACCGGCAACTCACCAAACTACTCCCGATTGGTGAAATCTCACCTCAAAGTCAAACTAAGATAACATCCTCATGCTATAGAGCTGATCAAACAAGTCATCAACAAACGAGAGTACAACTTGTTTGTGATCTCAACTAGCCCACAACAACCAACAAAACCTCCAAAGAGCCATCCATCCTATCGATGAACAAAACAGGTGCATCCTCTCCAAAATTACACCCATAGATAAACCATCACCTAAATAGGTCATCCTCCCGCACCTCTAATCTCCTAAGCTCTTTGGACGTTCTACGCTTTAGAGGCTTAACTTCTAGTACAATCTATCCGACCAGATCGATACGAAACTCTATCCCTATATGGTGGTACTCTGATCATCGCCTCGAGCATGTTCGAACACTCTCCAACTCAAGGCAAAAATGACATCCTATCATGTGAAATATCGAGCGAATATATAAGGCTTCCAAGCTAGCAACCAATCACTACTGTCCGCTCCTCCACAACCTTCATCATCGTCAACGGCCTCTCATAGTCCACCGTAATTATGTATCCCCTTCAGTCAGTCCATTATTAAACTATAATGCTAACTTAACTAAACCCCAAATAATAAATAACAATCAATGTCTAACAAACAAACAACCATGACTCAAAAGGGAAAGGTCTCGACAAACCATGTATAGGCTAGCTGAGCCCCTAACTAGGTCTGTCACGATCAAAGATCGGTAATTATCTTGAGTCTCTATTCCAACATCTAACCATTAGATCTAGATGTAAAGGAATACGAAACCTCAATGTCAAATAAAACATGTACGAAATCATCATATGCAGAAAGCATATCTCAAACAAAGATGCCCTTTCCCTTCTATTTCATCAATGGAGTAATCGAGGAAACTCAAAAGGCAATCAATGTATATGCTTCCCGAACTATCCCTACATGATTAGTACAAAATAACTCTTCAATACTAGTTACTTCTTGATCATCCCCTCGAATCCTTGTCAATGCGACGATTTAATCGAACCCTAAGTTGATCTCTCTACCCAATGCTTAACTTCAATCCTTCTGTATGGAGTATCAACGGAAATACATGGTACCTCGATATCATAATGAATCCAACCATACACTCCAACATAGACATATCACCGTATTTCAAATCGGTGACTCTCTAACCATCCCCAACTTCAGAAATGTCAAGACAAGTCGTCTTCGAAGCGAACTATGAACTAGTCCCAAGGAAATCGATCCTCGGGAATTAGAGCTATAGAAACAGTCCACCGATTCATCGTCCATCCAAGGAGTCATGCAAAGGCTAGTTTCTACCTCATGCATCATCTAACTCCAAGTCATCGAAGATCTGTCTACATGCAACCAACCAACCTTACCTCCTAATAGCCGACTCCGTTCCAAGGAACGGTCTGCCTTCTAGACTTTCATGGTCTACGTATAGCTCGACAAAGTTGACTCTAGCCAATTGCACTTGAGCATCATAACCATCCAGAACAAACTGGGCATCTAAGATATGATCCACACCAACTCTATGAACATATCCTATCAATCAGGGAAAGTGGCATTAATTATGCCTAATCCTATACTCTAAAGGTAGAGTCAATAGCAATTTTTTTCATGCTAGATCGTTCCTATTCTATAAATAAGGATGATCAACCTCCCACAAAGAAAACTACATCAATAGTTCTCATGTGTGCACTCAACTCATATACCATATATACTACGATATAGTTTTGAAAACCAAAACATATAACTAATACGAACTCTCTCATATATAAACACTCACTAGATCCACTCTAAGGTAATACGCCTACTCTATCTCTATTGGATTGCGATACCGACTAAGGTAAATTGGGTAACCTTAGCTCTGACATCAAATGTAACGAGAGACCTACACCTACGGTGCAAAACGGTTGTTTAAAGAAAGAAAAAGAAATAAGATGAAGAAGTGGAAGAGAAAAGAATGGAAAAGAAGAAAAAGGAAGCATTAAATAACCAAATTAACTGTCGCTACCTTACATCGCACCAGAGTAAATATAATAATCAACACAGGTATAAAACAAGAGAGACAGTAACAACAATGCGAAACAACCATTTGAATAAAGATCCACAAAGTTATACAACACCATAATACTGTTTACACAATGGGAAAGTAAATTCAACTAGTATACTATCTCATAATAGTAAATCAAAATTATTAAGGCTTCGAAGTGGCACATAGCGGAAATATAATAACAAATGCACATATAAGTATAGGTAATCGTCACCTCTTATCGCTCCACCTATAGAACTCCGTAATCATCCATTGCTTTCGATCTACTCATTTAATAGTACTCGAGATAATAGGAAGCAAAGCATAAAACCTTGGTTCAGACAACGGTCTAATGTGAGCGATATGAAATCTCAAAACACTATAAAAGTTGATAATAAATAGAAAATAGGATATATATATATATATATAAATCATACCTGACATGTCCCAGCAACCACAGAGCCAGCACATAAACATAAGTAATATGCTACTCCATAATATCATAAAAAGGGTATACCATACTCAGTATCTGTCAGGGTACCTAAGTAACTCCATCTACAGTCCCTGCTTCATCCTAAGCAAACTTCAGGTATCTTGGTATCTCCATCCATGCCTACTCCACACTAAGTCAAGTCAGGGTATCTAAGTATCCTTATCACAATACCTACCTAGTGTGACATCCCTAGGGTGAAAGGTGACACTACAAAAAAAATACTCTATTACAACGCCCTTTTACAACGCGTATTGGTTGTCCGTTGTAATAGAAAGCTATTACAACGGTCCATTCATGCCCATTGTAAAATATTCCATATAAAATGCCCTTTTTACAACGGGCATTGGTTGCCCGTTGTAATAGAAGGCTATTACAACAGTCCATTCAGGCCCGTTGTAGTAGATGCCAACTTTACAACGGTCACAAAATGCCCGTTGTAAAAGGTGCCAATTTTACAATGCGTATTATGCCCGTTGTAATATATAAAACTAAGAGCGTGCAATTTATAATATAAAGGAGCCAGCCTTGGGTTTTGTTCATTCCTCTTCAATAAACTAAAAGTTTTGCTCTTCGTTCATTCCTCTTCAATAAATTAGGCTTTTGTGGCGTCGCTTCAATTTGTCGATGATGCTTCGAATATTTTCCTCTATCAGTGATTGCATGTGGCTGCCTCAATTGGGTCGAGTTTGATTGTCAAAAAAATATGCCATTTTTTCCTTTTTTCGATTGATTAGATAATTATGTTCGTGTTTTGATTTGTGGTTGGAGATAATCGTGAGTTTGTTCTTGGTCGATGGCTGCTTTGGATTAGAGGACGAAGGCAGGTGGCAAGGCAGTTAGATTGACAGTGGAAGCAGATGGAAACGATGGATTTGTGCGATTCTCGAGTTCGGGTTTGCTTGTTCGATGCTCGCAGTTGTGAAACGGGGATGGGGTGGATTTGGGGAGATTGTCGCACTGGTTACAGAGGTCACGATTTAGGGATGCGATTGTTGGTTAACGGTTATTAGGATCTTGAATTGGATTTGCAAATGAGGTCATGGTGACTGGAAAAGAGGGGATGGAGGTTGTTGAAGGCCGAAGTTTGCTGATGGTCGGTGAAGGATGGGCAGGGTGATTTTTTTGAGGAGTTGTGAAGTTGTATGGGTGATGTAAGTGGATGTGAAGATTGAACCGTTGACAGAGGTGGATAAGGCATTATTGGTTCAAAGTGCAACAGTGAGGAAGATGGTGATGCAGGCTGATGGTTTTGGAGGTGGTGGATGGTTGTTTTGTGATTGTGTAGTGGTGAAGTCAAGGCAATAGGGTAGGGTGTGGTTGCTGCAGCAGTATGTAAGTACAGGCTGAAGTGTGAAGAGCAGGTGGTGATTGTAGGTGGGAAGTGAATAGATGGATGTTGGATGTTGGGATGGTATGTCTGGTCGGAGAAGTGATGTCAGTTGAGTGTTGATGGAGTAGAAGTTTAGTTGTATGATAAAGTAAGGTAAAATGCATTTCAGTTGTATGATGATTGTTTGTGAGGCTATAAAGTGGATTTGCAGGCAGGGGTTGAAGGCAATTGACTGTGATGATGGGAAGTGCAACGTTGTGATTTCGGCAGAGAGATGGAGGTGATGAATTGGTGATGCATAGTTGAGATGTTATTGATTGATGGTGATGACAATGGAGGTGTTGTATGTAGATTGTGATTGTGAAGTGGTTGATTATGATGCAGTGAGGGCTAGTGGAGATGCAGAGGCAAGTAATGGATAACAGTGCAGTGGTGCATGCTGATGTCTTATGTGACGGGGGAGGTTGGTTGGTATTGAAAGCAGTGGTGATGGTTTAGGCAAAGCAGTATGGTAGTGGAGTTGACTGTGTGAAGTCTGCAACCTGGTGTACTTTAGGAAGCTAGTAAAAACAACTTACACCGACATGAATGCACAACAAAACTTGAAGGCAACCATGGTTATATTATCATTACTGGCACTTTGCCTAAACGAAAGTCCCTCAAACATCTCTCATTGCCAACAAAAGGTTAGTTTGCTCTTTATAGCTTTCTACTGCTACACTCAAAGCCATATTTAGCTGATCTATATTTCATACTTTTTGTAGGATAGAAGAGAATTTCTTTGTTACAGTGCGCATCCAGTTTCAGATAGATTTAGTGGTGTATATGCACATGATTAAATGATTATACCGTCAATTATTTACGTTGTACTAAATCTGATAAGAATGATATGCTAATTACATATGAATATTTCAATTTTTATTACCGTTCATTTCCGTTGCTTGGTATTTATTACAAGCTGCATACAATATCTAACTTATTTTAGGAAATTGAATTTTTGTGATTTATATTTCACTCTGTTTTTGTTAGCATTTGTAATGAAGTCAAATAATGAACCAGTAATCAAACACATTGTCCCGATTTGTAAACTTTTATGCAATGTAGATCAAAGGCTTGGGATAAATGGTGCTGATGAAATTAAGGTCTTCACATACCGATATATGAATGAAAATTGATTTAAAATTTATTTTAAAAAAGTCATTGTTTTCTTGGCTGGTCATGTGCAGGAGCATCCCTGGTTTAAGGTGTTGAATGGGATAAATTTCATCAGCACCATCCCAATAGGATGATAAATCTCTTTTTGATTTATGTCATGACTGCAAACAAGGTACTGCAAAATTTCATTACTTGATTTTAAAGCAAGTTTCTTTATTTTCATTTGGGCATATTATTACATATGAAGTATGAAAATCTATAGGGCGTTTAAATTGGTAAATTAATATTAATTCAAGAAATATACAGAATGATGTATTTTTCTTTCAAATTATATGCAGTCAGCACTAACTTTTGTTTAGTTCAATCTTTAGCTGATATACTTTTAATTTAGTACATTATAGTGCAAGAAAGCTGATCAATTTTTGTATGGAATTCGTAGATAGAACATATTTGATAAGCAACTGGCTCTCCAAATTCAAAATCAAAGCAAACCATCATCTACAAGACATCAGGAGTTATGGTATTTGATTTTCAAACTTATCTCATAAACTTATTACTGCATTCTTTACGTAAATTATTTAATGCTACTCTTTTATGTGTTAACAGTTAATTTGAGACCAAAAATCTCTCAAGCAGTGAGAAGAAATTTTCACAAGGGAGCAAGAGTTATCAAAACAGGTGGAAAAGGAAGAGTATTTGAAAGATTATTCTCGGTTGACGGAAATGAGAAGCTTGTGATTTCTTCAAAATGTTATTTATTCACTACGCAGGTCCAATAGCTGGAACGCTATTCATTTCTAATGCAAAGATCGCATTTTTAAGTGATAAATCGCTTAAATTCCAATCAACATACAATGAAGAGATAATGAGTTTTCGCTATAAGTTATATATATGACACATAAATTATTATTACTTACATGGCTTGATAATTTTCTTCATGTATATGGCACTGTAACTCACAAGTAATATATCATTTGAACAAATACCCTACTCTAATAGAATAATTGTACTTAGAACATGATATTTGTAGCTGACTATTATGTGTTAATGCTTTATGTATTTGGCATGTAAACTTATCTAAATTTCACTATAACAAAATCAAGTCCTATCTGCATATTATATAACTTGTTGAGCAAACTTTGAGTCTTATATAACTACATTTGCATATTACATTAGCTAGCATACCTCGTTTGATGAATTTGATAGCATGCTTCATTTGCATATTATAGGTATTAAAATGTGAGCTATTATTATTGGTATTGCCATATTTAAATACTACTTTGAATATGTTGGTTATTAGTTATAAAAGTAGTTATGTAACTTGCATATTATAAGCTTGGCCTTACTTTACAAGTAAATATTGTTTCCTTAATAATTCACACTTGTTCATTCGTTTGTTCTACTAGCTCAGGCTATAACTATATGTGTATGCATTGTTGCCCACAATAATAATTTGTTGGCTTTGCTGGTATTAAATAATTTCGTTGAGGTTAAAAGTAACGTATTCAAATGCATTAGCAAATAAAATATTCAGAACTTGGTGTACTATGGTGTATAATGCTTCGTTTCATGTGCTTATTCCTGTTATAGCATGCATAAACATAGACATTATACCTAGACCAATATGGGACAAGAGTCATAAAACTTTCAGGATACATGTTTTGCTACCAGATTTTGATAAAGTTGTTTGATTATCAATAATAAACATAAAAAATATATCCATATTAATCCATAACTATCAGCATATTAGTTGTTTGGTATCTTCAACTTAAATCTTTTTTATGTACTTATCTCAGATTTGAATTTCCTCTCCCTGCATCTCACTATTATTTTTCCTATATTACTTATATTTGTCTAGACATAGTGGAGAGGTTTTGTATCACAATTTGTACTATTTTTTCTTGCTCAAAATAACTTGGAAGCGATTTGCGATTTGAGTTGCTGATTCGGTATGGCGGTTGGGGATTCGATGAAGGTGTGCTTCGGGTTAGCGATTTGGTTCGCGACTTTGGTGTTTGATGGAGGCGGATGCAGTGTGTGCAAATTTGATTTACAATGTTCGAATTTTTTTGATTGGTTGGATTTTGGTAAGGCGAAGTTTGGTGATGGTTCAGGCAAGATGAAGCATTGATTGTCAGTGGGGATGCTTAGTGGATGAGCAATGTAACAAATAGTAGGTGGTTTGGGATGACAGCGGGGATACGTGGTTTGCAGTTTTGAAAGAGTGTTAACGGATGTCAGTTGAGGGAGGAGGTATTTGATGGTGCAGCAGTGAATGGTGATTTGCTTGTTGTGGCGATGAATTGCCGATGAGGAGTGGCTGTTGTTCGGTTACTTGTATGGGGTGTGTGGAGTTGAGGAGGGTCAGGGCAATGGGAATGGTTGCGAGAGCAATATTGTTGTATGTGGTAGAAGGTGGTATGGTGTATGAAGGTTGCTGTTGATTTTGATGGGTGTGTGTTGCTGCTTGTATGGGAATTTGAGGGTGTGTATGTGATGATGACAGAGAGTTATGACGGGGAAGGGGGTGGTTCAGGCAAGTGTGAAGGGAGGGTGAATGGTTGATCAGAAGCAAGATTGAAATGGTTTAGGGTTATGGTGAGGAGGCAGGGAGGGGTGTGGTAGCAGAGTCTGGTGCAGGTGGAAGAAGTTGAAGGGTAGGGGTTATGCACACAGTTGTTGTATGTGTTCATTTGATGAAGGAAGGCAAATGGTGGAGTTGTTTAAAGTGGTGGATTGTTTGATGCATGTGGAACCGTGTTACATGTTGGAAGGGTGGGAATGTTGCACAATTTTGGTGAATGTTGTTTGGATGTAGATGGTTGGTGGAATTGAATGTTGGTGACTGAGTATAGGTAGCAGCAGGGTTACAAGTAGCAGCAGGGTTATAGGTAGCAGTTAGGTTGAGACATGGTCGGTGAATCAATGCATGCCACTATTAAAAAATATACCAGAGATCCATATAAAGTGTTGTGGGAGTTTGAGGTTGAAACGTTAGAGTCCATTGTATAGATTGAGAATGGGATAGTTAGTGATCTGGTTAACGAATTGGTGACAAATCTTTGTTATTGAATGTGTATTGAAATTTGTATTAACAACTAGCTACAAGATGATTTTGACTGTTATTTTTAATGAGCTAAAAGGATGTGATTGTATAATTTGCTTTGTTTTTTTAGCAATTGTGTGTATAATCTGTATACAATTGCACCAATGCTCTGTTTTTTTTTGCAATGGGCAATGTGCGTTGTTATATGAGCTTCTTACAACGGTCACGGCACGTTGTTATATAAGATTTTTACAACGGTCAATACATGTTGTGAAAAGGTATACTGCAATGCTTTTTACAACGTGCTTTGCCATTGTAAAATGTGGTGGATCTATTACAACGAGGCATGTTACAATGGGCACATGCCCGTTGCAAAAACCATATTACAACTGGCATTGCCCATTGTAAAAAGACTGTTTTGTTGTAGTGTGACTAGTGAATAAACATAGAAAACATAGCATCCATCAAACAATACTAACCGTCACCCAATGTGCCAGATATATGATGAACCGTATGACCAACTGTCAAGGACTAGTAGAAATCTCGGTACTAGATTGTGTTCCACTGTACTTTCAGGTCCGAAACCACACACGGTTGTCCCTATGACACCTCTGTACCACTTGACCTAGACCCTCTCGTTGCAGTTCATGTACACGATCATCGCTACCAACCCTCGAGTATCACCTGCATATAGTACCCTTGATCTAAACATAATAAAAAACACTCTAAGTCATCAATGACCCCTAGGCATATGCACATCCTTTGAGCCCTACTCACTCGATAAGAATCCGAACCCTACTGGCTCGCTACAGTTTCTAGACACAAGCGCTAACACTCAACCAGTCCACTATCCACAACCTCGTTGTAATTCGAGCAGCCAACCCCAATCATACTCATTCTTGAAACCATGATCGAAGAACCCTACCACCATGCCATCCAAAGCTCGAGATCCAACATGATCTATATAGTCCCGATACAATCGTCTCGGAGCCTGCTCTATACATTATTGAGTCACTATCCACAGTATCAAACAACCAGGTCGAAGCACCAATCCCTTCCTCACTATCAAATCACTAGGTCGAAGCACTACATCCCTGCCTCACCATCAATATCACTCGTCATAGGGTAATAACATCCAATCACTAAACCGATTGGATGAACAAACCATCACATCGCACACCATGATATCTCATCAATGTCTAAGCCACATATCGGCCAAATCGCTAATCGACAATAGTGATGGATATTGACCACTATACTATGGTCAATACCATCCACCTTGGTCTTGTGATTAACTAAACGGTTAAGTACAAACCAAACGAAAACATCCGACATCGTCCACTCTGAAATCCAGATCCATCGGCACGTATCCCAAACCTTATTCTATAGCTCATCCCGTTCATTAGAGTTCCGCGTGTGTGAAAATTTAACGTACAAGATGCTATCTAAATTCAAGTCACCGATAATTGGTGTTTTCAACCAAAATAGCCAAATAACAAACAAGCCAAACAGTCGAACATACATCCATACATTTATACATCCAAACAACGATATATCCATCTAAAACGTCCTACATACAACATAACAGTCGATCAGTGAATCTAATAAAACTATGGCACGATGATTGAAAATAAGTGATATACGTTATAAATCATATAAAAATAACTATACATTCTTTTCTAAAAATATAGCTGTAACCACACCTTTTGTCCAAGGCGGGGATATCAAAAAATTGGCTAAAAAGGATGGATATCAAGATTGAAGATCGATTTGAAACAAGGCTATGATCGATACTGTCAAAATTGGACCAAGCTCCAATCAAGGTGAGATCGATAGGGAATGAAAAACAAGGCTTGTAGAGGCTACATTTCAAATTCCAGGTCAATCGGAGTTCGTATGCTTAAGTTATGGATGGATCAATATTCATGGAAAATCAGTTCGTATCGACACTTTCATATTGACCTGAGTAGGCTTGGCTGTTTACTTTGGATTGATGGGTTTTGTATCGATGCAATGCGCATCAATTGGATGGATACGGCAAGGCATGTTGGCATGCTTCGTATCGATCAAAACTTAGATAAATACAAGGAAGAAGGAGTTAGATGGATATGGACAACACACTTAGCACCTTGCTTCGGATCGATCACAGTACATATCGATCCCGATCGATACAAAGTAAGGACTTTAACATCGATACGAAGGCGGAGTCAGTCAACGATATGAAGAGGGCAACAAACCGATGAACACGAAAGGTAGCTACATTGGATGGATCCAAAGGCACACTTCACATAGATCAACATGGAACTATGCATGAGACTCGAATCAATTCGAAGGCTATGGATATGGGGACCGATGGATACGAGTTGTGGGACATGGAATATAGTGGATACGAAGCTTTGGATGGATACGAAGGTTTCAGGCTACATTGGCAAACTTAATCTTGGATCGATCATAACTCTCAACCTTAGATCCAAATGCTATGAAATTTTCATAAGGGCTTCTATATCAACTCAAGAGTTCACCAGATCGATCGTAGCTCAATTGGAGGGATCTCTATCGATACGAAGGAAGCATGGATTGATCGGGGATCGATCCCAAACAACCCCAGATCGATCTGGTGGACCCACCTACACATGAGAAATGGTATTCCAAGTTTTGGGGCAGATATTTCTAGATATACTCCTATATATAACATCTCCATGGCAACTAAAAAGGGGATCTTCTTCTTCTTTTCTAGGCTTAACTCTGTCATTTTGGTTATAGATATTCATAGGATTGTAACTGTAATCACAGTATAAAAGAAATAAAAGGATCAGTTCAAAGTGGACGTAGGCAGAGATAGCTGAACCACTATAAATCTTGTGTCTTCTCTTGCTTGCTTTCTTTCATTTTAATTTTATTATTTCTTCATTTTTGCTTTCTACATCATCTGGATCTGAGATCTATGCCTGGATATTAAGGATTTGTGTGTATACACTGGTGCTTTCATTACATTCGGGATTCGTGACCATTTTTGGCGTAAACATTTTGGTGCTTTCACTGAGAAGACCAGCACGCTCTACAACCGAGTTGGAATTCAAATTTGAAAAGCAAAAGGATTGGATCTGAAGCTATGGTTAGGCAATTGGTTAGAAGGACTTTACCAGAAAGGAGCCATCAAGAGGGAAGTCAAGAGGCTTCTTCTGGAGCTAGAGCAGATCGGGCATCCATCTACATCACCAGGGATGAGATGCAGACTATGATGGATTCCATGCAGAAGCGGTTGAAGAAGAGTCAGGATGAGATGATACAGATCCTTCTTCGACAGTTTAGGCAATCAGGAGCAGCAGAAGCTCCAGGATGTTAGATCCATGGAGCTGGATCAGAGGGATTCAACAGGTAACTAGATAGAGCAGTTCAGCAGGGGGCAGCCCCCAATCACCACACAACTGTAAATCTAGATGGATCTAGGATGCCAGCTGCTGCTGCACAACCGGGCGCCAATAGGAATACAAGAGTGCATGATGAGGACTGCGTACCGGAATTCCCTCGAAGACTCTGGAGGCAGTTAGGAAATAAAGACGAGGGGCAACCCTTAGCAAACAACTTTGGATTGGTTGAAATTATCAGGCAAACTATGCACGGAGGTCTAAAAAATGGAAACTAGGAAGGAATAAAAAGGAGCCCATTTATCTGTAACATCAGGATGGATAGGAATCCACCAGAGTTCAAGCTGCCTACACTGGAGGTATAGAACGGTAAGACAGATCCTACCGATCATTTGATGAGGTATACAAGACACATGGAAGTGTTGGGGGCATCTGAGGAGGTTATGGCCCAATGTTTCCCTCTATACTTGATGGATATAGCTGCTTTGTGGTTCAGAAAGTTAGAATATGGATCTATTAGGACATGGATACAATTGGTGGACAGGTTTTTGAAGCAGTTTTGGGCCCATATCAAGAGGTCAAAAAATGCAATGACGCTGACATTAGTAAAATAGAGGATAGGATAGTCGCTCATAACTTTCTTAACCAAGTTTAATGCAATAGTTTCTTCGGTGGATCAACTGTATCAGTCAATGGTCTTAATGGCGGCAGTGTTAGGAGTCAGGGACAATGCATATTTCAAGATATCGTTGATACGAGATCCACCAATGGATCTTGGGGAATTCCTTCACGAGGCCGAGAGATTTCTTCAATAAAAGGATGCAAGCTTGGATATGAAATCAAAGGAAGTAAACGTGGCTAAGGATGGAGGACCATCCGGTGAAAGCTTGGGTAAGGATAAGGATAAAGGGAAGAGGAAGTTGCATGATGATTCTGGCAGGGCAAGGAAGCGCCAGGAGAACCAAAATCCTCCACTTACACAAGACTGAATGAGACACTAGAATGGATATACATGGAAACTTGAGATCGCCTTCCTTATCGAAGGCCGACAAGGAGGGAACCTTCAGAATGTGAGAGGGCATCAGGAAGGCACTATCTCTTTCATTACCTGGATTGTCATGATACAAACAGCTGCAAGAATCTAAAGGATATAATCGAGGAACATGTAAGGAATGGTCAGTTGTGGCAATACGTCAGAACTCGGAATGCGGCGGTGGAACAGGAGCAGCCACCGTCTAACTCAAACGATGATGGCATGAGACCAAGGAATGATGGTCGGTTAGTCATCAACTAGTCGGGATGGTATGGAATAAGTAGAAAATTCTGGGAAGATGGCTAAGTCACTTACACATGTATAGGGACGAAGATAGCCCCCATGCATGCTTTGAGATGATGATAAACCATGATGCTCTAGTTTGTGAAATTTGCTTTTTCTTTCGGGTTTGGATAGTTGCCCTTCTTTGGTTTGAACTCTGGGTTTTTCTGATTTTCCGATTTGGATCATGGTGTGGATGCTTATCCTTTGGTTTGGATCTTGGTTTGGATTTTCGATATGGATTTTTGGTTTTCTGATTAGATTTGGATTTCAGACTAGACTTTAATTGGATTTTTATATGATTTTTGGTAAAAGGTCATCGGGTATGGCTATGCTCGTTAAGGGTCCAGTGTGACCAAGGTCGGCCTAGGACTAAGGCTATGGTTTAAAAAAAAGGGATATGTTATTTGATGTTTCAGGTCATCGAGTACGAACTATACTCCGTGAGGTTCCATAAAGACCAGGATTCGACCTAGGACTTAGGCCCTATATTATCTATTATTCATCATTTAGGTCGTCGAGTATGGACTATGCTCGGCAAGGGTCCGAGATGATGAGGTTTAACCTAGGATTTAGGCTGGGATTTATTACACGGGATTTGGCACACAAGTCTTCGAGTATGGACTATGCTCGGCAAGAACCCGAAGAGGTTACAGATTTGGATTTCGACTTTAAATGGCTAGAGATTGGCAAAAGGCTTGGAGCGGTCCTGGATTTGGATATCGACTGGGAGAGGTCATGGATTTGGTTATCGGTTATTGGATACGGATGGATTAGAGCTCGGTTGATGAGTTCGGGTGGACATGGAATTGATTAAGGATTTGGTTACTGGATTCAGAACCAAATATCAACTCGGAACAGTCATTGATTTGGATATAGACATTGCATTTGGATAGAATGGCTTCGTATGGATTGGATTATGGTTCGGATGATATGGCTATGGATGGAATACGGACTTTGGATGCAATATTTGAAGTTGTTCAAAACACCCCTTCTTACCACAAGGCATGTTTTAGGGGTAAAATGTTACCCTGCCTTTTGACCAAGGCTGGGATATCAAAAAATTGGTTAAAAAAGGATGAACATCAGGATTGGAGACCGATTGAAAACAAGGCTATGATCGATACCATCAAAATTGGACCAAACTCAAATCAAGATGGAATCGACGGGGAATGATAAACAAAGCTTGGAGAGGCTATACTTCAAATTTCAGGTCAATCGGAGTTTGTATGCTCAAGTTATGGATGGATCAATATTCATGGAAAATTAGTTTGTATTGACACTTTCGTATTGATCGGAGTAGGCTCTGTTGTTGGCACACTTCGTATCGATAAAAGCTTGGATCGATACATAGGTAGCAGGACTTGGATGGAAATGGACAACACACTTAGCACCTTGCATCGGATCGATCAGAGTACGTATCGATCCTGATCGATGCGAAGCAAGCACTTTGGCATCGATACGAAGACGAGATGTAGGCATCTATAAGAAGAGGGCAATAAACCGATGGATATGAAGGGTAGCTACATTCGATGGATTCGAAGGCTCATTTCATATCGACCGACACAAACCGACTAAGGGAAGAAGCACTCAACATGGATATGTGCATGAGATTCACATCGGTTCGAAGGCTATGGATACGGGGATCGACGGATAAAAATTGAGGGACATGGAATATAATGGATATGAAGCTCTAAATGGATACGAAGGTTTCAGCCTACATTGGGAAACTCAATCTTGGATCGATCATAGCTCCCAAACTTAGATCCAAATGCTATGAAATTTTCACAAGGGCTTCCATATCAACTCAAGAGTTCACCAGATAGATTGCAGCTCAATTGGAGGCGATCACTATCGATACGAAGGAAGCATGGATCAATCGAGGATCGATCTCGAACGACCCCAGATCGACCTGGTGGGCCCACCTGTGCATGAGAAATGCTATTCCAAGTTTTGGGGCAGATATTTCAGACTATTCCTATAAATAGCATCTCCATGGCAACTAAAAGGGGGATCTTCTTCATCTTTTCTTAGCTAAACTCTGCCATTTTGGTTATTGATATTCAAAGGATTGTAACTGTAATCACAGTATAAAAAAATAAAAGGATCAATTCAAAGTGGACGTAGATCGGAGATAGCCAAATCACTATAAATCTTGTGTCTTCTCTTACTTTCTTTCATTTTAATTTTGTTATTTCTTCATTTTTTTTTCCCTCTACATCATCTGAATCTGAGATCTGTGACTGGATACTAAGGATTTGAGCGTAAACACTAGCGCCTTCATTACATTCGGGGCTTGTGACCATTTTTGGTGCAAACACTAGCTACTGTATATATATATATATATGATAATATCATGTTTAAAAGCCAAAAATCATTCCCCGGCGTCAATATAACGATAAAAAATCAATCATATTAAAGTGAGAAACAATATCACACGCCTTAACCAAACTTGTTCAAACTCTTGCCAAAAGGTTGACCTCGCCAAAACGAGTCCACAGCAAGAAACCACGTGCAAAATGGACTCGTATGCAAAAGATATAGCCAAAATAAGAATCATCATTAGCAAAATAATTAAATAATTAAATAATTAAATAATAACTGCCTAATTAGGCACAGATCTTTCTTCCTTAATCAAGCCTGTACACGCACGAAAACATGGTCGTGCACATCAGTTTCTTTCCTCCTCGATTTCTCTCAAATCACTCGATGAAACTTCGATCCACTTTCGCCAAATGACTCTACATCAAAATATCCTTGATCTGGACATGTTGGCATCTCGATCACGCCTCTCCCTTGGAATGTGTCTCCAGCCCAAGCATTGACAGCTCGCGACATAAGATGGTCATGATCTGCTACACAATGTCGATCGTTCCCAAATCATTGTTGTCTCCTTCTCTTCGTAGAAGAATCACAAAGCCGCCCTCAGATCCACCTATCATCACCTAAATCTCTGACGATCTTGAACCCTAGATTTGTCAATCTTGACCAACAACGATAGATTAAAATTCTGCTATGGTCATCGCGTATCTCTCAACGATACAATCTCAAAAAATCAAACGACGTGATTTTTAGTGAAGCGGATGAGGAGAAATTAATTTTGGAATGGAGGAACGTAAGTTCGTCCATGGATTTTTAAACTTCAGGAATGAACAATGAATGGCAGTTGTAAAATGGAGGGAAGATCTAAATTTAGGAATATATAATATTATTTTATTCTATTTTTTTAATTCTCAAATAAATGGTTGTATGTTTCGAGTCTGCACGATCACACGACGTTCCCGATTGCCATGAAACTCATTTGCGTACATCAACTCATTTTTTTGGATCCAATGGCATTAACCGTGTCTCTATCCGAGATTGTGCGCTGGAAGGCAAATTTCGTATATTTCGAGACTGTTTTAACCATCGGATCATCCGATTTTGAAATCTAGCGGTCCTTATGCTTACTTTAATTTGCAACGCCAATCTAAATCCAATGGAAGTGGTCTCGAGTCCTTATTACCATATGCGAAAAATCACATTATCGAGCCTTTATTTAATTAATGATTAAATATTTAAATAAATGATTTAAATATCCTATCACTAAAAATACGAGTCGTTACACCAACAGTTGAACATAGAAGGCATAATAACTAAATAAATTTATATAGCCTCAAGTATGCATTTATGATGAGTATGAATTATTTAATTTAGTCAATAACATAGATTAATTAAAAATGACTTAGGCATTAGTATGGGTCAGAATGCAACGTTAGTAGTGTTGCACAACAAAATTCCATCCTCCAAAAAGGGCTACCAACAGTTGTCTATACATTGTACTGATGTGGGACACCTCCAACTATAGGACCCGTGGGATTATTTATTTATGTATAGGTGAAGGGGATATACCAAAGTAGAGGTTCGCCGAGGTTAAAGTGTCAAAGGGCCAAGTAGGGTCTGTTTTAGTACTTAGGAAATGTGTGTTAAGGAACCAAGTGGGTATTTCCTTAATTGCATTAGGCAATTAAAATGAAACATGAGCATAGACTCGATGCTATGTCAACGGGGTTGGTACCATATATGTGTGGAGTAGGGATGTACACATAGGACAAAAGCATCATCGGTCTTAGAACAGGTAGAAAGATGAGGGTTATGCATAAATGGACTACACTTCCTGCTTGTGTAGATTACGTTTGGAACATGCACCACTTACAGTTATTTGTTAATTTGTTTGTTGTTATGAGGCAAGGCTAGATAACCCTTAGTTTAGGTTTTTCAATCGAGTAAAATAGTCGAAGGAGCTGAGTCCTTAATAATCCATGGAGTTGAGTCCATGATTAGTTCTAGGAATGGAGTCCTCAATATGAAGCGAGTAGAATATGGCTAATAGTTGTAATGCTGTTATTTGGCACTAACAGGAAGATCCTCGGTGTATGTAAAAAATTTGGTCTAGATACAAATGGTGGTTATCTAGCATAGGTGCAGAGTTATGGATACTAGCGGTGAAAGTATCCTTGTACAAAGGGAACTATGGTACTACTATACGTTTGTAGTTATTATATACCTCAAGTAGATGAGGCATATCGTATACGTATATGAAGCCAAGACGACTACGTTAAAATAATAGACATATCATGTAATGGAAAACAATTGGTACATACTAGTGTTATGTATAAAGTATATAATTTATCAATCACCAGAATGTTGTTATGACCCCTCCTCATTACAACCTAGGGGATCGACTTAGAGGGATATGTAATAGTACAAGGCAGGAACGGTGGAAGGACATGCATGCTCGACATTGATAAGAGCATTATATATCAAAGGTATTACTCTTGGTTAGTAATTATATGTTTATCATACTTTACTATTCCATTATGAGTTTATAACGATAGTGCTCTAATATACTTTTGTCATTTTTAGGATACCAACACCATTGATTTGTACCCTAGTGGACTTGGATTTTCGATTTAGTGAAAATTCGAGCCCATTAAGGTGTGGGTTGCTATGAACTTTAAGCTAAATAGTGCATATAGATTTTGTGATAACGGGCTGGGACACTTAGATCTTCAATAGTTAACCACATGTGATTCGTAGATAGTGAGCTGGAACACGTAGATCTTCGGTATCGAGTTGCATATATTTTCGACATATGAGTTGGGGATTTAGGCTCGTTCATGTCTATATGATTAAAGAAGGGTTAGATTTTAGTGAAACCTTAGCATATGATAGCACTATGATATTACATTATATATAACTGACTTGTTGGTTGCAGGTGACACGGGTTAAGGTATGACTCTCGAGCATAAGTGTTGTTTTACTAGCTGATTAGTATTGTACACTTATATGATATGTTTCACTCACCAAATGCATGTCTGACCCCCTCTATCATTATCTTCCTTTTCGTTATACTCTGATAGATCAACTGAGAGGACTAGTAACGACTTGGAGGCATGATGGTATAATTGAGACACGCATTTATTTATCTATTAGTTATCTACTATTTTGTTTCTATACATTGGACTGTTTCTAATGCTAATAAACTGATGTTGTAGTTGAAGTTTTATTTGATACTACATTGTTTTGTTTAGGATTATATTATTGGTTATTATTATATTTTATTCCTTTTGTTTTGAGTTTCATAAACTGCAGTATATTTTAGATAGCTCTATGATCTGTTTTATATATTTTACCCAAAAACAATCCGCCTTCAATGACATCTGTGATGCCAGTGCCACTATTAAACATGGATTGGGACGTCGTAGATTAGGGTTGTTACACTTTACTTATTATGCTTATAGTTTCCTTATTTTACATTTTTAAATCAAATATTAGTGAATAACCTTTGTTAATATCAACTTTCAACCATAATTTTGAATTTAGCAAAATTATTAGTCAGTAGTGATGTTGTGATAACTTTTTTATATATATCTAACTTATACTCTCAAACACAATATTCTATTTTTGGCTTGAAATGAAAGAATTAATTTTATTTATATTTATACAATTTTTAAAAATAATATAAATATATATATGTTTTAAGTTTAGAAAATTTACAATACATATACACCTATTTAATATTCGAAAAAGGTAAATTTTGTTTTATACACACACACGCACATATAGTTTAATGTATTTATTTGATCATATATATATGCATATAATTATAATAATTGTATATGTTTATTTAGAAAATAAGACATAGCAATTAAAAGAAATGTTTTAAAGGCGAATTAAATTTCAATACATGTCTTATATCTGTTTTATTATACTATCTTTAAATTAGCAAGGTTTATTTTTAAAATTGAATTTGAATATAAAATAGAAAATAAAAAAATAAAATTCAAAAAATAATAATTTTTCGGCCTTCACATTTTGATACAAAATATCTATATTGTATTTGAACTAGGTATTAAACGAAGAAATTTCACATTAACCAATTAAATGTCTAAAGATTTAAAAAACAATTTTAAATTAAACAAATATATTATTAAATAATAATAATCTCATTTTATATAAAGGGCTGAGCCTACTAGGTAATGTTGATGATTATATTAAAGTGGAAATCAAAGACACATCATTCTCTCTAAAATTTATTTGTTTGGATCCCCACATTTTGTTAACTATTTTATACATCCCACCCTTTTGATAACTAATTTATACATCCCACTTTTTTTATTTCTTTCTCTTTTACATCTCTCATTTCCAAATTTAAAAGTGGCTTCTAAGATGTGTATTATATATGATAGAGTTAGGGGTATGCTATAAAAACGATTATGTAATTTGTTATATATAGTTAACTCTATAACCAATCTTGTTCGAAATAATATGCATTTTCTTTCTATTATATACTTGTATAATGTGTTACATTAATTAATTAATTTAAATAAAAGTATATTTAATATAAAATCCATAAATGATACATTTTTGTGATAGTAGTTACAAAATGGTGTAACCGTGAGTAATTTATCATAATGAAAACAAATATACCATTTTAAATGTTCCTAGTCAAGATTCATCGAGACTGGATATCAATGTATCTGTTTAGACTAGAGTACGTAATGCTCTTTAAATATTAGGTAGTCTATTACTTATTACTACTGGAGGCTGCTCGGGGTTATGTACTAATGGTTATTGGAAAATCGTGGAACGACTCACTTGATAGTTTTTTGTTGGTTAATATAACTAAGGTCAAATAGAAGATATCAATGTGACTGATTTACATAGTTCTCTCGACTTAAAAATACGGTGGAACTACAGTATGAAAGCTCCACTTTGATTATAGTGAAATCATGACATGGCCTTCATCGGGTGGCTATAGTTGGGTCAAGTGAAAGTACCGGAAGCGAAGCACTATTCAAGAGAGGATTCGTCTCCTCAGTTATATGAGGTTAATATCATGGTCAACTTAAGTCAACTCAAAGTCACTAGATAGAGCAGTTCAGTTAACAATAATGGTTACTATTGAACCAAGGACTTTGTCTTTGAACTATAGTGTTGAATATGGACGATATTGGAATTTTGATCATTACCAAATTCCTTAAGTCCAACGTGATATAGTTTTGATGACAAGAATTGGTGTAAATAAAATTCATAACTGGTAACACATAATAAAGTGAAATTAGGTTTTGTAGAAATTAAGTAATAAATTTGGCCAAAATGTCACACCACCTGCTAAGTGACGTGTGAACATTAACATTTGAATAGTTCGATGTTAATCGCTGACTAAATTTACACCTGACAATCATACAACCGAAATGTTGAATTCTCTTTAGACCAAACGATTTAATTAATATATAATGCTTATAAATATTAATTAATTAAATTTTTATAATTAATTAAATTAATTAATGTCTATGAAATATTAATTACAAAATTTTGAAAAGATCTGGAATATTATAAATGTTTGATTTTATTAACGTATATATATATATTAAAAATTATTTTGTCATTGTACTACATACATACATATATATATATATATATTAATCCATAATGTTAATTTTTTTTATATTATATATATACACATATTATTTAATATCTATTACAATAATATATATATGCGTAAATTATTAATATTTTACATTTGTATATATATAAGTTATATATATACGTGTGTGCATTGATAATATTTATATAAATAACAAATTTACACACATACATATATTTGGACCACATACAATACATATCAGATGAGTTAACACATTCGTTACGATGTAAATCCCAACAGCTATATACGGGCATGTTATACCTTGCACAAGTTATAATGTTACACATGTACACACATACATATATGTATATGATACATGTGTGTAAATTTATATATGTATAGAACATATGTTTAAATAAAATTGTATATATAATTTACAAATTTCAATATAATAGGTTTTCTTTAAATTAAATTTTAAAATATTCTAAATAAAATAAACTTCGTAGGTCCAATATAGATCCAATAAGGAATTTTTTTTTGAAATTTACCCATAACTTACGCTGTGGGCTGGTCTAATTCTAACAACAAACACTTATGAGTTATGGAAAATGATAACATTAGTACATGTTAAAGTTAGTGAAATTACCCAAATACCCCCTGAATTGCACTATTTTCTCAAAATAGGGATGCATTTTATAAAAGAAATTTGCGAGGGATCTAAAACTTAGTTTTTAAAATTATAATGATGCTTGTCAAACTTTCCCTATGTTAAACCAAAACTCAAGCTAATAATTATATATATATATATATATATATATATATATCTGTGTGTGTATGCACGTATGTACTTTAAATAAGATTCAAATATCAATATTAATAATAAAATATTATATATATTTATTTATAGGTTGAATATAATAAATATTGTATGTATGCATGTGTGTCTATGTACAGAGTTGGGACCATGTTGCCGCCACACTTCCATAATACTGTTAGAATTTATAATAATATGTATTTGTAATCCTTATTATTATTTACTAGTATGTGAAATTGTACAATGCACGGGAGAAAATTACAATTTATTTAATAATACTTGTATATGATTCTTAAAAAGGCTGATCAATCACCAATGTAAAGTTTGATGTTATTATGATTTATAATGTATACTTTTGTTCGTACGCAATGGTTTTATAGTAGTCTCATGCATGTATACTAGTATACATTGTCAATAATTTAATTATATTTTAACATAACATCTCACAAAATTTTCTACGATTCTTTGATTTCTTTACAAATGTGAACAATTTCCCTGTACATTACTTTTAAAATTGATTCATGATACATAGTAGAATACTCCATACATTTACGCATTTTCAAAAATTATTCACACTTTTAAATCAATATTATTTCATCTTATAGGAAAAAAAGAATATTGTTTCTGAGCACAATAGTATTAAGTATTGCTTTATGGGTCTCATTCTTAATGATTACAATACATACTACATTCATACGTTATGCTATATCAACATTTGCCCAAGAAACATATGATTGTAACTAAAAGGGTGGTGGGCAAAAGGAGGTTATTGTAATGTATCTATCTACAATTCAACATCAAAATAGTTTATAACAATAGGAAATTCATTTTCAATATAGATGAATAAAGCAATCTTGGCCCATTTATTGATGGGAATAAACCAATTGTACAACTTGTAGAGTTTGAAACTTAGAAATGTGTGACTGCCGCCTTGAATTAACTGGAGTACTAGGTTTTTTTTATTATGCAAATTGTGGAGTTTTCCTTCTATAATCAAATAATTATACAAAATAATTTTGTAAAATATTTTCACATATATTTTCACTAAGATAAATTCTATATACTCACTGAAATATGGCATAAAAACCAATATGTCAAGGATAAATTACAATTATGGTTGCACTAACATCAACTATGTGCTAATTCTTAAGTGTAACGTAACAGGTGTATACATAATTCATATTAAAAGATTTAAAGTATGAACATCAATGTAGGAAATGAATTAAAGAGAAGAGTATGTGGAAATTGCTATAATTTCAACAATAACAGAAGATCAGAAATGAAATTGTGGAGAACATAATATAAATAAAATGTTGAACAAAAGAACAGAACACGGTGTCAAATAGAAGACAGTCACTTTCTTATCATCGTCCCTACTATGATATTTGGTAGAGTAACTTTTACAACTATATATCTATAAATACCCGTCTTCATTTTGAATGTTTTCGGTTTAAAGTGAATGGATGTATAGGTTGAAAATAAATAGGTAATTGCTACAATATACACTGGTAATTAAGTCAATTGCTGCAATTTACATAATAGCACATGATATTAGCATAAATTCAAATTTTTTACCAAAGTCAAACATGAAATCATGGCACGTTTTCTGTATGTTAAGTCGGTGTGTTGCAAGGGATAAGGTAAAATAGATTTTTTACCTTTAAATTAAAGGTGAAAATTAAACCTCATTAATAGCATTTAGGCTAAGCAAGAATTTGTCATAAAGACGCATTAAAGTTGATGAAAGCTATTTAGTAGATAAAAATTTTGTTTACCCCTTAAATTTTTTGTTTTGGCTCAAAATAAAGTTAAACTTTTATCAAATATTTCAAGAGTGCGATGTTCATCTTAATTCTTTGCTCTCAATAACTTGGTAAGCAAAAGAATGTAGGATTTATGTTTAAATTTAGAAAGAACATACAATTGAAACTATGCTTTCATCATTTTAATCAAAAGTATCCACAAAATAGGATGAAAACTCTACCAAACATTGTTGAAGTTAATGGTCTAGCACCTTTAATGAATACTTTATATAATATGTAGCATGCGTTAAGAGTTAATGTTCATCATTATCACAATCTGCATAATGCATATGAGATTAGATGGCACTTTTACTAAAGAAATTATTCTTTATACTAACCTCTTTCTTCACTAAAATATGATTGTAAATTCATCAGTTCTGTCAATCTCGGAATCTGATTTGAGACAAACAAAAAATTCACAATCAAAATTTATAAAATTTACGAATGATTATAAAGTATAATCGGTTGAGTCATTATAAAGTATAATCGCTTGAGTAATTACATTATCTCGCTGCGTTCCAAATATTTATGTTCATCCCAACAATGCTGTTAATCTAAGAAATAAAGTCGGAACCAACATCAATTTGAAAACCCAAATTACTGAAAACTAATCACAATGATTACATCAAAGCAAAATCAGGGGAGAAACCACTAACCATGAATGCATAAGTTGATAACTGGATTTGAGAAGGGAGCCATGGAAAATAGAGAAGGCACTTTTGGTGGTAAACATTTTATGGATTAATGGCACACATTGTGTAGATGATACAAGCTTGATTGTGAACCACTTAAGGAGAATTCTAAAATAGAACATGGGGAGTTGATGCGATTAACTTCATATTTGCTAAAATAATTTAACGGCGTTAATATGTATTGTTAACTATGTTGATGTTTGCATCAACAGTAGTTTGATATCTATTTAAATATTCGATCACCACCATTCTTTATCTTTCCATCTTTTTTCCTTTATACCAGACCAATTTTATTATATAGATTGAACATTTATTATTCACGACAATATTATAAACTAGATACCAATAAGGTTAGTGTATTTGTTTGATGGTTCAGACTGCTGGAACAGATATCACAAATTTGAATCCCAAAACTAATAAACATATAATAAGTACCCGGGTATGTGTTTAGTAGGCACATACTTCCTTTATGTTTACAAATGAAGCTTGGTTCCCTATGTAATACAAAAAATTATTATAAATTAGATATAATTTATTCAGTTATATAATTATTCAAATAAAATTATAATAGCTAAAACATAATTTTTCTTAATTTATTATTGAAGTCAAAATTCACATCCAATTATATTTATAACATTAAATATACTAAATGTAAATAAATATTATTTATGATAACACATTACCATTGCCTCTTTTATCCCACTAACCGATCTATCCTGTCCAACAAATAATATGGAGAGTAATCACTTAACCTTTATATAAATACATTACATTAATTTTCTAATGTGTAATCATTCTCAACATGTCCTCGGTTGGTTCGTATGCGAGCTAATGACTCGGTTTCTTTTTCCATTGCCTCCTTAGTTAGCTCATTGAAGATTCATGGAGAAGCAAAGGTTGCTAGCAACCCATGGACTTAGCATTTTTTTTAGCATCCTTCTTCCTTCCTTCTCTTCTTCCCCACATCACAGCGGCCCACTATTTTGCATGGATCACTAGCGATCCATAAGGTATGGGTCGTTAGCGATCCAAGTACTTAGGATATTTTCTAAAGTTTGGAGTTAGGGATGTTTCCATGGTCTTGCGTCGTCGTTGTTTACGTAATCTCGTTGCACGTTATTCCGTTTTGATGACAATTTACTGGCTGTTTGCGCTCAACTCCTGATTGGGCTGAAAGAATGTTGGTCTCTTAGTTTTGTTGATCCTAGTCGTGGCCTTAGTAATATAGCTTGGCTTTTATTAACTCCTTGCCTTAGCCTTTCTGGTTAAGTTCTAAACCATTCTGATAACAGGAGATAGTTCTGTCTCCTGTTGGGTCCTACTGGGTTAGAAACCTGGATAACATTTGCTCCTCAGAGTATGCCTTCATTGAAAACAAGGCATGCTATAGAAGTAACTTCTTTTGAGTCTTCATTTTGCGAATACTAGTTTATCCTGTCGAGGTTACCATGCAAATTTGGCTTTGACTATCGAATTTTTATGTGAATCATCAGAGTCCACCTCAAGATGTTGTTCTCGATTAACAGACTTTTGACAGTCGTTCGTTTTTTAATTTCAATCTGAATTAAAATTTCTAGTATTGATGATGCAATCTTCGCTCCGTATTTTACGCAAGGATTTAGGTCGGTAAGTGAGTGCATGATGTAGGTTTAGAGTTGTCCTATATAGTTTTAATTCGACCGGTGCTGAAGCTATGCTCTGTCTCGAAAGATTGTGTGTCGTTATGGGGCGAAGTCTTGCTCTTAGCCTTTAACTTTTTCTATTCGAGAATTCGGCTAAGTCCCATCGATGTTTTTGAATTCCAATGCAACGATTTATTCCAAAATCAGATATAATGGATGATTCAATCGTATCGCTCTTCCTATTTTTGTATTCCAATGATCCTAAAAAGAAAAGCTTCCCACGTCGCTTCGGACGACGATGTCCCGGTTTTCCTTCACGGTGCTTTGGTTTGTGAAAGACCTTCATTTCGCGAAGGGTTTTTTGGATTAAATTACCGTTGATCTACCATTTCACCTTCACGATGCTTTGGTTCGTCAAAGACCTACGCATTCGCAAAGGGTTTTTTGGATCAAACGACCGTTGATCTACCGGTTTTCCTTCAGGATGCTTTAGTTTGTGAAAGACCTTTACGTTCGCAAAGGGTTTTCTGGATCAGATGACTGCTGATCTACCAATTCACCTTCACGATGCTTTATTTCGCGAAAGACCTCCACGTTCTCGAAGGTTTTTTTGACAGCTGATCTACTGGTTCACCTTCACGATGCTTTAGTTCGAGAAATAACTTCACGTTCGTGAAGGGTTTTTGGATCAAATGACAGCTGATCTATCGGTTTGCCTTCACGATGCTTTAGCTCATGAAATACCTTCACGTTCGCGTAAGGTTTTTCTAGATCAGATGACTGCAGATCTACCGGTTAGCCTTCTCGACACTTTAGTTCGTGAAAGACCTTCACGTTCATGAAGGGTTTTTTGAATCAGATGACGGCTGATCTACCAGTTAGCCTTCACGATGCTTTAGTTCATGAAAGACCTTTGCATTTGCGAAGCGTTTTTTATGGTCGGATGATCGACAACCAGACGGCCTTGGAATGATAATTTATCGATTCCAAGAGGAGTTTTAGGTCGTATGTTCGATGGCCTGGCAGTCTTAAAGCAATGATTCACCGAGGTCAAGAGGAATTTTTTAGATTTAGCTCGAGGGAACATAGTTTTATCGGTTCCTATAAGCTAAGGTGGCGGATCTATTTGTTCGGCAATCATTTGGACAAGACTTCTCAATGCCACCAGCAACGCCGGTTCTCAAATGGGGGATGGATTGACATGACTCGTCGAGGGCATAAAGGCATTTCTTTCGTCGTGTTGTCTGCAATGCCCCTAGTGTACCGTTATGGCTCATTTGGAAAAGGAGAGTGGACAAGGATGAATGAGACGGCATCGCTTTAGGTTGTTGTCCAATTCCTTAGTTGCTAGCTAACTAGAGTGTTATTTGATAATCATCTTTTCATCTGACTTCGTCAATTAGCTGGAGTGCATTTCTACTGGGTCTTAGTTTCCTTGCTTAGGTAGAAGGTCCCTGAGGTCCTGTAGCACCTTCACCATTTGGTATGTTCTTTGGCACACTACCAGGTTTTACTTTTTCTAATTGCATTACTTCTAGTCTTTAGAATCAGTATGCCTTCCTATAGAATTCTTCCACGATAATAGGTTGTTTCAACCTTTAATTATTCTTGAAGGTCTTGCAATAGACTGCATTTGTTGCCCTCGCTTCATCTGTATGCTAGTCATACCTATAAAAAAGAAATTTTGAGAAGTTGTATAGTTGTTGTGATATCCTGGAATTTCAAGAAATTTAAAATGTGATAATCTTTTAATTAAATTGTTTAAAATTGATAAAATTGTTATTTTCAAATATAAATAACCAATTAATTACTAATGTGATGTTCTTAATCATGATTGTAGATTGATTTTAAATAAGAATAATTATTTAGTTTGTGTTATTGTATAAATAAATTTTAAATTGACTTATTATTTTAAAATTTAATAAGTATGTTTAAATATATGTGTGTATATTCGTGTATTTAAATTGATTTTAAATAGGATAATTATTTACAATTAATAATGTGTTTGTTTAAAATTGATATTATATTTATTTGAATTGATTTTAAATTTTGAATTTAAAGGAATATATACATCTTAAAATAAAATTAACAATACAGTTTGGATTTAAATTATATGAATGAGTTTTTATTTAAAAATAAGATTTGTTTTATACTATTCTCTTTAAAGAAATTATTTATAGAAATTTGGAGAGTATTTATTTAATAGGAATAAATACAAAAGCTTTTTGAATTAGCATTTAAAAATGGATTAAATAATTTTATATGATTTTATTTAAAAGATAATTGGTTTTTATTTTATTTTCTTTTAAAAGTTTAATTTATTTAAAATTAGAAAAGCATTTCTTAATTTATAAATGTATTTTTTTATTAGGAATTTAATAAGAAAAGCTTTTTAAATCATTTAAAAAATAATGTAAATATGAATTATTACAAGTGTTAAAGTTATAAACCTCTTAAGTACATGTGTTAGCATATTAATATAAGTTAAAGATAAGTGTCACCTTTATTTCAATTTTCTTTTAATTTTAATAAAATCTAAAATTAACTTATATAAACCACTATCTTCCTCTTCATTTTTCTTTTTCAAATCTGAGTTCAAAATCAGAAAATCAGAAAATACTCCAAGCAAATCCTGTAAAACTTTCTTAAACCTTAACACCTCTTCTCAAACCAAATTTGCAAACCCTGCAACACATCTCCTCTAAAACAAATGCAAATCAAAACCTGTAATCTCCTCTAAATCAAAGCAAACCTGTAAACTAATTTTCAAAGCAAGTCTGTAATCTTCTCAAACCAGTAATACAAGATCAAAACACTCCTCAAGGTTAAAGCTTGTAACAAATTTTTCAAACCTGAAAAGCATTCCTCCAACCTATAAATTAATAAGGCTGAAACATTTTTTTTAGAAACCCTTCTATAATCATCTCGAACAACAAGCCTGCAACATCCTGTTTTCAAAAGTTCAAGCAAGCCCGTAATTTTCAAACCTGTCAAGCAATTTTTTTTTTCAAATCAGAAGCTTCAAACCATAAAGCTGTAAGCAAGAAAACCAGAAGCATAGTTTATCAAGCTTTTCAGTTTTGAAGTTTCAAGTGTTCAAAAGTTTTTCAAAGTTTCCAGTTTTCAGGGATCATTAACAACAGTATGCAAATTTTCAATACAATTCAAGCTCTCTGCACTTTTAAGGTGAGTAAACTTTTAAATAAAAAAAGTTTAAGTAGGAAATAACGGTTGCTTACGTAATTCTGCGATGATGCTTGCATGTTTATATATAGATGTATTATCTGTGTATACGAATATGTATGACTGTGCATGTTTACGTTGATAGTTCTTCTTTGTTTTTAAGACTACAGAGTGTAGAAATAAAAGAAAAATTCGAATCCTCTTAACAGATCAATGTTAGATTTTAAGGTTCAAACGTGATATGTTTGTTTAAACATAAATTTGAGTTTAAAATTTTATTTAAGTAAAATAAATGTGAAAATTTCCTGGAATTAAAATAATACATTAGGAATTCTTTATCATGATAAAATCAATCAATTAAATTTGCTATTTCAAGTTTACATCTTGAATCATCATTGAAAGATAGGATATTTAAATCAAAATCATAATTTTAAGTGAAGTATTGAATGTGAATTTTGGGGTTGTTTGGAATTTGATTTCTCGTCGAATTCTGATGATCTTGGTGACTGAAGAGGTCGGGTTCCTGTTGGAGCTAGTTAAGTGATTGAGTTGTTGGGGAAAAATGGCAGGAGGGGTTTCTGATGGCCGTGGCGTCGGCGGTAAGGTGATATAGGTTGTAAACCTAGTTTTGGTCTAGCTTGGAAAGTGAAGTACTGCTACTTCTCTGATGCATCGAGTTCGATGTAACTCTGGGGGTAGGCTCGTGGATGAACGGAGATGAGGTGGCCGGAATGCTCGTCGCCTAATGGTCAGAGGAGCGACTTCGAGGTGGATTTTGGCCATGGCAGCGGTTCCAGTTTTTAACCGGGTAGCTCAATTTTGATCGAGATCTTGTGACAGTAGTTGGATGATCGAGAATGGTTGTTGCATGTGCACGGTGTTGATTCTCGTGTCTGTTGTTTTGGAGGATTGGGTTGTACTGGGAGTTGGTTCGAGTGAAGCACCGTGTTTTTGTGTTAGAGACTCGAGTGAAACTCAAGTGAATTTGGGGTCTAGCATGTAGATTCATACTTAAACCTGATAAATGTTTTTAATGGTTACAGGGTTTTAAAATTTAAATTTAAATTAGAATTTTGAAATTTAAGAAAAGAAAATGGAGCTTAAGGTGGTTCGAGTGGTACTCAGGTTCAAAATTTAAGCAGTTTGATTTAAAAGAAATTTTCAAAGGATTTAAAAGTTTTTATGAAACAAGTTTCAGAATTTAAATAAAGAAGTTTAAATTTTTGAAATAAATCTTGTTTTTAAATTCTATGCTTTATAAATATAAATGTTTTCTTTAACAATTTGTTGAGAGGTTTTGAATTTGTTTAACTCAAATTTTATTAAGTAAAGTTTTAAGTTAATTTAAAAGTTGAGTTAGAAATGAAATTGTAAAGGTATTTATAAAAGCAAGTTTAAATTCAAATTTGAAACTGGTTCTAAAAAACTATTACCTGATAATATTTGAAGTATTTAAAGGAAGTTTTGTTAACTTTATTTTATCAAGTTAATGATTATTTTTAAAACTTAATTATTGATTTAATTAAGTAAGGTTAATTATTAAGATAATTGTTTTAATGATAATTAAGTCATTAATTAAGATAATGTTTTATCTTAAGATAATTAAAGTTTATTATCTTGAAATTAATTAAGTTAATTAAGGAAAATTAAGTTTAATTAATTAATTTAAGTAATAATGATTAAGAATTAATCAAGGAATTAATTAAGAGTAATTAATTGGTTTAATTTATTTATTTAAAATTAATAATTAAGAGTTACAAGTTAATTAATTAGAGGTTAATTAATTTATAATTAAGAATTATTAATTAGTAATTAGAGATTATTAATTAATGATTAGATATTAATTAATTAAGGTTGATTAATTAGTAATTAGGGATTAATTAACTTGTAATTTAAAAGTACTTAATTTGTAATTAAGTTTTATTAATTAATAATTAAGCTTTATTATTAATAATTAAGGAATAATTAATCTATAATTAAAGTTAATTAAGAATTAATTAACTATTATTTAGGGTTAATTAATTGTAATTAAGAATTGATTAACTGATTAACTAAGGATTAATTAATTTGTTATTAAGTTTTATTAATTGATAATTAAGGTTTATTAATTAATAATTATGGACTAATTAATCTGTAATAAAAGATTAATTTATTTATTTAAAGGGGTAATTAAGGGATGAATTACCCAATTGTAATTAATCGAATAAGTGTGATTAATTTGGGTTAATCAAAAGGGTTGATTAATTAAAGATAATCATTCGGTGATTGACTAAGTATAATTGCTTAATGAGATGGATAAGTATAATTACTTAGGGTAAGTAATTATTGTATAATTACTGGGATGTAATTAATTAAAAGAAAATTAGTTAATGGAAAGTAATTAAAGGATAATTACATAGTAGAAGTAATTAAGATTTAATTACTTGGTGTAATTAATCAAGGGATTAATATAATTTATTAAGGAGTTAATTAATTAAGGTAAGTAATTACAGGATGGTAATTACTGTTTATGATTAATTAAAGTTGATTAATAAAAGTAATTAACTAAGGATCATTAATTATTGTAATTAATGAAAGTAATTAAAGACTGATTAATTAAGGTTGATTAATCAATAAGTGATTAAAGAGTAATTAATTAATTGTAATTAATTAAGGATTAAAGTAATAGATTATTATTAATTAATGAAGTAATTAAGGGTTAATTAATATATTAATTAAGGATAATTAATTTTGTGTAATTCATTTAAAGGCTAATTACTTGAAAGTAATTAAAGTATAATTTATCAGGGATGATTAATTAATATGGATAATTAGAGAACGATTAATTAATTGATTTGTAATTAATTAATGGTAAGTAAGCAAGATTTACGTGATGAAAGTAATTAATTTAATTTAATTTAAATTAATTAAAGATGAAGTGATTAATTTAATTCATTTTAAATTAATTATAGTGTGATTAATTAAATCCTTGCTTATATATGGATAGATGATATTGAATGCCTTGGATGGTTTGAGATCTCAGATATGCGATAAGCAATGCTGAGTGATATGGATGCTTTGGTTAAAGTGTGTTGATAATGTGGATTATCTGTTTATGATGATAATGTGAATTATATGTTTGTAATGATAATGTGAATTATCTATTGTGATATGTGAATTATCTATCTGTGTGTATATAGATAATAGAATTGAATTGTTTTAACTTTAAAACAACTTGGACCTAAAAGATGGCGTTTTGAATTTCGATGAGACCGGGATCGGGTTTTCAGATTTGGATATCCGAAATTCACGTCGATCCAAATTAACGATAGGTCGTGAATCTCAAGTGAAGATGAAGATTCAGAGTGCAAGGGTTATCGTCGTTAACTCCGAGGGTGATTCCAAAATGAGTGTAATGAGATAATGCCTTCGGTTTCGTTCGAACCTGGACGAACTTTTATGGATTGAATGCTTTCAGAACATCGTCAAGTGGACGGTGAGCATTCTAAGAGATGTGTTCTCTAAAGGTAATCGTAGCCTCAAGCCTCATCAACTGGGAATGGCTAAAACAGGGAAGGTGCAGCAAGGCTAAGTGGGTCATGCCCAAGTTGGATGAGATGAACCCCTGTCTAGAGTCCCTTTTATTTCGGCTGTGTGGGCGGTTGAATAGCTACAACTGTCGGGGTTGTCTTGTTCGGGACTGTCCAGTAAGGGATGGTTCCGGCCTTGTATTACAGGGGATTTAGGGTGGATCCTCGGTACGGTGATTTAGGCCACGTACTGTAACGAACGGTACCCCAGTAGCCCTGCCATTGATGGAAACTCATTCTTCCTACGTGCCCTTACGGTTTTGATTGTATTACCCACTTTTGTGGCTAGTAGCTGGAATTTAATCATGTAACAATTTTAGCAGTTTCTTATTTATTTGAAAACCCTAGACCCTATTATAATATCACCGGATTTCCTATCAAATGTTTTGGTTAGCGTAAGGTAAAAACTTACCCATGTTTATGTGTGGGAAGTCTTACGTGATACCTTTTCTTTCAAAAGGTTTTTCAAAAATTAAGCAACTTTAACCGTTTACTCATACCAGACCCATGTCTGACCCGGAGTTTATTCTGTTTTTCTTAAACTCTTGGATACTCAAATTTTTATGAGTAGCCAAGGAATTCAGTTTAGGTTTGATGAATTATGGAGGAGCAATAGAGCAGGAGGCTTCAGTGTGTAGATATATAGTATTCCGCTGTGTGTTCTCTGAGTCGTTTGTCTGTATTGTATATTGAGTTGTATAACTAGACAGAGTTTATAACTGTCTAGTATGTGTTGTATAGGCTGTGTAACTCTGATGTATATGATACTATGTAATATATTATGTGATTAATATAATTTATTCGTTCCGCTGTTGAGATTCTGATGTTGTTCTTTCTTTCTTCTCAATCTTTTCTCTTTTCTGTCCCTTTCTTTCTTAAAAATGATGCGTCTTATTGTGGAGAACAAGACGGGTCGTCTCACTTGGTACCAGAGCATAGGTTAAGCGAATACCTAGGCTCTGGAGTGGTGTCTTTCTTGAGAGAGCGTACTTGTAATTTTTATGTATGAATATATATATCTATTCTACCTATTTGTTGGATTACTTGTTCGGGTTTTCCAATGTAAGTTCTTAAGGTAGATAGGGTAGTGGTTTGTGTAACACGACTACCAATGGTTGGAGTTTGAATGTTTGAGGTTGGAAGAGTATTTATCAAGATTGTAGATCTAATACCCTCTCGAGTGAGCTTTGCTATGGTGTAAGGATTTCATTGATCTCTGAAGGAAACCTTTTAAAGGTTCGGAGTTCATCTTTGAAGTTGGTTGAGTAAAATTTGGATATGTCGGTTAGGCAGAAGCGAGTGATGGTATCTTGGCAACCTCAGGAAGTAGTAGCTGCGTGATGAGACATAGTGACTATGGATGTCTTCGAAGATATTTCTTTTGGAACAAGTTTAAGGAAGTGTAACTGCATCAGTGTTGAGGTTGGGTTCAGCAGGATGTTTGTGCTTGGTTTGAGGTCCGAGTTTCTCAAGGAGCTTTGGAGTAGGATGTCTTGGGCATCTGTGTCAGCAGTGCAGTTGGGTAGTGTTTAGTGTGCCAGTAGGAAGATCTTTTGGCTTAGTAGTTTCCTAGAAGTGGAGTTCAGAAGCAGCAGAGTGGACCCGTTTCTTCGATGGATTGGTCGAGGATAAACTGTTCTGATTTGTGAAGAGAGAATGATATCTATGGATACTGGATTAGATAGGATCGCAAGAGTGACTTGCGATAGTTTGAGTGTTCTCTTGAGTTAGAGAAGTTGTCAGAGATTTTCCAGATATCTCCTAGAGGGAGGATTGGGTGAAACGGCTCAGTATTTCTTGGAACTTCTAAGTTTTCTCTTTATGGATCAGTTGAACCTTATTTCTGGAGTGTGATATCTAGCTTGTGCCTGTGTTCATCAACGGCAATCTCATCTGCTCCAGATCAGAGTTGCGCAGCGGAAGCAAGGTGGCAGCTATTCTAGAGTGGAAGCAACTAGAAGTTGCAGTGTTTTGGGTTACAGAATTTCTACAGGAAATTTTTCAGGATCCGAGGCAAGTTGGCGAGTGATCCTGTTCTGTCTTTTTCGGATATGAGAAGTGGTTGCAATCTTATGCTGATTGTAAAGTGGAGTTTGTGGTTTTGATCTTGGGTAGATCTTGAGAGGATCTCGGTGTTAGATTGTTTTTGATCCAGTTTGTTTCTAGAAGCATCAGCGAAGGTTGAGCTGATCAGGAAGGATGTAGGCAGCCTAGGATCGTCATAAGAGTTTTGAGGTTAAGAGACGAAGGAATTTGGAATTCGAAGTTGGAGACTTTGTGTCTATTGAGGTTTACTCCGGTAAAGGGAGCAAATAAGATTGGCTAAGATTGTGAGGTTAGCTCCGTAGTATATTGGATTCTTCTGAGTTTTGTAGGAATAAGTGTTTGGCTCATAAGGGTTGAATTGCCAGTTTGGAAGATTGGGATTCAAATATTTCACGTATCTCTGAGGAAGTACGTGTTTGATCCATCATTGGTTTTGGAGCCAACTATTTGGGACGATTTGGATGTTGGGTCGGACTTGTGTGGTCTGATAGCTTGTCTAGATTGTAGATCTAGATGTGTAGGAGCTCAGTAGCTTAGTAGTATAGCTAGTTTAGATTCAGTAGAGCAGGTATTCCAGTGTCTGTACCTGGGAAACTCGGGATAATTTTGGGAAGCTTATCCCGATCTGTGTCCGAATAGCTAGTATTTTTTGTTTGGATTGAATTGATTATTTAGATAAAATGTTTTGTTTGGTTGTTTGTGTATGATTGATATGTATGCTTGAATTGGTTGAAATAAAATAAAACTTTTTGGATTATCTTTCGTTTTAAATTTCGAGGACGAAATTCTTTTAAGGAGGGAGGAATGTGATATCCCGGAATTTCAAGGAATTTAAAAAGTGATAATCTTTTAATTAAATTGTTTAAAACTGATAAAAAATTTATTTTCAAATATAAATAACCAATTAATTAATAATGTGATGTTTTGAATCATGATTATAGTTGATTTTAAATAAGAATAATTATTTTTTTTATGTTATTGTACAAATAAATTTTAAATTGACTTATTATTTTAAAATTTAATAAGTATATTTAAATATATATATATGTGTGTGTGTGTATTTAAACTGATTTTAAATAGGATAATTATTTACAATTAATAATGTGTTTGTTTAAAATTGATATTATATTTATTTGAATTGATTTTAAATTTTGAATTTAAAGGAATATATATATCTTAAAATAAAAATAATAATATAGTTTGGATTTAAAATATATGAATGAGTTTTTATTTAAAAATAAGATTTGTTTTATATTATTCTGTTTAAAGAAATTACTTATAGAAATTTGGAGAGTATTTATTTAATAGGAATAAATACAAAAGCTTTTTGAATTAGCATTTAAAAATGGATTAAATAATTTTATATGATTTTATTTAAAAGATAATTGGTTTTGATTTTATTTTCTTTTAAAAGTTTTATTTATTTAAAATTAGAAAAGCATTTCTTAATTTGTAAATGTATTTGTTTATTAGGAATTTAATAAGATTTTTTTTTAAATCATTTAAAAAATAATGTAAATATGAATTATTACAAGTGTTAAAGTTATAAACCTCTTAAGTACATGTGTTAGCATATTAATATAAGTTAAAGACAAGTGTCACCTTTATTTCAATTTTCCTTTAATTTTAATAAAATCTGAAATTAACTTATATAAACCACTATCTTCCTCTTCATTTTTCTATTTCAAATATGAGTTCAAAATCAGAAAATTAGAAAATACTACAAGCAAACCCTGTAAAACTTTCTTAAACCTAAACACCTCTTCTCAAACCAAATTTGCAAACCCTGTAACACATCTCCTCTAAAACAAATGCAAATCAAAGCCTGTAATCTCCTCTAAATCAAAGCAGACCTGAAACTAATTTTCAAAGCAAGTCTGTAATCTTCTCAAACCAGTAATCAAGATCAAAACACTCCTCAAGATTAAAGCTTGTAAAAAAAAATTCAAACCTAAAAAGCATTCCTCCAACCTATAAATAAATAAGGCTGAAACATTTTTTTACAAACCCTTCTGTAATCATCTCGAACAACAAGCCTGCAACATCCTGTTTTTAAAAGTTCAAGCAAGCCTGTAATTTTCAAACCTGTCAAGCAAATTTTTTTTCAAATCAGAAGCTTTAAACCATAAAGCTGTAAGCAATAAAACCAGAAGCATTGTTTGTCAAGCTTTTCAGTTTTGAAGTTTCAAGTGTTCAAAAGCTTTTCAAAGTTTCAAGTTTTCAGGGATCATTAATAACAACAGTATGAAAATTTTCAATACAATTCAAGCTCTCTGCACTTTTAAGGTAAGTAAACTTTTAAATAAAAAAGTTTAAGTAGGAAATAATGGTTGCTTACGTAATTCTGTAATGATGCTTGCATGTTTATATATAGATGTATTATCTGTGTAATGAATATGTATGACTGTGCATGTTTATGTTGATAGTTCTTCTCTGTTTTTAAAACTACAGAGTGTAGAAATAAAAGAAAAATTCGAATCCTCTTAACAGATCATTGTTAGGTTTTAAGCTTCAAACATGATATGTTTGTTTAAACAAAAATTTGAGTTTAAAATTTTAAGTAAAATAAATATGAAAATCTCCTGGAATTAAAAGAATACAGTAGGAATTCTTTTATCATGATAAAATCAATCAATTAAATTTGCTATTTCAAATTTACATCTTGAATCATCATTGAAAGATAGGATTTTTAAAATCAAAATCACAATTTTAAGTGAAGTATTGAATGTGAATTTTGGGGTTGTTTGGAATTTGATTTCTGATCAAATTCTGATGATCTTGGTGACTGGAGAGGTCGGGGTTCTTGTTGGAGCTAGTTAAGTGATCGGGTTGTTGGGAAAAAATGGCAGGAGGGGTTTCTGATGGCCGTGGCATCGGCGGTAAGGTGATCTAGGTTGTAAACCTAGTTTTGGTCTAGCTTGGAAAGTGAAGTACTGCTACTTCTCTAATGCATCAAGTTCGATGGAACTCTGAGGGTAGATTCGTGGATGAACAGAGATGAGGTGGCCGGAGATGCTCGTCGCCTAATGGTCAGAGGAGCGACTTCGAGGTGGATTTTGGCCATGGCAGTGGTTCCAGTTTTTAACCGGGTAGCTCAATTTTGATCGAAGGCTTATGATGGTAGTTGGATGATCGGGAATGGTTGCTGCATCGATTGTCGAGATGCCGGAGAGATCATCGAAAGCGGGAGGTGGTTCCGGTGACGATGCATGTGCATGGTGTTGATTCTCGTGTCTGTTGTTTTAGGGGATTAGGTTTACTGGGAGTTGGCTCGAGTGAAGCATCGTGTTTTTGTGTTGGAGACTCGAATGAAAACTCGAGTGAATTTGGGGTCTAGCCTGTAGTTTCATACTTAAACCCGATAACTGTTTTTAATGGTCACAGGGTTTTTAAATTTAAATTTAAATTAGAATTTTGAAATTTAAGAAAAGAAAATGGAGCTTAAGGTGGTTCGAGTGGTACTCAGGTTCAAAATTTAAGCAGTTTGATCTAAAAGAAATTTTCAAAGGATTTAAAAGTTTTTATGAAACAAGTTTCAAAATTTAAATAAAGAAGTTTAAATTTTTGAAATAAATCTTGTTTTTAAATTCTATACTTTATAAATATAAATGTTTACTTTAACAATTTGTTGAGAGGTTTTGAATTTGTCTAACTCAAATTTTATTAAGTAAAGTTTTAAGTTAATTTAAAAGTTGAGTTAGAAATGAAATTGTAAGGGTATTTGTAAAATCAAGTTTAAATTCAAATTTGAAACTGGTTCTAAAAAACTATTACCTGATAATATTTGAAGTATTTAAAGGAAGTTTTGTTAACTTTATTTTATCAAGTTAACAATTATTTTTTAAACTTAATTATTGACTTAATTAAGTAAGGTTAATTATTAAGATAAATGTTTTAATGATAATTAAGTCATTAATTAAGATAATGTTTTATCTTAAGATAATTAAAGTTTATTATCTTGAAATTAATTAAGTTAATTAAGGAAAATTAATTAATTAAGTAATAATGATTAAGAATTAATTAAGGAATTAATTAAGAGTAATTAATTGGTTTAATTTATGTATTTAAAATTAATAATTAAGGGTTATAAGTTAATTAATTAGAGGTTAATTAATTTTTAATTAATAATTATTAATTAGTAATTAGATATTATTAATTAATGATTAGATATTAATTAATCAAGTAATTAAGGTTGATTAATTAGTAATTAGGGATTAATTAACTTGTAATTTAAAAGTACTTAATTTGTAATTAAGTTTTATTAATTAATAATTAAGCTTTATTAATTAATAATTAAGGAATAATTAATCTATAACTAAAATTAATTAAGAATTAATTAACTATTATTTAGGGTTAATTAATTGTAATTAAGAATTGATTAACTGATTAACTAAGGATTAATTAATTTGTTATTAAGTTTTATTAATTGATAATTAAGGTTTAATAATTAATAGTTATGGATTAATTAATCTGTAATAAAAGATTAATTAATTTATTTAAGGGGTAATTAAGGGATGAATTACCCAATTGTAGTTAATCAAATAAGTATGATTACTTTGGGTCAATCAAAAGGGTTGATTAATCAAAAATAATCATTTGGTAATTGATTAAGTATAATTACTTAATGAGATGGATAAGTATAATTACTTAGGGTAAGTAATTATTGTATAATTACTGGGATGTAATTAATTAAAAGAAAATTATTTAATGGAAACTAATTAAAGGATAATTACATAGTAGAAGTAATTAAGGGTTAATTACTTAGTGTAATTAATCAAGGGATTAATATAATTTATTAAGGAGTTAATTAATTAAGGTAAGTAATTACAGGATGGTAATTACTGTTTATGATTAATTAAAGTTGATTAATGAAAATAATTAATTAAAGATCATTAATTATTGTAATTAATGAAAGTAATTAAAGATTGATTAATTAAGGTCAATTAATCAATAAGTGATTAAAGAGTAGCTAATTAATTGTAATTAATCAAGGATTAAAGTAATAAATTATTATTAATTAGTGAAGTAATTAAGGGTTAATTACTATAAGTGATTAAGGATAATTAATTTTGTGTAATTAATTTAAAGGCTAATTACTTGAAAGTAATTAAAATATAATTAATTAGGGATGATTAATTAATATGGATAATTAGAGAACGATTAATTAATTGATTTGTAATTAATTAATGGTTAAGTAAGCAAGATTTATGTGAAGTAATTAATTTAATTCATTTTAAATTAATTAGAGATGAAGTAATTAATTTAATTCATTTTAAATTAATTATAGTGTGATTAATTAAATCCTTGCTTATGTATGGATGGATGATATTGAATACCTTGGATGGTTTGAGATCTCAGATATGAGATAATAATGCTGAGTGATATGGCTTTGGTTAAAGTGTGTCGATAATGTGGATTATATGTTTATGATGATAATGTGAATTATCTGTTTGTGATGATAATGTGAATTATCTATTGTGATATGTGAATTATCTATCTGTGTGTATGTAGATAATAGAATTGAATTGTTTTAACTTTAAAACAACTTGGACCTAAAAGATGGCGTTTTGGATTTCAATGAGACCGGGATCGGGTTTCCAGATTTGGATATCCGAAAATCACATCGATCCAAATTAACGATAGGTCGTGAATCTCAAGTGAAGATGAAGATTCAGAGTGCAAGAGTTATCGTCGTTAACTCGGAGGGTGATTTCAAAATGAGTGTAATGAGGTAATGCCTTCGGTTTCGTTCGAACCCGGAACGAACTTGTATGGATTGAATGCTCTCCGAACATCGTCACGTGGACGATGAGCATTCTAAGAGATGTGTTCTCTAAAGATAATCGTAGCCTCAAGCCTCATCAACCGGGAATGGCTAAAACAGGGGAGGTGCAGCAATGGTAAGTGGGTCATGCCCAAGTAGGATGAGATGAACCCCTGTCTAAAGTCCCTTTTATTTCGGCTATGTGGGCGATTGAATAGCTACAACCACCGGGGTTGTCTTGTTCGGGACTGTCCAGTAAGGGATGGTTCCGGCCTTGTATTGCGGGGGATTTAGGGTGGATCCTCGGTACGGTGATCTAGGCCACGTACTGTGACGGGCGGTACCCTAGTAGCCTTGCCATTGATGAAAACCCATTCTTCCTATGTGCCATTACGGTTTTGATTGTATTACCCACTTTTGTGGCTAGTAGCTGGAATTTAATCATGTAACAATTTCAGCTATTTCTTATTTATTTGAAAACCCTAGACCCCTATTATAATATCACTGGATTTCATATCAAATGTTTTGGTTAGCGTAAGGTAAAAACTTACCTATGTTTATGTGTGGGAAGTCTTACGTGATACCTTTTCTTTCAAAAGGTTTTTCAAAACTAAGCAACTTTAACCGTTTACTCACACAAGACCCATGTCTGACCCGGAGTTTATTCTGTTTTTCTTAAACACTTGGGTACTCAAATTTTTACGAGTAACCAAGGGATTCAGGTTAGGTTTGATGAATTATGGAGAAGCAATGGAGAAGGAAGCTTCAGCATGTAGATATATAGTATTCTGATGTGTGTTCTCTGAGTCGTTTGTCTGTATTGTATATTGAGTTGTATAACTAGACAAGTGTTTATAACTGTCTAGTATGTGTTGTATAGGCTGTATAACTCTGATGTATATGATACTATGTAATATATTATGTGATTAATATAATTTATTCGTTCTACTGTTGAGATTCTGATTTTGTTCTTTCTTTTTTCTCTATCATTTCTCTTTTCTATCCCTTTTTTCTTAAAAATGATGCGTCTTATTGTGGAGAATAAGGCGGGTCGTCTCAGTTGTACAAAAGATATAGTTGGCATGATAAACTTATCTAGATATTATGCATGTTGAATGGCTTTGGTGACTGGGTTTCGATTGGGGAAGATGGTCTAAGCGTTGTCAGACCGGTCCATTTCAAGTTATGGCTGTTTATAATGCTTGGGAATGATGTATGCATGATTTTCTATGCTTGAATCATTGGATCAGCATTGGTGAATCGATGGTATATTACTTGGAGTCCGACCCTAGAAATTCCCATTTGCTTTGAGTTGTAGACTTTGAAGTGCTGGGTTTGTGACAAACATTGCTTGGATCCATTCGCATGCTTGCTTGGAGAAAATCTTGGTTTTACCTAAGTATGATTTCGGGCTAGAATTTACTATGTTACTCTGGGTCAAATGGGTGATTGCCCGAGTTCGACTTTGAGTCAGGACTTCCAGAATCTGCTTCAGTTCAAATAGGTGATTACTCAATTTTGACTTCGAGTCAACCCTGGAGTGAGTTTTTCAACAATCATTTTGATGATTTTGATGATTTTCGATGATGAATTTTCACGATTTGACGATGTAAGATCCATGATGGGATTGGAAGTCGGTCAGTTGGGAGTGGTCATAATATACCTAAGGAGCTTGGCATTGTAATTGATCTCGGTTTGTATCATATCTTCTTGGTCCTCCGACCTCTAGGAATACCGTCTTAGTAGCAGTTCCTCGTCCATTGCTTGGCACTATGCTAAGACATGGGGTTTAGAGCTTCTTCTAACATTTTGCACGTTCGCATTTTCATCCAATCTATCTTCCTTAAATTTTTTGTCATCTTCAGAGCCGGAAAGAACCATCGTTATATCCTTCCATGGGTTTTTCACTCCTAAGTTTGGGTTTGTCGCCGGTGCTTTTGTAGTAGGTGAAGTGTTAACGTTTTCTTCCGTCATGATTCTTAGAGCTCCACCCATTGCTTCCTTTCGATTACATCCCCTTCAAACGACTCAAACGGAGGTCTCGTTGGTTGATCAACTAGTCGGGGTCCAAGGGGGCGAAGCCCCCTGGTTTGGGGGTTCAGGGGCGCAATGTGGACCCCGATGGTGTATCGCCATACATAGCGTGTTAGTTCAGGCGATCAAGAGCATGGACCTGCTCTCTCTAATATTATATTAGGACTATTTATTAATACAAAACCGATTGGTAAGGTTAAAGGTGGTTGTTGACCCAAAAATTGGACCAACACCCTAGTTTGAATTTGAAAGCACCAACAATGTTCTGATAGAGCAATATCGTAGATAACAGATATATAAAAAGAATAGTAAAAGAAAGAAGACAGAGAATTTTTATAGTGGTTCAGTTGTTAATGGAGCCTACGTCCACTTTATAGTTTTACTATAGACTGGTTGTTGTTACAGTAGATGTTTGATTACAAGGCTTTGATTATCTTTAGCTAGATTGAATCCTCAGAGTAGGAATCCACTAGAGAATCACAGTGAATTCCTTTGGCAATTGTTATGAGCGTGGTAGAGAGTAAAGAATGTTTCCAGAAGAACTTCAACATCCAGTCCAGAGAAGATCATCTTTATGTTGCAGGTAGGAACGTATTTCTAGAGATCGGAGAGCATCTAGGTTGGGCCACTTTATCAACTACTTGCAGGTAGGTAGGGAACGACCTATGGAGGTCTAGCTCACGATCTGAGCCAAAATCAAGGGTCGTTGGCGATCCATAGACTTGGTTCATATGCGAGCTAATGACTCGGTTGCTTTTTCCATTGCCCCCTAAGTTAGCTTATTGAGGATTCATGAAGAAGCATAGGTCGCTAGCGACCCATGGTCTATGGGTCGCTACCGATCCATGGACTTAGCATTTTTCCGCATCCTTCTTCCTTCCTTCTCTTCTTCCCCGCATCACAGCAGCCCTCCGTTTGCATGGATCGCTAGCGATCCATAGGGTATAGGTCGTTGGCGATTCAAGTACTTAGGATATTTTTTGGAGTTTGGAGTTAGGGATGTTTTCATGGTCTTTTGTCGTTGTTGTTTATGTAGTCTCGTTGCATGTTATTCTGTTTTGATGACAATTTACTAGCTGTTTGCGCTCAGCTGCTGATTGGCCTGAAAGAATGCTGGTCTCTTGATTTAGTCGATCTCAGTCGTGGCCTTAGTAATATAGCTCGGCTCTTGTTAACTCCTTGCCTTAGCCTTTCTGGTTAAGTTCTAAACTATTCTGATAACACGAGGTTGTTCTGTCTCCTATTGGGTCCTGCTGGGTTAACAACCCGGATAACAGTCGTCTTTCAGTATCTGTATATAATTTAGTGCATTATAGTACGACTTTTTACCACAAAACAAACTGCTTTTGTTACAATACATGCTTCACTGCCACATATGCTTCATGATGTTCAGATTAATATATAATATTGATCAAGATATGCCTACATGACGGACTTGTTGAGAACATTCTCAAATAAATAAATTGACATAATTGTCCCTTTGCAAATATCATGAGATAACTATTTACACAAATCAGTTTTGTGATAATAAGTGGTTCTTCAATATTTTACAAATCTACAACTTTGTGAAAATAGTACTTCTTCATTTTGAACACGTTAATTAATGCGAACAGGTGTTTCGATGATCAAACTTGTGACCTTTGGTTTCACAGTCCAAAAAATCAACTCAACCAACCCTATTAGCTTATGAATATAATATTTAGTTTCAAGCAAACGAGCAAACGTACATAATAATTTATATATGAATTAATTACCTACCATTATTTCAAATTCAAGTCACCCATAGTTTGGAAAAATTCTTATCCATGTTATTCTATTTGCAGTAACATTCAAGTCGTTTATACCTTGTTCAATCCTCTCATCGTATTTTAGCTTTGACATTTTCAAAATTCTAAACTATTCTATTTAATATCATAATCAGTATTTTCATTTATGTCATTCACAAAAATTAAGATGAGAATTGTTAAAGGGAGAGTCAATTTGGATACGAGGAACTAAAACGTTCTTTCTAACTAAAATTTTTGTTAAGGAGAAAATTGAATCATCGATTCTCCTTTTATAAAAACAAACAATATTAATAAACTACCGTTTTTATAAACATCTTTATTCTTTCTTTTTTTTATGTGTTTATCCTACAATAACTGTTTATCATTTCATCTTCAATCCAACCGTAATTTTCTAAACAAATTTTTTTTTTTAAAGTTACATCATGGAGGAGAATTATCCTCAGCCTTCATCTAAATTTCCACAACATATGGCGATATTAATATTGATTCCTTCCATTCTATTGAACATTCCAATAATGATTTTGGAGGACGGCTGTGATTTTTATTTGAAAGATACGGTCTTCTTTGTGTGTGTGCGTTGGGGGGTGTGGAGTGGGATGTTTTGAAAACAATAAAGGTTATGAAGAGGTACATATTATCGAAACAAAGGGAGAGAGATAAAAAATGAATAAGGATATTCATGGAAGGAGAGTTAATGTTCTTATGAACAAAAAGATATAAACTACCATGATTTCTCCACTGTATTTTTTTTTTTTTTTTTACTTTTATGAATTTCTTCTTAAAATATACTCTTTATCCAATTCAATTCTCTCTTAACAGCTTCCAGTAAGATCATCAGCTAATTATATGATAACAAGCTTTTCAATTAGCAAATATATATCTCAGTAAAATTACTATACGAGAGACTTTGAGTACCGAGTCTATTTTTAACGTAAGTGTAAGAAAAGTTACTGTACCATTTAAATATAAATTATATCCATATTTTGAATAGTATATTTTTTTATGTGTTTAAAATGTAGTATAATGTATGGAAAAAATAGATGTAGTACAAAAGATTGTGTTAAGGAAGAAATAAATTTATAATGATATACAAATTTTTTCGCTACAAAGTAATATATTAAAGAGAAAAATAATGAAAGAAATCACTTCTATGATGAAAGATGTGATTATGATGCATATGAAACGAATGAAATCACGTATTTTTTAACGAAGAGTTTAAAGATTTGAAAGTCAGTCTCTGCGTCCAAATAACAAATTCAAATTTAATTTGACATCTTAGTAAAACTAATTAATTTTAGATTTCAAATTAATAGAACCAAACTAACTTTAATTTATTCTTTTAATAAATATTATATTCTACGTGAAACAAACAAAATAGCTGATAACTTTTTTATCCGTTAAAAAATTGATTACATATAAAAACGTGTAATTATTAGATTACTAATAATTAAATCGTTGTAAATTTTGTTTAAACGGTAAAATTGCACACGTAGAAGTTTTGGCTATCATTTTATACTCAACACCCTACTTTTCTCGAGTGCATTTTAGAAGATACCCCTTGCTAGACGCCACCATCTCTTAAACCATATAAATAGGATCACTATGACCCTCACTTCTCTTCATTCCCGCTCCCTCGATCTGGTAATAAATCACATTTGCTAATTACTTTTGTTGTTTTAGCAGTATTTTCTGATTTCCATCACACAGCAACTCTTTCATTCGAAATCCTAGAGTTCATATTTATCGTCTGGAACTCTTGATTTTCCATTTCTGTAAAGAATTAGGGCTAGGGTTTCAGCCGCCACTGCTGACGGGTTGATTGTAGATTGGAAATCTGAAGGTTTGGAATTTTTCTTTTTTAGACGTAATTTATATGTTCTTCGATCAAGTTGAATTGGATTATTTTCTCTTATAATGTTCTTTGAATGTCTTGTCGTTCAATGAAGAAATTGATGGATTACAATGATTAATTCCTAAAAGAATTCAGCTTTGCTTCTGATTCATTTGATTTATTTATAGGTGGGTTATATTTTATTCTGCTGAATATATTTTGAATTAGTCCTTACATAGATATGGATTGTTACTTGGATTTGAACATTTTGTGATGTGTTTGGAGACCAAATCAATGTATTTTGAATCGGGTTAAATGCCTACAGAACCTAATGTACTATGATATATGGTTTTATTCATTCGATGCTGTTTGTGGTTATCGTAGGCTTTAACTAGTATGGTCCCATTAGATTTAAACTGGTCATTTTCGATTTGGAATAGTAAATGTAATTTGTGTATGGATTACATGTCCTTGTGCCTATTTTCCTGTTCTTCTGTTTTGTTGTTCTTGAGCATATCAACAAAAGATAGAGTTTGAACACAATTGTTGGTACTCACCAACCAATGGCAACATGCCATCTTGAACAAGATTACTAATGTTTCTGTCCAGTATTTTAATTGTCCTATTTTCCTTCTTTAATCATAGAAGTGATGTTTTAATCCAGTATTTAAAGTATTAAGTCATTTCAACAAGATTGAAATATTTGAACAACGATCTGGCAGGTGCAAAATAGCAATCGGGCATTCAAAATGGAATCTTTATTTCATAAGGAACGCACTCATCAAATTGGCGAAATGGCTACTGTTGGGCATTCAGACAGTCTCAACAAGAACGCTGCTAACCTAAATGTTGGGAATATTGCTTCAGCCCAAATGGCTGAAGTGAAAAGATTTGGGCAGATTCCGTATAGGCAGTCCCCAAAAGATACGTCAAGTGCTACTCCTACTGAAAGTGAGGCAATGAAAAAATGGATTGCAATGAAGCAAAATGGTTTCCTCACTCATCCACATGGAGGCAAACCTATGCCAGAGCCACAATTTGGTAAAAAATCTAGGAAGAGAAAAACAGAAAATAGGGGAATGGGTATAGCAATGGTAGAAGAAGAAATTGGGAAAAAAGAAACTGTAACGAATAGCCACAGTAATGGCATGGAAACTGAAATAGAAGACAATTTGCCTGGTGATAGGAAATCTGAAGGAGTTTGTGCAGAACTACACATTGAAAATTTGGAAAATGACAGTATTAACATGTTTCCTTCCAGTGGATTGCTCGATAGAATTGATACTGGGATCATACGACGTATTAAAGAATGTAATGAGGTTCAATCTACGTTGGATGGTGTTGTTCAAACCGAGAATGAAAAACCTAATGGTCAAAGAATAATTTTGGATGATGCAGTTCAAATTAAGAAAGAGGAACCTGAGGGTCAAGAAATAAGTAATTCTATTTGGCATGAAGAGACTGGAGGAAATGAAATTACTCGATTAATGAATTACCAGAAACACCTATTTCAGTCTTTTGAGCAAGCAACTTCAGCTTCAGGTTCAGAAAATCTTGAATCTACAGGTTGCCATGCAGATTATCATGAAAAGTTATTACAGCTTTTAACTGCATATTCGGATATAATCAACAGGAAATGCGACAGCATTTTGTCCCTAGAACATGAAATAAACAATCAGCTTCTGTCTAGGATCTCAGACACTTCCAAGGATTTATAATCCTTTTAGATCAGTAATAATAATTCCATTAGTTTTGATTGCCTGCTCGTCTGCCATGAGATATAGCTGTAACTCCTACGGAAAAGAGAGTCTATTTTAGGTGCAAGAAGGTTCGATTTTAGCTGAACAATGCTCTTTAGTTATTTTTTCTGATCTGCAAAGAAGCCATGTTTACAAGAGTTCAAATGTTGCATACCAGAGACCTTGAGTATAATACATAACACTGAAGGAGATCTGATGTCATCTCTAAACACTTGGATGCAGCTACAGAAGTGCATTAAATGAGATTGTAAAGCATACCTTCACCCGGAACTAACTCAAATGAAGGATTAAATGCATACAATTTCCGATGGGCGATGATAAGATTGAGCAAGCATGGTTGTGCATTTTGTGCAACGGAGGAGCACATTGTAAGTATTTGCAAGATTACTAAGTCGATTGGTCATAAATGTTTGAGATTGTAATGTGATTCTCTGGCTTTTTAGCTGTACTATTTCCGGCATTTACTATTTGTAATTTTGACTTTAACAAACTTTTTTCTCAGCTAATACTTTGACTAAGGAGTCGAAAAATATAATTTCCTGAAATCATATACTTTGCAACTGTTAATTTCGATGCCTTGAATTTTCTCATGTTTGATAGCTAATGAAAACAATTGCATTTATTACTGATCAATATGATGCATTTTTCTTTTTCTGCAGAAATATAGTATTAGCCTCATCATTTTGGCGTTCATATGTACATAGTTTAATTATATTTGTCGACGAGTTTGGGTCAACGATGTGAAAGTTCTTCTAATAAATCCCGAAATCTGGTTTAGTTTTAAGACCACTCAGCCTTATATTTGTTTGATCTTCATAATGCCAATAATGCAAACTTTTCTTAATGGTTTGTCCTTGCACAAACTGACCGACTGAAAGTTGACCATGTTTGCATGATTTCCAACTTGTCTAATATGATTTATTGCGCATACATGAGAAAATTTGTTGAAATACCATTCAAAGCAGGTATGGTCATTAATTCTGTCATGGGAAATTTGCTTGCATGCTATTTTTAGTTTTTAGTTCTGTTTATCGTGAACAAAATTTTGTTTATTGTAATATTTTTGGCTTGTACCAATTTTTGCTTGTCATGCTTTTTAGAGATTGCTGTCACTTCATTCATAATCAACTGATATTATTATGTAATTCTTTAATTGCAGCAGTCGGTGGAATCAAACTACTGAGCGTGTTTGGATCAGCTTTCCATGGCCAGTTAAATATGGGTTATTTAGAAGGGTGTTGTATGCTTTATTGATTGTTCAGTCAAGGTTACATATGGTTTCTCTTAAATGCAGTATTGTTTTAAGAAAATAGGATTGATATAGGAGATACAAGACTACTTTAGGCATGCACTGATTTGAATGTCGTTTAAAAGATTTTGTAGAATAATGGCAGTAAACGTGTTAATTGTTTTTATTTGTGCAGTCAATTCCTTGTTATGATTTTGTGTGTGCACTGCACTTTGCATGTCTTTTTTTTTTAAACACTAAAAGTGGTAGTTTATTCAGGTAGAACATTCATTTTGATGCTTTAAAGTTTTAAACAAATAATCCCAAATAATCCTTAAAACTTATGTCTGAAGTGTCGTACGAACCAACGGTACTTAACAATATCCATGTGTTTTTTTACATTTGTACAAAGAATGTCTTGTTAGTTTTTTTTTTTTTTTAAAAAAAAAAAATTGCTCAAAGAATGTCCTGTTATGGATGGTTTTTTCCTATTCCTTGTAGGAATGTAGTAGCTAGTTCTTGGGTTTTGAAAATCTGTAACTATCTGTATCTGTATATTATCGAAAGTAGCTTTAGAAGAATACGTTATTCTCAATAATTTACTTAGAATGTATCTCTGTGCATGGTCAGCTCAGCTTGAATAGCTCTTTATTTACAGTTGCTATATGCCTAATAACCGTGCAGCAATTATTGATTGGGTAATTGGCAGTATTACCGCATCTTGGAATTAGTGACAAGTTTGTGGTTGCAGACTCAGTATTAGGAAAAGTTGTTGAAATCGTTGTGTTGTATTGGCAGTTTGTGCGTGATCGATGAGATGGAAGTTTTAAACCTGGACTAAGACAACACTGCAATGTTATTTTTAATCCGAGGTAGTTACCTACAATTGAGTTTCCTACAATTGTTGGATTGATGAGAATCGAGATGCAATATTTTGCAAGCTTTTAAAACCACCAGATCTATTTTAAAATGTTGTGTCCGTTAATATTGATATCGGCATACATGTCATGTATTACTGCTACACAATTTCTGGATCGGAACTTGATCGAGTATTCAGCATTGTTTCACCAGCAAAATAGATGTAGATACAATAATATCCCTCTCCACGTTTCAATATACACACAAACACGTGTCTGCAGCACAACCTCTTTCCTCCTCTTCAAAAACCCAGCCAACTAACTCTGCAGTACACATCAAATATACAATGTTACACAGAACACTGGTAGCTACACTCTTTATTTTTGCAGTGACCGTATCAACTCTTGGTAAGGTTAGGGCCGGTAACGATGAAGAAGAACCAAGAAACGGTTTGTTTATCCTTGATAGCTACAGGAACATGATAAGGAGCGAGGAAGGTGAAGTTAAGGTGGTTTTCGGGTACAGATGGAATGGTGATCCGAACCCTATGCACATCGCATTCGTGAACATGGTGCCCAAAACGCTCTTCATACCTCAATATATCGATGCAAATCTCATTCTTTTTGTTCGCAGTGGTGAGTACTCACAGCACAAATGGATCAGCATTTTGATATGTTAGTGATATGAAACTTTATAATTTATCGTTCTATTTTATGATATGCAGGAAATGCAAAACTAGGCTGGATTTTGAAAGATAAATTGGCAGAAAGGAAGCTGAGGGCTGGCGACATTATCGTAATTCCAGGAGGGTCGACTTTCTACGTCATTAACCACTCTATGGATCAGGTACTGCAAATCATTGCTAGCATTGATTCAGCTGAGACCCTTGGATACAGCTCTTATTTCGATTCCTTCTTTATCGGTGGAGGAAGGCATCCGGCATCCATCTTTTCAGGATTTGACGCTGAGACCATAACTACAGCCTTCAATGTAAGCTGCACTCACATTATTCAAACCTGAAATATAAAGTAACAGCTTTTGAATGTGTTTTGAGTTCACAGGTGACTTTAGATGAGCTAGAAAGTATGATGGGACAAACAGGGGGTCCAATTGTTCGCCTAAATCACCAACATAGTTTCGATGATGATACCATATATGAAAAAGAAAATGAAGACGAAAAATTGCCATTGTCAAAATGGCGTAGAATGTTCAACCATGTTCTTGGTAGACACGCGAGTAAGGAGAATGAAGTCGGGGCACATAAACCTTATAACCTATTCGATAAAAAACCAGACTTCTCCAACGATTATGGATCGTGCATTGCGATCGATGAAAAAGAGTATTCCCCCTTGAAGCATACCGGTGTCGGCATCTATCTCGTCAACCTAACTGAGGTTTGCAATACTTCATATATATTTTTTGATCACATCTTCTGACTGATAATTGAATCACCAATACGAAACCATTGAACCGTGTATTTTAATGTAGGGATCCCTGATGGCACCACACATAAACCCAAGTGCAACGGAGTACGGAATCGTCCTCAACGGGATAGGGACAATCCAAGTCGTATTTCCCAATGGAACGACAGCCATGAACGCAGAAGTCTCGAGCGGAGACGTGTTCTGGATCCCACGCTACTTCCCGTTCTGTCAAGCGGCATCACGTGGAGGGCCGCTTATGTTCTTCGGGTTCACGACCTCGTCGAAGAGAAACCATCCTCAGTTTCTTGCTGGGCGTAAGTCGGTGTTGAAGAAAATGAGAGGGAAGGCGTTGGCCATGGCTTTTAATGTCAGTGAAAATGAGATTGAACGGGTTTTGAATGCGCAGCATGAACAAGTTATTCTTCCGATTAGGAGAGAAGAAATAAGGCAAAAATTGATTCATGACGGGATTGTGAGCACTCAAGTTTTGTGATTGGTTGATCATTAACGTTTTTTTCAAATAATTTTTCTTCATTCTCGCAATCGAGTGTTGAAAAATTGAGTTGAGTTTGTAGAATAAATTGATTTTTTTTTCCATCATCAGTTGTTCGTAATAAATTTTAATTATTCAAATCTTCTGGTAAAAAACAATGATTACCGCTACTCAACTGCATGATAACATTACTATGGACTGGGACATGAAATCATCTTTAGGCTAGCAACAACAAAGTTGGGCCAAAATTTTCTTGTAAATAAATATAATTTGGATAGGAATCAAATTTATCATGATCAAATTTTTTTTGCAACGCGCAAAAACAAAATAAACGACAGTATAGTCTTGCGCTTGAGCAGTGGACAAGAAAAATAATCTGGCACATTAGTCTTGGACCTAAAAATGCAGAAGACAACTGTAAAGAATTTTATTTTCAAAGATACTCCAAATTATTTGATTCTGTGTTTATGCTACTTTCCATGCTTCTGCTGAATCATGATCAAAGTTAGATCCTACTTCCTCACTACTGTCCAAATGTGATCTATCTTCCTTATTTATTACATGAATTCTTTTCTGTATCTTGGTAAAATTTGTCACAGTTGCACTCTGTCACCGTTTCTTCAATAAACCCGCTAAAAGCTTTTACATGTCAAATTTGCTTTGAACCACCACATTGTGATAGTAAAATTCCAAAACAAGAATTGTTCTCTCACACTGCAACGAATGCATGTCTCTTTACATAGAAGCTTTCAGTTCATGCCAATAAGATTGAAAATCAAATGCCTTTCCCCTAAATGCAGATTCGAAGTTAAAGACGATGTGTTCATCAGTTCATGCTTTAGTTTACTGTCCTTAGTAGTTCAGTTCTAGTAATTGGTAAATATGGAAGATTTATTTCAAAGGTAAATTGCCCATAGCGTAAGAGGAATTTCACATATTCACCAAGTAAATGTTGCCTTGCTGTCAATTAACATGTTTTCAATATATTCCTTTTTACGTGTGCACTGTGGTGAACTCTTTTGCCACAAGCACGGCAGGCAAGGTGAGCATGGCGGAGTAGGAAGTAAATATAAGAGGATTCCCATTAGAAAGGTGGGTCAATGCCTTAAATTGATATTTTCTTACACTGATTCACAGTGACCTGCTCTGTACTGTGTCAAACAATACGTTGAGTTATCCAACATTAATAATGCCGGCAAACTTGTGTACATGTATTTCAATGCACGTGATAAATAATTAAATCTAACCACACAAGTTATCCAGCATCAATAATCTTGGATAACTCAATGACCGACAAGGTCATTAAAGTGATCATGACAGCCAGTTGTGAGCTCATTTTTGAACCGACCGACCCCTTATTGGGAGTCAGTCACTCATAACCGATCCCCTATTGGAATGCTCTAAGAGCATTCCCAAACCTAGCGACAGCAGTGGCCACTTCCACTATTTGACCCCTAATGCAAACCCAACAACAAATTATTTTTGTTGATTTAATAATACTAGATAAATTATAAATCGATCTTAGCCGTACACGTCATAATCCGCGTGTTGTTTTATATTGAAATCAATCGTCGATTTATGCAGTATTAATAACGTCGGTTAAACTGCTATGACTTATCCGGTTTTCTCCTACCTAGGATCTTTTTCCTTCATTATTCCCAATCCTAACTTTTTTGAGAGAAATGTGTGGTCCTCTACAATAGAGGAGAGCACGTGCACGCGCGTGTGTCTGTCACTGGAAATAAAGATTCTGTCAACATGCCCGGCAGGTAGCCAATCAAAATACAAAAAAAAACCGGCCATGACTTAGGTACAACTAAAATGAGCTCCGGCAAGACCACCGTCCATTGCACCTCATTATCGAGCTCCGGCACGGCCACCGCCCGTAATGAGGTGTTAGAAGTATCCAAAAATCATGAAGCAACTCAGTGCGAATGATATCAGAAGACAGCTCTAGCCGAGAGAGAAAATGCCTCGATGCAAGTATGTCTCGCTGTGAGGACCCGCAAATCCGGACTCCTTGAATAAACACTAATCTCCATTGATTAACTCAAGATGAACGGAAATACGTATTCTCAGGGTTCTAAAAAAAGAAGAAAAAGATAGAAGATAAAGAAAAAGATAGAAGAAAACAGAAAGAAAACAACAGAACAACATCAGAATCTCACAATCGCAGCGGAACAACATATAATAAATAAATGAATAATCGTTAAACAAAGAACTATATCAGTTATTACATCACATCACATTACATTACATTATCAGAGTATACAACAACAAACAACAACAAACAGCGGAAAAGAAATACTATATACTAATAATACGCCATGTCATTCAGCTTGCCTCCAACAACTCCTGAATTCCAGAATATCCTGATAAAGCTTAACTCTTGACTGCCCGTGTGGAAATTGATGGGCACCCAGAGTTTAGGAAGGAAAACAATAAACTCCGAGTCAGTCATGTGACTGGTGTGAGAACCCAAAACAGTTTATTTATCTTTAAAATCAAAATAGAGGAATAGTTTTTTTAGTCAATTCGCAATGCTTTTAAAAATGAGACTACCATAAGGCCTCCCGCACACATACACACAATGCAAACGCAGAATCGGAGAAGATTTCTCCTTATGATAGTCAAAGATGCTTGATACGCATTAAAAAGAACATTTGATATTATTACTAGTGCATAGTGCAGGAAAAATTCATTTCGAAAATAAAGATATAAATCTTAGCCAGCATAGACATTCCGCACTTATGCCTACTATAGCTACCATGTTCAATAGCAGGTTACCGCCACATTCCATGGCAGGTTATATAACTAAAACCGTACAAGATCGTATTGTTTCTTTGGATTTCCAACAAATGGTCGGGCCAAGGAACTTCCCATGGCCACATGGAAACGCTTCTGAAAGGACGTCCCCGAGAACCTAACCGGATCTCTGCCAACACAAGGCCGGGTTACCCCTAACTGCGTAACTACTGACACGAGTATGCCATCCCCCGGTCCTTTAGGACCTTTATCCGAGCGCTCGATAACCAACATCACACAATGATAAATAAAGTGTTTCAACATGAGTAAGTATCCGGGCTCCATACCATGATACCACCCATTTCCAGAAGGAAATGCACATACCCTAAGGGGCGCTACCCCCAATAACATTGCTGCATCTTTCCTGTTTTGACTATTTCGGGGTGTGAGGTTCGACGAAGTCTCGTCCACAAAGCCACGCTTTGGTACAAAGTCATGCTTTGGGTCAACAAATGATCAAAGAAATGATCACAAAGATAAGTGATCAAACAAATGATCATATCACAAATGATCATTTCACAGCAACACTCAGCATGTCACATTACCAAATTGAGAATATATTGCTAATAACCTTCAACTACATAACCTTTGAGCTCGTACGTCTCAGAGAAGGGTGTTTAGCTAAGAGAATAAATTCTCGGCCACCAACAAAAATATATTTGAAAGAAAACAGATTTATATCTCAATTTGTAATGTCAGACATACTATCCATACAAGTCTGTTTCGGGATCGAACAGAACCGAAGGCACTTACAAAGAAGTCCTTGCAATCCGGATATTCACTAATCACGTTCGGACTTCCCATCACATATGGAGTCTCTATACCGGGGACCAGTCGATGCAAATACATTCGACGAGTTGTCCTTTCGCTTTCAAAAATATCTGGTCTTTAACACCGGTCTTCAAATGCAATTCATAACGACGTATCACATATTCGGAATGGGTTATACGACCCCAAGGTCTTTTCCCGGCTAACCCGAATAGTGAGCGCTTATTTAAAAATAAGTGTGGCATTCAAATTCAAGCAAATCACAACAAATACCCATTCAAAGGTAAATATTGATAGTCGGTTATTGAACTATCAATGGATATGCACAACATCACCAGATTCCAAATAATTTTTCAAATTATTTATTTTCCAAAAATATCTTTACAAGATATATAATTTCAATACTTCAAAAATAAATCAATATTAATTTTTAAACAAATTCCCCTTTCTTTTATAAATTCCATAGTGAATTTATATTCCAAAATATCTATGAATATACGATTTCAATTATTCATTTTCAATTTATCTTCAAAAAGATAAATTCTCAAAACGTTTCATTTCACATTGGAAAACATTTCCATACTTATTTATTAATAAGTAATTCACAAATCTATTTATTTTCAACACTTGAAAAATATTCAATATACTTAAATCGAAATTAAGTATATATTTCATTCTTTAAGGAAATCATTCGTTTAAACATATTTATTTGGGCCAAAACGAATGTTGCGTAAAACATCGCTATAACATCGTTACGACAAACCAAAATCACTAGTATAGGGATTCGAATTTAAGATAGATATATAAATCCCAATACTATACAAAACATTTCCTTTCGGAAATCATTTACTATAACAACAGTGTTATAGTCCACAATTTCCTTCTATTTCTCGAAAACGTCTATTTCAACAATGAATGTTAAAATCTATGGTTTCGAATCTTAACACATTTTGAAAACATCGTTAGATCATTTTAATTTTATTTAAAACATCACATCCAAAACATTTTCTTTAACATATTATTCACTATTCAAAAACGTGAATATACTTCATTAACCAATTTCATCATTTCTGCACTTTTTATTTTAAAGGATTATTCACTATCTAAAACGTGAATATAACTCCATTAATAAGTTATAACAATTTACTTATCAAAATAAGTCGTTGGCGGATTTATAAAACAAAGTTTATAAATTCCATTTCTATTTATTTTATAACAACTTCCTTTTATAAACCTCCTTTATTAACCTATTCAATTTATAACTCAATTATATACCGAAAGTCCATAATTTAAGTTAAATACTTCTAATTTATTTGTTTGCAAAATCGTTCCTTTAACTTCCTAAATTATAAATCTTATAACTATAAGATTCATTTATTTACCCATATCTATTCTTCAAATAACTTTACAAATTTTATAAACCTACTGCTTATAAAATTCCATTTATAACTTCACCATTTATAATCCTATAAATTTCATTCATTTATGAAATTCATTTACAATTCATTCTAACACTTATAAAAAATTCGTTTTATAATTCAAATATTTTAATTTATAAATATCCATCTTATAATTCTTTTATACAAATCAATTTGTATTATTATTTTAAAACATCTTTAAACTCCTTTATAATTTCACCATTTTCTTTGATTTATAAAATAATCAAATTTCATAAATCCTATATTTAAACTTTTTATAATAAATTCAAAAAATCCCAATTTAAACTATTTTAAAAAATCATTAATCCCATATTTTCAAAAATCAACTTTTAACTATATTTCTCATAAATCAAAATTTTATAACATTAAAATTATACGTTTATTTATTTAAAACGAATCAATTCCAAAATTATTTTATAAAACGCATACTTTCAAAAATCACTTTAAAATCCTTTTAAAATTCCAAAATTGGCCCAATGATGCTACACACCAAATAATCAATCACGACAACAACGACATCATATATCGATATGATAATCAATCAAATATCAAAATATCCAAAATCAAATAAATACTGTTGAGAAATCCAGTTGGATCCGTCCAACCTGTTTTCCTGCATCCAAAGATATTAGCACAATACCAATTCCGTTCCAGTACGGAATTATCACGGTATATGCGATTTATAATATTATCCGCTTAATAGACGGCGCAATAGGGTCTCATCCGCTATATACTGCGGGAAATCAATTCCAAGTACATAAATAATACCAATTTCACTGTTTATGAAATATTCGCGGTATATGTTTTTAATAAATAACATCCGCTTACTAACGGCGCATAATGTCTATTTTAACAATCAATAGATAACAATCATCATTCAAACATGCATTCAAGAATTTTAAATCTAACTATTTAAAATTAAAATCGAAACCGATTCGATTGAGTGAGAAGTTCTCACCTTGATTTCAATTTCGTTTTCAGCTTTTATTTCGAATAAAATTAAACGTGCGTTTAATTTTACCCAAAATTTTCCTAACTCCAAACGACTCCAATCCAATTCCATAGCGTAGTGCTCGTCCATACGAACCCAACGCAACTGGTTTCGCGCGTTTCGACCTCGTATGAAAAGGATACGAATTTTTAAACATTCACGAATATATATATATAATTTACAACATAATTTTTTTTCTAAACCTAAATCAATCTTGGCCGTGCAAAAATCCAAATGCAGATCTCGGCCGCTCCTCTTCTCCTCTCCCCTCACATTTGCGTACAGGAAGATCACGCAAGAACCCATACAAGATCGAACTAGGGTTCCATTTTGCGACCACCACAAGTGACTTGAAGTTTATTGGAGACCCCCATCACGTGCGCCCACACGAGAGCCACGCTCGGCCAGAACCACTCGACACTCGGCCCTCCCCTCACTCTCGAATTGCGTGCCGAATTGCAGGCCGTCGGCCCCCCTAGCTCCCCCTCTGGTCAACTAAACATCATCTCGTCCGTATGGATTTAAAGCTTTCGCCAAGATCTACAACTTTCGTGTTGAAGAATTCTTGAATTGGTTGATGGATGAAGAGATAATTGAGGAAGAAGAACATGTTGTTTCAGCCATTGATCATATAAGAGGCGGCTGAAGGTTTTTGAAACCCTAGGGTCGTTTTTCTTTTGCAAAGATGAATTCTAAAGGGCTTATATAGAAAAATACGCGAACACTATTCATCCTGGAATTTCCGAACTCCAAACGAAGCGTGCCGGTTGGCGTTTCTAAAGTTTATCCCATGTTCCAAACACAATGGAACGTGTTTCGGGAGCTAATTTGGTCATCTGTGCGAGTTATGGCAATAAACGTTCAATTTAAAATTAAATCGATAAATCAAATTTCTAGGCGTTTTAGATTATCCCGGACAAACGGTAAATCCGATTGACACAAAATTTGAAACCTTACAATAATATCACATTACAGATCCGATGAAACTAGTTTCGTCGAAATTCGAGACTGTTTGAAAAATGGCTATTTTAACTCGCCAATTAAATATTAAAAACAATTTCGATGCGTTTCGAGCTGCCACGGTCAAACGAAAACTCCGATTGCTACGAAAATTGAAATCGATAATAACTAACTATTATGGATCCAATGGAACTAGTTTCGTCCAATTCTGAGACTGTTCGAAAATTGACTAATTTCACTAGTCGATTAAATATTAAAATATTCAATTTTCACAAATAAACTCTTAATTTGATTTTAAAAGTTCTATAACATCATTCTAACTCCAATATGATAAAATAAAATTTTACAAATCAATTTCAATCATATTTAACTCAATTTTCAATTATTTCTGTATTTTCACATATTAAATTATCGATTTAATTATCCAATTAAATCAAATTATTCGAAATAAAATTTATTCGACTTATAAATTTCACTTATTAATATTTGAAATTAATTAAATATACGAATTTTAATTAACAGAAATTCTGGGTCGTTACATACTTCCCCCTTAAAAGAATTTCGTCCTCGAAATTACCAAGTAAGAAAAGTTACAGAATCTATTAACTTTCCCAAGATTCATGGTTGAACTTCTTATAATAAATTTACTATGTTTTCAAATCATACTTAGTTATCTTTTCAAAAACAACTACTATCGTTTAACTTTCAACTCCAAATCAAAGCTATAGTTTTCACAAATTTTCCAATTTTTTCTCAAAATTTTCTAACGCCTTAAATTTTCGGAAAAATTCGCCATAGTCTCCTTTGCGCGGCTCGATCTGAAAAAAAGACAGTATATATATCACAAAGATACATCTCATCAAGTGATGAGGCATCCCGCAGGGAAAAATTTGTAAAAGTACGATATTTAATCCGAGATATGTACCTTATATTTTATTAGCGAGCATATACGGCTAATATAGCGCGAAAGCGAGCTCCAAATGCGAAGCAAACGCAATCCTCACCTACTAAACACTCAACAAACAACATGAGAACATGTATATATGAAAATAATATCAATATACAACATATAGCAACATAATAACTATATATGCCAACATAGCAAATGTAGCAAAAGCAATATATTCAACCATCAACCAACTATCATCCAACTAGCATTCATAACCAATAAATATTTATTCATATTCTCATTAATATTCAATGAAATAGGTTTTCAATTTAATCACATTTGATTTATTAACAGTGGATGTTTTTACTAACATTCATTTTTAATTAGTTTATATTCACTAATTCATATTCAAGTTGGTTCACTCCCAAATCAAATTCAATTCTATTTAAGATTCACTTAACTTCCAATTGGATTTCAATTACTTTAGCTTTCAATTTCATTAACACTTAATGAATTATATACAATCAACTAGCAATCATATATCAACTAATGTATATTAATTACAACCAAATTCCTTTACTTATATTCATTCAATTTGGTTTAACACCATCACTTTCAATTGGTTCAATTAAATTGATTTTCATTCAATTATTCAACTTCCAATAACATTAGATTTTAATGAATTAACACCTACATCCATTATTTCATATCAACTTAATGTACATTCAATTAATTAACATTTAATCCATTCATTCAATTCAATTACAAAAGTTGAATTTCATTACATAACTCAAGTTCATATCTATCACTTAACTTTAATAATTTACTTTGATACCAAAAATCAAATTCATTCAACATCACTTAAGTTATACTTCATTTTATAAACATCACTTGGTTTTACTTAACTTAAATTCCCACTTATAAATAAATTCAGATTCCAATTCTAAGTAAATTTCCATTTAACTTTAAATTCATTTTTATTTACAACTCATATTCATAAATATATTCATATAGTTTCACTTCTTATATATATAAGTTTATTTCGCAATTGTAAATCACACTAATTATAATTCAATTCTTATAATTCTTTTGCTTATACAATTATTCTTTTTTTTGATTATTCAAACAACTAAACAATCAACTTATATACACTTTAATAATTCTGAAAAATTATTCCTTTATACATAAATAGTCAAGGTAAAATTATTTCATTTAACCAATTTAAAACAATATCATGTTGAATTGTTCTGTACAAGTGTTTAGAGATCCCTATCAACAACGCTGATCACACGTATTAACCAGAATCCGTATACCACCCAACAAACCAATCATCACAATATAAAACAATTTTATATTCACTAAAAATTACGCTCTCATAGCTATTATTACACTCAACTCATTCTAGAGTACTACTGACTCTATCTCTAATGAGTAATACCTAACAAAGCCACGGTTGTCGCTTAACCATATGCTTTGATACCAGCTGTGAGGACCCGCAAATCCGTACTCTTTGAATAAACACTAATCTCCATTGATTAACTCAAGATGAACGGAAATACGTATTCTCAGGGTTTTAAAAAAAGAAGAAAAAGATAGAAGATAAAGAAAAAGATAGAAGAAAACAGAAAGAAAACAACAGAACAACATCAGAATCTCACAATCGCAGCGGAACAACATATAATAAATAAATGAATAATTGTTAAACAAAGAACTATATCAGTTATTACATTACATCACATTACATTACATTATCAGAGTGTACAACAACAAACAACAACAAACAGTGGAAAAGAAATACTATATACTAATAATACGCCATGCCATCCAGCTTGCCTCCAGCAACTCCTGAATTCCAGAATATCATGATAAACCTTAACTCTTGACCGTCCGTGTAAAAATTGGTGGGCACCCAGAGTTTAGAAAGAAAAACAATAAACTCCGAGTCAGTCATGTGACTGGTGTGAGAACTCAAAATAGTTTATTTATCTTTAAAATCAAAATAGAGGAATATATTTTTTTAGTCAATTCGCAATGCTTTTAAAAATGAGACTACCATAAGGCCTCCCCCACACACACACAATGCAAACGCAGAATCGGAGGAGATTTCTCCTTATGATAGTCACAGATGCTTGATACGCATTAAAAAGAACATTTGATATTATTACTATGCATAGTGTAGGAAAAATTCATTTCGAAAATAAAGATATAAATCTTAGCCAGCATAGGCATTCCGCACTTATGCCTACTATAGCTACCATGTTCAATTGCAGGTTACCGCCACATTGCATGGTAGGTTATACAACTAAAACCGTACAAGATCGTATTATTTCTTTGGATTTCCAACAAATGGTCAGGCCAAGGAACTTCCCATTGCCACATGGAAACGCCTCTGGAAAGACGTCCCCGAGAACCTAACCGGATCTCTGCCAACACAAGGCCGGGTTACCCCTAACTGCGTAACTACTGACACGAGTATGCCATCCCCCGGTCCTTTAGGACCTTTATCCGAGCGCTCGATAACCAACATCACACAATGATAAATAAAGTGTTTCAACATGAGTAAGTATCTGGGCTCCATACCATGATACCACCCCTTTCCAGAAGGAAATGCACATACCCTAAGGGACTCTACCCCCAATAACCTTGCTGCATCTTTCCTGTTTTGACCATTCCGGGTGTGAGGTTCGACGAAGTCTCGTCCACAAAGCCACGCTTTGGTACAAAGCCATGCTTTGGGTCAACAAATGATCAAAGAAATGATCATAAAGATAAGTGATCAAAAAAATGATCATATCACAAATGATCAAACAATGATCATTTCACAGCAACACTCAGCATGTCACATTACCAAATTGGAAATATATTGCTAATAACCTTCAACTACATAACCTCTGAGCTCGTACGTCTCAGAGAAGGGTGTTTAGCTAAGAGAATAAATTCTCCGCCACCAACAGAAATATATTTGAAAGAAAACAGCTTTATATCTCAATTTGTAATGTCAGACATACTATCCATACAAGTCTGTTCCGGGATCGAACAGAACCGAAGGCACTTACAAAGAAGTCCTTGCAATCCGAATATTCACTAATCACGTTTGGACTTCCCATCACATATGGAGTCTCTATACCGGGGACCAGTCGATGTAGAGACATTCGACGAGTTGTCATTTCGCTTTCAAAAATATCTGGTCTTCAACACCGGTCTTCAAATGCAATTCATAACGACGTATCACATATTTGGAATGGGTTATACGACCCCAAGGTCTTTTCCCGGCTATCCCGAATAGTGAGCGCTTATTTAAAAATAAGTGTGGCATTCAAATTCAAGAAAATCACAACAAATACCCATCCAAAGGTAAATATTGATAGTCGGTTATTGAAATATCAATGGATATGCACAACATCACCAGATTCCAAATAATTTTCCAAATTATTTATTTTTCAAAAATATCTTTACAAGATATATAATTTCAATACTTCAAAAATAAATCAATATTAATTTTTAAACAAATTCCCCTTTCTTTCATAAATTCCATAGTGAATTTACATTCCAAAATATCTATGAATATACGATTTCAATTATTCATTTTCAATTTATCTTCAAAAAGATAAATTCTCAAAACGTTTCATTTCACATTGGAAAACATTTCCATACTTATTTATTAATAAGTAATTCACAAATCTATTTATTTTCAACACTTGAAAAATATTCAATATACTTAAATCGAAATTAAGTATATATTTCATTCTTTAAGGAAATCATTCGTTTAAACATATTTATTTGGGCCAAAACGAATGTTGCGTAAAACATCGTTATAACATCGTTACGATAATCCAAAATCACTATTATAGGGATTCGAATTTAAGATAGATATATAAATCCCAATACTATACAAAACATTTCCTTTCGGAAATCATTTACTATAACAACAGTGTTATAGTCCACCATTTCCTTCTATTTCTCGAAAACGTCTATTTCAACAATGAATGTTGAAATCTATGGTTTCGAATCTTAACACATTTTGAAAACATCGTTAGATCGTTTTAATTTTATTTAAAACATCACATCCAAAACATTTTCTTTAACATAGTATTCACTATTCAAAAATGTGAATATAGTTCGTTAACCAATTTCATCATTTCTGCACTTTTTATTTTAAAGGATTATTCACTGTCTAAAACGTGAATATAACTCCATTAATAAGTTATAACAATTTACTTATCAAAATAAGTCGTTGACGGATTTATAAAACAACGTTTATAAATTCCATTTCTATTTATTTTATAACAACTTCCTTTTATAAACTTCCTTTATTAACCTATTCAATTTATAACTCAATTATATACCGAAAGTCCATAATTTAAGTTAAATACTTATAATTTATTTGTTTGCAAAATCGTTCCTTTAACTTCCCAAATTATAAATCTTATAACAATAAGATTCATTTATTTACCCATATCTATTCTTCAAATAACTTTACAAATTTTATAAACCTACTGCTTATAAAATTCCATTTATAACTTCACCGTTTATAATCCTATAAATTTCATTCATTTATGAAATTCATTTACAATTCATTCTAACACTTATAAAAAACTCGTTTTATAATTCAAATATTTTAATTTATAAATATCCATCTTATAATTCTTTTATACAAATCAATTTGTATTATTATTTTAAAACATCTTTAAACTCCTTTATAATTTCACCATTTTCTTTGATTTATAAAATAATCAAATTTCATAAATCCTATATTTAAACTTTTTATAATAAATTCAAAAAATCCCAATTTAAACTATTTTATAAAATCATTAACCCCATATTTTCAAAAATCAACTTTTAACTATATTTCTCAAAAATCAAAATTTTATGACATTAAAATTATACGTTTATTTATTTAAAACGAATCAATTCCAAAATTATTTTATAAAACTTATACTTTCAAAAATCACTTTAAAATCCTTTTAAAATTCCAAAATTGGCCCAATGATGCTACACACCAAATAGTCAATCACGATAACAACGACATCATATATCGAAATAATAATCAATCAAATATCAAAATATCCAAAATCAAATAAATACTGTTGAGGAATCTAGTTGGATCCCTCCAACCTGTTTTCCTGCATCCAAAGATATTAGCACAATACCAATTCCGTTCCAGTACGGAATTATCGCGGTATATGGGATTTATAATATTATCCGCCTAATAGACGGCGCAATAGGGTCTCATCCGCTATATACCGCGGGAAATCAATTCCAAGTACATAAATAATACCAATTTCACTGTTTATGAAATATTCGCGGTATATGTTTTTAATAAATAACATCCGCTTACTAACGGCGCATAATGTCTATTTTAACAATCAATAAATAACAATCATCGTTCAAACATGCGTTCAAGAATTTTAAATCTAACTTTTTTAAATTAAAATCGAAGCCGATTCGATTGAGTGAGAAGTTCTCATCTTGATTTCAATTTCGTTTTCAGCTTTTATTTCGAATAAAATTAAACGTGCGTTTAATTTTACCCAAAATTTTCCTAACTCCAAACGACTCCAATCCAATTCCATAGCGTAGTGCTCGTCCATACGAACCCAACGCAACTGGTTTCGCGCGTTTTCGACCTCGTATGAAAAAGATACGAATTTTTAAACATTCACGAATTTATATATATAATTTACAACATAATTTTTTTTCTTCTAAACCTAAATCAATCTTGGCCGTGCAAAAATCCAAATGCAGATCTCGGCCGCTCCTCTTCTCCTCTCCCCTCATGTTTGCGTACAGGAAGATCACGCAAGAACCCATACAAGATCGAACTAGGGTTCCATTTTGCGACCACCACAAGTGACTTGAAGTTGATTGGAGACCCCCATCACGTGCGCCCACACGAGAGCCACGCTCGGCCAGAACCACTCGACACTTGGCCCTCCCCTCACTCTCGAGTTGTGTGCCGAACTGCAGGCCTTCGGCCCACCTAGCTCCCCCTCTGGTCAACTAACATCATCTCGCCCGTATGGATTTAAAGCTTTCGCCAAGATCTACAACTTTCGTGTTGAAGAATTCTTGAATTGGTTGATGGATGAAGAGATAATTGAGGAAGAAGAACATGTTGTTTCAGCCATTGATTATATAAGAGGCGGATGAAGGTTTTTGAAACCCTAGGGTCGTTTTTCTTTTGCAAAAATGAATTTTAAAGGGCTTATATAGAAAAATACGCGAACAATATTCATCCCGGAATTTCCAAACTCCAAACGAAGCGTGCCGGTTGGCGTTCCTAAGGTTTACCCCGCGTTTCGAACACAATGGAACATATTTCGGGAGCTAATTCGGTCATCTGTGCGAGTTATGGCAATAAACGTTTGATTTAAAATTAAATCGATAAATCAAATTTCTAGGCGTTTTAGATTGCCCCGGACAAACGGTAAATCCGATTGACACGAAATTTGAAACCTTACAATAATTTCACATTACGGATCCGATGAAACTAATTTTGTCGAAATCCGAAACTGTTTGAAAAATGGCTATTTTAACTCGCCAATTAAATATTAAAAACAATTTCGATGCGTTTCGAGCTGCCACGGTCAAACGAAAACTCCGATTGCTACGAAAATTGAAATCCGATAATAACTAACTATTACGGATCCAATGGAACTAGTTTCGTCCAATTCTGAGACTGTTCGAAAATTGACTAATTTCACTAGTCGATTAAATATTAAAATATTCAATTTTCACAAATAAACTCTTAATTCGATTTTAAAAGTTTTATAACATCATTCTAACTCCAATATGATAAAATAAAATTTTACAAATCAATTTCAATCATATTTAACTCAATTTTCAATTATTTCTGTATTTTCACATATTAAATTATCGATTTAATTATCCAATTAAATCAAATTATTCGAAATAAAATTTATTCGACTTATAAATTTCACTTATTAATATTTAAAATTAATTAAATATACGAATTTTAATTAACAAAAATTCTGGGTCGTTACACTCGCTGCAAATGGAAATGATCCAAAATGAAGTACACCACTCTGTCGATGTGGAACGACTGGAAAGAATGCCTCGCTGCAAATGCATAAGATCCAGATTGAAGAGTGTCACACTGTAGACATAGAATAACTCCGCGCTGCGAAAGCAGAAGGTCCAGAATGAATGTCTCGCTAAAATCCTGTCAACAGCAATACCGAGAACTTGCAAATAGTAATCTAGCACCATTTTTGACCTCAACCTGTAAATGAAACTAAATAAAATTATAAGAGCGATATTTGTATATGTATATAAATAAAATTTATATACATATATATGTATTAAGTAAAATTAGTAATACTATATCTAAAATTATAAGACGGAAAAGCAATAAAATAAGAAGAACACTAAAAAAGAATCCAAATTCATAAAACATCATCTTAACCAACATTAAAGATATACAAAAGAGATATCAAAATAAAAAAATAAAAAAAGGGAAAAAAATTAAGAAAATAGAAAGTTCATTTTCTGTAAACTAAATCAATTTAAAAATTATCTTTATGCTCCTTTAATCAAAAGGACATTATGATAATCAGTAAAAACAGCATTCAAATTAGAAAAAATGTTAATGCTATAATTATTAATGTTAAAATTATTATTATTATGTTTAAAGATATTTATAATATTACTAACCTTATTAAGATATTCTTTGAAATGATTATTTTTGCTAATATATATTTAGGATTTGAGATCCAATTAAAACAAAATGATGATATTATAAAAGCCAATTTATTATAATGAGTATTATTATTATTAAAAAGTCTCTGATTTCTTTCAAAAAAATATACCAACAAATTATAGTGAATAAAATATCAAGTAAAAAATCTATTTTCCTTTTTAAACTTAAAGTTTAAGTTATTCCAATAATAATCGCAATCAGTAACTTTAGTTGTAAGACTAAAGTTAAAGATTTCGACAGTATTATTCAGAATGCAGTAAATATCCATGCAGTCATAATACACATATTTAATATATTCAAGATACAAATTACAAAAAGTGCATTTATTATCAATTTGCATATCTTTTCTTTTTAAATTTTTTATAGTATTTAGTTTTCCATCCATGATTAACCACATCTGAATTTTAAATTTAGGAGGAGCATTTGTTTTTCAAATAAATTTAAAATAGTTATTAGCTACGTCCTATAAAATTAAGAAATTTATAAAAAGAATTAGAAGAAAATTTCTTACTCTTATCACATTCCCAGCTAATATTGTCATTTTCATTATCAATATTATATAAATTCAATCTAGCATAAAGCAAAGAAGGTTGCTTAAGAGTTAACCTTCTAAAATTCTATTAAAACTAAAATTCCAAGGGAGGGGGTCATTTTTTGGAGGAAAAACATTTAAAATTAAAGCATTCTTAAAGTTACAAATTTCGTAAAGCTCTTTAAATTCTATCCTAAGAGGAATAACATCCAATGGTCATGCCAAAAAGAAGTAATATTTCTTGAATGAACAATTGTATTGGTACCAAGGTTAAAAAATCTCATGACATTTTAAAATTGATTTCAAAAAATTAGACAATTTATTTATAACTATAGGTGTAATTTGGTATAAATTATTACTACCATTATAGTAGTACTTAGAAATAATTTCTTTCCAAATAGAATTATCAATTATATCCTTACATCCATAACCACTTCCGTAAAAAAGATAAATTCATGTTACATAAATTAATAACTCCTAAACCACCTTCCTTTTTCGATTTACAAACCGTTTCTCAATTAACTAAACATTTAAGACTACTTTTGGAGTTATCACTACTTAATAAGAAGTCACTTCTTATTTTATCAATTTTATCAATATTCAATTTGGAAAAAGATGCGTAGACATCCACTAAATTGGAAGAGCTGATAAAACGGAGTTGATAAGAACTAATATACCCGCTCTCGATAAAAACCTCCGTTCCAATTAGAAATTCTATCTTTAATCTTATTTATTATAATTAACCAGTCATCATGCTTATGTTTAGTTGGTCTAATCAAAAAACCAAGAAAATCAAAAGGGAAATTCATAGTTTTACAATTAAGCATATTAGCAACTAAACCTTCGACCTTATCAACGTCATTTAATACTAAAACAGAACTTTTATCAAAATTAATGTTTAGCCCTGAAAGAAGTTCAAAGCTGTATAAAATAAATTTAAGAGTAACGACATGATTGGACAAATGAGAGGTAAATAGCAAACTATCATCCGCAAATTAAAGAATAGAAAGACCACCGTGAGAGATTTCACTACCAATACTCCCCAAAGATCCATTACTTACTGTTTTTTTAATTTTCATAGTAAAAACTTCTGCGGCTAAGTTAAACAAAAGAGATGATAAAGGATCACCTTGCCTTAAACCACGTTTAGATTGAATTTTATTCTCTAAAATCCCATTAACCATTATACTAGAGTTACCAGTTTTAAGCAAAGTGAAAATCCAACCAATCCATTTACGACTAAAACCTCTAGCTAATAACATATCAATTAGGAAATCCCAATCAACCAAATCAAAAACTTTTCCAAAGTCAAGTTTTAACAGAGCACGTGTAATATTATTTTTACAACAACGATTAATGTTTTCTTGATCAGCAACCACTCAATCAGTGATATTTCTACCCTTAATGAAATCGGATTGTGAACAATCAGTTAGATCATTCATTCTTGTGTTAAGTTTATTAGCTAAAACTTTAGAAATAATTTTAACAGAGCAGTTAATTAAAGAAATAGGTTTAAAATCTTTTAAATTATTAGAACCAATTTTTTTATGTAATAAAATTACATTTGCAAAATTAAATCTTACTAATTGTAATTTACCATCATGAAACTCATTAAAAATGCTAATTAAATCGAATTTTAAAACATCCCAAAATAATTTGTAAAATAAAATAGAAAACCCATTTGGGCATGATGCTTTATCACTAGGCATGTCATTAATAGCTTTCAAAATTTTCTCGTTAGAAAAATGATTATCAAACTTAGAAATGTCAATTCCAGAATCAATAGGATAAATATCATTTCATCTAACGTTAATTCTATGTTTATTCTTAGTACCAAATATATCTCTATAATAATCAGTAAAAGGCATATTAAGATCCCTTTGATTAACTAATTCTGTATTATTCACAAAAATAGAATTTATCATACACTTTTACTATTAACCAATTCTACATTATTCATATTACTACATTCGTATTATTATCATCTTCACTAATCCGTTGAATTCTATACCTCTATTTCCACATAACTTCTTCTTTTTCTAAAATAGAACTAAGCTCTTCTTTTAAATTAGCGAGAACGTTGCGCCCATCTAGATTTAGTTGTATAGTTTCTTCTATCTTGTTTATTTTAAGCATTTCAAAGAGAACACTTTCTTCTTTAATTTTAGTACTACCAAAAACATTCTTACTACAAATTTTAAGAAAGTTCATAAGGCCCCTAAGTTTTGAAACAAACTTTTTTTAGAATTATCTGTATTTTTGATACAGGAAATTATTGTCAAGGACAAAATTTCACAGCTTTTTAGCCTCAAAGACAGACCTTCAATATTTTATCCTCAAGGACAACTTTCTATAGGTATCAGTTTTTAGTTATTGATAGCAGTTTTTAGGTATCAGTTTTTAGTTATCGGTGACAGTTTGTAGGTATCAGTTTTTAGCTCGGTATCAGTTTTGTTGTCCTTATGAATAATTTTGAAAAATGTTTGTCCTTGTGAATAAATTTTAAAAGAATGTTTGTCCTTGTGTTAAAAATATTGAGGTCGTGTCCTTGAGGCAAAAAATATAGAAATTTTTGTCCTTTAAATTAATTCCTCCTTTTTGATATTATAAAAATTCATTGAACCCCATTTATTTTTAATTAGAGTTGAGAAATTGGATTCTAATAACCATATTTTTTTCAAATTCAAAAGTTCTATTAACAATCTTATGATGATCACATGTAAGAATTATAGGGCAATAATCAGAACAAGTGTAAGGCAAACCCGAAATCCTAAAAATAAGAAATTTATCCTCAATTCTGTCACCGACGAAAAATCTATCTAGAAGGGCTATAGAAGCGGGCTCTTTAGTATTTCAAGCGAATTCTTTATTAGAAAGAAGAATTTCAATCAAATTAAAATAATGATAAATTGACCGAATTCTTCCATAGAAGAGAAATCACCTTTCCGTGGTGAACGCTCTCCTAGAAAACGCGTAACATTGAAATCAACCCCCATAATTCAAGAAACAGAAGCTAATAATATAAATTATATACATTTATTTCATAGAAACCGACGACTAATTTTTGAGTTTGACCCATAAACATTAGATATATTTAAAATAGAATTGTGACTAAGATTGATGAGAATAATATGCAAAGAATGGTGCTTAGAATTACATTGAAATAATTTTAAAGAATTATCCCGCCACCTATAAGTAAACCCCAGAAGCTCCAACAAAAGGTAAACAAGCACAACTCCTAAAGTGATAACCACCTAATCTTCTACAAAAATAAATGTCGGGACACTCACTTTTAGTTTCCTGTAAAAGTACAATGTCAATAAAATAATCTTTAAAAAATTCTTTAATTTTATCACATTTATTTAAATCCTTCAAATCTCTAATATTCCAGTTAATAGTTCTCATAAACCAATATATCTAGCCCTCACAATTTCTCTATTTCTAATATAAACAGTATCTAACTCAATGTCAAAAAAACAAAAGCGGTATACCTAGCTAACTAAAGCATAAGAAGAAGAAGTACTGTCTAAATCAGAAATCATACCATAGCCTAAATTCGTAATATCACTCGTATCACTCGAATCAGACAACTCACATAAAAACTGGAAATGACTACTTCGAATCCTAGCACTACGACATACAGATCCACTTAGAGTGGCAATTTTGCACGTCTACCTCTCCTTGACGATGAAAAATAGAGGATTTTTTTGCCAATCGAGCACCCACCAACTTTTTCTAACCAAAGTTCCTAGAATTAGAAAGATTCTCTCTCACGCCCTTTGATTTAGCATGTTTAGTATTGGAAATAATATCACATTCATTCATTTTTTCTCTCTTCATCCCCCTTAACTTTTCGCAAGCAAAGTAGAATCACTACAATCAGCATCAATCGCTGTATTACTGTCAGACCGAAGAGAATTAGAAATAACAGAATCCTCCATCACTGCCTGAGATTGCTTCTTAACTTCAAACAGTGCTAATCCCGATACATGTGCACATGATAAACAACAATCTCCCTCATCTCTGATCTACTCACAATAGTGCTTAAAGAAAAATCATCTTTCTCAACCTCTACAGCATCATGAACTGACCGATCTAACACCACCTCACTATTAACACCAGACATCCCTGCATTCAACCTGGCCTCTATATCGAACAAATCTATCCCATCAACACGATCCACAAATGGTATATGTTCATCAGTATTGCTCTTGTGAAGATCATCAACTTCACAACAGACAGAAGCTATCCTTATATTACCAGTAATATCAACGCAAACAATAATATCTTCCTCCCTGTTATCAATAATTTGCCCCACCAATCCTCCCACACAGTTATCATCACATTGAAAAGCATCACACCTATCCCCATTGTTCTTAACTACATCCTCCACACAGTAAAATGAATAAATCTCTCCGTCAGCAACATGTTTACATTGATGAAGATGATCTACTTCTTCATCAATCAGATTTTCAGAATTCATATTGCTCCCATAAACCACTAAGGCACCACTATAAAACTGCGCATCTTCTTTTAATTTGTTCATCAACAACCACATGAGCAGCAAACTTATTACTTCTTACAGCATCCTCAGAATAACTGGCCTCCTTGTTGATGTCTTTCTTCATCAAATACTAAGAATTCATAGAATCACCTCCAAGAACCACATTATTAATATCATTTCCCTGAATATTTATTTCATCACCTACAATCGAGGAAGAATTCAAAACATCATCAACATCAAAGATCTCAGGCAATCAAAACGATTATTAATATGACAAAATCAAATCTTTCCACTTCACGAGATTTTTCCTTTGACTTCTTGCTTTAAATGGATATAAAATCTTTATTCACTTCTTCTATAAAAACATCCCAATAAAAAGCTTTCTTATTGATATCTTCGCACCTATCTTCTAATTCGAACTCATCGGCTTCCATGTATTGAAATTCCAGTCTACACTGCATCACAGCATGATCCAACAGTAAAGAATCAAAAATAGTAGATTCTTTCTCTTGAGCAGCATTAAAAATGTCAAAAACAACATTAGCATCAACCGCAGAATTTGAAACTCCATTATTTTCTTTTTGGACTGGAATCAAGACATCAACAGGACTATCTCCAGAAATATCTGATTTATCAAAATACACCTCTAGATCTCCGAATTTCTTGTTGTAACCCTTTCCTATGTTAACCTCATTTATAGCACTAAAATGGTTGAATAACTCCTCTAATAAAACGATACCCTATGATCTTTGAATCCACAATCAATCTAAAAGAATTCTTTCGAGTTTCATACACTTCAATACGAAGTGGAAACAATGCTATGTATTCGAAGGATTTCTGCGTTTAATAGAATTGAAAGTGAAATTCGTCGAACAGTCGATTTTTTTTTGTGTCAAAAGATTCCGCACTTAAAGCACCTAATAGGATCACGACACTCTTCAGCAATCTGAGAAGAACCCCTACGTCTATAATAAATCTTTCTACCACCTCTATGAAAAACCCAATTCGCAGATTTAGTATTCCTATGATAAGAATGAGGAACAGAGAAATCCTCTTCTTTGACCACTTGAGCATATGTACGTTTGGAGATAGAATCATGAACGCAATTATGTTTGGAATCCTTAGTCAAGAAAGAGGATGGGATTGAGGAAGAGGGAAAAGCATCCGATATTGAATATCGCAAGAAAGATGATGCTATAGTTGCCATTAGAACGAGAAATTGATTCGTATATAATTATAAAGTTTTTAGGCTATTAATTTTTCATTAAATTCTTACATTTCCATTCTCAATCCCAGCTTTCATTTCCCAAATCCATTTTAACCCGTATTTTCCGTCCATTTTGGCAATTTATTAACCTTTACACCCTATTTAATCCAATATTAGACGCATATTGGATGTTGTTTGGAGTAACGGTAGATCTTCTCAAAATGTTTGGGGTAGCGGAGAAGATGATGGTGAATGTGACAGCTTTAGTTCTTCTAGAAGACATCGGGACGAAAAAACAATAGTATCTCAATGGAGGATATCAGGGTTGTTTCTAAATTTCGATGAAAACTTAGGACCCGACAAAGATTTAATGAATTATCTTGTTTTGTCAGATCACAAGTATACGTTTCTACCCATGACGGCATGTAAAATTTAACATATATATATATATAACTTATTGATTAAATACAATTATTAATTATTTATTAAGTATTACACATAACGGTTAATATAAATGACCATAAGAAGAAATTATTAAATTAATTTAAAAGTTTTGAAATTTTGTACTTTGTTGAAATTGTAGTTTACAAGATGTATGGTTTTGCATTTATTTTGTGAATTAAAAGTCCAAAATAATTTTCTAAATAGGCTAAGGAAGGAAAAACTCATGGATTACTTGCATCGGAAATTTATATATATTAGGAGATCCTACTATTGGTGGAAGATATTAGATTTTGAGACTTTTTTGGTATGTTGTTAGTGAGATATTTTATCTCACAACACCAAAATGATCATTGAGTAATTAAAACACCAATTACTTTCACAATTAAGAATCAACAAATTTAAGCAACGTTAAATTTGCCTTAAATGAAGCAATTATGACGCTGAGAGCTTACACACTCATGTAGTTGCATTCTAACTAATTGTTAAACTGTCAAGTTGAATTAATATCCTGATTCAGGCAAAAAAAGAGAATGATCTAACACCGAAAACAAGGTAAGAAAGAAAAAGCGCAGAAAAGGTAAAACACAGAGAATTTACGTGGTTTAGACGTTAAGGAATCCTACATTCACGGATCAAATATCACTTTCTTCTTTTATATATTCTTAGTACAGTTGGTAATGGAAGAGTGAGTACAAAATTTTCTGGAAAAGATCTCCTTCCTATTATAGTGCTTTTCCATTTATAGCATAGAGAGACGTAAATCGCCAAAATCATTCTTTCGCCATTTTAGTTTTCATCTTTGGATCATACCATGTGTCATCCATCCATCTTATTTATTTGATGTGTGTGGATTGCTAACATGTCTTCGATGGAAAACTATAATTTGAGTGATTGAATTCTGGACATTGGCGGAAAGTTTGAACTTGAAGCGGGAAATTCTGGTTTTGAGACGGGAAACACAATTTTGAATGGGTCATGCACTTCTGATCCTGGGAAGCGAATGGTATGTGTACTGCTCCTATGCATGAATGAGAGTGTAACGAGGTGTCGCCTTTAGCAACTTTTCCACCAAAATGTTGAGAGTCGTTCTTCTACTCTATTCTAGAAAGTTGTAATATCCCCTATCTTATGGGCCGAAGCTAAGCGCTACAGATACCGCAGTCATCTATAGCATTGACTTTTGGTGACCAAATACGGTAAGCTTAATGGTATCCATAATATCAGAAGCACATGAATATGAAATAAAACCATCACAGAATTAAAACATCTTTTTCGATTACATTTCAAATCCACATTTCATGTTCAGATACATATCCCAAACGTTTCCCATGTTTTGATCAAATATAATTATTAAAATTACGCCAAGAGTGACATATAAAGATTCCCCCTGGATGATCAGAGTGCTAAATAAACATATCAGTCATAAAGCATCACAGTGGAAATAAAATTAAATAGCTCCTAACTTTGCCTCCTACACGTCTTTGGAAGCTTATTCGTTCAACCTAGTAAACCTGAGAAACCTTAACACTCAATCTACTCAAATTAATTTTGAGCACCCGAGAGTTTAAGGAGAAAACATAAACTTCGAGTCAGACATAAAGCCTAGTATGAACAATACTATTACATCTCAGTTTACTGATATTAAGTGAGACCACGCGCTTAGCGGAACGAGTTTTCCCTCACTAATATCCCCTTTAAAACATATCTTTTGCAAATCAGAATGCTGCAATCAAACTGATTAAAGCAATAATAGCAATATCACATATACACATAAATCAGGCAATCAATGGATTATCTGTCCGAACAATATAGTTTTTTTGGCTAACTACTGACCATTGGCTGACTCTGGTCTACTGGACAAAGTAAATAATCTAACTTTTGTTAGACATACTCTTGGACAGTATGTCCTTAACTTACTTCTCTCAGGGTCAACTGATCCTAATGGTTTTGCGGGCTCACCAATAACCTATCTTTCTCTGTATATTCCTTTATGTGTGCAATATCATTTTAGTCTTACCTATGACAAAGCCCTACACACTGGATTTTTGGACTTTTATTAGCTAGGAACTACTAGCTAAAGTATAGGACACAACAATATAATAGTCTCATCTGGTATTCTAATATCTGAGTCATTTATTTAGGGTTAACTACCCCATCAAATTTTCCTTGAAAACATTTCTTTCAAATTGATTTAACCCTTTAAATCATACTTAAATAAGGAAAACATACTTTTTGCTTTACTCAAATATCTTTACCATGATATATGCTTTACACAAAACAATGTTGATGAAAACCTAAATCAATTGGGTTACCTATCTCTTTAAAACAATTTAAAGCTCTTCTTTAACTTAGAAAACATTGGGTTTTAAATCTAAGATTTCATCTTCAAAACCCTTGTTTAAAAATTTTAAACAGTCCCTTTCGAATCCATTGAAAGTACCCATTAAAAATAAGTTAACAACTTTACCTTAAAACATTGGACCGAAAAGCCAAAACGTACATTTCGAAATCTTTAAAAATGGACCTTCCGAAATTATTGAAAGTATTATTTCGAAAGCTTTACAAAACCATAGACATCCTCTTTTCAAAACACTTTAAATTCGCCTTTCGAAAGCATTGGACCTTCCATTCAAATACTAAAAGTAAGCCTTTCGAAAACATTGAGGAATCTCCCCTTCAAAACCTTCATTTTATACATTTTGAAAGCATTAAAGTCCCTTACTTAAAACAAACCTTTGAAAGAATTGGGTTCAAGTAAAAATTTATGGAACATAGCTTCGAAACCATTTAAAACCATTCCTTTCGAAACCTTTGGGTTTATCTTTTAATAGAACAAAGGGTCTTAAAAGAACTGGGGCGAAAGCATTATTCCTAAGTAAAAGAAAGTGGATGGTTTCGAAAACAACCCTTTCGAAAGCATGGAGAAGTGACTTCAAAGTTTAAAGGCAAAAGTGCCCTTTCGAAAACATTGATTCGAAGGGTTGAATGTGGCAGCAGGGGTTTCGACCCCCTCGAAAGCTTGTTTTGAAACAAAAGGCGGCAACCCATTCGAAAGCCCTTTCTTTATATAAACAGAATCAAGTTGGTTAAGTCGAAAGCTCCAACCCTTCGAAAGCCTTATTTATAACCAAAATAGTTCCAATTTTACAGGAGCTACTTCTACCCCTTCGAAAGCATGTTTCGACTCTATACCTTCCGCTTAAATCCAATCCACTACGTACCAAGGCATTGATACCATATGATTGGTTTCAACTTGGTTGGGGGCAAATGTATGGTATCGAAAGGTGGCTGCTATAAGGGGCAAAACAGTATCCTTTACAAAACTTATTTTTAACCTTTTAAAATAATGTCTTTCCAACTAACTTGCCTTATTTGTCAATATATAATTGGTTGCCAATTCTTTTACAAAAGTTTTTTCTAAAAGTGCTGCCAAATTCAGTAATTAACAATTTTAAAACATTTAGCAAATTGCCCCTTCTCCTTTTCTAAACATATAAAACATTTAAGTCTCATACCTTAAATAATTTTATATCTTTAATAAGTACTTAGGAAAATTCTCCAAAAATTCCCATAAATCAATTTTAATATGTTTTCTAACATATTTAAATTTCTGACCCAAAGCTAACATATAATAGTCGAAAATAATTTAAACCCAATCTAACCATTTCTTTACTAGAAAATTCATAATAAATCCAAAAAAACTTAGAAAATTATGAGACCTGAAATCCATCTCTAAAATAATGTTTTTAACCTTATATAAAAAAATGCAAGCCATTTGGATGTCATTAATAGGATTTTCAAATCGAATCTTATCATAAAATCTATATGAAACAACATAAATCATCAACAAACATATATATCCATTTAAACAATCAAAACATGACATTTTTCTTGCATAATAAATTCGGATCTCATCTAGAAATCGAAAGTAATAAAAATGAGATGCAATATATTATTCACCTTAGCTTGTTGTTAAGGGGTTTGAGATTTTCCCTTGAATTGATTTGTTCAAGCTCCCTTCTTGAATTCATGCTTATCTTTCCCTTGTTTTCTTCTAATGGTGGCCGACCAAGCTTTAGGTTTGTTTATTTTTTGTGAATATTGTAAATGAAATTGGAATAAGGGTTTAGGGTATAAGAACTTGGTTTGTTCCTATTTTTCCCTCATCTTATTACACCTTCTTTGTTCGTTTTAATTCTCTTTAGCATATTGAATAGTTAAAGCACGACTACTCTATAATTATACAAATCTCAATCCCTTAACCATTTACATTATTTCATATTTATCTAATTAAATATCCTAACTAATGTTAGTCAAAATTAGGGTCGTTACAAACTCCTCTCCTTAAAGAATTTCGTCTTCGATATTTCGACAAGGTACTCATAACAATCAGTCATAAAGGTAAAACATATCATGAAACAAGTCTAGATAAGTATCTCTAATCCTGCTTTCAGTTTTCCATGTACAGTTTCCCTTGTCGTCACCGCATTGGACTTTGACTAATATGACTGCCTTGTTCCTTAGTCTCTTCTCATCCCACATGACTATATAAACTGGTTTTCTAACTATAGTTAAATTCGATTCCACTACTAAGTCATCTAATACAGTCGGTGCAATATCGTTTTTTGGATCTCGAATACACTTTCTTGGATGAGAACATGAAAAACATTATGGACTCCTGCCAAATTACTTGGTAATGCCATTCTATGCATGAGTTTCCCAATCCTTTTTATAATAGGAAATGGGCCAATGAACCTTGGTGCCAATTTTCCTGATTTTCCAAATCGAATTACACCTTCCATCAATGAAATCTTGATGAAAACATGATTTTCAACTAAGAACTCTAAGTCTTTCCGTCTTCTATTCGCATAGCTTTTTTGCCTAGACCGAGCTTGCTTCATTCTGGCTCGAATGAGCTCAATCTTTTCTGCAGCTTCCCTAACCCAATCCGGATAAAGAACTAACCTATCTCAGGTCTCTAACCAACATTCGAGAGATTTGCATGGCCTTCCATATAAAGCTTTGGACGGTGCCATCCTTATACTAGTCTGATAATTGTTGTTATACAAAAACTCGACTAAGTGTAGATCGTCTTCCCATGATTCCCCTGATCTAGTACACAAGCTCGTAACAAATCTTCTAAGACTTTGTTAACTCTTTTTGTTTGCCTATCTGCTCGCAGATGGTAAGCGGTACTCATTTTGAGCTTGGTACCCAAAGTCTCCTGTAGACTCTTCTAGAACTCGCTAGTGAATAAGGAATCTCTATCACTTATTATACTACTAGGAATTCCATGCAGTCTAACTATATTTTTCATGAATAATTTAACCAAAACAGGTGCCGTCCAGGTTGGCTTAACTAGAATGAAATGGGCACCCTTAGTCAACCTGTCCACTATAACCTAAATACTTTCATTTCCTCAATTCGATCTTGGCAACTCATCTATAAAATTCATTGAGATAGAATCTCATTTCCATAATGGAACATCTAAAGGCTGAAGTAACCAACTTAAGAAACTTCTTTTCAAGACCTGATACATCTTAGTTCCTTCCGGATGAATGGTGAAGTTTAAACGATGACATTCCCCAAGAATTTCCTTCCTATCGTTTCCTACATTTGGAATACATAGTCTTCCTTAACCACCCATTCTGGTTAGGACTGAAATCTTTTAAGTCATCGCTCTCTATTCCATCCTTTTACTTTTTGATCCGTTCAACTAATAATGGATCCTCCTTCTGCTTGGAAGCAATCTTTCCGATCATCACCGGTCGAACTTCTAAACACAACAACATAGCGGTTTCCTTACTAGATCTAGCTTCAGATCTCTACTGTATTCTGTATGTAGTCAATGCTTCCAAATCTTTCCACTCGACTATCATTACCAATATTGCATTCTGACATTTCCTGCTAACTGCATCTGCAACCTTAATACCTTTTCCTGGTGCGTACTCAATGCCAAAGTCGTAAGCGACTAAGAACTCTAACCACCTTTGCTGCCTCATATTCAACTCCTTCTGAGAGAATAAATATCTCAATGATGACCTATATACAAGTCGAATATTTCTTCCAAAAGGCAATGTCTCCATACCTTTAAAGCAAAAATTACCGCAACTAATTCCAAATCATCAGTTGGATATCTAACCTCATATGGTCAGAGCTGTTGAGAAGCATAGGCAATCGCTTTACCCCTTTGCATTAAAACAACTCCTAACCCCATACTTAGTGGCATCCGTGTATGCCACTAAGTTCCAATTCCCTTTTGGAACAACTAACATAGGTGCATTTGTCAATAAGTGTTTCATCTTTCAGAATGCCTCCTTGCACTTACCTGTCCAGAAAAACTTCACATCTTTCCAAATTAGCTTAGTCATCGGTGCTGCTATCCACGAAAAATCCTTGATGAATATCCGATAGAAACCATCTAGTCCAAGAAAGCTCTTTATTTTAGTCGCTATCTCGGGTCTCTTCCATCTATTCACTGCCTCAATCTTTGTCGGATCTGCAGACAACCCTTTCTCTGAGACTACAAGACTAAGAAACTTCACTTCCTTCTTCCAGAAACGACACTTCGAAATTTTTTCTATCAGTTGATGCTGCCTCAACGTCTCAAGCACCACTCTAAGATGAACGTCATGCTCTTTTTCATCTCTAGAGTATATTAAAATATCATCTATGAATACCATTACGAACCTATCCAAGTGCTCTCGAAAAACTCTATTCATCAAATCTACAAAGAGTGCTAGCGCATTAATTAGTCCGAACGACATTACTAACCACTCGTACGATCCATATCGGGTTCTAAATGCCTTAAATCCTCGGCTAATCTAAGTTGATGAAACCCTATTGAAAAATACTTTGGCTCTACTCAACTGGTCAAACAAATCGTTAATTCTAGGTAACAGATATCGATTCTTTATCGTCTTCTCATTCAACTTACAATAATTGATACATAACCTTAACGATCCATCCGGTTTCCTTGAAAACATTACGGTTTCTCCCTATGACAAACTACTTGGTCTGATAAAGTTGTTACTTCCCAAATCCACCAACTCCACCTTTAGCTCCCCCATCTTGGTAGGTATCATTCTGCTTGGCGGTCTACTCACCGATTTTGTTCATGGTACTAAATCTATTCAAAACTCAATAGCTCAGTTTTGGCAGCAGTCCTACTATGGTCTCAAAGACATCTGCGAATTCTCTAACAAAGAAAACTCGATTTAACTCGTATTCTGCCTCCATAACACCCAACATAGCATTATTCTCAAAATTAGGGTTTTCTATGGAGTATATTATCCAATCACTACAGTCAGGTTGTCTATGTGATATTTTCCTATCATGGTAAAATATCCTAGCATTGTATTTATTTAACCAATCCATACCCGAAATAATTCCAAACCCTACGAAATCAAACAAATGAATGACCTAACAATTCAAACTCTAGGTGGTCACATTTCATCCTAAGAGTCGCATATCCTCCTATCAGATTTGCAACTCCTAAGGAAGTAACCATGTATGAGGGTTCTAGGTTAAGCTTATCTACCAAACAATGAGATATAAAAGAATATGATGCACCAGTATCAAATAGATCTCTAACCGATTCACCATGAATCAAAAGCGTACTTCCCAACACAGCTTTTCCCTTTTCCTCTACAGTTGGTCTCCAGGTAGCTGGCTCCAATGCAAACACTTTGCCTTTTCCATCCTTGGCTGGCTCCTTGCACTAGTTCTTATAATGTCCAATTTGATCGCAGTTGAAACATCTCACACCTCTCCTGTCAACAACTTTCTTCCCTTTGTCTGTCCGACACTCATGAGCGTCCTTTCTTATCACACATATAACAGATAACTTCTGCCTTTCCCTTCTTGGCAGCTCCACTCTTCCGAGATCCCTTCTTATGGAAAAATTTCCTCTTTTGGTTCTTGGTTCTTCCCTGCTTGAGCTCCTCCTACTTTGTTATCCTCATGAAAAGGAAGCATCTCTTTTTGCCTGAAAGCCAACTCAACAACTACATCACACAAATCTCTAATATGCGATAATATGGCCTTAGAAAGCTAAAGCTTCAACTCATGAATGAACTTCTCATTCCTTTTAATAAATATATCTACCGTAGTGTATCCATACCTTGATAGCTCCTCAAATCTAGTTGCATACTCAAGCACTGTCATGTCTCCCTGTTCTAACTCAATGAACTTCCTAAGCAGAGTTGGCTTAGCAATCTCCGACATAAACCTATCCATAAACCTTCTTCTAAATTCAACCCAAATCATGGTCTCCTCATTAACTCTTACTGTAACATTGTTCCACCAGTACAATGCTGCTCCCTGTAATTGCCTAGAAGCAAGCCTCCTTTTCTGTTCTCACTGAGTCCCAAATCAGCAAAAATCCTCTTGTAATGAAGTAACCAATTCTTTACTTCAATTCCGTCCTCAGTCTCGATAAACGGTTTTCCTCCGAGCCTCCTTTTATAAGAAAATGTTTATAAATAAGAGTAAGCTTTTATTATTAAAAAATGAAATTGTTGTTTAAATATATGTGCATGTATATGTATACATATATGTATATGGATAAGTTTACGTATATGTGTATTTGAAGTTATATAGTAATCAATACAATTCTTGTGTTGTAATTGGATTAATGAATATTTTGGATGGTTGGTAATGTTTTCTTATTTGTATACATATGGACATGTGTATGGGAATGTCCTTGTGTGTATAAAAGAACATTACGAGCAATCTTATATAGCTATAGTAACCACCGAGTGTGCTAAGTTGCATGAGAGCATGTCGGGTCGAGTAATCGATCAGGTGAAGCTCGAAATGTGATTTGTGAATTTTTACGTATTTACATATATGTGTGTGCATATGCATGCATGAGCGAATGTTTCAACACACACGCAAGCATCACACGAGGGAGAAGGTTGGTTGAGTCATTTGGGCATGTTAGGGGAGCCCAGGGTAGTTGAAATTGTGCCGGGGAGAATCTATATGAAGAAGAGTGGGGTTCGTATCGAAATCGGGTTTTGAATGTTTAAGAGACCACTTCCTAAAAAATCAACCAATGAACTCTGGAAGAAGTTTGATGGGGAAAAGGCACACTATGAGAGCTAGGCGACTCATCAGGCGAAGCGGTGGAGAAGACAAGGCGCAATCGACGTCCGTTTAGGAGGTTCCTACCTTTCCTAGACTCACCGTTTGAAAACTATCATTTTTTATCGACTAAAAGCCATGTTCAGTCAACTGAATGTTTTTTAAAAATATTCCTAAGGAGGAAACCCTAAATAGAAAACTATGGAAGGAGGCTCAGTGAACTAATGACATTCCCGGTCGACTGGATGCTTGGGGCAGGGCATGTCTTTAGGGATTTCTTTCATTTTCATGTGCGATCCTTCATGGGGTCTTGGCATCGGTTCAAAATGGATTCAGGCTACTCAAAAAAGTGGAATGTAAGGCAAAGCTCGACATTTGGATGCAAGGCATGGTGACACGTATGGGTTCAATAATGATCAGACCCGATGTGATTGATTACATAATCACTTTTAGGTGGTAGTGTACGATTGAGTGGAGTAAGTCCATGGACCCTGGCTTTGACCTTAGGGTGGATATGTTTGATGGATGATGTCGGTCTTATGATTGTGACTGTACCTAGTATTGATCTCATATTAGTGATCGTACATCGTATTGGACTTGTGTTAGTAGGCATATATATATATATATATATATAATCCTTCAGTGGTGATCGTACAAATAGTTGGACGGTGATAAGGTATTGGTCTTCGTGCGTAATAGATGTATATGATTATGTGGTTATTATATTTGATGTGTGTATATATATGACATAAGTGTTCCTTTGTGGTCTCAATAGCATATTACATGAGACACGAGCATAGTTCTCTTTTTAGATAGAGGCGTACATAAGTTATTTGTGTAATCCTTCGTATCCTAGAAAGGGATGATGATAATCATCTACTACGAGTTCATAGAATACTTATGCTTATTATAGGGGTATGGTTATTCTATTTACTATTGGGACTAGGTTGCATGTATATAGATGTCTAGGTACGTTTGTGTACTGACTTTATTTATCATTAGATCATGATAGATTTCTAGGTACATTAGTGTACTTACTCTATTTACCATTGGATCATGATAGATGCCTGGGTACATTACTGTACTGACTCCATTTACCTCGAACTCTCAAAAGGAATCATTGGACCGCGATAGATCTCCGTTGTTGACTTCACCCATCAGTAATGATAGGTATTAATTTATATTCCTTATTTATCTTCCATTATTATGTTGTGCGTGATATTAGTTGATTATTGTTATTGTTGTTGCATTTATTATCATTGTGTTCTTCGTGCTAGGCTTATATTACGATCATCCTACTTTTGGATGTTGGGTTACACTTACATAGTATATTGTTACATTTCAGTCACATTATATTAGTTTCGTTAACTCATTAATTCCAGGAGAAGAGCAGGTTGTGGTATGATTTCCTATCTCATGTGATGGGTTTACTTTACTTGTATATGGTTATCCCTGAGCGATGTTTGTGGAAAGGACCGATGTGCCTCAGTAGTTCATGTTCTGTTTGTATATAGTTTTGATATGTAGTATTTTGAGATAATTCCCCTTACATCAGGCTTTATGTCTGACTCACATTTTGTATTTGTCTTGTTATGTCATGACAACTCTTGGTTACTTAATTTAGTGGTTTTGGTGTCAGGTGTTTTTGGGGATACGCTGTCAGAGTGGTGCACTTGAAGCTTTGGAGGTGAAGATGATAGTTGGATATTTATATACTTGATATTGTAGTAGTACATGACATATGTTATTTATATGTGAGACTTATTGTATCAGATGTTTTATTCTGACTCTCTGTATTGAGTTATCAGTTACTTTCGCCAATGTAGTCCCTTATATGTTGTTTGTCCTATTCCGTTTATGTATATTCAGTATATTATATGTTATCATTCTGATGTGAGATTTCATTGTTGCATCTTAGTATAGTATTTTTTTTTCTTCTTCTTATTTCTTTTTTTTCCTCGAACGCCATCTTTTGTGGTATTCGAAAATCTAGCATTGATGCGAGAAGCTGATTTTTTGGGTGTTAAGAATGGCGGGCTGTTATATTTGGTATTAGGGCCTAGGTTCAACACTTAGGACCTAGTAGGCCGATTTAAATTAGGAAAACTAGTAGATGGAGATACGTTGCGAAAGCGTACTTATATTTTTCTACTATAAAATATTTCTTACACCACTTATCTTCTAGACTACAGTTCATTTCTATCACTAGCTATTAAGTATCTTCATCCAGGCTATTAGGATGAGCATATATGACACACATGCAGTGGCGGTGGGTGTTAAAAGTGGTGTAACGATCGAAAGTATTGTCATTCTAACTCGATGCATGAGCTTTCGAGTTGAGTGGAGTTGGTTAATGAAGTGTGACTTAGATTTTCGCCTAAGTAGAATTCAATGGTGGCCCAACAATGAGTGAAAATTAAGCATATGACTTATTATCACTTTGCGTGGAGTCATTCGTGTTTGAAATGTTTTGTTGTGATAGTAAACCTTAGACGATGGGAGTAATCCCATGCAATGAAAGGTATTTTCTAAGGATCAATCAATTCATGTACCCGTTCCAAATCCCTAATTCAAGCATAAAGTTTCTAGGTGATTTGGACCAGTTCGACAAGGATGTTTTACTTGATTGCAAAAGGCAAGCACTTAAGTCGGATTCTTGAGATGACCGGGAGATTTTCGAAGAATGACTCTGGTTATGCAAGGGAATTTCAATAGCTAGACCAAGGAATCAGATCAGAGTTCGCACGAGAAGGGTCGGGTGGTCGACCCTAATTTAAGAAAGAATTCTTATGAGCAAACGAAGGGTTGGATCAGGCATCGTTTCAAATTTTGGATGATCTTTAGTCATTGTAAAATTTATTCATGGAACAGTCCTTCAGGATAGCTTAAGATAATTTGGGAAAGGACTTCTTGACTGGTTTTGTGGAGTCATATAATCTTCTAAGTGGCGATATGATATTCGTGTAGGCAAGCATCGCGGTACACTTAGTATATATCCTTATTGATATTGTGCTGTTGAGGTGAGTTCGAACCTGAGCAAACCCTGACATTAGTAGATCATCATTTAATGATGATATAATTAGTAGAGATTTCTCCAACAGAGAACAAGTTCTGTTAGGAGGAAATTGAAAGCTAAGACATTGATTACCGTATTTATTTGAGAGTTTTGAGACTTGATGATCCTACATATCATACAATTCCCTCTCCGTAGCCGGGGAGGCGGAGGGTAGGGATGTGGTCATCTTTCATGTATTGTATTCATGAAAAGGGTTGCACCAATTAAGTATTTTTTTTCATCTTGAATGTCGATCAGACTCATTAGAGTTTATAGTTTGTCATCCACATTTTAAGTATTGATTAGTTACCATGCATGTCAGTATAGACTCTTTGGTATGTTCCATTGTTTTGCACACTTATTATTTATCGTCGCTTGCTATTATTTGGTTGTTAGTTGTTTTTACTTGCTATTTTTTGGTGTTGATTTAAATTTTGATTTTTTTTGATTTATTGTTGTTTCTTGTTTTGTATGATTGGTAGTTTATAGGCTATTTATTGTCGCTTGTTAATTGTTTATTGTTGCTCATTATTGATTGCTTGGGTTGTGTATCGTTGCTTGTTGTTGTTTCATTATTGTTTGTTATTAATTTATATAGCCAATTGTTGCATGCTTTGTATGTCTAGTAATATATTTGTAAATTATTATTGTCCGTTGCTACTTGTGTTTTTGGTTACCTATATCTTAATTTAAATTTCTTATTAAAGTATTTCAGAGAGATAGCGATAGCTATCTAAAATAGATCAAGTCATCCATGGATAATGTAAGGGTCGAAATGGGATCTATAAGAGTCTATTACCTTTTAATGTGACTCAGAGTCAATGGTATATTTAGATATCGACTTATTTAAGCTTACTTACATATTTATTTTCATGTATGATTATGGTAGTATCGATCACTACACTAAAATTAGACATGTTTTGATTGTGTGTTGTTATAAAATAGGTACATAATCCACTTTTTATATTACAATTAGGTACTTGAGAGCTAAAATATAGCCATTTAAATGCTTATTTGTTGAAATTTGCATTTAAAGGGCGAGAATTTTTTTCAAAAATAGGTATGTATCACTGGGAAACGTGGGATAATGTAGGTTATCGTGTATTCGCCAGTTGTGAGATGTGTTTTAATTCAGGAATTTTTGTAATGTTTGCTATGCAAAGGAAGTACTATTGGGATTTTTCAAGGTTTAGACTTGGGAAATTTTTGTTAGTCCTGTTACTTTCTCGTACTTAAGGAATTTCGAGGACGAAATTCCTTTGAGGATGGAAGAATGTAATACCCCGCAATTTTAAAGGCAGAATATTTAAATGATTTATTTAAATATGTAATCGTTAACCGACGGAACACCCATTGTACTCGATTTTTTAGGGATGGACAAATTGGGTCTCGAGACATGCATAGGTGATACCTTTTTTCCGAGATGAGAAAAATGAGTATAAATTTGACTATGTTTAGAGTCGATAAATTCGAGGATGGATAGTGCTGGATGAAGAGAATTTTAAGCTTATTAGTTGCCTATAAGTGGCTAACTCCTTTCATTTTCTCTCATTCACGTTTTTTCTCTCCTCCTCTCCTAGTCTTTTAATAATCACCCCTTAATCCCTCTTTAATCCCTAAGCCCTTCAAATAAATTTCCTAAAATCAAATGACCATCGCCATTAATCTTCTCTCCCAATTCTCTACAAAACCCACGAAGCAATTAGCATGAAGTGGAGTTTAGATGGAGATCTCAAATTTAAAGTGAGCTTTGATTTGGGTGTTGATGATTTGAGCTTGGTTTGGAGAAGAAGAGGTGAGTGGGATGATTCTTCTATTTAATTTACTCATTAAAATTCTTATATTTGTTTAGCGATAATTATGGTGTTATGTGATGTGCTTTGGAGAGTTCTATGTTATGATTTGGTTTGTATTCGTTTTATAAACATGATTCCACTAGCCAAGTGTTTGTTTGGACCCTTAATCATCATATTGGAAAAGTTAGTAAGTCTAGAACTAGTTTTGGGATGTGACGACTGCCCATACCACCGACACCAATAATATCAAAATAGTGCGCTGTAGCCATGCCTGATTGATATAAAACGATCTTCAAGGTTGAAAATGAGACAAATACAACATATAACCTGTCATATATCTCACAGCGCATGGATAAAATATAATATCATAGATATAACAAGGGACACATCAATAACTATGTGAACAAATCATCAGAACACATATCCATAGAGTTATATACAAATATAGTAGAGTTTATACAACGGAATAAACCCAACAACTGTCTCATAATAAGAAAATAAACAGTCACTGCTAAGGTTTTCTAGTGCTGCACAACGGAATAAGCGTATAAATCCATGTAAGTATGTAATACGATATAGCTCCATCCAGCTCATCCTCCATATAGCTACTGCATCACTTAGACCCGTTATCTAGTCTAGCCATTTAAGAGTACCTAAGATAATAAGAAACAAAGAATGAAACCTTGGGTTCGACAACATTAGGGTGTGAGCTATAAACGAATCCCAAAATACCATGCAAGTAAATATGGTAAGTAACAGAGGTACATGAATCATACCTGACTTGTTCCAGTAACCAAAGAGTTAGAAGATAACATCATAATATGCTACTCTGTAATAATATAAAGGTACTCTAATCAAAATAAAGATATTAGCTCTCCAAATATTACTATCTCCAATACCTGCTCCTAATGATATCTCAAACTGATAGCCTAGAAAGCAACTAAAGTAACCAAAGCTTCCATCAAGCAATCCCCTCTATCACTCCATGTGCTCAGAATATGATTACTCGTACGGCCACCTTACTGCCAGGGACTAATGGAAATCTCGGTTTTTAGTGTAGTCTCGTATGTAGACCAAAGCGCGATATGCATCTTGTTGCCCAAAGCTAGACACTAGACCCAAAGCCATTGGTCCAGGGTATTCAATCCACTCCATTGATCTATGGGAATTTCCATTTATAATACCTTTGCTTCGAGTACAACAGAAAACACTCCGAGTATCAACAATTCCTTAGCACATTCATCCGATCCCTCCTTTGCTCTATCCAGATCCAAGCCCATCCTTTGTCAATCTAGTTTCCATTATTTAGAACCCTTCACATTCCGCATCCATGCTCCCTCCTTTATCGAGCCGCTATCTTCGGTACCTACTCCCTTTACGAGTCACCAACCGAAGATATAAAGCTTTTATCATGTCGTTTCATTGCCATCCAACACTCAAGTGAATGAGCCAACACCTCCAACATGCTCTATAGAACCTCTACTCCATTCCTCAAAAGTTTCATTTTGATTGGACCCACTAGAATAACTCGGTACTGAGTTGATCAACTCGACACCGACCCATGTACTAGCCAATTTTGGTCAAGTTTCCTTTCTTTCTTCTAGTACTACATTCTTAGATGCTTTAGACCCCGACATATCCATTAAAACAATTTGGCCCCCAAGCATTCAACTCCAAGTTCTAGAAATAACTTGGCATAATATCCAACACTAAGCCAATCTCCTACATCTTGCTATGGACCACCTTCCCTAGCCATGCTCTACCCATCCATCAATTTGACCAATCCATATGAGCCACCAAAATAACTCGGTATCGAGTTGTTCAACTCGATACCGACTTATTTACTTAGCCAATTTTTGGGTGCGATTTGTTTGGTGTGCTCCTCCCTTGCTCCAGAGCCTTCCCTCCAAGTTTCGTCCAATTTCGACCAACTTTGCCTCCGATTTTCCAAATTCTCCAACTTATCTTCCTAAGGATCCAAAAAACTAGTAAACAACATCAAAAAACAACATACAAGCATGGAATAACATGCATACACATTATTCTTACAAGCAATATAGAAGAATGTAATAAACAAACCAATTCTAATCTGAATCTACATATTACGTGCACATATGAATATGAATAAGGAGAATCACTAAATAATTTTTGAAAACCATTTCAAAGATTCACAAATTTAGGTCATAAGCATATTATGACATGTAATTAAAGTTAGAAAAGGTATTTAGGCCAAAAATCTTGTTAAAACATGTAATTCTACCATATAGACTTGCATAGGATAGGAGTAGGCATAAACCACTCATCAATTACCAAAATCAACCAATTTCTGCCTAGATCCAACGTGGAAAACAATAGAAAGCAACGCAAACAACCAAAATGATGATCCCCACCATCTAATTGACGATCTTCTCTCTAATTAACGATTTAGCTAGATTTAGAGAGTAATATATGTGATTTTGGATGAGATTAGGGTTAATGAGGGTTTAGCCTGATTTGGAAAGAGGGATAATTTTTAATTTGACTCTTACAACCCCCTGTTATACTAATCTTGGATTAAACTAATGGGCCTACTTATGGGCTTAATTAATTATACACTAATATTGGCTAGTAGTTGTCTAAACTTAAAACATGAATAACTTCCTAATTGTAAGTCCGTTTTTCTATTATGACCACTCTAAGGAATTACATACCATCATCCTGAGGCAATGGAACTTGTTTGAGATTCTAAATTCGACTTTTATCAAAAGTTATAGCCTAAATAAGGTTTCTATGGCCATAATTATCTCATAGAAATTCAAAAAAAAAAATCAAAGGTGTGTAAAATGTCTCTGGGAGTATTATCCTAAAATTATGTAATCATACAACTTTATGTGAATAAATTAAAAATATTTTAGATCGTTCGATACATAAAATACGGATCGTTACATTTTCCCTCTATACGAATTTCACCCCTGAAATCTCTAATCAAGTCAAGAAATAAGTAACCATAGTTACTCCGCATGCCTAATAACCATATGCAACCATTAATCATATCAAACAAGCAATCATGCAATCAATAGTGAACCTACCTTAGCATGCGAAATACTAACCTATCAAACGCGATATACGATGGTGAAAGTAGATACGATAAATGATGGATCTTACCAATCAAAGAGCTCCGGACATGTAATCCTCATGTTTTCCTCAGTTTCCCACGTACAATCGTCATCACTTCCGCTCCATTATACCTTTACTAGCTTCACTAACTTTCTGTTAAGCTGTTTCGTATCGTGTCCAACAATACGAACTGGCCTAGGAGATCTTGAAACTTCTGGTTCTACCTCAACATCTTTAAGTTGATCTGGTGTAGTCTTCATGACCGAGTCATGCACAAATTTCAATAGACAACAGACATGAAAGACACTATGCACGCCTGCCATCTTCTGAGGTAAGTCGATCCTATATGCTGGCTTCCCAATCCTTTCTAGTATCGAAAAAGGATCAAGAATCTCAGAACCAATTTTCCCTTATTATCAAATCGAACAACATTCTTTAAGGGATATACCTTCATGAAAACCATATCCCCAGCATAAAATTTAAAATCTCTATGTCTTTTATCGGCATAGCTCTTTTGTTGATCCTCAGTGGCTTTCATTTGTTGCCGAATGATCCCATCTTTTTCTAAGTTTCTATAATCATATCTGGCTCAAGTATTAGTTTCTCACCCACTTCCCACCAACATGAAGGTGCGTTACACGGTCGGCCACATAATGCTTCATAAAAAGCCATACCAATACTCGACTGATAACTATTGTTATATACAAACTATATCAAATGTAGATGGTCATCCGATTATCCTCCCAAATCTATAATGAATGCTCGCAAGAGATCTTCCAATATATAATTTCCTCATTTGGTTTGCCTATTCGTTTATGGGTGATAATCTATACTAAGACGTAGCTCAGTTCCTAACACCTCTTGTAAGCTCTTTCGAAACCCAATGACAAACATGGGTCTCGATCACTCACAATGCTCTTTGGCACACCTTGAAATCATACTATCGACTTTACATACAACTTCGCCAGCTTGGATGCCGTTCTACTTGACTTGACGGGTATAAATCTAGTGTTCTTGATCAACCGGTCGACCATAACCCAAATGCTATCGTATCCTGCTCGAGTCCTTGATAGTCCATCGATAAATCCATCGATACTCGCTCCCATTTCCACTCAAGAACTTCTATCAGGTGTAACAATCCACTAGGTTTCTTTTGCTCTGCCTTTACCAATTGGCAGTTCATATACTTTGAGATGAATGTCTCGATATCCTTCTTCATACATTCCCAATAATAGTTCTGCTTCGTATCCTGGTACATCTTATTACCTCCAGGATCTATTTTTTAACTTAGAATGGTGGCATTCTTGTAGCATGCCATCTCGCAATCTATCTATATTAAGAACGAACAGTTTTCCATCCTTATGGAGCCAACCTTCTCAATCGAGTCTGTATTGCTTCATGTCTTCAGATTCTTCTCCTTCTACTATCTTTATTATGATCTCTACCAGCCTAGCATCTCACTTCTGACTAGCACAGATTCTTTCTATTAGAGTATGTCTGATTGACAAACTTGCCAACATCTTTGGTTCCAGCTCGCAATGAGGCCTAAAATCATATCCAACTATGTACTCATTCTGTATCTATTCCAAGAACATTTCCCTCAAACTAGCATGTCTTCTACTCGGTGCATTAGCGACTGCATTCCCTTTTCATGGTGTATAGAAAATGCTAAAATTATGGGAGGCCAAAAACTCTAATCGCTGTTGCTGACGAAGATTGAGATCTTTCTAAGAGAAAAGGCACTTCAAGGGTTTGTGGTATGTAAGTAGCTCAAACCTTTCTACTAGTAGATAATGCCTCCGCATCTTCAAAGCAAAAACTGTCGCTGCTAATTCCAAATCACGAGTTGGATAATTCCTCTCATGCGCTTTAGCTGTCGACTAGCATAAGCCACGACTTTTCCTTTTTGCATCAACACCGCACCCACCCAGTACCACATGCATTTGCATATACCATAAATTCCTCATTCCTACTTGGAATGGTCAATGTTGGTGCACTCGTAAACCTCGCTTTCGAACTCATAAATACTTGTTCACACTTCGCGTCCCCAAAAAAAGTCTAATTCTTCTTCGTCAAATTGGTCAACGGTGCTACTATCTTTGAGAAGTCCTTGATAAAACGCCTATAGTATCCTGCTAATCCTAAGAAACTCCTCTTGTCCATAGCATTCTTGGGCTGGTTTCAATCTTCAACCGCTGCTACCTTCGCAGGATCCACTACTATACCCTGTCCAGAAACGACGTGACCCAAGAACCTTACTTATTTCTCTAGAAGTGACACTTAGAGAACTTCGCTCTCATCTTGTGCTTCCTCAATTCCTCTGGCGCAATCTTCAAGTGCTTCTTGTGTTCCTCTTCAGTTATGGATTAGATCAGAATATCATCCATGAACATAATCACAAACTTATTCAGTTGGTCTTTGAAAATTTGATTCATGAGATCCATAAAGTATGTTGAAGCATTGGTCAACCCAAACTACATCACCAACCACTTATAAAATCTCGATGTCGTACGAAATGCATTAACAGGCACACTCTCCTTTGCTATTCTAAGCTGGTGAAATCCAATTACCAAATCCATTTGAGAGAACACATTTGCACCGTGAAGCTAATCAAACAAGTCATCAAATCATGGGAATGGATACTTGTTTTTCTTCATTACTTTAATCAGCTCAAGATAATCCATACACAATCTCAAAGAGCCATCCTCTTTAGTCTCGAATACTAGAGGTGCACCCCACTCAAATATAGTCCTTCGAATGAAGCCTCTCCTTAATGGGTCGTTCACTTGCATTTCTAATTCCTTCTGCTCTTTGGGCGCCATACGCTTTAAAGGCATGACTATAGGTCTGGCTACCTTCACTAAGTATATCCGAAACTCAATTTCTCTATGCGTTGGCAATCTGGTCACTTCCTCAGATACATCCAGATACTCTCTAACAATAGGCATAGTTGATAACCCATTATGTGGAACTTCTAGTGAATATAGAAAGTTAACCATCTTCTCATACTTATTAAGCCAGTCCATTCCCAAGATAATCCTGAACCTAAAAAAATTTCAAGATAGAGCGATCTCAAACAAAAGAGCATCCATGATTCGATAATGCTAGGCTACAACAAACAATGCAAAGGCTAGTAGGGCCTCCAACAGGGTTCGTTACAACCAAAGGTCGGCCTACTATCTCGAGTCTCAATCCAAATCTATCTACTAGGCCACTGGATAAAAACGAGTGTAAATCCTCGTTATCAAACAAAACACGAATGGAAACATCTTTAATGGAAAGCATACCTTGAATAATGACTCTTTTTCCCTTCTCCTTCACCTAAAGAGCACTCAACGAAGTCAGGATAGCGTCCAAAGCTATGCTTTCACAACCTACTTATCCTTCACCAGTTATGGGAAATCCTTCTTCAAATGTCTTGGCTTGTCACAAGTGTAGCACTTCTTCTTCTCGCTCACTCTAAAATCCTTAATCAAGTGACCTTTCTCCTTGCACCCATATCTAGTAGGTTCTCACTTAGATTTATTCTGGCCATTTTCCCTTGTCACTTCTTCCTCTTTCCATTCCACTTTTTCTTGCCTCCACTGCCTTGCTGTGGTTTTGGCTCTTCCTACTCAATAGAAACAACAACTATTTTAGCCTTTGGGTACTGTAACACCCCATATATTTTATCACCTTATTTAAGACATTTAATTAGTTAAATTAAATTAAATAATGTGAAGATTAATAGATGGACATTTAATTAGTTAGAGGTAGCTGTGCCATATTAAAGGGGTTAACTAAAATGAAATAACACTAGGTAAGGTGTTAGGAAATGAGAATGATATTTTGGGAAATGGCAAAACCTTATACCCTAAACCCTTGTGACATGGGTAACTTACGTTCATTATTCTCATTCTATTAAAAAGGAAAATAGCTAAGGCCAACCACCATTTCAAATCTCAAGAGTAGAAGTAAGCTAAGATTCAAGAGGAAAGAAGAAATCAACACTCAAAAATCTCATCTATAATCTCTAAAGCCAAGGTGAATAATTACGACATCCCTAATATTTTTGTTTTCGGTTTTATGGTTAAATCTGAAATGTTTTTGCTATAATATTTCCATGTTTGATGTTTTAAGATATATATGTTTATTGTTGATGAAATTATAATTGTTTATTCATGTTTTATGATAATGTTTAGCATGAAAACCCTATTTAACGATATTCGAATACTTTGAAAATTTAAATATAGGTCTGGAATAATATTTTAAAGGTGGTATTTGATTTTTATAATTTTTTGATTTATTATGGATTTTATATGAATTTTTGAATGAAGAAAATTGTTTATTGGGTTTTAAATTATTTTCGGCTGAATTAATAATTTTTTGGATTTGAGATTTTAATATGTTAGGCAATATATAAAAATATATATTACCTAACTTTTCCATAATTTTCCTAAGTCATTTGAGGGGCATACAAAATTATTTAAGGTATGGGCTTAAATGTTTTATATGTTCATAAAGGAGAAGTGGCATTTTGCAAAATGATTTTTTTTAAATTATGATAATTGCAGTAGATAAATTCTGAAATGTATTTTATTGACAATTGAGAATTTGATAAACAAAGACAGGTTAGCTAAAATGTTTCCTATTAAGTTTAAAGACAAAAATCACACTTTTTTCATGTTTCAATCCATACGGCTAAATACCTTTCGCCCCAGACCTTTCATCTCAGTCGAAAGGTTAGCTTTCGATAAGTTCAAAGTTTAATGCATAAGGTATCAGGTAATTACTAAGTAATGAATTGAATATAGCAAAAAGGTTCTAAGCTGAAAGGTTGATGGCCAAAAAGGGTTGGAATATAATTGTTTTATAAGCGAAAAACTTTCGCCTGCTTTGCTTTTAAACTAGAGCTTTTGACTTGGTCACTTCCAACTAGGTCAAGTTATTTAAAGAAAGGCTTCAAAACCTTTTGATGTAGTCGATAGGTTGTAGCTGCTACCACCATTACTTTGTTTTGAAACCTTCCGGCACAGCCGAAGGGTTTCCACTATTTTATAAAGGTTTTACTTTGAACCTTCTGACCCAGTTGAAAAGTTTACCTTTTTATAAAACTAACTGTTTCTCCAATGCTTTCGGAGGGAAGCTTTCGACTTTGGTGGTTACCCTTGTTTTGTGAAATATAACCAAATGCTTTCGAAAGGTTATTTAGATATGTTTCTAAGGTTGTTTATATAAGGATAAAAGGTTTTAAAAGAAGGTTTCCAGATTGTTTTAAGTTGAACCTAGTATACATTTGAAAGGTTTCTGTTTTAAAAGGTTTTACGAATCCGAAGGGTTCTGTTTTGAATGGTTTATCGAATGTTTTCAAAAGGTTTTCAAAGGAAGGTTTTCCGATGGTTTTTCTAAGGCAATGACATAAAGTGATTTTAAAGAACGATGTCTAAAGTTTACAACTTTGGAAAGGTTTGCTTTGAATGAATTTGAAAGGTTTTAGAGATGTTTTTCGGAAGGTTTAAACACTGATTTCGATTGAGATAATTTCAAAGTACGAAAAGAGGTTTTTTCAAATGGTAAAGTGTTTTTATCAACTAAGTTTAGATTAAAGGATATATATTTATCTAACATGGTAATATGATTTGAGTAAAGCATAAAGATTTATTTGTTTTCCTCTTTTGAAATTTGATTTAATGGTTTAAATCATTTTTAAATTGTTTTCAAGGAAAATTATGGGAGGGGATCCTTAAGTATAAATGACCCAGATATTAAAAAACTAGATGAGACTAGTATGGGGTCGCGCCCTATACATTAGCTTGTAGCCCTAACTAATTGTTGTTCAAAATTCCAGTGCATAGGGCTTGGTCATAGGTAGATTAAAATTATGATTACACACCGAAAGGAATATATGTTGTATACAAATAGGTTATTGGTAAGCCTGGAAAACTATTAGGCTCAGGATAGAGATGATTAGGTTAGGGACAAACCGTCTAGATGTAAGAAATTTAACAGATAGTTTAGGACAGACCATCCTGATGGAAAATGTTAAATAGATGGCTAAGGATAGATAATCCTAAATATGAAAATCTAACAGATGTTAGGTTACATTTAATTATGTTGTTTGGTAGGCCCGAGACAGCTAAATGTTAAAAGTTATTTGTATTTGAATAGATAGTTCATTATTACCTGATATTTATGTATGATTACCTGAAGATTATTTTGTTGAGATTAACCATTGTGGATGCAGGGGAATAATATATGGTTATATGAAAGGATTTGCAAATATAAGTTTTAAAATGAATGTTAGTGAGGGGAAACCTGTTCCGCTAAGCGGCGTGATCTCACTTAACAAAATTAAACCAGGATGTGTAGCATTATTCATACAAGACTTTATATCTGACTCGAAGTTTATGTTTTCTCCTTAAACTCTCGGGTATTCAAAACCAATTTGAGTACATTGAGAGGTTAAGGATCTTTTCAAGTTTTTAGGTTGTTTAACGAATAAGCTACCGGAGGATGCTGGAGCAACGGATAGCTATTTAGGACTTCCTGCTTTTATTTTTGTTTAGATGATTTTCCACTTTGTTATGATGTATTAGGTCTTATATGAACATTTGACTCTAATCAATCGAAGGGGTATCTTCATATATCGCTTTCGATATAATTTGTAATAACTATGTTTACTTAGTGCTGGGAAAACGATTGGGTTATGTAACGTGAACGTGGAAAAAAAATTATTTGGAAATGTAATGAAGTAATCTATGTTTTTAATCTGTGTTTTGTTTCATATTTAAATGCTTCTGATATTATACCATTAACACAGCCGTATTTAGTAGCCGGAAGCTAATACTATATATGACTACAACATATATAGCGCTTAGTTTTGGGCCTCTAGACAAGGGATGTTACAACTTGGTATCAGAGTGAGGTTTATGAAATATTAAAAAAAAATGATTTTTGAATACATAGTCTGTAGGAATTAGAGTTAAGATCGAGGTATGGGATAATGCTATAATGACGTACTTGTATTTTGTATATTTAAGAATATGCTCTATCTTTATACTCCTGTCTTAGTTAGGTTATTCATCTGTATCTCATGAGTTTGAATATAGTTATGGAGGGAAGGAGGAGCAGAGTGAATGTTGGAGGAGACAGCACCACTACCAATGGAAACGCCCGACCAAATGCAAGGAGAGGCCTTGGTCAGGAACAAGCTGAAAAAGCTGGTGTAGGAGTTCCCCGGGTGAATATGGGGACGATGTATTAGTTCTTTGTGAATATGGTGCAAGCTGGAGTGGCAACAGGTATAGTTGGAGGTAACGCTGCAGGAGGAGGAGCTCAAGAGGTTCCTGCAGTCAATTAGTACGCTAATCTGAGTAGAGATTATATTAGGCTTGGAAGAAAGTCGTTCATTGGTATAGAGGATGTGATTGAAGTAGAAAATTGGCTACTGCATTGTGGAAGGATTTTCGCTAATATAGGGTAATTGATGCACAAAAAAAAGGTTAGCCTCAAGGTAGCTGCAGGGAGCTGTATTATTTTGGTGGAATACCATTACTGCCGGAGTGGATAAAGAGACCATTACTAGGGAGGAGTCGGAGAGGTTTATATTCGTTATGGCGCAACCTGCATTGGTAAGGAGGTTTGTAGAACTGGAGCACAGAGATATGAGTGTGTTGAAGTATACCAGGAAGTTAGAGGAACTAGTCCAATATGGGTATGCACTAGTTGATGCTGTTATCAATATAAATGAGAAGTACATTAGTGGACTAAGGCTAGAACTGATAAGTGCATCTTCGCCGCACTTAAGAGACCTTTGCGATGTGGTTGTTGAGATGGCATTAAGGCAAGCAGAAGCATTGGCTTGCCCAAGAAAGAAAGTGAAAGAGGCTCAGGCTGGACAAGCTCAGAAAAGGAAATTTTTCTAAAAGAAGATTGCTCATAAGCAAGGGGCACAAAAGAAGAGTAAAGCTGAAGTGGTCAAACTACAACAAGAAAGGACACTAAGCCAACGACTGTCGAGCCAGCAAGGGAAAAGGAAAAGAAGCTGGTGGGAAGTAGAATGTCAGATGCTTTAATTGCGATCAAGTGATTCGTTTCAAGAACAAGTACCCAGAGCCACCAAAGGAAGGAAAGGGGAGAGTTTATGATTTGGAGCCCACAACTGCAAAATCAGCTGCTCAGGAAAAGGGGAAAGCTATTTTAGGAGGCTCACTATAGATCCATGGTATGTCTATTAGTGTCCTATTTGACACTGCGGCATCCCATTCTTTTATTTCTCGATGTTTGGTAGAAAGACTTAATCTAGAAAACCTCTTACTTAGTTATTTCCTTAAGGGTTGCTAATCCGATAGGAGGTTATGCAACACTTGGGATGAGATGTGATCATTTAGAATTTGATTTGTTAGGCTATACCTTTGACTGTTGTTTACATGTATTTGACTTTGTGTGATTTGGGATCATCTCAAGGATGGATTGATTGAGTAGATATGACGCTAGGATATTTTTCCAAGATAGAAAAATATCATTTAGTCATCCATATTAGTGATTGGTTAATTTATGATGTAGAGCTAAACTGGTGAGCGGACCGCTAAGTAGGATGACACCTACAAAGATGAAAGAGTTGAAGGAGCAGTTAGTAAATCTGAAAGGCAAAAGCTTTATTAAGCCAAGTAGTTCGCCATGGGGAGCTACTACCGTGTTTGCCAAGAAGTCAGATGGACCGTTAAGGCTATGTATCAATTATCATAAGTTGAATGAGAAGACTATAAAGAACTGATATCCATTGCCGATAATTGACGATTTGTTCGATCAGTTGAGTGGAGCAAAGTTATTCTCTCAGCTAGATTTGGCGATGGGATTTCATCAGCATAGAGTTGTAGAGGATAGCATTCCTTTGACGGTGTTTAGAATGAGATATGGATCATATAAATGGTTAGTTATGCCGTTCGGACTAACTAACGCGCTGATATTCTTTGTAGATCTAATGAATAGGATTTTTGAGAACATTTGGATAGGTTTGTGTTGGTTATCGTTGATGACATTTTTATATACTCTAAGGACGAAAAGAAGCATGAAGTCCATCTCAAAGTCAAGCTTGAGACGTTGAGGGAGCATCGGTTGAAGGCTAAGTTTACAAAGTGTCATTTTTGGAAGAAGGAAGTGAAGTTCCTTGGTCGTGTCGTCTTTGAGAAAGGGTTGTTTGTAGATCTGAGTAAGATTGAAGCGGTGAACAATTGGAAGAGACCCGAGATGGTGACCGAGATAAAGAGTTTCCTTGGATTAGCGGGGTATTATCAAAGATTTATAAAAGATTTTTCACGGATAGCAGCACCGATGACTAATCTTACGTGAAAGGATGTGTAGTTCGTATGGACCAATAAGTGTGAAGAAGCATTCCAAAGCTTGAAACACTTATTGACACATGCACCAATGTTAGTAGTTCTAGAGGGAAATCGGGATTTAGTTATTTATACAGATGCATATGGAACTAGATTAGGAGCTGTGTTGATGCAAAGTGGTAAAGTATTTGCTTACGCCTCTAGACAGCTCAGACCACATGAGGTTAGGTTCCAACGCATGATTTGGAGTTAGCTGCTGTTATATTTTCTTTAAAGGTGTGGAGGTATTATCTTTTGGGAGAGCGATTTGAGCTATATACTGATCAATCGTTAAAGTATTTTTCTCTTAGAAGGAGCTGAATATGAGACAGAAAAGATGGTCGGAGTTTATTGTTGCCTATGATTTTGGAACCGAGTACACACTTGGAAAAGGAAACAGGGTACAGATGCACTCAGTCGGAAACATCAGAATGCAGTATTGGCTATGATTACTAAGTGGAAAGACTTGGAGGCATTATCGGCTTGTAGTATGTGGTTTAGGTCCAAGGTAGGATCGAGTGTAGGAAGTACCGTATTGTCTTGTTTAGAAGTCTGACCAGTAATGATTGAGAAGGTAGCTTCTAAGCAAGAGGAGGATCCAGTATTGGCTGAAAGGATCAGAAGATTGAAGGAAGGAATGGAGAACGATGACCTAAAGGATTTCAATCTATACCAAAATGGGTGGTTGAGAAGGAAAGGAAGGCTATGTGTTCCAAATGTAGGAAACATGAGGAAGGAGGTTTTGGATGACTGCCATCGTTCGAAGTTCACTATCCACCAGAGAGGAACGAAAATGTATCAGGACATGAAGATAAATTTCTTCTGGGAAGGTATGCAGCGGGACATAGGATTGTGTTTTAAGCAGTACTTGAATTGCCAACAAGCAAAAGCTGAACAACAAAAGCCAAGTGGATTGCTTCAACCGTTGGTGATTCCGTTGTGAAAATGGGATTCGATCTCTATGGACTTTATTGATGGGTTGTCGAGATCTAGAAGAGGAAACGAAAGCATATAGGTCATAGTTGGTAGACTGACTAAGAATGCCCATTTTATTCCGATAAAATCAACCAGAACGGCACCTGATTTGGAAAAGTTATTCTTGAAGAATGTGATTAGGCCGCATGGGATTCCTAATAGTATTGTCAGCGATAGAGGTTCTTTATTTACTAGTGAGTTCTGGAAATGTCTACATAAAGCATTAGGACCAAGCACAACATAAGTACGGTTTACCATCCATATACAGATGGGCAAACAAAAAGAGTTAACAAAATCTTGAAAGATTTGTTAAGAGCTTGTATATTAGATTTTGGAGGATTATAGGAAGACCATCTTCATCTAGTCGAGTTCTAGTATAGGGATGGCACCGTTTAAAGTATTGTATGGAAGACCTTGTAAATCGCCCTTATGTTGGTTGGAGACCGGGGATAGATTAGTTCTTGGCCCGGATTTAGTAAAGGAAGCTATGGAGAAGATTGAGTTGATTCGAGCTAGGATGAAGGAGGCTCAATCTAGACAGAAAAGTTATTAGATAAGAGAAGAAAGGGTTTAGAATTTTCTGTCAGAGATTATGTTTTTGTTAAGGTTTAACTGATGAAAGCTGTAATCAGATTTAGAAAGTCAGGGAATTTAGCACCTAGGTTCATTGGTCCATTTTGTTTTATTGAGAGGATCACGAAACTCGCTTATAGAGTATAGTTACCGAGTAGTTTGGCTGGAGTCCATAATGTTTTTCATGTTTTCCATCTTAGAAAATGCATTAGAAACTTGGAGATTACTATAGCACTACAGTATTAGAAGACTTAGTAGTGGAATCAGATTTGACTATAGTTAGGAAGCCTTTCAGAATGTGGCTAGAGATGAGAAGAAATTGACCAACAAGATAGTCCAGTTAGTAAAGGTTCAGTGGGCAGTAACACTAGAGACTGTGCTTGGGAAGAGGAGAGCAGGATTAGAGACTCTTACCCACATTTATTTGATGGTACGTCTTACCTTTGATTATGGTGTTATGTACCTTATCGTAATTTTGAGGACAAAATTCTTTAACGTGGGGAGTCTATAACACCCTATATATTTTATAACCTTATTTAAGACATTTAATTAGTTATTAAATTAAATAATATGAAGATTAATAGATAGAGATTTAATTAGTTAGAGGTAGTCGTGCCATATGAAAGGGGTTAACTAAAATGAAACAACACTAAGTTAGGAGTTAGGAAATGAGAAGGGTATTTTGGGAAATGGAAAAATCTTATACCCTAAACCCTTGTGACATGGATAACTCACATTTATTATTCTCATTCCACTAAAAAGGAAAATAGCTAAGGCCAGCCACCGTTTCCAATCTCAAGAGTAGAATTAAGCTAAGATTCAAGAGGAAAGAAGAAATCAACTAAATCAACACTCAAAAATCTCATCTATATTCTCCAAAGCCAAAATGAATAATTACTACATCCCTAATATTTTAGTGTTCGGTTTTATGGTTAGATCCGAAATGTTTTTGCTATAATACTGCCATGTTTAATGTTTTAAGATATATATGTTTATTGTTAATGAAATTATAAATGTTTATTCGTGTTTCATGATAATATTTAAAATGTAAATCCTATTTAATGACATCCGAATACTTTGAAAATTTGATTATAGTTCTGGAATAATATTTTGAAGGTGGGTTTTGATTTCCATAATTTTCTGTTTATTATGGGTTTATATGAATTTTTGAATGAAGAAAACTATTTATTGGGTTTTAAATTATTTCGGGCTGAAATAATAATTTTTTGAGTTTGAAAGTTTAATATGTTAGGTAATATATTAAAATATATTTCATGGAATTTTTCCAGAATTTTTCTAAGTAATTTGAGGGGTATATAAAATTATTTAAGGCATGCGATTTAAATGTTTTATATAGTCATAAAGGAGGAGGGGCATTTTGCAAAACAAAATGTTTTACAAATTCTGGTAATTGCGGCGGCAAAATTCTAAAAAGTATTTTATTGACCAATGGGAATTTAACAAACAAAGACGGGTTAGTTGAAAAGTTTCCTTTTTAAGTTTAAAGACAAAAATCACACCTTTTCCATGTTCAATCCATACGGCTAAATACCTTCCACCCCAGACCTTTCATCTTAGTCGAAAGGTTAGCTTTTGATAAGGCCAAAGTTTAATGCATAAGGTATCAAGTATATAATTGGTATGTAATGAATTGAAAATAGCCGAAAGGTTGATGGCCAAAAAGGGTTGCAATATAATTGTTTTATCAGTGAAAAGCTTTCGCCTGCTTTGCTTTCAAACTTGAGCTTTCAACTTGGTCACTTCCGACCAGGTCAAGTTATTTAAAGAAAGACTTTAAAACCTTTCGATGTAGCCGATAGGTTGTAACTGCTACTGCCATACTTTGTTTTGAAATCTTCTAGCACAACCGAAGGGTTTCCACTATTTTATAAAGGTTTTACATTGAACCTTTCGACCCAGTCGAAAGGTTTACCTATTTTTAAAACTTACCATTTCTCCAATGATTTCGGAGGGAAGTTTTGACTCAGTGGTTACCCTTGTTTTATGCAATATAACCAAAGGCTTTTGAAAGGTTATTTGAATATGTTTCGAAAGGTTGTTTATATAAAGACAAAAGATTTTAAAAGAAGGTTTCCAGATTGTTTTTAGTTGAACCCAGTATACCTTTGAAAGGTTTCTGTTTTAAAAGGTTTTATGAATTCGAAGGGTTCTCGTTCGAATGGTTTATTGAATGTTTTCGAAATATTTTCGAAGGATGGTTTTCCAAAGGTTTTTCTGAGGCAATGACTTAAAGTGATTTTAAATAAGGATGTCTAAAGTTTACAAATTGCGAAAGGTTTTCTTTGAATGAATTCGAAAGGTTTTAGAGATGATTTTTGAAAGGTTTAAACATTGAATTCGAATGAGATAATTTCAAAGTACGGAAAGAGTTTCTTTTAAATGGTAAAGCGTTTTCATTAGCTAAGTTTTGAGTAAAGGATATATATCTAACATGTTAATACAATTTGAGTAAAGCATCAAGATTTATTTCTTTTCCTTGTTTGAAGTTTGATTTAATGGTTTAAATTATTCTGAAATTGTTTTCTAGGAAAATTATGGGAGGGGATCCTTAAGTATAAATGACTCAAATATTTGAAAACCAGATGAGACTAGTATAGGGTCACGCCCTATACATTAGCATGTAGCCCCAGCTAATTGTTGTCCAAAATTCCAGTGCATAGGGATTGGTCAAAGGTAGACTAAAATTATGATTAAACACCCAAAGGAATATATGTTGTATGCAGATTGGTTATTGGTAAGCCTAGAAAACCATTAGGCTCGGGAGAACCCAGAAGATGATTAAGTTAGGGACTTGTAACAACCCGATATTTTCAACCATTCGCATCCGCACATGTCGGATTTGAATTGCTCAAAATACCGTGTTGTAAATAAAATTCGGCAAATCTTAGAATATACAGTAAATAATAATCACAGATCACAGAGTAATAATAGTGCAGCGGAAGTAAAAGAAATAGTAGTTCATGAAGCTACTATATAAATATATCAGAGTTAAATAAGATACAACAGAAGAAATAAAGTACAACAGAAGTCTAAGTATGATAACCAAGTACAAGTTAATACAATACTGGAATCAACAGGATAACTGAGAGTGAAATAGATAAACAAGACAAGCAGATAATCTCCAACGATTCCAATCTCCAGAAATTGGAAATCCAAATCTGTGAATAACTCAGGCTGACCCGAGCGTAAATAAAAATACAAACACTCGAGTCAGGACAAACATACTTATACAATGTAAACCAACTCAAGCGAACTGTAGTAAAGGTACAAGTAACTTAAAGGATGCTTGGGACCGCCCATCCTCCAAGGATCCGTTAACTATTTACTATGTAGTATATTGCGCTATTATAATAATGTATAATAGTAAAATAAACTTACTTTTAAATAGCGTTAAGGAGTGACCCAATATTCCCCTTAACACAAATAATGCCAATAGTCTATACAGTACCTGCATATCTCCTGATCGGGAGACTACGAGAACATACTGCATAGGTACGACACAAATAGAAACTCATAGTAAAGGCTCGATATGGCAGGTGACACGGCACACAAGGCAATGCCAGGGTAGATATACCAATTACGACACTCGGGCTGGTGGTAACGCAGCAGCCACATACGCCCACCGTGGAACACATTCCCATAAAATTGGAGGGGCGCCCAAACAATCACAAGTAACAGTATGGTATCGAAGAAATGCGTCCGCTACGAGGTGCGACCTCAACTGGCCCGAGACCGCTCCTGTTTTAGCCACCTTATGCCAACTCATGGGAGTTGGGTCCACGTAATATACCTCAAGAACATCGCCACCATCCTACTTCATTCTGGAATCTCCACCGTGTACACGGTTAGTCAAAGTGGTTTTCGGAATCGACAGAGAGTATGCCCATATCCGATCCGGTCTCCTTGCCAACCAATCGTTATTATAACCCGTGGTTATAACTTTAAAACAATATTTTATGCTTCAAAATAAATTATCCTTTTAATCCAAATCTTCATCAAAATAAAGATTAAATCATTTCCAAACCATTCCAATATATCAAAATAGCATATCCTTTCAAAACTTCATTTCAAATCATTTTTAGTATATCAAAATAGCATATCCTTTAAAACTTCATTTCGAATCATTTTAATATGTCAAAGTAACATATCCTTTCAAAACTTCATTTCAAATCATTTTAATATATCAAAATATCATATCCTTTCAACCATTTTATTATATCAAAATATCATTTCAAAGATAGTTTATACATCGAAAAACCCAAAATCATTTTTATTTCAAAAATATATTCATTTCAAAAACCATATCATTTCCATTCATAACATATATTTAATTTTCAAAATAGTTTATACTTTCAAAGTTATTACTCTTTCGAAACCAAAATATTTGAAATCATTACACTTTGAAAATCATTATTGCTTAATAAAAATCATAAAAATCAAAACTGTCTTATACATTTGAAATCATTACACTTTGAAAATCATTATTACGTAATAAAAATCATAAAAATCAAAATTGTCTTCTACATTTGAAGTCGTCCTTTAATTCTTTATGTTTTCAAATTTTTTAAACTAAAGCCCAATTTCAAATTTCAATTTAATTTAATTCAAACCATCAATTCAATTCAATTCCAGTTTACCAACAAACCATTTCAAATCTTATCAATTTCAAATATAGATTTATTCCACAAAATACAATATTCAATCTTTAGTATATTTCAAAGCTTAAATATCCCACATTTCATAAATTCAATATCATTTAAATAAACTCAAATAATATATACTTCAAATATTCATTAATCAAATAAATTAAATAAATTAGAAATCAAATATCCTTTCCATTCTATTTCAAAATATCAAAATATTATTCAAACCATCATTCATTTTTACTTCATTTATATACCATTTGAATCACACTTTCAAAATAGTTACATTTCAAAACAAATATTTCTGTTTAAATCAATAAAGTCAATTCCTTATATTTATTTACTTAAACAATCAATTTCCAAAACATAATCTTTTTCCAATGATTATTTTCAAATACTATTTCCATTAAGATTTATTAAAAACAACTAAATTCAGTTTCCGTAGCACTTATAAAATGCTACGTAAAGTTATAGTTCAAAACAGTTTCTTTTCAAAAAAATAGCATTTTAGTGCTGAAATAGTTTCTTTTATTTTCATTACAATTTCACAAACAATTAAATTTATTTTAAATCATTTAACTTATAAAATCATATATTTTCACACTTTAAAATCACCATTTCTAGACTCTTATTTTTTAAGATTTTTATAAAGTTAAATTTTTATCAAAAAATCAAATTTTACATAATTTCTTATCTAAATTCAAGTATTAAATTCCATTTATTTAATTAAATTATTAACTTAACAATTAAGGTTTAAATTTCCAAAATATAACTTATACCCTTTATTTTACTTAACTAAAATTTCACTTTTAACAAAAATTCAAGATTTCCAAAAATAAGTTATATTTCAAAATTTTACTTAAACATTCATTTTTTTAACATTTTAACTTATTCAAAAATCATTATAAATTTTATAAAATCATTTAAAATATGTTTTAAATCAAAATATTATAATTTTCTTACTTTACATAATTTCCTTTAAACAAAACATAAATTCCAAAATTTACTTATAGTTCAAATTCTAATTTCCATTTACTTAATTAATTATTTAATCTATAGAAAAATCACTAATATTTCTATAAAAATCATTTTTAAATAAAATTTAAGTCAAAATATTATAAATTTTACATTTTAAAATATTTCAGAAAATATTATATAAACCACGGGTCTGTATATAGTTTTCTAACCTAGGTCGAGTGATACAGATATATATCATTTCAATCCGCAATTTAAAAGGAAAAATCCGAGTTCTATCATTTCAAACCCGCAGTCCCAAGTAAAATGAATGATTTGAGAACCTCTCAGGCCTATCATTTCAGCCCATAACGATTTTCCCTTATTCTAAAGTCCGTTCGGGTATGTATCATTTCAACCCATAGTGATACAAATCTACAGGGAACTTGCAGTGTGATAAACTGATATAAATAAAAAAATAACATAAAATAATAGTAACATATGATATAACAGGTGTGAACATCATATGACAATAATATAAACAGATATAGCATGATGATATACTTTACATATTCAAATGGTGTCGGTTTATCAGTTATATAAGTACACATTAGTCTGGTGAGATTTACTCACATGTTCAAAGCTGGAGATCGCTGCCAAAGCAACACTACTGACATTACGAAGGCACAATAGCACAGAGACAACTTGAGAGAGGAGAGCCAAAGCAAATTGTCTTGTTCAAACATTTAAACAAAACAATAGGATAGATAAGTTTTCAACACAAATTATCACCAAATAATTCAAGGAATCAATACCCAAAACCATATCGAATGGTTTGCACTTGTTCTCAACTTCACATGGTTCAGTTAGTGATGGAATAAGCTTAGCTAAGGCAGGGACTAAGGGCTAGGTTTGGGTCCAAACAGGTCGGCCTAGGTGGGTTTGGAGATGGTGCATAAGTCTAGGTGCATAAACTTCAACGACAAGGCAAGAACAAGGCAACATACATCATTTCTTTGCTAAAGTTTGGCTCCGCCAGAAGCTATGGGGCATGGCCAGTGGGTCCAGGTGGTGGTGGGCGACATGGCAGAGGGTGGAGGTCAGGCCATAGGTGGTGGTGGTTGTGGGGGCTAGAGGTTGTAGAAGGAGATGGTGACTAAAGGTGATCGGCTAGGCAACATGTGATTGGTTTTAGTGATTTTTGTGATGATCTATGCCTTGATGTGGCTCGGCCTGAGGAGGAGGGGTACTAGGGTGGGTGATGGTCAGAGAAAGGGGGTGGTGGTGGTCGGCCAAGGCCTTGAGTAGGAGGAGTGGAGCCATGAAGTAGAGAACATATGCAAAGATTCAATGGAAAACATTAAAAAAACAAGAGAGAAGAGAAGATTTTTACCAAATTTTTGAACAACAAGGAGATGACCGTATTTTTTTGTTGAGAAATGTTTTAGGAAGTGTAATTCACGTGAAAATGAAGATGAGGCTGAAGAAAAATGAAGTATACGGCCAAAATCAATAAAGAGAGGAGTTGGGAAAATGAAAGGTCGGGAGGTGAAAAGCCATTGGAATTTCAATAGTTTAAAACCTTTCAAATTTCCTCTATTTTATTTTAATTTTTATATAACTGAAATATATATAAACTCAATAAAATACGAAAATTTTGTAGATAAACAAAAATAAATAAATAAATTTTAATTATATATGATTTAATTAAATAAAACAGTAAAAATTGCAACTAGTCTTGAAAATATGAAAAAAAAAATGCAATGAACTTTGGAAAATTTGTATATACTTGAAAAATATTTATAAATAAAGATAAGAACACAAAATAAAAATGAATTCACAGAAATAAATAAATAAATTGTAATAAAAAAAATTAAATGAAGAAAATAGAAGAAAATTGGAAACCAGGCTTAATAAATTGAAATAAATTCAAATAAACTTTAGAAAAATTATATTATCACTTTAAAAATAATAAAAGACAAAAATATACATAAAATAACATATTAACACAAATTAAAATAAAATATGACAAAGAAAATATAATTTATATAATTTAAAATAGACAAAATTGCAAAATAAAACAAATTATACTCAAAATTGAAATGTACTTAACTTTTGCAGTTTAACTCCGTTTTCAACGAAACGAAAAGAAGTGTTCAAGTTATTTCATCTATTTTCATAATAAAAGATAAAATTTAAGATTTAAAATAATTTAAATTTGAAGTTTAAAAGTCAAAGTTTGAACAGTTTGACTAGAAATTCACTTTACAGTAAAATATTCAAATTATACTAGTTTGAACTATAAATCACTTAATAATCAACATTTATATTTAAAAATGAAATGTTTGAAATTAAAAAAATTTAAATTAATTTAAAAAATAAAATAAAGTCAAATTTAAATTATATGCAAAAATCTAGGGTTGTTACACTCTCCCCCACTCAAAACTTTTCGTCCCCGAAAAGGAATGAGGGAAGGGAAAGCACAGAAAAATAGAGTGAAATAAGATTAAGGCAAGATGACAAGGAGATTGAAATTATACCTAATAACTATTGTTACAGGTAAGTTTCACGAGGTGGAGATGATCTTCCTAAGATTCTCCAGAATCAGGAACACAAGCACGAAAAGATCCTTTAGAATCCAATTCACTCTTCCCGCTTGACCGACGGTCTGTGGATGGAAAGCAGTGCTCCGATTCAAAATGAGTACCAAAGATTATTAAAGATTATAGAAAGATTTATAAATAGAAAGATTATAGAAAGATTCCTATACCAGCTTATAGTAAGATGAGCGAAATAAGGACAACTAACGACAATTTGAAAACAAAATAGGATAATAGGTTGGAAATTTCCATGGTTTCAACTTAATATTGATAATTAATTTTTACACAAGTTACATGAATCTTAAATATATCTAATTTCACTATCTTATCATCTAATCATCTTAAACTAAAAATTTCAAAATCATGAATTTGAAAAAAATCATTATTATACTCAAAATGTACTTAATAAATTTAATTCCTCTTTATTCCTAATTAAAATTAAATTTATTCCTCTCAATATATTTTATCACTTATGTTAAATATACTTACTCTTATTATAACTGCTTTATTTTATTCTTAGTTCTTTTAACATTATTTTATTGTAAGTTATTCAATTTCCCTTTATTATATTTACCTCTGTTAATCATTTTATAACTAAAATTTAAGTGTATAACGTTTATTATAACCACTCAAATCTTATTTATAAAATCTTTTTATATTGTATATTATCCAATTACATTGTTAACTTCTGAAATTAAGGTAAGTTGTGTTTGATTGGAATTGTATTATACAAATAAAACTTTCAAATTAAATCATTTCATGCTTGAATATTCATCCAAAATTTTGATTTTATCTTTATAATTGAAATTATTCTTTAAAAATAAAATTTAAGAATTAAATTTTCGATTTCCTTCAAACCATTTAGAGATAAATAAATATATGTACATAATTTATCAAATCAAATTTAAATCATATATCTATATTATTACAGATCAAATTCTATTTTAGAAATTCAAATCAATTTGATTTCCCAAAACAAAGCTGTAGCAAGACTACAGAGCGGTCTCTTCACTTCGAAACTCGAAGATGAATGTCGTTGATGCTGCAGTCATCACCAAAATTATTTTCCAGCAACAAAGAGAAGAGCACTAATTTTTTAAACTTTAAGATCCCTTGGAAACGTATTCTTATTCGAAAATACTTTAAATAATATACTTCAAAACTTAAACACGAGGTTTGAAACCATCGAAAATTAAATTCTCAAATTTCTTGTTTTAAATTCATTTCAGTTCCCAAATCAATTTATAAACAACTATTTATAAATTCATTTATAGAACTATAAATGATAAATCAAGCATTATCATTTCAAATAATCAACTTAAATCAATTTATTAAGTTCCATAAATTTACTTATATATATCTAAATTTATTTCATTAACCAAATTTTAAAATAATATTGTGTCAGTTTGTTCTGTCAAAGTGTTTTAGAAATCCTATCGATAGCGTTGATCAGACGAATCGATCGGAAACCCAAATCAATATCAACAACTCAAACAACACAATACATAAAACAAAACATAGATTTACAAGTACAATAAAAATGTTTGGAGGAATAGATTGGAAACAAAAGACAAGATGATTAAATAACAGAGTAGGGAGATGGCTAAGCTTAAGTAAATCGTGGGCAACCTTAACTGGGTCAACCATGACTTAAGGAATAAGATCGATGTGGATTTTCTAGGGTAAATCTACATTCGATCTCAATAGATAGTGTGACGACCCGGAAATTTTAACGATTTAAAATGGAATAATAAATTGATTTTTTTTTACATTTGAAATGTTAATTTTAGCTTGAATTCCAAATATTAATATTTATTAGATAATTAAAGTATTGAATTATATAATTGAAATTGGGTAAACTGTTGAATTTGAGATTTTAAGCCTGTTTAAATAATTTGAAGGCTTATAAAATCTATAATGAGGATACTGAAGATAATAGAATGGTTGAAATTTAATTTAAAGGTAATTTGTTCAATTTTAATAATATATCGTTTAAATTGGAATTTGAAAATAGTCTTCCGAGGCACAGTCTCGGAATTTGACGAAACCAGTTCCATTGGATCCGTAATAGTTAGTTATTATCGGATTTCAATTTTTGTAGCAATCGGAGTTGTCGTTTGACCGTGGCAGCTCATAATGCTTAGAACTATTGTAACCGATTTAATTTAAAACTGATCTTTTTCTTCTGTAACTCGTGCATACGATTAAATTAGCTTTCGAAACGTGTTCCATCGTGTTCGGAAAATGGGTAAAACTTTATAATTGCCTCGCGGTATTACTTAAGTGGAGTTCGAAAAATTTGACTAGCAATCGATGAAGCATTTTGAAGTTTTATATAAGTTAAAGACAATAATAATAATAATACATAATATAGTTATTAAAATAAAATAGCTAAGATATTTTTTTTCCCACAATCGTGCTCAAGAAGCCTTTAGCCTTCGTCCTTAAATCTAGACCTGTCTCCCTCTTTGAAGACGGATTCTGAATTTATTTCAAAAGCAATGGCCGATCGAACCCTTTTTCCTTCTTTCAGAAGAAACCCAAATTTATAATCGCGCAGGTCATCTCGTTCTTCGAAACACACGCATACCCTTTCCCCTCTTATCTGTACATGAATCAAAGCCGACCTTTTCTTCATTATCAATCAAAAAATCGAAGCCCCTGTTCGTATAAAAAAAACCCTAAACAAAATCAGTGCGCGCGCTAGGGTTGAAGGCAGCATGGGTGCCAGAGGGGTTAACTCGCGATGTTGGTTGCCGTGCGATGAACCGTGGGGATGTCGCGGCGATTTTGGGGAGACGGGCGATGGGGGAAGTCGCGACTGGAAGCTTGAAGGGTGGCGGCGCAAAGAGAAGAGGATGCTTGATAGGTTTTCACGTTCAATTGCCTTGGGATCGATAGCGATTCTCGGTTTGGGCCACACAGTAAGTAGAAGACGCGAGATAGGGTTCAAGCGCATGACCGAAGCAGTGGATGATAAGCAGAAATTCAGGTGAGTGATCTTCACCAAATTGTATTCTTTTGAATCTTAACTCGAAATGAAAATCGAAATGAGTTTGAAAGTACACATTTTATAAGTGTTTGTGAATGAGTTGAAATTCATTAAATTTTAAGGTAAATAAAGAGTGAAATAAATAAGTTGATTAATTAATGTATGAATTAATTAGTTACATTATTAAGGGTTTAAGTTTATGATTTGGATTAAGGTTATCAATTCGGGGTTAAATTGAATAGTAACTAAGAATTGATAAATCAGTGAGTCTGGATTGATATTCGGTGATTAGGAATTAGTTAATCGAGTAATAAGGGATAAATTTTAGTTATAATTTAGAAAATAATTATGTAATTAGAAATGAAATAATTTATAATTAAATTGTAATCAAAAGTGATTAATTGACATTAATTACTTAGAGAAGTAATTAAAGGATTGGATGACGAATGTAGCAAATGATGGATCATTGGTGGAGGATTTGAATGGTTTTTTTTAATGTGATTAATTTAGGGTAATTAATTTTACTAATTAATTAAGGGTGATAAATTGTGAAATTTGGTGGGTATAATAACCTAATGTATTTATAATGGTATACTTACTTGGTGAAGTAATTGGTGAAAATTGTTGGATGTAATTGATTAATGGATGGTTTGATGGTATTAATAAAAATATAATTACTTGGCGAAATTAATCAAGAGATTAATTAAGATGGTCAATAAAGGAGTAATTAATTTATTTAAATGAAGTAAATAAAAGAATAGTTAATTACAGTTTGGAATTAATCAAAAATGATTAATATTGTAGCTTAATTAAGATAAATAAATTTGATTGGGATAAATTAAAATTATAATTGAAATTCTTGGGTTTTGTAATTAATAGTATAACCAAAGATTGGTTAACCCATAATAAAGGACTTACGAGAATTAATTCATATATGCAATTAAGAATAAACGAAATTTATTTATGGGGTAATTAAAGAATACTTATTGGTTTTTGGATAAGAATAATTAATATCGTGTAATTAAATAAAGATAGTTATATGAATGTAACTGAAAATATACAATTGAACCAAGATGATTAATTAAGATGAGAAATGAGGGATTGATTGGTTAAGTGGTTTGGAAATTTACGAGTGACAAGTGGATAATTCTAAATGGTTGAGGTTAAAAATGCAATCCGAATTAACTTAATTAATATCGGTAGCAAACAAGCTTTGCTTGTGGACGGTTGAATGATATTGGATGTCTTGATGGGTAGGATAACTTGAGTTTCGAAGAATCTGGGGTCGGGTATTGGGAAATACCCGAAAACCACTTCGAATTTTTATATAGTGATATGGAAAATCAATAGGCTGGGATAAAATGATTTAAGTGAATTGGATTATCTTAGCTAAGTTAGTACTTGGAAATTTATATGTGAATTAAGTGTTGTCTATTGTAAATTGAGAATTGGGTTAAATTGATGTAAGTTACCCCGGGTTTATATATATTGTATGTTTTTGAATTCCATGTTGGATGGGTTTACTCACGCTGGTTTCCAGCCTGACCCGGGTGTTACTTTGGTGTAATGCTCGGGTCAGGCCGAGTATTACAGATTTTCAGGTAGGTACGTTCAGGAGCTCAGGAAGCGAGCTGGATGGCAAGAGCGTATAGATATTTCCGCTGTATTTATATATTCTGAGACATGCTTGTTTGTATATGTTCAGTGACTGTATATATATGTGAAACTCTGATATAAATTAAAATGTAATCGACAGTTATAGTATTCTTTTGTAAACTGTTATTATTTATTTATTATATTTTATCCGTTGTGAATGTGAGATGTTGTTGATTTTGTTCTTCTTCTTCTTCTATCTCTTTCTTCTTTCCATAACTATCTGGAATTTTCGGCTTTGAAAATTCTGGGTCGTTACAGATAGAGTTTGGAATTACAAAAGACATTAGCATCTAAACTAAGGATAGATATAAATCTCTGCTGAATTGATGCTAACTGTAAAGGAGTTTCCCCTTTACAAATGAATTTTTGAGATTGGCGGCACCGCCACTCCACTATAAAGCTCATTCGAAGTGGAGTTATGGGATACTCCAGAATCAAAAGAGTTGAAGAGTTGAGGGACATGAATGAATTTTTGGAACCACAGGGGACGTTCCAAAATTCAAATGAAATTTGAATGAAATTTGAATCAAAGAGGAAGATATTGAAGTTTGGATGAAAGTGATTCTGTAACTAAATTTACCAAACATTCTAAGTTTTTCCTCAAAGCCAAAGCTCTGATACCAAATGTAACAACCCGATATTTTCAACCATTCGCATCCGCACATGTCGGACTTGAATTGCTCAAAATACCGCGTTGCAAATAAAATTTGGCAAATCTCAGAATATACAGTAAATAATAATCACAGATCATAGATCACAGAGTAATAATAGTGTAGCGGAAGTAAAAGAAATAGTAGTTCATGAAGCTACTATATAAATATATTAGAGTTAAATAAGATAGAACAGAAGAAATAAAGTACAACAGATGTCTAAGTATGATAACCAAGTACAAGTTGAATACAATACTGGAATCAATAGGATATCTGAGAGTGAAATAGATAAACAAGACAAGCAGATAATCTCCAGCGATTCCAATCTCCAGAAAGTGGAAATCCAAATCTGTGAATAACTCAGGCTGACCCGAGCGTAATTAAAAATACAAATACTCGAGTCAGGACATACATACTTATACAATGTAAACCAACTCAAGTGAACTGTAGTAAAGGTACAAGTAACTTAAAGGATGCTTGGGACCGCCCATCCTCTAAGGATCCGTTAAACTATTTACTATGTAGTATATTGCACTATTATAATAATGTCTAATAGTAAAATAAACTTACTTTTAAATAGCGTTAAGTAGTGACCCAATATTCCCCTTAACACAAATAATGCCAATAGTCTATACAGTACCTGCATATCTCCTGATCGGGAGACTATGAGAAGATACTGCATAGGTACGACACAAATAAAAACTCGTAGTAAAGGCTCGATATGGTAGGTGACACGGCACACAAGGCAATGCCAGGGTAGATATACCAATTACGACACTCGGACTGGTGGCAACGCAGCAGCCACATACGTGCACCACGGAACACATTCCCACAAAATTGGAGGGGCGCCCAGACAATCACAAGTAATAGTATGGTATTGAAGAAATGCGTCCGCTACGAGGTGCAACCTCAACTGGCCCGAGACCGCTCCTGTGTTAGCCACCTTATGCCAACTCACGGGAGTTGGGTCCATGTAATATACCTCAAGAATGTCGCCACCATCCTACTTTATTCTGGAATCTCCACCGCGTACACGGTTAGTCAAAGTGGTTTTCGGTATCGACAGAGAGTATGCCTATATCCGATCCCGGTCTCTTTGCCAACCAATCGTTATTATAACCCGTGGTTATAACTTTAAAACAATATTTTATACTTCAAAATAAATTATCCTTTTAATCCAAATCTTCATCAAAATAAAGATTAAATCATTTCCAAACCATTTAAATATATCAAAATAGCATATCCTTTCAAAACTTCATTTCAAATCATTTTTAATATATCAAAATAACATATCCTTTAAAACTTCATTTCGAATCATTTTAATATATCAAAGTATCATATCCATTCAAAACTTCATTTCAAATCATTTTAATATATCAAAATATCATATCCTTTCAAGACTTCATTTCAACCATTTTATTATATCAAAATATCATTTCAAAGATAGTTTATACTTCGAAAACCCAAAATCATTTTTATTTCAAAAATATATTCATTTCAAAAACCATATCATTTCCATTCATAACATATATTTAATTTTCAAAATAGTTATACTTTCAAAGTTATTACTCTTTCGAAACCAAAACATTTGAAATCATTACACTTTGAAAATCATTATTACTTAATAAAAATCATAAAAATCAAAATTGTCTTATACATTTGAAATCATTACACTTTGAAAATCATTATTACTTAATAAAAATCATGAAAATCAAAATTGTCTTATACATTTGAAATCGTCCTTTAATTCTTTACGTTTTCAAATTTTTTTAAATTAAAGCCAAATTTCAAATTTCAATTTAATTTAATTCAAACCATCAATTCCAATTTACCAACAAACCATTTCAAATCTTATCAATTTCAAATATAGATTTATTCCACAAAATACAATATTCAATCTTTAGTATATTTCAAAGCTTAAATACCCCACATTTCATAAATTCAATATCATTTAAATAAACTCAAATAATATATACTTCAAATATTCATTTATCAAATGAATTAAATAAATTTGAAATCAAATATCCTTTCCAATCTATTTCACAGTTTCATTTTTACTTATTTATATACCATTTGAATCACACTTTCAAAATAGTTACATTTCAAAACAATTATTTCTGTTTAAATCAATAAAGTCGATTCCTTATATTTATTTACTTAAACAATCAATTTCAAAAACTTAATCTTTTTCCAATGATTATTTTCAAAGATTATTTCCATTAAGATTATTTAAAAACAACTAAATTCAGTTTCCGTAGCACTTATAAAATGCTACGTAAAGTTATAGTTCAAAACAGTTCCTTTTCAAAAAAATAGCATTTTAGTGGTGAAATAGTTTCTTTTAATTTCATTACAATTTCACAAACAATTAATTTTATTTTAAATCATTTAACTTACAAAATCATATATTTTCACACTTTAAAATCACCATTTCTAGACTCTTATTTTTTAAGATTTTTATAAAGTTAAATTCTTATCAAAAAATCAAATTTTACATAATTTCTCATTTAAATTCAAGTATTAAATTCCATTTCTTTAATTAAATTATTAACTTAACAATTAAGGTTTAAATTTCCAAAATATAACTTATACCCTTTATTTTACTTAACTAAAATTTCACTTTTAACAAAAAATCAAGATTTCCCAAAATATGTTATATTTCAAAATTTTACTTTAACATTCATTTATTTAACATTTTAAGTTATTCAAAAATCATTATAAATTTTATAAAATCATTTAAAATACGTTTTAAATCAAAATATTATAATTTTCTTACTTTACATAATTTCTTTTTAAAAACAAAACATAAATTCCAAAATTTACTTATAGTTCAAATTCAAATTCTAATTTCCATTTACTTAATTAATTATTTAATCTATAGAAAAATCACTAATATTTCTATAAAAATCATTTTTAAATAAAATTTAAGTTAAAATATTATAAATTTTACATTTTAAAATATTTCAGAAAATATTATATAAACCATGGGTCTGTATATAGTTTTCTAACCTAGGTCAAGTGATACGGATATATATCATTTCAATCCGCAATTTAAAAGGAAAACTCCGGGTTCTATCATTTCAAACCCGCAGTCCCAAGTAAAATGAATGATTTGAAAACCGCTCAGTCCTATCATTTCAGTCCATAACGATTTTCCCTTATTCTAAAGTTCGTTCGGGTATGTATCATTTCAACCCATAGTGATACAAATCTGCAGGGAACTTGCAGTGTGATAAACTGATATAAATAAAAGAATAACATAAAATAATAGTAACATGTGATATAACAGGTGTAATAATAGGTGTGAGTTTTACTCACATGTTCAAAGCTGGAGATCAGTTATATAAGTACACATTAGTCTGGTGAGATTTACTCACATGTTCAAAGCTGGAGATCGCTGCCAAAGCAATAATACTGACACTACAAAGGCACTATAGCATAGAGATAACATGAGAGTGGAGAGCCAAAGCAAATTGCCTTGTTCAAACATTTAAACAAAACAATAGGATAGATATAAGTTTTCAACACAAATTGTCACCAAACAATTCAAGGAATCAATACCCAAAACAATATCGAATGGTTTGCACTTGTTCTCAACTTCACATGGTTCAGTTAGTGATGGAATAAGCTCAGCTAAGGCAGGGACTAAGGGTTGGGTTTGGGTCCAAACAGGTCGGCCTAGGTGGGTTTGGAGATGGTGCATACGTCTAGGTGCATAAACTTCAATGACAAGGCAAGAACAAGGCAACATACATCATTTCTTTGCTAAAGTTTGGCTCGGCCAGAAGCTATGGGGCACGGACAATGGGTCCAGGTGGTGGTGGGTGATGTGGAAGAGGGTGGAGGTCAGGCTAGAGGTGGTGGTGGTGGTGGTTGTGGGGGCTAGAGGTTGTAGAAGGAGATGGTGACTAAAGGTGATCGGCTAGGCAACATGTGATGGGTTTTAGTGGATTTTTGTGATGATCTATGCCTTGGTGTGGCTCGGCCTGAGGGGGAGGGGTACTAGGGTGGGTGACGGTCAGAGAAAGGAGGTGGTGGTGGTCGGCCAAGGCCTTGAGTAGGAGGAGTGGAGCCATGAAGTAGAGAACATATGCAAAGATTCAATGGAAAACATAAAAAAAAAACAAGAGAGAAGAGAAGATTTTTACCAAATTTTTGAACAACAAGGAGATGGCCGTATTTTTTTGTTGAGAAATGTTTGAGCAAGTGTAATTCACGTGAAAATGAAGATGAGGCTGAAGAGAAATGAAGTATACGGCCAAAATCAATAAAGAGAGGAGTTGGGAAAATGAAAGGTCGGGAGGTGAAAAGCCATTGGAATTTCAATAGTTTAAAACCTTTCAAATTTCCTCTATTTTATTTTAATTTTTATATAACTGAAATATATATATATAAACTCAGATAAAATACGAAAATTTAGTAGATAAACAAAAATAAATAAATAAATTTTAATTATATATGATTTAATTAAATAAAACAGTAAAAATTGCAACTAGTCTTGAAAATATGAAAAATAAATGCAATGAACTTTGGAAAATTTATATATACTTGAAAAATATTTAAAAATAAAGATAAGAAAACAAAATAAAAATGAATTCACAAAAATAAATAAGTAAATTGTAACAAAAAAATTTAAATGAAGAAAATAGAAGAAAATTGGAAACCAGGCTTAATAAATCGAAATAAATTCAAATAAACTTTAGAAAAATTATATTATCACTTTAAAAATAATAAAAGACAAAAATATACATATAATAACATATTAACACAAATTAAAATAAAATATGACAAATAAAATATAATTTATATAATTTAAAATAGACAAAATTGCAAAATAAAACAAAATATACTCAAAATTGAAATGTACATAACTTTTGCAGTTTAACTCCGTTTTCAACGAAACGAAAAGCTGTGTTCAAGTTATTTCATCTATTTTCATAATAAAAGATAAAATTTAAGATTTAAAATAATTTAAATTTGAAGTTTAAAAGTCAAAGTTTGACCAGAAATTCACTTTACAGTAAAATATTCAAATTATACTAGTTTGAACTATAAATCACTTAATAATCAACATTTATATTTAAAAATGAAATGTTTGAAATAAAACAAATTTAAATTAATTTAAAAAATAAAATAAAGTCAAATTTAAATTATATGCAAAAATCTAGGGTTGTTACACAGACCGTCCAGAAGTGAGAAATTTAACAGATAGTTTAGGATAGACCATCCTAATGGGAAATGTTAAATAGATGGCTAAGGATAGATAATCCTAAATACGAAAATCTAACAGATGTTAGGTAAAATTTAAATATGTTGTCGGGTAGGCCCGAGTTAGCCAAAGGTTAAAAGTTATTTGTATTTGAATAGATAGTTCATCATCACCTGATATTTATGTACGAATACATAATGATTATTTTGTTAAGATTAACCATTGTGGATGCAGGAGAACGGTATATGGTTTTATGAAAGGATTTGCAAAGATAATTTTTAAAAAGAATGTTAGTGAGGGGAAACCCGTTTCGCTAAGCGGCGTGGTCTCACTTAACATAATTAGACCAAGATGTATAGTGTTATTCATACATGGCTTTATGTCTGACTCGAAGTTTGTGTTTTCCCCTTAAACTCTCGAGTATTCAAAACTAATTAGAGCAGATTGAGAGATTAAGGATCTTTTTAGGTTTTTAGGTTGTTTGACGAAAAACTACTGGAGGATGTTGGAGGCAACAGATAGCTATTTAGGATTTGCTTCTTTTATTTATGTTTAGATGATTTTCGACTGTGTTATGATGTATTAGGTATTATATGACCAATTAACTCTGATTAATCGGGGGGCTATCTTCGTATACCACTCTCGACGTAATTTGTAATAACTATATTTATTCAGTGCCCAAAAAAACGATTGCGTTATGTGATGTGAATGTGGAATAAATATTATCTGGAAATGTAATGAAGTAGTCTGTGTTTTTAGTCCGTGTTTTGTTACATATTCAAGTGCTTCTGATATTATTGATACCATTAACATAGCCGTATTTAGTCGCCGGAAGCTAATACTATAGATGACTGCAACATTTGTAGCGCTTCATTTTAGACCTCTAGATAGGGGATGTTACATGTACAAATTCTCGTAATGAAGAACTTTCTTAATAAGCTTCTCAAATGGCTCATCTATATGGTCTACCTGCTTCTCTCCAAGTTAGTCATCCAAATCAATGATGAATTCTCATTCTTTCTTAATAGATTGTCGATGAATGACATCCCATAATTCGATTCATCATCATAGTTTCCATCATAGCATTCAACATCACATGAACTTTAGGTGTAGAAACTCCTGACCTTGCTCCTTCTTCAATTCCCAAAGAAGAATACCTCATAATATTTCTTATATGCCAGCTTATTCTTAATTTGTAACAAGAATGTTCAGTCTCTCATAAAGAAAACTATGTCTAGGGTGCTCGTGTGCATGCGACTTATACCATATAATGTATTACAATATAGCTTTGAAAACCAAAATATATAGCAAGTACACACTCTCTTGGACACATATATATTTCCTTAATCCAGTCTAAGGTGATAACTCCTGCCTTATCTTAACTGGATCCTGGCATCAACTCAGGTTAATCGTGTAACAAAAGCTCTAATACAATATATGATGACCACCCTATACCGTAGCTCCCAATGATATCTAAATAGTGTGCTATATCCATGCTTGGTCGATATAGGATAATTATCAGGGTTAAAATGAAACAAATACAAATATATAACATGTTATATATCTCACAACATATGGATAAAATACAATATTATAAAAACAACATGAGAGATAGTAACAACTATGTGAATAAATCATCATAACATTGATCCACAGAGTTATATACAAATGCAGTAGAGTTTATACAATGTAAATAAACCCAACAACTGTCTTAGAACAAGAAAATAAGCAGTCACTACTATGGCTCCTGGTGCTTTATAGCGGAGCAAGCACAGAAATCCATATAAGTATATAATATGAGATAGCTCCATCCATCTTGGCCTTTGCAAAGCTACGACGTCACCTAGACCTATTATCTGGTCTACTCATTTAAGAGTATCCAAGATAATAAGAAACAAAGCCTAAAACCTTGAGTCAGACAATAGTTTGGTGTGAGCGGTAAATGAATCTCAAAATAGTATATAGGTAAATACGGTAAGGAATGGAGGTACACTAATCATACCCGACCTGTCCCTGCAACCAAAGAGTTAGTATATAACAACATAATATGCTACTCTATAAAAACATAATGGTACTCTATTCAAAATAAGGATATCAACCCTACGGGTATTCCTGTCTCTGATACCTACTCCCAATGATATCTGAAAGTGTTAACTTAGAAGGCAACTAAAGCAACCATAACATCCATCAAGCAATACCCACTATCCCTTCATATGTTGTGAATATATGATAACTCGCATAGCCTCCTTACTGTTAGGGACTAACAAAAATCCTGGTTTTCAGTGTACTCTAGTACCACGCAGCCCATAGCTCGATACGTGTCTCGTAGCCCAAAGCTAGATACTAGACCCAAAGCCACCAGTCTAGGGTTTTTGGATCCACTCCATTAATCTATAGGCATTCCCATTTATAATACTCCTACTTCGAGTACAATAGAAAACACTTCGAGTATCAACAATTCCTTAGCACATTCATCTGACCCTTCTTTGCTCCATTTGGATCCGAGCCCTTCCTTTACTCAATCCAGTTTCCATTATTCGAAACCCTTCATGTTCCTCATCCACAGCTCCCCCTCTATGAAGCCATAATCTTCGGTACCTACTTCCTTCACCAGTCTACAACCAAAGATATAAGGCTTTTATCATGCTGTTTCATCGCCATCTAATACTCAAGCGGACAAGCCAACACCTCAAGCATGCTCTATAGAACTTCTACTCCACTCCCTAGAAGTTCCACTTCAATTGGACCTACTAAAATGACTCGGTATTGAGTTGTTAAACTTGGCACTGACCCATATACTTAACCAATTTTGGCCAAGTCTCCTTCCTTTCTTCTAGTACTCCATTTTCAGATGCTTTAGAACCCAACTCATCCATCAAAACAACTCGGTCCCCAATCTAAATCATTTAACTCCAAGTGCTAAAAACAACTCGGCATATTATCTAACACTTAGCCAATTCTTGAATCTTGCTATGGAACACCTTTCCTAGCCATGCTCTATCTATCCATCAATTTGACCGATCAATACGAGCCACCAAAATAACTCGGTATCGAGTTGTTTAACTCTGTATTGACTTATTTACTTAGCCAACTTTTTGCTGCGATTTATTCTGTGAACTTCTCCCTTGGTCTATAGCCTTCCCTCCAAGTTTCGTCCAATGCTGACCAACTTTGCCTCCGATTTGCCAAATTCTCCAACTTTTTTCCTAAGCATCTGAAACACTAGCAAACAACATCAAAGCATAATGTATATGCATAGAATAACATGCATATACATCCATTAATACACGCAATACACAAGAGTGTGATAAACAAATAAATTCTAATCTAAATCTACATATTACGTGCACATATGAATAATAACAAGGAGAATTACAAAATCATTTTTGAAAACCATTCCAAAGATTCACAAATTTAGGTCATAAGCATAGGATAAAATGTAAACTAAAGTTAGAAAAGGTTTTAAGGCCAAAATTCATGTTAAAACTTGTAATTCTACCATAAACTTCCATAGCATAGTAAGAAGGCAAAAATCACTCACCACTTACCAAAATCAACCAATTCCTGCTAGATCCAATGGGGACAGATATAGAAAGTAATGTAAACCAACCAAAATGATGATCTCTATCTTACAATTGATGATCTTCTCTCTAATTAACTATTTAGCTAGATTTAGAGAGTAATTTGTGTGATTTTGGATGAAACTAAGGTTAATGGGGATTTAGATCTAATTTAGGAAAGAGGAAAAAGTTTTAATTTGACTCATACAACCTCTATTTATTCTAATCTCGGATTAGACTAATGAGCATACCTATGGGCTTAATTAATTACAGACTAATACCGGTCAACAACTATTTAAACACAAACAATTATAACTTCCTAACCATAAGTCCATTTTTCTACTATGACCACCCTACGGATTGAAAAACCATCATCTTGCAATTGAACTGGTTTGAGACCCTAATTCGATTCCTAACAAAAGTTATAGTTCAAAGAAGGTTTCCACGGTCAAAATGGTCACATAGAAATTTAGAAAAAATCGTAAGTGCGTAGAATGTCCCTAAGAGTCATATCTCAAAATTATGGAATCATATAACCTCATATGAATAAAATAAAATATTTTATGATCGATATATAAAATACAAGTCATTACGGGTTAGTTGGATGATTACATTTGATATCATGGTTTGATTTGAGATAAACTAAGTAATATAATGATGTGCATGTCATTATAAAAATTAATTAAACCATTTGAATGATGTTTGGAAAAGTTATTAAGCTAATTAAGCGAGTTAGGAGCTCTTCACTTATTATTAAAGTGATTAGAGACCTATTGAAGCTTAATTAATATTATAAATGTTATTTAAGAGAAGAAATGATTTTATAAAATAATGGCTTATTTTATAAAATGAAGTTAGTAAGCTAATTAAATAAGTTAAGAGTTCTACACTTATTATTAAAGTGATCAGAGGCTTAACCAAGCTAGATTAGTGCTTATAAATATTATTGAAGTAAGGAAATAATTTTATAAGTGAAAGATATATTTTATGAAATAGTATGAGATTTTATAAAATAAGAACGATTGTTTATTTTATAAAATAGAATGAGATTTTATAGAATAATAATAAAGATATATTTTATTAAATGGAATGAGGTTTTATAAAATAGTGTAAACGGTATATTTTATAAAATTATGAGATTTTATAAAATAATGAAATAGTTAAAAAGTATGAGATTTTATAAAATAACACAAAAGAAATATTTCATGAAAATACGAGATTTCGTAATATAAAAGAACTACTTTATAAAAGTGTGCGGTCTTATAAAAAAGTAAGAAGGAATCATTTATAAAGTGGTTATGAGGTTTTATAAAATAACTATGAGAAGAATGCTTATTTCTTGATAAGGGAATTAAGTATTATAAGAGCTTAAAAATGGTTTATAAGCTAGTTTTATATTCTATAAAATAATGGAATGATTTTATAAAATAGTAGAAAGGAAGATTTGACTTTTTTAGAAAAGATTTGATAAAAAAAGTAAGATTTGATTATTAAATAATAAAATTGTTATTCAAATATATGTTTGTATATACACATGCATTTGAAGTTATATAGTAACCAATGCAATTCCTGTGTTGTAATTAGAATAATTGAATAGTTTGTATGGTTGATAATGTTTTCTTATTTGTGTATATATGTATACACATATGGGAATGTCCATATATGCTTACAAACACATTACGAGCAATTTCATGTTCCACGTCGCGCAATCACGCTGTTGAAGCTTGAAATGTGATTTTGAATTTTTAGGTGTTCACATATATGTGTGTGCATATCTGTGCATGAGCGGGTGTATCGACACACATATGAGCATCACGTGAGGCGAGAAGGTTGGTTGAGTCAATGGACATGTTAGAGTAGGCTAAGGTCATTGAAATCATCTCGGGGAGAATCTATACGAAAAGGAGCGGGGTCCATATCAAAATCGGTTTTCGAATACTAAAGAGACCACTTCCAAAACATCTACCAATGAACTATAAATGAAGCCTGACGTAGCAAAGGTAGACTAGGGAGCTAGGCAACTCATCTAAATGACATCTTCAGTTGACTGAATGCCTGGGGCAAGGAATGTCTTCTGGGATTTCTTTTTCTGTTTGAGTGCGGTTCTTCATGAGGTGTTGGGCACAGCTTCAGAAAGTATCGGGCGACGTGATAAATTAAATTGCAAGGCGAAGCTTAAGGTTTGGATGCGAGGCATGGTGGCACATGTGATGTCAATTATGATCAGACCCGATGTGATTGATTACACAGTAAATTTTGGGTGAGTGTGTATGATTGAGCGGAGTAAGTCCATGCCCCTTGGTTTTAACTTTGGGGTGGATATGTTTGTTGGATGGTATCGGTCTTATGATTATGACCGTACCTAGTAATGATCTCATATTAGTAATCATAATTGTATTAGCCTTCTATTACCGGGCATACATATTATAGGTCTTTCAATAGTGAACATACAAATAGTTGGACAATGACTAGATATAGGTCTTTGTCCGTGATAAACATATAATATTACATGATGATTATATTTGTTGTGTGTGTATATGTATATGGCATTAGTGTTCCTTTATGGTCCCGATAACATATTACACGAGACATGTAACGATCCTGAATTTTGAACAAATTTAAATTGAAAAATATTTAATTAATTTTAAATATTTGAATGATGATTTAAATTGAATTCTCAATATAACTAGGATATTGGCGATTAAATTTTTGAATTTAATCTATTTAAAGTTGAATAGAAATTTGAATTTAACTTTGAAGTTTGAAATTGAATATTGAAATTGTATTTTAAATTCAAACAAATGACTTAGAAAAAAATAGTTTGGATTTACGAATTATATTTATGTAAACTTATAAATTGATGTTGAACTGTAAAACGTTTATAAGTTTATTTAAAGAAAAAGATTTATACAAAACAAATTTTATTTTAAAAAAAAAAATATATATATAATAAAATAAATAAATAAAAAAAGAAGTACACTGCCTTAATCTATGCCGTAACAATTGCCTTGTTCCACGCCCTAAATCACGCAAGAGACATTATCTCCTCTGCAAAATCACGTCTCCATCCCCTTCTTAAAACACGAACCCTTCCTCCATCATTTCATACGATAGAAAAAAAAAAAAAAATTAATGGCGGCCGCGAGTTTTCGTTCGTTCTTCTCATTCGTTCCTCTTTGAAGCTAAGTTAGGGCTTGCGATCAATTGGGGGCTTCGACCTTGTTTCGATTGTGCTGTGCTCAGTACTCTTCGGCTGTTTCGATTTTGAAAGGCGAGTTCTTGGCTCACGATTGATTTTAATGCAAGTGTTTAAATTTGTTGAATTGAATGTTTTGGTTGCATGCTATGATTTGGGGGAAGGCTATTTGCTGTCACTTGCTCGATTTGCTTGAATTTAAACTGTTAAGAACAGATGCTACTTAAATGTTGTTTTAAATTTGATAAGAACAGATGCTACTTAAATGTTGTTTTAAATTTGATAAGAACAGATGCTATTGAATCTTTATTTATAAACTGATGAGGTTGCTGCATGTGATGGATGTGAATTTATCTATATTGTGATGGATGCATGCTTGTGTATATGTATATATATGCCACCTCTGTTATGATATACAGTTAAGGAAAAAAAAAAAGTTCTTGGCAAACTCAAATTTGTTTCTCTGTCTCTGTTTTCACAATATAAGCAAATTCTCAAAACTTTAACACCTTGCTGCCTGTGAGCAAACATTCCCCTAAAACTTTGCTATATCCATTGATGCTTGGATCTATATTTGATATATGTCGTGAATTTTGTTTGGATGATGTGAATTGTGTTGCATGCCTTCATAAAAATGAGGACTGTGTGTATATTGTGTACAGGCAAGAATAACTTGCCTCTGTGTTTCCAGCCCTGTTCAATAAATTCAAAAGCTTCTTCCTTGATTCTTTGTGAACTTAAGAATTTAAATAAATTATGTTTATGAAATCAATATCCAAGTTTTAAAAAGAAAAGAAAAGAAAAAAAAAACATTCTCAAATTTAATTATCAAATGGTTTTACTGTGAAAGCAGGAATAGCAAATGAATGTCTGTCATACTTTCATGTCTCTGTTTTTAGTACAGAAAACAAAAGTTTGAAAAAAAAAAAATATATCAAAAGCAAAATAATGCATAATACTCTGCATGTATGAATTTATGAATGCATGTGTGCATCTGAGAAATGTTTGTACATATGCTCTTCTCTGTTTTAAAAAAAAAATTGCATACCCAAACTCAATAGAAGAATTAGTATCTTCCCATCTAAATGAAGTTAAGTTATAATTTCTAAAAGGAATATGTTTGTATATATGTATATATATATATAGTTTGTTTGCTGTATTTCTGAAAGTAAGGTATGCATATGGTTTACATTAAAATTACCCTCTATTGTAGTCTCAGTTTTAGATTTTGATTTAATTTCAAAATCTGTAGAGTTTGACTCTGTTTAAAAGCTTAAATAATAAATTTTTGCTTGATTCATGACTTGTGCACCTCTGGTTGTATGTTGATATGTATGTTGAGAGTAACCATCATAAATAAAAAAAAAATTAAGTAGTTGAAGTGCATGATTGTTCTGGTAATAAAGACATGTATTGAGTATTGCATGCATGATGTTGTTCCAGTCTTCATATCCATATATGACTTCCCATTCACCTGTTGGACCTAGTTTGTCCTGTCCACTGTTCTATATGTTTGCATAGTTGATGTTCTTTGTAATTGCATTCACTTGGCATTGACTTGTAGTATAATTGTTGCATTTGTATCACTGTTGGGTTGCTGTACATATGAACTTGCATTCATTCGAGTTGTATTTATATTTTGGTCATTGTAGTATGTTGTCACTTGTTGTCTGCATTGCATATGCTTGCAACCTTGCTACTGCATTCATGAGTTTTGATGCTTCATGTAGCTGTTGGATTGTAGTTTGCATTAGGTTGGTCTAGCTTGCATTTGTTACAGTATTCATGTACTGATGCATTTGGAATTTGTCTGTTGCACTTCGATGTGATCTGGTCTTTGACCTTATATCTGCAGTGGCATTGTACTGTTTACCCATGGACATGCTTCACTGTATCTTGTAGTTGCACTTCTAGTTGATATGTTGGCACTTGCATGCATTTCTGGTTGCTTTGTATCATTCTTTTGTTTGCTGTGGCCCTGAACTTGATGGCTGAGACAGTGTAGCATTGTTGCACTTCATTTAAAAATATTGTTGCAGTGATTTGTCCGATTTGCGCTTGCACACGTGTTGGCGAGGCAGTGCACATGTGTGTAACTATACGTGTGTACTGCAGCCACACAGGATCGACAGTTTTTTAAAATTTGAAGTTGTTAATAATGAAAATCCATAATAGATTTTAAATTGGTTCATTTGTTTCATCATCTCTGTGACCATTTTATTCAATTCATTGCAAATTTAATTACTTGAATTAAGATTAATCCTGACTCGAGTGTTTTGTGTTTTGCAATTAACGCTCGGGTCAGACCGAGTATTTTTACAGCTTGAAGATTTTCAGGCCGCGAAGTTAGAGAGAGAGGGGAAAGCATTTCACTAAAGTTTTTCGAGAAAATTTTCTTTGTACTCTAAAAGATATATATATATATATAGATAACTGTTCCGCTGTATTAAAATCTGATTCATTGTATAAAACTCTGATGTATGTAAGAAAAATTCATTTATGAAAAATATTATGATTATTCAGTGATTCTGTGGCTGATTCTGTTTAAACTCTATAAACTGACTAACAATCCGTCATTTTGAACGTTTCTAGTTGGTTTAATTACCGACTAGAGGCGGTCAGAGCGGCGGGTCGTTACAAAAGTGGTATCAGAGCTTTGGTTTACTTAAAGCTCAGTTTATGATGTTTAATATGAATAGTTACTAGAACCACTATAAAGAAAGTGCTTTTCAAATTTAAAGAAGTATAAAATTGTTTTCTTTAAAACAAAAGGTATTTTGAAAATTTGAATTATTTTGAAAATTCTCCTCTCTAAATTTAAGTGCGATAGTTTATATTCGGTGAGGTCTCATTAGATTTGAGTTTCAATCGTTCGGAAGCTCATTATCGAATTATTGAGATTTATGAAAAATGAAATATGAGTTAAGTGAATTAATGAATTGGTTTAAATTGGTTTAAATCGAATAACTTGAATATTTCAAGTAATAATTGGGAAATAAAAGGATATGTTAATTTGGTTATAACCAAGAGAATTATTGAATTATAACTTGAGAATTTGATTCTGAATTCTTTAGAAATTAATTTCAAAAGTTGTGAAGAACGAATTAGTAAATAAATGAATTATAAGTATTTAACTTATAATATGGATTTTGGGTATATAACTGAGTTATATAAATTGAATTGAATTGAATTAATAAAAAGATTTATAAATCGAAGTTTTATAAATAGAAAGGGAATTTGTAAAGATTGTTTATAAGTTTGAAATCAATTGGATTTGATAAGTAAATTGTTGTAGCTTATTAAAGGAGTTATATCCACGATTTTGGACAGTGGGTAATCCTTTAAAAATAAAAAAAATAAGTTGAAGAAATGATGAAATTGGTTGACAAAGTATATTACGATTTTGGACAGTGAATACATTATTGAATAAAACAGATATGTTTTAGGTAAAATGATTGAATAATCCAACCTCTGCTAATAAGAATTGCAAATATTGATAGGAAACTTCGAAAACACCTTGTTTATTATAATGGCGAAAACCGAAGCACAAAAAGCAGCACGCCGTGAACGAAGAGCAATTGCTCGTAGAGAAGCAGAAGCGAGACGTGCGGAAATTGAAAGGAGATTCAGTGAAAGGCAAGCACCTGGTCCATATGATGAGGTTATTTGCTATCGATGGCATAAAAAGGGACATTATGCCATTAAGTGCCGAGTAAGGAGAAAGAAAAGGAATGTGGATGACCGGTTCGCTCGTCCTGAGATTGTGTGTTTTAAATGTCGGGAGAAAGGGCATTTTCTTAGTCATTGCCCTAAAGTGAAAAGGAAAAAGTGCGTACTCAATTTACCCGTCGATAGATTGACAATCTGCTACCATTGTTGTCAGACTGGACATATAGCCAGAAACTGCACCGAAAGACAACAGGGAGAGCAAGCTATAGCCCGACCAGCTAGAGCGAAAAGTGCTAAGATGATAGATAAGGATGGAAACATCTCATATTTTTGCAATAACTGTAAGGAGTGGGGACATGTGGATTTTGAATGTGTTAATTCTCCTTTAACACAACATGAAATAGTGTCATCCGAAGATGAAAGTTTGGCAAAGATGCATACTATCGGACAAGAAGTCGTTAGTCCTTAATTATTCTGAATCTTAAACCAATCGATATATTTTGTAATACTATCCTTTGTAATCCACAATCTTTTGTGTACGTCTTTTAAAAGTATTAAGCTATGTAAAATTTTGTACGGAAGAAATATTTTAATGAAATAGCATCTTGGGAAGTGATATTATAGAAGGAAGTTTAATTGTTGATTTAACTGTATGAATCAAACTAGTTTTGATGTGAAGTTTATATTTCAAGTTTAAAACTATTGCCTAAAATAGTTAATATGGAAATATAGATCTAATGGAACCAATTCGATGAATAATTTACTAAAGAACTAGTTGATTATTTTTGAAATAGAAAGCAAATGTAAAGTTCAAATGAAATTTAGATTTCAAATTTGAAGTTGTCAACATGATAATCCATTATAGGTTTAATAAATTTAGTGATGAATTTGAATTTAAACGTGCGGAAAATTAAATTAAGTGAAAAACTTAATATTGAAAAGTTTGAAATCGATTTAAAACTAATACTGTGAAAAGTATGAGGAATTCAAACTATGAATTAAGTTGAAGTTGAAAAAGTTAATAGTTTTAAAGATGTTTTAAAATGCATTAACTATCGAATACATAGATTTTAACATTCAATTGTTGAAATAGGCGTTTTCGAGAAATAAGGAAATGGTGGACTATAACACTGTTGTTATAGTAAATGGTTTCCGGAAGGAAATGTTGTTTATAGTATTGGGATTTATATATCTATCTTAAATCCGAATCCCTATACTAGTGATTTTGAGTTGTAGTAACGATGTTTTACGTAACATTCGTTTTAACTCAAATAAATGTGTTTAGAAGAATGATTTCCTTAAAGAGTGAAATATATACTTAATTTTGATTCAAGTATATCGAATATTTTCAAAGTGTTGAAAATGAATGAATTTGTGAATTACTTATTATTGAATAAGTATGGAAATATTTTCCAATATGAAATGAAAGGTTTGAAATTTTATCTTTTAAAGATAAATAGAAAAATGAATATTTGAAATTGGTTTCAAATGGCTAAGTGTGAAAATTTTATATCTTGTAAAGATATTATTTTGAGAAATTTGAACGATTAGTTCAACTTGGAAATTTTTCAAAGAATTGAATTTTGAGTTAAATTGAGTTTAACTTTGACACCAAAAACAATATAAGTTCAACTTTGAATTTTGGATAGTCGATTGGGATTGTATGTCTAACATTGTGAATTGATGACATAGCATTTGATCTCTATTAAATATATATCTATGGTGGCGAAGAATTTATTCTTTTAGCTTAACACCCTTCTCTGAGACGTACGAGCTTAGAGGTTATATATCGATAGACATCAATTATGTGTTGAGAATTGACGATGTAACGTGAAATCCAAATCGAATGTGAAGTCGATAATGAATTGGATTATGAATGTGAATTAGGTTTGAGATAACCTTAAATTTTCAAATCGATTTAGAGGAAAATTTTAAACGTGATGGAAAATTTGGAATCCTCTATTTGTTGTGAATGTGAATTGAGTTTTCATAACTTATATATGTGAATATAATCGAAAACCATCAGTTTAGAAAGTCATTATTATGAAAGTCCTGTGTAAGTTTACATAGGTATGATATGTACGAAATGTGAAATGAAGTACTATATGTATATGACATATGTTTTCTAAAAAACTGAGGATATGGAAATGTACCTTCCATTTATTATATGTGAAAGTGATTGGAACTCGGTGGAGTGTCCATTGGAAATCGTAGCTACGTAGAATTCCATTAGTGGAATGTCCATTGGGACTGATATGATATCCCCCACGATGGATCATCGTGTTTGGGATTATGTGATTGATGCTGGCGTAATTCGTGGGGCGTGATGCCTACAGTTACAAGCGATTCCACTGAGATAGTGGCGCAACCGCCGAGTAAACTGCGATCTGGAAACCGAAGCGAAATTCGAGGGGCGTGATGCCTAAGGCTACGAGCGATTCTACTGAGATAGTAGCGTAACCGCCGTGTGGACCGCGATCTAAGGCGATAACCATGGCGAAATTCGAGAGTGATGAGAAATCTAAGATTACAAGTGATTCTACTGAGATAGTAGCGTAACCGCCGGGTAAACTGTGATCCATGGGGGAACGTGCTTTCCATATCCATTTTTAAAAGAATTTTTAAAAAAAAAAAGTATTTTCACTGGGAGTTGAAGCAAGTATGTTTAGTACTTGGAGATTTTTAGTCTTGCGCCTGGCCAGCGTATGCCTAAAGTCTGTGAGAACGACGATGGACTTGTTAAACTTCGAGTTATCAAGTATTTTCAAAACTTTGAATAGAAAATCAATAATCTGAAATTAGAATTACACAATTCTAACTTAATGAATTAAGGAAGAAGATCTTTTTGAATATTTTGAAAGCACACAGCTTTGGATAAGATATATTATGCAAATATTTAGCATGAAAGATTTAAAGTTTAAAAATCCGAGTTTTGTAAGTCAAAAATTTGGTAAAAGACTTTTGAGTCTTGATTATTGAAATTGATAAACAAAACTAGTGAAATGAAATAAATGGAATGAATCCTATAATTATTGCGAGTTTGAAGCTTGGTAAAATTGTGTAGGATATAAATATCGGTGAGATTTTAGCAAACGTTTTTCCTAACTTATAATTTCGGGACGAAATTCTTTTAAGTAGGGGAGATTGTAACGATCCTGAATTTTGAACAAATTTAAATTGAAAAATATTTAATTAATTTTAAATATTTGAATGATGATTTAAATTGAATTCTCAATATAACTAGGATATTGGCGATTAAATTTTTGAATTTAATCTATTTAAAGTTGAATAGAAATTTGAATTTAACTTTGAAGTTTGAAATTGAATATTGAAATTGTATTTTAAATTCAAACAAATGACTTAGAAAGAAATAGTTTGGATTTACGAATTATATTTATGTAAACTTATAAATTGATGTTGAACTGTAAAACGTTTATAAGTTTATTTAAAGAAAAAGATTTATACAAAACAAATTTTATTTTAAATATATATATATATATATAATAAAATAAATAAATAAATAAAGAAGTACACTGCCTTAATCTATGCCGTAACAATTGCCTTGTTCCACGCCCTAAATCACGCAAGAGACATTATCTCCTCTGCAAAATCACGTCTCCATCCCCTTCTTAAAACACGAACCCTTCCTCCATCATTTCATACGATAGAAAAAAAAAATTAATGGCGGCCGCGAGTTTTCATTCGTTCTTCTCATTCGTTCCTCTTTGAAGCTAAGTTAGGGCTTGCGATCAATTGGGGGCTTCGACCTTGTTTCGATTGTGCTGTGCTCAGTACTCTTCGGCTGTTTCGATTTTGAAAGGTGAGTTCTTGGCTCACGATTGATTTTAATGCAAGTGTTTAAATTTGTTGAATTGAATGTTTTGGTTGCATGCTATGATTTGGGGGAAGGCTATTTGCTGTCACTTGCTCGATTTGCTTGAATTTAAACTGTTAAGAATAGATGCTACTTAAATGTTGTTTTAAATTTGATAAGAACAGATGCTACTTAAATGTTGTTTTAAATTTGATAAGAACAGATGCTATTGAATCTTTATTTATAAACTGATGAGGTTGCTGCATGTGATGGATGTGAATTTATCTATATTGTGATGGATGCATGCTTGTGTATATGTATATATATGCCACCTCTGTTATGATATACAGTTAAGAAAAAGAAAAAAAAAAGTTCTTGGCAAACTCAAATTTGTTTCTCTGTCTCTGTTTTCACAATATAAGCAAATTCTCAAAACTTTAACACCTTGCTGCCTGTGAGCAAACATTCCCCTAAAACTTTGCTATATCCATTGATGCTTGGATCTATATTTGATATATGTCGTGAATTTTGTTTGGATGATGTGAATTGTGTTGCATGCCTTCATAAAAATGAGGACTGTGTGTATATTGTGTACAGGCAAGAATAACTTGCCTCTGTGTTTCCAGCCCTGTTCAATAAATTCAAAAGCTTCTTCCTTGATTCTTTGTGAACTTAAGAATTTAAATAAATTATTTTTATGAAATCAATATCCAAGTTTTAAAAAGAAAAGAAAAGAAAAAAAAAACATTCTCAAATTTAATTATCAAATGGTTTTACTGTGAAAGCAGGAATAGCAAATGAATGTCTGTCATACTTTCATGTCTCTGTTTTTAGTACAGAAAACAAAAGTTTGAAAAAAAAAATATCAAAAGCAAAATAATGCATAATACTCTGCATGTATGAATTTATGAATGCATGTGTGCATCTGAGAAATGTTTGTACATATGCTCTTCTCTGTTTTAAAAAAAAAATTGCATACCCAAACTCAATAGAAGAATTAGTATCTTCCCATCTAAATGAAGTTAAGTTATAATTTCTAAAAGGAATATGTTTGTATATATGTATATATATATATATATATATATTTTGTTTGCTGTATTTCTGAAAGTAAGGTATGCATATGGTTTACATTAAAATTACCCTCTATTGTAGTCTTAGTTTTAGATTTTGATTTAATTTCAAAATCTGTAGAGTTTGACTCTGTTTAAAAGCTTAAATAATAAATTTTTGCTTAATTCATGACTTGTGCACCTCTGGTTGTATGTTGATATGTATGTTGAGAGTAACCATCATAAATAAAAAAAAATTAAGTAGTTGAAGTGCATGATTGTTCTGGTAATAAAGACATGTATTGAGTATTGCATGCATGATGTTGTTCCAGTCTTCATATCCATATATGACTTCCCATTCACCTGTTGGACCTAGTTTGTCCTGTCCACTGTTCTATATGTTTGCATAGTTGATGTTCTTTGTAATTGCATTCACTTGGCATTGACTTGTAGTATAATTGTTGCATTTGTATCACTGTTGGGTTGCTGTACATATGAACTTGCATTCATTCGAGTTGTATTTATATTCTGGTCATTGTAGTATGTTGTCACTTGTTGTCTGCATTGCATATGCTTGCAACCTTGCTACTGCATTCATGAGTTTTGATGCTTCATGTAGCTGTTGGATTGTAGTTTGCATTAGGTTGGTCTAGCTTGCATTTGTTACAGTATTCATGTACTGATGCATTTGGAATTTGTCTGTTGCACTTCGATGTGATCTGGTCTTTGACCTTATATCTGCAGTGGCATTGTACTGTTTACCCATGGACATGCTTCACTGTATCTTGTAGTTGCACTTCTAGTTGATATGTTGGCACTTGCATGCATTTCTGGTTGCTTTGTATCATTCTTTTGTTTGCTGTGGCCCTGAACTTGATGGCTGAGACAGTGTAGCATTGTTGCACTTCATTTAAAAATATTGTTGCAGTGATTTGTCCGATTTGCGCTTGCACACGTGTTGGCGAGGCAGTGCACATGTGTGTAACTATACGTGTGTACTGCAGCCACACAGGATCGACAGTTTTTTAAAATTTGAAGTTGTTAATAATGAAAATCCATAATAGATTTTAAATTGGTTCATTTGTTTCATCATCTCTGTGACCATTTTATTCAATTCATTGCAAATTTAATTACTTGAATTAAGATTAATCCTGACTCGAGTGTTTTGTGTTTTGCAATTAACGCTCGGGTCAGACCGAGTATTTTTACAGCTTGAAGATTTTCAGGCCGCGAAGTTAGAGTGAGAGGGGAAAGCATTTCACTAAAGTTTTTCGAGAAAATTTTCTTTGTACTCTAAAAGATGTATATATATATATATATATATAGATAACTGTTTCGCTGTATTAAAATCTGATTCATTGTATAAAACTCTGATGTATGTAAGAAAAATTCATTTATGAAAAATATTATGATTATTCAGTGATTCTGTGGCTGATTCTGTTTAAACTCTATAAACTGACTAACAATCCGTCATTTTGAACGTTTCTAGTTGGTTTAATTACCGACTAGAGGCGGTCAGAGCGGCGGGTCGTTACAAGACATGAGCGTCGTTCTCTTTTTTAAAAGAGGCGTACACAAGTTATTTGAGAAAATCTTGGTATCCTTGAAAGGGATGATGACAATCATCTACTACGAGATCATAGAACACTTATGCTTGTTATAGTGGAATGGTGATTCTATTTACAATTGGAACTAAGTTTCAAGTATATAGATGTCTGGGTATGTTAATGTACTAACTCTATTCATCATTGGATCACGATATATGTCTATGTACATTAGTGTACTGACTCTATTTATCATTGGATTACAATAGATGTTTGGATACGTTAGTGTACTGACTCTGTTTATCTTGAACTCTCGAAGGGAATCATTGGATCATGATAGATGCCCATAGCTGACTCCATGTAACATCCCTTTTCTTAAGTAATAACTAATTGAAATTATTAATTGTAACATCCCTTTTTTAAGTAATAACTAAGTAAAACTTATTTAACTTTTTCTAAGTTAAATTTAATTTAAATTCCTTTAACCTTACTCAAATTTGAATTCCCACTTATAAGTTCAAAACTTATATCATTTAGGTTTTATATCACACTTCAGGGAAAATCAAAACTCATCACTTTAGAGTTTATTTCATATTTATTTCCTTTACACACCAAGTTACTTATAAATTTTAAACCACCTTTGGTTTTTAAATTCAAAATAAATTCCTTTAAATTTTTAAACAACTCTTGTTTGAAATAGAACCCTTTTCATTCAAATTCATTAAAGAATATTATTTATCATTTCTTTATCTTTTTGAAACAATTTTCAAATTTCTGGTCCTAGATTTAAAACTTCACAAATTAAATCATCTTCAGTTCTAATTTATAAGTCATACTTATCTAAATGTTTTACTTCCTTAAAACATTTCATTTTACTTACTCATTAATACACATATCATTATTAAATCAATCATTTGTGATAATAACCAAGACTATCACATCTGGAAATCAATTCATTATTATCTTATTTTGAAACTCTTCCCCAAATTCAAGATTTTAATTTCAGTTTTGAATCCATTTCAAACTTATCGTTATTTAATTTTAATTTGGTTTTATTTCTATTACCACTTAATTTAATTCCAATAATTTAACAACCAATTATCTTAATATTTATTTGAAAGAAATATTGCTTTATATATCAAAATATATTCTTATATAAAATCATTTAAAATATTTATGTAAGAAAATAACAAGTACGCTCTCTCTCACACACACACTCAACTCATTCTAGGGTTCCATTGACCCTATCCTTAATGAGTAATCCCACCAGAGCTAATGTTCTCGCTTAACCTTATGCTCTGATACTAAATGTAACGACCCAGAAATTTGATTCTCGAAAATTCCAGATAGATAGTAAAGAAAGAAAAGAGATAGAAGAAGAAACAGAAAAGAAACACAGATTCTCACATTCGCAGCGGATCAAAATATAATATCACGTAAACTAACAGTTATAGAAAGGAAAGCTGTACTTGTCAAATTACACTTAAATATATCATTCTGTTCTAGCTTATTGGTTTCACATATCAATTTTTAAAAATCAAAGTGGTTTGGGGCATTTGCTAATACCTGACCCCGGTCTCTTCGAATCCAATGCCATCTTAACCCAAGTTATTTAAGTGAAATACAGTTCAACTTTAAATACAAGATGTCACTCTTTTACACAACAATTTATCGTCGATAGATAACCACATTATCATTGTCCATCCAAACATACCATATCACAAAACATTTCATATCAGAGATATCAATCAATTCGAGGCATTTAATCATCATTCAATCATTCATAAGCAAGATGGATCATTTCCAAAATCAATTTAATTTATCTCTATTTAAATTAATTACTAATCTTTTAATCGCTTAGATTACCTTTACTTAATCATTAATTAATTACAAATCGATTAATTAATGATCTTTTAATTACCCATCTTAATTAATCATCCTTGATTAATTATCCTTTAATTACAATAAGTAATTAGCTCTTAATTAATTACAAAAATTAATTAACCTTTACCCATCCATATTAATTAGATTAATTACTCAAATTAATTATCTTATAATAGATTAATTATCCTCTAATTAATCACACTCAATAGTTGACCAACTCTTAATTCATTATTTTAATTAATAAATCCTTTAATTAATCACACTAAGTAATTAATCCTTAATTACTTTCCATAAGTAACCTTCCTTAAATTACTTCCATCCAGAAATTATTCTTTTTGTTAATTATCCTCAATTAATTAACCTTAAATTTCACTAAGTAATTATTCTTAGTTACTTTCATTTAATCACTTATATTTTAATTACTTCCATAAAGTATTTATCCTCTTATTTAATTACATTAAGTAATTATCCATTAATTTAATCACATTGAGTAACTATACTTATTCAGTTACATTAAGTGATTATAGTTAATTACTTAAACTTAACTAATTATTTTAAACTAGTTACATCAATTAATTGTTTTTAATAAGATCTAAAGTTAATCAAGATAAACCATTTATCTTAATTAAATTGGTAATCATTTATTTTTTTCTCTTATAGTAGGTTCTTGAATCAAATTCATTAAAAACTTTTATTTATTCAAAGTTTAATTACCCTGCTCAAAACTTTGTTAATATACTTTGAAAAATAAATAAATTAATATTTCCTTGCTTTTAATATCCTGTTATAGAATTATACTAAGTTAACGTGAATTACATATCAAAATCATTCGACCTATAAATCCTGTATTAAAACTTGTTTCTTTAAAATTTATAACAGATACAGCTATCAACAAGAACCCGAGCTTACTTCGCTTCCTCCTCGAAATGAACCCCGGGTTATGTGAGTTACTCATCAACTTCGAGTTCGACACGCCAAGCCCTCGAGTTGGACCCGCACATCCACCTTCTTCCCAAACTTAAACGTTGCCAAACACAGGTGCACACACGCACACGCGTGCACATGCACCAGATCAACGACCATCTTCGGTCATTGTCGAGGCCACCAGCAAAACAGCGACGAACTTTCTCTATAATCACGACCACTTGAGCTTCGAGGTGAACATGGAAACAAAATCGAACACCAGAACCCAAATCTGGAACAAACTCCTCTAACAAACTTGCCTTGCCGACAACAACACCGACTGCCATCGTCCATGCCACCAAGACCTTAGCTTCGCCTCGACTCTAGCCTCATTTCCCCCCTGGTCCGAAGCAACTCGACGCTTCGTCGATGATGAAACAGGCCTGACAACCCCTCTAACCCAAACCTATCTTAAAACCCTAATCTGTCGAACGTTGGCCACTACGGCCACCGATAAAACACCTGACAATTTTTCCAAAGATCACCACCTTACCCACTTCCTCCACCAGCAACTTCGCCGATTAACTCTTCGCCGTTCTTTTGAAATCGATGATCAAACCAATTCGATCATCTCGAAAAAAATCTTACTATCTGCTTACCTAAAAATCCTGACCCTTTTACCAAAATTCATCATTTGTCATGATGAATCACATCCTGTAATCCATAGTTGAAATCATCATGATTGAGTCTTACTTATTTTCGGTTCATCTCTGTATTTTTTTTCATTTTGTAAAATTTACCAAATATAAAATTTTGAAACCCATTTTAAAATTTATATAACCTTGTAATAATCATCTTTTATTCAAAGATCGAAGCTTAAATCTAATTGTATGAGTAGATATAGATTTTTGAAGCTAAATCTTAATGTTTAAGATAAGAACAAAGAACATACAAATATATGTGTGACGACCCAGAAATTTTGTATATTTGAAATTGGAATATTTAGTTTATTTTAAATATTCAAAGGTTAATTTAATTTGAATTTCAAATATCCGTATTTATTGAAAAATTAATTATTGAATTAAATAGTTTGGATTTGGATAGAATATGGAATCTGGAATTTTAAGCCGGTTAAAAATAATTTGAAGACTTGTAAAATTCGTGTTAACAATACTGAAGGTGATAGAATTTTTACAATGGAATTTCAAAGTGTTTTGTTCAGTTTTAAAAATATATCGTTTAAATTGAATTTACGAATAGCCTTCCGAGGCGCAGTCTCGGAATTTGACGAAACTAGTTCCATTGGATCCGTAATATTGTATTATGACCGGATTTCAATTTTCGTAGTGATTGGAGTTGTTGTGTGAGTATAGGATATATAAACGCACTGAAATTTATATTGAGACGACTTGAACTTAAATAATATATATATATATTAGCCAACTTTAGCTATAATTCTGCCATCAGCCTATTTCCTTTCTACATCAAGACTTTTTGCTTCCACTGTAGCCTGATATTGTTGCGTGATGTCTCTTTTTTTTTCTCAAAACATCGTTGTCTTCCTCGAGAAGTTTTATGGACAGTTTAAATCACAAATGGATCTCCTCTCTTCTGATCGAAATTCAAAGCCATCTAATTTTTTTCTTTTCTTTTCGGAGCCGAGTGCTTTTCCCCCAAATCGAAAGAATCTTGTATAGCAAACCGTTTTCTTCTTCAATTAATTGAATTCGATCCTCATATAAACTAAAAAAAAGAGCTTCGTCTCCCCCATTCAAGCTTACCCAGAGCTACTCCGTTCATATCCATCGAGCGCGAGGTGTTCTAAGGGAGGAGTCGCACGTACGCGATCGGGGAAGAAGGCGTGAGCAGTCGACACACGGGGTAGTGGAGCAGCGACGCGAGCTTGAGGCGGTGCGACTTTGAGGGGATGCCCGAGTTAGGGCTTGAATTTGCGAGGGTTGGGATTGTGGTTTGTTGCAGGCGATGTTATAGGGGGCGGTAGCTGTCGCGATGTGGTGGCACGACAGTGGGATTCGTGTGGCGATGGTGACTTAGGGCAGGCCGCGCTGATCGAAGAAGTGGAAGAAGGTTGTTCGCGAGTTCGTTCTTGTGAAGGGTATTGTGTCATTCGAATAAATAGGTAATCTCTGTTTAATTTAAATTCCGATTTCAGATTAATTTCGAGTATATTGGTTAAAAGATATAAGTGTAGAGATACTAGAAAATATTTAAATAGTAATTATGTACATGTATATAGGTAAGAAAGAGATTTATATTTTTATTTGGATGTTAAAAGAAAAAAGAAAAAAAAACATATGCAGAAAACAGAAGAATATATTAAGTAAGTTATGGGTTGTTCAACCTTAATTTGATGTTTTAAAATTATGTGAAGTAAAAGTTTAATTTGACTTAACGTTTATTCAGATTATTAGAAGTTGCAGTAAAGGGAGGTTTGCAGGAAGAAGGAACGAAAATAATAATAATACAATTTACCATTCTAGTAACTAATTTGTTTAGTTAACTTATGTAAATTATTTCAGTAATTAGAAAATATTTTATTTTAAAGGGAGTTAACTTAAAACAAATCATTAGTTAAATGAAAGGAAGAAATTGTGGGTTAAATCAAGTATTAACAAAACATATAAATTGTTTATTCAAGGCCAAAATCATGAAGAACCGAGCCGTTTGGAATGGATTGCAAATAAAATGCAAAGGTGAGTTAATCTCACTCAGTTAAATTTAATTTTAAATTATTAAATTTAATTAATTGTTTGAATGGCTGAATTGATTGATGTGATATAGTATGATATTTGGAATTGGTATACTATATGGTGCTAACGTTTGTGGATGCAGGGAAAAACAGGTTGGAGGGATCCAACTGGATCCCTCAACATTTATTTAAATTATTTAATATTCTTTGCTGTGAATATGGAAATTCTACGATGAGTTATATTGGAATATTGAATGTTATGATTTGATTTGATATATTTGGGGATAATGAATTACAAAAAATATATAAATTGGATTTTGAGAAGGAAATAAAGAAGTGAATTTGTAAGTAAAATAATTTTAGAAATTTGAATAAAATTTAAGAATGAATTAGGAAAGAAATAATGTACCCTTTAAAATTTTAGTAAATAAATTTTGAGTGTAGAAAGGAAATTTTGAATAAACAGAAAATTAATGAATTTTTTTTAAAAACAATTCAATGTTATGATTTAAAAAGAACAAAACATTTGTTTGAAATTTAAGATTTAAAATATTGGAAAGAATAAAGAAGACATTGGGATAAGATCTGGAATTTGTATATTTCAGTTAAAGATTTAAAATCGAACGGAAATTAATAACATTAATAATAAAACACATAATTAATGAATTGTGAAGAAATTGAGTAAGTAAGGAGATTTAATTCAAGTAGTATAAATTGGGAATCAATTTGGAAAATTGATTTAAGTGTTTGAAATTGGAATTCTCCCTGGATAACCAAGTACGTTTTCAAAGTAAATTTTTAACTATAAGTTAAAAGATTAAAAGTTGTTTTAAAAAGAAAGTTTTGGAAAATTTCTTATTCTAATATTTAAATCCTAAAGTAAGTATTTTCTCCTAATTTATTTTATTAGTAATTATTTAAAGAATGACTTAATATTATGTTTTTAAAAGTATAAATCTAGTTCTATATTTATGAAGTAACCTTATTTTCAAATATTCATATAGTTTGGTATTTTAATAAATTATTGTTATAGTTTTAACTTAAATGTTTTAAAGTATATTTGAAGTGTTTTAAATTACTTTAGAAATCTAATTTTGTGCTTGGTGATTTCTGAAGAGATAGAAAATATTTAGGAAAGTTTATTACGGAAAGAAGGATGGTTTTGAAAACTGTTTCCAAAGGATTGAAAATAGAAATTTATCTTGTGAAGATATTTTGAGGTTAATAAATAATTTGGGAAATTATTTATTGTTTGATGGTTGTTTGTAAATATTAATTGATAGTTAAACCACCGACTATCAATATTGGCCAAATGCGTTGATCGTTTCGAAGAGTCCAGGGTCGAGATTTATTTCTCGAAAACCACTTCGATCCGGTTTGTACGTTTTCGTGAAAACGATATTGGATTCGAAGATGGAGCGGTGAAGTGCAAGGGCTAGTCGCTACTAATCCTGAGGATATTTCCAAAATGGATGTAGTAGGAATAGTGCCTTCGGTTCCGTTCGAATCCGGGGCGGACTTGTATGGATGAATGTTTGCGAAACATCGTCAGGTGGACGATGGGCATTCTAAGTGATATTGTTCTTAAAGGTAACGCTTAGCCTCAAGCCTCATCAACCGGGAATGACTGAAAATCAGGGGTTATGCAGCAAGGCTAGGTGGGTAGCACCCAAGCAGGGTGAGGTCATTCCAGTCTAGATGTCCCTTTTTATTTCGGCTTAGTGGGCGGTTGCTGATCCCAACCGTGGGGCGATCTCACTCGGGATTATCCAGTAAGGGGTAGTCCCGGCCTTGTGTTGCAAGGGAGCGGGCGTACTCCTCGGTACGGTGATCTAGGCCCCGTACTGTGACAGGTGGTACCCCAGTGCCTAGTCATTAGTTGGAAATCCATACTCCCTACGAGCCTTGTACGAGTTTTGTTTGTATTACCCACTCTGTGGCTAGTAGCTGGAATTTAATAATGTAACAATTTCGGCTATTTTATAAGTATTTGTATATAGACCTTATTATAATATCAGAGGATTTCTATGAAAATTGTTTTAGCTATCGTAAGGTAAAAACCCGACATGTTTACTTGTGGCGTGGTCTTACGAGATGCTTCTGTTTTCAAAGGATTTTTGAAACTTTAATAATCAATTGGGTGTGATTTTCTCACGCTGGTATTCCAGACTGACTCAGGTATTATCTAACTGTAATGCTCGGGTCAGACCGAGTATTATAGAATACAGGTTTTGATGCCGTGGAGCTCAGGAGACGAGCTGGATGACGATACGTACTCACGTACTTGTATATATGTATATTTCCGCTGTGTTGAGTTGTTGTGTATCCATTTGTATGACATTGATGTTGAGCTGTGATTGATGTACTCTGATGATGTAATATATAAACAAAGATATTTGATGTTTGAGTAAAGAATATTTATTATCTATTATATTTTATTCCGCTGCGAGGTTAGATTCTGCTGTTGTTTTCTATTTTCTTCTTCTACCTCTTCTTCTTTAACCCAAATGGTTCGTATTTCTGTACAACTTGAGTTGATTTTGGTAGAATAGTATTAACTCAAGGGGTACGGATTTGCGGGACGTTACAGTTGGTATTAGAGCATAGTTGGTGATAACCTTGGCTCTGGTGGGAAAATTACTCAAATAGAGTCCGTAGTACTCTAGTATGAGTTTGAGCATATTTATAGATATGAGCGCGTATTTGTTAGTGAATATAAATTGTTTTAATATTGTGTTGATTGATTTATTGAGTGGCATATGAACCTTCGTCGACACAGTCTGCACAACTGTATCGAAGGGGTTTCTAAACATTTGAATAGAGCAATCGACACGGTATTGTTTTAAATATGGGTAAATGAAATAATTTTACCCAAAAACATATTTTGATATAAAGAATAGTTTTTGTAAACTATTTAGCTAATATATGGTTGCTTGGATGTTAGAAATGATGATATTAAAATATTATCATTGTTAAGAGAAAAATTTAACTAGAAATTGAAAATATAACCAAAGTTTGAAGGAATAAATTCATTATAAAATGAAATTCATAAATATGAATTATAAACGTAATTTATAAATGGAAATATAATCAAATGAGAATTTGTATAAGCATAAACTATACAAATCCATTTTAGTTAAAATTTGAACTAAAATAGAATTTGAAACTTTAAAACCCGGAGATTTTAGAAGTATTTCGGAGGTAAATAGTATTATTGATGTTTTTGGGTTATTTCTGAAAGGAAATTTGTTTAAAAATGGATTTTGGAAGTGAGATAGCATTGAATTCACTTCAGTCACTGGAAAATAACTTCGGTGATGACTACAGCATCATCGATGTTTATTTTCGAGTTTCTAAGTGATGAATTGCTATCAAATTGATTTGTTCAGGAAAACCTGTTTGTTTTTGAAATTTTAAAGGAAATTTGTTGGGAATAAAACCAGGATTGGGTTGGCCTTTGAGAAATGTGATTGTGATGTTGGAGATTTTAAATGATTTGAAACCAAAAGCCGGGTGTTTAAAAATCCTGATGAGGTAGATTGTAAGCTTATAAATTGAGATGGTTTTTAAATCAGGGAAATATAAGCTTTGGATGTTGGGAATTTAAATTTAAAGAGAAAAGTTAAAAATGAAATTAACTTGGAATGGAGAATAGAATTTAACTGGATTGAAATTGATTAAATAGGCTGAAAATGATATCCGGTTGTATTCGAATTAAGTTAAAATCGAACTGAGATTAAATAAATCTGAGTTAAAGTAAAATTGAATTGTAATGGGAATTCGATTGAATTAATGAATGAAATTAAATTCTTACCTGAATAAATGGAAAAATAAGTTGGGTAAGGATTGAATTGAAATAGATAAATAAGAATAACGTGTAAAAGAATTAAAATGCATGAATAAAATATGTTTGGGTTATAAAGAAGCATACGGCTTGAGTTAAAATAAAAAAAGAATATATTCAAGCTTATGATGAATGGAATTGTATAAAACAATAAGTTGTGACTTATTAAATTTAAAATGGAATACAAAGCCCAAAATTAATATTTTGATGAACTGAAAAATGAAAAGAAAATCCAAACTTGAATTATAAAATAAATTTGAACTTAAGAAGATCAAATGAAGTGATATTTGGAAATAAAATCAAGTATTGAACTATAAATAGGAGAGAACTAATTTTATAATAAATTAGTTAATAAAATGTGTAAGTGGGAACGTAATGTTGTTTAATTGAAGCTGAATTGTGAAATTATGATGAAGTTTGGAACTAAAACTCAAGTTATAAATAAATTCAATTTGAATTAAGAGTCAGGAAAATTGGGTGGTAATTTGGAAATGGATAATGGATTATAAGTTGGGGAAAGACTATTTAGATAATAAATTAGATAGTGAAATATGTAATGAGAACCCAATGCAGTTAAATAAAAGATGAACTGTCAGATAATAATGGAGATTGGAAATAAAACTCAGGTTGTAAAATTAAATTCGATTCAAATTGTTGATGAAGTAAATGAGATTGAATTGTGAGTTCATAAAAGTGAATGGTAATTTGAAATGGCTAGTGGATTCAGAACTTGAGTTATAAATTAAAATTTGACTTGGAGTATTAACAGATTATATATAATTGGAAATGTGTCAAATAAAGGAAAATGAAATCGGATTAAAATAGTGATGGTTTGAATTGCCAATAAAATCCAAATCAGAGGAAATAAATTGGAAATGGCCTTGTAATAAATTGAATGAGCCGAATCTAAAAAGTTAAGGTGTATAATAAATGATCAAATAAATTTGTAGTTTGAAATGAGATTGGATTAAAATAGAATCAAGTTAAATTGAAAAGAGAACTTGTTTGCAAAATGAGAAAGAGCTTAAGTATAAATTTTAATAAACTGAAGTAAATTGACTTAAGCTAAATAGATGGGGAGTTGAATTGAATCAAACTTAGAACTAAGTTGAATGATATTGGATTTAATTTAAATGAAGTGAAAATAAATTTAAAACGAAATAAAATTCGATGAGTTATATATATGTATATAAAATATTTAAGGAAATGAAAATTTAAAATGGATTGTGTGGATACTAATTATATTGAAATAAGTTAATGGATGAAATAAATAAGAATCAAATGGAAGTGAACTTAAGTTTGAAGTGAAATAAATTGAGTAAATTAACTAAGGTTGAGAATAATTAGAAGCTCGACTAAGAGTGAAAAATGAAAGACCGTTAAATTAACGCTTGGTTTGAATTAATTCGGGAATGGGTAGTAATATGCAAGCATGGAATGTGTCGAGTTAAATAAATGGTCATGAATGAGTTAAAATAAAAGGGTAAATTTAATTGGCAATTAAGATGAACCTAGGTTGTAAATGGTTTTGAATAAACTAGTTTGGTTAATAAAATGAAATGCAAGTGAATGGATTCAAATCTGAAATGCAATGAAAATGAGAAAATATGGATTGTGAATAAATTGAAAATGGAATAGAATTAAGTATAAATTGAGTTGAAATCAATTTAAATTGGTTATAAACATAAATACTTATTTATTCACATAAATCTCGTCGAATTGCATGGAATAAATGATCGTTGGAAGTAATTAAAATTCTATGTGTTGATAAGGGTAAAATAAATTGATTTTGAAAGCAATTGAATTAAATATGAGTTCAGTTTGCTTAAGAATAAATTAAATGTAAGCGATTGAGTTTTAAACCATTCAAATTGATGAGATTGTATATGAATGGATTGAAAACCCTTCGAATGGAATGAAAATGGTTTATGAATAAATTGAAACAGTTGAATTAGCATGGAAACTATAAAAATTGCTTATGGAAATGTGGGATGTGCATTTCTTTAAAATTTATATGTTTTAACCATTGTAACTAAGTGAGATATAGTTAAACTGCATATATTTGGGACTTACATGTTTAATTTGAGTAAGTACAGGTACTTGGAAGCCGTGAGGCTGGATTTGGTTGTGCTATTTGCTAAAAATATTAAGCCGCTTGCTTAAAATGCTAAATAAGGTACGCCTACGCAATAAAAATAGGAAATATGAACTGTTTTTGGTTTTTCCGACCGTGTGGGTCGATGTATATATATCTATCTCTTTTGTCAAATTGCAAAAGCTCCTCCGTACAAAGGGGACTCTGCCAAAAAAATTCAAAATTTTTGGGAGTTAGAAAATTTTAGAAAATTTTGTTAATGACAAACAAATTCGAATTGGAAACTAAAATAAGTTAGTAAATGAAGCTAATTAAAATAATGACACGAATTAATTCCAAATGGAAAATAAAATTTATATATGCAAGGTTAAAGATAAATTGAATTCATATGGAAATGAAAGAATCGATTTGGATAGAAATAGATATAAACCAAAGTGGAAGGTGAAAATAAATACAAAGAACATATTTAACGCTTATAATAACTTAAGAGGGAATGGTGAATTTTTAAATGGAAAATTGATACTATTAATATAATCTAAGTTAATATTTGAATTAAAAAATATTGATATTTGGTAAGGAGGTTGATAAAATGTTTTTGGGATATTGTGATTGGATATTAGTGCTAAGCAGGATATATAGGTATTATAAAAGGGAAAAGAGAATTGATTTTGATTTCAGAAGATAAATTTGAAATGCTCGACAAAAAGGTATGTATTTAAATTTCTGTGAATTTGATTGGGTTTTTGGATTAAGCCACTTGGCCTTTTGTTTTCTTTTTGGATTTGGGAGGCCGTAGAGCCATTTTGTAGTTGTACCGAGTCAGCCGCGCAAGGGAGACGCTGGCGAAATTTTTCGGAAATTTAGAGAGTTAGAAAATTTTTGAGAAAATTTTGATAATTCAAAATTTAGTTTCAAATTATAATTTGAACAGTTGAACAAGTAAGTTATTTGAAAACTATAGAAGGTTTTGGAAAAGTTTGGAATGTTAATACGAATAATAATGGACCTTTTATTGAAAAGATAATTGGTAGGATGTTAAATTGTTGGTTTTGGAAATATAGTAACGGGTATTAGACCATTCTTCCTAACTAGTAATTTCGGGGACGAAATTCTTTTAAGGGGGGAGGAATGTGACGACCCAGAATTTTTGTATATTTGAAATTGGAATATTTAGTTTATTTTAAGTATTCAAAGGTTAATTTTTAATTTGAATTTCAAATATCCATATTTATTGAAAAATTAATTATTGAATTAAATAGTTTGGAGTTGGATAGAATATTGAATCTGGAATTTTAAGCCGGTTCAAAATAATTTGAAGACTTGTAAAATTCGTGTTAACAATACTGAAGGTGATAGAATTTTTACAATGGAATTTCAAAGTGTTTTGTTCAGTTTTAAAAATATATCATTTAAATTGAATTTACGAATAGCCTTCTGAGGCGTAGTCTCGGAATTTGACGAAACCAGTTCCATTGGATCTGTAATATTGTATTATGACCGGATTTCAATTTTCGTAGTGATTGGAGTTGTTGTGTGAGTATAGGATATATAAACGCATTGAAATTTATATTGAGACGACTTGAACTTAAATAAAATATATTTATTAGTCAACTTTAGCTGTAATTCTGCCATCAGCCTGTTTCCTTTCTACATCATGACTTTTTTCTTCCACTGTAGCCTGATATTGTTGCGTGATGTCTCTTTTTTTTTCAAAACATCGTTGTCTTCCTCGAGAAGTTTTATGGCCAGCTTAAATCACAAATGGATCTCCTCTCTTCTGATCGAAATTCAAAGCCATCTAATTTTTTTTCTTTTCTTTTCGGAGCCGAGTGCTTTTCCCCCAAATCGAAACCATCTTGTATAACAAACCGTTTTCTTCTTTAATTAATTGAATTCGATCCTCATATAAACTAAAAAATAAGAGCTTCGTTTCCCCCATTCAAGCTTACCCGGAGCTGCTCCGTTCAAATCCATCGAGCGCGAGGAGTTCTAAGGGAGGAGTCGCACGTACGCGATCGGGGAAGAAGGCGTGAGCAGTCGACTCACACGGTAGTGGAGCAGCGACGTGAGCTTGAGGCGGTGCAACTTCGAGGGGATGCCCGAGTTAGGGCTTGAATTTACGAGGGTTGGGATTGTGGTTTGTTGCAGGAGATGTTATAGGGGGCGGTAGCTGTCGCGATGTGGTGGCACGACAGTGGGATTCGTGTGGTGATGGTGACTTAGGGCTGGCCGCGTTGATCGAAGAAGTGGCAGAAGGTTGTTCGCGAGCTCGTTCTTGTGAAGGGTATTGTGTCGTTCGAATAAATAGGTAATCTCTGTTTAATTTAAATTCCGATTTCAGATTAATTTCGAGTATATCGGTTAAAAGATATATGTGTAGAGATACTAGAAAATATTTAAATAGTAATTATGTACATGTATATAGGTAAGAAAGAGATTTATATTTTTATTTGGATGTTAAAAGAAAAAAGAAAAAAAACATATGCAGAAAACAGAAGAATATATCACAGTAAGTTATGGGCTGTTCAGCCTTAATTTGATGTTTTAAAATTATGTTAAGTAATAGTTTAATTTGACTTAACGTTTATTTAGATTATTATAAGTTACAGTAAAGGGAGGTTTACAAGAAGAAGGAATGAAAATAATAATAATACAATTTACCAATTTATTCTAGTAACTAATTTGTTTAGTTAACTTATGTAAATTATTTCAGTAATTAGAAAATATTTTATTTTAAAGGGAGTTAACTTAAAACAAATCATTAGTTAAATGAAAGGAAGAAATTGCGGGTTAATTCAAGTATTAACAAAACATATAAATTGTTTATTCAAGGTCAAAATCATGAAGAACCGAGCCGTTTGGAATGGATTGCAAATAAAATGCAAAGGTGAGTTAATCTCACTCAGTTAAATTTAAATTTAAATGATTAAATTTAATTAATTGTTTGAATGGCTGAATTGATTGATGTGATATGGTATGATATTTGTAATTGGTATACTACATGGTGCTAACGTTTGTGGATGCAGGGAAAAACAGGTTCGAGGGATCCAACTGGATCCCTCAACATTTATTTAAATTATTTAATATTCTTTGCTGTGAATATGGATATTCTATGATGAGTTATATTGGAATATTGAATGTTATGATTTAATTGGATATATTTGGGGATAATGAATTACCAAAAATATATAAATTGGATTTTGGGAAGGAAATAAAGAAGTGAATTTGTAAGTAAAATAATTTTAGAAATTTGAATAAAATTTAAGAATGAATTGAGAAAGAAATAATGTACCGTTTAAAATTTTATTAAATAAATTTTGAGTGTAGAAAGGAAATTTTGAATAAACAGGAAATTAATGAATTTTTTTTAAAAAAAATTCAATGTTATGATTTAAAAAGAACAAAACATTTGTTTGAAATTTAAGATTTAAAATATTGGAAAGAATAAAGAAGACATTGGGATAAGATCTGGAACTTGTATATTTCAGTTAAAGATTTAAAATCGAACGGAAATTAATAACATTAATAATAAAACACATAATTAATGAATTTTGAAGAAATTGAGTAAGTAAGGAGATTTAATTCAAGTAGTATAAATTGGAATCAATTTGGAAAATTGATTTAAGTGATTGAAATTGGAATTCTCCCTGGATAACCAAGTACGTTTTCAAAGTCAATTTTTAACTATAAGTTAAAAGATTAAAAGTTATTTTGAAAAGCAAGTTTTGGAAAATTTCATATTCTAATATTGAAATCCTAAAGTAAGTATTTTCTCCTAATTTATTTTATTAGTAATTATTTAAAGAATGACTTAATATTATGTTTTTAAAAGTATAAATCTAGTTCTATATTTATGAAGTAACCTTATTTTCAAATATTCATATGGTATGGTATTTTAATAAATTATTGTTATAGTTTTAACTTAAATGTTTTAAAGTATATTTCAAAGTGAAGTGTTTTAAATTATTTTAGAAATCTAATTTTGTGCTTGGTGATTTCTGAAGAGATAGAAAATATTTAGGAAAGTTTATTCTGGAAAGAAGGATGGTTTTGAAAACTGTTTCCAAAGGATTAAAAATAGAAATATATCTTGTGAAGATATTTTGAGGTTAATAAATAATTTGGGAAATTATTTATTGTTTGATGGTTGTTTGTAAATATTAATTGATAGTTAAACCACCGACTATCAATATTGGCCAAATGCGTTGATCGTTTCGAAGAGTCCAGGGTCGAGATTTATTTCTCGAAAACCACTTCGATCCGGTTTGTACGTTTTCGTGAAAACGATATTGGATTCGAAGATGGAGCGGTGAAGTGCAAGGGCTAGTCGCTACTAATCCTGAGGATATTTCCAAAATGGATGTAGTAGGAATAGTGCCTTCGGTTCCGTTCGAATCCGGGGCGGACTTGTATGGATGAATGTTTGCGAAACATCGTCAGGTGGACGATGGGCATTCTAAGTGATATTGTTCTTAAAGGTAACGCTTAGCCTCAAGCCTCATCAACCGGGATTGACTGAAAATCAGGGGTTATGCAGCAAGGCTAGGTGGGTAGCACCCAAGCAGGGTGAGGTCATTCCAGTCTAGATGTCCCTTTTTTTTTCCGGCTTATTGGGCGGTTGCTGATCCCAACCGCAGGGTGATCTCACTCGGGATTATCCAGTAAGGGGTAGTCCCGGCCTTGTGTTCAGGGGAGCGGGTGTACTCCTTGGTACGGTGATCTAGGTCCCGTACTGTGACAGGTGGTACCCCAGTGCCTAGTCATTAGTTGGAAATCCATACTCCCTACGAGCCTTGTACGAGTTTTGTTTGTATTACCCACTCTATGGCTAGTAGCTGGAATTTAATAATGCAACAATTTCGGCTATTTTATAAGTATTTGTATATAGACCTTATTATAATATCAGAGGATTTCTATGAAAATTTTTTTAGCTATCGTAAGGTAAAAACCCGACATGTTTATTTGTGGCGTGGTCTTACGAGATGCTTTTGTTTTCAAAGGATTTTTGAAACTTTGATAATCAATTGGGTGTGATTTTCTCGCGCTGGTATTCCAGACTGACTCGGGTATTATTTAACTGTAATGCTCGGATCAGACCGAGTATTATAGAATACAGGTTTTGATGCTGTGGAGCTCAGGAGACGAGCTGGATGACGATACGTACTCACGTACTTGTATATATATATATATATTTCCGCTGTGTTGAGTTGTTGCGTATCCATTTGTATGACATTGATGTTGAGCTGTGATTGATGTACTTTGATGATGTAATAAATAAACAAAGATATTTGATGTTTGAGTAAAGAATATTTATTATCTATTATATTTTATTCCGCTGCGAGGTTAGATTCTGCTGTTGTTTTCTATTTTCTTCTTCTACCTCTTCTTCTTTAACCCAAATGGTTTGTATTTCTGTACAACTTGAGTTGATTTTGGTAGAATAGTATTAACTCAAGGGGTATGGATTTGCGGGACGTTACAATATGTTACAGACGTTATGCAGGCATGCCAATATATATATATATATATATATTCATTCACATCCATACATCTCTATAAACACTATATACTATACTAATTTACAGACCAATTACATGCATTAAAGATTAAAAGATATTTAGCTCATAAAAAAAATTTGTTTACTCACCTCTGGAAGAATCAGAGAAACAGGGAAGAAATTAATCTGGATCTGGCTTGTGTTTTCTTGTTGATGTTGTTGTTGTTTTAAATTGAAAGTTTTAGTTTGATTTTTCCTTCGATTTGCTGTAGCTTTAATCCCTGCTCTTGAATCAGGTTGCAAAATTGTTGAATTTGAATGCTATTGAGTTGATCATGCTCTTGAATCAAGTATGTTTACTCAGGTTACAAGTTGAAACAGAATTTGATTTTGATTCTCCAGTTAATCTTTTTCTTTGATTTCCAGATTTTGATTTTGTTTTCAGCTGGTTAATTTTTTTTTGAAATTAAAGATCAAAAAGAAAATGTGAAAGGAGTAAAGATGTATATCTCATAAAAAAATAATGACACTTGTTAATTTTGCTCACAAATGTCATTTGCATGTTATAACTGATTTACATTTGTATTTGCATGTAACAATGGGTTTACATGTGTATCAATAGATTTTTAATTTAGTTATATATAAATGTTTTTAATATGTATTGTTTTAAATTTCTCTTTACTTATTTATGTACTTTTTAAAAGAAAATAAAATATAAAAAATCCATCTACACACTAAAAAATAATTATACTAGTTTAATATGTTATTAATTTATACTTATAAAACCTTTTAAAGACAATGATATGAAACTAATCATATATACATATCATTTTAAACTCAATTTATTTTTAAAATGTTTACACTTGAAATTTCAAATTCAAATCCTCTTTTTTTTTAAAACTTTACTTATAGAAAACCAAATAAATGCTTATTTTATTTGCTATAGGAACAAGTGCATTTTCATATTATTAAAGAAGATTATTACATTATTTATTTGCCTAGAAATTTACGGGATATCACATTCCTCCCCCCTTAGAATCTTTTCGTCCCCGAAAAGGAACGAAGCCAGAATTTGTTAAAATACTTAATATTAGTAAAATCACTTTTGATCATTTTAAAAAAAAATTTAAAATCTATATAATATTATCAAAATAGTTTTATAAAAATACTTTTACAGCTTGATGTTTCAACAAGTCCATCCTTGTTCCCATAGAAATTCGGTCATACGTTGATCAGGCGTAGGACTGAAAATCTATAAGTACTTAGCGTACCCATTTTCAACACCCAGTGAAAATATTTGGAAAATAATTTTATTGAAAATATAGAAAACATTTTTGAAAAAATAGAGGAAATATCTTTGGTGAGAATGCTCTAGAAATCATCACTCCCATCCATGGTCGTAGTTACATCCTGGGTTACGTTGCCATCGTAGCAAAAGTCCATGTAACTGTAGGCACTCCGTGCCCCTCGATTACGCCATGGAATCCCCAAAAGATCGCGGTTACATTCCAGGGTTACGTTGCCATCGCAGTAAAAGTCCATGTAACTGTTGGCTCTTAGCGGCACACACGATTTTCGGTGTCAAAATGAAACTTCTTCACTCTTACATAGGTCGCAGTCTACCGATATAAAATCAAACGCAGGCTGTTGGCTCTTAGCGGCACACACGACTTTCGCTGTGTTACCATAGGTTTTAGTCTACTGATATAAGATCAAACGCAGACTGTTGGCTCTCAGCGGCACACACGACTTTCGTTACGGTACACACTACTCATAATCCTCAGGAACTAGTTTTGTCCGGACTCCTTACAGGATCAACTTTAGAGCCCCCCCTGGGGGCTCAAGGCAGCACTACCCGGTGATACTCCTGAGAAGTTCATTTCAAGGGAGCGTCTTTTCCCCCAGAGCCATCATCAAAACACTTTATACTATACACATATAGTATCTTTCAAATCATACACCTAGTATGATCTCACACAAAGCTCCTTTACACAAAATCGATTATTCCAAAATCGATAATTCTCAAACTAGGCTTTTCAAATTTCAATATTGATTTTACCCAAAAATCAAAATCCTTTCCAAATCCAAAGGTTCCCAAAACCTTTTCCCAAAATCCTCATAAGATCCTTTATATATATATAGATATATATAACTTTAAAAATATTTGGATCATTTCAAACTTGTATAAAACTCCTTTTATACTTCAAATATTTTTCAAAACCCATTCTTCTGGCTTAGATTCAACAAGGGGAGATTTATTTTACAAAACAAAGATATATAACTTTGTTTATTCCAAATCAAATATTCAAATTAGAGTTCTCATTTCTTTTCTTTATAGAGAACCTTTAATCATAGAAATATCTGATTTCCATTTTACTTCATTGTATATTTCATAAAATATACTTTCACTTCAAAAATCATTTCACATTTCTTATCCACAACTTCCCAGTATCAATTTCATTTAAACCCGTACGATGTACACATATCATCCGTACGCTATACCAATCTTATCGCTCACTCGATCACATAATTTTAATTCCGAACTAGTATCGTCCACCTGACTTCCTAGTGCGGACTCAGATCTGGTTTCTTGATCAGAATCCGTCATTCTCCTTGCATAGTCATAACTATGATAGAGAATATCTAGAACCAATCAACAATCTATATCCAGGTTCGCCTTCAAAAATCGAATGGAAAATTCCAACTCGGATCGATATGACTATCTAAAAATTCTGTGCTCGAATCTGGATCAAACCACTATGCGAATAGAATAATATACGTACATCCTACGTAATTATCTTCATTGATTATCAACTAAATCAATTTCTCTTCTATTCTCATTCACTTTAATTTTCATTCACTTATTCACAATTGCTTCAATCCCATTTCGATTATCACCTCTATTCTTACCTCAATTGGGAATTCAATCATAAACAGTTTAAACTCTGTCCAGTTTAAATTTAGAAAATAGCTTGAAAAGTTAAAAATAGATAAGTAACTGAAAAATAATTATTAGTTTGTAAAATAGCTGCAAAATAGTTAAGTAATTGTAAACTAGTGGGAAAATAGTCAAATAGTTATAGAAGTTTTAAATAATTGCAAAATAGTTGAAAAATAGTAATTAATTTGTAAAACAGTTGAAAAATAGTTAAATAGTTCCAAAATAATTGTAAAACAAATTCAAGGTAGTCTTAGTTTTAAAAAGAAAAGTTGTATAGTAAATAATTTAGAAAAATAGATTTATATTAAACAATTCATTTTGAAAATAGTCCAGAGTCAAACTGTTCAATTTCTAACTTCCATTTTCCATCAATTCCATTTAAATTTTCACTTCCTCTTGAATTGACTCAATTTCAATTCAATTAAAATTTCCATTTCTATTTAAATTGATTCAATTCCAATTTGAATTGATCCCAATTCCAATCAATTGCCAATTTTGGAGATCTACTATGGCTAGGCCGGCACTTCTGAAAGAATTAACTTTCAATTTTAATTCAAATTAAGTTAACTTCCATTCTCATTCCAAATTCAAATCAACTTCCTATTTGAACTTGAACTCATTCAATTTTAATTTCATTTCAAATTATCCAATTCAAATTTCCATTTGAATTTTTAAACTTATCCATCTTCCATCATAATTCCAATTAATTCAAATAAATTTTAGATTAAGCCAACTAAAATTTCAATTTATTTCAACTCCAGTTTAAGTTTAATCCCAATTAAAGTTGAATTATCCTTGATTCTTTCCAAATTCGAATCAAGTTCCATTTGAATTTAAAACTATTCAAGTAAAATCATAAATCCAAATAATTTTAAATCAAATTTCAATTTGAACTAATTTTAAAATTAATCTCACTTTAAATCATCTCGAATTATATAAATTCGAGTTAAATTTCAAGTATTGGTTTAACCTCTTAAACCAAATTAACCTTTATTTAAAATCTTTGAACACTTTAATTCTGAGTCCAAATTTCAAACTTCCATTTTAAATTTTCTTTACTTGACTCATTACAAGGTTCAAGTAAGAGTTCAAAACAATTTTAATTTACAAATTCAATTCTTAACATTAAATCTCATGTTCAAAGGAATTCCATATCCTTAATTTCAAATTTAAGTTAAATTTTATTTATCTCTATAATGGATATATTACCACAATCCATTTCTTCATTTATTTAAACAAATCAATTCACAGTTTCATAAATTATTTATAACAATGGAATGATATCAGGATAAATAAGTGTCTAAATTTATCCAAACACCAATTAACAGTATCCATTTTCAATTTCCAGATCTCAAACCCATTTTGAGATCGCACAACTCCAAATTCAAATTAACCATTTAACATCCCAAGTTAAATCCCAATTTCATATTGAAATTTCCAAATCAGGTTGTTCATTCAAACTTATTTAACTTTTTTTAAGTTAAATTTAATTTAAATTCCGTTAACCTTACTCAAATTTGAATTCCCACTTCAAATTTCAAAATTCTTTCCCACTTATACGTTCAAAACTTATGCATTTAGGTTTTATATCACACTTCAGGGAAAATCAAAACTCATCACTTTAGAGTTTATTTCATATTTATTTCCTTTACACACCAGGTTACTTTTAAATTTTAAACCACCTTTGGTTTTTAAATTCAAAACAAATTCCTTTAAATTTTTAAACAACTCTTGTTTGAAATAGAACCCTTTTCATTCAAATTCATTAAAGAATATTATTTATCATTTCTTTATCTTTTTGAAACAATTTTCAAATTTCTGGTCCTAGATTTAAAACTTCACAAATTAAATCACCTTCAGTTCCAATTTATAAGTCATACTTATCTAAATGTTTTACTTCCTTAAAACATTTCATTTTACTTACTCATTAATACACATCATTACTAAATCAATCATTTGTGATAATAACCAAGATTATCATATCTGGAAACCAATTCATTATTATCTTATTTTGAAACTCTTCCCTAAATTTAAGATTTTAATTTTAGTTTTGAATCCATTTCAAACTTATCTTTATTTAATTTTAATTTGGTTGTATTTCTATTACCACTTAATTTAATTCCAATAATTTAACAACCAATTATCTTAATATTTATTTGAAAGAAATATTGCTTTATATATCAAAATATATTCTTATATAAAATCATTTAAAATCTTTATGTAAGAAAATAACAAGTATGCTCTCATACACACACACACACACACTCAACTCATTCTAGGGTTCCATTGACCCTATCCTTAATGAGTAATCCCACCAGAGCCAAGATTCTCGCTTAACCTTCTGCTTTGATACCAAATGTAATGACCCGGAAATTTCATTCCCGAAAATTCCAGATAGATAGTAAAGAAAGAAAAGAGATAGAAGAAGAAACAGAAAAGAAGCACAGATTCTCACATTCGCAGCAGATCAAAATATAATATCACATAAAGTAACAGTTATACAAAGGAAAGCTGTACTTGTCGAATTACACTTAAATATATCAGAGTTACAATATTTACACAAACACTAGACAATTTAAAACAACATGTTCTAGATATACAACTATATATCACAACGGAAACTCTCCATACGTTCCTGCCATCCAGCTCGCCTCCTGAGCTCCAGAACGACCTTACCTGAAAATCTATAACCCTCGGTCTGACCCGAGCATCACATCAAAGTAACACTCGGGTCAGGCTGGAAACCAGCGTGAGTAAACCCATCTAATATGGAACACAAAGGAATACAACTTATATAAACCCGGGTAACCTGTATATATTTACAACTTCACAAGTCGTTATAGACATCACTTACATCACACATCAATTTCTAAGTACCAAAGCTTAAATTAAATGGTCCAATTCAATTAATCATTCCATTCTAGCTTATTGGTTTCACATATCAATTTTTAAAAATCAAAGTGGTTTGGGGAATTTGTTAATACCTGACCCCGGTCTCTTCGAATCCAATGTCATCTTAACCCAAGTTATTTAAGTGAAATACAGTTCAACTTTAAATACAAGATGTCACTCTTTTACACAACAATTTATCGTCGATAGATAACCACATTATCATTGTCCATCCAAACATACCATATCACAAAACATTTCATATCAGAGATATTAATCAATTCGAGGCATTTAATCATCATTCAATCATTCATAAGCAAGATGGATCATTTCCAAAAGCAATTTAATTTATCTCTATTTAAATTAATTACTAATCTTTTAATCACTTAGATTACCTTTACTTAATCATTAATTAATTACAAATCAATTAATTAATGATCTATTAGTTATCCATCTTAATTAATCATCCTTGATTAATTATCCTTTAATTATAATAAGTAATTGGCTCTTAATTGATTAAAAAAATTAATTAACCTTTACCCATCCATATTAATTAGATTAACTACTCAAATTAATTATCTTATAATTGATTAATTATCCTTTAATTAATCACACTCAATAATTGACTAACTCTCAATTCATTCTTTAATTAATAAATCCTTTAATTAATTACACTAAGTAATTAATCCTTAATTACTTTCCTTAAGTAACCTTCCTTAAATTACTTCCATCCAGAAACTATTCTATTTTTAATCATCCTCAATTAATTAACCTTAAATTTCACCAAGTATTTACTTAATTACTTTCGTTTAATCACTTATATTTAAATTACTTCCATAAAGTAATTATCTTCTTATTTAATTACATTAAGTAATTATCCATTAATTTAATCACATTGAGTAATTATACTTATTCAGTTACATTAAATGATTATCCTTAATTACTTAAACTTAACTAATTATTTTAAACTAGTTACATCAATTAATTATTTTTAATACGATCTAAAATTAATTAAGATAAGTCATTTATCTTAATTAAATTGGTAACCATTTATTTTTTTCTCTTATAGTGGGTGCTTGAATCAAATTCATTAAAAACTTTTATTTATTCAAAGTTTAATTATCCTTCTCAAAACTTTGTTAATATACTTTGAAAAATAAATAAATTAATATTACCTTGCTTTTAATATCCTGTTATAGAATTATACTAAGTTAACGTGAATTACATATCAAAATCATTCGACCTATAAATCCTGTATTAAAACTTGTTTCTTTAAAATTTATAACAGATACGGCTATCAACAAGAACCCGAGCCTACTTTGCTTCCTCCCCGAAATGAAGCCCGAGTTACGTGAGTTACTAATCAACTTCGAGTTCGACACGCCAAGCCCTCAAGTTCGACCCGCACATCCACCTTCTTCCCAAACTTAAACGTTGCCAAACACAGATGCACACGCGTGCACATGCACCAGATCAACGACCATCTCCTGTCATTGTCGAGGCCACCAGCAAAACGGCGACGAACTTCCTCTTCGATCACGACCACTTGAGCTTCGAGATGAACATGGAAACAAAATCGAACACCAGAACCCAAATCTGGAACAAACTCCTCTGACAAACTTGCCTTGCCGACAACAACACCGACCATCATCGTCCACGCCACTAAGACCTTAGCTTCGCCTCGACTATAACCTCATTTCCCCCCGGTCCGAAGCAACTCGACGCTACGTCGATGACGAAACAGACCTGACAACCCATGTAACCCAAACCTATCTTAAAACCCTAATTTGTCGAACGCTGGCCACTGCGGCCATCGATAAAACACCTGACAATTTTTCCAAAGATCACCACCTTACCCCCTTCCTCCACCAGCAAATTCGCCGATTAACTCTTCGCCGTTCTTTTGAAATCGATGATCAACCCAATTCGATCATCTTGAAAAAAAAAATCTTACTATCTACTTACCTAAAAATCCAGACCCTTCTACCAAAATTCATCATTTGTCATGATGAATCACATCCTGTAATCCATAGTTGAAATCATCATGATTGATTCTTACTTATTTCCGGTTCATCTCTGTATTTTTTTTCATTTTTGTAAAAATTACCAAATACAAAAACTTGAAACCCGTTTTAAAATTTTTATAACCTTGTAATAATCATCTTTTATTCAAAGATCGAAGCTTAAATCTAATTGTATGAGTAGATATAGATTTTTGAAGGTAAATCTTAATGTTTGAGATAAGAACAGAGAACATGCAAATATATGTTACAGACGTTATACAGTCATGCCAATATATATATATATATATATATATATATATATATATATATTCATTCACATCCATACATCTCTATAAACATTATATACTATACTAATTTACAGACCAATTACATGCATTAAAGATTAAAAGATATTTAGCTTATATAAAAAAATTGTTTACTCACCTCTGGAAGAATCAGAGAAACAGGGAAGAAATTAATCTGGAACTGGCTTGTGTTTGGTTGATGTTGTTGTTGTTTTAAATTGAAAGTTTTAGTTTGATTTTTCCTTTGATTTGCTGAAGCTTTAATCCCTGCACTTGAATCAAGTTGCAAACTTGTTGAATTTGAATTCTGCTGAGTTGATCTTGCTCTTGAATCAAGTATGTTTGCTCAGGTTACAAGTTGACACAGAATTTGATTTTGATTCTCCAGTTAATCTTTTTCTTTGATTTCCAGATTTTGATTTTGTTTTCAGCTGGTTACTTTTTTTTGTGAAATTAAAGATCAAAAAGAATATGTGGAAGGAGTAAAGATGTATATCTCATAAAAAAATAATGACACTTGTTAATTTTTCTCACAAATGTCATTTGCATGTTATAACTGATTTACATTTGTATTTGCATGTAACAATGGGTTTACATGTGTATCAATAGATTTTTAATTTATTTATATATAAATGTTCTTAATATGTATTGTTTCAAATTTCTCTTTACTTATTTATGTAATTTTTAAAAGAAAATAAAATAAAAAAATTCATTTACACACTTAAAAATAATTATACTAGTTTAATATGTTATTAATTTATACTTATAAAATCTTTTAAAGACAATGATATGAGACTAATCATATATACATATCATTTAAATTCAATTTATTTTTAAAATGTTTACACTTGAAATTTCAAATTCAAATCCTCTTTTTTTTAAACTTTACTTATAAAAATCCAAATAAATGCTTATTTTATTTCCTATAGGAACAAGTGCATTTTCAGATTATTAAAGAAAATTATTGCATTATTTATTTGCCTAGAAATTTACGGGATATCACATATATATTGTTATGTTCACAATTTTTTAATTTAGCCTTATGTATATTCTATATAGGCTTGAATTTAAAATATATATTTATATAAAATAATAGGATTTGGCTGTTAATGGGTGCACGAGTACCTATGTTCATGACTGGCCCGTATGCGTGTGTATGAGTGTTCTAATACAAGTGTATATATATGTGTTTTGTGTGTAACTATGTGCGTATATCTCTACTACTAATAAAGAAAATTCGTTGAACGAATTTACTCAGTGTCTTTTTGAACTTCAAAAAAGGCCCTTCCTTTCCGTTTGCATATTTGCACTTAAACAAAATGTCAACGTATACAATCACATAAATAGCCCATGTGTGAAACACGGACCTATACTAGTATAAATTATATTTATATGGTGTGTATTTATGAGCACTTAAATGTGTATAAGCCTGCATATTTTCATGTCCTAATATAATGTTTCTTTGGTTTTTAAGTAATTGGTTTTATAATGCCGAGTGCTTCATTCCTTTCTTTACCTGTAGCGTTGTTAGCTTAAGCACAACCCTTGATGCCCTGTTTATCCTTGAAGCTCTATTTTCAAAACTTAATCTTATTAACTTAAACAATTTGTTATTTAAAGTAACCGTTATTTCATATTTTGTTTAAGCTTGTTATATAAGTGTTAAAGCATATTCACTAGTTTAAATCATTGAATACATGCAAGCATATGTATTCATTTTTGTACTTTGCTATACTGGTGCCTTTACTTTTGAGTTAAATATTTTTATATTGTCGAGTAGTGTATGCATTACTTTTGTTCAATGTTTTCATGACCTTATCCTGCCTTCGTCCGACCTTGAATAACCCTGAACCTTTGATCACCACGGTCTGGAGCTTAATCGGACCTCATTTATCCATGAACCTTGTTCGGACCTTTAAACCAACGGTTCAACCGTCAATTTTACCTGGTTGAATCACGGCTCTTTTGTTTTTTAGTACTTTCTCATCATGTAATTTTCTCTCATTTTCATCTTTTGCATTGTTTTGATGAAAATAAGTGAATATACATATTTCAAAATTCATAATCATTCCAAAATTTAAATACTAACTTCATTCGTTTTGTTTTTCACTACTGCAAACTCTTTTGATACCACTGTAAGACTCGTCAAGTTTTTCGTCATTAAACTTCCATCGTTGTGCACTACTCTACTATATACGAAGTTGTAGTTGTGCACTGCAACAATACATAACTTCGGTTGCATACCTTGAAGACGCTACAGCTTGTGTACATAGTATTATTATTTCAATTTTTTTGTGTATAGTTTGTAGTTAATTGTGCAAATTTTACGAAAAAATAAATCACGGTTTCGACGGTTCGACCGGTTGAACTATCAAAACCTTAAATCTTCAATCATCACGGTTCAAGGCACGGCACGGTCATGAAAACTATGCTTTCGTTACTGACACCCTATATTTTTATATTTCTATGTACTGCGTGAGTGTCAAAATAAGTGTGAGTGCACTTGTGTGCTCATGCGTGTGTGCAGTAGAATGCTTAAGTGTATGTTTATTTTTGTATATATACTAGTATAAAGCCCATGCCGATGGCACGGGATAAAATCTTATGTTATGCATAACTTATGACATTGTATGTTGCTAGGATGTGAGATTTCTTCAAATAAATATAATCTTTTCTAAAATTATTTTCTATAATATAATATCGTTTGGTTTTTTGGAGTTATCTGAGTAAAATTATTCATCAATATCATTTTCTATATATGAAGTTTGTATTACATACTTGGTTTTTCATGATATAACCGTATATAGTTTGAAAGTATTTTTTTCTTGGTTCTAGCTACTCCTTTTAGGAAGTAATTAGTACTATTTTTTTAAAGATATAGTAATATTTTTGGGAAAGCATACTATAATAGCATTGAGAGGGACAAGACAGGTGTATCACATTTCAAGTTTACAGAATAGTACATATATATGTACATATATGGCAGTGTTTAATTATGTATAGAGTAAATATTGATAATACTATAAGTTTATTAAAGTGTAATAAATTAGGTTATGGTGGAAGAAGCGTGATGGTACTTCTATGCTAATATTTTATATTGCCACTGCAATAGCAATTAATCATATGAATCTTCAGGGAGACAAAGTAGTGAAGGTTGTTTAAATTTTATTATATGCATTATGGAAGATATGAGGCTTAGATCATCCGTTTAATTCTGAGGAGTAGTGGGTTAGTGGCATTTCATTTTGTATTTTACCATGTAGGGTGTAGGCCTAAGTCACGGGTTTTTTATTATTACTATATCGATGCGTTTGTAAACGCATAGGTTTGTGTAGTGTCTATATTATCATTATGCCTCAAAATCAAAAGTTGCATTATTAATTTAGCCAAGAGATTAGTTAGTGGAGGGGGTCTGAGTTGGCTGTTCTTTTTCTATATTGCTGACTTGATAAACGTATAGGTTTGTACAGTGTAGTGTTAGTATTGTATGAAAATTATTTGTGTAACTATTTAATTTAATATGGGAAGGAAATTACCAAACCTGGAAACATTTTTGGGTCGTGATAGTGATAGTGAAAAAGGAAAAAGTATCACATTCCAAATTTAGGTAATAGTATTTATGTACGCATAATTTTTCTCTTATGTGTGTATGTGGAAAGTAAGATAATTATCCACTATTCACCTTATTTTCAAATTTTAACTTGGGTTTTGTAAATCTTGCAGTTAAGGAAATATATTAATAATTTTGTGTATGTACATGTAACTAATATTCAGAGAAACAAAGAAGCATATATTGTACTACTAATGCTCGTAGATAAAGTGGTAAGTAAAAATTTATTGCATTCCACAATGATGCTCTTCGGCTATGCAAGTAGCAAATTTTGTTAACTAAATAAACATTGAAAAAGAAAGATGATAAATAAATGAGTTGCATTCCAGAGTTAGATACTGTTTAACTATGTATAGAATAAATTTGTATAATATTTTTGCAGTATCGTTATGCCAAAAAATGAAATGAAATATTAATCATTTTGGAAGTAAATTTTAACTATTTTATTTATTTATTTCCAACGTTGGAAGTAAAATACATTCATAGTTTGTTTTTTTATAACTAATAAAACTTTGATTATAATAAATTTTAGTTAACTTGAATAGATATAGTTATAATTTTTAGCAAGAACATTAATAAAATAGCGTTCACCTATGTACTTTTTTCTTTCTTTCTTGTGTACAGTTAGGCAAGTATAGTATTAATTATGTGCATGTGTATGAATAGTACTTAGAAATTAATGGGTAAGTTTAAAGTTTTTGCCTCTTATACATAAACGATTATGCTTAACTGTAGAGAGTAAATTTTATTTGTTATTTAAGAATAATTACATAAAAAACGCGGGTATAAATATATTATAAATATATTGCATCCCAAACACAGATGATACTTCTTCACTATGTATAGAGTAAATTTTGTCAGTTCGTTAAAAAAATTATTCCTTATTACTTGAACAAGTATTTTTCTTGTTCTGAACAGTTATAAAAGAATCAAGGAATCGATTGTAAATGATTTTGAGTTGATATTGTGCATGCAATATCGATTTAAAAAAAGAAGTATAAAGGCCTTTGATATATACATTAGTCTCTTTATACTCCTACTCTTATTAATTGGGAGTGATGTGTCATTTTTGCATTAATATGTTAGTTAACAATTTTGACAACAGAATTATTCAGGCGGCTGTTAATGATGTTGGCTAATATGAGACAGACATATAGTAAAAACAATGAAAGAAAAGGGAAAAAATTAAGTATAAAAGAAATTTAGATTTCTTTCTTTTTTGTCATTGGTAAGGAAGAAACATGGTGCATTATTTTTATTTTGATCAAAACATAAAATAAGAGAAGTTAATCAATTAATGCTAATGGTGATTTGATATAGCAGGCAAGCATTTAGTAGCAACATATTGACGGAGGAAGGGGGTACAGTATAAGTTTAGTACAAAGTGTTCATTTAAGTAAAAAAATCTATACCATATAGAATGTCTATTTCATGGCAAGCCAAAAAATTTCACATACAATAACCTTGTTTAGATATAGCATATTGAAGCCTTTCATGTGCAGTCATAGATCCACCATTGTAAAAAAACACAATTATGACAAATAGGTAGCATGTACGTAGTAGAAACGGTACAAAAATTGTCCAAACACAGCATATGCAGATGAAATAAAAATAATTCATCCAAATTAATTAAGGAAGACAATCAAATGATTTAAAATCATTTACATACAATGGACCATTGTAAACAAACCATAAACAGAGGGAAAATGCAACCAAAACAACAAAGAAAAACATAATTAAAATAAACTGGACAAAAGGGAAAAAACAACAATGTACATAGAAAAAAAGAAACATTAGCAATTGAGTGCTTGTATGAAAAAAATTTATATTACCACTACAACAATGAAATCATCATCTGAATCTTCAAGGATATAGAGTGGTGAAGGTCGCCCGTGATTTGCAAGATTTCATTTTTCGCACCAGCAATTGACTTTTTCGTTAGTGGTGGATCGACCACTACAACTTTAGCAATCTCCTTTAAATCTAATTGTCCTTTCCTTAACAACATAACTGCATCTTCCTCTTCTATTTTAATCATCTTACTTCCTTTTGATTAGGTGGCATGCCATGTACTTCTACTTTCACTACAATGGGAGTCATTAGTTTCGCCCTTCGAGCTTGTGTCATCTGAACCATTATTTTCTTCCATTGTGAAAATATGAAATATGAGAGAAATAGAAAATAAGTTGCACAAAAGTCAGAAAGGGTAAGGAAACATCCACTTCAGGTCGTAATAGCCGATTAAATGCTGGACAAAGACTGAAAAACAAAAGAATGCATAATTAGTAAGGTAGCTTAAATACTGCTTCATGTATGCACTAAGTCAAACAGTTTGTGTGCAAATAGATAAATGAGTAATGGAGGATATTTGGCTGCAAAGAATAAGGGGATGATAGAAATATACCAAGGTAAATGGAAAAGAAAGCAAGAAAAACAGTTATGTTAGAAGCAGATAACTGCATCGTAAATAAATGGGAAGCATTCATAGAGAAGTGGGCAAGAAGCTATTTCAGTGGGAAGTGGAGATACGTGGGAAGTAGCAGAAAATATGGTCTCAAATATGACTGACTAACGGAGTTATATCAGTAAAAAGCTAGAACATTTCTATCCATTTGATGTCTTTCCAACTTTAAATTAGATGCGTTCTTTATCTTTTGTTTGTCCGCTATTAACTTATTCCGTTAAAGCTAATCTATTTTGTTATATAGATGTGGCTGTAAATATAGAGGTGCATGAGCTTATTTACAATATGTGTGTGTGTGTGTGCGTGTGTGTGTGTGCACGTGCGTGTGTGTGCGTACAGAAGTGTTTGCTTGGTTTATATTTAGGTGGTTTGCATTTTTATAAGACTTGCAATTATATGACCACATGCCTTCGAAACTTTTACTTTGCTTTAGCTTTCATATTTTACTACATATAGGCTAGCTGTCACATATTATAATATCTATGTCTCTTTAGCTAGCACGTAAGACATATTTCATGCATTGTGTACCGAAGACTTGCTTTTGTGAGTTATTATATTTCGTGAATATGTTCATGTATATTTATGTTTTTACTTTTTAATAAATATTATTTTATTAATCAAAGTATGAGTCAAACAGCTCTATAATATTTTATATCTTTTGTAATGACTATTTATTCTATTTTCTTTTTATTTCTAGTACTATTGAGGTATATTAAGTTATTATTTAAATCTATTAAAAAAAGTTCAGGAATTAATTATCATTTGAAAGAACGATTTTGTTTGTTTTATAATTTATTTAATTTAATTTTAAAATGTGATTATAAATATTGTTTCAAACGGTCATAACTTTATAATATCAATGTTACAGTTTGCGACAGATTTATATTTAAATATCGATTCATTTATTTTTATTTATTTAATAATCTATTTTTATATTAGTTTCTGATTTTTGATTTCTTGACTTCTTTATATTGATTTTAGTGACATAAGTGATTCACCATTGAGTTAGATTTGTTTGGTGTTTTAGTATAATACGATGATGACATTCTTGTTTATATTTAATTGTGATTATTCTGTATGATGAGAAATTAGAATAAATTGTTTAGTGATGTCATCTAGTATAAGACTTTCAGTAACACTTTTTCGGTTATTCTTTGGACTCGTCATATAGAGTACTGAAGGGAACGTGTTGTATGTGAGCACCGAGTAAATGGTTTAGTGATTATTCTTTTGCTCGTAGATGACATTCGATACAAGGTATGTTGTGTGTGACTTGTTGCGATGAGTATTTATGCAGGCAACTTGTTAGCCACATAGTTTGGATACATTATGTGTCTATCTACCTTTATCCAACTCCCTTTATGCTTCGGAGTAAACTAGATTGACCAGTATCCACCCTGGCAGCCTGATCGTGGGATGTTGTCCCAGATTTACAACACCATTGTTGTTTATGATATTTGATGCACATCACAAGATTGGTAATTGGTTGCCACTTGTGTCGCATAAGCCAACAGTCAGTTACCATAAGGGAACATGTCAGTAGACGTGGCCGAAGAGGATACGCGTTGTTGTGCCTATGGTGGATCGTTGTCATCATACCGAGAGGAGAGAGGTAATGGTAACCGATGACTGTAGGAGTCATGTCGTACAGATCACATGTGACTCCTGGAGCAAGAAGACGTGCTATCAGTCTTCCGTCTAGTTTCGGTGTATATGGTATATGTGTATGTATTTGTGAGTGGTAGATGGACACATATTATGTAAGGATCATATTATACCTAAGACTGTGTCCAGAGTATGATTAACCCCGTATCCTTCTTAGGCAGACGTCCTACTCATTATTGATTTGTTAATTATATCTCTTAGGACCTTATAGTCGAGAGTTTCGCCTCTCCAAGGGCTATGGATAAAGATATATGATTTAGCACATTGCAACATGTTATGAGTTGGCTGAAATCTTTCTTGTTGATTTAATTAATTTGATATTGATATTTTATAATATGAGATTGAGAGAGATGGTGAGCATTGCTTCATTACTGTCTGACTTTACTTGAGGATGTCTCGTTATCGATTATTTTGAATTTGATGAAGATTTCTAGATATGTATGATTCATCTATTTGTATTAATTATGTGGTTTTCGATTCGATATATTTATGTATGGGTGACGACATAGATATTAGTGTTGATTGTTTCATATGTTGAGTTATTTTTGATGCATGACTTTGAGAAATATTAACTGTATTATATAGATATTTAGACATACATTTCTATATACGTTCATCTATTTTGACATGCTGGTTGATGATTTGAGTATCTTTGATTATGATATCATATTGTTATTTCTTGTATACTAAAATCCTTATATATAATCCTTGATTAGAAATAGCCTGACTCGTGTGTTATTTTATAATACTCGGGGTCAGTCCGAGACATTTTAAGTACATGGACAATACGACCAGCGTTTGTTTACTTTGGGCTTAAAGGCGTATTATATTAGGATGATTACCTAATATTTGTACGATATTAATTGATTTATGTATGTATGATTGAACAATTGAGCTGTATTGTATTCTTATAACATTATTGTATATTATATTATATGTTATTGCTATGATTGACTTTGTGTTATTTGCTGTTCATCATCTATTGTGTATTTTTCTGTCCTGAAGGCATACATGTATATTGCTTTGTGACGATACTATGTAAGCATAAATTAGAAGTTTATTTGATGTTTTAATACATTCCAATGTTAGTCTAATGGAATATTCATGTTTACACCTCATGTAGCCACATTCTACATATTATTTGATAGTATTACTCCGTAATACTCTTGGATGGTATGGGTATAGAGGTGGGGTGTCACTAAATGGTGTCAAAGCAGGTTCATAACAATACATCATATATCAAAGACATGATTCGAGACCTTAGATGAGAATTAGGAGTCCCTGTCACCTTGGGTATGTCAGGAAATTTTCTATATAAAAGATAATATACTATATATAGTAGATGATTACTGAGGTAATCATTAGGGGACTTATTTGTGGTTTATAAATATAGTTACTTTTCACTTAATTCTTTTGAGCTTATGATAAAATGTTTAGAGTAACAAGGATGAAAGTAGTTGTCCAACCAGTAACATTTATATTTATTATTTTGGATGGTTTAATATTACACCTAGTGTTTGATTTGTTTTTGTCATAGTGCGCAGCGAAATTATTAATTTCCACCGAGTACCTATGTTTAGTCTCTTATGTTTATTTGATAATATGAAGATGCAAGAATTGAATTTGATTTTGGGATTGTGTACAATAATGAAAGCTAAGAAATGAATTTAATCATTTGGTTTATAGATATAGTAACTAAATGTAAGCAATGTTGGTTTATTATTATAAGTTACCTTTTGAAATGATTAGTTGAGTAAAATACATATAGATATGTGAGTCTTAAAGACTGTTTGAAAATATTTTAAAATTTTGTACATGTTTGGTGAGTGCAAAAGTTGTCATATATAAATATTGGTTATTGTTATTGTTAAATGATTTTTAAAGTGAAGTGAGCAAGGGCTGGGTCGTCACTCCCTTAGTGGTGCACTGCATCGATGCCTCAGTGTAGTGATAAATTAGCAAGGGTCTTCGCATTTTTACTCGGCGGGTGCGAGGGGCAAGGAAGCTAGTCGATGATAGTGGGATTCGGTTAGGTAGTTGAAATGTAGGATCATTAACAGGAAAGCTAAGAGAGATAGTTGATACTATGTCTAGGAGACGTATAAACATTTTATGCGTTCAGGAGACCAAATGGACGGGCCAGAAGGTGAAAGAGGTGGAGAATACAGACTTCAAATTATGGTACATGGGAAAAGAGCGTAATAAGAATGGGGTAGGCATCTTAATTGATAAGAACCTTGGAAACAGAGTTGTCGACATTAAGAGATAAGTGGACAAGATCATCCCAGTAAAGCTCGTAGTGCGCGATATGATTCTGAACGTCATTAGTGCCTATGCCCCACAAGTAGGTCTAAGTGAAGTCGTCAAAAGGAATTTCTGGGAAGAGTTAGATATTATGGTTAGAGATGTGCCTAGTAGCGAAAAACTTTTCATAGGAGGAGATTTTCAATCGGCATGTTGGTACGGCTAGTGGTGGGTTTGAGAGAGTGCATGGTGGTTTTGGATATGGCGATAGAAACTAAGAAGGAGAAGAAATACCGAGTTTCTCTATTGCTTATGTCATCATGATAGCTCATACCTTTTTTAGAAAGAGATAGTCACACTTAGTTACTTTTAGTAGTGGTCAACACTGTAGCCAGATTGATTTTGTCCTTATTAGAAGAGATGACAAATGAGCTTGTGTAGATTGCAAAGTCATACTTGGAGAATGTGTTGTCTCACAACATCAGCTTTTGATATTCAAGTTTCATCTTCGGATACATGTTCGACGGGATAAAGGAGCCAAGATTATTCGGACGAAATGGTAGAAACTCAAAGGAGACGCTTTACGGGTGTTAAGGATAGGGTGATGGGGCATGGAATTTGGAAGGAAAAGAAAATCATATGTGGGGTCATTCGGAAAGTGGCTACTGAGGTGTTTGAGGTAAGGAAAGGAATAAACGTGAACTTAAAGATTCGTGGTGGTGGAACAGTGATGTGCAAAAGGAAATCAAAGAGAAGAAGGAATGCTATAAGTGCTTGCATCATCACATGAGCGAGGATAACATGCAAAGGTACAAAATTGTAAAGAAGAACGCAAAAAGAGCAGTGAGCGAAGCAAGGGGTTGGGCATATGAAGACCTGTATCATAAGCTAAGTACGAAGGAGAGTGAAAACGATGTCTATAGGATAGCTAAGCTCCGTGAGAGGAAGACAAGGGACTTCAATCAAGTTAAATGCATCAAAGATGATAATGATAGACTTTTGGTGAAGGATGATGAGATAAAAAATAGATGGAGAGATTACTTCGACAAGCTATTTAATGAAGAAGGTGATAGTACTTTGATCGAGATAGACGACTCTTTTGATGACAACAGTAGGCATTTTGTTTAGAGAATTCAAGAATCCGAGGTAGAGGAGGCGCTAAAACGGATGAAAGTAGGGAAGACATTGGGGCCTGATGGCTTCCCCATTGAGGTGTGGAGATGCCTAGGAGACACAGGGATAGCCTGGTTAACTAAGTTGTTCAATAATATTTTCAAATCAAACAAGTTGTCAGATGAGTGGAGGAGAAGCATATTAGTCCAATTTTTAAGAATAAATGAGATATACAAAGTGGCACAAACTACAGAAGAATTAAGCTTATGAATCATACGATGAAGCTATATCAAACACCGATTAAGAAGAATGAAAAGCCTTTCAAAAAACCAATTTGGTTTCATGCCTGGGAGGTCGACCACGGAGGCTATTTTTTGATAAGACAACTTATAGAGAGGTTTAAGGAGCAAAAGAAGGATTTACACATGGTTTTTACTGATTTGGAGAAAGCTTAAGACAAAGTATCATGAAAGGTGGTGTGGTGGGCTCTGGAAAAGAAGAGAGTCCTAACAAAGCACATTACCCTTATCAAGGATATGCGATGGTGCAACCAGTGACTTCCCCATTAACATAGGATTACATCAAGGGTCGGCTTTGAGCCCCTATATTTTTGCCCTAGTGATGAATGAGGTTACGAAGAGTATACAAGGGGAGATTCCTTGGTGTATGCTATTTGCCGATGATGGTGTGCTAATTGATGATAGTAGGATTGGGTTGATAGACAACTCGAGCTGTGGAAACAGACTTTAGAATCTAAGGGATTTAGGCTTAGTACAACTAAAGCGGAATATATGAAGTGCGAGTTTAGCAGTGTCAGGTCAAAGGACGGAGATGTTATTATGGCTAAACAAGTAGTTTCTAAAAAGGAATCCTTTCGATATCTAGGATCAATGTCACAGTGTAATGGTGAGATTGATGAAGATCTTATTTTTTGAATTCGAGCGGGATGGGCGAAGTGGCAACAAGCATCTGGCATTCTCTGTGACAAGAAAATCCTACAGAAGCTTAAAGGAAAGTTCTACAGAACGGAAATTAGGCCTGCGATGTTGTACGGTGCAAAATGTTGACCTACTAAAAACCAAAACGTCTAGAAGATAAGCGTAGCAGAGATGCGTATGCTGCGATGGAGTTGCGGTCATATAAGAAGAGACCGAACTAGAAATGATGATATACGTGAAAAACTTGGAGTAGCACCAATTGAGAAGAAACTAATTCAACATCGCTTAAGATTGTTTGGACATATCCAACGAAGGCCATCCGAGGCACCTGTACGCTTTGGAATCATAGACCGTGTCGTTTGCTCAAAGAGAGGCAGAGGTCGACCAAAGTTGACATAGGAGGAAGTTGTTGAAAGGGACTTGAAGGGTTGTAATATAGCCGAAAAGCTGGTAATGGATAGGAGTGCGTGGAAGTTAGCGATCCACGTACCAGAACCCTGAGCTATGAGCCTTATAAGTGTTAGATTATAGGATTAGGGAAAAAGAGCCCAAGCCGTAGCGTTTTTTCTTTAATCAATTTATTATCAGCACCATTATTACTATTTGTACTGTTATCATCATTTTTATTTTTATTTTTTTATTTTATTGTATATTATTATTTTTACATATATATGTATTTCTATCTTTATTTTACTTAGTTACTATTATTATTAATTTACCCATTTGACTTAATTTTATCACTACTATTGTTATTGTCACAACCTTTAAAATACTTTTGTCATTTAGATTCGGCTTCCATCTCTAGCCGACGCCAACTTGTTTGGGAATAATGGCTCTGTTGTTGTTATTGTTGTTATTTTGAAACTAGTATATTAAATAAATTTGTGAAAACAATGCTTGTAGATATTTTGAAAGTAAAATTGTGCCAACTTATCCGTTGAGTGTTAAGAATTTTGGTCGATGCGGGCGCATATTTATTGGATAAAAATTATTAAACGCTTGATCGGGACATTTGGACGCGATGATTTGGAAAGATATAAATTATTGTAGAAAACTTAAGTATTTGGAATAGAGTTGAATGTTTTAAATGGAATACTAAGCAAAGTAAATTATTTTGATAAAGTGATATATTAGATGTGAATTTGTAAAGTATTTGGGAAACAAAGTTTATATTTATTAGTTGGCAAATGGTTTGTAAAATATATTTTATATGTTATTATGTTCTTAGTGATAATTGCAGCCATTGGATATTTTTGCACAGTTGTGATCACTGGCTAGCCAGTATTGATTAAGAGGTCAATAGTGCAGCGAATTGATATTAGTAATCACTATTATACATGGCGAGGCAATATCGCTCTATTTTATAGTATTTGAGAATTTGTGTATATAAGTGCATGTATTAGATAACTTTATAGTTTGAAATGTAAAAATGAACAATTTCTTTGTAGTTGTATGTGTTGCAAATGTAGAGATTAAAATTTGATTTGGTTTTAGCTTTAGATTTAATAAGGCATGAGTTTTGTTGCTTTACTTTTGATGGATGATAATTTTCTGACAATAAAGTTTTTTGGAAGCATAAATAATTTTGAATGAAATGAATTATTTATTTAGGAATTATTTTGGTGTGAGATATAAAAATTAATTTTAAAATGGTAAATTTTGAGAATAAATTTTGAGTTTCTCTCCTTATATTTATTTAAGAGTATCGAATAATTGTACAAATTTGTGTAAAAGATTTTGTAAAATAGAGTTTAAAAATATTTGTGTTATAATGACATGTTAAAATAAACATTATTTTGGAATATACCTTTATTAAATGGGAAATTGAGATTATAAAAAAAAATTATTTGAAATGAAGTGTTTTGAGAATTTACAAAGTAATTTTCTTTGGTTAATTTTTTGTAAAATAAATTTAAATAGTATGATTAAGTTTAGTATAATTGGTTTGTTATAGATTCTTCTTTATGGTAAATTGCGAGGATGTAATTTTGTTAAGGGGAAAGTCTACAACATCCCCATTTTAAGTAATAATTAATTTAAATTATTAACTATAATTTAATTCATTAAATTGGAATTTGAAAATTTATTTGATAAATTGGTTTGAAATTTATTTAATAAAAGAATTTAAATTGTGTAAAGATAATATTTAAAATTTAAAATAAGTTATAATGTGGGAAATAAAGTTTATAAAAGTGATGCAATTAAAATATAATACTGATTCTGTAAAGAAGAGATTTTGAAATTAGAAATTCACATATATTTAAATTAAATAGGATTTGGATTTTATAAATAAAATTAGATGGAAATTCAGCTATTTAGTGAAACCCAAATGCTAGTGCCAAGGGCCATGAAATCCTAGCCCAATTTCTACTCTAGAATTTTCTGCTTTTAACACTCTGAAAACACTCACACATCATTCTATGTTCCTTCCGCCTGAAGCATCAAAACGAGAAAACCCTCCACTTGAATAAAAAAACAAATTCGATAAGTTATAAAAAATTCCCAAACTTGAGAACATGATTTCTTATATCATCAAGTATCTATAGTTCGAATTATATGTGTTGTGATGCTAGGGTGCGGTGTTTATGTGTTTGTCAGCTAAGAGGGAGAGGATGAAGAAGTCACGCATTCATTTGAGAAATTCTCTCACAAATCCATGTTGATCAATACAAATTTTATACATGTATATATTGTCAGATTCACTGGTTTTTTTAATTTAGCTAATGTATATTCTATATAGGCTCGATATTAAAATATATATTTATATAAAATACCGGGATTTGGTTGTTAATGGGTGCGTGAGTACTTGTGTTCATGGCTGGCTGATATGCGTGCGTACGAGTGTTCTAATACATGCGTGTATAATATATATGTGTTTTATGTGTAACTGTGTGCGTAAGTTTATTTATATAAATATATTTATGTGGTGTGCGTATATGAGCATTTGAATGCGTGTAAGCCTGCATATTTTGCCTTAATATAATGTTGTTTTGGTTTTTAAGTAATTGGTTGAGTGCTTCATTCCTTTCTTTACCTGCAGCTTTGTTAGCTTTAAGCATAACTCTTGATGCCCTGTTTATCCCTGAAGCTCTGTTTTCAAATCTTAATCTTATTAACTTAAACATTTTGTTATTTAAAGTTACCGCTATTTTATATTTTGTTTAAGCTTGTTGTATCAGTGCAAAGCATATTCACTAGTTTAAATCATTGAATATATGCAAGCGTATGTATTCATTTTTGTACCTTGTTTTACTGGTACCCTTACTTTTGAGTTAAATATTTTTATATTGTTGAGTAGTGTATTCATTACTTTCGTTACGGACACCCAATGTTTTTATATTTATATATGCTGCGTGAGTGCCAAAATCAATGCGAGTACACTTGTGTGCTCATGCGTGTGTACACTAGAATGCTTGAGTGTATGTGTGTTTTTTTTTCTATGTATGTGGCTGTAAATACAAGGATGCTTGAGTTTATTTATATTTATGTACTAGTGTGAACTCGTGCTTCGTACACGGTTGTTCGTAGAAACGTGGATTCACAAAGTACATCCAACTAACGAAAGAATGGATACTCACAACAATACTATAAAATCAATGTAATTTACAAAAATCTTTTGAGCTTAGATTTATAGTCCATTATAATATTCACAGTCGTACGGGTGCCTGTCCAATAAATACTAAGAAACTACCTTTCTTGTTCGATAAATGTTAAAATTGACTTAACTGTGTTCGTGACATAAAATTGGTGAAAAAATCGAATATTTCATAAGTATGAGATTAAAATTCTAGACAATTAAGAAAAAGGAAATGAATGGAGTTGAGAATAGTCTATATGGTACAAAGATTGTAAATGGGTGCCATATTGTATATTTATTTGTCCTTTACTTCCAAATTTTCATAATTTTTTTTATTTATAAGCCGCAATGTACAATCTTTCGAAACAATATTACTGGAAAAATTGTATAAATATAGTGTTGTAACCATGCCAATACCCAAAAAGTTCTAACTTGAATTATAAATTGTAGCTAATTCAAGGGAAACTCCATTGCAGAAAATTTTAGACAAAAAAACATTGAACCAAATTCCATCTAAATGTAAGGCTCTCACATACATTGCAGCAAATTCCATCTAAAAAACCCTCAACTTGTTTAATACAGTTTGACCATATTCATATTCTCTTTATCAGAAGCCTCTTATTGAATTAGATGAAATCCAGACATCTCAAAATGCTTCTTGGTAGGTAAGTACTTGAACCTACATACATTCAAAAAGGATTATTTTATAAATATGATTGACAAACAAAATAGCCACCAAACAAAAGACAAAGAATATTACTGTATGATCAATTAATGGAACTATCAAAACCTTAAGCAAAGTGTCCTTAACTTTTATGAGAAATTTTCTCCCTCAAACAAGCCTTCGAAATTTTTATACGAATGAAAATGAACAAAAATAATATCTTTGAAGTTAAGAAAAACGACTTCAGTAAGCGAGAATGAATGCACAAGCAAATCGTATTGTGAATGATGAACTCTTTGGGAAAGTATGATGAAGGAAGGACACAAAGTCAACAGTTGTGCTTATATAATACTCACAAAGTCAAGCTACAAATTTTTGAATTTTGATGCGAATATACCAAGGACATAAAATGCTACATTTTAAAATTTTAAAACCACATAACATGTACTAATATTACTATGTACTTGAATATGTTGACCCTAGGTTCATGGATGTAAATTTCACACATATTAATATATAATTAGAATTCACAGTAGTTCCTTTTCGCAATGATGTTACATTAACTCTCCTTAACTCTTCCACTTTGCATTTCTATAGGTGTCGGATAATTTATAGTTAAATATTTTGGAAAAAAATTTGACAGTGAAACCTCTAATCATTGGCCATCATAAAATGAAATGTACACTTATTTAATTAGTCAAAATTCTAGTAATTTATTTTTTTATTCATGGAGTGTCACACTCACCAGATAGTAGTCCCCTAAGAGAAACTTGTTACAATTTTATGTATACACAGTGGTGGTGTACATAGGGAACCGTGTTACTTAAGATGATCACTAAGCAATTACAATTATAGTATTAGTACACCAAAGAATACAATGATCAATAACATATGTGAAGTATAAATTTTGCAGCATGGGAAGAAAATTAAAAAAAAAAAAACCAGACAGCAAAAAATCATTGTATGTGTTTCGACAGATAGTAGGTCAAAACATGTCATCTGCAATTGAGTATGATATCATCTGTCATACATAATTTATATAAACTAATGTAAAAATTTAAACTAACATTGAAAGTCGCACGGATTTACGATTTGGGTAGAAGGATGATACTTTTCAACTGTTAACTGATTGGAAAACCTATGCCGAACATGCAATAATAACAAACCATTTATATTAATCTTTAAGCCTATTTTTTATGTATATTTTTGTGTGTTGATTATTCCTATTTTTACCTTGTTTATTGGAAGAACTTGATTGTTTCATAGCTGATCAGAATAGAATAAGCGAGGGAGTTTTCAATAGGAAATAGTAGTTAAATTTAAATAATACCTCAAAAGGAGCAAAGAGACCTACACTGTCTTAGGTACAATCTTCTTCACTCTCAGAGTCTCTGATGTAGATGGTAAAGATATTAGCATATAAGTTGCAAATAGAGAAACTCTTATCATCAATCAAAAGTTAATTTAAAACAATAGAGTAATTATATCAATCAAAATTCAAATTGTAAACCAAATCACCTCAACTGAGAGTAAACTTTAGAATAGGTAAGGAAAAAAATCATATACAGTACATAGTTTGTGATATGAATGAATCAAATGTTTCTGAACATCTACAAAATTCCTTTTAGATAAACATGATAACGAAAAATAAAATGACCACAATTTAGCAAGGAGGAGATAGTCTAATATGAAATGAACCATTATAATTCAAACTTCTTCTCAGGTGCAATTAATTCGTCTTTTCAATTTATACTCGTACCCTTACAGATCCATAGTTAAAAGTTAATACATTATATAATTTAACTAGAATCAATACATATTTCACTACTATAATATCAGTGACAGGAGAATTTTCATAAAATATTCACATTTCTACAATAAGTTAGGTAGTAGCATGTGCATTATTTTCTATAACATTTGATGATAGTGATTTATGCCAATGTGCATTATTTGTTTAGCAACTATTTAGTTGAAGATTTGATGTTCGTTGGTTGTTACCTAAGGATAATGATTTCAATGATGTGTCAAAGCTTAATTCCCAAAAGTTAGTTAGAAGGGTATAACCATACATTATTTGCTGTGATTTGTGAAGTGGTAATTATGTAGTTTGTAAAAGAATTATATAATGAAAATCTACCCCTCTAGCAGTTAGAATAAATTTACCATGTATGGGTATCCATCATTTTTCTGTACCATCCTTTTCCCATTTTCCCATTCCTTTTCTTTCAAACAATTATAAACTACATCACACAAGCCTTGTATTTCAAAAATACAGAAACCAGTGTTGAACGCGTAAAACATTCTTTACTGATCTTTGTTTCATAAACATGTATTAGGAAAACAATTTATATTACTTTAACACATACAATTAAAACAGATTTAACCTTATTCTTCTGCCAAAAATCAGGGCACATTTTCGTTTTGTAAATTTATCTGTTTATTCTAGAAGGATAGCAGTTGTTAGAAAACAATCCCATTGTATATACTGTAATGATGTACTCTGAAAAATGGTTACCACTGTAAATTTTGCAATGTATCTTCATGTCTTCAGCATTGTGAGTTATATTCAACGTGGTTTCCACAACATGATATCTTAAATTCTAAGTGTTATAAATACATTAACCCATGTTATATTATGAATACATGCCACTATATGTCAATTTCAAATGTAATTAATCATGATCCATGGTTTCAGATGTAGCAGTTTTATATGTTGGTCAGTTACAAACTTTGGTCCAAGTAGGATGAAATAACGATTAAGTATAAGACAACAAAGATTATTCTATCATATTAATAGCACGCATTTTAGAACTCTAGTTTGCTGCATTCATTCCTACATTTAGACATAAAAACTACCCATGTGTTAATTTAGGCACATTTCATCTCTTAAACCACTGAGTCACTTATTGCCTAAAATTTTATATTATGCTTTACACTTAGCCACATACTGTTCGCTAGATGAGAAAAAAAGTTGAGTTTTGCGTCCTTCAGCCTGTCCACGCCAACCAACATATCCACTTTCTCCACTTAAACCATATATCTAACCAAAGTATTAAATTCCTAGCACAGGTCAGTAGTGAAAGGAATAGTAGTTCAAATATTACACATGACCCCCAAATCCGTAACAATAGATATTCTTCACATAAACCACGTATCTTACCTAAGTATTAACTTCCTAGCACAGGTCAGTGTGAAAGAAACAATAGTTCAAATATTATAGATGATCCTCAAATCCATAACAATAGATACTATACTGTTCAAAGCACTTGAATATGGATGCTAAATTTTAGGGAAATGATGTAAGATTAATAGATGATAGGTAAGTTAAGAGGACAAAGAAGTGTAAACAACAGAGAAATGCAGTCTTAAGAAAGAAAATGGATACAGTGACTGAATAGATGACCATGTCAAACGAAATAAAGGTATACGCAAAATCATTGTCCAATCAAGAATCAATTATTTAATGGAATAATTTGATTTAGATGAACCAAAAATCAGTGCGTAAATCCATATCATCTTATAATAGTGAAATAGCCAGTAACCTGAAATAGAGGAAATTTTGAGAACCCATGAGGAAAGAATCAAGATTAAGCCGAGAAATGAAGAAAACAACACGATGACAATGGATTCAAGTCACTTGATCCGTCTATTAACATTCAACTTCCTTTGTTGGCGTGATAGAGGAAATCAAGTGAAATGCAACCTATATTATGCAAGTAAAAAAAGTTAGCTTTTATGTTGCATATGCTATTACACATAATGTAAAACGCGACCGTTCAGTTGAAAAAAATTCAAGGAGGCTTCTGCGCTCTTGAAACCAAACTCACTAATAATATAATAGTATAGATGTGTGGAAGTGTTTGTTGGGTTTATGTTTGGGTGGTTGGCGGTTTTTCAATACTTGCTACAATATGACCACATGCTTTCGAGATAAATATTTTACTTTGCTTTAGCTTTCACATTTTACTACATATAAGCTAGCCCTTACATATTATAGTATCCATGTCGCATTAGCTAGCACGTAAAATATATTTCACGTATTGAATACTTGATGACTTGGTTTTGTGAGTTTTTATATTTCGTGAATATTTCATGTATATTCATGTAAGCTATTTTTTTTCTTTTTACTAAATATTATTTTACTTATCAAAGGATGAATCAAACAACTCTATACAATTTTATATCTTTTGTAATGACTATTTATTCTGTTTTCTTTTTATTTCTAGTATTATTGAGAAATATTAAATTATTATTTAAATCTATAAAAAAGTTCAGGAGCTACTTATTCATTTAAAAGAAAATTTTTGTTTGTTTTAAATGTGATTATAAATATAAATATAATTTCAAATAGTCAGAACTTTATAATATTAATGTTATGGGTTGCGATGGATTTATATTTAAATGTTAATTTGTTTATTTATATTTATTTGAATAATCCACTTTTATATTAGTTTCTAATTTTTGATTTCCTGACTTCTTTATAATGATTCTAGTGACATGAGTGATTAACTATTGAGTTTGATTTGTTTGATGGTTCAGTATGATATGGTAATGACATCCTTGTTTAGATTTTATTATGATTATTCTATGAGACAAGAAATTAGAAACAAAACGGTTTAGTGATACCACATCTGATATGGGACTTTCGACAACCTTTTTCTTGTTATTCTTTGGTTTCGTTGTATAGAGTAATGAAGAGCGAGTGTTGTATGTAAGCACTAAATAAATCGACCGATAACACGCAGCTATATGAGACGCCTTTGTGTTATTTATTCAGCTATTCTTTTATTTGTAGATGACACTCAATATGGGGTATGTTGTGTGTGACTCGCTATCGTGAGTATTCATGGAGGCTACTTGTTAGTCACATAGTTCGGACACATTATGTGTCTGTCTACCTTTGTCCAACTCCCTTTATGTTTCGGGAGTGAACCATATTGACCAGTATCTACCTTGGCGGCCAGATAGTGAGGTCGCGTCCTAGAACCGTGACACCATTGTTGTTTATGACATTCGATGCGTATCACAAGATTGGTAGTTGGTTACCCTTGTGTCGCATAGGCCAGTAGTCAGTTACCATGGGGGCACATGTCGGTAGTCATGGCCGAAGAGGCTACATGTTATCGTGCCTATGGTGGATCATTGTCACGATACTGAGAGGGGAGAGGTAATGGTAACCGATGAGTATAAGAGTTGAGTCATATGGACCACATGTGGCTCCTGGAGCAAGAAGACGTGCCGTCAGTCTACCGTCCGGTTTCGTGTATGTGGTATATACGTATGTATGTGTGGGTGGTAGAAAGACATATATTATGTATGGATGAGATTATACCTAAGACTGTGTCCAGAGTATGATCAACCCTATATCCTTCTTATGCAGACGACTTACTTATCATTGATTTGTTATTTCTATCTTTTAGGACCTTTCAGTCGAGAGTTTCACCTCTCCAAGGGCTGTGGGTCAAGATATATGATTTAGCACATTGCAGCATTGTTATGAGCTGGCTTAAATCTTTCTTATTGATTTTATTGGTTTGACATTGATATTTTATAATATGAGATTGAGAGAGATGATGGGCATTGCTTCATTACTACCCGACTTTAATTGAGGATGTCTCATTACTTATTTTGGATTTGATGAAGATTTCAAGATATGTATGATTCACCTATTTGTATTAATTCTATGGTTTCTGATGTGAATTATTTATGTATATATGATGACATATTTTGATATTAATGTTGATTTGATTGTTTCATATGAATTTGAGTTATTTATGAGGCGTGATACCTTAAGAAATATTTATTGTATTATATAGATAATTCAAACATACATTTCTATATACGTTTATCTATCTTGACATGTTGGTTGATTTTTTGAGTATCTTTGATGTGATATCATAATGTTATTTCTTGTACTCTATTATCCTTATTTATGATCCTTGATTAGATATAGTTTGATCCGTGTGTTATTTTATAATACTCGGCTTAGTCCAAGACGTTTCAAGTACATGGACAATATGACTAACATTTGTTTACTTTAGACTTAGAGAAGTATTATATCAAGATGATTCCTGATATTTGTGTGATATTAATTCACTGTATGTATACATACATACATACATACATACATACATACATACATACGTGCATACATACAATATATATATATATATATATATATATATATAATTGAACAACTGGGTTGTATTGTATTCTTATAACATTATTGTATAGTATTATGCGACTGACTCAATTTTCTCTACTATTCATTGTATGTTGTGTATTGTTCTGTCCTTAAGGCACACGTGTCTATTGCTTTGTACCGATACTGTGTATGCATATATTAGATGTTTTATTACGTACCAGTGTTAATTCAAGAGATATTCATGTGTGTACCCCATGTACCCTCATTCTCTGCATTATCTGACAGGAGTACTCTGTAATACTCTTGGATAGTATGGGTATAGCGGTGGAGCATCATACTCCACCTATCAGTAATGATGGGTATTGATTTTGTATTCCTTAGGTGTCTTCCACTGTTATGTTATGCATGTTATTAGTTGGTTTTTATTGCATTTATTATCATTCTGTACTTCGTGATATACTTATATTATGATCACCCTACTTTTGGATGTTAGGTTATACTTGTCATAAATGTTATTGTGTTTCAGTCTTATTATATTAATTGTGCCGACTCATTGATTTTAGGAGAACAATGGGTTATGATATGATTTACTATCTTATGTGATGGTTTACTTTACTTGTGTACGGGCTATCCAGGTTACCTCCGAGCCACGTTTGTGGAGAGGAACAGATGTGCCTTAGTAGTTCCTATACTATTTTGTATATACTTTTGATACATAATATTTTGAGATATATGTCTGACTTGCGTGTAACACACCTAATTTTTGATAAAATTATTCAAGAGATTTAATTAGGTAAATTAAATAGAATAACGTAGATGTTAATTGATTAGGGGTTTGAGATTTTAATAAATATAATAATGTCGTGCTCACTTAAATAATTAAATGGACTTAAGAATGGGTTATAAGCTAATTAATTTACATAAGGGTAGATTAGGTATTTGCCGAACATAACCCTTACCCCTATATATTTTCGTTCCTACTATTTTATTTTCCATTCACGTCATTTTGAAAATGCAAAACAAAACTTAAAGAGGAGCCGGCCATTAAGAGAAGAGAAATCAAAGTAAAGCTAGGGATTCGAGCTTAAGGGAAATTATTCTCAATCCAATCTCTTTATCTTAATCAAGGTGAATAATAATTCCATCTCTATATTTTTTTATAAGCATATGTTTCAGATTTAAGGGTAAATCATTTTTATTATGAAGTGGATGATGGCATGCTTGAATTATAATTTATTTAATTTAAACAAGATTGTTTAAATAGGAATATACACGGTTTTAAGGAAAAACTGATTTATATTGATGATTAAATGCCAAGGAAAAACTTTATGTTATGTAAAACATGATTTTGGAGTTGGTTTTTAATTTTGATAATTTTCCAAGCTATGGAAAGTTTGTTAAAAATTTTCAAAGGAAAATATGATTATTCGGGTTTTTAATTTATTTTGGAAAATACATTGAGAATTTGGGTCGGGAAATTTTAACACGTTAGATAACATGATTAAAGTGAATTTCTTGAATTTTTGGGGATTTTTCCTAAATGATTTGCTATGCAAATTAAATTATTTCAAAAGAGGGACTTCTTTGCAACGTTGGTTTTGCTTAATGGAAAGGGTTATTTGCTAACTTAACCATGGTTTAGATTTAAAATTAGAGGAAGTTATTTTAGTAAAGAATTTGAAAAATTAAGATAATCAATCTAGTGTTTACACGTGGCAGGTTAGTTAGAAAGTGTTTGCTTTAATTAATATTAACCCAGAAAAGTTGGTTCTGTCTTCTTTAGAAGTACCTTTCGACTCAGGGCTTCCGCCTTCAATCAAATCGAAACCACTAAGGCGAAACCAATACACAAGATATCACTTAGATGCTACATAGCGGATTGGAGAAAGGCAGAAGGTTAGGTGTCAAAAGCATAACTTTCAATGGGGTCGATACTTTTTTATTTATTTTAAAAGAGAAGCATCTGCCTTTGTTTTAATTAAAACCTTCGAAAGAGCCGAAGCATATGTTTTCGAAAGAGGTTTTCTTAATGCTTTCGAAGGGATTTCCAACAACTTATGTTATGCTTTCAAAAGAAGGGGTTCCGACCTATCAAAGTCCTGTTGCCATTCTTAACCTTTCGAATGTATTGAAGTCATCAATGCTCTCAAAGGGTAGTTTGTTTTAAAGAAGTTTTAAACCACTTCCTAAATGCTTTCGAAAGTGTCCAAAGGTTTTGAAGGCAATGGCTTGCTTCGAAAGGGGATTCGACACTATCCTTCAATGCTTTGTTTAAATGGTTTGAAGCTTTCGAAAGGGATGGTGCTGACGCCATCATGTTTTCCCCGTTATTTTTTATGATAAAAGATGGTTTCGAAAGAGATACTTTCGTTTATGTTCACTTTGACCCAAATAATATTTTAAGTATAACCCCAAAGGTTTCGAAAGGGGGACTTTCAATGATTTCGGAAGGGATACTTCTAATGGTTTCAAAAGGGGTACTTTCAAGCGTTTCGAAGCTATGTTTCTAAGAGTAATAAGTAATGCTTTAATACATTCTAAAGGTTTTGAACGAGAAGTTTTAAATTGTTTCGAAAGATAGAGGCCTAATGTTTTGAAAAGAAATTTTATGCTTTCAAAGGAGGTTATCTAGTGAAGTCGAAAGCAAGGTTTTGAAGGGTTCGACAGCCTTAGTTTTCAAAGAAAATAACCCAATCTCATTTTTGAAAGAAAAACATGGCATAAATATATAAAGTGTTTTGAAAAGGAGTTTTTAAGAAGTTTTCTTTGATTAAAAGGTTAAAGAGATTCACCAAGTTATTATGTATGCTTCTTCATATATGTATATATTCACATTATAAAGGACCCATAACTAAATTTTGGGGAAGGGTAGAATAACTTGTTAGGTTGACCCAATAATGAGTATAAATTAGGTTAACCGCTGAATGAGTAGAATTGCTTATAGGAGGTAAGGAAAACCAGAATATAGGATGCTAAAACAATAAAGAAAGATAATAGCAGGGGCTAATAGATTCTCAGTAATCCCATGACAACTGTATATAGGAAATGATATTGGTAGGGGCCAATAGGTTCATAGTTAGCCCATGAAAACTATATATAAAGGAAGATGTCAGAAAGATAGGTTCATAGTAAGCCCTTGAAAACTATGATTTGATACTGCCAAGGGCCAGTAGGTTTATAGTTAGCCCATGAAAACTATATCCGGATTTAGAAATTGACTGATGTCAATAGGTTCTTAGTTAACCCATGAAAACTAGGATAAGAAGAAAAGATATTGGAGTTACCAATAGGTTCCTAGTCAATCCATGAAAACTAGGATAAGTGGAAAGATATTGGAGTCACCAATAGGTTCATAGTGATCCCATGAAAACTATGTAATTGAACATGTAGTCCTTAAACATTTTACCAGTTTGTAGTCAGCCCATGAAAACTAATAGGTTAATAGTAAACCTAGAAACTATAATTGAGACAAATAGTCGAAATGAATGAGGATGGGTAATCTAGAATCGATTCATTTGTTTTGCATATCATCATATCATAATGATTTGAATTGTTTTAACCATGGTGGATGTAGGAGCACAATATATGGTTTTAGGATACTAGTGAGGAGAAAACCAGTTTTGCTAAGCGGCGTTGTCTCACTAGATATCTAAATGATTTTAGATGGTAGATTATTATTCATACTAGGCTTTATGTCTGACTCAAAGTTTATACTTTCCCCTTAAACTCTCAGGTATTCAATTGACTTTGAGTAGTTTGAGAGTTGAGCTTTTTAGGTACCTCATTAGACGAATAAAGCTTCTAAAGACGTGCATGAGACATGATAGCTATTTAGACTTTTCTTTTATTTAATTCCGTTGTATTGTTTGTAATGGCAAAGTTGTTATATTGCATGTATATACTCTGATCATCAAAGGGGGCATCTTCATATGTTGTTCTTGGCATATATTATAATAAATATATTTTCTATGAATGTGGTTAATGATTTGGGATTATGTAATGAATTGGAAATGGTTTGAAATGGAATGTGATCTTGTTTGATGTTTTAAATTTTTTCCATGTTTATGTGTTTGTATGAATCAATGAATCAAACACCGCCGTATTTGGTCATCGAGGATTAATAACTATGGATGACTACAACATTCTTAGCAGTTAGATTTGGGCCTCCAAGTAGGGGGATGTTACAAGTTGGTATAAGAGCACAGGTTTATGAAACTTTAAAAGGAAAGTTAAACCTAAAAGCTTTTTGAAACATAATCCAATGAATCGAAAATATGATCGGAGTTTGGGATAACTCTATGATAATGTACTTGTGTTTGATATACATACATACATACATACATACATACATACTCCCCTCTCTCTAAAACCGTTTTACTATATCTTACTAAGGCTTGTATGCAGATTTACGCGAAAGAAGATATGAAAGTAGAAAACGAAAGAGGAAATCTCGATGGAGGAAGCACCATAACTAATGGAAATGCCCGACCTAATACTAGGAGGAACCAAGGTCGACAGGCTAATGTTAACCAAAATGTTGATGCCAATGTGGGTGCTAGAAATACACCAGTAGATATGAGGGCGGCGTATCAGTTCTTCGTCAATGTAATGCAAGCAAGAGTTACTGGAAATGTTGGAGGAGCTAATCCTATGGCTCCAGTCGGGAATAACTATGCTAAGCTGAGAAGAGATTACACCAGTCTAGGTGGAAAGCCATTTGTGGGAAAGGAAATGCTGTTGAGATAGAGAATTGGCTGTTGCATTGTGAGCATATCTTTCCTGATTTGGCTTTTGATGATGAGCAGAGGAGAAGGTTGGCCTCTAGACAGTTGCAGGGGTTAGCACTTCACTGGTGGACTAGTGTTACTACCGGGGTTCCGAAAAGGAGTTGACTTGGGATGAATTCAAAAGGATATTTGAACAAAGGTTTCTATTTTAGGTTGCTAAGTCAGCATTTACGAGAAAGTTTATGGATCTAGTTCAGGGAGAGATGTCGGTTATCGAATATGCCACTAGATTTGATGAGCTGTCTCGATATGGGTATGCTATTATTGACACTGACATCAAAAGGAATGAGAGGTTCATTTGGGGTTTGAGACCTGACCTTGCTAGGGCAACCATGACACATATCCGTGATCCTTTTAATGTGGTTGTGAAGATGACAATCCACCATGAAGAGATGTTTGCTGTTTGTGCTAGAGAGAAGCCAGTTGAAACTCAGGATTCTCAAGAGAAGAAAAGAAAGTTCTTTAAGAAGAAGGGAGCCCAGAAGGAAGATGCTGCTAAGAAGGAAAAAGCTGATTTAGTTTGCTACAAGTGTGACAAGAAGGGTTATTATGCAACTGAGTGCCGGTCAGGCAAGGGGAAGAAGGCTGGAGACAAGAAGAATGTGAAGTGCTTCGACTGTGACCAAGTTGGGCATTATAAGAACCAGTGTCCAGAGCCAGTCAGGGCAGATAGGGGAAAGGTCTTTGTTGTTGGATCATCAGCTAAGCCAACTGCAGCTGATAAAGGGAAGATTGTGATGGAAAGTACATTTTTGATTCAGAGTATACTAGTTAGGATACTATTTGATACTGGTGCATCACATTCATTAATATCACAGTGTTTGGTTGAGAGGCTATGCCTAGAACCCACATACCTTTTTACTTCCTTAAGGGTTGCAAATCAAATAGGAGGGTATGCAACTCTAGGGATAAGATGTGACTAGTTAGAACTTGATTTGTTAGGTCATATGTTTGCATGTAGTCCATATATTTTTGATTTAGTAGAGAATCATTTTGGGTATGGATTGGTTGAGAAGGTACGGGGCTATATTTTTTTAGGATAGGGAGGTACCATTGAGACACCCTGATAGTCATAATCGAATTATATTCTCGGTAGAGAATTCTGACCATAGTAGTTGTGCTTTGTTAAGTGCAATGGAAGTGGGAGATGAGCTAAGTCATGTTCGAATTGCAAGGGAGTTTGCAGATGTATTTGAGCCAGTCACAGGACTACCATCGAAACGAGCTATTGAGTTTCGGATAGATCTTGTGCCAAGAGCTGAACCTGTGAGTAAACTACTTATCAGGATGACACCGACCGAATTGAAGGAATCAAAGGTGCAACTAGTGTATCTAGAAGGAATAAATTTTATTAGACCAAATAGTTCACCTTGGGGAGCGGTCATGGTATTCGTGAAGAAACTAGACGGGTCGTTAAGGATGTATATCGACTATTGTAAGCTGAACGAAATGACGATGAAGAATAAGTATCCTTTGCCAAGAATTGATGATCTATTTGATCATTTAAGTGGATCTAGAGTGTTTTCCTAGTTGGATTTGGCGACAGGTTTCCTTCAGTTAAGAGTGGCAGAGAGCAACATTCCTTTGATAATATTTCGGAATAGATATGGGTCATATGAGTGGTTAGTAATGCCATTTGGGTTAACTAATGCACCCGCTTTCTTTGTGGATTTTATTAACCAAGTCTTTCAAGAGTATTTGGATAGATTTGTGTTAGTGTTTTAGATGACATTTTAGTATACTCTAAGGATTAAAGAGAGAAGATCATCTTAGAGTCATGCTTGAGATGCTGAGGCAGAATCAGCTAAAGGCGAAGTTTTCCAAGTGTTATTTTTGATAGAAAGAGGTTAAGTTTCTTGGTCATATGGTTTCAGAGAAAGGATTGTCAGTCGATCCAGATAAGATCGAAGTTGTTAATAATTGGAAGAGACCAGAGAAGGTGACCGAGACTAGAAGTTTTCTTGGATTTACTGGCTATTACCGGAGATTCATCAAGGATTTCTCGGTGACAGCAGTGCCTTTGACTAAGCTTACCAGGAAGGAGGTGAAGTTAGTTTGGTCTGATAAATGTGAGGAAGCATTCCTTAAGTTAAAGAATTTATTGACCAATGCACCATTTTAATAGTTCCAGATGAAAATGAAGGGTTAATGGTGTATACCGATGCATGTGGAACTGGATTGGGAGCTGTGTTGATGCAGAAGGGTAAAGTGATTGCCTAAGCTTTACGACAGCTTAGACCGCATGAAGTGAGATATCCTACTCATGATTTGGAGTTTCCTACGGTGATCTTTGCATTGAATATTTGGAGGCATTATCCGTTAGGAAAGAGGTTTAAGATATACACATATCATAAGTCTTTAAGATACTTATTCTCTCAAAAAGAATTGAATATGAGACAACAGAGATGGTTGAAGTTTTTGGCTGCTTATGATTTTGGTATAGAATATACGCCAGGAAAAGGTAATTAGTAGAAAACACTAGAATGTGGTGTTGGCTATATTGGCATAATGGAATGATCTAGAAGCTTTGGCCAGTTGTGGTGTGCAGTTGATTGAGAGAATTGTTTCTAAGCAAAAGGAGGATCCATTATTAGTCGAGACGATTAGAAGGTTTGAGGTTGGAACTGAGATCGATAATTTGAAATATTTTTGTCTTGACCAGAGAGGATGGTTGAGAAAGAAAGGGCGATTATGCGTTCTAGATGTTCCGAACTTAAGGAAAGAAGTTTTTGGGGAATGTCATCGATCCAAGTTTATAATTCATCCTGGAGGGACCAAGATGTATCAAGATATGAAGAGGACATTCTATTGTGGAGGTATGAAGAGGGATGTTGGCTTATGGGTTAGACAATGTGCAAACCATCAATAAGTGAAAGCTGAACATCAAAACCTAGTGGGTTGCTTCAGCATCTAGAGATTCCAGTTTGGAAATGGGATTCGATATCCATGGATTTTGTAGATAGGTTGCCAAGATCAAGTTGAGGAAATGAAAGTGTATGGGTTATTGTGAACGGGTTGGCCAAGAGTGCCCATTTCATTCCAGTCAAGTCAACCAAGACGGAACCTGTTTTGGTGAAGTTATTCATAAAGAACATAGTCAGACTACTTGAAGTTCCTATTACCATAGTCAGTGCCAGAGATGCTTTATTTACTAGTGAATTCTGGAAGAGTCTACAGGATGTATTAGGCACTAAGATCAAGATGAGTATTGCATCTTACCGTCAGACGGACGGGAAGATAAAGAGAGTTAATAAGGTACTCGAGGATTTATTGAGAGCTTGTGTATTGGACTTTGGTGGATCTTGGGAGGATCACCTACATTTGTTTAGGTTTTCCTCTAATAATAGTTATCAGACTGGTATAGGAATGTCACCTTTTGAAGCTTTGTATGGAAGGCCATGCAAATCGCCAACATGTTGGTTGGAGACTAGAGGCAAATTGGTCTTTGGTTAGATTTTGTAACGAATCAGAATTTTGGTTGTTTGAAATTGGAAAAAATAATTGATTTTAAATATTTAAAAGTTAATTTTAACTTGAATTTCAAATATAACCATTTATTTGATAATTTAATTATTGAATTTAATAATTAAAAATTGGTTAAAATATTGAATCTTGAGTTTAGAGCTTGATAAAATTAATTTAAAGGCTTATTAAATTTATATTATTAAGAATGAAGATAATAAAAAATTTTAAATTGAATTTAAAAGTGATTTGTTCGAACTTAAAAATAGCTCGTTTAAATTGACGATTAAAAATAGCCTTCCGAGGCATAGTCTCGGAATTCGACGAAACTAGTTCTATTGGATCCATAATAGTTATTATTATCGGATTTCAAATTTTGTAACATTTGGAGTTATCGTTTGATCGTATGGAATATAAAAGTGTTGAAATTAGTATCGAAATTTCAATACAATAATTGGGTCCAAAAAACTATCTTCTCCATACGATTGAATTAGGACTCGAAAACTTTTCCATTGCGTTCAAAATAGGGGTATAAAATTGTAAACGCCTAGCGGCATGCCTCGCTAGAGGTTCGAGATTTTGATTTGTGTAATCGAGATGTTTTAAAAATTAAATAATATAATTATTTGATTTGACTATATTTTCACATCAACACTTTTTTCCCTCACTTCAAAACAGTGTAGATGCCCTATTCAAACATGTTCCCTCCTCCTTTTAAATCACATCGTTTCTTCCAATTAGTTTCTAAATGCAAAACTATACACTTCAAAAAAATATGGATGAATCTTCAAAACAAATGCTTTAAATCTACTCAACGAAAAATTGTGAAACTAGTTTTAAAAATCAAGTTTTTCAGAGGGCTTCGATCTAATGTATATATTGTAAGGTGCGGTTGTCGTTTATGGTGGTCGACTGTAGGCGTGTACGTGAGTTTGTACCAGGGTTCACCATTTCTCTCGAATTAGGAAGTAATGGGTGAAGCGAGTCTTGGATTTGGATGTATGGTTTCGTGGCGCACCTTCGTGGTTGTTTTGGAAGAGTTCGACGACAAAATTGGTCGCAAGTGTGCACACAGAGGCCAGGAGAAGCTCCAGTTGCGCGAAGCACGGTGGTGCCGAGCTCTGAGTAACTAGTATGGGCAGATCGAGAACGACGAGTGGGAATCGGTGGCGAAGTTAGAATGTCGATTAGAATCTATGAGCCCTATATCACTCGAACTCGTGCACTTGCGTGATGGGTTTCCTGTGTTTCACGTGCACAGACGTTCAGGGGAGAAGAAGTTGCATTGGGCATTGGGCCGATTAATTTAGGTATGGGTTTAATAATAAAGTCATATTAGTGATTTAAAATTTAATTTTATTAAATCGAAGAACTTAAAAATGTATAACTCTCATATGCAAGGTCGGATTGGGATCAATCCTTTTGCGTTGGCTAAATAATTCCATATTATGGGATTATATTTTATAGAGCAATATTAGCCTTAGAAGTTGCATTTTTGATGGATTTATTGTTTGAATGTTGTAGAAGAATTTTAAAAATGAGATTTTATTCATTTTGATCCTTATTGGAATTGTATTTACAGAATAAATAGTTAAATAATATTATATTCTTAATATATTTCTCATTCAAAATTTATATTCAACATTTAAAAATGGGTAATATTTATTTATAAAATCTTTCTAAAATTTACTATTGGAAGAATAAAATTTTGAAAATGTTTTACAAGCAAAAGATAAAATATAGTATTATTTTATAAAAGCTGTTATGAAAGTAATAATTTTAGTTTCAAGCAATTTAGTTATAAAAGAGGTTTAAATGATTTTGAAGGTATTCAAAAGCCTTTGTAAATAAACAAATTTTCCTCAAAAATGAATTTAAGGATTTGAAAGTGATTTTGGGAAATCATATCTTTGTGTATATAAAATTTATTTAACACTCTTTTATTTTATTTATAATGGAATTGAGATTTCGTGCTTTTTTATGAAACAAATAATTTTGATAAACGAATGAACTATCGGGTTGGTATGAGACATTTCGTACAATTCTTTCGCTTATTATTGTTATTTATTAAATAGAGTTTGAGTAGAATTTACTAGCTTTTAGTAAATACTTGAATTTACCATCTAGTATTAATTCTTGTGATTACTTGAGTGATAGTAATTAACATTTAGAGTCATACCATCTTATGGTGTTTCGAATTTCAGGTCGATAGATCCACAACAGAAGATGGCTCCTTTTTCATCGATCTAAGAGTCGATACCATTCTTAGACTTGGCAAGCAGGTCTCTCTCGGTAGATCTATTTATGATGTAAAAATGGTTGTATCTTTTTGTATCGAGTCGAGGTTTTCGACCCTCGAAAATCGACATTAGTACATCCTCGTTATTTATGTACCGCAAATCCGAGTGCCGAAATGCCCGATTGTTAGGGGAAAAGGAAAATAGAGATAGAACAACATCTCACACGAATGGAATAGCATATATTATTTTAGCAATAATCTTTGTAGCGGAAAATTTTGAATACAATATCAGAGTCCAACCTAGATTCAGCCTAGACAGTTACAAATCCTTTGTCCTTACGTAGCTGAAGATCTCCAGCTCTCCGCTGGAAACTCCAAGCATCTTCAACTAAACCTGAAACTACTTGGATCTGACCCGAGTATTAAAAATACCCGGATTAGGCTTGATAAACCAGCATGAGATGCTCGAAATATAAATTAATGCCAGTTTAAAACTTTGGAAAAGAAGGGTGTCTCATAAACCATGCCCACATATAAATACGGATGGATTTTTGTCTTATGATAACCAAAATACTTTATACTGAATACGCTTTGATATTATCTTTAATGATATTGGTTTTGAAAACATTTTCAAGTAAATATAATATAAAACAAGTATCAACACCCGGAGTGAGTAATATACATGGACTAGGTCAATGGAATATACCTGGATGGAATATAAGATACCGAAAGGGGTACCTGAAATGTTTTCCAAGCATTATAGCTATTTGTGGACTGCAAACTAAAACCGTAAAGCTCGTATTGGAATTGGTTTTCCAACATGATAGGGAACTAGTGGCATTTTCTTTCTATCCACATATAGCAATACTAGCCAGTGGCTTTACACGGTCTCTGTAACGTCCCACCCCAAGACCCACCTTAGCAAAGAGAATTAACAAGTAATTCCGTCTACTAAAGTGGACAATAAGGCTGGTTAAGTACGACCATCTATAATTTTGTCTTAAACATTAACCGAATACATCGATAAATGCAATATAAATTTTCTTTTCAACTAAAGTAAATCGACATGCCCAGTAAATGCTTAATCCAAAACTATAGGTGGCTAACGGATCTATCAGAACAAAATACAATAACTAAATGTAAAGCACATCACAGAATAGTAATCAACATCATATGTATACATATACACTGATACACGTTTAGTACAATACAATATGAATACAATAAAGGTGGTACTCGACCACACAATATATATCGAATCAAATGTAAATACATCAGAGTATGCGGAAGAAATACGCTACTCAAGCGATAGATAAGCTAATGTCCAACATCAAATTCAAGCTAAGCCAATAGATGATACCTGAAACAACTCGGTCTGACTCGAGTATAAATACACGGGTCAGTCTAACAACACAAATCAGTCAATATCGATAATAGGAAGCATAATGGATATAGTGATACTTCTTCTCGAATGAGTAGAAGGATTAGATAATTCATAGCTCAATACTTAAGTAACAAATGCTACCTGAGTGATTAAATATCTCGAAAGAGGTAACTCAAACTTAATACTCAAATAAAACACAAGTGCCTCATATCATCGGCGAAAGCCCATAATGAACTCAAATCAACTCATATAAAAATCAAGAAAAACTCAAATGGTTTGATGAACCATTACTCCAAAAAGGAGAAAACTCATCTCAATCACAAATATAAGTCATGAAAGCAACACAAGATAATTCCATAAGAATGTGAGATCTTGAACTCATGAGTAAGCCAAGACGGCTAAATCTCACACATACATCTGAATATTAAAAGCTCATGGAACTCAGTACGAATTCAAACTCATAAAATCTCAAACTCAACAAAGAAATCGATGCATGTTCAAAACTCAGAAAATCTTAACACTAATGCGCCAAAAACAACGAACTCAAAACTCAGAAAACCCGGATTGGCCAGATCCCTGATTACAATGCCAAAGCAATGCTACACATGCTAAACTCAAATAGCCAAAGCCTTAGACAAGGTCGGTTACACCTCCTAAAATAGTTCGCCCTCATGACAAGGTCGCTAACACCTTTCCAAGCCATTTTGTCAGCCCTAACAAGGTCGCTAACACCTCCCAAAGCAGTTCGTCCTCAAGATAAGGTCGCTAACACCTCTCAAAGCAGTTCTGCTAGGTAAACGTCGTGAATGTGTCACGAACTCACGGATAGAAACCCGAAAAGTGTTAACGTGTGTCACATACCACACGTTCGCACTTAGCGGTTTACTAGCCGCTAGTCGATGCCATACTAGAAACATCATAAAAACTCAAAAAAATCATATCTCGCCTCGTCTCATTGGCAAGTGATAAAGAGACGCCATGCTCGTCTCGTCTCGTCTACAAGCACTGCTCGTCTCGTCTCATCTACAAGCACTAAATGGCATCATAACATGTCTCATCTCCTCGACAAGTGAAAACATCGTGACGGTTCCTTATAAAACATAAATCTCAAAATATGAAATCATACAATCAAGACTTGCCTTATATCACTGGGAAGTAAATAAAACATCATGATGGTTCTCATCGACCATACTCCTATATAGGAGATCTCAAACCATAATACTTACCAAATCTTGGCCACCTTAAATAATTCTAATAAAATAGAAATTATAAAACTCAAAATATGCCATAAAATGGCAAAACATCTCAAAATCATAAATCTCAAATAGCTTCGATCGTACGAGTCTGGAATTAACCGAAAAAGTAAACGCACATGTCCCATACCATATGTTTTACTAAATCGTTTGATTCTCTTTCTCATATATTCGAATAGTGTAAAAGCGTATGTTTTATACGTGAAATAGTTTACTAGAGAAAATAAGATTCTAAATTTTTTTCCCAAAAAGATTAATAAAACCAATATTTGAAATTTCTTTATTATAGGTAATAAATAGATTTTATACTACAAAAATAATTTTAAAATACCATATAATAATAATTTGATATTTCCATTTATTTCAAAAATCACTACAAAAATGGGTTAGTGAAAACTGTGCTTGAAAACAATAAAAACAAGAAAGATAACTCAAGACCAATAACTTGAGTTCAATACGAATTCAATTCAAATTTAATCCAAATCAATTCAAATTCTCCAAATATAGCTAGCTTATTGATTGGCATCATAGCTCTCAAAACATCTCAAAAAAAATCATCAAAATCGAATAATTATGAGAGCAAAAATAAGCTAATACACTCCTCAGGTCAATAATTGTTATTGCTGTCATATTGCTCTCGGAATAGCAACAAACAAACATATTTTTGACCAAGCAAACATCAAAATTTCAAGAAAAAAAACATGAAACTTTTATTACAAAGTTTAAGCTTTCCGAAACATCTAAGATTATTGAATTTGGATAAGAAATGAAAAGGTTATGATAAAAATAGTTCAGGGGTCTTAATTGCAATCCTCTGTCATTTTGGTTTCGAGATAGAAAAAATCAAACACATTTTTGGCCAAACTAACATCAAAATTTAAGAAAACTCAAAACGTAAAACTTGTATTACAAGATTTGTGCTTTCCGTAATATCCAAAATTATCAAATTCCGATCAAAAACGGGAAAGTATGGCTAATTTTGTTTCTGCTTCAAACACAGAGCAAATATAGATTTTGGTCTAGGTTTAGCAGTAGAAAAATTCAATTTTGACATATCTAACCTCCAAATTACAGAACAATTAATACATGAAAGTTGTTGTACATGATTTTTGCTTTTCGGAACATCCACAATTATATTATTCTAATCAAAAATGAGAAAGTTATGGCTAATTTTGTTTCAGCTTCAAACACAGAGCAAATATAGATTTTGCACTCAGGTTAGCAGTACAAAACTTCAATTTTGAATAGTTAACCTCAAAATTACAGAAAAAGTAATACATGATAGTTATAGTACATGATTTGTGCTTTTTGGAACATCCAAAATTATCAAATTTCGATAAAAAATGAGAAAGTTATGGCTAATTTTGTTTCAGCTTCAAACATAAAGCAAATATAGATTTTGCACTCGGGTTAGTAGTAGAAAAATTCAATTTTGACATAGCTAACCTCAAAATAATAGAAAACTTAATATATGAAACCTATAGTACATGATTTGTGTTTTCTGGAACATCCAAAATTATCAAATTTTTGTCAAAAATGAGAAAGTTATGGCTAATTTTGTTTCAGCTTCAAACACAAAGCAAATATAGATTTTGCTCTCGGATTAGCAGTAGAAAAGTTCAATTTTGACATCCCTAACCTCAAAATTACAGAAAACATAATACATGAAAGTTGTAGTACATAATTTGTTCTTTCCGAAACATCCAAAATTTTCAAATTCTGATCAAAAACGAGAAAGTAATGGCTAATTTTGTTTCTGCTTCAAAGATGGACAGAAGTCAGTTTTTACAGAAATAAAAACTTTAACCAAAAATCCATATTTTCAAGCTATTTGCATATATTTTTGCATTTGAAGCTTTGCTTCAGCTAGAGATTTTGATTTTATTAACTCACCTTGCTGCCATAGATGATTACATAATGATTTGGAACCAAAGATTGCAACTTTCTCTCAACAACAGACCAAAAAAACCCGTAGAAACTCAGGGAACGGACATGCAAACCCCAAACAAAGAAGAAGTTAATAGATTTTCACTGTAAATTAGATTTTTATGAAGAGATTGTTTTTAGATTGAAGATTACCTGAGTTTATGCTCAAATCCATATTTTAGAACATCCATTCTTCATTTTATTTTGATTAATAGAGCATAGATTTGAGAGGAAGAGAGGAGCAACCATTGTTGAAGTTTCTAAAGAGTTAGAGAAGAGAATGTAAATGTATGTACTGTAACTTTTCTCTTCTCATTTCATAGGTTAACAGGCCAAAAAAGAATATTTGCACTAATTGGGCTAAGGTCCAACAAAATAAAAGAAATAAGGTTATGTTATTTACTTAATCACTTAACCAAGTATGTTAAGAAATGAACTTATCAAATTTCAAGCTCTACTTCTTTAAAAATTATGAAATTCATTACTTATGATAATAAAAATGTTTTACACCCAATTAAAAGATTATTTACATAATTGAAACAAATTTATTATCATATTTCCCTGTTTTAAAGAAAATAGCAAATATACATTATTAATTACAAAACTATTTGTAATTTACATTAAAAATTATACAAAAATCACATTCTTGCGTAATTAAATTTTACAAATCATTTCAAACTTTCTTTTTCTTATTTTATTCTCATTTATATTGTTTATTTCCAATAAACAATAAAAATCCTCTATTTATTAGTAATTTACACTACTAAATTATAACTGCCTTTATAAATTAACAGTCTTACGTAATCGCTAAAACTAGGGTTGTTACAGTCTCTGTCAGCCTCCGAACTATACTACTACACTACCATGAATGGAGTATTACTCGGTGGCTTTACACAAAATCCATCAGCCTCCATACTTGTCTATTTCATTATCTTAAGTCAACAAATGCCTTTAATAGCCCAAAATATGTCCTATAGACCACATAGTTTTCCGTACCATTCCTGGGATGCGAGGCTCGTTGGGCTACACTTAACTTTAACAATGCCAGGTTTTGCTTTTTACAAGGCCACGCTTTATTCTTCCATAAAGCGCATTCCAATCAGAATGTCACATTGTCATTCCTTAATTACATAATTGATTTCTACCAACGTATAACTCTTGAGCTCATACGTCTCGGGAAAGGGTTTTAAGCCAAGGGAAGTTGTCTTCTCCGCCATCAATCAGATAATACGTTGATAGAGATCAATTAATATGATCAAAAATGCACTGTCCGACATTCATCCATATAATTATTCTGGGACTGAATGAAACTGAAGGCACTGCTCCTACTACCATTAGTAGCGAGTAGTTCTTGCAATCCGAAGATTTAAAAACATGAAAGGACAATTACTATAATAAATGTCTCTATATTGAGAGCCACCCAGAGAATGCCAACAAGCAGTCCTTCCATTATGAAGATCTTTAGTCATTAATACGATGAGGATTTTAGAATGCCACTACCATATAAATATAATATGGGGTAAATCCCTAGGACTCGTGGAAGCAATCCCTACATTCTAAAGATCTCTGGTCTTCAATAATCATCATCTTCAACATGTCTTCCCTTCCGAACGTACACATTGGTTCGAAGTGGTTTTCGGATAGGAGTTACCCAAATTCGACCCCAGTTCCTACAAACCAATCATCGATTAAAATAGGTATATTGGTGATTATCACACATTATTCAATTTATTAACCTTTTTATTTAAATCAAATTTCTCTTAGAGATATATTTATTAAATCATTCCATTGGCTTTTTCAGAGTATATAGAATCATTAAGCCTCATTTATCAAATTATTTGGTTAATTTTAAAGCCTTTTTATTCTTGGAATCATTCCAAATCATTTCACCTTTTGTTTAGGAAAACATTTCCAAATCATTTGTATGCAATCCAAGCTATTTAAATTTGGAAAATTATATTTTTATACTTTAGAAAATTTTGATCCGAGTAAACTAGATTTACTATCACATCCATCGGGCCAGTCTGGATAGCCAGGGAGAGCAGGAAACTTGTTTTCCAAATCTGTGCAGTTAAAGCGCTCGGTAGATTCAATGCGGTGGAGGTGCAAAAAGTCACAGCGAGGATACGACGAGGATATAGCGGATGACTCTAAAATAACATATAAAACTCAATTTTTTTTTTACAAATATATAAATGGCAATTAAATGAAAAATTAACATCAATTGAATTATAATTAATACATAAATAATTTTAAATAAAAATGTGTGCGAACATACTGTAAATAAACGTAAAACTATTATATATAGCATAAATAAATTTTGTAGAATATTAGAGTATTTTCATTTCTGAAAATATATTAAAAATTCAATTAAATAAAGTAATTTCATAATTTTTATAACGTATAAATGTCATTTTTCAATTCATTTTTTAAAAGAAGATATAGCAGAAATAGTGGAATATAGCGGGAATAACGGGATATAGCGAAAATAGCGGGGCTTAAAGCGGAAAAGCTATATTCGGGTCTATATAGAAAAGTCATAGCGGTTGAAATGAACTATGAGATATAACAGAATTACAACGGGGTAATAATGGGGCATTAACTGCACAGTTCCAAACTCAAATTTAGACAATACCTCTCTAACACCCATAAGGCGGTCAAGTTATTTGATCGACTCTAAATCATTAAACATTTAAACATTCCATAAATCCTTCAAACTCATCTTTATAAAACTTATTAGTTATTGAAAATCATTTACAAAAGATTTGGAAAAGAACGGTTGCATTTAAAACTATATTTCAAAAATTATAAAAAGCGTCGTGGAAAATTGCCTTTTAAGCTATATTGATCAAAAGGACTTTTTATCATTTGAAAATTTATTTTTATAACTCAAATCACTTTTAAAACAGTTTAAAAGATTTATAAGATATTTCATATTTTTTAAAATTTTAAAACATCATTTTCCCAAAAAAACCCTGTTATGGATTCTGGACTGCAAAACCGCGACTATTCCAAAAATTTGTTTTACTCAAATTTCGAAATCTACCTATCAGAATCTCGATTTTCCCTCTTGGTTTGAAAACAATAGTCATAAGAGTTTGGAAAATTATTATTGCACAGAAATTCGACTTCGATTCCTTCCCATAGAAAGATTTAACTTTTACGACGCAAAATCGCGAATTACCATTACGCGGCATGCTTATTTTTTGCTCCAAATTCATTGTTTGAAAAAACGTCTCCAATTTGAATTTTAAGGTTTATAAAACATTTATAAACCAATTTCAAACATTTAAACCAATATTTTCTATATTAAATCTCTTGTTCATATTTAAATCATTTCATAATACTATATCATTGTAATATTTATTTTCAACCTTTTTATATTTTCAAAACCATTAAGAGCTAAATAAACTCCATATATACATCCATACGGATTTATTTTTCATTGATTAATCTTTGTTAATTACTTAACCATTTTATTACGATTTCTCACAATTTATCACAAGCAAGTTATCAACCATATCAACATCCATATAATAATCAACCAAGTTATCAACCAAGCATTTAAATGTATAATTTAAACATTCATATAATTATTTTCTAAATATAAGTAAATCGAGTACTTGCCTTAATCAAATCAAACTTCCTACCAACATTCAATCCAAACAACACTTCAACAAACCATCTTACCCTTCACTAAACAACTCCACCTCCCATCAATTGCTCGACCATCTTTCTACCTTCATTATTGCTCTCGGCCTTGATCTCCTACCACCATCAAATTCTCGGCCATGCCTCCCCACCTCCATATTGCTCACGGCCAAGTGCCATTAAAGAAGAGAAGAGGAAGAAGTAAATTAAGAAGATGTTAGAGAGTAATAAGTGGATTGGTGCTTAAGCACTCCACTATTTTTAACCCTTCAACCTCTCTTAAAGAGGAAAAGCCATTAAAGAGCATTAAGGAGCTCAAGAATGGAGAAGAAAAAGAAAAATGAATTTGTGAAGAATAAAGGAGGATATGGGTGGGTATTTATAGGGGAAAAAATGGTAGAAAATATCTAAAAGTGCATGGATCAAACTATCCTTAGCCCACTCCCCTCCCATCACATCACAATGCACTTGGTACCCTACTCCATGTGCCTCTATCACTTCATTCACTTCCTAGCATGTGTATTTGACTTTTGAATGACTTAAGAGTTAAGTTTTGTAAAATACCTTAGATATTTTTAACTTTATTTATATATAAATGTGTAACGTATACATACATATATGTATATGTTAGGGTGTGTATTTATGTGTTATATATGTGTAAATGACATATAAACTAGGTTGCAACGACTTTCGAACAACTTCCGTTCGTTAAACCGTTGAAAATCGGGAAACCGATTACCGATCACATTTTCACTTCTAATTTAAATTACATATATATGTAAACAAACTTTGAAAATAAATTTTTGATCATTATCAATTAGTTAAAATGATCTCATTTTTAATTATAAAATCATATAAATCAATATTAACAATTATTTACAAAAATTGCTATTATATCGATAAAGCGATATAAATTTTCTTATATTATCAAACTGATTATGTATTTTTATAAAACTATTATAAATAATTTACTATCACTTTATACCAGTTAAAATGAATTATTATCATTTAAAAACAATTATTTGAATAATTATAATAATTATTAAATCAATTAATCTCAATTTAAATTCATAAATCGATTATTAAACATAAGGCCATCATCGAGGATGTCGTGCATACTTTTAGTTTCCCAAAATTAAAATTAATAATTTTATTTCATATTCTTTTTTAATTATAAAAATAAGTGTATGTATCCAGCTTCGTGCGTGATGTTTTATGATTATAGAGATGTTTATCGATAAAACGGTTTTTTGTCATTTTATCGATATTACTTTGAAGTTTATATTTTCGTAAATACTTATTCAAAATAATATTACCTTTATTATTTATTGTTCAAAACATCATAATATATGTTTTTAAAAGATAATATTTGGATATTTTAGAAATAATAAAATTTATCAAACCGATAAATTTACAGGTCGTTACAGACTTCCCCCTTAAAAGAATTTCGTCCCCGAAATTACAGTAAAGCAAAACCCAAAGATATTTGCCCAAAATATTTATTTTTAAACTTACATTCATATGACGAATACAGATCATCCAATTTGATATACTATTCGAATTTACAACTTTACTTCCGAACTAGTATTGATCCCTCGATCCTTCAGCGCGGACTCTGATCAGGCTTCTTGATCAAAAACTTTGTTTTCCCTTACATAGCCCTCAACTATGATAGAAAACTCAAGTATCCAATCATAAACTTTCATCAATGTTCACCGTCAAAAATCGAGTGATAAATCCTCTTGCGGACTGATGTAAACACCACAAAGTTCCGTACTCGAATCTTAGATCAAAATCGTGTGACAAAATGATCTACTTACAACTTATTTAACCTAATCTAATCTTGATGAAAACATGTCATAAACTTTTACTTTTCATTTAAATACCTTTGTGAACCTTTTCTTTGAAATATTTATTGCCAAAAATATGTTTATCTCTTTTCCGAAGGAAATCGTTATCCTTTATTTGGAATAATACCATTATAATTCTTATTTCAAAATTCCTTCGAAATTTCTTTGTTAACAAATCTCATCATAAATTTAATTCCAAACTTATTTTATATTTCATAACTTTCCCTTTTTACTTTTCAAAACATTAGGATATGAATTCTCAAACCCATCTTTCTTAAACATCATTTTATTTTTGCTAATTACACTTTATTTTATGAAATATACTTTTATAAAATAATTTCTTAAATAATTTCTTAATTTAAACATTTTTTTATTAATACACTTCTTTATATTATATAATCTTTTTATTTCAAAATATCTTATTAAATTTTACTGGATATAAGAAAGAAGAAGCGCTCCGAGAGGGTAATCTAAAGAGAAGTTTATTAATTAACATCATATTTATACATCCATTCCTAGCCGTATTACAAACTTTTAGGGATAACTTCCTAGGGAATACAGCTTATCCTACATCACCCTCTTATATATATATACTTGAACTGTTATATATACTATTCTTGGATTCATTTTGAGGTAGACGGTACTTTATCTTTGAGGCCTTAAGTCAGCCATCTTCATTTTTGGATAGTCCTTCATTAAATGTTTCCTTTGGTAGCACCAAATGCATGTCTATAGACACTCTTTGGCCATATGTCCTAATCCCTTGCAACGGTAGCAACCTTTTTCCCTTGCTGACTGAATTCTGGGTTTCATCTTTGTTTTAGGGAACCACATAGAAAATGTCCTTGCCTTTTACACATGTAACAGATATATCAACCCTAAAAGATTTTTCTTTCTTATTTTTCTCTGCATTCGTTTTATCCCTTTCCTTTTCTATCCTTACACAGAACTGCATAATGTCCTTCTTTACCATATACATAACAGTATATGCCAGCATAAGATCCTAGTTTTAATTTCTATTCTACTTCTTTTGCTGCGCATGCCCTTCATGCTTGCTTTGGAGTCATCCAAAACTTATTCCTTAAAAAATATGGCATCCTGAGCTAAGTGATATACCAAGATATCTTTTAAAGGTTTATAACATTTGTTTCTTGACTTAAAACCTTTTATCCAAATAACTTAGTTCAACTTGTTCGGATTTGAACTTGCCTTGTCATATATAATGATAAGGAGAATAATTTGCCAAGTGTTCGATATCGTTCGCCCAAGCTAACAAATGATCGATACTTAGAAGTTTATTCCCACCATCGCCAAACAGATCAAGACCTTATTCTTGGAACTTTCCAATGGGATAACATCTTATAAATTTTCCAAATCACACTAATATTTATAATTTTGTATATATAAAATATATTCCTTTTAAATTGGTGTGTCGATTTGCCTTGTTTAAATGTTTAGAAATCCCTATCGATAGAAGTGGTCAGACATATCGACCAAAATCTATAAACTACTCAATAGATAAATCAACACAAAACATTTTTTTATATCAAATAACAAATACAGGCTCATATGTATAATACTCTCAAAACTCATTCTACGGTGTTACTAACCCTATCTCTAATGAGCCACTCATTCCAGGGTATTACTAACCCCGTCTACAATGAGTTTTACCCCAACAAAGCCTAGGTGTTTGCTCAACCTAAGCTCTGCTACTAAATGTAATGAATTGGGGTTTTCAACCCTCGAAAATTGACACTAATACATCCTCGGTACTCACGTGCCACTAATTCAAGTGTCCGAAGGCCCGATTATTAGGGGAAAAAGAAAATAAAGATAGAACAGAATCTCACACGAATGAAATAACATATATTATTTTAACAATAATCTTTAGATCGGAAATTGGAATACAATAACAGAGTCCTATCCAGATTCAGCCTGGACAGTTATAAATCCTCTATCCTTCCAAATGCTGGAAAATAAAAACAATTGCAATAGATACAACGGATAATAGAATATGTCCATACGTAGATGAAGATCTTCAGCTCTCCTCTGGAAACTCCAAATGTGTTCAACTAAACCCGAAACTCCTTGGATCTGACATGAGTATTAAAAATAACCAGATCAGGCTTGATAAACCAGCGTGAGATACTCGAAATATAAATTGATGCTAGTTTAAAACCTTAGAAAAGAAGGGTATCTCATAAGACCATGCCCACACATAAATGCGAACAAGTTTTTATCTTATGATAACCAAAATACTTTATATCGAAAACACTTTGATATTATCTTTAATGACATTGGTTTTTAAAACATTTTCAAGTAAATATATGTAAAACAAGTATCAATACCCGGACTGAGTCTATGGTAATATACCTGGACTAGGTCAATTGAATATACCTAGACAGAATATATGATACCGAAAGGGGTAGCTGAAATGTTTGCAAAGCATTACAACTATTTTGGGGCTACAACTACAACCATAAAGCTATTTCATTAACTTGTCCGACTTCACTGTCAGTCGAGGATAGCACAAGTTTGAAATCGTGAAGCAATGGTAAATGTATTTTGTCTAGCGTACATACAACCCATTTACTTACAAAAAAGGAAGTGTTTGGGTTTATTGGTATCATTATTTTTAAGTAAAATTCGTTTTAACCTAAATAAGTATGGTTTTGGAAATGCAATTTCTCTTAAGATTTGAAAATATACATATACCGCTGAGATAAGCATATGGGTACACTTTTTAAGTATTAGAAATGTACGGTTTTGTGAATATAATTATACCGTTGATATAATATATGGATAATTCTTCTAAGTATTAAAAGTGAAATGTTTTGTGAGTATACTTATACAGTTGAGAAAAGTATATTAATATTTTTCAAGAATTTAAAAGATTAAAGGGGGTTTGTGAACATATCTTTTGTGGAAGGTATTTTAATGCAAGAATTTACAAAGTGATTTTTAATTAATGAAAGGATTAATTAAAGAGGATTTGTGGTTGATTACGTGCTTAACTTGACTTCCATGTGAAATTAAATCTCTAATTTTTTTTATTTGATAGTTAAATAACAGATTATCAAAATCTTGGCCAGTTTTGAAATTATTGATTATCGATTCAGAGAGATCGGGACCGAATTTATTATCCGGAAACCAGTTTGAACCGGCATAAGCGTTTGAATTGAATAATTTTGAGGATGATGAAATCGAAGACGAAGTTCTTTGAAGTGCAAAGGCTACTTCCTACTAATCCCGGGGACGTAGTAGTCGGTTTGTTAATATCTTGAATGATGTGAATGGATGAATGCTAGTATTGCATTATTGCCTAAAGGATAGTGTTAGAATTCCAAGTGGGATTTGCTAATAAAGGTAAAATGTAGTCTCAAGCCTTACACTCGGTAATGACTAAAAAATGGGATATACTTTAGGGATATATGGTTCGCTACCATTAGGGTATGGTCATCGCCCAATCTAGATCGATATTGACTCATTTATGTATGCGAGTGACTTAGTACAATTGTTGGCCGGCAACTAGGGTGATGACATATTTGATACTATTCAGTAAAAATTATGCCAATCCTTATTTGCAATGGGTCCATATAAGGCCCTAGGTACATTTTTCTAAAGGTGTACTATGACAGGCCGTACCCCAGTAGCCTTATCATTGTATGTAATCCATTGTCCAATAAGTGTCTTATGGACTTAATTGTGCCCAAATATGTTGGAACGTGAGATGCAAGCATTCCAGCTATGTTAAATATTTATTTAAAACCATAGATATTACTATAATATTACTTTATTTCTTATAGAAATAGTCTGGTTATCGTGAGGTAAAACCTCTCCGTGTTTATATGTGGCATGGTATTACGAGATACCTTTATTTCTAAAAGGTTTTATAACATTGAAAATCAACATGATTTTGTTTCTCATGCTGGTTCACATGACTGATCTGTTTGTTATTTTTTTATAATTCTCGGCTCATCCCAAGCATATTTCTAGATTTAGTTTGGATGCTTTGGAGCTTGAGGAGATGAGCTGGATGCCTTCAAGATGTATTCACATAAATTTTATTTCTTTTTCATTTATTGTTATGCATTTTTTATCATTTGTGAGGATAGGTTACTATAACTGTCCAGGACTATGATAGCCTAGTTTACTTTGATTTATGTATGTATATTATAGTTTTCTTATATAAAGATATATTGTATTTTATATATTACTCAACAGATGTGAGATTCTGTTTCATCTTTTCTTTCTTCCACCCTAATAATCAACTTTTCTGACAATTGGATGCTCAGCACATAAATACCATGGATGTATTAGTGTCAACTTATGAGCGTCGAAAAGGTTGGTCGTCACAGTGTGGTATCATAGCTTCAGTTGAGTGAACACCTAGGCTTTGGTGGAGTAAACTCGTTAGAGATAGGTTAAGTAACACCCTAGAATGAATTTTAGTGTGTATATATAAATAAAAGCACTTATTTTTTACTACTATAAAATGTTTATATTATGTTGATTGATCTGTTGAGTGGTATACGAATTCTAGTCAAGACGTGAGATGCCAGGTATCGATATGGGTTTCTAAACACTTGGACAAGGCAAACATACACAGCGTTGTTGTTGAAAATTGGTAAATGAAATAATATTACCTAGGATTATATTTTATATATAAAATAATTTTCAAAAAGTTGATATGGTTATTTGTAATGTTTTTTGTTAGGAAATGATAACATTCACTTATTATCAGTTATTGTTTGGTTGGTTATGCTCAACCAATTTATGAGCATTTATTGTTTGATTAAATTAAATACGAACACCTTGTGAACTTAGCTTTACAGTTTAACTATAAGGCGTTCGATGATAATGTTGGGTTAAATTTAATTTTGATAAAAGGTATTTATTATAATCTAAACAAGGATATAAATTTGTGAAATTATTTTTATGTAAGAAGTGATATTATATTTGTATGGTTAATAAACATTATTTAATAAAGAGGATTTATGCTAAGAATTTAAGAACATAAATCATGGTGTTTTTGAAAAATTGTTTTTTAAAGTTTTGGGGAAAATAATAATAGTCTTATTTAAAAGTATTTATGAATAGAAATATTTTAAAAAGGATTTTAAAAGGGATAGAAAACATTGAACTCACTTTTGTTATTGAGAAATAATTCTGGTGATAACTGTAGCATCATCGGCGTTCATTTTCGAGTTTCTAAGTGAGCAATGCTACATAGTAATTTGCTTTAGAGTTGTTTTGGTAGAACAATTTTTTTTTAAATCCCAAAGGTATGATTAATATATAAAAGGAGATATTTATATTTTTATTTCAAATTGATTTGAAATAAAACCCGATGTTTAGTTCTCAAGTTTTTTGTTCAGTTATTATACGGACGCATGTATCCTAAGCATTAAGGTAGTTTGGTTTGTGTACCTCATTTTGATATGTGGTTTGGTAATTTTCATTTATTGGAATGATATGGAATTTTTGGCAATTTTGGACAGTCAAAAACTTTTGAATTGGCTGAGAACTTGAAGCTAAGTGTTTGTGAAATATAAAAGTAGAGTTTTGTAACTCTAGAATGGAAATATAGTAAGTTGAAACAAGTTTTATATTTTTGAACATGCTGGTTAAGTGAAAAAAATTTGATGTTTTTTATATACTCTTAGGATATATAAGAGTATTATAAAAATATGAACTTATTTTTTAAAATGTTGATAAACATAAATTGTGTTTTATAAGGCGTTTATAAACTTAAGAAAAGCTTTATGAAATGGTTCATAAATGATTTAGTATTAAATGAAATGCTATTGGTGCAAATAAATGTGATTTAAAATAAAAAAGTAATTGGTATATTTAATAAGCCAATGGAGTAAGTATGTAAGTTAAATATAGATCATTTTATTCACATAACCATTGTTATCTACATCACTTCTAAAGAGAAAATGATGTCAAAATTGATGAAATCTACGATTGGGTTTTCGAAATAATAAAGCAACAAGCGTAGGCATGTTGAATTCAAAAATGATATAGGTTATCGCACCTATAAGCATAAAGCACCTTGCACCAGAAAGGGTGAAGGGCAGAACCAAGCATTCTAATATTTAATAAAAGAAGGATGTCCAGTGCTTAGAAGAGAACATCATGCTTTAGCAACAAAGGGTATGCCATATATTAATCCTAAGAAGAAGGAACGACGTTGAATGAATGATGTCGAAAATGCGATATTAGAAGAATGTCAAAAGCTGTAGAGGAAATGGTCAACGTAGAATATCATCTTAACGTTGAAGAAGATATCGCATATAATCATTGCGATATGGAATGTCGTAGGACATCAATATAAGAGGGACATTTTATGTCCTTGATATCGCATGTCGTATGTAACCAGTGCTACACTTCACTAAGGCAAGGATTGATGTCAAACTCTAGGTCATACCACATACTATTGGAGCAATAATAATGTTAAACAACCGCACGTCGAATGCAATCAGTATGATTGGAGCTATCATACACTGTTAATCATATCATCAATCTCGCAAGTCGTCAGTAACCAATGCTGAATGAGGGATTCGAGTCTTAAGAAACCATATGCTTGAGTTTTCCACCTACAAAAATGTACAAAAACATCATAACATTGCCGCCAATCACCAACATCGCGTCTTATGAATGTCGCACTTCATCAACCAAGGTAATACTCAAGGAGGATATCGTAATTTTATACTTTATGAAGCAATACCAAAAGTCAGCAGTATAATTAAGATCTTTGAATGACATAACATGATATCATAAGTCATTAGCCTTCAGAGAATGTCGAAGGCCATTACTTTTAAGGTGATAACAAGTACTATCAAGATGGATTTGAATGATAGTATTATAAGCCGATGCTGAAGGTCATCAGCATATATGAGGATGTCAAAACTCTTTAGCCTTGGAAGGGTATTATATATGTTCATCCCTTAATGAATATCACAACTTAACAATGCAACAAAGCTTGATGTCGTGAGTTATCAATGCTTAAAGGGATGTCGAAAATCTTCAATACATTGCATAACACCTAGCGCCATCGAGAAGCCGATGATGCCGAAAGCGAAACATGCCGAAAGCGACACGTGGTAGCCATGTCGTTCCTCCCATCCTCTACAAATGCGGACTTAGAGGCATGGAGGAAAGGGTTATCGTTTCTTTTCACTCGTCTCAAAATTATTGTGTTAACCCTCCTTTCGGCAAGGCAGCATGTAAGCAGATTGAACCCAATCAATTGTACAATTATCGAAGCTAAATTGTCATAGACTTGATTCTAGTTTGAATAAATGGACGATTAATCACAGGTGATAAACATGATTACGAGACCGGGATTCGGCATAGTCGATGGACTAACTGCGCAGGATAATTGAGTATGGGCTTTTGATAAAGGTTGAGTTGTTAGGGATCACAATGGGTTTGCTTTAGGTTTTCAGGAGGATTACTTCGAGTCAAAGAGGTGTTTGCTTTGGGTCACAATAGGGCATTCTTTGAAGGGGTGGCATTGGACCTCCTTGGATCAGCATTGTCTTGCTTCGGATCAACTCAACATCCACTTCGAATCGTTGGAGAGGTCACTTCGATTCAAGGAAGCAGCTACTTCGGGTCAGAGTCATGGATCGATCAATGTCCACATGATCCATGCAAATTTCATATCCATCAAACTTCATCTATCACTTCGTATCCATCCCCATCCATTTCATATCCATCGACCCACAAGCATCAATTCGTATCCATCCATTAAGGCCTTTCAGTTTGTATCCATCAAGCAGAAACGACATGCTTAGTATCATCACTCACTGATCGATATGAAGAAAAGAGCCAGTATCAATACGTAGGGAGGACTTTGGCATCGATACGAAATCATATAAGAAGCATAAATATGAAGGAAGAAGGCATGGATCGATACGAAGAGCTTAGAAACCGATGGATATGAAGGAATAGGTCTAATCAAAAGAGGCGGTCTACAAGCATGAAACATGGATCTCCATAGAATTCTCGCTCCACGTCATCGCTGCACAATTGATCGATACGAAGGAGCATCGATACGAAGGCATCGACACGCATCCATTAGCCTACTTGCAAAATCAATCTTGGATCGATCTATTATCAGCCATTAGCCATCAGTCATCGATTCTAGAAGCATTCTTATCTACCGAAAAACCACCATAATCGATCGAACCTTCATTGTACCAAATCTTGATCGATACGAAGAGAGTAGGGAACGATCAGGATCGATCCCAAATAACCCCAGATCGATCTGGTTGGTCCATCCACATGTGAGAAGAAGTATCCGAGCTTTGAGGGAGATATTTCCGGATCTACACCTATAAATAGCACCCCTACGCCTACATAAAAAGAACTTTTTGGCTCTTCTATGCCATTACTTAGTTGAAACTCCATTGTAACTTGAGTAACATTGATTGTACTATTGTAAATCAGTTGAGAATCATCAATAAACAGTAAACTCTTCAATGTGGACGTAGGCTACAATGCCGAACCACTATAAATCTTGTCTTTTTACAGCTTTCTCTTTTATTTTTGTTATTCTTCGTATTTATATCCTCTTCACATATTATATCTTTGATCTATGACTGTGAATTGGTGCTTTCATTTGCAATTAGGTGTTTATGACCAATTTTGGTGCAAACATAGTGGTGCTTTCACTGAGAAAGCTAGCGCTCAAGGATTTTGAACCTTGGATTTTGGATTTGAAGGCTTAGGAACTTGGATCTGGGAAGCCATGGCTATGCAACCTATAAGGAGACAGAGAACGGTGAGGAGCCATTATGAAGGAAGTCAGAAGACTTCCTCAGGAGCTAATCAGACCTCAATTTTCATCACCAAAGATGAGATGGAGATGATGATGGGTGCTATGTTGAAAGGAATGCTGAAAAAACAGGAGGAAATGATATAGAACCTACTCCGACAGGTTGGACAAGCTGGAGTGAAAGAGCATAAGAACGTAGCTGTAGGGAATGCTAGAAATATGGACCACGAAGATGGAGCAGTAGGAGCAGAGGAAGTCCAGAACTAAAGTCATGGGAATGGAGCAACCAGGATACAGGATAGAGTGGGCATTGAAAATAGGGGGCACGCCCCCGGATCATGTTGGTTCAATTCTTGAGAGGATACAAGGCGGTGCTATGCAATTTGGCGTTGGTAGAGGAATGAATGCTCGTCCAGGAGAGCAGATTTCAAGATTCCCACTCAAGGGGCTTGTTGGAAGCAATGAACAAAGACTACCGCTTGGTGACAATGACAGATTGGCAGAAATGGTCAGATGGGCCATGAGAGGAGGATTGGTGAATAAAGATTTGGAGGATGTGAACAGGAGCCCATTCGCTTCCACAATTAGGCAGGCTAGGAATCCACCTAAGTTAAAGCTACCAACACTGGAGAGTATGAAGGGAGGATGGATCCTACTTTTCATCTGACAAGTTATATGAGGCATATAGAAGTCCTGGGGGCATCAGAGGAGGTCATGGCCCAATATTTCCCTTTGTATTTGACGGATATAGCAGTACTGTGGTTCAAGCAACTGGAAAGCGGCTCTGTTAGAACGTGGACTGAATTGATTGAAAGGTTTATGTGGCAGTTCAGAGTTTACATCTCGAGACCCAAAACTGTGACGAGTTTGACAACATTGAAGCAGAGGACCGAAGAGTCTTTGAGGAATTTTATAACGTGATTTATTGCAGCAGCTGCAGCATCAGTGGATCGTCCAGATCCGTCCACGGTTTTGATGGTAGCTGTATCTAGCATAACTGATAGCATGGAATTTAAGAATTCATTAACAAGGGATCCACCTATGGATGTACTATAGTTTTACCATGAGGCAGAAAGGTTTCTATGACAGGAAGACGCTAGGGCTGAAAGAGAGGAAGGCGAGGAAGTTGATGTTTATGCGGTCAACGGCGAGGATCCGCCCGGGAAAGATTCAAACAAGGATATAAGGAAGCAAAAAGCGGAGAATGTCTTTGATGAACCGAGATGGCCACGAAAGGAACCAAGATTCAGCTCTTATATGGAGTTGAGTGAGACTTTAGAATAAATATACCAAGACACTAGGGGCAGTTTCCTTACTGAAGGCCAATCGGGAGGGAGCCAACCATAATGAAAGGAAATGAGACAAATACTACCTATTCCATGAACTAGGCAGACATGGTACAAATAATGGCGGACACTTGAGGGATGAGATCGAAGGACATATCCAGAATGGCATGCTGTTACATTACGTGAAGAGGCGAACATCGATGGTGGAACAGGAGCGACCACCATCTGCATTAAATGAAGATGACCCTGGATCAAGGCGTCATCTTATCATCAACTGATCAGGATAATGAAGAATAAGTAATAAACTCCATAATAAAATGGTTAAGTCACTTACATATGTATGGAATCACGAACGGTTCTCAGGCATGCTCTGGGATAACTATAAACGGCTACAGTGGAGAAGCTTGTTTTCGATGTTTTAATTTTGCTTTTGTTTCTCTTCTTTGTATCGGGACTTGCCTTTATTAGTTGGATATTTCAATTATAAGACTCATCTGAATGTAAAATCTGATATTCATAATTCACTTCGAACGACATCGGACCTTGATCGACCAAAATTCGCCTCGAACGGCACCCAACCTTGAACGGTCAAAATTCACCTAGAACAGCACCCGACCTCGGACGGTCATAATTCGCCTCGAATGGCACCCAACCTCGAACGGCCATAATTCGCCCCGAATGGCACTCGATCTTGGACGATCATAATTCACCTTGAATGGCATCCGACCTTGAACGGTCACAGTTCGCCTCAAACTGCAGCCGACCACGAATGGTCACAATTCGCATCGAATGGCATCCGACATCGAACGGTCACAATTCGCCCCGAACGGAACTTGACCACGAACGGTCATAATTTACCTCAAACCGCAACCGACCCTGAATAGTCATAATTCGCCTCGAATGGCACCCAACCTCGAACTATCACAATTCGCCTCGAATGGCACCCAACCTCGAACGGACGCAATTCGCCTTAAACGGCACCCGTCCGCGAACAGTCACATATTGCCCCGAACAGTATACGATCTCGAGCGATCACTATCCACAATCAAGTAAGATCATCCAATTCATCATAGGTCATCAACAGGCTCTAAACGTCAGGCTTATGGCATTACGAAGCACACCTTCCTATCGCAAAGGGGCAAAGTGTTAACGCGCCCTTTGACAAGGCAACATATAAGCAGATTTAACCCAATCAATTATACAATTATTGAACCTGAATTATTATGGACTTGGTTCTGGTTTGAATGAATGGACGATCAATCATGGGTGATAAATGTTATCCTAACTTTTAGCAAAGCTGAGATACCCAAAACTGACTGAAAACCAATAATAGCTAGTCATGAACATCAACTATGCATTGCAGGATAGCCATGGATATCGATGAATTTTGTCCGAGTCCGGATCGGGCCACAATTGACAAGACATGACAAGCAAAGCCATGAAAGACAATGTTCCAAATTTCAGGTTAATTGGAGTTCATATGAATGAGATATGACCAATACAAGTTAGAAAGAGAATGCTGTTCGTATCGATGGAGAGGTCGGGGTGATGGTCCATTCGAATCCATCAGGTTCGAACCCATCAGCATGACATTGCCTCGCTCCATTCGAACCCATCATGTTCGAATCCATCAGCATGGCATCGCTTCGCTCCATTCGAATCCATTGTGTTCGTATCGATCAGAACGGCTGCACGTTCGTATCCATCAACCTCGCATCGATCCATCTCGTATCCATCAAGTGATCTCATTTCGTATCGATCGCATACCACCTACTTCATATCCATCGGTTGGAGGTCCTGTCGTGTCTAGTTCGTATCCATCAGGTGGCCATACTTGTGTGGTTATTCGTATCCATCAGGCCGAAGCTAATGCTGCTTGTTCGTATCCATCTATTCCGATCGATGCGAACGAGAGTTGGTTTGATGGATGCGAACGAGGTTACCTCTACCGATACGAATTAGACATCTCCCCCGATCCAATATATACAACGGTCATCGATGCAAACGAGGAGAGGTTTGTGGATAAGAATCGGTCAGTGCGCCACTAAAATCGGACCGATCCAGGCAACTCGCTCCACGTCACTGCGCGCACGCGCTTCCGATCAAGGCGAAGGCCATCGATACGAAACCATGGACTCGAACAGGGCAGTGCACACGGAACTTTAACCTCGTATTGATCATATCTCACAAATCCCTAGTCCAAATGCTATGAAATTTTCACAGAAGCTTCCATACAAGGTAAAGATTGTTCCTGCCAAGCTTCAGTTCGATTGGGTCACTTTTTAATGGATACAAAATCACTTCGTATCTATCTCAGATCAAGTCGAAACTTGGTGGGGTCGGTCGCATGGGCCCACTCATATGCAAGAAAAAGTCTTCCGAAGTTTGAGCGAGATTTGAGCCTCCTAAACCTATAAATAGCCCCTGGAGCCTACAGAAAGGGGATCTTTTCGGTCATTCAACGTCCAGACTCTGCTGGACTCAATTCTATTTCCTTCCATCACTGTTATAGCTGAAATTCAACCATTGTAACTGTTGTAATCTCTTGTAACCAGCGAAGAACATCAATAAAAGTTAAAACTTTGAAGTGGACATAGCCGGAGATAGCCGAACCACTATAAATCTTGTGTCTCTGTTCATTACTTTTGGATTATTGCTCGTAATTTGGTGTGATCTGTGATTTGTGTTTGGGATATTGTTGATTAATATCCATACTTTGGTGCTTTCACAATACTTGGGGTTTGTGACCATTTTTGGCGCAAACAATAAACATGATTATGAGGCTAGGATTCGGCATAGTCAATGGACTAACTATGCAGGATACTTGAGTATGGGCTTTTGACAAAGGTCGAGCTACTTCGGGATCACAATGGGTTTGCTTTAGGTTTTCAGAAGGATTACTTCAAGTCAAAGAGGTGTTTGCTTCAGGTCACGATAGGGCATTCTTTGAAGGGTGTGGCATTGGACCTCCTTGGATTAGCATTGTCTTGCTTCGGGTCATCTCAGCATTTACTTTGAGGCATTGGAGGGGTCACTTCGAGTCAAGGAAGCAGCTACTTCGTGTCAAAGTCATGGATCGATCAATGTCCACGTGATCCACGTCAATTTCGTATCCATCAAACTTCATCTATCACTTCGTATCCATCCCCATGCATTTCGTATCCATTGGCCCACAAACATCAATTCATATCCATCCATTAAGTCCCTTCGGTTCATATCCATCAAGCAATAGCGGCATGCTTCGTATCAATCACTCACTGATCGATACGAAGATATGAGCCAGGTATCCATACAAAGGGAGGACATTGGCATCGATACGAAATCATATGAGAAGCATCGGTACGAAGGAAGAAGGAAGGGATCAATACGAAGAGCTTGGCAACCGATGGATATGAAATAATAGGTCTAATCAAAAGAGGCGGTCTGCAAGCATGAAACATGAATCTCCATAGAATTCTTGCTCCACGTGATCGCTGCATAACTGATCAATATGCGGCCTATCGATACGAAGGAGCATCGAAACGAAGGCATCGATACGCAGCCATCAGCCTACCTGCAAAATCAATCTTGGATCGATCATAACCTAAAAACTATAAGTCCAAATCCTATGAAATTTTCACAAAATCTTTCTTATCCACTGAAGAACCACCATGATCGATCGCACCTTCATTGGTCCAAATCTTGATCGATACGAAGAGTGTAAGGATCGATCAAAATCGATCCCAAATAACCCCAGATCAATCTGGTAGGCCCACCCACGTGTGAGAAGAAGTATTCCGAGCTTTGAGGGAGATATTTCCAGATCTACACCTATAAATAGCACCTCTACACCTACAAAAAAAGGGATTTTGGCTAATCTACATCGTTACTCCACTGAAACTCCATTGTAACTTGAGTGCTATTAATTGTATTGTTATAAATCAGTTGAAAATCATCAATAAACATCAAACTCTTCAAAATGGACGTAGGCTACAACGTCGAACCACTATAAATCTCGTCTTTTTACTGTTTTTTTTTAATTTTTGTTGTTTTTCATATTTATATTCTCTTCACATATTCAATCTGTGATTGTGGCTGTGAATTGGTGCTTTCATCTGCAATTGGGTGTTTATGACCAATTTTGCGCAAACAAGTTGTAACCATAAATCGAATTGGGAAATTTTTGAATTGATTGTAACTTTGTAATTTTTTATGCACAAGGACTTAGACAAATATTTAGCATAGCCATATACCTTGATTATGCAACTATGACATGGATATGCAAATAATAGAGCTAATTAGGCCATAAGTCTCATCTTGACTTTATCTCGCATAAAGTCACATGAGCTTCGGCCTAAACTAGTGTTTATATGCATGACCTCTATTTTGCTTACCACATATGGGCAACGAATTATGAACCATGAGGATCACTTACGTAGTTCATTAACAAATGCTTGATGAACTATTGCACATACTTGCAACTTATTCTTTTCCTCATTTGAAAATATGGTATGAGCTTTTAAATAACTTTATCAAAGGTTCATGGGAATCATGGAGCCATATGTGAATGGCATCATCATATACTAAGCCTTAAATGGCGGGTTAGATCTTGATTTCTTAGCATTATTTGATCTCATCAACTAAGCCATGCTTAGTCATGTCATCAAAGGTGCATAAACAAGGTTTTAGCTCATCATACATGGTAATATGGGTCTTATACCAATTTTTGGTTTAACATTTTTGGTGCTAAAAAGAGGGTGCGAACCTCTGAATTATTATTTCCTTATTTAAGTCTAATTATGCGGTTTATTTTGCGTTCTAGGGAAATGGTGAAAACTAGGAGAATCAACATTCTGAACGAGGAAATAATGCAATATATAATATTAGAGAATAAGTTACTCCTACCTTCATTCTAGAAAACTTTGAAATTGGTCAAGCTTCATGATGGGCAAAGACAATGGGTTGCGAAGCCAAAAACAAAGATCTAACACAACAAATGGTAGTAATGCAAGAGTTATTAGAGAAGGTCCTTTCACAGAAGTCTTCCAAAAAAAGGCTCACTGAAGGAGAAAAGGCAGAATCTCCAAGGAGGATCCTTAATAACCCAACACTTAAAAGCAAGGAGAAAGACAAAAGTATCATGGGTCCACCAAAAAAGAGAGGATCTCAAAATATTTTCTCCCCAAACTCTTAGGGCAATCAATTAAAATGAATCAATAAAGGGAGAATCAAGAAAGAATGATAAAACGATCTTTCGAGCAGACCAACAGCTCAATTTCAAGCAAGGTGTATAAGCCCAATAGGAAAGACCGTTGTGATGATGAAGCATACTTAAAGGACGTTTCTAACAAGATTGTGAAGGATATACTCGATCTCAAGGGAAGAAGAACCCTTGACCTAAGGGTGAAGAATAATCCTCATGAAGCCCAATTTATGGAAGAGATAATGGCTGTCAGAATCCCATCCCATATTAAGGTTCCTATGCTAAAGTATTATGGAAGCACTGGTCCATATGATCACTTTCTGGCTTTTGAAAGCTAGATAGATCTACATAATGCATTACGAGTAGTTCGTTGTAGACTTTTTCCTATTACCTTTCAAGGAGCCACAGCTAAATGGTACAGACACTATCGAGAAAGAACTATCTATTTCTTAGAGCAATTTTTCTATGAATCCTTAGCACAATTTTGCATCCATAAACTTCCCACTATTGATTTCAGTGTATTATCCAATGTTAAATGGATTCCAGGGGAATTTCTTGGTGAATACTTGAAGATATTTAATACAAAAGCAATAAAAGGTGAAAATATGAATTATTGGGAGAAGTTGATGATTGTACGATTAGGAGTAACTAGGAAAACTCCATTCTAGAAAGAACTTTACATTGATGGATGCATAGATTTGCAGGACTTCCTCTTCCAAGCTGACAAGTTCATTCGTATGATGAGATGTACCATGCAAAGAAGAAATCTTAATCAAAGAAAGAAACAGAAAAATCTGGTATCGACCATCTCCACAGGAGACCAAGGTGGGATAAGAATAGAAGTGGAATATGGGAAGAAATCCCCCAAGTCCAATTACGCAGCCCTGAATATACCAATCCCTTACGTTTTTGCTATAGCAAAAACAATGGAAACTTTTCTATTCTTTACAAAGAAAGGAACAACCTTGAACCAAGAAGAGGGGGATATTATTGTGCATATCATAGGGCCAATGGACACAAGACGGATGAATGTCGTGTGCTAGCAGGATTAAATCAAATTATGATTTGGTCTTGACTTCTGACAGAATTCGTCAAGGAGAGTCAAAAGCCCACTCATCTTGAGGGAAGTAACCAAGGGCTCCCAAGCAACACTGCAAACCTTGTGGGAAACGATTCTCAACCGGATTTCATTCCACCAATCAATAGGATAGATATTATTCATCGAGGTCCACATCTTGTAGGAAATAGCAAGGGGACCAGAAGCAGATACATAAGAGAGGCAAAGGATGGAATCTTCTCTATCCAGGAGGAACCACCACTTAAAAACAAAAAATATCAACTTCAGATGCACAACCTAACTATGACTCCGTAGGAACTAAGAGGATTCGAGGAGTCTGCCATCCATATAATGATCCGCTATTGATAACTACACAGATCAGGCTTTCTGTCGTGACCTGAATTCTAGGGGTACCGGAAGTGTGTTGAATGTTATCTTCAAGCATGCCTTTGATCAGATGGGGATCTTAGAAGAGAAGTTAGAACCAAGCTTCGAGCCTATCTTCAAGGTTAATAACAAAGGGTCCACTCCACTATGGTAGATTATGCTTCTAGTGCAAATGAGGATTCCACCCTGCTCAAGAACTTTCAAAACATTGTTTGTCATAATGGACCAATCTTTGGACTACAACGCCTTCTTTAGGAGGCCAACCCCAGACGAAGTAGATGCTTTCGTGTCACCAAAATACCTAATGATGAAATTTCTAATAGATAGGAAGCGATAAGGGAGGAGCAATTCATCTCTCGCGAATTGTATTTTACTACTCTCGGTAAATTCAAAAGAGATCATCTTTCTTGTTATGATGCAAAGAAAGACAAATCAGCCAAAATTGAAATTAAAATTCCCTTGGAAGATTGTTCTCCAGGTCAACGATTTGAGGAAAATAAGAAGAATGTGTTAAGAAGATTTAAGTTTTCCAAAAGAAAGAGAAAGAGAAAGGAAGTGAACCTTATAGACGATGAAATAGACGGTGAGGAAGTCATCACTGAATTAGATTGCAGAGACGAACAAGAAAGGATGGAGCCTACTAAAGATATAGAGATATATTTGGATCTAATCGATCCAATAAAAACAGTAAAAAGTTGGGATGGAGCTTAATGCCAAAATCCAAGAAGAATTCATTCAATTCCTTCGATCTGCAAAGATGTATTTGCTTTAACTCATCTAGATATGGTCGGAATAAATCCAACAACATGATTCATGCACCGAATATAGATTCGAATATAACACACATTCGATTAAAAAAGCAATTTGATAAGGTCCAAGCTATCGCTTTAAAAGAGGAGGTTAAAAGGTTACTTGAAAATGGATTCGTTAAAGAGGAGCTCCTTCCAAAATAGTTGACAACCGATATTAGTCAAGAAACCTAATGGAAAGCAAAGAACAACCATCTAAATGATCTCGAAGAGATGTTTAGGGTATTAAGGAAATATCAAATGAAGCTTAATCCAAATAAGTGCTCTTTTGAAATTTAATCTGGAAAATTTCTAGGATACATTGTTAGTGCTCGAGGAATCCAAGCCACTCTCGACCAAATTCAAGTTATTAAGAAAGAAATATGGCAGATCTGAAAACAAGCAAAAATGTGATGGGCTTGAATGGAAGAGTGACCACATTAAGTAGATTTATTTCTAAAGCTATTGATAAATGCATAACATTTTTTGATGTGATTATGAAGAAGAAAAACTTTGAATGGAGGGAAGATTGTGTAAAGGCCTTTAAAGAGTTGAAAGATCATTTAGAAAAGCCTCCAATCTTATCTGGCCATGTAAAAGGGGAGAATCTTTATATCTACATGGAGTTCCTGAACATGCAGGCTCTGTTTTAATAAGGGAAGAGAACAAAAATCAACTTCCGATATACTATGTTAGCAAAAGGCTCAGAGATGCAGAAATTAGATATCCAGTCATAGAAAAGTTGGAATTCTGCTTATGCTCACTGCCCGAAAGTTAAGGGCCTATTTTCGAGCACATCTAATTAAAGTCTTAATAACTTTCCACTTAAGCAAGTCTTCAGTAAACCTGAGGCGTCGGAAAGATTAGTAAAGTGGGGAATATAACTCAGCTAATATGATATTGAATTTCAACCTCGAGTTGCAATAAAAGAGAAAGATCTAGCCAATTTTGTAAATTAACACACATGATTTATCAGAGAACAATAAAAAAAGGAAAGACATTTAAAACCCAAAGAGAAATTATTCATTGATGGAGCTTGTTATCCGGCATTTTGACCAGGCTATATTAAACAGATTGCACAGGTTAGATTCGACCGTTGTTAAGGACGATGAGTCTAGAGTGACGGTTGTGGGGCCCAAAAGTCAAGTAGAGATGATAACATGAAGTCGAGGTTGAATGGAATTGATAGATAAGCAGGACAAAATGTTCGAAGTATGAAATATTGTTCAACATATAGGAGGGATCGACATAAATTAACTTCCATAATAGGGACTAGTATGTTTTAGGGAATAAAGAGCATTTTAATAGAAAACAATCGATGTCTTAAGGTCTATACGTCCAATGCATATGAAATCTTATGATCAAGATATGTAGACCCTAGAGAGCCTATCCTAGGGATCGCGCCTCAAATAGATAAAGTTAGAGGGATCAGCACTCTTCCCTTAGTAGGGATTGGCTGGAATCAGCAAGCAATCCATGTTGTAGCAAAGATCAAGCAATAACTCAAGTTCTACCGATCCAATTGGCATGAAATTTGGAGGCTAAGCATATTTTAGCATGAGGAAGCTACTACAGGGACCACAACCCAAAACTCGACCAAAGTAGGGATCCATACCGATCCTTCTTTTTTGGGAATTGGGCCATATGATCCATCTTATGGGTCCATATGGCTCTAAAGGTCCTTCTGCCAAATTTTCAGGGAGATATCTGACCATCTTCGTCTATAAATACAGGCTTGGTTGTTAATTTTTGGGACATCTACAATGCTAGTTGCTTTATACTCTTTTGTAACTAAAGATTTTCACCCAATTCATATTGTACTCAGCTTATAAAGTGATTAATAAAAGCAATATTTTCAAAGTGGACATAGGCAAACGACGCCGAACCACTATAAATATTTGTATGCATGTTAGTCTTTCAATTTGCTGCTATTATCTTGTTATTATCTTTTGTTTTCATTTTATATTCTTCAATTATTTCTTTTCAAAACTTCTAGTGGGTGTTTGCTCTAATTTTTGGTGCAAACGAAACTTTAAATGAAAAAGGAGCTGGTGCATGATACATGGTTATTACCCCCAGACGGACATCGCTTACAGTATGCAATGAAGTTAAGCTTTCCTGCCACTAATAATGTGGTAGAATATGAATCAATGGTGGTAGGACTCACCTTAGCCCTACAGTTGAAAATTCCAAGAATTGAGATCTTTAGTGACTCCCAACTGATGGTAAGTTAGCTAAATCAAAAGTACCAAACAAAAGATGCCAATTTGACCCTTTATGTTAAGAAGGTACTAAAAATGTTGACCTAGTTCGAGGATTTTTTGATACATTAAATGCCAAGAGGAAGGAATTCCCAAGCTGATTCTTTAGCAAAATTAGCTAGCTCACGAGGAGCCCTGAAACTTGAATTGAGCCAGTTGGCTTCCAAACAAGATCTAGCATAAAGGAAGAAGTGACCGAGTCAAAAAGTAAGACATCGGTCCTAACTACGTCTCAAGCTTTCATGCAAGCGGAAGATGGAAATGATCATAATCAGTAGTGATGAAAACCAAGGAAGAAACATTCATGCTAAAATAAGCAACTAACATGAAAACAATTGGAAGACATCAATAGTTCAGTATTCGATGAAAGGAAAATTATCGATAGAAAAAAGGAAGCTCAAAGAATAACGCACCCAACTCCAACCTTTATTATTATGGATGGAATACTTTATAAGAAAGGGTACCACTACCTTATTTAAGATGTGTTTGTCCAAAAGACAAAAAAAAAATTATTAAAAAAATCCAATAAACGATTCTGTGGAGATCATTCTAATGGCATTAAATTAGCCAAAAGGTTATGAGACACGGCTTTTATTAGCCTAAATGACTAACCATGCTATAGATTATGTAAAAATATGCAAAAGGTGCCAAAAATTCTCAATAACACCACATTTACCACCAAGCTAGTTAACCTTAATCTCAAGCCTATGGCCTTTTGACCACTGGGGGATTGATTTGATTAGACCATTACCTATATCTAAAGGAGGAGATAAATATGTAGTAGCAGCTATTGGTTGCTTTACTAAATAGGTGGAGGCAGAGCCATTGCCAAACATAACATCCAGAAAGGTGCTAAAGGTTGTTGTCAAGAATATAGTTACTAGATTTGGAATACCTTACAAGATCATATTCGATAATGAAACCCAATTTGAAAGTGAAGAATTCACCAAATTCTTCGATAAAAATGAAATTATGAGATGCTTTTCATCCATAGCTCATACAAAGTCCAATAAAGCCATTGAAACTACTAACAAAACTATTAAAACTATCCTTAAGAAATGATTAGATAAAGCGAAGGGAAATTGGGTAGAAGAATTACCTCTTGTGCTATGGGCAAATAGAACTTCTGCTAAAATGGCAACAAGGCATACCCTATTTTCCTTAACATATGATGTGAAGTGATGCTTCTAATTAGGTTGAAGTACCAGCCCATTGAAGAACCACATATGCTTTTAATCTTAACTCGAACTCAAAAGGGAATATTTGGACCTAATTAATGAGTTAAGAGATGAAGCGTCCATAGGAATAACTGAATATCAGCAAAGAGTGACCAAATACTACAATTCCAAAGTCAAGGAAAGATCATTTCAAAAAGGAGATTTAGACTTTGTAAAGTCATGGAAAGTACTAAAAACCGAGCGGATGGGCCACTTTGGCCAAATCGGGAAGGACCCCTCGTTATCCATCCCACCAGAGACCTATCGACTATGTTGACCAAATGGTAAAAAAGGACTTGGAATGCCAAAGATCTAAGGCTATATTTTCCTACAATGGATGAATAAAGAAAGTAAAACAAGTATGCCTATGGAATCAACAGTCCAATGAAATGAAATAATTAAAAGGAAAATCCTAAATCATTACCTATAAGGTAACAAAGGACAATGAAAGCCTTTGGTCTTGCCACAAGGGCCTGGACAAAGCACCTCACAAGGTAAGGTCAAAGTAAATCTCCAGTCCATCTATAGGTCCTAGCCAGAGCACTACAAGCCTTTTGTCCCGCCTACGTGGCCTTGCCGGAGCTCCTCCTAGGGGAAGAACGGAGTAAGCCTCTGGTCCCACCTAAAATGGTCTTGCCAATGCATCGACCAGTCTTCGGTACCTCTTATAAGGCCTATGTGGAGCGCCTCCTAGAGGGAGGATGGAGTAAGCCTTCTGGCCCACCTAAGATGGCCTGGACAAAGAACCAAATAAGCCTTCAGTCCCATTTATAGGGCCTGGCTTAAGCGCCTCTTAGAGGAAGGTCGAGTAAGACTTTGGTTCTGCTTAAGATAGCTAACCAAATGAACCCAGAAAAAAAACCTAAATCATAACCTAAGAGAGTGATAAAGGGTTCAATCCAAGTTAAGATCATTACTTAAAGATGGAACAGAGAAATTAATCAAAGCCTGAATCACTATACAAAGAGTAATAAGGGGCAATCTTCTAGAGGAAGGTCAAATGCAAAAGCAAATCAAACTCGATCCATAAGAGAGATCGAGGTAGTCTTCTAGAGGAAGATCAATCAAATTCAAAAGAAATCCAAACTCGATGTTATAGAAGGATCAATGCAATCTTCTAGAGAAAGAGCAATCAAATGTCGAAGCAAATCTAGATTTCTTCTAAAGAATGATTCAAAAATAATCTTCTGAAGGAAGAATTATCAAGCACATTTAGTTATTCATCAACATGAAATTAAGAGAGACTCTCAAAGGAAGAGTCAAGAGTTATCTATTGCCTAGAGTCGAAAACCATTCTAGCAACAAGAAATCTAAGTATAAGAAGACTAGAAATCCATTTCTCTTTAAGAGAGATTCCCATTATTTAATAATTCGAATTCCAATATAGGAATTTAGGATTGAGAAATAACTCAATATTTGAAGAACGGAGCTTCTATCCAGATGATAAACCAGAATTTTTTAGAAATTCTTATACAGTATTAGAATTTTCGACTCCAGGCAATATGTAGCTCTTGACCCTTCCTTTGAGGGTTTCTCTTAGTTTCATCTTGATGCATAACTAAATGTGTTTGATTATTCTTCCTTTAGAAATTGTTTTTAATCCATTCTTTATAACAAAGCTCGATTTGCTTGGCATTTGATTGCTCTTCCTTTAGAAGATTGCATCAATCCTTTTATAGCATAGAGTTTGGTTTGCTTTTGAATTTGATTGATCTTCCTCTAGAGGACTGCCTCAATTTCTCTTATGGATCAAGTTTATGGATTTCTAGTCTTCTTATGCTTATATTTCTTATCGCAAGAATGGTTTCTGGTCTTCTATTCAAATTATTATTAATGCCAGAATTGTTTTCTGATCTTCTATTTGGATTATTATTATTTCTCGAATGGTTTTCAAGTTTGTTATTTAGATTATTATTATTGACAGAATGGTTTTCTGGTCTTCTATTCAATATATTATTATTACCAGATAATTTTCTAGTCTTCTCCTATTCAAGGGATTATTATTATGAGGTAATTTCCAAACTATTCTTATTCAAGATAACTGTCAGGTAATTTTTTGGTTTTCTATTTAAGGTATTACTCTTGTTACTTGATGATTTTCTGGCCTTTTAATCAAGATATTATTGCTGGGTGGTTTTCTGATCTTCTGATCAAGAAATCATTAGCATTGCTAGAGGAATGTGTGGTCCTTCTTCCTATGATATCATCAGACAATTTCTAATGTTATATTCAGGAAATTGCAATTGCCATATGGTTTTCTAATTTTCTATTAATGAAATCAGTATCGTCGAATAATTTTATGGTTTGTTCTTCAAAGATATGTTATCACCAGATGATTTTCTAGACTTTCATTCAAGAAATTATTATGATTAATCAACTCATCGAAATTCTGACCAAGTAAACTTATTACTAGATAATTTTTTAGATACAACAATTCATAGATTTATCTAATCCAAGAGGGATTTCCCAAAGATTTTAAATCCAAAGTTAGTAATGAAAATCATTCCTTACTTTGTTTTCTTATAGGAGAATAAGGTTGGAAAGAAAACCTTGCAAAGAATCGAAAAATTGAAAAGAACCTTGGTTTTACACTAAAGTTTAAAAAGTTTTTTATATAGGAGGGGGCTAATGCTACCCACATTATTTCTAAAGGGAAAATAATGTCGAAATTTATGAAATCTACAATTAGGTTTCCAAAATGATAATGAAACAAGCATAAGCATGTTGAACTCAAAGACAACATGGGATATCACACCTATAAGCATAAATCATCTCACATAGCAAGAAGCATCTCACACCAGAAAGGGTAGAGGGCAGAAACAAGCATTCCAATATTTGGTAAAAGAAGGATGTCGACTCCTAAGAAGAGCGTCATCACCCGACATCAAGCTTTATCACATAATGGAATGTCATATATCAATCCTAAGAAGAAGGAACAATGTTGAATGAATGATGTCAAAAATGAGATATTAAAAGAATGCCAAAACCTTATAGAGGAAAGGATCACTATAAAATATCAGATCTTAACATTGAAAAAGTTATCGTATATCATCATTGCGATATGGAATGTCGTAGGCCATCAATATAAGAGGGACATTATATATCCTTGATATCACATGTCGTCTACAAATAGTGCTACACTTCATTAACGCAAGGATCGATGTCGAACTCTAGGTGATACCACATACCGTTGGAGTAGTAATGATGTCAGACAATAGCTTGTCGAAAGTCTTCAATATGATTGGAGCTATCATACATTATTAACACTACATATCCTCAATCTATCATGTTGTCGGTAACCAATGTCGAATGAGGGATTTGAGCCTCATGAAATCATTTGCTTGAGTTTGCCACCTACAAACAATGTACAAAAATAATGTCGCATCACAGCAATGCCGCCTATCACAAATACCGCGTTTGAATGATGTCGTACTTAATCAACCAAGGTAATAAGCAAGGAGGATGTCGTGATTCCTTACTTTATGAAGCAATATCGAAAGTTAGCTGTGTAATTTAAGATGCTGAATGACATAACACGATATCATAAGTCATCAGCTTTCAGCGGATGTCGAAGGCCATTATTTTTTAGGCGATAACAAGATCTATCAAGATGGATTTGAATGTTGAATATTAAAGCCTTATCCAGAGATCATCAACATATACGAGGATGTCCAAACTCTTCAGCCTTGGAAGGATATCATAAATGTTCATCCCTCAATGAATATCACAACTTAACAATGTTGCAAAGCATGATGTCTTGAGTTATCAACGCTTAAAAGGATGTCAAAAATCTTCACACAAAGCATAACACCTGGCACCATCGAGATGCCGATGATGTCGAAAGCCAAGCATTCCGAAAGTGACACGTGGGAGTCATGCCACTCCTCCCAACCTCTATAAATGCGGATCTAGGGACATGGAGAAAGGGGTAATCATTTATTTTCTCTCTTCTCAAAATTAAATTTTGTAACTCTAAATCGAATTAGGGAAATCTTGAATTGATTGTAAACTTTGCAATTTTATACGCGGAAGGACTTGGACAAATATCTAGCATAGCCATATACCTTGATTATTCAACTTTGACATTGATATGCAAATAATAGAGCTCACTGGGCCCTAAGTCTCATTTTGACTTTATCTCGCATAAAGTCACGTGAGCATCGGCCTAAACTAGTGTTTATATGCTTAACCAGTATTTTGCTTACCATATATAGGCAACGGATTATGAACCATGAGGATCACTTACATAGTTCATTAACAAATGCTTAATGAACTATTGCACATACTTGCAACTTAGTCTTTCTCTCCTTTAAACACATGATATGAGCTTTTGAATAACTTTTTGAAAGGTTCATGGGCATCATAGAGCCATCTCTGAATGGCATCATCATATATTAAGTCTTAAATTGTAGGCTAGACCTTGATTTCTTAATACTATTTATCCCATTAACAAAGCCAAGCTTAGTCATGTCGTCAAGGTTGCATACACAAAGTTTTGGCTTATCATACATGGCAATACGAGTGTTATACCAATTTTTGGTTTAACAACTGTTCTTGATCTAGATCCATGTATAGGATTTCGAGGTGATTTACACTGATCCGTACAAAGGTTTTCACTCAATTCTTGATAGCGAATACTTGATACAGATTTTTGATATGACTCTGAAGTTTTCTTTCATAATATGCAGCTATATAAGGAGAAGGGAGGTTTCTAACCAAGGAACCCGATCAGAGTCCGCACTAAGGAGGTCGAGTGAGCGATACTAGTTCAGAAGAGAAGTTTGTGTATTAATTTGATATTGCATATGGATGACATATGTACATCCTATAGGCTTTAATAAATCGTATTGTTCCATTTATCCATGTTTAAGTCTTTTTTAGATTATGTAAGTGAAATACAAGTTCATGGAAGCAAGGATTTGCTAGTTGCTTTTGGATTCATGAGTAGAGTTTGGTTGCTCTACAAATTGGTATATGTCTATGCTTAATGTTGTGTTTGCTATGTGTCATACAAACTCTACAAGGTATATCATAAATATATATTACGTTTTGTTATCTCCGGATATGGAAGGTCCCAGATATGATCTTATATTGATATTTTTATCTTTTCGGACCTAGATGTGTAAAGGAACCGCTCCAAAATTTTCCGTAACATATGAAACTTCTTAATTTAAGGGTATAATAATAATTTTCCTTCCTTTGGGAATTTCAAGCAAAAATTTCTTTTTACGGTGAAGAATGTAACCATCTGCAATCTAATGTTTCGAAATGCAACATTTAATTTGTTTAAGTATTCAAATTTGATTTAAATGTCATAAATTATCAGAAAATCAATTTTTAATAAAACGACTTGGTTTTTAATGATGCATTTTTAGATAAATTTATTAAATTTATTGTTTTTTCTCATAATTTTTAATTTTGAAAATATTTAAATTACCATTTGATGTTATTTTCAACAAATGTTGGTATTTTTAAAATTTCACAAGATATGATTACTAGTGTATTTTATTATTGTTTTGGGATCGTGTCACAAATTTATGCGCAATTGTATTTTTATTTTCGTCATTCTATATAGCAAAGTGCTGGAAATTGTAGAATAATTCAAACCCTGCTCAAGCTTTTTCTTTATTTTTTTACCTCTTTCTTTTTTCACTTACCCTCCTCTTTTCCATTTATAGTAAAAAAAGAAAGTAGCCACCTCAAATAAAAATCAAAATTAAATTATTTACTGAATGAGAAATTAAAAAATTTGTTCTATTGAGTTTGTATTGGTGAGATCTTCTAATATATATAAGTTTGGTCTAGTGTAGTTGTGTTTGGGGTGATCGACGTGAATAGGAAGCTACTAGGATTAGGGTTTGGTGGAGCTAAGGGAGGCGTGAGGCTAATTGGAGATTACCATTGTGTTACTCATGTTGAGGAGCACTATTTCCTGGAGTTTGGTGGGTTTTGGTCGAGGTAGGGGCATGCGATTTTTTCCTATAGCCGAGGAGCGTTTTAGGGTTACGATTTCCTTGGATGGTTCGAGCTTGAAATGGTGGGTTCCAATGTGGAGTGTTCACAAAGTGGAGAATGATGGCAAAGCTGGTGCATTATTTCATTATGTGTGGATGAAGAATCGGAGGGGAAATAGGATGTGCAAGCGTGCGTGTACAGGTCGTGTACAGGGACGTAATTAAGTATTAGGGAAGAAGGTTTTAGGAGAGATAATTAAGAAAAGTAGTGTAATTAGTTCAATTAATAAAACGATTTAATTCAAAAAAATTATAAATTAAATAACTTCTTTATATGAGGTCCAATCAAGACGCAGTCTTTTGCGTTATTCTTGTAGGAGCGTTATCTATGCACTGGAATTAGTTTCATCAAGTTTGAAGCAAGTGAAATTTCGAGCTAAAATCGAACTCGTTCAATTTTAGATCAAACCGGAACGCGTAAGCGTCCACTGGAATTTTGGTGAGTTAACCTACCTTTGGATGAATACTATATGATATATAGTAGATATAAATTATTATTTTTATGCTTGAATGCGTTATTTGTTTGGTTTGGTCAAAATTTATGCTTTTAAAAAAGAATGAATTATATAATATGAAATACAGGGAATTTTGTAGAGGAATTTGCATTCTTCGCCATTGTGATTTTAAATTTCAGTTATATACTTATTGTATAAATTTTTAAATTGCTAAAAGTTTAGTGGTCGGCCATATTTGATATGACATTGATATATGTTAAAAGAAGAACCTTTGATAAAGATAGTAATAGCATTGGTTAAATGCTGTGGCAGCAATTGGCCTCATTGTAGTCTTTTGAAAATAGTATTATTTGTTGTTTTGATTTGAAAATGGTTTTAATTTGGATAATGATTTTAAAAGTGATTTTGAGAATTTTCTGCGGTACTTTATTTAGAAATGGTTTTTGAACTTCTTCATTTTACCCAAACCTTTTTGGAATGTTTTAAAAACTATTTTGAGAAGTATTTATTTTATAGAAAAGTTATTGTAATAATATATGTTTATTTGAAGGAAATAAAAGGGAATTTATCATTTTTAATAAGTAATTCCATTTTAAAAGAAGATAACAATATTTTGGAATAAATATTGGTGAAAAGTTTTATATAAAATGTTATATAGGAAGAGAGACTTATTAAAGGAGTACTATAAAATAAATTTAGAGAGTTATAAAGTGAGTTTTATAAATAAGTTTAGAGTTTATAAAGGGATTTTTATAATTATATTCAAAGATATATAAATGGAGTTTTATTGATAAATGTGGAGATTTAAACAACAGATTTTTATAATTAAATTTGGAGATTAAAAAAGGAGTTTTCAAACAAATTTATAGACTTATAAAAAGAGTTTTATAAGTAAATTAGTAGATTTAAAAAAGGAGTTTACAATTAAATTTGGAAATCAAAAAAAGGAGTTTTATAATCATATTTGTTGATTTATAAAAGGAGTTTAGAAAATAAATTTGGAGATTTATAAAAAGAGTATTATAAATAATTTTGGAGATATATAAAAGGAGTTTTTAAATAAATTTGAAATTTATAAAAGTAGTTTCGTAAATATAAAAGAGATTGATAAAAAGGGATTTTATAAAAGGAAATGAGATTTTATTTCTATAAATGATCGTTTAAAATTATGGTGGTATGGAAAGAGTTCTTTCCATACTTAACACTAAATTCCGAGGTTGGAAAAATCCTTCATGTCTTAAGAAGTAAGAATGTATGTCGAGACAAAGATAGCGCGTTAACCTCTCAGACTTCATTGTTAATCGATGGATTGCGCAAGTTTGAAATTGGGAAGTGGTGGTAAGTATATTTTGTCTAGTTTACATATGACCCATTTACTTGCCCCAAAAAGGAAAGTATTTTAGGTTTATTATCATCAATGTTTTCAAGAGTCATTTGTTTTAACCCAAATAAGTATGGTTTTGGAAATGAAATCTCCCTTAAGATTTATGGATACGCTTATACCGTTGAGATGAGTATATAGGTGCATTTTCTAACTATTGGAAATGTAGTGTTTTGTGATTATATTTAGACTATAGTATAAGTATACGAAGAATTTTTTCTAAGTATTGAAAGTGAAATATTTTGTGAGTATACTTATACAGTTGAGATAAGTATATCAATATTTTTCCAGTATTGAAAAGAGTAAAGAGGGTTTGTGAATATATCTTTTGTAAAAGGTATTTAAATCCAAGAATTTACAAAGTGATTTTTAATTAATGAAAGGATTAATTAAAGAGGCTCAGTGGTTGTTTATGTGCTTAACCATGTTTGGTTTCCACGTGAAATTAAATCTCTAATTTGATTATTTGTTTTTTTGAGAGTTAAAGAACCGACTTTCGAAATTTTGGCCAGTTTTGAGATTATTGGTTGTTGGTTCAAACAAACCGGGATGAGATATGTTATCCGAAAACCACATCAAACTGACATAAGCATTCTAATTGAAGACATCTTGAACAGCTTGAACGGATGAATGCTGACATTGCATTGTTGCCTTGAGGGTACTGTTAGCATTCCACGTGGGATTTCTAATAAAGGTAAAAGATAACCTCAAGCCTCACACCTAGTAATGACTAAAACATGGGATATGCTTTAGGGTTACACTGTTAGCTGCCATTAGGGTATGGTCATCACTGATCTAGATCTATATTGAACTATTTATGTATGCGAGTGACTTGGTACGGTTTTTGTCGGGCAACCATGGTGATGACATATTGGGTACTATCCAGTAAGGGGTATACTGGTCTAGATTTGCAGCAGGCCCATATGAGGCCCAATGTATATTTTTCTAGAGGTGTACTATGCCAGGCGGTACCCTAGTAGCTTTGTCATTGCATGGAGTCCATTCTCCAATAAGTGCCTTACTGACTTAGTTATGCCTAAATATGTTGGAACATGTGATCCAAGCATTCCAGCTATGTTATATATTTATTTTAAACCTTAGACATTATTATAATATTACTAGATTTCTTATAGAAGTGGTATGGTTATCATAAGGTAAGGACCAGTCCGTGTTTATATGCAGTAGAGTCGTACGAGTTACCTTTATTTATGAAAGGTTTAATAATGTTGAAAAGACATATGATTGTGTTTCTGACGTTGGTTTAATAGACTGATTCGGGAGTTATTTTTTTTATAATGCCCGGATCAGCCCGAGCTTATTTCTAGATCTAGTTTGGATGCTTTGGAGCTTCAGGGTGCGAGCTGGATGCCTCCACGACGTATTTACATATCTTTTATTTCCACTGCACTTGTTGTTATGTATTTGTCATTGTTTGTGATGACTGGTTGTTATAACTGTCCAGGCTAATGATAGGTTCGTTTACATTGTTTAATGTATGTATATTACAGTTTTCTTTTGCAAAGATATGTTGTATATCATATATTACTCATCATGATGTGACATTCTGTTCGGTCTTTTCTTTCTTTTACCTCCACAATTTACCTTTCGGCATTTGGATACTCGACATATGAATACCGTGGATGTATTTGTATCGACATTTCAGAGTCGTAAAGGCCGGTCATTACAATTAAAGATGGAGATAAATGAAAGGTTTCTCTCTCTTGATATATTGCCATGTTTTCTCTTTATTAATTGCATAGGGTAAGAGAGGGAAACAGAATCCCTCTCCAAAATCATTTATACATGTTTCATTTACACATATATACACCAATTATATAACACACTTACTCTTCACATAAATGAATGTATTTAATACATTCATTATAATACTGATAAGTTTGAGTTATATTTAAATCTCTATTTTAACAATTTAAACCAGACAAGATTTTATTTGAAAAAAATTAGGTTGGATCTAATGTACATTTAGATTTCATATGCTAAATAAAGATCTAAAATGGTAAAAAAAATGAAATTCACCCATTTCTTCCTTTGCGGGATGGATCAGTTAACTATCCAGAACTAGCGCGTGCATTTATGATTCTTTATTTTATAGAGCCAAATATATTTGCATAGTATACGAAAAGAGTTAAGAATATTAGATATTCTGAGGCTCATACGGATTTGCAAAAAGAACGAACGGACCATTACCATTAGTTTATAGGTGATAGTTGAACATTTTGGATATGATTATTAGGTATTTATTTACATTATTTACTTTGTACTAGTTGTGGAACTTTTTAACTTTATGTTTTATCGTCAATGTATGAATTTATATTTTTATGAATTGTCGTTGCATATACTTTTAGTGGATGCGCAAAAGCCTAAATTACAACATATATTAGATGAAGCGATTACAAATACAGATACATATTGGTAATCATCTAATTCCAAGTATCTCTCCGTAGAAAGTATCCACATCCATTCCAAGTATCTCTACATACGAAATATCTTCGACCAGCATTTTTACGTGATTCTGATATTAATATGGCCGCTTTGACTCTCTATTCACATCGGACTCTTCTACTTTGAACTTTCATGTTTTCAGGGTCTAAAAAAACAACCATTAAGTGGAATGTTATCAGAGTCTATATTTGACATTGTAATGCTTATTGTGCTGAGTGAAATCAAAGTGATTGCAATTTTGATGGAGTCTGGATGTAATAAAATCGTATTTATAACGAATGAAAACCAAACTTGGATTTGAAATAGAATTTTACATACTCTATCATTTTTTGTCATTGCCTTGATGAGACAACATGTTGCATTGAATAATGTAGCTACACACCTAGGCATTTAAAGCCTTGCAAAATCCACTTTAAGCCCTGCTATTTTCGACTACACCCGCTAAATTAAGGCTTTCTAGCATTTGCTTTAGCAACATTAATATATACAGGTTAATTTGAATAGTTCTCTATTATAGTAAAGACCTAATTTTAAGACATATGTGCTAAATATAAGTTAGAAATCTATTGTAGTCGTCAAATCTAGTCTGCATAAATCATGATATTCTTTGGTTTTGTTACATAAAATTAAACAACATTTCATTTTCCTATACAAATGATGTATGGATGAGAATAAATTAACTTTAAATACTTAGTTTTATATATAATGAAGCTTTTTGCACCTCCGCTATTTCTCACTATATCCTCACTTTATCCCCACTGTCACTTTTTGCATCTCCATTGATACGGAACAACTTAATGCTTTAATTGCACAGCTACACACTACATTGAATGTTTTGATTGGTCAATGAAAGGATTCTTATGTGAAATTTCATTGGAAAGGTTTAATCTTTACACTGTAGTCATGTGGGAGGGTGCAACCAAGTTCAAAGAGTTATGTGATCATTGACTAAAAAGTTTCTAACTTTACACTATAGTCACACTGGAGGGTGCAGCCGCGTTTAAAGACTGATGTGATCGTTCACCAATAAGATTAGGAATGTACACTTTAGTCACATGGGATATAATCCTTTACTGAAAAGATTCTAAATAGACACTGTAGACACGTGGGATTATGAATAAGCTTTTTAGCATTGTAAACAGAATATAATATTCAAGGGTTCATGTTCATCACGTAATTTATAAATCAACCACTCTATGGTATATTTAAATTGGGGGATGAGTATGACGACCACCCTACACTGTCGACACCTAATAACATGTATAGTGTGTTGTAGCGGTGCTTGGTCAATGCGGGGCGATCATCAATTAAGTGAATAAACACATCATAACAAAGCCTGTCGTATATCTCAGTGCATCGAATAAAATATAATAATAACATCTTAGAAATAAAACAGACAAGACAATGAATAATGGAATGAATCGTGACATCAGAGTATATAGATCTATATAGTAGACAACATAAGTAATGGAGTTAAATATTTAATAATAATAACAACTCACAAACTGTCTCTAAATAGTAAGGCACTAGCAAGCTTTATAGTGTTGTGTAGCGAAATAGCAAATGGGTAATATAATATTACGATAGAGTAACCTTCTTCTCGCACCTATCCAACTCCACATGGTCACCAGACCTGATGTCACTAATCTACTCATTTAAGAGAACCTAGAGTAATAGGGAGAAAGGCATAAAATCTTGGATGAAATAACATTCCATGTGAGCGGTAGAAATATCAAATACTATAAATTCAATATACTAGGACAAATGGTATGGAAATCATACCTGATTTGTCCCTACGTCCACTGAATTACACATACAAAGATGTACACTACTATATGATAGTCATCATCGATGTACTATACATCAAAGTAGTACGGGTGTCTAGATATCTACATCAATGATATTAGCATCATGTGACATCCCTAAGGTAACAAACAATCAAAGCAACCATAATAACCATAACATCCATCATCCATCCTCACATTCACTCACTCAATGCGTTGGATACATGATAATTTGAACAACCCATCATGGTCAAAGACTACTCAATGTCCCAATTCCTTGGTACTCGAATCCATGCCACCCAGTTGGCTAAAGTGTTAGAACGTCTGTCATGGCTGATCCAGGGTAAAATATCGCCTTCATAGAGTTCTGATCGCCCGTCATGGAGATCAGATCCCATAGTGGCTCAAATAGGTACCATTTATTACCCCTTCTTTCTTTATGAATACTCTCCGAACCTTCAAATATCATCGATCCCTTTGTGCATGTCATCAATTGTAAAGCCCATTCTAGAACTATTCCTCTAACCCCCTCATGAAGTCACTACGGTCGAGAACTACTCTAGACAACCATCATTAGTTACAGAGTGTCATCATGCGTCCCGTTACCACCCTCCAGCAGTCCCCTCAATCAGACTCGCCATTGCCTACTCTACGTCTCCAAGTGCATCTATCCATCATCGAAGCCATCACTTCTCATAACGGAATGTCCATAATTCGGTCATGAGTGATCATCCTAAAAAATTGTCGAGAATCATGAAAATGGTCATCAAAAATTTCACTTCAGGGTTGGCTCGAAGTCAAGTCTGAATTAACCATCATCTCGGGCTAAAGTAGACCCTAAAGATTTTATCCTGAAGTCAAACACGGATAAATTTAGAAATTTCCCCAAGCATGCTCAGGGATCGGTACAGATCCCTGACTTAGCTTAATTTTATTTTCTTCTGAAAAATGCCTCAAGTCAAGCCTGAGTTTTTGCTCTTCTAGCTCGAAGCATTACCTAAAGAAAATCCACCATTGGTCCATGCTCCCAAGGTCGCCATTGATCCACCAATATCTTGAGCATACAAATTCCAAACGATTTGAAATTTGGAATGTAGGCTATTGGAGTCTTCCTTGTTACCACATATCGATCTCATCAAGTTTGGGACAAAACTCGTGGATCATAACCGATTCATGACTACCGATCCATCACCACCGATCCATTACCACTGACCTACACTTCACATATGAGCTCCAACACACCTCCCCATGCTTCACTATAGATCGCACGTTGATTGGGTCAACCTCCATGGATCGGTATTGATCCATGGGGATTAATCCGACACTTACAATTTTGGCTTCACTACAATCCCACTACACCCCTTTCTTCAATCCATAGTTCTCATTCTGATTCAATACTCCGAGTTAATGCATCAATCCATGCTTTGATTCCCCATCGATCCATGCTATGGATCCTACCGATCCACATTTCAAGCATCCAAAAATCGAGCGTACCAACTTTAAACAACTTGAAACTTGTTAGGCCACCTCTGGAGACCATCCTTTTTTCCTCCCATCGATCGCACCCCAATCCGAGCAATTTGAATTTATAGATCATCGCCAATCAAAGACCATGGATCATCATCGATCCATACTTTGAATGCCTATATCTTGGCCATATTAAGTCTAATTGACCTAAAATTAGGTATGTAACTTTATGAGGCCTTCCTTGCTTCCTCGTATCGATCGCACATCGATCCGCCTACGTTGGATATTTGGGTCATCGATGATTCAAAAATCGATCCTAAGTTATCGTCGTTCGATCGATGTTTTCAACTATTCAAACATCTAACAATCATACATACATCATATACAAGCAATAACAATAGCCAAATGTCCAAATATATCCACTTTAAAGAAATCTAAATATAAGGTTAAGGATCCATAAGAACACGTTTTTGTAAATTAACTCCAAATTGCCTAAATTTCACAAAAATGGTTAATTATTATAATGATCCGCTATTTTGGACTATACGCATCTGCACATGTCGGACTTGAATAATTCAAAATACCGAATTATTAATTTAAATTTGGCAAAACTCAGATATATAGTAAATAAGTAATCACAGAATCACATACACAGAGTAATAATATGCAACGGAAGTAAAAGAGATAGTAGTTCATGAAGCTACTATATAAATATATAAGATACATCAGAGTTTACAACAAAAGAGAAATACGATACACAAATCAGAATACACAACTGGAATCATCGAATACTGGAAGTAGAATAGATGGATGGATCTTCAAGCAAACCTCCAACTCCAAAGGTGAGTCTCGAAAGCTGGTGTTCTCAGTCTGACCCGAGCGTAAAGCAAAACACAAAACACTCGAGTCAGGATTAACATTCTTATATCAATCAATCCAACTCAAGTGAAATAGCAACTGAAATACAAGTAACTCAAAGGACGTTGGAATAACCATCCTCTAAGGATCCGTTAAACTATCTACTATGTAGTAGTGTACGCTAAATAGATAATGTCTATCAGTAATATAAAGTTTCAAAATAGTGTTAAGGCGTTACCATTATCCCCGTTAACACATTTTATATAGGCGTTATAGTCTATACAGCACTGTAAACTCCACCGTAAACTGGTGGGATATCAGGGAGTACTCCATAGGTATAACACAAAACAAATTCGTAGTGGTCGCGTATATAGGGATACAAGTATGACAAGGCACATGAGGCAATACCTAAGGTAGTGAAACTACCGTTTGTCTGATCCGGACTGGTGAGAACGCATCGCCGCAACGATCGCAACACCGCGAAACAACACTTCTGAAATTCCGAGGGTGCACCAATCAATCACAAGTAATGAGTAGTAGTTACGAAGAAGTGTGTCCGCTCGAGTTGGCTAACCCCATTTGGCCTGGCACGGCTCCTGATTTTAGTCATTTCCAATTTGACCCAAGTGTCAAGGCTGTCCATTATCGTTCTCTTTCTTCAGTCATCACGTACATCATTTCAACCACTTCATTCTGGATCATCACTCCGCGTATAGTTATTAAAGTGGTTTTCGGTTTAGATAGAGAGTGTACCCATAACCGGTTTCGGTTCTTTAATAACTTCGTAATTATTACACCAATCGGTCATTTAATAAATTTCAAACCATATCAAATTCAATTTCAATTCCAATCCGTAAATCAACATTCCGTTTGTCTTTCTAAATCAATTTCCAAAGTTTACGTTTCAAAACTTCCAAATTACCATTTCAAAATCTTATAATTCGATTTCAACTTTTATTTAAACAATTCACATATTGATTCAAGTTCGTATATAAGTTTCATTCCGAAATCATTTAAAATAGTTTAATTTTCATTCAAATCAATTTAAATTCATTTATCGATTTTATTCAATATTCGCTAAGTAAATTTATCCTTCAAACAACTTCCATTTAAATTCCAATTCATTTAAATCAACTACTTACGTTCAACTTCATTATATCAAAACTTCAAATTGAAATAAAATAAATTCGTCAAATCAATTCTTTAAATTACAAGTCTTACGTTAATTTCAATAAATCTCATTTTATTTCTTGTTAAAGAAATTCGATTTTCACTTATTTATTGACTTCGTTATAAATTTCAAACTCAGTTAATAAAGAACTAAATTTCATATATTCGAGAGGCTTAATTTTTACTTATTAACTTACTTAAATTTTCCAAAGCCTAATTAATAAATTAAGAAACTCAATTTCATTTATTAACGAAGTTCAATCCACTTATTCAAAAGTTCAATTTCTCTTATCAAAGAATTCAATTTTATTCAATTATCAAACAATTAACTCTCATTCAATTATTAAATAATTTCAATCTTAATTATTAATAGTTTCAAAATTAATAATTTCAAAATTAATAATTTCAAACTTGATTATAAATTCAAACTTAATTTATTAAATCATTTCCACTTAATTATGAATTCATCTTAATAATTTCAAACTTAATTATAATTTCAAACTTAAATTATAATTTCAAATTTAATTATTAAATGATTTCAAACTTAATAATTTCAAAGCTCAATCATTACTAATTCCAAATTATTTATTAATAATTCCAAATTTAATTATTAAATAATTAAATTTCAAACAACGTTCTTTCATCAATTACTACGTTAAAATTTGTTTCAAATTTCAATCTTTACATTTTCCTTTCAAAAATTCAAATTCCAACTTCATTTCAAACTTATTCTTTGCTCGAATAAAATCATTATTTTATTTTTAAATCAATTTATTGACCAATCAAATTTTATTTAATTCTCTACCCTAGGTCAAATTCATTTGGGTATATATCATTTCAACCCGATTCCATTTCAATTCAAAAATCAGAGCATAGCAAAGGAAACTTGCAGTGTGATAACATGGATGGTGTCGAAGTAAATAAACAAGAAATAACAACAATCAATAACAATCCAATCATTTATTCAAATAATCCCGAAATAATCGTATTAATTTACATTTGTTGTTTGTACAAATTAATATAATTATTTCTAGAATCTACACTATCATTTCATGCAGATTAAAGATTATTACGTTACGGTTCTTCACTTGTTATCTATTTACAATTTCATACATCATCAATCATACATTCAATGGTTCAAGGTGCAATTAACCAAATTCTACGTGTCAAAAAATTAACATTTATAGGAGGTCATATTATACAAATGTCATTTAATCAAATTTACGCATATGTCGTTTCAAATTTTAAATTATTAACGATCCTACGTCAAATTCAATTCATCTTTTTTATCACTTATTCATTATAATTTAACATCCAATATAAACAACAACCAATCAAACAATTATCAACCAAACTGTATTATCGTCGCATAAATAATTAACAGATAATGGTGTCAGATGTTACAGTTGAACTGATAGAGGTAATAGCATACATATAACAGTGTAAATAACTATCAGCAGCATATTTCAATTGTCGTTTCAATTGAAATCAAATTTACTAAATAAAAGAACATTAATCGTGAGTGGTTGCTCACCTTTTGAGGCTAGAGAGAATTTGGCGATGAAATCGAGTTACATATCCAACATGAATTCCCAGTCAAAGCTTGATTGACACGAATCGATGAATAAAGCTGATAAATAAGGAGTTGACGAAACAAAATTAGAACTAGATCGATGATGATAGATGGTAAGCGATATATATTTATATAACTATATACATATCACTTATTCAAGCACCTATTAAATTTAAAATATATATACATTTATTTCAAAATACATTGTTTCAAATTATACTAATATAAACTTTATAAACTAGTACAAAATTTTATAATAACAAAATATATAATACGACTTCGTTTATAAAACGACAGCCAGAACATATGTAATAATATACTACATGATAAACTAGTACATCTATGATACGCTAAAGTGTGCATACGTACTAACATATATTATTAACTATTAAACACTAATAAATAGTATCTATACAGACTAGTATCTATGCATTTACCAACATCTCTACAGCTTAAATACTAACTGTATAAATATAAAGTCTAACGAAAAATTCTAACAGCAAACCAAATTTTCATTGCATAGAAATACTGTAAACTTTTTAAAATAATTAATATATATAAATTCGTACGGCTCAAAATGTTTATTATAAAACAGTGTTAGCTATATAAGCTGATAGACTTTAAAACCAATATATACACAAAATATATATGCTGAAATAACATAATATATATAACATATTAATATAGCTGTAAACCCAACAAAGAATATGTATAAACTGAAAAACATTGCATATTCGAAACGGTAGGAATATTATATACTAAATTCTCGCAGCAAAAGCAAACTATCAATATACTAAAAAAGAATAGGCTGGTATATATGTGCAGGTAACACATGTAAAACAAACATACATATATATTATTTGTATAAACACATGCAGACAAACTGATTTTACTTTTTCTTTTTTTCTTCTCTTTTTTTTTAAAACAATAACAAATAAAATATATATATACGTGCGGACGCTAAATACACACACACATGAATTATGCGCAAGTATGCCAGCTACTCACGGTTACAGTAAAATTCACAAATAATATCTAATCTATACCATACTTGTTACTAAATCACTGTACTTACTTTATTATAATACGTAAGTATAGACTTATGTATGCTATCCTATATATGTTACTGTAATATATACAACTTGTACATAAAGAAAACAAGCAACTGTTGAAAGGTAGTACACATAAACATGTACAAACCAACAGGTCCCATATATACTAATATAATATAGCTAATACATATATAAGTTTATACATAATACCTGTATTCAAAGATAAGTGGATGCGAGAAGGTGATAAGGTGGCTTCGGTAGAGGTCTACACGGTGGCCAGGGTCTCGGCGATGGGAGGAAGCTTGCGGCCAAAGAAAGTGGAGTTGGCTGTTAGTGAGGACGAGGCCGAGAAAGTGGAAGACACGGCAAGCCAAAAGGAGGAGGAGACAGCGTTGGTCGACGCACGAGGAAGAGAGGAGGCGGAGGCTATGGGTCAGTGCATGAGCATGCGGGGAAAGGCGGCAAAGGCTTGGTTGGTGCGCAGCTTAGAGGTCGGGGAAAGAAGCGCGATCCGAGCTTGGGCTGCGACTCGTTTTTTTTTTTTGTGTTTTTTTATGAATGGAAGCTTCATAAAGAAAGTGAGGAAGCTAAAACTACGTTGCTGAGGAAGAAAGGAGAAGTGAGGAGAAGAGGGCTTGGAAGGGAAAGCATGCACAGTGAGAGAAAAGTGAAAACATACGTTCTCTTTAATTAATGTGAACCACTAGAAATGAATGAAAATATAAATTAAATGTTGGAAAAAGAGTAACGCAAAGGTAATAAAACATGATGACCGTTGAATTCAACCGGTGGAAAAATTCGAATGGTCACGGAACACAAACAGACTCGAACAGATACCGATACGGTAGGCGTTACGTAAAATGCAACGTACAGCGAGCTCCGAATTTGACAATTGAATATACCGTAGAGATCGACACAATGAGACGATCAAAACGGTATACAGATGTTAGTGGTACGATTTTATTATAAAATTCAAATTTTATAATAGCGGAAAATGCGTGAAAAACGTAGAAAAATAAGATCGACGGAGCCAAAGATGTCCGAATTTGGAAAATCGACCAACTGACATCTTGCTCAGAAGATGTTTTAGAATTTTTATATGTAAAATATTTAGGTTTTGAAAACGTTTTATTTTCATCGGTTTTTAACTGATTAAATCGAAGTAATTTTACACATGAAATAAACTTTCATGTTTTCGGACGAAAATTTACCAGTTGTTATGTTTAACTGGACGCATTCCAAATATCAAATTTATATTTCAAAATTTTATCGTTTAAAATTCCCACAAAATTTCAATTAATACGTTATTAAAACAGGTTAAATTTACGGGTCATTATATTCTCCCCCACTCAAAACTTTTCGTCCCCGAAAAGGAAGGAAGTAGGAGAATAGAAACAATCAAAAGAGAATAAACTTGAATAATATTATAAACAATTAATTTAGACCAAATGAATTTCAATTTAAATAAATTTATATTCAACAATTTGTTTTTAAATTCAAGATTTACATTAAATTGATTTGATTTCACATTTATTAACGTTAAGTACAAAGGTTTCTTTCAAATGAAATTCAATTTAATTAATTCAAGATACTCTCTTAAGTTGATTTAATTCAATTTATTAACTTCCAAAACAAAATTTATATTTTATTAATCACATATATTATTTAGTTAACTTATTATTTTATTTATCCCCATAAACGTTTTATAATTTAAATTTAATTGAATAACATTTATTACACGCACTCACATTTTATTTATAAAGACAATTTATATCATATTTTATCCAATTATCTTAAATTAACAATTTCAAAGATCATAAACTTGAATAGTCATTTATTATAATCATATTTTATTCAATGAATATAATTCTTCTTTATTCTAAATTATTATTAAATTTATTCTTATTTAATATATCTTATTACATATATTATGTATATTTACTCTTATTATAACTGTTCAAATTTTATTTAAAAATTCCTTCGATGCCATTTATTTTGTATAATATTCAATTACGTAGTTAACTTTTGAAAATTTAGGTAAGTTATATTGAATGCAATTGAGTATTATACGAGTAAATTCCTAATTCAATTCTTTCAAGTTTAAATATTAATTCAAAATTTTGGTTTCATTTATAATTGAAATCATTCCTTAAGAAAAATTTAGAATTAAATTTTGATTAAATTCAAACAAATAAGAGATAAATATATATATATTATATCTCAAATCAAATTCATAATCATATACCATATATTATAAATTAAGTCATACTTTAGATATTTAAATCAATTTTATTTCAAAACAAAAGTGTAGCAAGCTACTGATGGTCTCTCCACTTCGAAACTCGAATATAGATGTCGATGATGCAGCCGCCATCACCGAAATTATTTTCCAGCGACAAAATAGGAGAGCACTGATATAAACCTTTAAATTTTTTATTTTTTTTTACCAAATTTGAAAATAATATTTGTCAGTTTGCTCTGTTAAAGTGTTTTGGAAATCCAATCGATAGCGTTGATCAGACGAATCGATCGGAAACCCAAATCAACATCAACAACTCAAGCAACACAATATATAAAACATTCTAAATATTAATTTACAAATACATTTTCTCGCTCGATGATACAAGAATGGATTTTAAAGCAAGGATCGAGATTGAAATTTAATGGGCTCAAATCAAAGAGAATTTTGATTCGAATACAAGTTCGAAAGAAAAGATGAGATGATTCAATTGACAGAATCAGAAGATGGATAAACTTATTTAATTCACGGGCAACCTTAACCGGGTCTACCGTGACTTAAAGAATAAGATCGATGCAGAATTTCGAGGCAAATCAACATTCGATCTCGAGAAATAGAATTCAGACATAGCAAGAGATTGATGGCATCGCAAATCGAGGCTACCGAATTCTCCGGTAAATCGATGCCTATTGTAAAGGAGTTTCACTCCTTTACAAATCAATTTGAGATTTGCGAGATTGCCGATTCATTTTAAAGATCGTTCGAAGTGGAGTTATGGTATGCTCCAGTATTGAAAGAAGACGAATAGACGAATGAATTTCGAAACTGAGGGAACGTTCCAAAATACAAAGGGATTGAGTCAAAAGGAAGAGGTTGAAACTCGAATGAGAGTGATTCTGTAAATACATTTACCATATACGCTAAGTTTTGCCTAGAGCTACCAAAAGCTCTGATACCAACTATAACGACCCGCTATTTTGGACTATACGCATCCGCACATGTCGGACTTGAATAATTCAAAATACCGAATTGTTAATTTAAATTTGGCAAAACTCAGATATACAGTAAATAAGTAATCACAGAATCACAGAAACAGAGTAATAATATGCAGCGGAAGTAAAAGAGATAGTAGTTCATGAAGCTACTATATAAATATATAAGATACATCAGATTTACAACAAAAGAGAAATACGATACATCAGTTACAAATCAGAATACACAACTGGAATCATCGAATACTGGAAGTAGAATAGATGGATGGATCTTCGAGCAATGCTCCAACTCCAAAGGTGAGTCTCGAAAGCTAATGATTTCAGTCTGACCCGAGCGTAAATCAAACACAAAACACTCGAGTCAGGATTAACATTCTTATATCAATAAATCCAAATCAAGTGAAATAGATACTGAAATACAAGTAACTCAAAGGACGCTGGAATAACCATCCTCTAAGGATCCGTTAAACAATCTACTATGTAGTAGTGTACGCTAAATAGATAATGTCTATCAGTAATATAAAGTATCAAAATAGTGTTAAGGCGTTACCATTATCCCCCTTAACACATTTTATATAGGCGTTATAGTATATACAGCACTGTAAACTCCACCGTAAACTGGTGGGATATCAGGGAGTACTCCATAGGTATAACACAAAACAAATTCGTAGTGGTCGCGTATATAGGGATACAAGCATGACAAGGCACATGAGGCAATACCCAAGGTAGTGAAACTACCATTTGCCTGATCCGGACTGGTGAGAACGCATCGCCGCAACGATCGCAACACCACGAAACAACACTTCTGAAATTCCGAGGGTGCACCAATCAATCACAAGTAATGAGTAGTAGTTACAAAGAAGCGTGTCCGCTCGAGGTGGCTAACCCCATTTGGCCCGGCACGGCTCCTGATTTTAGTCATTTCCAATATGACACAAGTATCAAGGCTATCCATTATCGTTCTCTTTCTTCAGTTATCACGTACATCGTTCAAACCACTTCATTCTGGATCATCACTCCGCGTATAGTTATTAAAGTGGTTTTCGATTTAGATAGAGAGTATACCCATAACCGGTTCCGATTTCTTTAATAACTTCGTAATTACTACACCGATTGGTCATTTAATAAATTTCAAACCAAATCAAATTCAATTTCAATTCCAATCCGTAAATCAACATTCCGTTTGTCTTTCTAAATCATTTCCAAAGTTTACGTTTCAAAACTTCCAAATTACCATTTCAAAATCTTATAATTCGATTTCAACTTTTTTTTAAACAATTCACATATTGATTCAAGTTCGTATATAAGTTTCATTCCGAAATAATTTTAAATGGTTTAATTTTCATTCAAATCAATTAAATTCATTTATCGATTTTATTCAATATTCGCTAAGTAAATTTATCCTTCAAACAACTTCTATTTAAATTCCAATTCATTTAAATCAACTACTTACGTTCAACTTCATTATATCAAAACTTCAAATTGAAATAAAATAAATTCGTCAAATCAATTCTTTAAATTACAAGTCTTACGTTAATTTCAATAAATCTCATTTTATTTCTTGTTAAAGAAATTCGATTTTCACTTATTTATTGACTTCGTTATAAATTTCAAACTCAGTTAATAAAGAACTAAATTTCATATATTCGAGAGGCTTAATTTTTACTTATTAACTTACTTAAATTTTCCAAAGCCTGATTAATAAATAAATAAACTCAATTTCATTTATTAACGTAGTTCAAATCCACTTATTCAAAAGTTCAATTTCTCTTATCAAAGAATTCAATTTTATTCAATTATCAAACAATTAACTCTCATTCAATTATTAAATAATTTCAATCTTAATTATTAATAATTTCAAAATTAATAATTTCAAACTTGATTATAAATTCAAACTTAATTTATTAAATCATTTCCACTTAATTATGAATTCATCTTAATAATTTCAAACTTAATTATAATTTCAAACTTAAATTATAATTTCAAATTTAATTATTAAATGATTTCAAACTTAATAATTTCGAAGCTCAATCATTACTAATTCCAAATTATTTATTAATAATTCCAAGTTTAAGTATTAAATAATTAAATTTCAAACAACGTTCTTTCATCAATTACTACGTTAAAATTTGTTTCAAATTTCAATCTTTACATTTTCCTTTCAAAAATTCAAATTCCAACTTCATTTCAAACTTATTCTTCGCTCGAATAAAATCATTATTTTATTTTTAAATCAATTTATTGACCAATCAGATTTTATTTAATTCTCTACCCTAGGTCTAATTCATTTGGGTATATATCATTTCAACCCGATTCCATTTCAATTCAAAAATCAGAGCATAGCAAAGGAAACTTGCAGTGTGATAACAGGGATGGTGTCGAAGTAAATAAACAAGCAATAACAACAATCAATAACAATCCAATCATTTATTCAAATAATCCCGAAATAATCGTATTAATTTACATTTGTTGTTTGTACAAATTAATATAATTATTTCTAGAATCTACACTATCATTTCATGCAGATTAAAGATTATTACGTTACGGTTCTTCACTTGTTATCTATTTACAATTTCATACATCATCAATCATACATTCAATGGTTCAAGGTGCAATTAACCAAATTCTACGTGTCAAAAAATTAACATTTATAGGAGGTCATATTATACAAATGTCATTTAATCAAATTTACGCATATGTCGTTTCAAATTTTAAATTATTAACGATCCTACGTCAAATTCAATTTCATCTTGTTTATCACTTATTCATTATAATTTAACATCCAATATAAACAACAACCAATCAAACAATTATCAACCAAACTGTATTATCGTCGCATAAATAATTAACAGATAATGGTGTCAGATGTTACAGTTGAACTGATATAGGTAATAGCATACATATAACAGTGTAAATAACTATCAGCAGCATATTTCAATTGTCGTTTCAATTGAAATCAAATTTACTAAATAAAAGAACATTAATCGTGAGTGGTTGCTCACCTTTCGAGGCTAGAGAGAATTTGGCGATGAAATCGAGTTACATATCCAACATGAATTCCCAGTCAAAGCTTGATTGACACGAATCGATGAATAAAGCTGATAAATAAGGAGTTGACAAAACAAAATTAGAACTAGATCGATGATGATAGATGGTAAGCGATATATATTTATATAACTATATACATATCACTTATTCAAGCACCTATTAAATTTAAAATATATATACATTTATTTCAAAATACAATGTTTCAAATTATACTAATATAAACTTTATAAACTAGTACAAAATTTTATAATAACAAAATATATAATACGACTTCGTTTATAAAACGACAGCCAGAACATATGTAATAATATACTACATGATAAACTAGTACATCTATGATACGCTAAAGTGTGCATACGTACTAACATATATTATTAACTATTAAACACTAATAAATAGTATCTATACAGACTAGTATCTATGCATTTACCAACATCTCTACAGCTTAAATACTAACTGTATAAATATAAAGTCTAACGAAAAATTCTAACAGCAAACCAAATTTTCATTGCATAGAAATACTGTAAACTTTTTAAAATAATTAATATATATAAATTCGTACGGCTCAAAATGTTTATTATAAAACAGTGTTAGCTATATAAGCTGATATACTTTAAAACCAATATATACACAAAAATTATATGCTGAAATAACATAATATATATAACATATTAATATAGCTGTAAACCCAACAAAGAATATGTATAAACTGAAAAACATTGCATATTCGAAACGGTAGGAATATTATATACTAAATTCTCGCAGCAAAAGCAAACTATCAATATACTAAAAAAGAATAGGCTGGTATATATGTGCAGGTAACACATGTAAAACAAACATACATATATATTATCTGTATAAACACATGCAGACAAACTGATTTTACTTTTTCTTTTTTTCTTCTCTTTTTTTTTAAAGCAATAAAAAATAAAATATATATATACGTGCGGACGCTATATACACACACACATGAATTATGCGCAAGTATGCCAGCTACTCACGGTTACAGTAAAATTCACAAATAATATCTAATCTATACCATACTTGTTACTAAATCACTGTACTTACTTTATTATAATACGTAAGTATAGACTTATGTATGCTATCCTATATATGTTACTGTAATATATACAACTTGTACATAAAGAAAACAAGCAACTGTTGAAAGGTAGTACACATAAACATGTACAAACCAACAGGTCCCATATATACTAATATAATATAGCTAATACATATATAAGTTTATACATAATACCTGTATTCAAAGATAAGTGGATGCGAGAAGGTGATAAGGTGGCTTCGGTAGAGGTCTACACGGTGGCCAGGGTCTCGGCGATGGGAGGAAGCATGCGGCCAAAGAAAGTGGAGTTGGCTGTTAGTGAGGACGAGGCCGAGAAAGTGGAAGACACGGCGAGCCAAAAGGAGGAGGAGACAGCGTTGGTCGGCGCATGAGGAAGAGAGGAGGCGGAGGCTATGGGTCAGTGCATGAGCACGCGGGGAAAGGAGGCAAAGGCTTGATTGGTGCGCAGCTTGGAGGTCGGGGAAAGAAGTGCGACCCGTGCTTGGGCTGTGACTCGTTTTCTTTTTGCTTTTTTTTTGCTTTTTTTTTTGAATGGAAGCTTCATAAAGAAAGTGAGGAAGCTAAAACTACATTGCTGAGGAAGAAAGGAGAAGTGAGGAGAAGAGGGCTTGGAAGGGAAAGCATGCACAGTGAGAGAAAAGTGAAAACATACGTTCTCTTTAATTAATGTGAACCACTAGAAATGAATGGAAATATAAATTAAATGTTGGAAAAAGAGTAACGCAAAGGTAATAAAACCTGATGACCGTTGAATTCAACCGGTGGAAAAATTCGAATGATCACGGAACACAAACAGACTCGAACGGATACCGATACGGTAGGCGTTACGTAAAATGCAACGTACAGCGTGCTTCGAATTTGACAATCGAATATACCGAAGGGATCAGCATAATGAGACGATCAAAACGGTATACAGAAGTTAGTGGTACGATTTTATTATAAAATTCGAATTTTATAATAGCGGAAAATGCGTGAAAAACGTAGAAAAATAAGATCGACGGAGCCAAAGATGTCCGAATTTGGAAAAACGACCAACTGACATCTTGCTCAGAAGATGCTTTAGAATTTTTCTATGTAAAATATTTAGTTTTCGAAAACGTTTTATTTTCATCGCTTTTTAACTGATTAAATTGAAGTAATTTTACGCATGAAATAAACTTTCATATTTTCGGACGAAAATTTACCAGTTGTTATGTTAACTGGATGTATTCCAAATATCAAATTTATATTTCCAAATTTTATCGTTTAAAATTCCCACAAAATTTCAATTAATACGTTATTAAAACCGGTTAAATTTACGGGTCGTTACAATTATAGTCCAAACATTTTTAGAGATTTTTATATAATTTTTAAAACATTGCTTATGGTGTGTAATGACTTAATTAGCAAGTGAGAGATCTAATCGGTTAGCTTAATCCAAAGAAAAACTCAAATCCCAAATGTACGGTAGAAGGCACGAAATCCCATATTCCTACAACATCAAATCTCTAATTCCAGGTGCTAATCACGCTAATATCCTCTTAATGATTCAATTTGGCTAATTAAAGTGGGTTTAAGGTTGCTTTTTGGTCAACAGAGGTTAGTGGAGGTTTATAACTATTTCAGAATAGTGAAATGGTGGGGATGAGGTCCCATCAGCCTCCACTTGCTCGACACCTAAAATGGGTCATGGGCCTCAACACTAGTGACCTTATTACCCACTTAAGCTGTCCAAAATCAAACAGAACTTCGAACAAATGAATCTCTCAAACTAAATTCGTTTTCTTAATGTAACTACTCTATAAAAAGGAAAATCATCATCCTAATCTAGTGGAAGTAGTTTCAAACCCTAAGTTGACTCCTATCAAAAGTTATAGGTCATACAACATTTACATGGTCAAAATGGTCGCATAGAAATTCGGCAAAAATCATTGATGTGGACAATGTCCCTCCGAGTCATTTACAAAAATTATAAAATCATACGACCTCATTTGAAAATAATCTAAATATTCTATGATCATTCATTGCGTAGGATACGGGTCATTACATTCTCCCCTTTTAGGAATTCCACCCTCGAAATTCCATAATCATGTCAATAGGGTTGTCCCGTATGCCTAACAAACATATACAAACATAGTAACCAACATATAGAAGCAAATGAAAAAGAAAACATCAAAACCTACCCTAGCGTGTAGGATACTATGCCATGGTACATTTCATGATATCATAAGTGAAAGAAAAGTGGTTAATAAGAAATCTAACTTTGTAAAGAGCTTTGGATATGCTATCCTCATGCTCTGGTCTACCAAGTGCAATCGCCTTCATTATCACTGCACTGAACCTTCACTAACTTTCACTTCTTCCTCCTATTTCTCTTTTGGAAACTCATACAAACCTCCTTAAAACTTTAACATACTTTAGTATGATCCTTAGAACACCACTACAACCCTTCCTATTAATTCAAAGTAGAAGAAAGGAAAAAAAAAAGGGCACCTAAAACCTATCCATGAGCATGTAGAGGATTCTAGGAAATTTTGAAGTGATGGTCGTGAGCTTTATGGTTGAAAGATAGGAGGATTTGGTGGTTGCGAGGTTGAGGTAGAAAGAGGTGATCTTGTTCTTGAATTTTGGTTTGATATAGGTGAGTTTTCTCACTATTGTTATGATCTTGAAGTGATTATATTTGCTTGTTGAAAACATATTTGTGTTGCTTGAAATATTGTTGTATTGATTGTTTATTTTTCTTTAGAAAGCAATGACATATGTAATGATTGTATATGACTGGTATGGCTTGTTATGACTTGTTGTATAGCCTTAAACAAAGCATATAAGGATTACTAGAGGACAGACTTGATTTGGACTTAAAATAAAAGTGTTAGTATAGCTATAGTCACTATAGAAGCACTTTAACGTTGCATAGTTTATTCTTTTTAAGATAATGTGTTCTCATGTATATATATTGTATATATGTTTTCTATGTTTTTTATGATGTGCTTTTGAAGTTGAAAATTGTTAAATGTATATATGAGTGAAGTTGAATTTGGAATTGTTCGTGTAGCGATAGTCGCTATAAATGCACTTTGAATCCCCTCTTCTATCTTGTCTTCTTAGGAATTATTTTTGAATGAGATGTTCAATTCGCTTTCTATTCTTAGAATGGTATAAAATATAGTAAGAAATTGAGTTGAAAATTCATTTAATTTATAAAACAAAGTCGTAAAAGTTATGACCCATATAGCGATAGTCGCTATGGATGCACTTTTAAAATCCTTATTATTAATAAAGCATGAAATGCTGTTTTCTTAGATATTTTATAAAATCTTTTCAAAGGAGTTTTATAAAGGGGTTACAAGTATTTTAAGAGAGTTTAAAGTTTTATATATAATTTTAATTAGTTATTCGAAAATTTAAAGGCTTTCTTATTTATTTATAAAACTTGTTATTTTAGAAAAAGATTTTTAAATAAATATTAAGCAATTATTTCAAAGTAATATTTTATAAAACTATTTATAACTTGTTTATAAGTATTTAAATGGTATTATATATATAACTTTATAAAACTAGTTTAATATTTTATTATAGTATAAAGAGTTTTTGTTATATTTTCTTCTATAATTTTATTTTAAACTCTATTACATATAGTAAATTTTGAACTAAACTATTATACATATGTATACAATTTTAAGAACATTTCTAACTTATTTCCAAGTATTTTGGAAGACTGTTATTTTGGAAGAAAGGATAAGAAGTTACATTGCATAAAATGAACGTGTAGTTAATTTGCTTACGGAATGATAGTATTACTATACTCAACACTAAAAGCCATGCGAGGTAGACTTTTCTATTTGTGAGGGTCAAGATCGATGCTCGTTGGGATGAGAAATAGCGCTCCAACCTACCAGCTTCACTCTTGAATGAGGAATAGTTAATTTGGAATGTCAGAAAGTGTTAAGTATTCCAACCTTGATTTCTATAAGCAATAATTTTCGGAACTAGATAGCTAATTAGCCAATTATAAGAACTTGACTTAATTACATAAATGGTTTTGGGTTATAGTAAACAATGTTTAAGTAACATTTGTTTTAAACCCTAATTAATTATAATTAAACTTATAAATAGAATTATAATTAAAGTTATAATTGGAGTTATAATTAGAGCTATAATTAGGATTATAACTAGGACTATAATTAAGAATAATTAGAACTATAACTAGGAATATAATTAAAACCTTAATGGTAAATACTTTAAAGGTAATTATAAATGCTTTGGGTTTGTTATGACAATGTTTAAATAACACTTGACATTAATCCTAATAAAGGTAAGACGATCTTTAAAGTTTTAAAGAAAATGAAAATGTGAAGTCTTTTGGGTTTGTAGTAAACAATGTTTTAGTAACATTTGTTTTCAATCCCTTGAATTATATTTTAAAGTGGAAAAGTATAGTTAAATAATTATGAATATACTAAAATCTTTAATAATGGAACTTTAAAGGTAATAACAATATGAAATTTTCTTAAAAAAGATAGAAAAAATATATGTTTAAATTATAAAAGAGAGAATAGGTTTATAGTAACAATGCTTGAGTAACATTTTTTTAACCATTTTGATTATATATTAAAGTAAATAAACCTTGTTATTGATTTGTGAATATATTTATATCACTGAGATAAGAATATGAATACTTTTGAAGTTATGAAAAGAGTATACACACACGCAAGAGTAAATAAAGGAGTTTTAATTAATAAAGGAGGTTTAATAAATAAAGGATTTTTAATCAATAAAGGAGTTTTAGTTAGTTAGGAATTTAATTAATTAGAAATTTAATTAGTCAGGAATAATCAATTAGAAGTTTTGATCAATGAAAGAAGTTTTATAGACAAAAAGGTCTTGCTAATAAAAAGGGTTTTTAATTAATAAAGGATAAATTAATTAAACAGGGATTATAAGTGGTTTATGTGACTTGATCATGCTTTGTATGAATTGGTAATGCTTATGTGTTTACTTGCTAAGGGAAAGTATATGGAACTTAGTTTCTTTATGTAATCATTCTCATTGTTATTGAAATTGATCAAATATTAACTTAGGAAATATCAAGAAGGACTATAAGATGATGCTATACCCTATGCACAAACTCATCTTTCGTTCTAGGACAAATGATAAGGAAATCTATTCAGATAGAAGAGGATCTCCACCCTTATGTATTGTATATTTATTTCTGAAAGGATCGGGGCTGAGTTGATCGAAAATCCATTGATTGGTTTTGGAATGCCTGGTAAGTAGGGAATTGTGCTTTTATGAGATGACTTGAAACATTAACCACTTCAAACCATATACAGTTTTATGTTTTGGAAGAGATTCATGATCTATTCGAGATGCTAAAATCTATGTGGAGATTTGTAATCTGTTTGAGATGCTGGAATCCATTTGAGGATTCGAGTTCTGTTCGAGTGATGAGGACTCGTGTGTTGAGATGTTGAACATGACTTCACCTTTTGTAATGATGGAAACCAGAGATAGGATGCATAGACAGGGGGTTTAGCGAATACCGGGGGTGCATGTGACTCCATTCTAGGGATACATATATGCATGCAGGACGATCGCTCAACCTCACATTATGGGGGCCAGCAATGCATTTCCTATGGTAAATTTGGTAGAGATGCACGCTACATTGGAAGGATATCTCTGATGCTTGGTGAGTAGATCAGAGTCAACTTTGATCCGAGGAGATACACATGGAAACCTTATAAAACTTAGCGAATGTGCCTTAGCGGTTTTTGGTTGTATAGCTATTATTAGTGTGGTGTACATGCACTATAGCTATTCTATACTTACATTCTACACCTCAGACATTATATATTATATTGAATACGTAACTATTAGAAAGTTTGCTCTTTTGAGGTGAAAACCAAATCTGGCGATTAAGTTGGTCTCAAAAGATATTGTTATATGTCATACATATTCCTTAAGTTTCTCACACAAGACTTTTGTCTGACCCATGTTTTTATTTTTTCTTATCTCCATGGGTGCTCTTTGGAGCAGTCTGAGGAAAGTAGGTTTTAGTTAATATTCATTGGATCTCTTACAGAGGAGCTGGATCGTCACCAACCGTGGTACTTATTTCTGCTGCATTACTTTATGTATATATATCAGCAATTGTAAGGACGGACTGTTATAACTTTCTAGGCTGATGATAGTACTTAGATTAGTAACTCTTACATGTTATGCATATCAGAGTAACATCGCGTAGCATCTTTTGATATTATATGTTATCATTCCGCCATGAGATTCCCATGTTTTTGTTCCCCTCTTTCTTATTCCTTTTCTTTTCTTATTTTTCTTTTACATTAACATTTTGTCTTTCTAGCACTAGGGTGATCAACATATGAATATCTTTGATTTATTATGTTGACATTCAAGTGTCGAAAAAGTGTTCGTTACAGAATGTATTTAATGTTCATGTATTTTTTCATTATTGTAATGAGCCGGAATTTCAAATACTTCGTATTTAAATTATTTAAATATTTGAATCTTAAATGATTAAATTTATTTAATAACCTTATTAACCAACTTTAATTAATAACTAATAATGATAAACTTATATTGGGTAAATCTTTACAAAAATGAATACTTTGATGAAATATTGACAATGTGACCAAAAATCGTTTTATCGATAAACAACTCTTTTCTTGGTAAATCTTATTCAAAATTTTTTGACATATGATAAAAAGATTAGGAAATCATTAATAAGAAATAAAAATATTTTGCCATTTAGAAGAAAATATGAGTGATGCCATGCATTAGCTCATAGAAGATATTTTGCAGAGAGGGTAGTATGGTAATTAGCCAAGGAGATATGTTACTTTTACTATAGAGTTATAAAGTTACACATGGGCTATCACATGGGGGATAAGCCTTCTTAGATGTATAAAGGAGATGAGAAGGAGGGATTAGCATACCCTTGATGGCTATATAAGTGACCTTATGGTTTGAAAGATAATTTTGCATTTTTAAAAAAGAAAATCTAAACACTCTTTACTCCTTCCCTCTTCATATTTTTCTAAGAACAAAAACATTTAAATCAACTCAAAACTGCACCAAACTCTTGTATTAACCTTAAAACATCATTGCATCACTATCTAGTAACTCAAAGATTAAATATTTAGAGCGCAAACCCTTGAACTTGTCAAAGCCGTGAGCAAATGTAGAGGGGGAGAAGCTTGGCCAGGAGAAAGGGTAATGGTAGGAAGTGTTTTGGTGGTTCTTTTGGTTGAGGTAGGAAGTGGGCATTCTGGTGGCTTGTACTTTTTGTTAGCATGCTGATGGGTGAGAAAATTCTCTATTTAAAAAGAATATGAACTGTATAATGCTTGTTTTATATTGTAGTATTTGTTTGAACCGCATTATTGTTATGCACTTGTGAATCTTGCTTTGAAAAGGAAAAGACATATGTAATTTGTGTCTTTATACTTGTATGACTTTTATGACTTGTGTGTAGCCTTATAACAAAGCATATAGGGTTCGGTTGGACTTGGAATTGAATCAGAATTAATTTGAAGTTGTTTTATAGTGATTGTCGCTATAAACACATTTTGGAATTGCCTTGTGTTCAAAAATTTCTATAGAAACTTGTGGAGAGATCCTTAGGGATTGCTCGTCATAATTGTGATGTATTATATGTATAGTAGTTATTGTAAAAAGATTGGATGCTAAAAAGTTTGTTAGCATATCGAAAATCGATTAAACATTCAATATATTAAAACCGGCACAGGTTGCATTCTTTAATATCATTCATCCATAACATTTAAATAACGATATCTTGCCTCTGTACGATTCTTTATTGCATTTTGTAACTGCTGCAACCAACCTTTTTAAATTTCAAACTAAGTTGGCATTTTGCTTTGAAACATGTTTCACGCGTTTTAGGGACTTTTTATAGTACTTTATAACTACTGCAGTTTCTGTTTTGATAACTCTAATTAATATAAAATGTTTTTAAACTGCTGTAGAGTTTTTTTTACAGAATTCACTAAATGTTGCTATTTCTGTTTGAGAGTTTAAATTGCTTTGAAAGGACTTTAAACTTAAGTATTTCACTTCAACCTTTTAGATATGTTTTCTGACTTATATTAAAGTATTTTAAAAGTTTTTTTTGGAGTTTTTATGAATTTTTAGTAATTAATTATGAATTATTAGGATAAGAAGCTTATTTTTATAAAAAGAAAACATGCTTTTTATGGTTTTTATATAAATGATAAAATAAGTAAATTTAAGTAACATATTAAATAAATATTTTAATTATAAGTATTTTAAAGTATATATAATTTTTTAAAATTAGTTCATTATTTTATTAAAGAATTAAAACCCTTTTGTAATATCATATCTTTTAAATTGTTTTTAGAATTTTATTAAATATCTTATCTTATAAGTAAATTACTATGTATACATATATATTGTTTTTAAAGGTTTTAGTAGATGTATAAGTTTTGAGAAAGTAAGCAAGTCTTTTGCAAAAGAATAAAAGGAAGATTTGGATAATAATACTTATGTTATAAAAAATGGTGCTATAAAGTTAATTTAAAAGTATATTACCTTACTTCATAAATGTAGATGTACTTTGATCTTTAAAGAGAGCGATTTTGATAAAGACAAGTATGTAATGATTTTAGGTTTGTTGCGACAATGTGTTAACAACGATTGTCTTAAACCCTTTTTGATTACACTCAACAAGTAATTAGATCTTATAAAGAATGTTTTAAAGATAAGTATACGTGAAATGGTTTTGGATTTATAGTAACGATAGTTAAATTACATTTGTTTTAACCCATTCATGTGTACTTTTGCAAATGTGAAATCTTATTTATGATTTGTGAATATTGTAATACCATTTGGAATAAGAATATTGATACATTTCTAAGTATTGAAAAGATTATAAATGAATAGTGAATGAGTATAAATGATTTCTAGATAGTCGTATACATGTATATATCTTTTGTAAAGTTATTTTAAATATATGTGCAAGTATTTACAAATAGGTTTTATTAATTGATTAATTAAATAAAAAGGGATTTGGAGTTGCTTAAGTAACTTAATTATGCTTTGTAAGACATGATCATGCTTCGTGAGACTTAATAACGCTTTTAATGACTTAATCATGCTTTATGTGACTTAATCGTGCTTTATTCGTTTGCTTGTTTATGGAAAGTATTTAGTGGTTTACTTAGCACTAAAAGCCGATTAAGTAGGCTTATTTATCCATGACTGTACAGTTAATGCCTCGCTATTACCCCGCTATAACCCTACTATATCTCGTAGCGCATTTCCACCACTATGATTTTTCCCTATAGCCCAAATATAGCCTTTCCGCTTTAAGCCCTACTATTTCCGCTATATCCCGTTATTCCCACTATATTCCACTATTTCCTCTATATCTTCTTTAAAAGAAATGAATTGAAAAATGACATTTATACATTATAAAAATTATGAAGTTAATTTATTTAATTAAATTTTTATTATATTTTTAGAAATGAAAATATTCTAATATTATACTAAATTCAATTATGTTATATAACATTTTTACATCTATTTACAGTATATTTGCGCATATTTTTATTTAAAATTGTTTATGTATTAATTATAATTCAATTGAATTTTAACTTTTCATTTAATTACCATTTATATATTTGTAAAAATATTAAGTACGAGTTTTATATGCTATTTTAGAGTCATCGGCTATATCCCGCAATATTTTCGCTGTATCCCCACTATGAGTTTTTACACCTCCGCCGCATTGAATCTACCGAGCGCTTTAACTGCACAGATCCATAAGAGGTAAGAAGTATGTTTGAGTTGGTTTAGAAGCAACAGTGCTCTAACCCACCAGCTTCACTCTTGACTGAGAGATAGTGTAAATTGAAAAGATCAAAAAATATGATAAGTATATAAGACTTAGTTTCCATTTACGATTGTCAATTTTGAACTTGATAGTCAATCAACCAACAATCGAACATGAATAAATCAACTTGGGTAGTATCCTTGGCTTCATACGATTTGAGAACCTATAGGGAAGAGCGTTGGTATAAAATGTCTCTAGCTTTAAGAACATATATATACGTACCATTAGTATGAAATTTCTCTACCTTAAGAACATATATATACGACATTCCCCGGGGAGGATTCCTTTTTATATATATTGCTCGCTTCTAAAAGAACCGGAATTGAGTTTACCGAAAATTCATCGATTTAGATTTGAAGAGTCTGGGGTCAGTAAGTGTTTTACTTACCTCTTACCGCTTCAAAACTGATACACCAGTCTTATGTCTTGGAAGAAGTTATGAAGTGCAATGTTATAGAGTTGAACTATTTATCCAAAGGTTAAGTCCAAGGGAGAGGTCAGTGTTAGCATTCATAGGAGGACTTGTGCTAGAGTCAGTATGGAGATTTGAGATATTTTCGAGATGCTCAAATCCATGTAACGATTCATGATCTGTTTAAGATGTTGGAATCCATTTAAGGATTCATGTTCCGTTCAAGTGATGAAGACTCGTGTAAGAGATGATGAACGTTTCCATGACACTGGAAATGATTGAAAATAGAGTAGAAGCATGGTTGGGGTTTAGCTAAACTGTGAGAGGGCATATCTATGTCATATCTTTAGTACGTTTATCGATGTTGTGCGTAGGAGTGGATGGTACTTGGGATCACATCTTTAGACATGGACCAGTTATTTTTAGCTTATGGTATATTCTACCTAGAGGTATACGATGCCCGAAGGTAATTTTTGACCCTTGTGCAAGAGGCTGGCCTTAGTATAAATGTGATTTTCTCTCTGGAAAATCCATTATGCATGCGTGCCTTAGCAATTTTGATTGTACTTCAATATTGTTGTATTGTAAGATGCAAGCAGCACAACTATTTTTTGATTTATATTCTTCACCCTAGACATTATCTACTATATCGCCTTTTTTACGTATTAGATGGGTGGTTCTTTTGAGGGGATAACCGTTTATGGACGGTTTCAAAAGTATTGCTATATGTTGTACACATATTTCTTAAGTTTTTGACGCCATGCTTATGTCTGACTCGTGGTTATATATTTCCTTTATTTCCATTGGTGCTCTTTGGAGTAGTTTGGAAAAGGCAGGTTTTCATTAATGTTCTTTAGAGCTTCTAGAGATGAGCTGGATGCTTCCATTCACCTATCACAATATTTGTAACGACCTGGATTTTTCGACGTTTGGTTTGGGATATTTAAATGCTTTTAAATATTGAATTCAAACTATAGACTGATATTAAAATGTTTGAAAGTTAATATTTTACTTGAATTTCAAATATAGTGATTTATTGAATTAGAAAATACATACATATATATACACTCGTGTGAATCGGAAAAGGATTTCGATTCAAAATCGTATGGGTCAAGGCTTGGGGGTAGTGCAATTGACATCGGGGATGAGGAGCAGGTGGGAAAGAGTAAGCGGAGGAATGGAGGATGCGTGTGCGACTTGAAATGAGTGTCGCGATAGGTGATGTTGGGTCATGGGTGTGGCAAGGTCTGAGGTGGCATACGAAGGGAAGCGGCGAAGTAGATTAGGGCTTGGTGATGGGATTGCGGCAATGGAAGGATGTGGTATTGTCGATCGTGATAGGGGACTGTGATGTAATGGCAGGGAGGTAGGTCGGAGTTAGAGGGATGGGTGATGCTGCGGTTTGGTGAAAGGGGTGAGGTCAGGCATGGCGACATCGATGAGCTCGAGGTTGCGATTTTCAGATCGATGGAGGTGGAAGCAGAAGTTAGGGAGAGGTATTTTCTATGATTAGGCTGAATTATATCTTTAATTATTTAATTAAAAAGGTTTAAAAATTTAGAAAGTTGATAAAATTTTATAAAATCTATTTATAGGAGGTAAGTTAAGAGAAAACAATTTTAAAATTTTAAAATTGATTGTCAATTTATTGATTTGGAATTTCACTAATTCATATTAATTTTGTACGAGGTTTAAATAAAACGAGGTCTGTGCAGAAAAATATAAATTTGGGATTGATTGCAAACAAAAAGCAGGGTGAGAAATTCTCACTCATTTAGATGACTAGTAAAATAAATTATTAAATGCTGGTTGAATTTATAAATTATTATCTATTGGATGTGATATATATATATATATATATATATATATATATATATATATTGTAGTATATACAGTAGGATTGGAGCGATATTCCCGTACATTATAGTGGATGAGACCCTATGCACCCCGCAAAATAGCGGATGACCTTATATACCATGATATCCCCCTCGAAGTGGGATTGCTATTTATTTTATGTGTATTAACATCTGTGGATGCAGAAAAATAGGTTGGAGGGATCCAACTGGATTCCTCAAATTTATTGTTTATTTTTCATATATAGTGATATATGATTTGTGTAGATTAATATTATAGATTATTGTAGTGAATGGATTATTAGATGTTATTGTAGCACTGGCCTTAATTTTGATAATTTAAACACTATAAATATATTTTTAGTATTTATGGAATTGAAATGAATTTGAAAATAATATATATATACACTCACACATAGGAATTGGAGTTATTTTAAAGAAATTGAATATGAAAAATATAATTGATTGGTTATACATAACTATTGTGAATTAATAAATGAAAAAGAAGTTGAAATCAATATTGAAAATAGACTGGAAGTATTAACGGAATTTATAAAATATAAAATTTATATAATGGATTTTTATGAATAGATTTGCTTTTATAAATAGATGAAACCAAAGGAGGCTATAAAATTTATAAACAATGTTTATAATGAAGAAATTTGATATCAGATGATAATTGAGAATATAAATTCATAGGAGGAATTTATATTAGAATATGGAAATAGGGTTGAGAAAAATGAAAAATTCTATTTTTGAAATGAGAATGGTTAGGGAATCCATAATGAATCGAGATGTTATGAAATTGAGAGAAGCTATAAATTAAATTTGGTTATCGAGATTTTAAAAATATATTTTAAATTATAAAAGGTGAGATTGTTTAAAAGGGGAAATTTTATTATTTTAAAACTATGAAATTTTAAACCTATTGAGATTTAAATACTGGGTAAGTAGATTTTTAAATATGAAGTATTTATTTTAGTAAATTCTAAACTTTAAAATCAGCTTTTAAAATTATTTATTTAACTAAAGATGAGTTATCAATGGTTTGAAAGCATTTTTGATATTTTAATAATTACTTGAACATATTTTAAAAATAAATTATTAATCTTTAAATACTTATTGTATATATATATAGAGTTTTAAAGAAATTTGAATTTTTTTATTTTATAAACTCTCTTAAGATTCGAAAAGGGACTTATAAAAGGATATGATTTGAGGAGAGGAAATCTATTTGTGATTCCAGAGACTTTGGGAAAAAGTTACAGAGTAATTTTCTGAAACATTAATATTGAAAGGACTTTTGGAAAATAAGACTGTTAATATTTTCCTAAGTATAGAAAATAGAAATTTGGAAATATTCCTAAGTGTTAAGGTTTTACGGATTTAAGTATTTGAATGATTGTTTTCAAATATTGGAAGGGATAGATATATCTTTTAAAGATATTTTGAAGGCAAATATTTTGGGAAAATTTATAATAAGGTCAGATGATTACTTATGGATGTTTAATTTGATAGTTAAATAACCGACTATCAATATTGGCCAACTTCGTTAATCATTTCGAAGAGACCGGGATCAGATTTAATTATTCGAAAACCACTTCGATCGGGTTTGAACGTTACGAATGAATACTCTGAAGATGATGAAGACGGTGATTCGCTTTATCCAGGCCCAAGACAACTTGTATGGACGAATGGGATCAGAACATCGTCATTGGAGGACGATGAGCATTCTAAATGAATGTGTTCTTTGAAAGGTAACGCTTAGCCTCGAGCCTCATCAACCAAGAATGACTAAAAATTAGGAGAGATGCAGCAAGGATAAGTAGGTCGCATCCAAGTAGGGTAAGCTTACCCCTATCCAGATTCCCTTTTTCAGCTGTATGGCGGTTACTGATCCCAACCGCGGGGTAATCTTATTCAGACTGTCCAGGTTAGGAGTAGTCCGGTCTTGTGTAGCAGGGGATCTCGGTGTGGTCCTCGGTACGCTGTTCTAGACGTTTACTATGACAGGTGGTACCCCAGTGCCTGGTCATTTAGTTGGCATCCATTATCCAATACGAGCTTATGGTTTTATTTGTAGAGCCTAGTATGCTGGAATTTAATTAATGTAACAAATTCAGCTATTTGAAAAGTATTTGTATTTGGGCACTATTATAATATCACTGTATTTTCTATAAAAATGTTTTAGTTATCATAGGGTAAAAATCCATCGTGTTTATGTGTGACACGATCTTACGAGATACCTTGTTTTTTAAAGGATTTTGATAACTCTAATAATTCAAATTGAGTGTGTTTTTCTCACGTTGGTTTTCTAAACTGACTCGTGTGTTATTTTATAATGCTTGGGTCAATCCGAGTATTACAGATTCAGGTTAGGATGCTATGGAGTATAGGAGATGAGCTGGAGGATTCTAACGTATATCTCGTACTTTTTATTTCCGCTGTGTGAGGACAGTTTATTATAACTATCCAGATTTTTGTATTGATTGTGTACTCTGATGATTGTAAGTATAAGAAGTTACAGACTCTTTGTATTAAATCTGTTACTATATATTATACTTTGTTCCGCTGCGATTGTGAGATTCTATGTTGTTGTTTCTACTTCTCCTTCTATCTTTTCTTCTTTACCCTAAAGATTCGTATTTCCATCCAATTTGAGTTGAGATGAGGTGAAATATTGTCGGCTCAAAGTGGTACGGATTTGCGGGCCTTTACAATCGGTATCAGAGCTGAAGGTTAAGCGAGAACCTTGGCTCTGGTGGGGATTACTCATTAGAGATAGAGTCAGTAGTACTCTATAATGAGTTGAGCGTATTAATAGATATGAGCGCGTATTTGTTAATGAATATAAGTGGTTTTATATTATGTTAACTTATCTGTTGAGTGGTATATAAATTCTGTTTGAGTAGTGGGACGACACTAAAATGATAGGGATTTCTAAACACTTGAACCAGTTAAACTGACATAATATTTTTTTGAAGCGGGTAAATGATATAATTTTACCCAAATTATATTTTTATATAAAAGAAAATAATTTTCTAAAATTATTATAATATATTTGGAGTGTTTGGATGATAATATTATAATCAAAACAAGATTATAAATAGTTTATATAACCAAATAGACATTGCATAAATATGGATTATACAATTGGGTCAAAAACTAAGACTTGATTTAAAACTAGAGTTTGAAAATATAAAATCCCGAAGATTTTGGTAAAGTTTTCCAAAGTGTTTGAAAATATATAAGAGTAGTATTGTTTTGAAGATATTTTAAATAGAAAATTTGATTTTAAATGGATTTTGAAGATGTTATAGCACTGAACTCACTTCAATCGCTGGAAAATAATTCTGATGATGATCGCGACATCATCGATGTTTATTTTCTAGTTTCTAAGTGATGGATTTGCTACCATGATCGTTGTTTTGGATTTCCTTTGAGGAAAAACAAGTTGTTTTGAAAATTTCAAAGGGAAATTGTTTGGAATGGAACCAAGTGAAATTTTAAAATTTCCAATGGATGGTTTTTTTGAAACAAAGAGTTATATATATATATATATATATATATATATATTGATTTTAAAATGATTTGAAATAAATACCGGGTGTTTAAAAATTCTGAAAATCCTTATTTAAATAATTAGAGATCATCAAGAGATAAGTTATAAACTTATAATGGTGAATGATTTTGAAGAAAAATATGGATTGAAAAATAAAATTGAAACGAATTGAATTGAATAAAAATATAATAGGCCAAATAAAAAGATATAATCTCGAGTAAAATAAAATGTGAATGTATTCGAGTATAAGATTGATGGAAAAGTGAAAAAAATAGTTGTGTGACTTATAAAAAGTTAAAAATTGAAATAGAAAACGTAAAATAAAATTATTTGATATTTTGGTAAAGGAAATAAAAATCCAAACTCGAATTATAAAATAAAATTGAACTCAAGTAAAATAGTTAAAATGATTTTAAAAATAAAAATCAAATATTGAATTGTAAATGGAAGGGAACTAATTAGCTAAATAAATTAGTTAATTGAATATGTTAGTGGAATTTAACTTGGTTAAATAGAATTGGATTGTTAATTAAAAATGGCTTTTTAAAATAAAGCGTGAGTTTTAAATAAAATTAGACTTAGATAAGTGAATTAAATATAATGGAAAACATGTCGATTAAAATGGAATTGAATGGAAATAGAAATGGTTTGAGTTGCAAACAAATCGAATTTGAATATAAATAAATTGAAAATGGTCTTAATATTAATTAAATGAGTTCGAGAATGAATTGAGTATGGAAATTAAAATTTTAAGGGGAATAAGTGCAGAAACTAATTAGATAGATTAGAAATTGGTATGGAGTTTGATTAAATAAAAATCAAATCAAGAGTTTTAGATGGAATTGGTCACAAGAGAAATGAACTTAAGTGTTGGTTAAAATGATTGAAATAAATAACTTAAGTTAATATTTAATAGAAGCTAGGCTTCGAGTAAATTTGTGAAATGGCCATTAAATAAAAATAGCATGGAATGTTTCCAAGCTAATTAAAATGGATTTGAAAGTAATGGAAGTGGTTATGAAGGAAATGTAAGTAAATTGATTGAAGATCAATTTGAAATGGAATGGACTTGAATATAAATTGATTAAAAATCAGTAAAAAAAAGTTATAAGCTCAAAGAACTATTTTATTAAATAAATATCGCCAAACTTGCATGGAAAAAGTATTGTTTGATGTAAACGGAAGTAAATAAAAATTCTGTGAATTAATAGAAGTGAATAAATTTGATTTTTAATCGATTTGGTATGGATATAAGCTTGTTTGGTTTAAAAGTAAAGCGAATGCATGTAAAGTGAGTTGTAAAACATCCGAATAGAATAAAATAGTATACGAATCGACTAAAAGCAATTAAATTAGCATCGAAACCTTATATTGCTTATTATATATGTTTGACATGTTGGTTTATGAAGTTTATGTGTTTTAATTTTGCAAAGAAATGAAATGTATTGAATTTTCATATATTTGGTACTTACGTGTTCAAATTGAGTAAGTACAGGTACCGGAAGCTGTAGTGCTTGACTTTGATTGCACGTATTGCAAAAAAAAATAAGCCGCTTGCTTAAAATGCTTAAATAAGGTACATTTTCGAATTTAATATCGCAAAATATGAATATTGATATATATATATATATATATATATATTATTTTTCTTTTTTTCGACCGTGTGGGTCGATGTATACATATTTTTCTCTCTTGTCATATTGCAAAAGGTCCTCCGTATATGGGAGGCTCAAACAAAAAATTCGAAAATTTAGGGTGTTAGAAAAATCTTGGAAAATTTTTTTAGCAATAAATTGATTTCAAATTGAAATTGATATGAGAGATATTTGGAATAGAATTGAGGCTTGAATCTAAATGATTAGAAAAGTGAAGTATTGAGGTTTTCAATAAGTGGGTTTTTGATAAGTTAATGGGTTTGGAGCATTCTTCTGCCTTAGCAATTTCGGGGACGAAATTCTTTTAAGGAGAAGGAATGTAACGACCTAGATTTTTTGATGTTTGATTTAGGATATTTAAATGGTTTTAAATTTGAATTTGAACTATAGACTGATTTTAAAATGTTTGAAAGTTAATATTTTACTTAAATTTCAAATATAGCGATTTATTGAATAATTTAATTATTGAATTTTATAACTAAATAATGGTCAAATTATTGTATCTTGAGTTTTAAGCTCGAAAAATAATAGTTAAAGACTTGTATAATTATATTAATAATAATGAAGATAATTAAAGTTCTAAATTTGAATTTAAAAGTGATATGTTCAATTTTAAAAATAATTTGTTTGAATTGACATTTAAAAATAGCCTTCTGAGGCACCGTCTCGGAGTTCGATACGGAACCAGTTCCATTGGATCCATAATATTGTATTATTATCAGATTTCAAATTTCGTGGTGTTTGGAGTTATCATTTGATCGTTCGGGATATAAACACGCTGAAATTAATATCTATAATTCAATATAGTAGTTAAGTTTAAAAAGCTATCTTCTCCATAGGATCAAATTAGGACTCAAAACCTTTTCCATTTAGCTCAGAATAGGGGTATAACATTATGAACGCCAAACAGCATGCCTAGATAGGGATTCGGGAATTTAAGATCCCATTACGAGATAATTTGGAATTAAATGTATGTATGTGTGTATGTGTGTGTGTATATTGTTTCAATCTACATCTACTTTTCCTATCAGCCACCCTATAGCTTGCATAACCGACCTATACTTCTCAATTTATATCATGCTTTCCTCCATATTTTCTGTAAAATCACGATATTATAAAATAAAGGAGGGTCGCCTATGTTAAATTCCTGTATCTTATCTTCTTTTTCTTTTCATACTTTCACGAATTCAAATCATCTGCGACAAAAATAATGAAAAACTGGTTTGTATAATATATATATATATATATATATATATATATATATTATATACACACTCGTATGAATCAAAAATTGATTTCTATTCAAAATCGTTAGGGCCGAGGCTTGGGGGTAATGCGATCGACCTGGGGGATGATAAGCAAGCGGGCATGAGTAAGCGGAGTAATGGAGGATGCGCGTGCGACTCGAGGTGAGTGTCGCGATAGGCGAGGTTGGGTCGTGGGAGCGGCGAGGTCTGGGGCGGCATACAAAGGGAAGCGGCAAAGTCAACTAGCGTTTCGGTGATGGGATTGCGACGATGGAAGGATAGGGTATTGTCGGTCGTGACAAGGGATTGCGATGCAATGGCGGGGAGGCAGGTCGGAGTTGGAGGGATAGGTGATGCTGTGGTTTGGTGGAAGGGGTAAAGTCAGGCATAGCGACATCGATGAGCTCGAGGTCGCGATTTTCAGATCAAGGGAGGGTGGAGGCAGAATTCAGGAAGATGTATTTTATGTGATTAGGCTGAATTATATCTTTAATTATTTAATTAAAATGATTTAAAAATTTAAACAGTGATAAAATTTTATAAAATCTATTCGGTCAAGGTAATTTGAGAGAAAACAATTTTAAAATTGATTGTCAATTTATTGATTTGGAATTTCACTAATTCATATTAACTTTGTGCAAGGTTTAAATCAAACAGAGTCTGTGTAGAAAAATATAAATTTGGGATGGATTGCAAAAGAAAGCAAGGTGGGAAATTCTCACTTATTTGGATCGCTAGAATTTATTTTAAATAGTTAAAATAATTTATTAAGTGCTGGTTGAATTATAAATTATTATCTATTGGATGTTATATATATATATATGGTAGTATATATAGTAGAATTTGGAGTGATATTCCCGCACATTATAGCGGATGAGACCCTATGTGCCCTGCATAATAGCGGATGACCCAATATACCACGATATCCTCCTCGAAGTAGGATTGGTATTTATTTTATGTGCATTAACATTTGTGGATTCAAGGAACGGGTTTGAGGGATCCAACTGGATTCCTCAAATTTATTGTTCATTTTTCATATATAATGATATATTATTTGTGTAGAATAATCAATTATAGATTATTGTAGTGAATGAATTATTGGATGTTACTGTAGCACTGGCCTGACTTTTGATAATTTAAATACTACAAATATATTTTTAAAATTTATGGAATTGAAGGGAATTTGAAAATAATATATATATATAGGAATTGGAGTTATTTTAAGGAAATTGGATTAAAAAAATATAATTGATTGGTTATACTTAATTATTGTGAATTAATAAATCAAGCTTTTTAAAATGAATTATATAAAAGAATTTATAAGTAATATTCTGGAAATATAAAAATAAGTTGAAACCAATACTGCAAATAGATTGGAAGTATTAATGGAATTTATAAGAAATAAAATTTATATAATGGACTTTTATAAATAGATTTGCTTTTATAAATAAGTAAAGCCAAAAGGGGTTATAAAATTTATAAATGATGTTTATAATGAAGAAACACGATATCAGATGATAATTGAGAATATAAATTCATAGGAGGAATTTATATTAGAACATGGAAACAGGGTTCAGAAAAATGGAAAATTCTATTTTGAATGAGAATGGTTAGGGAATCGATAATGAATCGAGATGTTGTGAAATCGAGAGAAGTTATAAACTAAAATTGGATATTGAGATTTTGAAAATATATTTTAAATTATAAAGGTGAGTTGTTTAAAAGGGAAATTTTATTATTTTAAAACTATGAAATTTTAAACAACTTGAGATTTAAATACCGGGTAAGTAGATTTTTAAAAATGAAGTATTTATTTAAGTAAATTCTAACCTTTAAAATCAGCTATGAAAATTATTTATTTAACTAAAGATGAGTTATCAATGTTATGAAAGTTTTTTTGATATTATAATAATTACTTGAACATATTTTAAAAATAGATTATTATTCTTTAAATACTTATTATATATATAGGGTTTTAAAGAAAATTGAAATTTTTTATTTTATAAACTCTCTCGAGATTCGAAAAAGGGGCTTATAAAAGGATATGATTTGAGGAGAGGAAATATATTTGTGATTCCAGAGATTTGGGAAAAAAGCTACGGAGTATTTTTCTGAAACATTAATATTGAAAGGATTTTTGAAAAATTAGACTAGTAATATTTTCCTAAGTATAGAAAATAGAAATTTGGAAATATTCCTAAGTATTGAGGTGTTACGGATTTAAGCATTTGAAAGATTGTTTTCAAATGTTGGAAGGGATAAATATATCTTTTAAAGATATTTTGAAGGCAAATATTTTGGGAAAATTTATAATAAGGCCAGATGATTTCTTATGGATGTTTAATTTGATAGTTAAATAACCGACTATCAATATTGGCCAATTTCGTTAATCGTTTCATAGAGATCGAGATCGGATTTAGTTATCCGAAAACCACTTCGATCCGGTTTGAACGTTACGAATGAATACAATGAAGATGATGAAGACGGTGATTCGGTTCGTCCAGACCCATGACAACTTGTATGGAAGAATGCAATCAGAACATCGCCATTGGAGGACGATGAGTATTCTAAATGAATGTGTTCTTTGAAAGGTAATGCTTAACCTCGAGCCTCATCAACCGGGAATGGATGAAAATCAGGGGAGATGCAGCAAGGCTTGTGGGTCGCCCCCAAGTAGGGTAAGGTTACCCCAATCTTGAGTCCATTTGATTCGGCTATGTGGCTGTTGCTGATCCCAACCATGGGGTGATCTTGTTCGGACTTTCCAGGTTAGGGGTAGTCCGGTCTTGTGTAGCAGGGGATCCCGGCGTGGTCATCGGTACGCTGTTCCAAACGTGTACTGTGACAGGTGGTACCCTAGCGCCTAGTCATTCTATTGGTATCCATTCTCCAATACGAGCTTATGATTTTGTTTGTGGAGCCTAATATGCTGTAATTTAATTAATACAACAATTTCAGCTATTTCAATAAGTATTTGTATTTAGACACAATTATAATATCACTGAATTTTCTCTAAAAATGTTTTGGTTATCGTAAGGTGAAAACCCGTCGTGTTTATGTGTGACGCGGTCATACGAGATACCTTGTTTTTCAAAGAATTTTATAACTCTAATAATTAAAATTGAGTGTGTTTTTCTCATGCTGGTTTTCCAGACTGACTCGGGTGTTATTTTATAATGCTCAAGTCATACCGAGTATTACAGATTCCGGTTAGAATGCTATGGATCTCAGTAGGCGAGCTGGATGATTTCTGACATATATCTCATACTTGTTTATTTCCTCTGTGTGAGGACATGTTATTATAGCTGTCCAGATTTACGTATTGATTGTGTACTCTGATGATTGTAAGTATAAGCAGTTACAAACTCTTTCTATTAAATCTGTTATTATATATTATTATTTTTTCCATCCGATTTTGACATTTTGTGTTCTTGTTTCTAATTCTCCTCTATCTTTTCTTCTTTACCCTAAAGATTCGTATTTCCGTCCAATTTGAATTAAGCTGAGGTGAAATATTGTCGGCTCAAAGGGGTACGGATTTGCGGGCCTTTACAGTATTCCCACTTTTGCTGCATTACTATTATGTATATATCAAAAAATTGTAAGGACAGGTTGCCATATATCTTTGAGTGACAGTTTATGCTGTCTTTTGATATTATATCTTACTATTCCATTGTAAGGTTTCAATGTTGTGTTCTCGTCTTTCTTGTTTTGTTTTTGTTTTCTTTTGTTTTACCCAAATAATATGTCTTTCCAGCACTTGGATGCTCGGCACAAGAATACAGTGGATGTATTAGCATCGACATTCTAAGGTCGAAAAGGTGGGTCATTAGACTTGGTATTAGAGATAAAGGTTAAGAGAGAACCTTGGCTTGGTTGGTTATGACTCATTAAGATATAAGGTAAGGGAACTATATATATATATATAAGAGCATATACGTATTTGATATTTCAGTTATATATATTTAAGTATAACTTGATATTATCCCTCGTTGATTAGCTTAGCAATGCTCAGTTAGTTTATGAGCATCGATGTAACTACCCACCTTTTTGAACAGTTCAAGTCGATAATAAACCGCACATGTCCAACTCAAACCGTTTAAAAGATCGATTATCAATGGGTTTATTTTAAAGAAAAAATAGAAAGAAGAAACAACAGCAGAATCTTACAGCAGAATGACAAAATATAATAATCATATAAACAGTTCATGAAGCTGTTTAATAATATATACTCAATTCAATTTACTAGATAAATTAGAGTTATACAATACTATTAGAGTTATACATTTTTAATAGACAGAATGAAATAGTGCAGTGGAATAAATACTAGTAGATATGGTATACCAAATCTTCATCTTTATCCTCCACAATAACTTCCTTCGATAACTAAAAACTTGGTCTGACTCGAGCGTAATAAAAAACAGAACACTCGAGTCAGGACTAAAAGTCCTCATATAAGTCAAATCAAAATCAAGAGAAATATATTTTCAAAATGAACAATTTCTTTCCATTTCCAATAAATCTGGACTCAGATCCAAATTCCAAACAAATGAATTGAATTCCAATGTTTCAATTCAGTACCTTTCAAATTTAGTTTCATTCAATTTCGATTTCAATTTAAATCGATTTCGATTTCAGGCAATTTAATGTATTGGCTCGAGTTTTAATTCAAATCTCATTTCAAAACCTACAATTTATATACATTCGAGTCTAATATAAATCCTCAACTCAATCTAAATTCAATGTTCAAATTTTAAGATTTAAATCTTAAAATAATCCAATTTCCACAATTCAAAACATATATCGATTATGACTTCGAAATTTCAAATTTGATTTCTTTAAACAAATTCTTTTAATAAGTTTGAATTCCTACATTTCCATAGCTCGAATTTTGAAGTAATCCCATCTTAAAGTGCCAAAATCATTTAATGATTGGATTCCAAACATCGGCCTTCTTATAAAATTTTCTTTTGTTTGTTAAAGTTATAGAAAAAATTTCGTACCCTTAATTTCTCTTTGAGGAAAAATATATGTATTATTACAAAAAATAGAATTTTTAAATTTTTATAAATGAAATTCAAGTAAATTTCAAAAATTAAATTAATTTCAATTCACAAAATTAAATTCTTTATAATATATAAATTTCTAAAGGTAGGTTTTAAAGCCTTTTAAAATTCAATAAATAAACTCGATTTTCGCCGAATGGCGATAAAACTACAAAAGCACAATTCTGCCAAAGCAATCAGCTATGCATCAAAATTCACAGATCAGAAAGAATATTCAACCTCCATACCAAATTTAAATGTCCAGTTGATCAATCACATCAATAGTGGTAATAACAGTGTGACAATACAAAAGAATCCAAACCACTAGCAACATACAACAAATTAATAACATCATCCATCATAAGTTAACATTCAAATCCACAACAAAGTTAACATCCAAATCAACCAATTCAACCATACCACACAACAATCAATGATTATCAGTGTCAGATTGTTTAACTAAAAGTGATGTGCATTAATCCAAGATCGATTTAAAAATAAAATTTTGATGTCGATTTAATAAGTGTATAAATGTCAAATTTTCCAATCAAATTTAACATCACATTTACCAACAATCCAACTATCCATTTAACAGTCAAATTCCTAACAATTTTCAAGGGTAAATTTACACTATAATTTTTTTTAATATTAATATATCAATAAAATTTAAATGTAGGGTGTTTTTTGTTGTCAATTAATTCAACTTCAACAAATTTAATCAATAATTATAATCATTCCACTATTTCGATTTAGCTAAACATAAGAAATTTTCAGTACTTCGTGAGTGTTAAAATACTCACCTTTATTCGAAAGGGAAATTTTTTCAGTGTTAAATAAACTTCAATCCAGCTTTATGTCGTAGACGATGTCGATACGAACCCAACGCAACTTGTTTCACTCGAATTGGACCTCGTATGGAGAAGTTAGCGTTAACGATATAATTAACATTTAATTAACGAAATTAACTAAACTAATTTTTTTTCACCGTTCCTATCCCTCCATCTCGACTTTGCTACCATGTATAAAGAAACCCAACCACGCGGTCCAAACGCACTAACGCGTGCCACCTCGGAGCTCCGGAACCCCATCTGAACCCACCGTTGCAACTGCCATTCCCCCTCCACCTTTGCCTGCGACCAAGTCGCATCCACCGCTGTCGTCAAGCCTCGAGAACCCAAAATCCACGCAACTGTTTTGCCTCGATTCTGGAAATGTCAACTCGCCATGACTTAACCGTTTAGATTTGAAATAATCGGTAAGCTATACGTTTTGCTAGTTAGGAGTTTTTGAATTTGATGAATGGATTGAGAGATATCAAGGAGAGAAGTGGAGACGATTTTGGCCATTGAATTGATAGAGAGAGCGGCCTTTTCTTATTAGGGCTTGAACAAAAATGGGGATAAATGATACGACTGAATATACAAATATCCGACCTAATTGACCCGCGAAATTACTGAACTCCAAACGAAGCGTGTCACCTGGCATTCATAATGCTATACTCCAACACAATGGAATATGTACCGGGAGCCAATTCCATCATATTCAGAAGATATCTTTTCAAATCAAATTATTTTAATTAAATTGATTTCTACGTGTTTCAAGCTCACACGACCAAATAACAAGTCCGATCGCTACGAAACTTGAAATCCTATAATAACTCACTATTACGGATCCGATGAAACCAGTTTCGTCAAATCCGAGATAGTGGCCAAAATGGTTATTTTCACAAGTTGATTAAAGTAAGAAATTTCAAAAATCAATGCAATCACTTTAAATTCAATTTTAAAATTTTACGATCTTCATTCCTGTTTAAAAAGAATTCAAATCAATTTTTAAAATCATTTTCATTCACTTTTAATTCAGTATTCAATTATTTGAAAATTTTCCAATATTAAATTCAACGATTTAAATTTTTAATAAATCATAATTAATAAATAATTATATTTCAAATGAATTTTAATTTCCAATAGTTATTTATTTCCATCTAAACAATACAACATTTATTATCCAATCCTTATTGTATACACTTCCAATACATAAACTTCATTTCATTACTTATTATTGCCAAAATCTTCGAAATTAGTTATTTGAAATTTTATTCAAGTTCATATTCAATAACTACATTAATAAATCATTAAATTTTCAATTCTAACCATTTTTTGTTTGATAATCATATTTAATTTAATAATTTAAAAACAGTTAAAAATATGGATCGTTGCATTCTCCCCCACTCAAAACTTTTCGTCGTCAAAATAGGACTACGTACGAAATTTAACATTTGATATATTTTATTCAAAATAATTAGCTTACAAAACATAAAAATCTTATTTACAAAACCATTACTACGCTCTCGCTAGCCACTTCAATATCGGTTTTATGGAAATTATAACTTATATAAAAATAAGTTATAAAATTTTCAAAAAAAATTTCTAACACCCGAATTTACGGAAAATTTCGGCAGCGTCTCCTTTGCGCGGCTGGATCGAATTTTTTTTACAATAGAATATATAACTCTAATGTATATAAAATATATCAAATATACATCTCATCTCAATGATGGGGCATCCTGAAGGGAAAAATATAAAAGCGCGGTATGTAATCCGAGATGCATACCCTATTAATATTAATACCAACTGCATATAAAATCTGCGTATACGTCCAAACGGTCTTCGTATATACCTATCTCAATTCAAATTTGAAATAGTAGTTACTTATAAAGATATAGAAGGCATGTATAAGCTTAATAGACTATATAACATGAATTTTGAATTCAAATCATAAGTATAAGCATTAACACATAACATTCAACAATCATTCGCAATCAAAACAGTTACAATGATGATTTACAACAAAAGAAACCATTCAATTAATAATATTCATCCAATTAATCCAATTAGCTCATAACTATGTTAATTTACATCTTCCAATGTCCATAGCTAATTTATACACTTCATTTTTATTAACATTCAATTTCCATTATCATTTAATTGGTTTACTATCAATTTATTCAAATCTATTACATTTACATTCAATTTATTCAATTTTATTTATTAAATCTCAACTGTTTCACTTTTTGTTCAACATATTTCATATAAATTCATTTGTGAACCATTTTATAAAATTATTCCATTCAACCTTGTTTGAGTCAAATTTTATTTTACTACCACGTTGTATATTCTCTTTTTAATACCAATCTCATTTATAAACCATTTCATAAAACCATTTAAATTTATTATAAACATTCTATAAAATGCAACTCATGTTTATTATTATTTTCTTCATAACCTAAGTTCTTCGTATCATTAACTTAAGTAAATTTTATTTATAGTTCAAATTCATATTGGTAAATTTTCTTTTTATCACAACCAATTTATTCAACTTCTTTAAGCTAACTTCCATTTTTTAGTTTATCTCATTAATTTATTTAATACTCAATTAGTTACCATTCAATTTTATTAAAACTCATTCTATTTGCATTTAACTTATTTACATCCAATTTTAAATTAAATTCGATTACTCATGTTGATTTTCTTACACTCATTTATTTTTATTCAATTTCTTTCACAATTCAATTTGCATTTCATTTTATAATTCAAGTTCGCATTCATTCTATTGATTCAATTTTATAGCTTAAGTGGAATTAATTCTCCTTACTGATTTATCTAGTTTCATTCAAAATCTAATTCAATTCGTTTAATTTTATTAATTTAAATTTATTTCATTTAATTCATTACTCGGTTTATTTAATTCTATTTTAATTTTTTCTTTCTTACCATTCACATTTAACAAATTTAAAATTTGTTTTTAGTTTGATATTACTTAAATCTGTAAGTTATACAGCTTGATTCACTTAAAATTTCATTTCGCTATTTTATTTAATACATTTCTAATACCATTCACTTAAAAAAAATTGAGTTAGACTTCATTTTATTTACTTCATTTCACTAACTCCTGAATTGGATGAATTAAATTTGAGTTATAAAATAGTTACAAATTATTTCGTAACTAACAAAATCAATTAAATCTCACGACTTTAAGTTTTAAATGGTTAAACTAACACAATAGTTGCGGTATATATATTCCATTCGTACGTATAACAATTTCGATCTCTTACTCGAATATGCAATTTTTATTTCCCGAACTAGTATTTGTAACCCGACTACTCTATTGTAGACTCTGATCCAACTTCTTGATTAGAAACTTCCATCCTTTTTACATAGTAATAAACTATGATATAGAACTTCAGATTCTTATAAAAAATCTGTATCAGTGTTCGTCGTCGAGAATCGAGCGAACAATCATAAATCGGACAGGTTTGAATTAACTTAAAATCATATATTCAAATCTAAATCAAAAATGTAAATGCAAATAGAATGGTCTATGTACAACTTCGTATTTATTCCATTGGTTTCTTAATTACATTAATAGATAATTCAAGTGGATTTTATATTCAATTCTTAAATGTTTGAAAATTTTCTTTGTTAAAATTCTTTTATAACAAAATACTTTTATATCGAAATAATTTTATATTGAAAATACTTTTGATAACTCAATGTTTCAACAATTTTATCTTCGTTTTTTTATAATCCAGTAATACATTGATCAAATGTAAGACTAGAAATATCTAAGTACTTAGTAGACTCATTTCAACACCCAGTGAAAATACTTGAAAAACTTTTAAAAAACAAATATGGAAAGCAAAACTCGAAAACCAATCAAGGATCGCAGTTACACAATGGTTACGCCTCGAACCCAGAGGAAACGTCTGTAACTTTGGGCAATCTCTACCCTACGAATTACGCCATGCAAATCAAAAATCAAATCGTCCATGGATCGTAGTCTACTTGGTGGTTACGTCCAATGGTTACGTTTCGATCCCAGAGAAAACATAGTAGAGTATAGGCAATCGCTGCCACCTCGAATAAAGGTTTTAAATATCGGATTTCGGTCACGTTTCGTTTTGAAATTTTTACACAAGTTATCTTGTATCGGGGGAGATCTCGGACAAGATGAGTACATATCGGGTGTACATCTCGGATTGACATCTCGGGTCTTATAATGCATCTCGGGAATATCTCGGATGTACTTATGAGTCTAAAATTGATGTGTCAAAAATTTATTTAACGGTTATAACTTTCTTACTAAAAATAAAAATGGTAACATACTTGATTTACATGGAAAAAGGAATATTTTTAGAAGAATAGTATCTTGATTAGCTTAATTGATTTCATAATGATTGAATAATATTCTTTTATTTGAACATAATAAAGAAGTGAAACTTTTCGCTATGACTCATTAAGATACAAAGTAAAGAATATGTTCAAGAAGTTGGTAAATTATAATTGGATTGAGTAGTTTATTTTGAATCAATATGAAAATAAAAGATGTTATGGAAAATAAGAAAAATGTATAATTTCGGGTGAGATCTCGGATTGAGATTTTGATTCATATATTGGGTGAGATTTGAATATCTCGGACGAGATTAGTGTCGAGGGAGATATAAAGGAGATTTGATGTCTCGTCTCGTTTAATTGTGAAAAGGAGATCTTGGAGGAGATCTCGGACGATATATAGGAGATTTAAAACCATGCCTCGAATTATGCCATGTGGATCGCAGTTTACTTAGTGGTTACACCTTATGGTTACGTAGCTATCCCAGTGAAAACATAGTAAATTGTAGGCAATCTCTGCCACCTCGAATTCGCCAAATACAATCGACCATAGATTGCAGCTACACAATGGTTACGTCGCTATCCCAGCGAAAACATAGTAAATTGTAGGCAATCACTACCATCTCAAATTACGCTATGCTAATCAAATCGTAAGACCATAGGTTACGCTATGGAATTTGAAGGAACTCATGAGTTTATGTCCAGACGACCAAAATCAAACAATAGAATGAATCTACCTAGTGGATTATCAAAAATCATGGAGGGTACTTCCAATATCCTTTACTTCGAAATATATCATACTATATATAGTACACTTTCCAAATCATGACTTCAAATATCACACTTATATCAATTCCATTATATATAAGGTTCCATTTCCAAATCGAATACCTTCCAAAATCAAAAGTCTTGAATATATCATATCATTCTTATATAAATTCCATTATATATAAGATTCGCTTTCACATCGAATACCTTTCAAAATCAATAGTTTTCGAAATAACTTCATACTTATACAAGACATTTTCATATAAGAGTCTAAAACTTTCAAATCTAATATTTTTATAGAGTCAAAGGTCTTCAAAACCAATCCAATTTTATATATCGGTTCAGTTTCAAATCCATATATGATCTCAACAATCATTTTTTTCAAATCACATATCATTCAAATTCAAAATTTTCCAAATTTCAATTCAATAGTTTTTCACAACTTCAGTTTACCTTCGATATAAAATTCAGATAAAATCAAAATCTTTCCAAATCTTCAAGATGTTTCTTAAAACAATTTTATTATAAAACCTTTCAAAACTATTTCTCATATTTATACAAAGTTAGAACTGCTTACAAAAATCAATTTTCCAAAAATAAGATTTCATAAATATTTACTATGTTAAAAACATTTCTTAAAACTCTTTCCATTTAAAACATCTCAAAACTAAATTTCATACTTGTATAATTCAAAATAAGCTTATACAATTTTCTTATCAAATATTTAGCCCTTTGAAACTTGTTCAACCTCCATTAGTCTTTAATTCAAATTTTCCAAAACTAAACTTTATATACTTTCCAAAATACTTAGCTCTGAAAATTTACTCTCAATTTGGAAGTGTTCGGTTATTCAGAATAGTCAGAAAAAATTGAATTCCAATTTAAAATTCAAAATCAACAATCAAGCATCTCAACAAGATCCATAATCAATCAATCAATCAATCCTAATTCATAAGATAGATGTATTCATAATATAATTCAACTCAAAATTCGAGAACTGAACACCGGGTTTTATTCCAAATCGCATTATATATTTATATATGTATGTATTTCGAATATAAAGTCATATTTTAGGGATTTGAATCAAATCTGTTTCATTTAACAATCAAGTAGAAAAGCTAATAAAGTAGCCTCCCCTACCCTAAAACTCCAAATGAATATCAATGATGCTGCAGTCGTCAACGAAATTATTTCCCAGCGATAGAAATAAGTTTCGGACTTCCATTTCTTTTAAATCTTTGAAAATCACTTTGAAATCATTTATAACATTTCTATTTGGAAAATTATTTCAAATTATGCTATTATATGTTACAGAATCTTTTGACCCAATTTCAAACAATCTCGAAATTCAAACTCTTAATTTCTAGTTTGAATAACTTTTTGTTTATTTATTAACCATATCTAAATAAACCATATTTCACATATCGCTTTCAAATGGTATCCGTTACTCTTTAAAATGATACGGGGTAAATTCAGATATATATTCACTTCAAAATCCATGTTAACAAATGTAGTTTCTAAAATAGGTTAAATATATTTCAAAACCAAAATTTCCAACTATAATCAAATGCTCAAATCAACAGCCAATAGTTGATGCTCATAAACTGGCCAAGCACGACTCATCGATCAATAAGTGATAACATGCACCCCTATATTAATCATACAATCAATCAACAAAGAAATAACATCCAATCATCATCAACAGTCACGAATAATTTTGTCAGTTTATAGGATTCATTCTTTTATATTCTATATATAATCCAAGTTAAAATCATTTCATTTGTTAATTGCAAAATATTTTTATATCACTAACAAATACGCTCTCTCTTATATGTATATACTCTCAATAAGCCTGTCCTATAGGTTTACTGTGACGACCCTGGTTCAGCGTTCGAAAATCGACATCCAATACATCACTATATTCGAATGTCGTAGGTTCAAACGTTGAGTCTGGTTCGCTGAAGCTTATAACGCATTAGGTGAAAACAACATATCGGAAAAAAAAAAGAATTTTATTGATACACAATGGATACAACATCTGATGCCAAATTCCCAACAACAATACCAGAGCCAAAACTGATACAACAGCGGAAATAAATAACAGAACTGGGAACAAGAACATGAACATCGGAAATATATTTCAATAGGGTCTTTCAACAGAGAGAGAGAGAGAATCCAACAAAACTGCATCATCATTGCCAAAACTCCAAAGACCAATCCAAAAAGCTAAGAACCAAAAGCTATCATGCTGCAATGAAGCAAATGCGATCACAAATCCACAGACTTCAAAGATTCACATCTATTATCCGACTTGGCTTCTGAACCTACTGATAACCTGACTCTAGGCTGCCTGTGTGGAAAATTATAGGCACCCAGAGTTTAGAAAAGGGAACAATAAACTCCGGGTAAGTCATGGGATTCGTGTGAGCAAACAAAAATAATTATTTGTACAAAAAAAATAAAAAAAATCTGTTATGATTTTTGGAAATACCATAAGGTCTCCCAGCACAGACAATGCAATTGCATACTTGGGAAGGTTTCTCCTTATAGCAGTCAAACATGCTTGATACGCGAAAATCCTTTTGATATTATTATTAGTGCATAGTGTGGACAATATTTCGAAAGTATAATATTAATCTTAGCCAGCATACGTACCATTATAGTAGGCCTACTATAGCTACCATTTAAAAATGGTAGGTTATACAACTAAAAACCGTACAGGGCTCGTATTGGGTGATTGGATTTCCAACAAATGGTCAAGGCTAAGGAACTTCCTTTCCGAAAGGGTACGCCTCTGGAGGGACTCCCCGAGAACTTATCCGGATCTCTACCAACACAAGGCCAGGTTATCTCTATAACTATGTAACTAACTGTCACGAGTATGTCATCCCCCGATCATAACCGACCTTTATCCCGGGATTCCACAAATTCCTACAACCACATAAGTAAAATATCTGGGCTCCATACCATGATATCACTTTTTATCCAGAAGGAAATGCACATACCCTGAGCGGCACGACCCTCATAACCTTGCTACATCCTTCAGGTTCGATGAAGTCTCGTCCCACAAAGCTACGCTTTTCACAAAAGTCATGCCAACCAATGATCATCACTTAGCAGGCCAAATTACTAAATTGGGAATATATCATTAGTAACCATCAACTACATAACCTCTGAGCTCGTACGTCTTAGAGAAGGGTGTTAAGCTAAGAGAATAAATTCTCTGCCACCAAACAGAAATGTATTTGATCGAAATCAGCTTTATATCTCAAAGTGTAATGTCATACATTCATCCATATAAGTCCATCCTGGGTCTGAATGAAACCAAAGGCACTTCGTAAGAAGTCCTTGCAAATCCGGATATCCTCAATCAGTCCGGACTCCCCATCACATAGGGTAATCTCTATACTGAAGCAACTCAGTGCAGAGACAATCGACAGGTAATCCTTTCATTTTCGAAAATACTTGGTTTTTAAATGTAATTCCATTTCCGTCGTATCATTATTCGGAATGAGTTTTATGACTTAATGTCCTCCCCCGGCTAATCCGAATAATGAGTGCTTATTTAAAACCTATGGATACCTTCAGATCTTAGTTAAGTCACAACTTGTTTTCCAAAACCTTTCTTTTTGATGGTTTAAAAAAATTTCCATTTTAAATCTTTTAAAACAAAAGATCCATCATTAAGATCCTCTTCAATTTGAAACAAGGTTTACCAAATCTTTAACAAAGATTCGTTCATAGCTTTCAAAACTATTTCCATTTCAAATTTGATTTACCCAAAACACAAAATCCTTTCAACAAAAACCGAAAATTCTTTCTTTATATGAAAGCTATTATCATTTGAAAACAGAGGTTTTTCATTTCGGAACAATCTGATTAAATTTGCTCAAGTTATACCTTTTAATGGAAAATCAACGAACTGCCACACGTTCGGCAAGCTCTATTTAAAATTCCCAAAATAATTCTTTTTAAAATACTTTAAAAATGGTTTAAAATCCATATATATATCATATAACCTGTATAACCCTTTTTAAACCATAGTTTCTAAAATTTCAAACTATAAACATATATATATAGAACTCAACTTCAAATCTTGAATTCAAATTCAAATTAAACTATTTTAATTTCAAAACTTTAACAAGCCATTCAAAATAATTTTAACTTCAAAATTTCTTTTCAAAAGTTTTTCATATTTAACCCAAATTTTACTTCCAAACCATTTTGGATTCAAAATTCAATATTTAAAATTTTCACATATTGAATAATATTAAATTTAAAATACCCATGACTTAACCAATTTCCTGTAAAATCCATATTTGTGTGTGTGTTGTGTCTAGGGGTTTTGCACGCAACAATAAACAACTATCATAAATCCAAGCACAACAATATTAATAAGCGGTATGATCCTATAATTCTTATCTTTCATTCATAGATAAACAAGTAAATTCATCACAAATAAATAACTTACATATATCACAGCTCAATCCAAATTAATTCATATCATAGAATATCACATATTAAAGATATCAAACAATTCAAGGCATTCAATATTATTCAATCATCCATAAGCAAGATTAATTAATCACATTTTTATGATTAATTTAATTTAATTCAAAACCAAATAAATTAATTAATTACCTAACCCTGGTTAATTAACATTAATTAATTACAAACCATTTATTTTAATTAATTAATGAAATTAATTAATCATCGTTAATTATCCATCTTAAGTAATTGTCCTCAATTACTTAATTATCCTGCACATATATTAATTAACCATAAGTTAATTACATTAATTAATTACCCATAATTAATTATCCTTTAATTAATTAATTATCCTTAATTAATTACATTAATTAACTATCATTTAATCATAAATTAATTAAGCTTTAATTATTTAGTCATCCTTTAATTACTTACATTAAGTAATTATCCTTTAAGTAATTAATTACCCCTTAATTTCTTCATTAGTTAATTAACCTTTAATTAATTAGTTATCCTTTAATTAGTTTCATTAAGTAATTACCCTTTAAGTAATTAAATTACCCTTAATTACTTACATTAAGTAATTATCCTTAAAAAATTATCCTTTAATTACTTATATTAATTAATCAACCTTTAAATTAATTACATTAAGTAATTGTCCCTAATAAATTAATCATAATCCTTTGATTAAATTAAGACCGCAATTAACTTAAGATAAACCACTTATCTTAATTGATTATTTAATTATCATTTAAACCTTATTAATTAAACCTTTGAAATAAATTATCATTAACACATAAATTAACTTAAACCTTTAAGTTAATTAACAATTAAAACATCTCATCGTAATTAACTCTTTAATTACATTACTAAGTTTATTTAAAATAAACTTTAAAAATAAAGGTTATATATATTTAAAACATTTTAAACTTAATTAATTTAAAATAATTTATTTTAAAAACCTTTAATTAATCCCAAAAATAAACACATATTATATAAAAGAATTAGTTTAAGAAAAATTATTAAAACTAGATTAATTTAAACTTTTAAAACTTGTAAATACACTTTTAGATTTCTGCCCCAAGACTAACTCGAGTGTCAACCCTAGCCTTTTGCATGTTTTCCTGAGTCCAACCTGAACCATTTTCTTTTTTCTTTGTTTGATTTAAATTTTAAAACTTGCTAAAAATATGTTAAACCCATACAAATACCCCGGTACAAAACTCGAGCGAAAACCATACTTTCCCAAGTACACACAAGAGCTCTTCCTTCTTCTCTAAATCCAACAGCAATTATCCAAGCCTGACACATGTGCATGTGCACATGTGATCGGAGCAGCTTCGATCATCGAGGCCATCTCTAACATGTCGACGACCATCACCCTTAACCGTCAGACCGCTTAGAACCTCGAAACTATGACGAACTTGAAATCAAACAACATCGAACTCTACTGACTATAACAGATCATCCAAGAACTATCTCGTGCTGCCACCTCGGGTCACTAGTGACCTCGCGATCATGGCCTGACCTTCGTCGATCAACCATGCATCGATTCCCCTAACTCCGATCACCTCCGGTGCCTCGACGTTGACAAAGTAGCCTCGAATTCAACAGCAACCCAAACTAGACCTTAAACCCAACATTGCCGTCGCCCGGCCACCCCGGTGGTTGATAAATCCACCCATCATTTTTCCATGAATCCCCATCACTCAGGCTTCCTCCAGCCATGACGACGACCTCCCTCTCCTCGCCGATCACCAGAATTTACCCAAAAGAGGATTTCTGTTCAACTCGCAATTTCTACCTCAATTCAAAATTAAAAATCATAATTATTCTTATAAAATTCATGGTTTTCAAAGATGATTTTGGTGATGTAAAAGAAACTGGAAATCATGGTGTTCGAATTTATGATATTCTTTAAGTTCTACTGTATTTTCCTAATTTCTAGAAATACTTTCACTAATTTTACTTAAAAATATTTTTACAACTTAGATCTTGATGATACAAACACATTCTGTTTATATCTTAACCCCTAAAAAGAATTAGAGGATGATATTTTTGTTTTTGAACAGGTTTAAAACCTGTAAATTTTGAACAGAGGGATAAATGCCTGTACCTAGACATGCACAGATACACACACACACTCTCATAATTGTATACATGCAAACATATTTACATTCATGCAGACAATTTTCACAGCTTTACTTCAAACATTAATCACCACACCAAGTTTTAGATTAGATCAAAAGTAGTTTACTCACATGGTTTGAAAGAAACAGAGAAGTAGGCTTTTGAAAACTGGAAATGGTTTTTGATCTTGAGCTGTTTGTTATTTGATTTGAATTTTAGCTTGATTTCAGATTTGCTTGATGCACTTTGATCCGAGATTGATTTACTCTGATCTAATCTTGGACTTTACTTTGATTAAGTTTGAGATGATAGTGATCTTTGAAAACTGGACTTGGTTTTGCTTTGATTTGAAACTTTGTCTTGATTATGTCTTGCTTGATTCTTTTAATCTCAGGTTTGATTCTTTAATTTTCTGGTTTTGCTTTATTGAGTTACCAGGTTTTTATTCTTGAGGTTTGGATTTCAATAAAAAAATTTGAATGTATCAAAGAAAAATGAGAAAGAAGGAGATAGTGGTATATATAACTTTGATTTCCTTTTTATTATTAAATTTAAAAAGAAAATTAAAAATAGGATACTTGTATTTTTGCATTTTTGCATGATATATTAGCTTCCACTTGTTAATGCATGTTATTATTAAGCTACAAATGTTTTAATGCATTTTATAATCTTTACACTTGTCTTTTGCATGTTTATTTAATGTTTAAATATATTTTATTATATTTTCCAATTTAAATATTTATATATATGTTTTATATAATTATTAACTCATTTTCTATTTTTATAACTTTAAAGAAAATGATTTTAAAATCAAATTATACATTAATAAATATATACATACATACATACATATATATATTAGAATTTAACCCATAATTAGCTTTTGAAAATTATTATCTTGAATTCAACTCATAACTTTCAAATTACAATATATATATAATCGAACAATTATCTTATTTGTTTTTTGAAAAATTTAAATTAATTCACAAACTAATTCCAAATTATATTAATTTCCAAATTAAATTTGACTTAAAAATGGGATCGTTATAGATTCCCCTCCTTAAGAAAATTTCGTCCTCGAAATTTAAAAGCAAAAGATAATCAAAAGCTTTTATTTCAAACCATCAAGCATACACATCAACCATATACTAACAACCAAAGCAAACAATTCATTCAAACAAATATTACTAACTATCCTGACACGAATCCAGATAGGCTTTTCTGATACTATCTAGAGTTTCCCCGGGTACAATCATTCGGATCTCCACTCCATTATATCTGCATCAATTTCAATACGAGAACTAATTTCTTCAATACTTCATGAAATACTCGTGTTAGAATAAACTAAACTACACATTAGCTTATCCCTCTTCGGACTTGGATCCTGACAAGAAATCACCTTAAAATTCCTAAATTTGGTTTTAACCGAAATTCGTTTTGTTGATACAATCTAATTTAGCTTCATATTTTGTTAATCAATTCATTCCGAATAAAATTTCAAATTCACTAAAGTCAAGAACGAAAAGACTGATAGGAAACTGCTGAAGAAAATACAAAATAGGAACTTTCTACAACATAAACAAAGATTCGCAGGGCCTCCTATCGTGTTCTTCATGCAAATAGGTTCGTTTACGAGTTCGGGTTCAAGATTTAACTTTTGTACAGTTTGCTAGGAAATAAAACTATGTGTGGCTCTAGTATCGAATAGAATTCTAACCATTTTACTTAATTATTCTTAAATTACTTTCATTAATTAATAAATCTTAATTACTTATGACCCTAATTAATTAAAAGATAGATTTCCTTGCTTCAAATCGGTAAACTCATCCTTCGATTCGGCCAAAGTAATGGTCTTCCACCATACCAAAGCTTCTCCCCGGAGCTGCCACGAAGCCATCAAAGTATTGAAATTGGATGATGATCAAAGGAGGTTGATGGGAAAAGTTATTTCTTGTTATTACAAGGTATCAACCATTTGTAGTGGTACTCCCCTGTCCCCTACCGTGTCCTCTTCTTGCACTCATTCTCACTATCAGTGAATAGTAAGAAAATTGATTTAGGCCTACGGACAAAATATCTTAGGGAATATACTCATTCTAGGGCATTCTTAACCCTATCTCTAATGAGTCACCTAATGTGTTATACTCCAAAGCTAAAGTTCTTACTCAACCGTTAGCTCTGATACCAAATATGATGACTCGGGTTTAGCACTCGAAAATCGGCATCCAATACAACACCCGTATTCGAATGCCGGAGATTCAAACGTTGAGTCCGGTTCATCGGAGCTTATAACATATTAGGTGAAAACAACACAGCAGAAACAAAGAAGAATTTTATTGATACATAATGGATACAACATCTGATAAGAAATGCCAAATAACATTATCAAAGCCAAAATAGATACAACAGCGGAAAGAAATAATAGAACTGGGAACAAGAGAACAACAGCGGAAAGATATCTTCAACAGGGTCTTCCAACAGAGAGAGAGAGAGAATCCAACGAACTGCATCATCATTGCCAAAACTCCAAAGACCAATCCAAAAAGCTAAGAACCAAAAGCTATCATGCTGCAATGAAGCAAATGCGATCCCAAATCCACATACTTCAAAGATTCACATCTACTATCCGACTTAGCTTCTGAACCTACTGATAACCTGACTCTAGGTAGCCCGTGTGGAAAATAATGGGCACCCAGAGTTTAGAAAAGGAAACAATAAAATGCGGATCAGTCATCGGACTTGTGTGAGCAAAAAAAACAGTTATTTGTACAAAAGAAATAAAAAGAAATCCGTTATGCTTTTTGAAAAATGAAACTACCATAAGGTCTCCCGGCACATGCACAATGCAATCACATACTTGGTGGAGGTTTCTCCTTATAGCAGTCAAACATGCTTGATATGCGAAAATCTTTTTGATATTATTATTAGTGCATAGTGTGGAAAACATTTCAAAAGTATAATATTAATCTTAGCCAGCATACATACCATTATAGTATGCCTACTGTAGCTACCATTTAAAAATGGCAAGTTATACAACTAAAAACCGTACAGGGCTCGTATTGGTTGATTGGATTTCCAACAAATGGTCAAGGGAAAGGAACTTCCTTTCCGAAAGGGTAGGACTCTGGTTTTTCTTTATTGAGTTACCAGGTTTTTATTTTAAGGTTTGGTTTTGAATAAAAAAAATTTGAATGTATCAAGGAAAAATGAGAAAGAAGGAGATAGTGCTATATATAACTTTGATTTCATTTTTATTATTAAATTTAAAAATAAAATTAAAAATAGGACACTTGTATTTTTGCATGACATATTAGCTTCCAGTTATTAATGCATGTTATTATTAAGCTACAAATGTTTTAATGCATTTTATAATCTTTACACTTGTCTTTTGCATGTTTATTTAATGTTCAAATATGTTTTATTATATTTTCCAATTTAAATATTTATATATATGTTTTATATAATTTTTATTAACTCATTTTCTATTTTTATATCTTTAAAGAAAATAATTTTAAAATCAAACTATACATAATAGATAAACATATATATATATATATATATATATATATATTAAAATTTAACCCTTAATTAGCTTTTGAAAATTATTATCTTGAATTCGATTCATAACTTTCAAATTACAATATATATATATATATATACATATACATATAATCAAACACTTATCTTATTTGTTTTTGGAAAAAATTTAAATTAATTCACAAATTAATTCCAAAATTATATTAATTTTCAAATTAAATTTGACTTAAAAACGGGATCGTTACATTTAGGAATACGCTAAACCAAAGCTCTGATACCAACTGTGATGACCCACCTTTGTGAAAATTCAAGTCAACAATAAACCACACATGTCCAAATCAAACCGTTTAAAAGATCGATCATCAATGGGTTTATTTTAAAGAAATAAAAAAGAAAAGAAGAAACAACAGCAGAATCTCGCAGTGGAGTGAAAACATATAATAATCACATAAACAGTTCATGAAGCTGTTTAATAATATATACTCGTACATATGACGTACCAAATCTTCATCTTCATCCTTTGGAATAACTACCTTCGATAACTGAAAACCCAGTCTAACCCGAGCGTAATGAGAAACAAAACACTGGAGTCAGGACTAAAAATCCTCATATAAGTCAAATCAAAATCAAGAGAAATATAGTTTCAAAATGAACTATTTCTGTCCATTTCGAATAAATCTGGACTCAGATCCAAATTCCAAACAAATGAATTGAATTTCAATGTTTTAAATCAATTCCTTTCAAATTCAGTTTTATTCAAATTCGATTTCAATTTAAATCAATTTCGATTTCAAGAGATTTAATTTAGTGGGTCGAATTTCAATTCAAATCTCATTTTAAAATCATTAAAATTTATATACATTCGGGTCTAATATAAATACACCGATTTAAATCCTCAAATCAATCTAATTTCAATGTTCAAATTTTAAGATTTAAATCTTAAAATAATCCAATTTCCACAATTCAAAATATATATCGATTATGACTTCGAAAATTCAAATTTGATTTCTTTACACAAATTCTTTTAAAAAGTTTGAATTCCAACATTGTCATAGCTCGAATTTTAAACTAATCCCATTTAAAAGTATCAAAATAATTTAATGATTGGATTCCAAACATCGGCCTTCTTATAACATTTCCTTTTATTTGTTAAAGTTGTAAAAAAAATTCAAACCCTTTTATTTCTCTTTTAGGAAAAATATATGTATTATGATAAAAAAATTAGAATTTTTAAATTTTTATAAATGAAATTCAAGTTAATTTCAGAAACTAAATTTAATTCGATTCACAAAATTAAATTCCTATAATATATAAATATCTAAAGGTAGATTTTAAAGCCTTTTTAAAATTCAACAAATAAGCTCGATTTTCGCCGAACGGCGATAAAACCACAAAATTACAATTCTACCAAAGCAGTCATCTATGCATCAAAATTCACACATCAGATAGGATATTCAACATATATACCAAATTTAAATGTCCAGGTGATCAATTACATCAATAGTGGTAATAACAGCGTGATAACACAAAAGTATCCAAATAACTAGCAACATACAACAAATTAACAATATCATCCATCACAATATAATTTAACATCCAAATCCACAATATAAGTTAACATCTAAATCAACCAATTCAACGATATCGCACTACGGCAATAATTATCAGTGTCTGGGTGTTTAACTAAAGGTGATATGAAATCCATGATCGATTTAAAAATCAATTTTGGATGTCGATTTAATAAGTATATAAATGTCAAGTTTTCCTATCAAATTTAAACGTCACATTTACCATCAATTCCAATTATCCATGTCGAATCCCTAACAATTCTAGGGTAAATTTACACTATAAATTTTTTTAATATTAGTTTATCAATAAAATTTAAATGTCGGGTTTTTTATTGTCAATCAGTTTAACTTCAACCAATTCAATCAATAATTATAATCATTCCATGATTTTGATTTAGCTAAACATAAGAAATTTTTAGTACTTCGTGAGCGTTTAAAACACTCATATTTATTTGAAACTGAAATTTTTTCAGTGTTATATGAACTTCAATCCAGCTTCATGTCATAGACGATGTCGATATGAGCACAACGCAACTTATTTCGCTCGAATCAGACCTCATATGGAGAAGTTAAGTAATAATTAGCATTAACGATATAATTAACGCTTAATTAATGAAATTAATTAAACTATTTTATTTTTCTCACCATTCCCATCCCTCCCTCTTGACTTTGCTACCCAGTAGGAAGAAACCTAACCACGCGATCCAAACACACTGACGCGCGCCACCTTGGAGCTCCGGAACCAACCGTTGCAACCGCCATTCCCCCTTCCACCTCCACTTGTGTCCAAATTGCATCCGTCATTACCGTCAAGCCTCAAGAGCCCAAAATTCACGCAACCATTTCGCCTCGATTTTGGCGATTTCAATTCGCCTCACCACAACTCTAATGTATGGATTTTAAGTACTCGATGAGCTCTACGTTTTACTAGTTGGGAGTTTTTGAATTTGATGAACGGATTGAGAAATATCGAGCAGAGAAGTGGAGGCGATTTCGGCCATTGAATTGATAGAGAGAGCGGCCGTTCTTATTAGGGTTTGAACAGAAATAGGAATAAATGATACAGCCTATTATATAAATATCCGACCCAATTGACCCACGAAATGACCAAACTCCAAATAAAGCATGCCGCCTGGCATTCATAATGTTATACCCTTACTCCGAACATAATGGAATAGGTATCAGGAGCCAATTCCATCATATTCAGAAGATAGCTTTTCAAATCAAATTACTTTAATTAAATTTCTTTAATTGATTTCAATGCGTTTCAAGCTCATAGGGTCAAACGACAAGTCCAATCACTACGAAACCTAAAATCCTCTAATAACTCACTATTACGGACCGATGAAACTGGTTTCATCAAAATCCGAGACAGTGGTCAAAATGGCTACTTTCATACGTTAATTAAAATAAGAAATTTTAAAAATCAATTTTATCACTTTAAATTCAATTTTAAAATTTTATGATCTTCTTTGCCGTTTAAATAGAATTAAAATCAACTTTTAAAACCATTTTCATTCATTTTAATTCATTATTCAATTATATGAAAAAAATTCGATATTAAATTCAACGATTTAAATTTTTCAATAAATCACCATTAATAAATAATTATATTTCAAATGAATTCTAATTTCCAACAATTATTTTATTTCCTTCTAAACAATACAACATTTATTATCCAATCCTTGCTATTGATTATATACACTTTCAATACGTGGAACTTCATTTCAATACTTATGATTGCCAAAATTTCCGAAATTGGTTATTTCAAAATTTTATTCAAGTTCATATTCAATAACTACACTAATAAATCATTATATTTTAAATTCTAACAATTATTTGTTTAATAATCTTATTAAATTTAATAATTTAAAAATAGTTAAAAATACAGGTCGTTACAATCGACTATTGTTTGTTGATTATTGATTTGTGCTCAACTAGTTTATGAGCAGTTTCACCTTTTTACTGCATGGGTTGGGTAGACAGAGAGAGAAGACCTCAAAATGTAGAGACCCAGCATTCCTATCTGGTTTCACTCTCTATAAGGTCTTCGCGTTTTGAGGTCTTCGCGTTTTGAGGTCTTCTCTTTTAAATTTTGAGTGCACTTAAACAAACACCTTACAATTTAACTATACGACGTTTGTTAACGATGTTGGGTTAGAAAATTTACCTTAATGAAAGAAATTTAGCATAAATTTTCTATGTATTGTTTGTAAGTATAGTTTATAAATAAAGATGATTTAAACTGATATTTTGGGAACTTAAATCCCGATGTCTTTGAAATTGGTTTTTTAAGATTTTGAAGAGAACAATTGTAGCATTATTTGGAAGTATTTGTGAATAATAATATTTGAAAAGAGTTTTAAGATTTTTTCGGTTTGTGATTGCTCTCAGAATCGACGAATCGATTCAAAAACAAAGTCGAGTGGCTTGAAAGCGACTAAAATGGGTAAGAGATGTGTTTAGTTTCTAAGCACTTCTTGTGGACATTACTCTTCTTAATAAGGGAATATATGGTATGACTTGGTGCGATCCATTTCAAGGGTCAATTTTGTGTTACTTGATTTATATCATATGAATGTCAATGTATATATTTAGAAAACTGATTTATGAAATCGAGAATACGATACTTAGTAATATTTATGACTTATTTGATACCGCTTTGAAAAAATGATACTGATTTAATCCTAAATATATGGTTTGATATGCAAAAGGTATATGTGCGCGTGTATTATTTCTAATGATTAGGAATAAAACCTAAATGTTTAGTTCTAAACTTTTACTTAAAGAAATTAGACGTGATTGCTTGATAATTTTCATCTGTTGGGATGAAATAGATTTTTCGACAATTTTGGACAACTTGAAACGTTCGAATCATTTTAGAACTTAAAGCTAAGTGTTTCTAAAAATACAAAGATGAATTTTGATAACTCTTGAATTGAGAATGTAGTAAGTTAACACATGTTCAAAATTGGTTTGAACTTCTATGTTAAGTAGAATATTCGATGTTATTGGGCCGACTAATAAATAGCTTAGGGTTGTCTAAGGAAATTAGACTCTAGGTGTAAGTTTGGATACCAGAGTCCTTCTCTTCCTAACTACTGGCCTAACTTAATAGTTAAAGAAGTCTAAAAGGTTGACTCGGTTATATGACTCGGATTTATTGTGTGCCTTCATCTGAATTTCAGAAAGTAAAATGAATTTGATGTCGGGTATATACTCTTAGGATGTAGTAGAGTACTATAAGGGTAATAAAGTGAACTAAGTTTTTATGAAATTTTTTATAAACAAAGTTATGTCTTTATAAATGTTTATGAAATGAAGTTATGTTTTTATGGAATGTTTCATAAAATGATTTTAGCACTGAACGGGATGTTATTTGGATAAATAAATGTGATTAAAAGGTAATTGGCGTAGTTAAGAAAACAGTATGATAAGTATGTAAGCTATATATAGATCATCTATTTACATGACCATCCTTTATCTAGGATTTGAGTACATGATTTCAAAGTTATTTACATAGGTCTGAATAAGGATTTTTCACTTAATTCTTGACGGAAAACACTAGAAATGGATTCTTGATATGATCTTGAATTTTTCTATCATAGTATATGGCTGTGTAAGAAAGACATAAGTGTATAATTAAGGGACCTGATCGGAGTCCGCACTAGAGAGGTAAAGTAATCTATACTAGTTTGGAAGTGATTTTTATGCGATCGAGCAAGTGATCAGATTTGATATTTCATATAGATGATCCATGTACATCATATGGGATTAAGTAAATGTATATTATGTTTTGTTGGCTTATGGGAAGTTTAGGTAATGACTCTTCGAATTGTCCTAAGGTAGCATGCATAATCATTTAAGAAATAAACTAAGGCTGTTGAGCATAAGATATGCTTAGTAGATTGTTTATATCCTTGTGCGATAAGAAGATTTTGAACCTGAGCAAACCATGGGCTTTGTTTGCTAGTGTTTTGTATATTATTAAGTACAGGATTATGCTTGTTTATTTTATGTGTCGATCATGTTGGAATATCAAGGACGAAATGTTCTAACTGTGAAACAATGTAATGGCCTAGAATTTCGGATACTACGTATTTAAATATCTAAATTATTTAAATATTTGAATCTTCGATTTATTATGATTAAATTGATTTAATAACCTTGTTAAGCCTCTTTTAATTAATAAAAGTATTAAATAGATAAAACGGGATTAGGAGTTGCTTAAGTAACTTAGTCATGCTTTGTGAGACTTAATCATTATCTATGAGACTTAATCATGTTTTGTGAGACTTAATCGTGCTTTCGATGATTAGCCATGCTTTGTGTGACTAAATTGCGATTTATTTGTTTGCTTGTTTATGGAAAGTATTGAGCCGTTTACTTCGCACTAAGAGCCGATGAAGTAGGCTTGTCTATCTATGAGTGTTAAGAATAATGTTCGAGTAGGCCGTAGAAGCAATAATGCTCCAACGTGTTGACTTTACCATTGACTGAGCGATAATGCAAGTTAAAAAGATCAAAATGTAATAAGTATAGAACAATTAGTCTCCATATACAATCGTCTATTTTGAACTTGATAGTCAATCAGTTGACTATCGAGCTTGACCAATTTAAATCAAGAAGTATCCAAAAGCTTCACGGCTTCACGTGATTTGAGAACCCCCATGGATGAGCATTGTTATGAAACGTCTCTAGCTTTAAGAACTTATATTTACAAGTCCCCTAAGGTGGGCTCCTCTTTGTATATTGCACGCTAAGTTCTAAAAGAACCGGAATTAGGTTTACTGGAAATTCATTGATTTAGTTGTGAAGAGTCCGAGATCCGTAAGTGATTTACTTACCGAATACCACTTCAAAATAGATATATTGGTTCTATGTTTAAGAAGTGGTTGTAAAGTGGAATGTTATAGAGTTTAACTGTTTATCCTAAGGTTAAGTCCAAGGGAGAGGTCAATTGTAACACCCTTAATTTTTAATAACATTATTCAGGAGATTTAATTAGATGAATTAAATAGAATATTGAAAATGTAAAGTGGTAAGGGGATTGAGATCTGAATAAATATTAAATGACCATGCTTAATCAATTACTTAATGGACTTAAGAATGGTTTAGATAATTAATCTACACAAGGGTATATTGGATATTTGACATACATTATCTTTACTCTTATATATATATATATATATATATATTTCCCTCTTAGGTCATTCACGTTCATATCTCATTTTTCATAAAAGTAAAACGTAAAGGCGAGCAGGCCATTAACAAGAAAAGAAAGGAGAAAATCAAAGAAAGTTAAAGAAAATAAAGAAGGGGAATCAATCTCAAACTTAATCCACTTTCCTCACCATAATCAAAGTGAATAATAATTCCATCTCTATTTTCTGAATATATGTTGCGGATTTAAGGTTTAAATCGTATACATGATGTTTGGATGATGATATACTTGAATTAAAGTTTGTTTAATTTAAACAAGATTGTTTAAGTTAAGATTTATATGGTTTTAGATCAAAACCGATAGAAATTGATGTTAAAATGATATAGAAAAAACATATGTTATGAAAAACATGATTTTGGAATTGGGTTTTAATTCCGATAATTTTCCAAGCTATGGAAAGATTAATATGAATTTTTGAATGAAAAATATGGTCAATTAGGTTTAGAAGTTTTGATATGTTAGAAAACATGATGAAAGTAAATTTCTGTAATTTTTGGGGATTTTTCATAAGTGATTTACTACACGAATTAAATTATTTGGAGAAGAGGATCTAAACGATTTAATTGTATTTTAATGGAAGGGTTTATCTGCAAAAATAAATCTTGATACTTATCCAAAAATTAGGAGGCGGTATTTTTGTAAAGCATGTAAAAAGAGGCAACCGAACACGTATTTACACGTAGGCATATTAAATGACCATAACTTGTTTTACGTGGCTTTAATCAGCCTTTATACAGAAAAACAGGCTTTGCCTCTATTAGAGGTACCTTTCGACTCTTACCTTTTGCCTTCGATTAAGTAGAAACCCTACTAAGATGAAACCAATACATAAGGTGTCACATAGATGGTACGTAGTGGATTGGATGAAAGACGAAAGGCATAGTGTCGAAAGCGTTATTTTCGATGGGGCTGATACCTTAGTTTGCTTTAAAAAGTTAAGCGCTTGCTTTTGTTTTACTAAAGCTCTCGACATAGTCGAAACATATGTTTTTGAAAGGAGTTTCTAACAGCTTTCGAAGGGGTTGCCATTTTCTGTTTTAAAAATAAGGCCTTCGAATGAGTTCCTTTAGTTATAAATAAGTGCTTCTGAAAGAAGGGGTTCCGACCTAGTCGAAGCTCTGCTACCGTTCTTTTACCTTTCAAGTGTATTGAAGTTATCAATGCTTTCGAAGGGTTGTGTTTGTTTTAAAGATGTATTAAACCACTTACAAATTCTTTCGAAAGGGTTCATGGATTTCGAAGGCAATGGTTTCGGAAGGGGTTTTCAAAACTATCCTTTAGTGTTTTGCTTAAATGTTTTAAAGCTTTCGAAAGGGATGGTTCCAATGCCATCTAGTTTTTCCCTAATACTTTTGTATGATAAATAATGGTTTCAAAAGAGATACTTTAGTTTATATTAACTTTGATCCAAATGATATTTAAATATAACCCAACGGTTTCGAAAGGGATACTTCCAAAGGTTTCGAAAATGGTACTTTTAATGGTTTCAAAGCTATAATTTTAAGAATTAATGGGTATTACTTTGTTACATTCAAAAGATTTCAAAAGAGAGGTTTCAAAGTATTTTGAAAGGCAGAAGCCTAATGTTTTGAAAAGAGATTTATATGTTTTCGAAGGAGGCTATCTAATGAGGTCGAAAGTAAGGTTTCGAAGGTTTTGAAAGCCTTATTTTTCAAAACAATAACCCTATTTCTTTTTAAAAGAAAACCATAGCATAAATAAATAAAGTGTTTTGAAAAGGAGTTTTTGAAGAAGTCTTAATAGGTTAAAGGAATTAACTGAGTTATTATGTTTGCTTCTTCATATGTATATATATTCAAATAGTTTTGGACCCATATCTGTGTTTTGGGGGAAAGGCATAATAACCAGCTAGGTCAACCCAGTAGTGAATATAAATTAAGTTAACTCCTGAATGAGTAGAATTGCATCTAGACGGTCAAGAAGACCAAAATATAGGATGCTAAAATAATGAAGAAAGATATTATCAAGGGCCAGTAGGTTTTAATAAGCCCATGAAAACTATGTATTGAAAAAGAAATAGGCAGGGGCCAATAGGTTCATAGTTAGCCCATGAAAACTATGTATAGTTGAAGATGTCAGAAAGATAGGTTCATAGTTAGCCCATGAAAACTATGATTTGATATTGGCAGGTTTCAATAGGTTAATAGTTACCTCAAGAAATCTATATCTGGATAGGAAACTAAAATATTGACAAATAGTCAATAGGTTCCCATGAAAACTAGGATAAAAGAAAAGATATTCAAATTACCAATAGTTTCATAGTGATCGCATGAAAACTATGTAATTGGACAGGGAATCCTTAAATATTTAACCGGTTATTAGTCGCCCATGAAAACTATTAGGTTAATAGTAACCATAGAAACTATAACTGTGATAGATAAACAAAATGAATGGAGATGGATAATCCAGAATTTATTTACTTGTTTTGCAAATCATCATATCATATTATTTTGAGATGTTTTAACCATCGTTGTAGGAGAACGGTATATGGTTTTAAAAAAACGTTTTAGGATGTTAGTGAGGGGAAACCTGTTCCGCTAAGCGGCATGGTCTCACTAGATATCTAAATAATTTGAGATGGCATATTATTATTCATACCAGGCTTTATGTCTAACTAGAAGTTTATGTTTTCCCTTAAATTCTCGGGTACTCAATTGATTTTGAGAAGATTGAGAGTTGAGGTTTTCAGGTACCTAATTAGACAAATAAATCTTTCGGAGACATGCAGGAGGCATTATATATATATAGTTCTCTTTTATTTGATTTTGCCGTATTGTTTGTAATGGAAAAGTTGTTAAATTGCCTTTATATACTCTGATCATTCAAGGGATATCTTCATATGTCACTCTTGGCATATGTTGTAATAAATATATCTTCTCTGAACGAGGTTAACGATGGTGAGATTATGTAATGAATTTGGAATTTTTTTGAAATGAAATGTGATCTTGTTTTATATTTTAAAAAAAATTCATATTCATGTGTTTTTGTGTATCAATGTATCTAACACCGCCTAAGTTGGTCACCGAGGATTAATAACTGTGGATGACTGCAACATCCATAGCCGTTAGCTTTGGGCCTCCAAGTAGGGAGATGTTACATCGGTGTTAACATTCATTACAGGACTTATGCTGAAATCTATGTGGAGATTCAAGATCTATTGAAGATGCTCGAATCCATGTAGAGATTCTTGATTTGTTCGAGATGTTGGAATCCATTTGGTGATTCGTATTCTATTCGAGTGATGAAGACTCATGTGAGAGATGGTGAACATAGCCTTAACATTGAAAATGATAGAAAACAAAGTATGAACATAGTCTAGGGTTTAGCTAATCCATGACATGGTATTTGAAATCCATATCTAGAGTATGCTTATCGATGTTGCACGCAGGAGTTAATGACACTTGGGATTATGTGTTTAGACGCGGACCAACTATGTTTACCTTATGGTATATTCTATTTAAAGATATATGACGCTCGGAGGTAGGTTTTGACACATATGCAGGACGTCGGCCTTAGTATATTTGGGAATGTCTCCATAGAAAATACATTATGCATGCATACCTTAGCTATTTGATTGCACTTCAATATTATCATGTTGTAAGATGCACGCAGCATAGCTATTTTCTGATCTATATCTTTCATCCTAGACATTATCTATTATATCACCTTATTTACTTATTAGATGGGTGGTTCTTATGAGGAGATAACCGCTTTTGGATAGTTTCAAAATATTGCCATATGTTGTACACATATTCCTTGAGTTTCTTACATCAGATTTATGTCTGACTCTCTCTAGTATATTTTCCTTATTTCCATGGGTTCTTGTAACATTCCTGAATTTTAGCTAAAAATAATTTGATAATTGATTTAATATTTAGGATTAAATTTTGGGAAAATTGGTAATCAAAATTAATTTTGGATTTAATTGTGAATTTATTTATAATGTATTTGCATTTGAAATATATGTTCATTTAGTTAAACAAATGAATTATAATTGGGAAATTAGATTTTGAAATTTAATAAATATATTGACAATGAATATTGTTAATTTGAAAATACTAAAATGAATATCTTGAAAACAAGTTGGATTTATTTTGGAATTAATATGAAGATTCCAGAATAAACTAAAAGTATGTGCTATAAAATAGTATTTTGGATAAGAATTCAATTATAAACATTTTGAAAATAAATATAGTAGTGTACATATATATAAAAGTAATAACTACAAGATTTGAATTTTATACATGTACAAAAACATAAATAAACATGGTTAATATATATAAGAAAATAAAATTTGAAAATATAAAACTAACTAAGGATCTAAATATAAATTAAATTGAATATATTTAAATATCAATATATATATATATAAATATGTTAGATAGGTAAGAATCGTTTTCTTAAGGTTGTACAAATAGCTATAAAAAGAAATATAAATAGAACATAATATAAAGATATTTGATTTTAATTTTATGAAATGGATTTTGAAGTTAAACCTTTATTCTAAAGACTAAAATACATATATAATCTATATATGTGTTTATCATTAAAATACAACAAAACTTTGAAATTTAATTTCTTTATAAAAAGTTATGATTTGTACAACGACTTGAATTCGAAATTTAAAACAAGAATGGATATAAAATACTTGCCTTTTGAAATTTAACAAATGTATTGTAAATAGAATTGATTTAATAAATAAGTTTACAAAAGCTTTATAAACTAAGGAATGCATATATGTATGAATTATTTGTTGAGTGTATAAATTGTTTTAATCCATTTTTATTTAAAAGTTGTAAAAATAAAATAAATACAAGTGTATGTAAATAACTTGTAAATAAATTAATAAAAGGTTTAAAGCATAAAGCATGTTTTCATAAATTACAATAAAGTAAGAATTAAAACAAAGTTACAAATAAACTTCAAACAAGGGTTTAAAAAACTAAGTTTTGAAACTAATTTAAACTAAGGGGTTTCAACATAAAAATACAAATTTGGACAAGTGTAGATCATGCACATAAGTGAATTTACAAGTGTAATAATTTTGGCATGCAAATGAACAAGTGGCATCTTATCCTTTTAAATTGAATTTATACAAAACATGAGTATGTAAAGAGAAAACCAAACTATTCTCAGATCTCAGATCTGGAAACAGAAAAAAATCATCATCTTCAACTTAAAAAAAAATTAGAAACCCTTCCTCTTCAAAATAAATCTGAAACAAAAACCTGAAAGCAATCAAATAAAAGCTAAAACAAATTTCTCAAGCCTGGAAATTGAGAGCAAGCACAGAATAAAACCTGGAAAAAAAGGGGAAATCTTCAAGCTTGGAAATGAAGAAATCAAAAACAGCTTCAAGTTCAGATTGAAGCATGCAAACATCAAGTAATCAAGCTTTAACCTGGAGATGATAATCTGGGAGAAAAACAAAAGTTTCGGCATAAAAACAACCACTGTTTTTCTCTGCTTTATCCACATTCAGGTGAGCAAACATACCCAAAACTGTGTTATATGCAATGATAAATACTTGTTCTGTTGCATATCTGTATGTATGTGAATATATATATATATATATATATATATACATACACTGTAACGGATGCATGCCTATGAATATGAATATTTACACCCCTGTTATGTCATACAGATTTAAAGCAAAAACCTTAAAACCCTTTATACTTTGGTTTGCATGTTGAATGTTGTTTGAGAAATATGATTGCTGTCTAGATACAAGTATGAATATATATACATATGCACCTCTGTTTAACACTTACAGGATTTAAATCAGTTCAGAACAGAAAATCAAAGCAAAGGATTATCCAGATTTAAAAATAGAACCCGCTTCTCTGTTCCTTCTTTTTGAACAATGTGAGCAAACCGCTTCTCTTAATCCTTTACATGTTTTAGTATCCTGATGCTTGTGAGTGGCCTTAAAACCTAATGAGAAATCTGTTGGTATGTGTTGTCTGAAATGATTGATGCATGTATATATATTCATATTCACACCTCTTTGTAGCCTGATTAACACCATAAATTTTTATGAAAATTCATATTTTAATTTGTAAACAGTTTTAAGTTATAATCCTTAAATAAATAATTGCTAGAAATGATCAGATTCAAGTTTTAAAATAATTTAATATAATGTTAACCGGTCGAACTCCTGGGCTATAGAATGTCAGTGATGATCAATATGTCAAAAAAATCGAACGATAGGATTTTAAGTTTAGATCAGAGGATCATATTCGTATTACAAAACTACGATTTTTAAAAATAAAATTATAATTTTTAGTTTGGAATCTGTTATGAATTTGTGAGATGAACAGAATTGTAAAAATGGTAGATTTTCGGCAATCAACGAGCAATCAAGTCTTGGGCTTGATATCAGAAGAGGCTTAGTGATGAAGTTTATAGGAAAAATGATCAGAAGAATTTCCAATCATCTAGGTGGCGAAACGACGGCTTGGTACGATTTAAGGACTGGAATGGGTTGAAGTTGCTTTTCGAATTCGTGTGATGTCAATAAGGCGTCGGAGTTGACCGTTCCGGTGGAGATCGACGCGGCAGATCATGGGGCGGCTACGGACAAGGCGGCGAGGTTAATGGTGCAAGAGATCATCGGGACGTGACAATTTTATGATGATCAAATTGGGGTTCGAATGTGTCGATAGGCTAAAAAAAAATTCGAAGGACGTTGGGGGTGCTGATCGTTCTGGGTCATCGACAAGGTCATCGTCGACATGAGAGAGGCTCCGGCTTGAATCGAAGGCAGTCCGATGATCGATGCACGTGCACGTTCGTTCCTGTGCATCTAGGATTAAAACGATTTTGGGGAGAAGAGTACCTCAGGTTCGTGCTCGAAAAATTATTAGGGTTGCTCGATAATGCTCTCGGTAAATTTTTACTGAGGAACATGATTTAATTTAAAAAGGAAATGAAATCAGGTTTTAAAAATAAAAAGGGGAAGAAGAGGTTAGCCTCGGGTCGAACTCGAGGAAATTGAGAAGATGTTCGGGAATTTCAAGCATTCACTCGGGTTTGTGGGTTCCACGTGAGTGTTTTCAAACAGGTTTTCAAAATCAAATTAAGCTTTTAGTATTATCTTGATTAATCCTTTTTAACATAATGTATGTTAGGTTAGAATTAGTTTAAGGATTAAAAATAAATTTTATTTTAAATTAATGAAGATTAAGGTATTTTATTTTATACCTATTATTTTAATCCTTAAGTTATTTAAATAAGTTTAAATAACGAAACTAAATAGTTGGATTGATTTTAATTACTATTTAATCTTTGGGTCTTAAAATAATTTATGATAAGTTAATTTCGAAGATTACTTTCAAAACCAGTTTTCAAAGGTTAAAAACTTTTAAAGAATTTATCTTTTAATTAATCAAGGTCTAAAATTAATTTACGATTTATTATTAAGCAAGTGATTAATTAAAGGATAATTAATTAATGTGGTTAATTAATTAAAGTAAATAATTTAAGAATAATTAATTAATTGAAGGTTAATTAATTAAGGTGATTAAGGAATAATAATGAATTAAAGATTTATTAATTCATAATTAATTAAGGATGATTAATTACTTAAAGATAATTACTTAATAAAGGTGATTAAGGAGGAATAATAAATGATTAGAGAGTAATTAATCAAGTGTTTTAAAGATTAATTAATTTTAAAAAAAAAAATCAATCAATGTGATTAATTAATTAATCTAAATAATTTGAGATTAATTAATTTAAAAGAATAATCAATCAATGTGACTAACTAATTAATTAAGGGGGAATCTTCAAGCTTGGAAATAAAGAAATCAAAAACAGCTTCAAGTTCAGATTGAAGCATGCAAACATCAAGTAATCTATCTTTAACCTAGAGATGATAATCTGGGAACAAAACATAAGTTTCGGCATAAAAACAACCACTGTTTTTCTCTGCTTTATCCACATTCAGGTGAGAAAACATACCCAAAACTGTGTTATATGCAATGATAAATGCTTGCTCTGTTGCATGTCTGTATGTATGTGAATATATATATACACTGTGATGGATGCATGTATGTGAATATGAATATTTAGGCCCCTGTTATGTCATACAGATTTAAAACATAAAACCCTTAAAACCCTTTATACTTTGGTTTGCATGTTGAATGTGTTTGAGAAATATGATTGATGTCTGGATACAAGTATGAATATATACATATGCACCTCTTTTTAACACTTACAGGATTTAAATTAGTTCAAAACAGAAAATCAAAGCAAAGGATTAAGTAATTTAGTAAGATCCCAGGTTTAAAAATAGAACCCGCTTTTCTGTTCCTTCTTTTTGAACAATGTGAGCAACCCACTTCTCTTAATCCTTTAACATGTTTTAGTATCCTGATGCTTGTGAGTGGCCTTAAAACCTGATGAGAAATCTGTTGGTATGTGTTGTCTGAAATGATTGATGCATGTATACATATTCATATTCACACCTCTTTGTAGCCTGATCAACACCAAATTTTTTTATGAAAATTCGTATTTTAATTTGTAAACAGCTTTAAGTTATAATCCTTAAAGAAAAAAATTGTTAGAAATGATCAGATTCAAGTTTTAAAATAATTTAATATAATGTTAACTGGTCGAATTCCTGGGCTATAGAATGTCAGTGATGATCAATATGTCAAAAACATCGAACGATAGGATTTTAAGTTTAGATCATAGGATCATATTCATATTACAAAACTATGAATTTTAAAAATAAAATCATAATTTTTAGTTTGGAATCTGTTATGAATTTGTGAGATGAACAGAATTGTAAAAATGGTCGATTTTCGGCAATCAACGAGCAATCAAGTCATGGGCTTGATATCAGAAGAGACTTTAGTGATGAAGTTTATAGGAAAAATGATCAGAAGAATTTCCGATCATCCCGGTGGCGAAACGGCGGCTTGGTAAGGTTTAAGGACCGGAATGGGTTGAAGTTTCTTTTCGAATTCGTGTGATGTCAATGAGGCACCCGGAGTTGACCGTTTCGATGGGGATCGACGCGATAGATCATGGGGCGGCTACGGATAAGGCAACGAGGTTAATGGTGCAAGAGATCATCGGGACGTGACGATTTTCTGTTGATCAAATTGGGGTTCGAATGTGTCGATAGGCTAAAATTTGTTTTCGAAGGAAGTTGGGGGTGCTGATCATTCTGGGTCATCGACAAGGTCGTCGTCGACATGAGAGAGGCTTCGGCTTGAAATCGAAGGCGGTCCGATGATCGGTGCACATGCACGTTCGTCCCTGTGCATCTGGGACTAAAACTGTTTTGGGAAGAAGAGTACCTCGGGTTCGCGCTTGAAAAATTATTAGGGTCACTCGATGATGCTCTCGGGTAAATTTTTACTAAGGAATATGATTTAATTTAAAAAGGAAACGAAAACAGGTTTTAAAAATAAAAAGGGGGAAGAAGAGCTTGGCCTCGGGTCGAATTCGAGGAAATTGAGAAGATGCTCGGGAATTTCAAGCATTCGCTCAGGTTTGTGGGTTCCACGTGAGTGTTTTCAAACAGGTTTTCAAAATCAAATTAAGCTTTCAGTATTTTCTTGATTAATCCTTTTTAACATAATGAATGTTAGGTTAGAATTAGTTTAAGGATTAAAAATAAATTTTATTTTAACTTAATGAAGATTAAGGTATTTTATTTTATACCTATTATTTTAATCCTTAAGTTATTTGTATAAGTTTAAATAACGAAACTAAATAGTTAGATTGATTTTAATTACTATTTAACCTTTGGGTCTTAAAATAATACATGATAAGTTAATTTCGAAGATTATTTTCAAAATAAGTTTTCAAAAGTTAAAAACTTTAAAGATAAATTGTTTTATCTTTTAATTAATCAAGGTCTAAAATTAATTTACGATTTGTTATTAAGCAAGTGATTTATTAAAGGATAATTAATTAATGTGATTAATTAATTAAAGTAAATAATTTGAGAATAATTAATTAATTGAAGGTTAATTAATTAAGGTGATTAAGGAATTATAATGAATTAAAGATTAACTAATTCATAATTAATTAAGGATGATTAATTACTTAAAGATAATTACTTAATAAAGGTGATTAAGGAGGAATGATAAATGATTAGAGAGTAATTAATCAAGTAATTTAAAGATTAATTAAATTTTTTTAAATAATCAATCAATGTGATTAATTAATTAAGCTAAATAATTTGAGATTAATTAATTTAAAAAAGTAATCAATCAATGTGACTAATTAATTAAGCTAAATAATTTGAGATTAATTAATTTAAAAAAATAATCAATCAATGTGATTAATTAATTAAGATAAATAATTTGAAATTAATTAATTTAAAAAAATAATCAATCAATGTGATTATTTAAATAAGGTAAATAATTTGAGATTAATTAATTTAAAAAAATAATCAATCAATGTGATTAATTAATTAAGGTAAATAATTTGAGATTAATTAATTTAAAAAATAATCAATCAATCTGATTAATTAATTAAGGTAAATAATTTGAGATTAATTAATTTAAAGAATAATTAATTAATGTGATTAATTATTTAAGGTAATTAATTTGAGAATGGTTAATTAAGTAAAGGTTAATTAATAAATGATTAAAGAGTAATTAATCAAATTAATTTGTAATTAATTAATATTAATTAACCAGAATTAGTAAATTATTCATAAGTAATTAACCTGATTTAAGTTAATCAGTTGATTAATAAATCTCACTTATGAATGTTTGGATTCTATTGAATGTTTGAATGGTTTGATATTCCTCATATGTGATGCTTTGTGATATGAATTATTCTGATTTGTGTTGTAAACTGTGATGTGATTTATCCCTCTTTGATGTAATTTATTCATTCGTGATGTAACTTATTTATCTTTGTATATAGATAAGCGTTAATGGAATATACCGCTTATCGATATTGATATGATTGAATCTATGATGTTTGATGTTGTTGCACTATTGTGTAAAACCCCTGGACTACACCTTACATACACCAATATGGATTGCACAAGGAAATCGGTTAAGTCACAGATTTTTAACAATTTTTAAAAGATTGAATTTTTTGAATCCAAAATAGTTTTGGAATTGGAGTTGAAAGCTTTTGAAAATGAATTTCAAAAATAAAAGTTATTTTGAATAACTTAATAAATTTTTGAAATTTATTAATTTGATTTGAATTTGTATTCAATACTTGAGATGATTTGGAAATTATGGTTTAAAAAGATTATACATGTTGTAAAGGTGTTTATATGGTTTTAACCATTTAAAAAGTATTATTTTGGGAATTTAAAATTTAAACCCAAGTTTTATACTTGAATGGCGTTAATTTATGCAAATATAATCAGCTTTAACTTTGTGAAAGATTATTAAACCTTGTTTTGAAATCGAAGAGAGTTTCACATGGTATATCTTTCATATAAAAGATTTGAATTGGAAATGGTTTGAAAGTTATGAATTAAATCTTTAATTTAAAGATTGAATAAGTTAATCCAATTTGAAATGAAATTGTTTCGAAAAGCGGTGAATGAAACTTTGTGGAAAATTGGTGAACTTTGTGAGATAAGTCTTTTTGTCTAAAAGATTTAAAATAGTAATTTGTTTAAAACACTTGAAAGAAAGTTTTGGGTTTTAAGTTGTGACTTAACTAAAATTGCATATCCATATGTTTTTAAATATTGCGCTTATTATTCGGTTTAGCCGAAAGAGGACCTTGTGTCATATAACCCATTTCGAATAATGATACGATGTTATGGATAGCGTTTGAAGACCGGTGGTGAAGACCGGGTATTTTCGAGAACGAAAGGATAACCCATCGATTGTCTCTGCACTGAGTCGCGCTGGTATAGAGATTCCCTAAATGATGGGAAGTCCGATCGGGGTTGTGAATACCCGGATTTGCAAGGGCTTCTTAGGAAGTGCCTTCGGTTCTGTTCGAACCCGGAACAGACTTGTATGGATGTGTGTCTGACATTACACTTTGAGATGTAAAACCGGTTTCTATTAGATACATTTCTGTTTGGTGCCGGAGATTCATTCTCTTAGCTTAACACCCTTCTATGAGACGTACGAGCTCAGAGGTTATGTAGTTGATGGTTACTAGTGATGCATTCTCAATTTGGTAATGTGGCATATGAAGTGATGTTGATCATTTGTTGATCAAAGCATGGCTTTGTAAAAAAGCATAGCTTTGTGGGCGAGACCTCATCAAGCCTCACAAACCGGTAATGGTCGAAACAGGAAAGATGCGGCAAGGTTTCAGGGGTAACTCCCCTAGGGTATGACCATTCCTTTTGGAAAAGGGTGGTATCATGGATGGAGCCCAGATACTTACTTATGTGGACACTGTAGTATATTTATTACTGTATGATGTTGTTGGCGTAGAGAATCCTCGGATAAAGGTCGCAAACGACCGGGGGTGGCATATCTTAGGTTTTACTCCCTGGAAAGGGGGTAACCGGCCTTGTGTTGGCAGAGAGCCAGGTAGGTTCTCGGGGAGTCCCTCCAGAGGCGTTCGCATGTGGCAATAGGAAGTTCCTTAGCCTGACCATGTGTTGGAAATCCAAACAAAACAATACGAGTCTTGTACGGTTTTAGTTGTAGAACCTGCCATTTAAAATGGCGGCTATAGAAGGCATAGTATAATGGTACCTATGCTGGCTAAGATTAATATTATGCTTTCAAAATGTTTTCCACTATGCACTAGTATAACATCAAAGAGTTTTTCTCGTATTAAGCATATTTGACTATCATAAGGAGAAATCTCCCCCATGTGTGCGATTGCATTGTGTGTGTGCCGGGAGGCCTTATGGTAGTTTCATTTTTCAAAAAGCATTGCGGATTTCAATCTAAATTCTTTTGTTTGTTTTAAAGATAAAAATTTGTTTTCTCATACCAGTCTCATGACTGACCTGAAGTTTATTGTTCCTTATCTAAAACTCTTGGTGCCCATGATTTTCCACACGGGCAGTCTAGAGTTGGTTTTTTGCAGACTGTCGAATAGTAGGAATTGATTCGTTATCCTTCGAAGCCTTTTGGATTTGTGGATCGCATTTGCTACACTTCAGCATTCACGGACCGCACTTGCTTAGCTTGGTGCAACGTGATGGTGGTTCTCGCTAGCTTTGAATTGGAGATGGAGTGCTTAGAGTTTGGCATTGAAGACATTATCTTTCCGCTACTCTTCTTTGTATCTCTGATAGTGTTGATATCTATTGTGTCATTTCATTGTATCATCATTGTATCTAATTATTGTACCAATGCTGTATATCAAATGTATTATTTCTTTTTCTTCCGTTGTGTTGTTTTACTTAATGTGTTATAAGCTTCGGCGAACCAGGTTCGACGTTTGGATCTGTGGCATTTGAATACGAGTGTCGCATTCGGTGCCGATTTTCGAAGGTCGAGTCAGGGTCGTTATAGTGATATCAGAGCTGAGTTAGCTCAGGAGTATAACACATTAAGTAACTCATTAGAGATAGGGTGAACTATACCCTAGAATGAGTATATCCGTAAGATATCCGTTCGAACGCCTTAGTAAATTCTCTTACATCCACTGATAGTAAGTACGAGTGCGAGAAGAGAACGAGATACGGGACAGGGAAATGCCAGTACAAATGGTCAATGCTCCGCAACAACGAAAATAGCTTTCTCTATCAACCTCCTTTGATTTGTCTTTCCAATTTCTTTGATTGCTTCGTGGCAGCTCGAGGAAGAAGCTTCAGTGTGATGGTGGCCCTACGAATCATGTAGATAAGTCTCTATTTCATATTCTCTTCGTCAAATTTCTATCAGCTTTTTGTCTTTTAACTTTAGCAAAATTGAAATTTGATTTGAAATAAATCGGTTAACTAAAATATAAAGTTAAATAAATTATATCGATAAAACAATTTCGATTATAACCAAATTCGAAATTCTATTGTAATTTCTTGTGAATATCAAAGTCCAAAGAGGGACAAGATATATATAATTTAGGGTGTTCCGACTTAAGTTTGGAATCCATATCTAGTGTTTGTGAGTTATGGGAGATTAAATGCATTTATCTATTCTTTTGGGTCTCGATATATTCTACGAGTGGTTAGTTATTCCTTCGAACTAACCAGTGACCATGTATATTTCATAGATCTGGCGATCCGAGTATCTTGTATAGTATTGAATGAGTTTGTTCTCGTATCTACTAGTGATATTCTGATTTGGTGAGCCAAATACAGAATAGATAATCGGCTTGATTTATGAGTCGATTCTCTCTATCTTTGTGTGTCTATCCATTCTTTGTTGTCTCCTGGAAAATTTCGGGGACGAAATTTTCTTAAGGGGGGAACCTGTAACATTCCTGAATTTTAGCTAAAAATAATTTGCTAATTGATTTAATACTTAGGATTAAACTTTGGGAAAATTGGTAATCAAATTTAATTTTGGATTTAATTTTGAATTTATTTGCATTTGAAATATAAAGATAAAATTGAATTCATCAAATTTAATAAGATATATGTTCATTTAGTTATACAAATGAATTATAATTGGGAAATTAGATTTTGAAATTTAATAAATATATTGACAATGAATATTGTTAATTTGAAAATATTAAAATGAATATCTTGAAAACAAGTTGGATTTATTTTGGAATTAATATGAAGATTCCAGAATAAATTAAAAGTATGTGCTATAAAATAGTTTTTGGATTAGAATTCAATTATAAACATTTTGAAATAAATATAGTTGTATATACGTATAAGTAATAAGTACAAGATTTGTATTTTATACATGTACAAAAACATAAATAAACATGGTTAATATATATAATAAAATAAAATTTGAAAATATAAAACTAACTAAGGATCTAAATATAAATTAAATTGAATATATGTAAATATGAATATATATATATATATATAAACATGTTAGATAGGTAAGAATCATTTTCCTAAGGTTGTATAAATAGCTATAAAATATAAATAGAAAATAATATAAAGATATTTGAATTTAATTTTATGAAATGGATTTTGAAGTTAAACCTTTATTCTAAAGACTTAAATACATATATAATCTATATAAGTGTTTATTATTAAAATACAACTAAACTTTGAAATTTAATTTCTTTAAAAAAAGTTATGATTTGTACAACGACTTGAATTTGAAATTTAAAACAAGAATGAATATAAAATATTTACCTTTTAAAATTTAATAAATGTATTGTAAGTAGAATTGATTTAATAAATAAGTTTACAAAAGCTTTATAAACTAAGGAATGTATATATGTATGATTTATTTGTTGAGTGTACAAATTGTTTTAATCCATTTCTCTTTAAAAGTTGTAAAAATAAAATAAATACAAGTGTATGTAAATAACTTGTAAATAAATTAAAAAAAGGTTAAAAGCATAAAGCTTGTTTTCCTAAATTAAAATAAATTAAGAATTAAAACAAAGTTACAAATAAACTTTAAACAAGGGTTTAAAAAACTAAGTTTTGAAACTAATTTAAATTAAGGGGTTTCAACATAAAAATACAAATTTGGACAAGTGTAGAACATGCACATAAGTGGATTTACAAGTGTAATAACTTTGGCATGCAAATTAACAAGTGGCATCTTATTCTTTTAAATTGAATTTATACAAAACATGAGTATGTAAAGGAGAAAACCAAACTATTCTCAGATCTGGAAATAGAAAAAAAATCATCATCTTCAACTTAAAAAAAAATAGAAATCCCTCCTCTTCAAAAAAAATCCGAAACAAAAACCTGAAAGCAATCAAATAAAAGCTAAAACAAAGTTCTCAAGCCTGGAAATTGAGAGCAAGCACAAAATAAAACCTAGAAAAAAAAGGGAATCTTCAAGCTTGGAAATGAAGAAATCAAAAACAGCTTCAAGTTCAAATGGAAGCATGCAAAGATCAAGTAATCAAGCTTTAACCTGGAGATGATAATCTGGGAGCAAAACAAAAGTTTCGGCATAAAAACAACCACTGTTCTTCTCTGCTTTATCCACATTCAGGTGAGCAAACATACCCAAAACTGTGTTATATGCAATGATAAATACTTGTTCTGTTGCATATCTGTATGTATGTGAATATATATATATATATATATATATATATATATATACATACACTGTAATGGATGCATGCCTATGAATATGAATATTTACACCCCTGTTATGTCATACAGATTTAAAGCAAAAACCTTAAAACCCTTTATACTTTGGTTTGCATGTTGAATGTTGTTTGAGAAATATGATTGCTGTCTGGATACAAGTATGAATATATACATATGCACCTCTGTTTAACACTTACAGGATTTAATCAGTTCAGAACAGAAAATCAAAGCAAAGGATTAAGTAATTAAGTAAGATCCCAGATTTAAAAATAGAACCCGCTTCTCTGTTCCTTCTTTTTGAACAATGTGAGCAAACCACTTCTCTTAATCCTTTACATGTTTTAGTATCCTGATGCTTGTGTGTGGCCTTAAAACCTGATGAGAAATATGTTGGTATGTGTTGTCTGAAATGATTGATGCATGTATATATATTCATATTCACACCTCTTTGTAGCCTGATTAACACCATAAATTTTTATGAAAATTCATATTTTAATTTGTAAACAGTTTTAAGTTATAATCCTTAAAGAAAAAATTGTTAGAAATGATCAGATTCAAGTTTTAAAATAATTTAATATAATGTTAACTGGTCGAATTCCTGGGCTATAGAATGTCAGTGATGATCAATATGTCAAAAAAATCGAACGATAGGATTTTAAGTTTAGATCATAGGATCATATTCGTATTACAAAACTACGAATTTTGAAAATAAAATTATAATTTTTAGTTTGGAATCTGTTATGAATTTGTGAGATGAACAGAATTGTAAAAATGGTCGATTTTCGGCAATCAACGAGCAATCAAGTCTTGGGCTTGATATCAGAAGAGGCTTAGTGATGAAGTTTATAGGAAAAATGATCAGAAGAATTTCCAATCATCTAGGTGGCGAAACGGCGGCTTGGTAGGATTTAAGGACTGGAATGGGTTGAAGTTGCTTTTTGAATTCGTGTGATGTCAATAAGGCGTCGGAGTTGACCGTTCCGGTGGGGATCAACGCGGCAGATCATGGGGCGGCTACGGACAAGGCGGCGAGGTTAATGGTGCAAGAGGTCATCGGGATGTGACAATTTTCTGATGATCAAATTGGGGTTCGAATGTGTCGATAGGCTAAAAAAAATTCGAAGGAAGTTGGGGGTGCTGATCGTTCTGGGTCATCGACAAGGTCGTCGTCGACATGAGAGAGGCTCCGGCTTGAATCGAAGGCAGTCCGATGATCGATGCACGTTCGTTCCTGTGCATCTAGGATTAAAACGATCTTGGAGAGAAGAGTACCTCGGGTTCGTGCTCGAAATATTGTTAGGGTTGCTCGATGATGCTCTCGGTAAATTTTTACCGAGGAACATGATTTAATTTAAAAAGGAAATGAAATCAGGTTTTAAAAATAAAAAGGGGTAGAAGAGGTTAGCCTCGGGTCGAACTCGAGGAAATTGAGAAGATGCTCGGGAATTTCAAGCATTCGCTCGGGTTTGTGGGTTCCACGTGAGTGTTTTCAAACAGGTTTTCAAAATCAAATTAAGCTTTTAGTATTATCTTGATTAATCCTTTTTAACATAATGAATGTTAGGTTAGAATTAGTTTAAGGATTAAAAAAAAAATTTATTTTAAATTAATGAAGATTAAGGTATTTTATTTTATAGCTATTATTTTAATCCTTAAGTTATTTAAATAAGTTTAAATAACGAAACTAAATAGTTGGATTGATTTTAATTACTATTTAATCTTTGGGTCTTAAAATAATATATGATAAGTTAATTTCGAAGATTACTTTCAAAACCAGTTTTCAAAGGTTAAAAACTTTTAAAGATAAATTGTTTTATCTTTTAATTAATCAAGGTCTAAAACTAATTTACGATTTATTATTAAGCATGTGATTAATTAAAGGATAATTATTTAATGTGAATAACTAATTAAAGTAAATAATTTGAGAATAATTAATTAATTGAAGGTTAATTAATTAAGGTGATTAAGGAATGATAATGAATTAAAGATTAATTAATTAATAATTAATTAAGGATGATTAATTACTTAATAATTACTTAATAAAGGTGATTAAGGAGGAATAATAAATGATTAGAGAGTAATTAATCAAGTGTTTTAAAGATTAATTAATTTTTTAAAAAATAATCAATCAATGTGACTAATTAATTAAGCTAAATAATTTGAGATTAATTAATTTAAAAAAAGAATCAATCAATGTGAATAATTAATTAAGGTAAATAATTTGAGATTAATTAATTTAAAAAAAGAATCAATCAATATAATTAATTAATTAAGGTAAATAATTTGAGGTTAATTAATTTAAAAAAATAATCAATCAATGTGATTAATTAATTAAGGTAAATAATTTGAGATTAATTAATTTAAAAAAATAATCAACCAATGTGATTAATTAATTATGGTAAATAATTTGAGATTAATTAATTTAAAAAATAATCAATCAATGTGATTAATTAATTAAGGTAAATAATTTGAGGTTAATTAATTTAAAGAATAATTAATTAATGTGATTAATTAATTAAGGTAATTAATTTGAGAATAGTTAATTAAGTAAAGGTTAATTAATAAATGACTAAAGAGTAATTAATCAAATTAATTTGTAATTAATTAATATTAATTAACCAGAATTAGTAAATTATTCATAAGTAATTAACCTAATTTAAGTTAATCAGTTGATTAATAAATCTCACTTATGAATGTTTGAATTCTATTGAATGTTTGAATGGTTTGATATTCCTCATACGTGATGCTTTGTGATATGAATTATCCTGATTTGTATTGTAAACTATGACGTGATTTATCCCTTTGTGATGTATTTATTCATTCGTGATGTAACTTATTTATCCATGTATATAGATAAGCGTTATTGGAATATACCGCTTATCGATATTGATATGATTGAATCTATGATGTTTGATGTTGTTGCACTATTGTGTAAAACCCCTGGACTACACCTTACACACACCAATATGGATTGCACGAGTAAATCGGTTAAGTCACAGATTTTTAACAACTTTTAAAAGATTGAATTTTTTGAATCCAAAATAGTTTTGGAATTGGAGTTGAAAGCTTTTGAAAATGAATTTCAAAAATAAAAGTTATTTTGAATAACTTAATAACGTTTTGAAATTTAATAATTTGATTTGAATTTGTATTCAATACTTGAAATTGAATTAAATGATTTGGAAATTATGGTTTAAAAAGATTATACAAGTTGTAAAAGTGTTTATATGGTTTTAACCATTTAAAAAGTATTATTTTGGGAATTTAAAATTTAAACCCAATTTTTATACTTGAATGGCCTTAATTTATGTAAATGTAATCAGCTTTAACTTTGTGAAAGATTATTAAACCTTGTTTTGAAATCGAAGAGAGTTTCAAAGGGTATATCTTCATATAAAAGATTTGAATTGGAAATGGTTTGAAATTTATGAATTAAATCTTTAATTTAAAGATTGAATAAGTTAATCCAATTTGAAATGAAATTGTTTTGAAAAGCCGTGAATGAAACTTTGTGGAAAATTGGTGAACTTTATGAGATAAGTCTTTTTGTTTAAAAGATTTAAAATGGTAATTTGTTTAAAACATTTGAAAGAAAGTTTTGGTTTTAAGTTGTGACTTAACTGAAATCGCATATCCATATGTTTTTAAATATTGCGCTCTTTGTTCGGTTTAGCCGGAAGAGGACCTTGTGTCATATAACTCATTCCGAATAATGATACGACGTTATGGATAGCATTGGAAGACCGGTGGTGAAGATCGGGTATTTTCGAGAACGAAAGGATAACCCGTCGATTGTCTCTGCACTGAGTCGCGCCGGTATAGATTCCCTAAGTGATGGGAAGTCCGATCGGGGGTTGTGAATACCCGGATTTGCAAGGGCTTCTTCAGAAGTGCCTTCGGTTCTGTTCGAACCTGGAACAGACTTGTATGGATGTGTGCCTGAGATTACACTTTGAGATGTAAAATCGGTTTCTATCAGATACATTTCTGTTTGGTGGCGGAGATTCATTCTCTTAGCTTAACACCCTTCTCTGAGACGTACGAGCTCAGAGGTTATGTAGTTGATGGTTACTTGTGGTAGGTTCCCAATTTGGTAATGTGGCATATGAAATGCTGCTGATCATTTGTTGATCAAAGCATGGATTTGTGAAAAAGCGTAGCTTTGTGGACGAGAACTCATCGAGCCTCAAAAACCGGTAATGGTCGAAACAGGAAAGATACGGCAAGGTTTCAGGGGTAGCTCCCCCAGGGTATGACCATTCCTTCTGAAAAAGGGTGGTATCATGGTATGGAGCCCAGATACTTACTCATGTGGACACTGTAGTATATTTATTATTGTGTGATGTTGTTGGTGTAGAGGATTCTCGGATAAAGGTCGCAAACGACCGGGGGTGGCATATCTTAGGCTTTACTCCCCGGGAAGGGGGTAACCGGCCTTGTGTTGGCAGAGAGCCGCGTAGGTTCTCGAGGCGTCCCTCCAGAGGCGTTCCCATGTGGCAATAGGAAGTTCTTAGCCTGACAATTTGTTGAAAATCCAAACAAAATAATAAGAGCCTTGTACGGTTTTAGTTGTAGAACCTGCCATTTAAAATGGCAGCTGTAATAGGCATAGTATAATGGTACATATACTGGCTAAGATTAATATTATACTTTCGAAATGTTTTCCACTATGCACTAGTGTAATATCAAAGATTTTTTCTCGTATTAAGCATATTTGACTATCATAAGGAGAAATCTCCCCCATGTGTGCGATTGCATTGTGTGTGTGCCGGGAGGCCTTATGGTAGTTTCATTTTCCAAAAAACATTGCGGATTTCAATTTAAAATCTTTTGTTTGTTTTAAAGATAAAAACTGTTTTGTTTGTTCCTACCAGTCACATTACTGACCTGGAGTTTATTTTTCCTTTCCTAAACTCTGGGTTCCCACGATTTTCCACACGGGCAGTCTAGAGTTGGTTTTTTTCAGATAGTCGAATAGTAGGAATTGATTTGTTAGCCTTCGAAGCCTTTTGGATTTGTGGATCGCATTTGCTATACTTCAACATTCACGGACTGCACTTGCTTAGCTTGGTGCAACATGATGGTGGTTCTCGCTAGCTTTGGATTGTAGATGGAGTTCTTGGAGTTTGGCATTGAAGACATTATCTTTCCGCTGCTATTCTTTGTATCTCTGATAGTGTTGATATCTATTGTGTCATTCCATTGTATCATCATTGTATCTGATTATTGTATCAAATGATGTATATCAAATGTATTATTTCTTTTTCTTCCGTTGTGTTGTTTTACTTAATGTGTTATAAGCTCCGTGAACCAGTTTCGACGTTTGAATTTGCGGCATTTGAATACGAGTGTCGTATTCGGTGCCGATTTTCGAAAGTCGAGTCAGGGTCGTTATAGGTCTCTTTCAAGTACTTTGAGAAGGGCAGGTTTTTATCGATTTTCTTTGGAGTTTTTGGAGACAACCTAGATGCTTCCATTCACCTACCGTAGTATTCTTATTTCCATTGCATTACTATTATGTATATAACAGAAATTCTAGGACCAGGTTGGCACAACTGTCCAAGCTGATGATAACATTTAGGATTGTAACTCTGAAATGCCATGTACCTTGGAGCGACAATTTGTGCTTTCTTTTGATATTATATGTTAATGTTCCGTCAAGATATTTTGATTTTATGTTCTCTTCTTTCTTGTTTTTTTTACCAAAATAATCTGTCTTTTCGACACTTGGATGCTCGACATAAGAATACCGTGGATGTATTAGTATCGACATTAGTGGGTCGGAAAGACAGGTTGTTTCAATTATCATGCGATCATAAGTTGAAGTCATATGTAGAATAAAAAATAAAGGTAAAACATAAATTTGGTACCAAAGGAAAATATATTAATCATTAATTATCGAAATATAGAAAGAGAAAATTAAATAAACACATAAAAATAAGGTGAAATATATTTATCTTAAATGTATAAGCCAACTGTATCGAAGTTCGAATGCCTCGTGACCAATGAATTATATTTGATATTCCTATAAGTAGCACAAATAGAAAGTTGAGTGATCTTTTTGAAACAAGTTTTCATCTTCTCTTCTTGAATTATTTTGCAAAACCTACCGCAAACCACCATAAATTCACTGTAAGCTCTTTTGGTTTCCAAAGATGTTATTCTATTTGTACAATATGAATAATTATTGCATACCACATCCACGAAGTTCCAATAGCCTTCATGTCTAACATATACACCTCTACACGAAATTAAATTATGTCTACGGTCTGCCTTAATAAAAGATTTCACCAGTATAAGCAATTTTGTTGATAACCAAGTAAACATTTCAGTAATGCGTAACTTTATCTACTTTGCTTAGTACATAATGTAAGATTCACAATATCCTTTACAGGTAAACAAGATAATTTATGGTTGTTCAATGCACTATCACAAATTGACAAAGATCTAGCCATGTTCAATTAATAGAGGATAATAATGTTATACAACACGACCATTTTAACTATTCGTTGATTTGATGATACAAGTAAGTTACAAGAACTATTAATTTCACATTGTATAGTTAATTGACAACACCTAGACTACTAGCATAAATTTACAAAATTCCAGCTTGGCCAGTTTTGTGGAGGACAATAATATTAGACATAACAGCACCATCTTAACTGTTCATTGATTCCAAAATATATCTAATTTACAATACAAATAATAAGTCACAAAATGAACCTTCGTTACCATACATAAAAGTTACAACCAAAAGTAAAATAGAAATACTCTTGTAATACATAAATAACATTATAGTAAGCCATAAACACACAACATGGCTAATAGTTGGATGACCTCCTAATCTTGCATGATATTCTTAATTTTTTCTCTTCATTCTCTCACGTTGTTCAGGTTCGAGCTTAGATAGGTCACAATATAACATAGCCAAAATGGATTCTTGAAATTCTTGAGATGTGAACTGCATTAGGTTTTTTTATTCTTTGATTATTAGAAGTTTTTGCACTAAAACATGATAATTTTATTTGGGATTTAAGGGATTAAGAAGATGAAGTGAAGAGAAGAAGGTTATATTTAAAAGTGTGAAGTGGTTGAAATATATAGTGTATTAGGCAACGACTATAAAATAATATGTTGCATTATCTTGCACTATTAATGCTGGATAAATATGTAACAACAATTTTTTTACTGTTTCCTATTGAAATATCCAACATTATTAATGCTATTTATTTATCTTGCATTAATAACGCGGATGTCACACTGACTACCAATGTCGCCAAAACGACATTGGCGGTCCATAGTGAGCACAAAACAGAACTCATTAACCCCATATTTGGAATGCTGTCAAATGTCGCATATAAAAGATTTCTAGCAAATGTGTTGGATGGCAAGAACATGATAACTAATCATTGGTGACAACTGTTAAAGAAAATTTAAGCACGTATGTAAGAGGATGTATTGTTATGCAGCACAAGGTTAAGTATGTGCATCTGCCTTGTGATGAGAATATCTCTTAGCTAATCCAATGGTCAGAAATAATATAAGCTTGTTGTAAATAATACTCATACGAAGTATACACACTTGGATATTGAGAACATACAATATATTTTATTTAGCAAACCGATAGTTGTAAGAGACTATGTGTGCATTTTTCTGTAAGCGAAAGCCGGATGAAAGAAGTATTTTAAAAGAGGTACGAAAGAAGGAATTTCGATGTAGGATAAATGTGTTTTTGTACTAGCAAAGAGAAAAGAAAGTGATAACGGTTGCTTGTATGTATTTGTATTTTTGTTTCTTCTAAATTGTTTGTATTTATGAATAAATATTAGTAATAAATATTAAATTATAAATTAGTTATTAAATGGAAAGGAAAAAATAGGTACATTTCATTAGAAAAAGAAACCTTCAAATAGAATGGTATGACATATGTTTCGATCTGAATTCCATTAAAAAATAACTTTAGATATGTTTAATTTCATTTTTCTTGTTCAACTTAGAATGAGCAAGCTTATAAAGTTTTGATTCGTTCAAAGATATTATTGCAAGCTCCCACTGCTTGTAATTGTCAATATGCGATCGAATTTTGAGATAATGTTTCATAATTTATTTAAACATGTCCAAATTGAAATCGTCGGGTCTGAGTGTAGACGGCCTCCATTGCCGAGACGAAAGCAGCATCAAATGTTGATCATGGAGTAGCGACATCGAATATGCATCATGGAGCGGCGGCATTGAGATTGGAAAATATCACATTTTCCAATTTGATTAAGGATGTCAAACAAAAAATGGGTGTCGTAATGGACTTAACGTTCTTTAGGAATGTTGTAAACACAATTCCGATTCTTTATTGCACTACATACATTTTAATCTAGCCATCTGAATTTTGGAGGAGAATAGTTTCTGAATTGGCAAAATCAGGAAGCAGTTGTTTGTCACCATCCGTCATCTCCTTGACCCAATCTTATTCAACGGACAATACACCATCCTCTGTTTGTAGTAGCTGGACCCATGGCAGTCAAATACTATACTAATTATCCTCTTTCATATGTATAATGGTGAAATCAAGGTTTAAGAGGTGGTTGAACTCAATCGCAACTTTGTTGTGCCAAACACCAACTCATCTGTCATGAGCAGCTAGTTGTGCTGAGAAAATACCGATGAATAAAAGCATTCTTTTGGAATTCCAACCGATGAAAATTCACGCTGAAGCGTTGATGGAGAAAGTTGACAGTATGAAATTCCAAAATGTCAAAAATTAGAGAAAGTTATTTGTAAAAAAATAGCAAAATTAACACGGTTATAAATTACCTTTAAATGTGATCGAAATAGACCTTTGGCTCTTGACATCGGACATGTTAAGACCCAATGGTCCAATTCTAACCGCTTTATTGAATTGTGCTTCCGGTCAGTATACTTCGTTTTAATTTCCAATGCGTCGGACACATCAAAAATTGAAACAAAGAATGTAAAGACGGCTAACTCACTATATGCTTATTAAGGGAGAGACAAACCAAATACTGAAGCAAATAAAGTTAAACTTTTGAATTTTGTTGTTGAATGCAGATCTTTACATGTCATCTACAAATAAAGTTGATTATTTATAATAGACTTAGGTCCTTGACATCTTAGAGGCATCCTCTTGGTTCCTATCATGCAAAACACACGTATACACACACTCACACACACAGATACACAGATATACATACATACATGTACCCTTTTTTTCTTTTTCTTTTTCTTTTTGAAATGGGTTCATTTATTAACCAACCAAATATATATAAGTACATGCATAAATACAAATAAGTTACATACATCACAACTTTCAATAACAAACCCACTAACCTCCTAACCTCCTAAAACCTACTGTCTAAAATAAAATGAACCAAAACAAGTTGCCTAAATTCCAACGACTTGTCAGGCTCAATGTAAAAAGAAACCCTGCTTCCATCAGGCCAAAATGAGAAAACAAACATTTCTCCTCATCAGGATAAGGCAGATCATGACTACCTTCGAAGCCAAACTACTGCATGAAAGTAATAACTAGTGTCTGTATTCCAGTTCGGATATATCCTAATGCAAAATGCTTGGGTTCCTCTTCCACCCAAATTTGTAAAGCTTATACTCTCCGCATCTAAAGACAGTCCCTGATGAAAAGCAACCACTAGCTCGCCATTCCAGAGATAGAAACCTAAACTGCTATTTCTCACATGACCATAAACTTGAAACATGCAAACATAGAACCCATGTATATGTATTTGTTAAACTATCAACAAATTTTCCCAAAAAACCCACACCAAAGTTGTGGGTTTCCAAGAGATTGAATGCATGGCTGACATCCATCTCCCATATGAACCACGACAAGAAATTCATGGAATGTTCAAAGAGCTCCTAGTTCGCCTTTTGGGCAGAGCTGTAGATGAATTAGAGACATTTTTCCTTAGCTTCTGAACGTACGCAGGATTGGAAATAACCATATTAGAAAAATATATATTTTGTACATCTTTGGAACCTCCTCAATTATGACTGCTATATTCTCTATGAACTCGTGATAGCAATCACCAAAATAGTTATCCAAGGCACCAATTTCATTTGAAATAGAACTAGAACTATCACAATTCACGTCTTCAACAATCACACGGTCTTGATCTGGGATAGAAGCAGCCCGTGCTTGGTGTGGATTCTCTGTACGTGATGTAGTTGACTATGAGGTTGTATAATCTGTTTGTAAGAAATTAAAAGGATTTTTCGTTGAAATTTCAGTAGGCATTTTAACAGCTTTGGGTTGCTGACTTGATTCCTACTTTTAATTTATTCCTGAAGGTATTCCAATCATTGTTAACCGCATTTCCTGATGAACCCACCTGTTCATTTGTAGTTGGAATACTGTCTGTATTATTATCTTTTCCAAGCATTGGTGGATGCTCACTCATTGTTTCACTTGGTTGCGCTGTGCTTTCACTATGTGCAAACATAGAAGTTGTACCCCATGCGTCTTCTGTGCAACTGTCCTATGTACTTCATTTCTTTCTACCTAAAGTGGAACTGATGTAGGCTGCTTCTATTGCTAAGTTTGTGGATCAGCAGCAGTGCAATTCCTAGTATTATGGCCATATACATTACAGTATTCACACGGTATTGGCTTGTGTACACATTATACTTGATTGTCAAATTCCTCTCCATTATAACTTATGCCATGTACTGTTTGAGGGTAAGAAAAACCGACATCAATTTCAAGTAAAATCCTTACATAATTAAGTCGGGTCTCCTCGCTATAGTCGAATCCATACGTATAGGCTGGCCAAGTGTAGATGCAATTCTGCTAATTGCGTCCTTGTTCCACATCTCTAAACTCAAATCATGTAGTTCAATCAAAATTGGAATGGAAGAGAAATAATTTCTGGTGAACTTCATACCAGGCTTCCACTGTTTGATTATAATAATCTTTGAGTTCAAAGTATAAGGGCCATCCTTAGTTATGCGACTAACATTCTCGTCCTTTTCTAATCCAATAATTATAAACCCGCTTGGTTTGTAATAAATATCAAAATTTCCGGAGGATTTCCATTTTTTTTCACATTATCTATGAACTGTTTATACAAAGGTCGACTACCAAGAATGTAAACTATTAACGAATTCTTCCATTTATCTATAGCAATCCGATCATTACTTTCAGGAATGAAAAACTGAGATTTACCATTTTCCAGAATTGGTTGAACAAATTGCAAATCAACTTCGTCCGCCTCCTTCTCCTTAGTTGAAGATCCTTTAACCGCTTCTTCCGACACCCACGACTTCGTCCAAGTCGTCATTGGTTGTCTACCAGAAGTAGGATCAGGCGGTTTGGGAGGAATCTCTTTGGGAAAAACTTTTGCTGCATCAGGCTGCTTTGCCGCCTCTAACCAAGGTTTAGATCTAGACGTCGATTGATTTGGAGGCGTTGTAGGTTTTGGATCTGGTGGCCTAGGGGGGTTTTTCGTTCATATCTATATCCGCTCTTTGGGCCTTGTCTGCCATTTTTCTATGCTCCGTGTCTATCATTGGCCTTTATGTGTCTATATATATGTGTGTGCACAGAATGGTGGTTTACATTACCCTGTGTGTATATCATAGAAGATTGCTATAGTCCTTCGTAAACATATTATTGTGACAAGTACCTCGTTCAAATCCAATATAGGAAGATCTTGTGAAAAACATTAAACTAACTAAAAGAGAGTACAATGTATTGAAATTATGAAGAGAAAAAATGTTTAAAACAATGATACTCTTTTCAATTTGATTTATATGTTAACAACAAACAAATTAGATGGCTAGTTAATTTAGAAACAATCATTTAATTATAATAGTAATAATTACTATTGAATTTATGATTAATTTACACTAATTTAAATTTTATATTGACTGATTAGAAATAATAACATCCAAAATGTTATGCATTGATTATAATTTGATAAGTACCATTAATAATAAATGAGCATTGATGTGAAATAAATAAAATTTTGAATTTGAGTTTGAATTTATTTATATAATAGGCTTAAAGCCCTAATATGCCTCATCAAGATTGAGCTTCAAAGGAGAAGCCAAACTTGATTGTTAATTCTTAAGAGTGGTAGTTTTGAAAGTGGTTTGATGAGAGCATGGACAAGTTATCTGCTAGGAAATGTGAGTTTGGTGTGATTTTTCGTCACTTACGAACACCCCAATGTTCAAAAGTTAAACTCTGAAAGTAGTAATTTAAAAGAAAAAATTGATGGAAGATAAGGTTCTAGGGTCAAATGCAGTAAAGAAAAGTAGAGTTGGAAAGTGAGTCCGTAGCCTTTGCCCTACATCCACTATTGAGAATTTTTTTATGCTCAGTTAATAAGTTGAAGTTGGCTTTGTAAGTTCTGGATGACTATGTTCGCTATTAATAAGTTTTCTCTAAAATCTTAAGTCTCAAAAGTTAAAATGAATACAATGATGATTAGGCAATTTGCTAGCAGTTAGATTTGGAATTGAATCCCATTGATAAGGTACTTATGCCTTCTATTTATAGGCTTCTTGATGCTCAATTATTGGTGGAAATACTGACTGCTAGCTTGGTGGGTCAATTATTGGTGAAGAGCTTTCAATATTGACTGCTGGCTTGGTCCACCTATGGGGCTAAGAACATGTGTTGTCATTTGGCTACTTGCATATAGATATGGATTAATAATGTGACATTTCTATATATAGCTTTGGGCGTAATGACTCTTATACTTCATATACGCTTGAGGATATCTAATCCATTGATGTACCTTGAGGTAATCTAAACCATTGGCCTTGAATATGCACCGAGGCACTTTCAGCCTTAAGTGGAGACAACTTAGTCTTGTATACTAAGCTAGGTGCTTTTGGCCTTTGCTTTCGGTTATGATTGGCATTCTCCATTGCTAGGAAGAGACACTCTCAAGATCACCGTTTATGACTAGAGGTTGCATGTGACCTAGGTATAGTAGCACGCCTTTGTGCTTCTGTCTTTAGGTATGAAGTCGGCCCTATGACCGATGCTTTCGGTATTAACTAGCTTAGTGGTTAATTCGTTGGTTTACGGCCTGCTTGGAGGCTTGTAATTTCGGTTGAAGGTGAGCCAAGTGACCTTGTCGTTTGGTTAGATGCCCTCCTTAAGGCCTATATTCTCAGTTTAAGGTCAGCCAAGCGACCTTCACTTTTAGTTGAACTTGTATTATGCATATGTTTTGGGGGTGGCTTGTCCTGAGACACAATATCACACTTTCGATACAAGTAATACTAGTGGTCCTTGGTTTTCTTTAAATTGTTAGCCCGATCTCCGAGTCTTTGTATTATGGGCCGCTTCTGTCCAGTTGGGATCATCATCTAGCCTTTAATGCCTTGGCTATTCTCATGATAATCTAGTGCTCAGACATTGTGAATGCTTTGCAATGTGAGCTTAACATTCGGACTAATTTGCTGAAGTGAGCTATGCTAGAATATATATACAAAGTATCGTTGATATGTAATGCTTACTGAAAGTCAAATATAAATTAGAGTTGATATGCTTCAACTGAAGTGTTGAAGCTTTTGGTATTCATTTACAGTGTATACAAGAATCATCCTTTCGATTTCAGCCTATGTAGCTAAAAGTTGAATATAGCAAAGTAAATTTTATGGTATAACACATGCTCTAAAGTTTACTTCATATGGACGAATGCGATATGAACTTTGTAGGAAGAGTTAAATCATATTTTATACTAAGTAATCATCAGTTTTTCTTTCAATCTACATGTAGCTCCCATAACTTTAAAACTAATCAATATCCAAAGAACCCTAGATCTAAGTCTTCATCATACGATAAAGATTTTGTAGCATAGGGGACATATCGATTACTACTATAGGAAGGATGACCGTAGCCTAGTGTAATGCGATCCAGGCTAGCTTTGCTAGATTTTCGGTAACTGATCCAAGCCACTATCTAAGTGTTACTCCTTGGATTACTTGCTGGTATCCATAAGGATTTCACATGGATGGCCCCATTCATTCTAGCTTTCAATCTAGGCAAGTGCGATTCAATGCAGGGAAGTCTTGTTCCCATTCCCTCGAAGGTTCAGTTAATCATTCTAACCCTTTAAATTCTTGTTTTGATTTTGAAATATTATGATAAAAAATTTCCGTTTTAGGTCTGGAGTTAATCATAAACATAATTGATTTACTATGTAGTAGACTTATCCTTTGAATTACCATGATGGTTCATAGGGCCGGTATCCAATTGTTCCTATGTGGACCGTTGAGACAAACTACAACTTTTTCAAGGAGTAATAGTCTGATATCTACACATCCCTACTTGAAGTTTTCTTCTTACGGCCAGAGCCTAGATGTTTTTATGATTAAAGACTTTGGACTACCTGTAATTCCAAAAGAGTCAAAATTGTTGTTTAAATAAATTGTAGTTTCACTTAGACTGTAATGATCAAACGAAACACTATTTTGGGTTTCAATGCTGGTTTTGAAGATCGTGACATAGAACAAAAACAATTTGATATGAAAACAAGCAGAAATAAGTTGATGCGAAAATAAGCTAGCTTTAGGGCCAAAAAATATTAATTTTCACTAATTTTTTTGGACAATGTGCTTCCGTCATCTTGATCGAGTCTTACAGGTGCATCTTTAAAAACTATTAGTGGCAGCCTTGTGCTTATAATTACATGAGACTACTTGGCCATGGCTAACAATAGTATGGTTCCACTAAGCCATAGCTAACAATGTAGATGCTTCTAGGCCTTTATTATTACATGACATAACTCAGCCATAGCTAACATCTTTTTCATATCTACATTTTATACTTGTATGGCACTACTTAACCATGGCTTTTGATGTTGAAATACTCAATTTTCATCATTGCATGTTACTCCTTAACCATAGCTAAAAAATTGTATCCATGTTTTCATCCTTGCATAACATTACTTGGTCATGGCTAACCAATGTTAAAACTCATACCTATAGCATACTTATGCTATGGTATAGCTTTAAGTCCTCTATATTCCAGGTCTGGGAAATTATACTACCCTATGTCCTCTCAAATCTGTATGCACCCGGAGGAATGATATCATGAATTATAAGTCGTCCTACCAAATTTAGGCCGAGAGATCCGTCAGTTAGATCCTTTGTATTAGGCATGATTTTTCGAAGGGTGAGATTCCCTCACTCAAATTACTAGGTATAAACCTGTTGGTTGTAATAACTAGTCATTTCCTGAATGTATTATGCTGCTCTTATAACAGCTTGATCGTAGAGCTCAAGGAAGAAATCTAATGACTTATTTTCGAAGTTCTAAACTTTTTTGGGCATCGCAATAAAGTTTATGGTGGAAAGCAATTTCAAATTCCACCAGAAACACAGATTCATAGTCATACACAATATGCCTTGTTGGAGTTTTGGAGCTTTTCTATAAGCCTATAAGACGAAAGGTAATTCATCTTCCCGATTGCCTTTAGTTTTGTTCATGTGTTTCTTTAAGCATGTTTTGATTTTTTTTGTCGGCTACCTCTACGGTCGTTGGCCTGTGAATGAGCTGCTGAAGAGAAACTCTTGATAATGCCATGATCTTAGAATTCAGAAAAAAAATTTGACTTTACTTTTCTTGATGCCAAAGTAACTTTCATCAACTAAAACTATTCTGATATGAACCCATAGGAGTAATTTGTTAGATACATTGACTTTCTATTATAAAAATAATATTCTGTAACTTCACAACTTTCGAACTGCATGCCATTATCGATAATGATCTTGTACAGAAGACCATATATAGTCACTAAGTTTTGAATGACAAACTTAACAACTTAATGTGTCGTTATAGTTGCTAAGGGCTCGGCTTCAACCCAGTTGGTGAACACTATCGAAAATCTTTCCCCTCCCTTCGTAGTAGGAAGAGGACCTATAAGGTCAATGCCTCATATATCAAGCGGTCAAGGACTCATCATTGGAGTTAGCTAGCTTGGTGGAGCATATAAAATTTTGGCATAAAATTGACATTTGCTACATTTTTCACACATTCTAATGAGTCTTGATTTATTGATGGCTAATAAAAGCCTTGTTTGTGTACTCTCTTGGCTCATTTGTTGCTTTCACAATGATCTCCATATATGCCAACATGGACTTCTTCTAATAGTCTCTTGCCTTCGATGTAGTCACACATCAAGAGTACTTCATCAGCAATAGTAAAATTAGGTGCATTATACTTTATACATCTAGCTTCGAAGAATCCAAAGGAAAATATTATCAGTAAAATATCATACATATGGAGTCAATCGGCTTTCTTCATCACTGTTTATTGTAGGGTGATGGCTCAAGCTGCTTGAGTTCAGGTTATGACTACAAATTTCCCTTGCACTTGTATGCTAGGCTACTTAAGAACCTCTATAGGAATAAATCTACATTTCGAAACTTCCTGAGAGCTTGCATATTTCGCTATGGAATCTGCTCTTGCATTTGAGCCTCGAACTAGTTTTTATGTTGTAGCTTTTTAAAGCATCCAATACCGCTTTACTAGTTTTTCCTATAAAGAGATTCTTGGGTCTTGGACTTGATATTCTGCAGGAAGAAGCTTGCAAAACTACTTCAAAATGGTTTTTTAAAACGATTTTCAAACTGCTTTTCAAAATGTTTTAGCCTTAAAACTATCTTTTCAAATGATTTTCAAAATGATGTTTTAGCCTTAAAATATCCTTTGTTTTTGTGTTTTAAAACATAGTAAAATTAGTTTATTTTACTCTAGAATCATTTCATCTTGTTTTCATTTCAATGCCATTTTCAAAATAAATTTTACAATATTTTTAGCAAGGAGATGTCGACATCATGGGATAACCCATGTCGACATGGTGGCCGTTGAATTCAAAAGTTTCAATTTTCAAAAGAAATGTTTATTCGTTTAAATCTCTTCACAAATGGTTATGACCATTGGTGCTTTATAAATAAGCTTCACAAATGAATTTTTTAATCATCTATTTTCATATTTTCTTCAATTCTTCTTCTCCACAAATCCATGTTCTATAATAATTATCATATTTTTAAGATCGTGCCGAAATTCTGCTGAATTCTCAGGTGAATCAAATTAGAATCTCATTCTTGTTTTATTCTCTGCCCTCTCTCGAAGATCAAAGTTCTATTCAGAGTTATATGATCAATTTGTAATCAAAATTTTATCGAGTCTCTCTATAAGGGTGTGGTTGTGCCTGGAAATCAATTGGGTAATCTTGTGGCCCGTAAATCAAGAGAGTTTGCTCCGGACTCGTGAGACATACCTCAAGACCTTTATAAATTGAGGAGTATAATCTCGACACTGGTTTAATAAAAATCTATATGAGGTGGTTTGCCTTGGTACGGGACTGAATGTAGGGTACCTCCGAACAAGTATAAAATCCGGTGTATTCTTTCCTTTTACTGCATTTTATTTGCTTTCTCATCTGTGTTTGATTCTGTGGTTGTTATGTGATTAAGTTCTGCATTTGTGTCACAATTTCAGTTCAGTTCATATAAGTCTTATGATTCATTAAACTATTCACCCCCCCCCCTCTAGTGTTAAATTAGCCTTAAAATCCTTAATTCGCTGTCCCTTTGAAGAAGATGGCCTGAAACGCTTGGAAGTCTCGACTGTATGCATCGGGAATGGAAGAATTGTCCCAAAGCATACCATGGAGCTTATAATGGTAAAGAAAGAAAACCAACTATTATTATGGAAACCGTTGCTACATACAATTTATGGATATGGCATGCTTTCTCTGAAATACTTGGATATAACAATGATTTAGATGTTATTGAGAGGTCGCACTTATTTAATGATCTGGCACTTGGTTAAGTAACTCCAGCGTCGTTTACTCTTGGAAAAAACACTTGCGAGCATGAATATTATCTTGGTGATGGGATTTATCCAAAATGGAGCATTATTGTGAAAATATGATCAAACCCAATAATAGCAAAGCAAGCAAAGTTTGCCATGATGCAAGATGGACAAAGAAAAGATGTAGAAAGAGCTTTTGGCGTTATACAATCCAAGTCTGCAATGGTTAGTAATCCATGTCAACTTTGATCTTCGAAAAAAATGTCCAGAATCATGTTTTCATGTATTATTATGCATAATATGATTATTGAAGACGAAAGTGATATGAACGAAGAACAACGTCACTACGAATACGATGGTATAGGGCTAATGCCAGAAGTATTCTGAGATGATGCTCTTATAACAGAAGAAGCATTCAACGATCAACCACGTGGAACGTCAACTTTCGTACCGCGACGCACAACTTCACAATCGGCTACAAAAAGATCTTATGAATCACATTTGGAATTACTTTGGTGATTGTTAGTTCAATTTCATTTTTGATTTGTCATGTATGCATGCATTTGCGTTGTAATAAAATTTAAGTTATCTTATTAATATGTATTGCATTTCCCTCAAAATGTTATTCTGTTTGGTTATCGACTTTATTTAAATAGAAACAAGAATGGCACAACATTAATTAATAACAAAATATAGTAGATTTAAATAAATGATACAGTACGTCAAATATAGTACAACTTAAACAATTCTAATACTAAAACAAACTATTTTCATGGAACTTGAAAATAATTATTTGTCGTTTGCGCTCCATACGATACTACTTTTGCATATCATCCATCCCCGTCAGATCTTTATCCATAATAATTTGTTCTCGTCTTTTCCTTTTAATATTCGGCTTTTGTTGCTCAATTTCTACAAACGTACGCATCACATCGATATTCTCCTTTACTAGCTAGCTTCTATCTTGATGCATTCTTTCATGAATTTCAAGAGAAGCATTCACTTTAGCGTCCACCACGGCATCAACCTTATTCTTTCTCTTTATTGCTTTGACTCTCGTTTGTCTGTAACCTTCATTCGGTCTCTGGTTGAGCGCATCCGATTCATTTTCTCACTCGAATTGAGTTTGCCTACAAGATGAATCTTCCAGGCTAGACGAGTATGAAGATTTCGATGTTTTGTTCTTCCTTTCCCCTTCGTTTGAACGTCTCGGAGGCTCTTCGCATTACCGGAGTACCACTTTGGTGTGCTCGTCAACAATTCGTAATAGTTAGAAAATTGGTAATAATGCGCTTTTTAGCTCCGTTTCCTCTGAGAAAAAGCTTTATGAATTCCTCATTCGATATTTTCTATGAAGACCAAAAAGGAATAAATTAATAATCAGATTAAATACAAAAAACTAATAATAACATGAAACATACCAAATGTTTTTCGTCTTCCATTCCACTAGGGTTGACTTTCTTTATTTTATAAATCTGTGATTCATAAACTGAGTTTGACGATTGATTTTTCCGAATCGACCTTGAATCGCCGACAAAGATCGAGAATTTTGAAGATGCTTAAGGTTGAAGGTATGCATTATTTTCTTCTAAGACTTATCACCGCTCTGATCGTTGCCTCTAATCAAATCGTTCGTATAATGACAGTAAATGTTGCATAAATCATAGTCTCCGTCGCTTCTCCATTGGTTAGATGAATGCTGTGTGGGAGTGCTCGGTTGTTGCTGGCTGCCGTCAAAAAAATAGTTTTAAGACCGAGAAGGATTCGTAAAATCTCCAAAAGGTGAAATCATTTTCAGATAATACATGTTGTAGAAGAAATGAATGAAGATGTTTGTGTAGATAGAAAAAGAGAAGATAGTGATTTTATAGAGAATGCGGAAAGGAGCCGTTGGTGGACGCTGATTTAATCAGCGTCCAACTATGGACGCTGATTAAATCAGCGTCCGACATCAATTTAAAAATCTGAATTGGACCATAAATATTAGCTTTAATATTCAAACTGAATTGCGCTATTGGAGTGGAAATTTTTGCCCAGCCTTAATACTAAGGCTTAATTGGTTGCCGTTGGAGATAATCTTATGAAAAAATAGTATAGGTGCTATAGGTTAAGTCCTAATACACAAGTGACCGTATGCAAACCACCGTGGAAGTGCATATATACTTGAACTTATAAAAGTTATAAAAATGAACAAATACTAATATTAAAAAAACATTAAGGCGGTTTACATTACCTTTGTATCCACCGTAGAATTTACCAGCAAAAACAAGAAGTTGCGACTTCATTTCTTTTATACACCAGATGTCCAGACTTCATAACTTGGTTTTATAATGTTAAAATCTGGAATAGTGAAGTTTGAGTTGTAGGCCATGGGTCCCGGTTATTACGTTTTCATTTTGTGGTATCACAGCTCGTGTTCTAATTATTCTATGTAATCTTGGTTCTTTTTACATCTTTGAATATGAACTTTCTAGTTTACGTTTATCTTTTGTGGTTGACAGAGAAACATATCACCGGGCACTGGTGATGTATACATACACAGTGCGAGAGTTTTGATATATGCCAAAGTCGTTAATTTTTTTTTTTTTTAAAAAACAACAAACAACAACAACTTTGACATATACACACACAAAAACTTGCACATATAAATACGTTCATATGAAATTTTCTCTATATTTTCAAATCTGAACGATAAAAACAAATATAAAGTGTCAACTTGAGGTCAACACAAGCCACATGTGCTGTGCTTGCTTTCCACTTTAATACATATTGATTGATGCAACTGAGCAAAGCATCTTAAACTATCTACATAAGAGGCTGCAAAAAGAATACAGAAAACAATAAAGTAAACTAAAGATTGTTGCGTAGATGAGGTCCAGGCGATGTCATCCACAATTTCCCTGATGCAACAAAGACTCCACCATCTTTCTTTCTTATATCTACAATAACTAATGTCACCCTACGGTTCCCTTTTTCCCTTATAACTTTTGCATCAATCTCCACCTCCTCCTATATCAATAGAAATTTTAATTCTATTAGCAGTTTCTGTGATTCATTGATCCCTTATACGAGAGTATTCAATTTGTTATCATGAAGTTGAGCCAAATAGAGTTTTGATTTGTGAAACGACCAACAAGTTATTCCATTGTTATGATATTATTTCACTAGGGCACATACCTCATACCTGTTGAATTTCATTCCGGACCAACCTCCAAAGTTAAGCAAATGAAAATTTTCTTTTCAGTAAAGGTAATGTATAGGTTGAATGACTCCAATTATAAACCTTCATATCCAGTCATTCTAAGGCTTATAAACCATAAATCATCAATATTTTTATGAACAACCCGAAAATAAAATAAGATGAACAAACAAATTAGGATTTTGTGCAATTTTTGGGCTTAATATAGATGACTAAGTTATATTTGATAAACCAATATATCTTTGTATGTCATTGTGGAGAATATACAAGATTATACAACAATAATACAAAAGTTGGAGCAAATGAATAAAATAAAACGACATACTTTGACTTTAGCAGGAGAGAAATAGGAAATGGAAAGGTCAACAGAGACCCCAGCATACCAATCAACTGTTTTTATGGTGGCAGCTCCAAGTCCATCAATTAGTGCAGCGATTGCTCCAGTCGCCCAATTCCCCTCTTCATCCTACACCATACCAATTAATCCCAATAATCCAAGTAGTATTGGGTAAGACCGGGAACAGAATTACTCACAGCGAGATGAGGCGGCACAATAAATGAGCAGATGATGCGTCCATTGGTGCATAGGGAGACATTTAGAGCTGAGAGGAACACTGAATCTATGAATCTGCCCTTGAATATGGAACCTTTGGTCAGTTTTTCTGATTCGGATGCTACAAATTCTAAGAATCGTCGCACCTGATAGGCTGCTTTCGACGAATCGGGGGCAGCGTCGTTGGCTTGAGAAACTCTCTTAGATTGTGTCATTTAACTTGCTGATTGAGGATTCCAATTGGTCTGTTTGTTCAATCTGATTGGTGAGTTTAGAAATAATCACACATGCACGAGTTTTAATACCTCCTCCCCAAAACGCACGTGCCTATCTTTATATTATCTCGGTTTGACATAAATAAATTATTACAATTATTATACAAGGGGAAAAACCGACGGTTGTAGAATTTCAAAAATGAAAATATTTGAAAGTAATTAACTGAAAAGCAAGGCAATTAACTTGAACATTACAAAACATAACGAAGGAATTTCCATGACTCATATAGGTATTCTAACGCCCTGAAGTAACCATAAATCCAGAATACAAAGCAATTAATAGCTACTTTCACATGCCTAGAAAAAAAAATACTACGTAAATTGGGCCTTATATATTAATGATTTCTCCATTAAATATTCACGGCAGTCATCCCAAAATCTACAAATGGGCATTTAAACAAATTTAGTTATTATAACCATACGAGATTCATAACCTTTTTCATATTGAAAAACAAAGGCAAAATTTATAGTATCATCCATCATACATAATATGAACATCACAAGGACAAGTTGAGATAGCAGATACTATTGACATAAGATGAACATCTCCATGGATAAGTCGAGATAACATAACACATACCAAGTCACTAGAAATTTAAAAGTTTTCAAAAACGTATATGCAACTATAAATTAATATTTTGCATGCTTATTTCACATAATATTATCCTAACCAAAAATGGTACTATAAAGATACTCTTGACAACAACAACTGCATCTTCTAAGCTAGAGTTCCAAATCAAAGGGTGGGAAAAAAAAAATATTACGCACATAATACAAAATAAATTATTGCCTCTAGAAAAATGTAGATAATATTATTTCCAAACAAATGATATGCACACATGCAGAAACACACACATATTATTAAATGTGAGTACGCACTCATGCAGTATATTCTTAATCCAACATATACATATGAAATATGTGTGTGCACACAAACTATATTTTCTTAATCTAACAATCACTGACTTAAATCTTCTCAAATGCACAATCGAAGCAAGCATAACAACACTTATCCAATACCCTATTAATTGCGCTTTACATGCAAACAGACAAATAACTGCAAACATACTCAGTTGACTATAATAATATGACTTATACATAACCACTTCACACATTTGAGTTGCATATGACTTTGGACTTTTAGCTTTCACTTTGTAGCAGTAAAGCAACATCATATGTGCACAAAACCAAACGAAGCAGCATATCAAGGATAAACCAAATGATTTATGTACCACAGACGCTGCATTCTTGGAAAAGAAATCAAGGACAATGAATTGATTAAATGAAAGAAATCAAGTTCAAGTTAGAAATGACCAAAGACAACGTTTATTTGTTCTATTTATTGATATATGTTGGTAAAATTGCAAGCTTTCCACAAAGACTTCAAAAATACTCTGATTTTTTTCTTAGTGAAACACCTGCTTTTATCTTCATACCATCCAAGAGTACTACTACATAATACCATCAAATAATACGAAGAATGAGGCTAAACGTGATATACATGTGGATATTCCTTTAGGCTAATGTTGTTACGTATTTAAAAATTAAATATAACTCACCACCACAAAACATGTACAGTATCGGCACAAAGCCATAAACATATTTCTACCAGGCCAGAACAATACATAATCATAATAAATAGATAAATAAATAGAGAACACAAAGACAGAATCGTTGTGGTAATATATAATATAAAGTATACAACGTATGTCCAATGTGCATCTCAATGATATATATACGCAAGAGACTATACAAAACAGGATGATAAGCTACAATACCGAACATTTAGTCTCCTTTATGTCTAGAAAATATAAGCTGGTCACTTCATCCCAGAACTTGAAATGTTTCGAACTGATCCACATATTATATAAACAACACACAGGTCAAGCTATATCTAAAAGGCAAATGATAAAATATCTCAAGATCATATATACTGTATAATAATAATAATATCTTAATCAACATCATAAATCCCAAGAATAGCATTAACACACAAGTTATTTATAGGAAAATGTCATCACCTATATAAATCAAGTCAAACAATAAATCAAAAAAAAATCGAATGAGTGAATCATCCATATACAAAATCATCATCATTATATAAGAAATAATTAATTAAAATAGGGCAAACATAACAATAGTCCAAACAGTGGACATTCTTGGGTCTGCCAACTCATAAAAATGTAATAAGTAATCATCTGTGTATAAAATAAATAAATAAATATAAGGGCGACTCACCTCGATAAATGATATTGTTGGTGGCATACGCCTATGAAAATATAAGCGGCAACACATGCCTATGAAAATATAAGTGGTGGCACGTGCCTAGGAAGGATATAAAGATTGATCATACACTAGACATAGTCTCATGTATAATCATAGCTCCTTATCTCAAGTAGAAACATAAGTATATAGCCATATATCACACACACTACTACCAAATGGGAGACTTGCAAACACACTTACTATAGTACACTACACATGTGTTTGGCGAACACGACACACGAGTTCTTCCAACATGGCTCTTACAATCTTAGTTACCTCGACGGACATTGTAACTCATATCCATCAATGTGCTCATTAATGCAAGGACTCGGCCACGACCATACACGTGCCCCTAAATGGTAACAGACCGCTAGCCTAGATGACATAAGGGGCGATACATTACCGACAAATGGCTCTGTACATTGCCGACACATGACTATTAGAGTAAGATGTCATAGATCTGAGTCACGGCCTCCACGATCAGGCCAATAGGATGGATGCTAGCTAATCTGGTTTACTTCTGCACCGAAAAAGGAGTCATACAGTTATAGAAGAATACGGCAATAATATATATATATATATATATATATATATATATATATATATATATATATATATATATGCAAGCCGACACACAGCTATATATGCATGCCGACACATGGCTCTATACATATGTTGACATATGGTTATAAAATAAATATACTCACTACAATGAGTGCCTTATCATACACAATGAATCCCCATATGAGTATCATTCACGAGCAAATAATAACCAAATAAAAATCACAACGGTGTCTCATACAACTACGTGTTACTAGTCCATTATTCATCACATACCACACTCGCTCGTTCAGTATTCTATAAAACAAGTCCAGAGAATAACTGGAGAAATATTACCGAAAGTCTCATACCAGACGGTACTACAACTCTCTATTTATTCAGATTTCTCGTTAAAAAGAATAGAAACAATCAAAACATTCAAATATAAATCTACAAAACTGATTATATTCATAAAATGTAATAGAACATCTTAAATCAATTTATATTCTAGAAATAATAAGATCCTCTGATATATATATATATATATATATATATATATATATATTATATAATGAATAATACATTCACTTTATTTACATAACCGCAAAATAAAGGTTTAAATTTAAAATTTTACTTTTAAATGTCTACTGATATATTTCAAATTAAAATTTGAGATCGTTTTATAAACCAGTTATCCGTTATGGAAATCTATCCATAATTATTTATAATTAGCTACTACTTTTAAATAAATATATAAATTTCAAAATAAATTATATTTATTTCAAACCATAGATTAAAGTTCATAATCTTCACTTCATATTCAGCTTAATTAAAAATAAAACATTTTCCTTTAAATTATACCATATTTGAAATTCTAATAATAAAGAAAGAGATTTTTATTTATCAGAACGTATCCAAAATCATTTAATTATTTCATAAAAAGAGTTCTATATTTTTTCAAGGTTTGAAAAATCTTTTAGAAATATATAAATAACTCTATAATAAAAATCTCTTTAAAATGATATTTTTACTTTCATAATATAATTTACAAAATAGCAATATATCTTATTTTACCTTTAGGACGACTCTAAACTTATAATATTTTATAACGTTGATTTTAAAAAGGGTTTATAACTAAAAGAAAACTATATTTATATTTATAATTAAAAATATATTTGTAAATATGAAAATAGCTAAATTGAATGAAATTAGTAAAATATTTGTAGAATAATTTTAATAAATTTCAAAACCTTTAAATAATTTTCCAAAATAATTCAAACATCTTTTTAACATAAGAAAATAAATTACCATCTAAACATATAAATTGTCGAGCAAAATTACACCATGAACAAATAAACCTAACTTCAATACAATTTTTATTATGAGGCGGAATCTATTCCATCGAATTATGGTTATTTATACAATGCACACAACATATAAATAAATCACATAAATCAAAATGCAATCAGACAGCATCTCCTTTGAATTTTGATAATCCAACATACATAAAATCTCAACATCAAATCCAAATTCATATCCAAAATCACACAATCAATCAAATATCCCAAACAAACATCTCAACCAAATAATACAACAAATATATGGGATAATTATTTATCTACAATAGGAAATAAATATAGTTGTGAGTTTATAAAATCACCAATTCAGTGCTCAGATTCCCAAATCAGCGACCACTCTCATCTCATCACCTTCCACATCAAATCCACTTCCAGCCTTTAACTGCCACCGACTGTCACTGGCTTCCGAATACGCTCACACTTCCATGTAATTCATCATTCCCTCGCTTGTCTTTATCACCTGTTTCAATTTCTACCTCCAAGATGCAGCATCACCTCGTGTTCACGTGCTAGGCTATGGCTCCAACCAGGGAACGATGCCACTAATCAATGTGACCCAGCTCATTCCCATCACAACCCCAATCACGCCACCACCTCCCTTTGCCAACTTCAAATCACGTGTGCTTAACCTTGCCCAGCCGCCATTACTGCCATGGTCTCCTCCTCTAGCACTACCGATTGTGTTAAGCCTTGAGCACCTTCAGGTTCATGTGTGATTTCCTTTTTTTAATATTGCGATTTTTATCTACTGGGTTAGGGATGAAAATGAAATTGGGCTATGTTGTTTTATTTTGGGTAAGAGCGTCTTCAATACAAATAGGATGTGATGTTAATTAAACCATATGTGTCAAGGGATAAATCACAATGTTAACTCAATATAATTTCTAAACATTAAACATCACATTAAAAACAAGAAAACTACTCCAATGCATATGTATTTATTGAGAAAAAATTGATTATGTGTTCCAATCAAAATTTAAATAAATAAAAATAATAGATAAAAATTAGTCCATTGTGAATATTTATTAGCTTACATTGTGAAGTGCAATGCCTAAAACTACACATTGCACTAGACAATGTCTAATAATTTTTTTGCCAACTCATCATAACATTGTCATTAACATTGGCATTGGAGATGAAAATTTGAACTAAATTAAATGTTAATGATGTGTACTTGACATTACATCAAAATAGTTCATGGGTTGGAGATGCTCTAATGAAAAGATAGAGCAGTCCTCTAGCGGAAGGAAGGAAAGAGTTTAAATAGGCTTGGTCCTAGTTCTAGGCTAGGTTTTAATTTTAACCTTTCTTTTTTCTTGAATAACTCTTTCACTATATTAGCAAATTTATTTCAGTATAATTTCTATTAGATTTGTACTTCATTGCATAAAATATATTTTGGTATTTAGACAATTTTATTCAGTACTTGTTTGTTTATATTTAATTATTCAGTGTATTGATGTAAAATAAACTTTTATTTTCAACTATATCGATCATTTAAAAATTATTTGCTATACAAAAACATTTTATATTTATCAAAACATTTTATTTAAGTTTAATATATTTTATGAAAAGAATTTATTAAATTTATGAAAACCAATTCTTTTATTAAATAGACTTCAAATAAATAAGAACATATTTTTTAAAATAATTATCAAAAATCAAATTAGAATATTTTATTTTAATTCAATTTATTTATTTTACAGTGTAAAAAGCAAGGTTGTTACACTCAGTTTTATGTTTTTTATTTTAGTTATTATAACACTGTAGTAAAAAAATTGTTCAACGTAGCATGGAAGCATTACAATTGTCGTACAGTTGTAGTAATACAACCACATTTGACGCAAAAATTATTAAGTGTCCATATATACATTACACGTTAATCATGCAGTCATCACAGAGTTGCACTACAAACCTGTTACAACCAAAAACAAACACGTCATACTACATTCAAAAAGCAGAAAAGCAGCAAATAGAAGCCATGGAACAAAGAGCTAACCGCCTTTAACTACTTTGACATAATTAGAAATAGCCTTCACGAAAATTACAATGTAGTATATCTTAGAAAGACTGAAGCGGAGGAGTGAACCAGGATATGCTTTGAGGCACGTCTGAACGACGCTGTCTTTAAGGAATTGATCGCCCCCACTACAACGTAGATTGCTTAAGGGTTGATTGGCGGTATTCCTCCAGGATACAACAAAGCGCGGTTTCTTGCAGGCGGTAATCAACTGCAAAAAAGCAGAACGTTTTTGCTTACTTGAATAAGTGAGGACGGAGAGAAGAAGAGCAAGAGAGAAAAGAGATATATGTTTTCTGTGCGACCCTGCCACGATTTTATAGCAAGCGAACAGGCATCCTGAACAGATGCAACCGTTTCTGGTGACAGTTGCAGGCCAATGGACACGACTGTACGACGGTTCAAAAATTAAAACAGCCAATTCAATTTTCCGTGCGCGCGCCCACGTGCCCTAAGTGCCTAATCTTTGATATTTAATATATAGTGACTTGCACCAATCTCTTCTCTCCATGTTCTTTTAATTGTAAAGCCCTACTTTCTTTATATAGTGAGATTACTTACTATATTTTAAGATGTGGACTATATTACAATCTCCAACAATCCCCCACTAGATTGTAATATCATATTATATACTTTATGCATTTATGAAAGTACCTTTCAGTTTAAACTTTCATATTAGTTTAAATATCTAAACCTTAACAGAATATTTGGTGGCCAGTAGCTTAAACCAAAATCCTATGCGTTTGAGGCGAGATATTTAAACACATAAATACCTACTTTATTCAAGAAAGACCTTATGACCCTAATGGGTTATTAACAATCCCCTGGTATTCGTGAACATTTATAAGGTTAACTTCTAACCTTATCGAAACTTCGTTTCTTATGTTCATATAGATATCTATTCTAATCCGTCCAAGTTACTGTGGACAAACAGATATCTCTCATCGTAACATATAAACATTTAATAATCAATGTTTATCAATTACTTAACTGTAATTTGTTATTACCCTTTAAACCTTAGACCAAGCGGTGCAAGGTTGGGTTTCTATTACAGGTAATCAGAAAGGTTTTAGACCCATTCCACAACTAGTTGATTTAATCATTTCTCTAGGTAATCCTTTAGTTAATGGGTCTGCCAAATTTTTCTTGGACCCAACATATATAATGGTTATAACACCATTCATAATTAATTCCCTGACATATGCATGTCTCAAGCGTATATGTCTAGACTTTCCGTTATAAATTTTGTTATAAGCTCTAGACATTGTAGCCTCACTGTCACAATATACAGATATGGCTGATGATGGTTGTGGCCACAACTCTATTTCTGTTAACAAATTCCTTAGCCATTCTGCTTCCGAAGCCAATGCGTCCAAAGCAATAAATTCTGCTTCCATTGTAGAATTTGTGATGACAGTTTGTTTCTTGGAGGCTCATGATATAACACCTCCTGCAAGAGTAAAAATCCATCCAGTGGTTCCTCTATTATCATTTTCAGGGGTCGCTCCACTTGCATCTGAATATCCTTCTAAAACTACAGGAAAATTTCCATAATGTAGTCCTAACTTAACTGTTCTCTTAAGATAACCTAAGACTCGTCCTATTGCTTTCCAGTGCATAATACCGGGATTATTTGTGAATCTTGATAATTTACATACGGCATAAGAAATATCAGGACGGGTGCAATGCATGGCATACATGAGACTTCCAATAACACTTGCATATTCTAGTTGAGCAACTGCTCTTCCAGAATTTCCAAATATCTTGACAGAGGAATCATAGGGGCTACTTGCTTCTTTAAACTTTAAATGTTTGTACTTGAAAATTAACTTTTCAATGTAATGGGACTGACACAAAGCATATCCCCCACTATGTTTCTTTACTTTGATGCCTAAAATAGTATCAACTTCGTTCAAATCTTTCATTTTGAAACACGAAGTTAAAAATTTCTTCGTATCATTTATACCTACCATATTAGTTCCAAATATAAGCATGTCATCCACATATAGACATATTATGACACCATAACGTTCTGTGAATTTTGAATAAATGCACTTGTCGGCGTTATTATGCTTGAAGCCATTTGTCAAAATTACAGAATCAAATTTCTCATGCCATTGTTTTGGTGCTTGTTTTAGCCCATATAAAGACTTTATCAGTTTACAAACTTTATTTTCATTTCCAGTCATAACAAAACCTTCGGATTGTTCCATGTATACTTCTTCATCTAAGTTACCATTAAGAAAGGCTGTCTTAACTTCCATTTGATGCACATGTAACCCATGGATAGATGCAAGGGCAAAAAGAATTCTTATTGATGTCAGTCTAGCAACTGGAGCATATGTATCGAAATAATCTATCCCTTCTTTCTGTTTGAAACCTTTGGCTACTAGTCTAGCTTTGAAGGTTTGAACAGATCCATCAGTGTTATATTTCTTTCGAAATACCCACTTACATCCAATTGGTATAGACCCAGGAGGTAAGTCGGTTAGAACCCATGTACCGTTAGCAAGAATTGAATGCATTTCATCCTGTATTGCTTCTTTCCAGAAAACAACATCTCTTGAAGTCATTGCTTCCTCAAAAGTTTTAGGATCCTCTTCGTTATTCAAAACGTAAATTGTATCAGCAACGATTTTAGTTCTATTTCTATTTACAAGATGAATTACATCATCAGGTGCTAAACACCCCCAAACTTTAAGATATTTCAGACTTGGCTTTCTGCCATTCCATAATTCATACGGAGAGACCATTGTTTTCCTTGATGGAATTCTGTTGTGCAAATGACATGCTATTATAAGTGCTTCTACCCATAAATATACATGTTGTTTGGCATTCAAAATCATGGCATTAGTCATTTCTACTAATATTCTATTTTTTCTTTCAGCCAAACCGTTTTGTTGTGGGGTGTAGGGTGCGCTTGATTGGTGAATTATGCCATTTTCCTCACAGAATGAAGAGAATTCGTTTGAAAAATATTCTCCACCTCTATCACTTCGCAACGTCTTTATTTTCCTTTCCTTTTGATTTTCAGCACTAACCTTGAAACGTTTAAACATTTCAAATGCTTGATCTTTTGATTTCATCAAAGAAACATGCGTGTATCTAGAGTAATCATCTATAAAGGTGATGAAATATCTATTGCCTCCTCTAGTTATTACACTATTTAATTCACATATATCTGAGTGAATTAGTTCAAGTAGTTGAGTATTTCTTTCAGATTTTTGAAATGGCTTTTTACACATCTTTGCTTCAATGCAAATTTCACACTTAGATTGATTTGTATGATCATAGGAAATCAATCCTTCTTTAGACATATATTGTAAAGACTAGAAATTTAAATGAGCCAATCTATTGTGCCATAAATAAAATGAGTCAATAACATAAGCAAATTCGTTCATTTCATTGATACTTAGTTTATACATTCCATTACATGCATAGCCTTTTCCAACAAACTTCCCTCCTTTGGACATAATTAGACTATTGCCATCCAGAACACATTTAACACCCTTATTACAAAGAAGATAAGCAGAAACTAAGTTCTTTCTAACATCTGGAACATGTAAAACATTTTGCAAAATTAGTTTCTTGCCTGAAGTGAACTCCAACTCCACCGTCCCTTTTCCGATAACAGCAGATGTATCATGGTTACCCATAAGAACTTTGTTATCATCAGAAACCTTTTCATAGAATTTAAACATGGATTGATTATTGCAGACATGAATAGTAGCGCCGGAATCGTACCACCAATCTGTCTGTTTTGGAGAATCAGCCATGTTTAATTCCATTACCGTATCATCATCTAACTTTGATATCATTGCAATTATTTCAGATTCATTATGTTCAACCATGTTAGCAGAGTTCGCATTCTTCTTTCCGTTTTGCTCGGTTTTCTGTCTTCTGAAAAACCTGCAATCGCGTTTGAAATGCCTCGGTTTTCCACAGAAATAGCACTCCTTCCCTTTTTTGTTGGTTTTTTTTTTTGGTTTGAGGGTTGTTGCTACCTCTCTTTCTTTTTTCAGATTCCTTATGCCCTCTGTCATTGCTGACAGTGTTTACATCAGACTCAAAAACTTTCCTTTCACGAATTCTGGTTTCTTCTTCAATACGAAGATGTTTTTGAATCTGCTGCATAGAGAAGCCTTCTGTTGAGTGCATAAGCTTCTTTCTGTAATCACTTCAACTCTGTGGGAGTTTAGCCATAACAGCCCCAACCTGTAATGCTTCAGGAATGCTTATTTTGACGTCCTTTAGTTTGTTGAAAATGACTTGTAGTTCATTAACTTGATCCAGAACTGAAGTATTGTCAAGCATTTTGTATTCAAAAAATTCGAAAATTAGAAACTTATATGCTCCTTGCTTTTCATTGCTGTATTTTGATTCCAGTGTTTTCCAGATCTCCCTTGGCGATTTGACTGAAGTGAAGAGATCGTATAGACGATCAGACAATGTATTAAGGATATGCCCTCTGCAAACAACTTCATCCTCTTCTCGTTTCGTTCTTTTCTCTATAAGTTCTGGACTGTCTTGATCAGTGGGCGCTGGTATTAGTTCCAGTTTTGGATCGAGCACATATGCAATTTTCAGCGTAGTAAGGAGGAACAGTAATTTGTCCTGCCAGCGTGTGTAGTTGGTTCCATCAAAGCGATCGAGTTTTGTGAAATCCTGATTCATAACCTTGTATGTTGATTCAGATCCTTTTGCTGATGCCATGAATCAATTCCTTAAAATTGTTAGAAAGACTGAATGCGGAGGAGTGAACCAGGATATGGTTTGAGGCACGTCTGAACGACGCTGTCTTTAAGGAATTGATCGCCCCCACTACAACGTAGATTGCATAAGGGTTGATTGGCGGTATTCCTCCAGGATACAACAAAGCGCGGTTTCTTGCAGGCAGCAATCAACTGCAAAAAACCAGAACGTTTTTGCTTACTTGAATAAATGAGGACGGAGAGAAGAAGAGCAAGAGAGAAAAGAGATATATGTTTTCTGTGCGACCCTGCCATGATTTTATAGCAGGCGAACAGGCATCCTGAACAGATGCAACCGTTTCTGGTGACAGGTGCAGGCCAATGGACGCGACTGTACGGCGGTTCAAAAATTAAAACAGCCAATTCAATTTTCCATGCACGCGCCCACGTTCCCTAAGTGCCTAAGTGCCTAATCTTTGACATTTAATATATAGTGACTTGCACCAATCTCTTCTCTCCATGTTCTTTTAATTGTAAAGCCCTACTTTCTTTATATAGTGAGATTACTTACTATAGATGTGGGACTATATTACAATCTCCAACAATCCCCCACTAGATTGTAATATCATATTCTATACTTATGCATTTATGAAAGTACCTTTCAGTTTAAACTTTCATATTAGTTTAAATATCTAAACCTTAACAGAATATTTGGTGGCCAGTAGCTTAAACCAAAATCCTATGCATTTGAGGCGAGATATTTAAACACATAAATACCTTCTTTATTCAAGAAAGACCTTATGACCCTAATGGGTTATTAACAATCCCCTGGTATTCGTGAACATTTATAAGGTTAACTTCTAACCTTATCGAAACTTCGTTTCTTATGTTCATATAGATATCTATTCTAATCCGTCCAAGTTACTGTGGACAAACAGATATCTCTCATCGTAACATATAAACATTTAATAATCAATGTTTATCAATTACTTAACTGTAATTTGTTATTACCCTTTAAACCTTAGACCAAGCGGTGCAAGGTTGGGTTTCTATTACAGGTAATCAGAAAGGTTTTAGACCCATTCCACAACTAGTTGATTTAATCATTTCTCTAGGTAATCCTTTAGTTAATGGGTCTGCCAAATTTTTATTGGACCTAACACATATAATGGTTATAACACCATTCATAATTAATTCCCTGACATATGCATGTCTCAAGCTTATATGTCTAGACTTTCCGTTATAAATTTTGTTATAAGCTCTAGACATTGTAGCCTCACTGTCACAATATACAGAGATGGCTGATGATGGTTGTGGCCACAACTCTATTTCTGTTAACAAATTCCTTAGCCATTCTACTTCCGAAGCCAATGCGTCCAAAGCAATAAATTCTGCTTCCATTGTAGAATTTATGATGACAGTTTGTTTCTTGGAGGCCCATGATATAGCACCTGCTGCAAGAGTAAAAATCCATCCAGTGGTTCCTCTATTATCATTTTCAGGGGTCGCTCCACTTGCATCTGAATATCCTTCTAAAACTGCTGGAAAATTTCCATAATGTAGTCCTAACTTAACTGTTCTCTTAAGATAACCTAAGACTCGTCCTGTTGCTTTCCAGTGCATAATACCGGGATTATTTGCGAATCTAGATAATTTACATACGGCATAAGAAATATCAGGACGGGTGCAATGCATGGCATACATGAGACTTCCAATAACACTTGCATATTCTAGTTGAGCAACTGCTCTTCCAGAATTTCCAAATATTTTGACAGAGGAATCATAGGGGCTACTTGCTTCTTTAAACTTTAAATGTTTGTACTTGAAAATTAACTTTTCAATGTAATGGGACTGACACAAAGCATATCCCCCACTATGTTTCTTTACTTTGATGCCTAAAATAGTATCAACTTCGTTCAAATCTTTCATTTTGAAACACGAAGTTAAATATTTCTTCGTCTCATTTATACCTTCCATATTAGTTCCAAATATAAGCATGTCATCCACATATAGACATATTATGACACCATAACGTTCTGTGAATTTTGAATAAATGCACTTGTCGGCGTTATTATGCTTGAAGCCATTTGTCAAAATTACAGAATCAAATTTCTCATGCCATTGTTTTGGTGCTTGTTTTAGCCCATATAAAGACTTTACCAGTTTACAAACTTTATTTTCATTTCCGGTCATAACAAAACCTTCGGGTTGTTCCATGTATACTTCTTCGTCTAAGTTACCATTAAGAAAGGCTGTCTTAACATCCATTTGATGCACATGTAACCCATGGATAGATGCAAGGACAAAAAGAATTCTTATTGATGTCAGTCTAGCAACTGGAGCATATGTATCGAAATAATCTATCCCTTCTTTCTGTTTGAAACCTTTGGCTACTAGTCTAGCTTTGAAGGTTTGAACAGATCCATCAGTGTTATATTTCTTTCGAAATACCCACTTACATCCAATTGGTATAGACCCAGGAGGTAAGTCGGTTAGTACCCATGTACCGTTAGCAAGAATTGAATCCATTTCATCCTGTATTGCTTCTTTCCAGAAAACAACATCTCTTGAAGTCATTGCTTCCTCAAAAGTTTTAGGATCCTCTTCTTTATTCAAAACGTAAATTGTATCAGCAACGATTTTAGTTCTATTTCCATTTACAAGATGAATTACATCATCAGGTGCTACAAAATCAGGATCTAATCCTTTGCTTTTCCTTATTCTTTGGCTTTTTCTTGGTTCTTCAGGTACACTTGTAAGCTTTCTTTTATTATAAGAAATATTCTTATTATTTTGTTTATCATTATCGCTGATAAGTGGTGTAGGATCTGTAATTTGAGTAGAATCACATATAAATTTATTTTCAATAAATTGTACATCTCTTGATTCTACGATCACATTAGACTTTAGGTCTAATAGTCTATATGCTTTAGAGTTTTCAGCATACCCTACAAACACAGTTTTCAGAGCACTGGGTCCAAGTTTAACTCTTTTCGGATCCGCGATTCGATAAAAGGCTAAACACCCCCAAACTTTAAGATATTTCAGACTTGTCTTTCTGCCATTCCATAATTCATACGGAGAGACCATTGTTTTCCTTGATGGAATTCTGTTGTGCAAATGACATGCTGTTAGAAGTGCTTCTCCCCATAAATTTACATGTTGTTTGGCATTCAAAATCATGGCATTAGTCATTTCTACTAATGTTCTATTTTTTCTTTCAGCCAAACCATTTTGTTGTGGGGTGTAGGGTGCGGTTGATTGGTGAATTATGCCATTTTCCTCACAGAATGAAGAGAATTCGTTTGAAAAATATTCTCCACCTCCATCACTTCACAACGTCTTTATTTTCCTTTCCTTTAGATTTTCAGCACTAACCTTGAAACGTTTAAACATTTCAAATGCTTGATCTTTTGATTTCATCAAAGAAACATGCGTGTATCTAGAGTAATCATCTATAAAGGTGATGAAATATCTATTGCCTCCTCTAGTTATTACACTATTTAATTCACATATATCTGAGTGAATTAGTTCAAGTAGTTGAGTATTTCTTTCAGATTTTGGAAATGGATTTTTACACATCTTTGCTTCAATGCAAATTTCACACTTAGATTGATTTGTATGATCATAGGAAATCAATCCTTCTTTAGACATATATTGTAAAGACTTGAAATTTAAATGAGCCAATCTATTGTGCCATAAATAAAATGAGTCAATAACATAAGAAAATTCGTTCATTTTATTGATACTTAGTTTATACATTCCATTACAAGCATAGCCTTTTCCAACAATCTTCCCTCCTTTGGACATAATTAGACTATTGCCATCCAGAACACATTTAACACCCTTATTACAAAGAAGATAAGCAGAAACTAAATTCTTTCTAACATCTGGAACATGTAAAACATTTTGCAGAATTAGTTTCTTGCCTGAAGTGAACTCCAACTCCACCGTCCCTTTTCCGATAATAGCAGATGTATCATGGTTACCCATAAGAACTTTGTTATCATCAGAAACCTTTTCATAGAATTTAAACATGGATTGATTATTGCAGACATGAATAGTAGCACCGGAATCGTACCACCAATCTGTCTGTTTTGGAGAATCAGCCATGTTTAATTCCATTACTGTATCATCATCTAACTTTGATATCATTGCAATTATTTCAGATTCATTATGTTCAACCATGTTAGCAGAGTTTGCATTCTTCTTTCCGTTTTGCTCGGTTTTCTGTCTTTTGAAAAACCTGCAATCGCGTTTGAAATGCCCCAGTTTTCCACAGAAATAGCACTCCTTCCCTTTTTCGTTGGTTTTGTTTTTGGTTTGAGGGTTGTCGCTGCCTCTCTTTCTTTTTTCAGATTCCTTATGCCCTCTGTCATTGCTGACAGTGTTTACATCAGACTCAAAAACTTTCCTTTCACGAATTCTGGTTTCTTCTTCAATACGAAGATGTTTTTGAATCTGCTGCATAGAGAAGTCTTCTGTTGAGTGCATAAGTTTCTTTATGTAATCACTCCAACTCTGTGGGAGTTTAGCCATGACAGCCCCAACCTGTAATGCTTCAGGAATGCTTATTTTGACGTCCTTTAGTTTGTTGAAAATGACTTGTAGTTGATGCACTTGATCCAGAACTGAAGTATTGTCAAGCATTTTGTATTCAAAAAATTCGAAAATTAGAAACTTATCTGCTCCTTGCTTTTCATTGCTGTATTTTGATTCCAGTGTTGTCCAGATCTCCCTCGGCGATTTGGCTGAAGTGAAGAGATCGTATAGACGATCAGACAATGTATTAAGGATATGCCCTCTGCAAACAACTTCATCCTCTTCTCGTTTCGTTCTTTTCTCTATAAGTTCTGGACTGTCTTGATCAGTGGGCGCTGGTATTGGTTCCAGTTTTGGATCGAGCACATATGCAATTTTCAGAGAAGTAAGGAGGAACAGTAATTTGTCCTGCCAGCGTGTGTAGTTGGTTCCATCAAAGCGATCGAGTTTTGTGAAATCCTGATTCATAACCTTGTATGTTGATTCAGATCCTTTTGCTGATGCCATGAATCAATTCCTTAAAATTGTTAGAAAGACTGAATGCGGAGGAGTGAACCAGGATATGCTTTGAGGCACGTCTGAACGACGCTGTCTTTAAGGAATCGATCGCCCCTACTACAACGTAGATTGCTTAAGGGTTGATTGACGGTATTCCTCCAGGATACAACAAAGCGCGGTTTCTTGCAGGCAGCAATCTACTGCAAAAAACCAGAACGTTTTTGCTTACTTGAATAAGTGAGGAAGGAGAGAAGAAGACCAAGAGAGAAAAGAGATATATGTATTCTGTGCGACCCTGCCACGATTTTATAGCAAGCGAACAGGCATCCTGAACAGATGCAACCGTTTCTGGTGACAGTTGCAGGCCAATGGACGCGACTGTACGGCGGTTCAAAAATTAAAACAGCCAATTCAATTTTCCGTGCGCGCGCCCACGTGCCCTAAGTGCCTAATCTTTGACATTTAATATATAGTGACTTGCACCAATGTCTTCTCTCCATGTTCTTTTAATTGTAAAGCCCTACTTTCTTTATATAGTGAGATTACTTACTATATTTTAAGATGTGGGACTATATTACAATCTCCAACAATCCCCCACTAGATTGTAATATTATATTATATACTTATGCATTTATGAAAGTACCTTTCAGTTTAAACTTTCATATTAGTTTAAATATCTAAACCTTAACAGAATATTTGGTGGCCAGTAGCTTAAACCAAAATCCTATGCGTTTGAGGCGAGATATTTATACACATAAATACCTGATTTATTCAAGATGGGTTATTAACAATCCCCTGGTATTCGTGAACATTTATAAGGTTAACTTCTAACCTTATCGAACTTTCGTTTCTTATGTTCATATAGATATCTATTCTAATCCGTCCAAGTTACTGTGGACAAACAGATATCTCTCATCGTAACATATAAACATTTAATAATCAATGTTTACCATTTACTTAACTGTAATTTGTTATTACCCTTTAAACCTTAGACCAAGCGGTGCAAGGTTGGGTTTCTATTGCAGGTAATCAGAAAGGTTTTAGACCCATTCCATAACTAGTTGATTTAATCATTTCTCTAGGTAATCCTTTAGTTAATGGGTCTGCCAAATTTTTCTTGGACCTAACATATATAATGGTTATAACACCATTCATAATTAATTCCCTGACATATGCATGTCTCAAGCTTATATGTCTAGACTTTCCGTTATAAATTTTGTTATAAGCTCTAGACATTGTAGCCTCACTGTCACAATATACAGAGATGGCTGATGATGGTTGTGGCCACAACTCTATTTCTGTTAACAAATTCCTTAGCCATTCTACTTTCGAAGCCAATGCGTCCAAAGCAATAAATTCTGCTTCCATTGTAGAATGTGTGATGACAGTTTGTTTCTTGGAGGCCCATGATATAGCGCCTCCTGCAAGAGTAAAAATCCATCCAGTGGTTCCTCTATTATCATTTTCAGTGGTCGCTCCACTTGCATCTGAATATCCTTCGAAAACTGCTGGAAAATTTCCATAATGTAGTCCTAACTTAATTGTTCTCTTAAGATAACCTAAGACTCGTCCTATTGCTTTCCAGTGCATAATACCGGGATTATTTGTGAATCTTGATAATTTACATACGGCATAAGAAACATCAGGACGGGTGCAATGCATGGCATACATGAGACTTCCAATAACACTTGCATATTCTAGTTGAGCAACTGCTCTTCCACAATTTCCAAATATTTTGACAGAGGAATCATAGGGGCTACTTGCTTCTTTAAACTTTAAATGTTTGTACTTGAAAATTAACTTTTCAATGTAATGGGATTGACACAAAGCATATCCCCCACTATGTTTCTTTACTTTGATGCCTAAATAGTATCAACTTCGTTCAAATCTTTCATTTTGAAACACGAAGTTAAATATTTCTTCGTCTCATTTACACCTTCCATATTAATTCCAAATATAAGCATGTCATCCACATATAGACATATTATGACACCATAACGTTCTGTGAATTTTGAATAAATGCACTTGTCGGCGTTATTATGCTTGAAGCCATTTGTCAAAATTACAGAATCAAATTTCTCATGCCATTGTTTTGGTGCTTGTTTTAGCCCATATAAAGACTTTACCACTTTACAAACTTTATTTTCATTTCCGGTCATAACAAAACCTTCGGGTTGTTCCATGTATACTTCTTCGTCTAAGTTACCATTAAGAAAGGCTGTCTTAACATCCATTTGATGCACATGTAACCCATGGATAGATGCAAGGGCAAAAAGAATTCTTATTGATGTCAGTCTAGCAACTGGAGCATATGCATCGAAATAATCTATCCCTTCTTTCTGTTTTAAACCTTTGTCTACTAGTCTAGCTTTGAAGGTTTAAACAGATCCATCAGTGTTATATTTCTTTCGAAATACCCACTTACATCCAATTGGTATAGACCAAGGAGGTAAGTCGGTTAGAACCCATGTACCGTTAGCAAGAATTGAATCCATTTCATCCTGTATTGCTTCCTTCCAGAAAACAACATCTCTTGAAGTCATTGCTTCCTCAAAAGTTTTAGGATCCTCTTCGTTATTCAAAACGTAAATTGTATCAGCAACGATTTTAGTTCTATTTCCATTTACAAGATGAATTACATCATCAGGTGCTACAAAATCAGGATCTAATCCTTTGCTTTTCCTTATTCTTTGGCTTCTTCTTGGTTCTTCAGGTACACTTGTAAGCTTTCTTTTATTATAAGAAATATTCTCATTATTTTGTTTATCATTATCGCTGATAAGTGGCGTAGGATCTGTAATTTGAGTAGAATCACATATAAATTTATTTTCAATAAATTCTACATCTCTTGATTCTACGATCACATTAGAGTTTAGGTCTAATAGTCTATATGCTTTAGAATTTTCAGCATACCCTACAAACACACTTTTTAGAGCCTTGGGTCCAAGTTTAACTCTTTTCGGATCCGTGATCCGATAAAAGGCTAAACACCCTGAAACTTTAAGATATTTCAGACTTGGCTTTCTGCCATTCCACAATTCATACGGAGAGACCATTGTTTTCCTTGATGGAATTCTGTTGTGCAAATGACATGCTGTTAGAAGTGCTTCTCCCCATAAATTTACATGTTGTTTGGCATTCAAAATCATGGCATTAGTCATTTCTACTAATGTTCTATTTTTTCTTTCAGCCAAACCGTTTTGTTGTGGGGTGTAGGGTGCGGTTGATTGGTGAATTATGCCATTTTCCTCACAGAATGAAGAGAATTCGTTTGAAAAATATTCTCCACCCCTATCACTTCGCAACGTCTTTATTTTCCTTTCCTTTTGATTTTCAGCACTAACCTTGAAACGTTTAAACATTTCAAATGCTTGATCTTTTGATTTCATCAAAGAAACATGCGTGTATCTAGAGTAATCATCTATAAAGGTGATGAAATATCTATTGCCTCCTCTAGTTATTACACCATTTAATTCACATATATCTGAGTGAATTAGTTCAAGTAGTTGAGTATTTATTTCATATTTTGGAAATGGCTTTTTACACATCTTTGCTTCAATGCAAATTTCACACTTAGATTGATTTGTATGATCATAGGAAATCAATCCTTCTTTAGACATATATTGTAAAGACTTGAAATTTAAATGAGCCAATCTATTGTGCCATAAATAAAATGAGTCAATAACATAAGCAAATTCGTTCATTTTATTGATACTTAGTTTATACATTCCATTACAAGCGTAGCCTTTTCCAACAAACTTCCCTCCCTTGGACATAATTAGACTATTGCCATCCAGAACACATTTAACACCCTTATTACAAAGAAGATAAGCAGAAACTAAATTCTTTCTAACAACTGGAACATGTAAAACATTTTGCAGAATTAGTTTCTTGCCTGAAGTGAACTCCAACTCCACCGTCCCTTTTTCGATAACAGCACATGTATCATGGTTACCCATAAGAACTTTGTTATCATCAGAAACCTTTTCATAGAATTTAAACATGGATTGATTATTGCAGACATGAATAGTAGCGCCGGAATCGTACCACCAATCTGTCTGTTTTGGAGAATCAGCCATGTTTAATTCCACTACCGTATCATCATCTAACTTTGATATCATTGCAACTATTTCAGATTCATTATGTTCAACCATGTTAGCAGAGTTCGCATTCTTCTTTCCGTTTTGCTCGGTTTTCTATCTTTTGAAAAACCTGCAATCGCGTTTGAAATGCCCCGGTTTTCCACAGAAATAACACTCCTTCCCTTTTTTGTTGGTTTTGTTTTTGGTTTGAGGGTTGTTGCTGCCTCTCTTTCTTTTTTCAGATTCCTTATGCCCTCTGTCATTGCTGACAGTGTTTACATCAGACTCAAAAACTTTCCTTTCATGAATTCTGGTTTCTTCTTCAATACGAAGATGTTTTTGAATCTGCTGCATAGAGAAGTCTTCTGTTGAGTGCATAAGTTTCTTTCTGTAATCACTCCAACTCTGTGGGAGTTTAGCCATGGCAGCCCCAACCTGTAATGCTTCAGGAATGCTTATTTTGACGTCCTTTAGTTTGTTGAAAATGACTTGTAGTTCATGCACTTGATCCAGAACTGAAGTATTGTCAAGCATTTTGTATTCAAAAAATTTGAAAATTAGAAACTTATCTGCTCCTTGCTTTTCATTGCTGTATTTTGATTCCAGTGTTGTCCAGATCTCCCTTGGCGATTTGACTGAAGTGAAGAGATCGTATAGACGATCAAACAATGTATTAAGGATATGCCCTCTACAAACAACTTCATCCTCTTCTCGTTTCGTTCTTTTCTCTATAAGTTCTGGACTGTCTTGATCAGTGGGCCCTGGTATTGGTTCCAGTTTTGGATCGAGCATATATGCAATTTTCAGCGTAGTAAGGAGGAACAGTAATTTGTCCTTCCAGCGTGTGTAGTTGGTTCCATCAAAGCGATCGAGTTTTGTGAAATCCTGATTCATAACCTTGTATGTTGATTCAGATCCTTTTGCTGATGCCATGAATCAGCTCCTTAAAATTGTTAGAAAGACTGAATGCGGAGGAGTGAACCAGGATATGCTTTGAGGCACGTCTGAACGACGCAGTCTTTAAAGAATTGATCGCCCCCACTACAACGTAGATTGCTTAAGGGTTGACTGGCGGTATTCCTCCAGGATACAAAGCGCGGTTTCTTGCAGGCAGCAATCAACTGCAAAAAACCAAAACGTTTTTTCTTACTTGAATAAGTGAGGACGGAGAGAAGAAGAGCAAGAGAGAAAAGAGATATATGTTTTCTGTGCGACCCTGCCACGATTTTATAGCAAGCTAACAGGCATCCAGAATAGATGCAACCGTTTCTGGTGATAGTTGCAGGCCAATGGACGCGACTGTACGGCGGTTCAAAAATTAAAACAGCCAATTCAATTTTCCGTGCACACGCCCACGTGCCCTAAGTGCCTAATCTTTGACATTTAATATATAGTGACTTGCACCAATCTCTTCTCTCCATGTTCTTTTAATTGTAAAGCCCTACTTTCTTTATATAGTGAGATTACTTACTATATTTTAAGATGTGGGACTATATTACAATCTCCAACAATCCCCCACTAGATTGTAATATCATATTATATACTTATGCATTTATGAAAGTACCTTTCAGTTTAAACTTTCATATTAGTTTAAATATCTAAACCTTAACAGAATATTTGGTGGCCAGTAGCTTAAACCAAAATCCTATGCGTTTGAGGCGAGATATTTAAACACATAAATACCTGCTTTATTCAAGAAAGACCTTATGACCCTAATGGGTTATTAACAATCCCCTGGTATTCGTGAACATTTATAAGGTTAACTTCTAACCTTATCGAAACTTCGTTACTTATGTTCATATAGATATCTATTCTAATCCGTCCAAGTTACTGTGGACAAACAGATATCTCTCATCGTAACATATAAACATTTAATAACCAATGTTTATCAATTACTTAACTGTAATTTGTTATTGCCCTTTAAACCTTAGACCAAGCGGTGCAAGGTTGGGTTTCTATTACAGGTAATCAGAAAGGTTTTAGACCCATTCCACAACTAGTTGATTTAATCATTTCTCTAGGTAATCCTTTAGTTAATGGGTCTGCCAAATTTTTCTTGGACCTAACATATATAATGGTTATAACACCATTCATAATTAATTCCCTGACATATGCATGTCTCAAGCTTATATGTCTAGACTTTCCGTTATAAATTTTGTTATAAGCTCTAGACATTGTAGCCTCACTGTCACAATATACAGAGATGGCTGATGATGGTTGTGGCCACAACTCTATTTCTTGGACGCAACGTCTTTATTTTCCTTTCCTTTCGATTTTCAGCACTAACCTTGAAACGTTTAAACATTTCAAATGCTTGATCTTTTGATTTCATCAAAGAAACATGCGTGTATCTAGAGTAATCATCTATAAAGGTGATGAAATATCTATTGCCTCCTCTAGTTATTACACCATTTAATTCACATATATCTGAGTGAATTGGTTCAAGTAGTCGAGTATTTATTTCAGATTTTGGAAATGGCTTTTTACACATCTTTGCTTCAATGCAAATTTCACACTTAGATTGATTTGTATGATCATAGGAAATCAATCCTTCTTTAGACATATATTATAAAGACTTGAAATTTAAATGAGCCAATCTATTGTGCCATAAATAAAATGTGTCAATAACATAAGAAAATTCGTTCATTTTATTGATACTTAGTTTATACATTCCATTACAAGCATAGCCTTTTCCAACAAACTTCCCTCCCTTGGACATAATTAGACTATTGCCATCCAGAACACATTTAACACACTTATTACAAAGAAGATAAGAAGAAACTAAATTCTTTCTAACATCTGGAACATGTAAAACATTTTGCAGAATTAGTTTCTTGCCTGAATGAACTCCAACTCCACCGTCCCTTTTCCGATAACAGCAGATGTATCATGGTTACCCATAAGAACTTTGTTATCATCAGAAACCTTTTCATAGAATTTGAACATGGATTGATTATTGCGGACATGAATAGTAGCGCCGGAATCGTACCACCAATCTGTCTGTTTTGGAGAATCAGCCATGTTTAATTCCATTACCGTATCATCATCTAACTTTGATATCATTGCAATTATTTCAGATTCATTATGTTCAACCAAGTTAGCAGAGTTCGCATTCTTCTTTCCGTTTTGCTCGGTTTTCTATCTTTTGAAAAACCTGCAATCGCGTTTGAAATGCCCCGGTTTTCCACAGAAATAGCACTCCTTCCCTTTTTTGTTGGTTTTGTTTTTGGTTTAAGGGTTGTTGCTGCCTCTCTTTCTTTTTTCAGATTCCTTATGCCCTCTGTCATTGCTGACAGTGTTTACATCAGACTCAAAAACTTTCCTTTCACGAATTCTGGTTTCTTCTTCAATACGAAGATGTTTTTGAATCTGCTGCATAGAGAATTCTTCTGTTGAGTGCATAAGTTTCTTTCTGTAATCACTCCAACTCTGTGGGAGTTTAGCCATGACAGCCCCAACCTGTATTGCTTCAGGAATGCTTATTTTGACGTCCTTTAGTTTGTTGAAAATGACTTGTAGTTCATGCACTTGATCCAGAACTGAAGTATTGTCAAGCATTTTGTATTCAAAAAATTCGAAAATTAGAAAATTATCTGCTCCTTGCTTTTCTTTACTGTATTTTGATTCCAGTGTTTTCCAGATCTCCCTTGGCGATTTGACTGAAGTGAAGAGATCGTATACACGATCAGACAATGTATTAAGGATATGCCCTCTGTAAACAACTTCATCCTCTTCTCGTTTCGTTCTTTTCTCTATAAGTTCTGGACTGTCTTGATCAGTGGGCGCTGGTATTAGTTCCAGTTTTGGATCGAGCACATATGCAATTTTCAGCGTAGTAAGGAGGAACAGTAATTAGCCCTGCCAGCGTGTAGTTGGTTCCATCAAAGCGATCGAGTTTTGTGAAATCCTGATTCATAACCTTGTATGTTGATTCAGATCCTTTTGCTGATGCCATGAATCAATTCCTTAAAATTGTTAGAAAGACTGAATGCGGAGGAGTGAACCAGGATATGCTTTGAGGCACGTCTGAACGACGCGGTCTTTAAGGAATTGATCGCCCCCACTACCACATAGATTGCTTAAGGGTTGATTGGCGGTATTCCTCCAGGATACAACAAAGCGCGGTTTCTTGCAGGCAGCAATCAACTGCAAAAAACCAGAACGTTTTTGCTTACTTGAATAAGCGAGGACGGAGAGAAGAAGAGCAAGAGAGAAAAGAGATATACGTTTTCTGTGCGACCCTGCCACGATTTTATAGCAAGCGAACAGGCATCCTGAACAGATGCAACCGTTTCTGGTGACAGTTGCAGGCCAATGGACGCGACTGTACGGCGGTTCAAAAATTAAAACAGCCAATTCAATTTTCCGTGCGCGCGCCCACGTGCCCTAAGTGCCTAAGTGCCTAATCTTTGACATTTAATATATAGTGACTTGCACCAATCTCTTCTCTCCATGTTCTTTTAATTGTAAAGCCCTACTTTCTTTGTATAGTGAGATTACTTACTATATTTTAAGATGTGGGACTATATTACAATCTCCAACGATCCCCCACTAGATTGTAATATCATATTATATACTTATGCATTTATGAAAGTACCTTTCAGTTTAAACTTTCATATTAGTTTAAATATCTAAACCTTAACAGAATATTTGGTGGCCAGTAGCTTAAACCAAAATCCTATGCGTTTGAGGCGAGATATTTAAACACATAAATACCTGCTTTATTCAAGAAAGACCTTATGACCCTAATGGGTTATTAACAATCCCCTGGTATTCGTGAACATTTATAAGGTTAACTTCTAACCTTATCGAAACTTCGTTACTTATGTTCATATAGATATCTATTCTAATCTGTCCAAGTTACTGTGGACAAACAGATATCTCTCATCGTAACATATAAACATTTAATAACCAATGTTTATCAATTACTTAACTGTAATTTGTTATTGCCCTTTAAACCTTAGACCAAGCGGTGCAAGGTTGGGTTTCTATTACAGGTAATCAGAAAGGTTTTAGACCCATTCCACAACTAGTTGATTTAATCATTTCTCTAGGTAATCCTTTAGTTAATGGGTCTGCCAAATTTTTCTTGGACCTAACATATATAATGGTTATAACACCATTCATAATTAATTCCCTGACATTTGCATGTCTCAAGCTTATATGTCTAGACTTTCCGTTATAAATTTTGTTATAAGCTCTAGACATTGTAGCCTCACTGTCACAATATACAGAGATGGCTGATGATGGTTGTGGCCACAACTCTATTTCTTGGACGCAACGTCTTTATTTTCCTTTCCTTTTGATTTTCAGCACTAACCTTGAAATGTTTAAACATTTCAAATGCTTGATCTTTTGATTTCATCAAAGAAACATGCGTGTATCTAGAGTAATCATCTATAAAGGTGATGAAATATCTATTGCCTCCTCTAGTTATTACACCATTTATTTCACATATATCTGAGTGAATTAGTTCAAGTATTTGAGTATTTTTTTCAGATTTTGGAAATGGCTTTTTACACATCTTTGCTTCAGTGCAAATTTCACACTTAGATTGATTTGTATGATCATAGGAAATCAATCCTTCTTTAGACATATATTGTAAAGACTTGAAATTTAAATGAGCCAATCTATTGTGCCATAAATAAAATGAGTCAATAACATAAGCAAATTCGTTCATTTTATTGATACTTAGTTTAAGCATAGCCTTTTCCAACAAACTTCCCTCCCTTGGACATAATTAGACTATTGCCATCCAGAACACATTTAACACCCTTATTACAAAGAAGATAAGCAGAAACTAAATTCTTTCTAACATCTGGAACATGTAAAACATTTTGCAGAATTAGTTTCTTGCCTGAAGTGAACTCCAATTCCACCGTCCCTTTTCCGATAACAGCAGATGTATCATGGTTACCCATAAGAACTTTGTTATCATCAGAAACCTTTTCATAGAATTTAAACATGGATTGATTATTGCAGACATGAATAGTAGCGCCGGAATCGTACCACCAATCTGTCTGTTTTGGAGAATCAGCCATGTTTAATTCCATTACCGTATCATCATCTAACTTTGATATCATTGCAATTATTTCAGATTCATTATGTTCAACCATGTTAGCAGAGTTCGCATTCTTCTTTCCGTTTTGCTCGGTTTTCTGTCTTTTGAAAAACCTGCAATCGCGTTTGAAATGCCCCGGTTTTCCACAGAAATAGCACTCCTTCCCTTTTTTGTTGGTTTTGTTTTTGGTTTGAGGTTTGTTGCTGCCTCTCTTTCTTTTTTCAGATTCCTTATGCCCTCTGTCATTGCTGACAGTGTTTACATCAGACTCAAAAACTTTCCTTTCACGAATTCTGGTTTCTTCTTCAATACGAAGATGTTTTTGAATCTGCTGCATAGAGAATTCTTCTGTTGAGTGCATAAGTTTCTTTCTGTAATCACTCCAACTCTGTGGGAGTTTAGCCATGACAGCCCCAACCTGTATTGCTTCAGGAATGCTTATTTTGACGTCCTTTAGTTTGTTGAAAATGACTTGTAGTTCATGCACTTGATCCAGAACTGAAGTATTGTCAAGCATTTTGTATTCAAAAAATTCGAAAATTAGAAAATTATCTGCTCCTTGCTTTTCTTTGCTGTATTTTGATTCCAGTGTTGTCCAGATCTCCCTTGGCGATTTGACTGAAGTGAAGAGATCGTATGCACGATCAGACAATGTATTAAGGATATGCCCTCTGCAAACAACTTCATCCTCTTCTCGTTTCGTTCTTTTCTCTATAAGTTCTGGACTGTCTTGATCAGTGGGCGCTGGTATTAGTTCCAGTTTTGGATCGAGGTCATATGCAATTTTCAGCATAGTAAGGAGGAATAGTAATTTGTCCTGCCAACGTGTAGTTGGTTCCATCAAAGCGATCGAGTTTTGTGAAATCCTGATTCATAACCTTGTATGTTGATTCAGATCCTTTTGCTGATGCCATGAATCAATTCCTTAAAATTGTTAGAAAGACTGAATGCGGAGGAGTGAACCAGGATATGCTTTGAGGCACGTCTGAACGACGCTGTCTTTAAGGAATTGATCGCCCCCACTACAACATAGATTGCTTAAGGGTTGATTGGCGGTATTCCTCCAGGATACAACAAAGCGCGGTTTCTTGCAGGCAGCAATCAACTGCAAAAAACCAGAACGTTTTTGCTTACTTGAATAAGCGAGGACGGAGAGAAGAAGAGCAAGAGAGAAAAGAGATATATGTTTTCTGTGCGACCCTACCACGATTTTATAGCAAGCGAACAGGCATCCTGAACAGATGCAACCGTTTCTGGTGACAGTTGCAGGCCAATGGACGCGACTGTACGGCGGTTCAAAAATTAAAACAGCCAATTCAATTTTCCGTGCGCGCGCCCACGTGCCCTAAGTGCCTATTCTTTGACATTTAATATATAGTGACTTGCACCAATCTCTTCTCTCCATGTTCTTTTAATTGTAAAGCCCTACTTTCTTTATATAGTGAGATTACTTACTATATTTTAAGATGTGGGACTATATTACAATCTCCAACAATCCCCCACTAGATTGTAATATCATATTATATACTTATGCATTTATGAAAGTACCTTTCAGTTTAAACTTTCATATTAGTTTAAATATCTAAACCTTAACAGAATATTTGGTTGCCAGTAGCTTAAACCAAAATCCTATGCGTTTGAGGCGAGATATTTAAACACATAAATACCTGCTTTATTCAAGAAAGACCTTATGACCCTAATGGGTTATTAACATTCCCCTGGTATTCGTGAACATTTATAAGGCTAACTTCTAACCTTATCGAAACTTCGTTTCATATGTTCATATAGATATCTATTCTAATCCGTCCAAGTTACTGTAGACAAACAGATATCTCTCATCGTAACATATAAACATTGAATAAGCAATGTAATCAATTACTTAACTGTAATTTGTTATTACCCTTTAAACCTTAGACCAAGCGGTGCAAGGTTGGGTTTCTATTACAGGTAATCAGAAAGGTTTTAGACCCATTCCACAACTAGTTGATTTAATCATTTCTCTAGGTAATCCTTTAGTTAATGGGTCTGCCAAATTTTTCTTGGACCTAACATATATAATGGTTATAACACCATTCATAATTAATTCCCTGACATATGCATGTCTCAAGCTTATATGTCTAGACTTTCCGTTATAAATTTTGTTATAAGCTCTAGACATTGTAGCCTCACTGTCACAATATACAGAGATGGCTGATGATGGTTGTGGCCACAACTCTATTTCTTGGACGCAACGTCTTTATTTTCCTTTCCTTTTGATTTTCATCACTAACCTTGAAACGTTTAAACATTTTCATCAAAGAAACATGCGTGTATCTAGAGTAATCATCTATAAAGGTGATGAAATATCTATTGCCTCCTCTAGTTATTACACCATTTAATTCACATATATCTGAGTGAATTAGTTCAAGTAGTTGAGTATTTCTTTCAGATTTTGGAAATGGCTTTTTACACATCTTTGCTTCAATGCAAATTTCACACTTAGATTGATTTGTATGATCATAGGAAATCAATCCTTCTTTAGACATATATTGTAAAGACTTGAAATTTAAATGAGCCAATCTATTGTGCCATAAATAAAATGAGTCAATAACATAAGCAAATTCGTTCATTTTATTGAGACTTAGTTTATACATTCCATTACAAGCATAGCCTTTTCCAACAAACTTCCCTCCCTTGGACATAATTAGACTATTTCCATCCAGAACACATTTAACACCCTTATTACAAAGAAGATAAGCAGAAACTAAATTCATTCTAACATCTGGAACATGTAAAACATTTTGCAGAATTAGTTTCTTGGCTGAAGTGAACTCCAACTCCACCGTCCCTTTTCCGATAACAGCAGATGTATCATGGTTACCCATAAGAACTTTGTTATCATCAAAAACCTTTTCATAGAATTTAAACATGGATTGATTATTGCAGACATGAATAGTAGCGCCGGAATCGTACCACCAATCTGTCTGTTTTGGAGAATCAGCCATGTTTAATTCCATTACCGTATCATCATCTAACTTTGATATCATTGAAATTATTTCAAATTCATTATGTTCAACCATGTTAGCAGAGTTCGCATTCTTCTTTCCGTTTTGCTCGGTTTTCTGTCTTTTGAAAAACCTGCAATCGCGTTTGAAATGCCCCGGTTTTCCACAGAAATAGCACTCCTTCCCTTTTTTGTTGGTTTTGTTTTTGGTTTGAGGGTTGTTGCTGCCTCTCTTTCTTTTTTCAGATTCCTTATGCCCTCTGTCATTGCTGACAGTGTTTACATCAGACTCAAAAACTTTCCTTTCACGAATTCTGGTTTCTTCTTCAATACGAAGATGTTTTTGAATCTGCTGCATAGAGAATTCTTCTGTTGAGTGCATAAGTTTCTTTCTGTAATCACTCCAACTCTGTGGGAGTTTAGCCATGACAGCCCCAACCTGTAATGCTTCAGGAATGCTTATTTTGACGTCCTTTAGTTTGTTGAAAATGACTTGTAGTTCATGCACTTGATCCAGAACTGAAGTATTGTCAAGCATTTTGTATTCAAAAAATTCAAAAATTAGAAACTTATCTGCTCCTTGCTTTTCATTGCTGTATTTTGATTCCAGTGTTGTCCAGATCTCCCTTGGCGATTTGACTGAAGTGAAGAGATCGTATAGACGATCAGACAATGTATTAAGGATATGCCCTTTGCAAACAACTTCATCCTCTTCTCGTTTCGTTCTTTTCTCTATAAGTTCTGGACTGTCTGGATCAGTGGGCGCTGGTATTGGTTCCAGTTTTGGATCGAGTACATATGCAATTTTTAGCATAGTAAGGAGGAACAGTAATTTGTCCTGCCAGCGTGTGTAGTTGTTTCCATCAAAGCGATCGAGTTTTGTGAAATCCTGATTCATAACCTTGTATGTTGATTCAGATCCTTTTGCTGATGCCATGAATCAATTCCTTAAAATTGTTGGAAAGACCGAATGCGGAGAAGTGAACCAGGATATGCTTTGAGGCACGTCTGAACGACGCTGTCTTTAAGGAATTGATCGCCCCACTACAACGTAGATTGCTTAAGGGTTGATTGGCGGTATTCCTCCAGGATACAACAAAGCGCGGTTTCTTGCAGGCAGTAATCAACTGCAAAAAACCAGAGCGTTTTTGCTTACTAGAATAAGTGAGGACGGAGAGAAGAAGAGCAAGAGAGAAAAGAGATATTTGTTTTCTGTGCGACCCTGCCACGATTTTATAGCAAGCGAACAGGCATCCTGAACAGATGCAACCGTTTCTGGTGACAGTTGCAGGCCAATGGACGCGACTGTACGGCGGTTCAAAAATTAAAACAGCCAATTCAATTTTCCATGCGCGCGCCCACGTTCCCTAAGTGCCTAATCTTTCACATTTAATATATAGTGACTTGCACCAATCTCTTCTCTCCATGTTCTTTTAATTGTAAAGCCATGCTTTCTTTATATAGTGAGATTACTTACTATATTTTAAGATGTGGGACTATATTACAATCTCCAACAATCCCCCACTAGATTGTAATATCATATTATATACTTATGCTTTTATGAAAGTACCTTTCAGTTTAAACTTTCATATTAGTTTAAATATCTAAACCTTAACAGAATATTTGGTGGCCAGTAGCTTAAACCAAAATCCTATGCGTTTGAGGCGAGATATTTAAACACATAAATACCTGCTTTATTCAAGAAAGACCTTATGACCCTAATGGGTTATTAACATTCCCCTGGTATTCATGAACATTTATAAGGCTAACTTCTAACTTTATCGAAACTTCGTTTCATATGTTCATATAGATATCTATTCTAATCCGTCCAAGTTACTGTCGACAAACAGATATCTCTCATCGTAACATATAAACATTTAATAAGCAATGTAATCAATTACTTAACTGTAATTTGTTATTACCCTTTAAACCTTAGACCAAGCGGTGCAAGGTTGGGTTTCTATTACAGGTAATCAGAAAGGTTTTAGACCCATTCCACAACTAGTTGATTTAATCATTTCTCTAGGTAATCCTTTAGTTAATGGGTCTGCCAAATTTTTCTTGGACCTAACATATATAATGGTTATAACACCATTCATAATTAATTCCCTGACATATGCATGTCTCAAGCTTATATGTCTAGACTTTCCGTTATAAATTTTGTTATAAGCTCTAGACATTGTAGCCTCACTGTCACAATATACAGAGATGGCTGATGATGGTTGTGGCCACAACTCTATTTCTTGGACGCAACGTCTTTATTTTCCTTTCCTTTTGATTTTCATCACTAACCTTGAAACGTTTAAACATTTTCATCAAAGAAACATGCGTGTATCTAGAGTAATCATCTATAAAGGTGATGAAATATCTATTGCCTCCTCTAGTTATTACACCATTTAATTCACATATATCTGAGTGAATTAGTTCAAGTAGTTGAGTATTTCTTTCAGATTTTGGAAATGGCTTTTTACACATCTTTGCTTCAATGCAAATTTCACACTTAGATTGATTTGTATGATCATAGGAAATCAATCCTTCTTTAGACATATATTGTAAAGACTTGAAATTTAAATGAGCCAATCTATTGTGCCATAAATAAAATGAGTCAATAACATAAGCAAATTCGTTCATTTTATTGAGACTTAGTTTATACATTCCATTACAAGCATAGCCTTTTCCAACAAACTTCCCTCCCTTGGACATAATTAGACTATTGCCATCCAGAACACATTTAACACCCTTATTACAAAGAAGATAAGCAGAAACTAAATTCATTCTAACATCTGGAACATGTAAAACATTTTGCAGAATTAGTTTCTTGGCTGAAGTGAACTCCAACTCCACCGTCCCTTTTCCGATAACAGCAGATGTATCATGGTTACCCATAAGAACTTTGTTATCATCAAAAACCTTTTCATAGAATTTAAACATGGATTGATTATTGCAGACATGAATAGTAGCGCCGGAATCGTACCACCAATCTGTCTGTTTTGGAGAATCAGCCATGTTTAATTCCATTACCGTATCATCATCTAACTTTGATATCATTGAAATTATTTCAAATTCATTATGTTCAACCATGTTAGCAGAGTTCGCATTCTTCTTTCCGTTTTGCTCGGTTTTCTGTCTTTTGAAAAACCTGCAATCGCGTTTGAAATGCCCCGGTTTTCCACAGAAATAGCACTCCTTCCCTTTTTTGTTGGTTTTGTTTTTGGTTTGAGGGTTGTTGCTGCCACTCTTTCTTTTTTCAGATTCCTTATGCCCTCTGTCATTGCTGACAGTGTTTACATCTGACTCAAAAACTTTCCTTTCACGAATTCTAGTTTCTTCTTCAATACGAAGATGTTTTTGAATCTGCTGCATAGAGAAGTCTTCTGTTGAGTGCATAAGTTTCTTTTTGTAATCACTCCAACTCTGTAGGAGTTTAGCCATGACAGCCCCAACCTATAATGCTTCAGGAATGCTTATTTTGACGTCCTTTAGTTTGTTGAAAATGACTTGTAGTTCGTGCACTTGATCCAGAACTGAAGTATTGTCAAGCATTTTGTATTCAAAAAATTCGAAAATTAGAAACTTATCTGCTCCTTGCTTTTCATTGCTGTATTTTGATTCCAGTGCTGTCCAGATCTCCCTTGGCGATTTGACTGAAGTGAAGAGATCGTATAGACGATCAGACAATGTATTAAGGATATGCCCTCTGCAAACAACTTCATCCTCTTCTCGTTTCGTTCTTTTCTCTGTAAGTTCTGGACTGTCTTGATCAGTGGGCGCTGGTATTGGTTCCAGTTTTGGATCGAGCACATATGCAATTTTCAGCGTAGTAGGGAGGAACAGTAATTTGTCCTGCCAGCGTGTGTAGTTGGTTCCATCAAAGCGATCGAGTTTTGTGAAATCCTGATTCATAACCTTGTATGTTGATTCAGATCCTTTTGCCGATGCCATGAATCAATTCCTTAAAATTGTTAGAAAGACTGAATGCGGAGGAGTGAACCAGGATATGCTTTGAGGCACGTCTGAACGACGCTGTCTTTAAGGAATTGATCGCCCCCACTACAACGTAGATTGCTTAAGGGTTGATTGGCGGTATTCCTCCAGGATACAACAAAGCACGGTTTCTTGCAGGCAGCAATCAACTGCAAAAAACCAGAACGTTTTTGCTTACTTGAATAAGCGAGGACGGAGAGAAGAAGAGCAAGAGAGAAAAGAGATATATGTTTTCTGTGCGACCCTGCCACGATTTTATAGCAAGCGAACAGGCATCCTGAACAGATGCAACCGTTTCTGGTGATAGTTGCAGGCCAATGGACGCGACTGTACGGCGGTTCAAAAATTAAAACAGCCAATTCAATTTTCCGTGCACGCGCCCACGTGCCCTAAGTGCCTATTCTTTGACATTTAATATATAGTGACTTGCACCAATCTCTTCTCTCCATGTTCTTTTAATTGTAAAGCCCTACTTTCTTTATATAGTGAGATTACTTACTATATTTTAAGATGTGGGACTATATTACAATCTCCAACAATCCCCCACTAGATTGTAATATCATATTATATACTTATGCATTTATGAAAGTACCTTTCAGTTTAAACTTTCATATTAGTTTAAATATCTAAACCTTAACAGAATATTTGGTTGCCAGTAGCTTAAACCAAAATCCTATGCGTTTGAGGCGAGATATTTAAACACATAAATACCTGCTTTATTCAAGAAAGACCTTATGACCCTAATGGGTTATTAACATTCCCCTGGTATTCGTGAACATTTATAAGGCTAACTTCTAACCTTATCGAAACTTCGTTTCATATGTTCATATAGATATCTATTCTAATTCGTCCAAGTTACTGTAGACAAACAGATATCTCTCATCGTAACATATAAACATTGAATAAGCAATGTAATCAATTACTTAACTGTAATTTGTTATTACCCTTTAAACCTTAGACCAAGCGGTGCAAGGTTGGGTTTCTATTACAGGTAATCAGAAAGGTTTTAGACCCATTCCACAACTAGTTGATTTAATCATTTCTCTAGGTAATCCTTTAGTTAATGGGTCTGCCAAATTTTTCTTGGACCTAACATATATAATGGTTATAACACCATTCATAATTAATTCCCTGACATATGCATGTCTCAAGCTTATATGTCTAGACTTTCCGTTATAAATTTTGTTATAAGCTCTAGACATTGTAGCCTCACTGTCACAATATACGGAGATGGCTGATGATGGTTGTGGGCACAACTCTATTTCTTGGACGCAACGTCTTTATTTTCCTTTCCTTTTGATTTTCAGCACTAACCTTGAAACGTTTAAACATTTCAAATGCTTGATCTTTTGATTTCATCAAAGAAACATGCGTGTATCTAGAGTAATCATCTATAAAGGTGATGAAATATCTATTGCCTCCTCTAGTTATTACACCATTTAATTCACATATATCTGAGTGAATTAGTTCAAGTAGTTGAGTATTTCTTTCAGATTTTGGAAATGGCTTTTTACACATCTTTGCTTCAATGCAAATTTCATACTTAGATTGATTTGTATGATCATAGGAAATCAATCCTTCTTTAGACATATATTGTAAAGACTTGAAATTTAAATGAGCCTGTCTATTGTGCCATAAATAAAATGAGTCAATAACATAAGCAAATTCGTTCATTTTATTGACACTTAGTTTATACATTCCATTACAAGCATAGCCTTTTCCAACAAACTTCCCTCCCTTGGACATAATTAGACTATTGCCATCCAGAACACATTTAACACCCTTATTACAAAGAAGATAAGCAGAAACTAAATTCTTTCTAACATCTGGAACATGTAAAACATTTGGCAGAATTAGTTTCTTGCCTGAAGTGAACTCCAACTCCACCGTCCCTTTTTCGATAACAGCAGATGTATCATGGTTACCCATAAGAACTTTGTTATCATCAGAAACCTTTTCATAGAATTTAAACATGGATTGATTATTGCAGACATGAATAGTAGCGCCGGAATCGTACCACCAATCTGTCTGTTTTGGAGAATCAGCCACGTTTAATTCCACTACCGTATCATCATCTAACTTTGATATCATTGCAATTATTTCAGATTCATTATGTTCAACCATGTTAGCAGAGTTCGCATTCTTCTTTCCGTTTTGCTTGGTTTTCTATCTTTTGAAAAACCTGCAATCGCATTTGAAATGCCCCGGTTTTCCACAGAAATAGCACTCCTTCCCTTTTTTGTTGGTTTTTTTTTGGTTTGAGGGTTGTTGCTGCCTCTCTTTCTTTTTTCAGATTCCTTATGCCCTCTGTCATTGCTGACAGTGTTTACATCAGACTCAAAAACTTTCCTTTCACGAATTCTGGTTTCTTCTTCAATACGAAGATGTTTTTGAATCTGCTGCATAGAGAAGTCTTCTGTTGAGTGCATAAGTTTCTTTCTGTAATCACTCCAACTCTGTGGGAGTTTAGCCATGACAGTCCCAACCTGTAATGCTTCAGGAATGCTTATTTTGACGTCCTTTAGTTTGTTGAAAATGACTTGTAGTTGATGCACTTGATCCAGAACTGAAGTATTGTCAAGCATTTTGTATTCAAAAAATTCGAAAATTAGAAACTTATCTGCTCCTTGCTTTTCATTGCTGTATTTTGATTCCAGTGTTGTCCAGACCTTCCTAGGCGATTTGACCGAAGTGAAGAGATCGTATAGACGACCAGACAATGTATTAAGGATATGCCCTCTGCAAACAACTTCATCCTCTTCTCGTTTCGTTCTTTTCTCTATAAGTTTTGGACTGTCTTGATTAGTGGGCGCTGGTATTGGTTCCAGTTTTGAATCGAGCACATATGCAATTTTCAGCGTAGTAAGGAGGAACAGTAATTTGTCCTGCCAGCGTGAGTAGTTGGTTCCATCAAAGTGATCGAGTTTTGCGAAATCCTGATTCATAACCTTGTATGTTGATTCAGATCCTTTTGCTGATGCCATGAATCAATTCCTTAAAATTGTTGGAAAGACTGAATGCGGAGGAGTGAACCAGGATATGCTTTGAGGCATGTCTGAACGTCGCTGTATTTAAGGAATTGATCGCCCCCACTACAACGTAGATTGCTTAAGGGTTGACTGGCGGTATTCCTCCAGGATACAACAAAGCGCGGTTTCTTGCAGGCAGCAATCAACTACAAAAAACCAGAACGTTTTTTCTTCCTTGAATAAGTGAGGACGGAGAGAAGAAGAGCAAGAGAGGAAAGAGATATATGTTTTCTGTGCGACCCTGCCACGATTTTATAGCAAGCGAACAGGCATCCTGAACAGATGCAACCGTTTCTGGTGACAGTTGCAGGTCAATGGACGCGACCGAACGGCGGTTCAAAAATTAAAACAGCCAATTCAATTTTCCGTGCGCGCGCCCACGTGCCCTAATTGCCTAATCTTTCACATTTAATATATAGTGACTTGAACCAATCTCTTCTCTCCTTGTTCTTTTAATTGTAAAGCCCTACTTTCTTTATATAGTGAGATTACTTACTATATTTTAAGATGTGGGACTATATTACAATCTCCAACAATCCCCCACTAGATTGTAATATCATATTATATACTTATGCATTTATGAAAGTACCTTTCATTTTAAACTTTCATATTAGTTTAAATATCTAAACCTTAACAGAATATTTGGTGGCCAGTAGCTTAAACCAAAATCCTATGCGTTTGAGGCGAGATATTTAAACACATAAATACCTGCTTTATTCAAGAAAGACCTTATGACCCTAATGGGTTATTAACAATCCCCTGGTATTCGTGAACATTTATAAGGTTAACTTCTAACCTTATCGAAACTTCGTTTCTTATGTTCATATAGATATCTATTCTAATCCGTCCAAGTTACTGTGGACAAACAGATATCTCTCATCGTAACATATAAACATTTAATAACCAATGTTTATAAATTACTTAACTGTAATTTGTTATTGCCCTTTAAACCTTAGACCAAGCGGTGCAAGGTTGGGTTTCTATTACAGGTAATCAGAAAGGTTTTAGACCCATTCCACAACTAGTTGATTTAATCATTTCTCTAGGTAATCCTTTAGTTAATGGGTCTGCCAAATTTTTCTTGGACCTAACATATATAATGGTTATAACACCATTCATAATTAATTCCCTGACATATGCATGTCTCAAGCTTATATGTCTAGACTTTCCGTTATAAATTTTGTTATAAGCTCTAGACATTGTAGCCTCACTGTCATAATATACAGATATGGCTGATGATGGTTGTGGCCACAACTCTATTTCTTGGACGCAACTTCTTTATTTTTCCTTTCCTTTTGATTTTCAGCACTAACCTTGAAACGTTTAAACATTTCAAATGCTTGATCTTTTGATTTCATCAAAGAAACATGCGTGTATCTAGAGTAATCATCTATAAAGGTGATGAAATATCTATTGCCTCCTCTAGTTATTACACCATTTAATTCACATATATCTGAGTGAATTAGTTCAAGTAGTTGAGTATTTCTTTCAGATTTTGGAAATGGCTTTTTACACATCTTTGCTTCAATGCAAATTTCACACTTAGATTGGTTTGTATGATCATAGGAAATCAATCCTTCTTTAGACATATATTGTAAAGACTTGAAATTTAAATGAGCCAATCTATTGTGCCATAAATAAAATGAGTCAATAACATAAGCAAATTCGTTCATTTTATTGATACTTAGTTTATACATTCCATTACAAGCATAGCCTTTTCCAACAAACTTCCCTCCCTTGGACATAATTAGACTATTGCCATCCAGAACACATTTAACACCCTTATTACAAAGAAGATAAGCAGAAACTACATTCTTTCTAACATCTGCAACATGTAAAATTTTTTGCAGAATTAGTTTCTTGCCTGAAGTGAACTCCAACTCCACCGTCCCTTTTCCGATAACAGCAGATGTATCATGGTTACCCATAAGAACTTTGTTATCATCAGAAACCTTGTCATAGAATTGAAACATGGATTGATTATTGCAGACATGAGTGTAGCGCCGGAATTGTAGCACCAATCTGTCTGTTTTGGAGAATCAGCCATGTTTAATTCCATTACCGTATCATCATCTAACTTTGATATCATTGCAATTATTTCAGATTCATTATGCTCAACCATGTTGGTAGAGTTCGCATTCTTCTTTCCGTTTTGCTCGGCTTTCTGTCTTTTGAAAAACCCGCAATCGCGTTTGAAATGCCCCGGTTTTCCACAGAAATAGCACTCCTTCCCTTTTTTTGTTGGTTTTGTTTTTGGTTTGAGGGTTGTTGCTGCCTCTCTTTCTTTTTTCAGATTCCTTATGCCCTCTGTCATTGCTGACAGTGTTTACATCAGACTCAAAAACTTTCCTTTCACGAATTCTGGTTTCTTCTTCAATACGAAGATGTTTTTGAATCTGCTGCATAGAGAAGTCTTCTGTTGAGTGCATAAGCTTCTTTCTGTAATCACTCCAACTCTGTGGGAGTTTAGCCATGACAGCCCCAACCTGTAATGCTTCAGGAATGCTCATTTTGACATCCTTTAGTTTGTTGAAAATGACTTGTAGTTCATGCACTTGATCCAGAACTGCAGTATTGTCAAGCATTTTGTATTCAAAAAATTCGAAAATTAGAAACTTATCTGCTCCTTGCTTTTCATTGCTGTATTTTGATTCCAGTGTTGTCCAGATCTCCCTTGGCGATTTGACTGAAGTGAAGAGATCGTATAGACGATCAGACAGTGTATTAAGGATATGCCCTCTGCAAACAACTTCATCCTCTTCTCGTTTCGTTCTTTTCTCTATAAGTTCTGGACTGTCTTGATCAGTGGGCACTGGTATTGGTTCCAGTTTTGAATCGAGCACATATGCAATTTTCAGCGTAGTAAGGAGGAACAGTAATTTGTCCTGCCAGCGTGTGTAGTTGGTTCCATCAAAGCGATCGAGTTTTGTGAAATACTGATTCATAACCTTGTATGTTGATTCAGATCCTTTTGCTGATGCCATGAATCAATTCCTTAAAATTGTTAGAAAGACTGAATGCGGAGGAATGAACCAGGATATGCTTTGAGGCACGTCTGAACGACGCTGTCTTTAAGGAATTGATCGCCCCCACTACAACGTAGATTGCTTAAGGGTTGATTGGCGGTATTCCTCCAGGATACAACAAAGCGCGGTTTCTTGCTGGCAGTAATCAACTGCAAAAAACCAGAACGTTTTTGCTTACTTGAATAAGTGAGGAAGGAGAGAAGAAGAGCAAGAGAGAAAAGAGATATAAGTTTTCTGTGTGACCCTGCCACGATTTTATAGCAAGCGAACAGGCATCCTGAACAGGTGCAACCGTTTCTGGTGACAGTTGTAGGCCAATGGACGCGACTGTACGGCGGTTCAAAAATTAAAACAGCCAATTCAATTTTCCATGCGCGCGCCCACGTGCCCTAAGTGCCTAATCTTTGACATTTAATGTATAGTGACTTGCACCAATCTCTTCTCTCCATGTTTTTTTAATTGTAAAGCCCTACTTTCTTTATATAGTAAGATTACTTACTATATTTTAAGATGTGGGACTATATTACAATCTCCAACAGTATATTCATTTAAGAATGTAGGTAAACTGAATTTGAATACTACTACAAGCAAGCATTTTCACTTAGGAACATTTAAAATTTAGAATAATCATCATGTTCATCATAATTTTACTTCTACCACTTGATACAAAATAACTCAAAAATTAAAAATGTAGTATGACCAAAACAAAATGATGTAAATAAGTATACCTTTCCTAAGATGACAAGTCTAAACAAGCCAAGAAAACTTAAGGACAAACATAAAACTAATCATCCAATGCCAATCCAACAATGGATTTTTAACACCTTCAGGTCAGTTACCAGGATAATTAGCTCCAATAAGCCCATGTGTAGTCCAATCCATCGATAGTATGTATGATCCAATCCCCTTTGTTAAATACAGAAAAGATAGACTTAGAGACAGAAACTTTGAGCAAAGTAGTTTCAAAATATTAGCAAAACTCAATATAAATTATTTTTTGACGTACCGAACTTTGTAAAAATAGGTGAAGTTGTTAAAAAATCAAAAATAATGAAGTTGATGTCACATCAAAGTATAAAAGTGTTAATTGGTTAGCGTATGATGAACATAAATCAAACTACTTTAAGCCCAACAATAACTTCTTATTAATAATATCGTATCCATTTACTAATGCACACCATGTCCCTGTACAGATCATATCAGAAATACGTATAGATAAGAATTGTATATAAATCTGTACTTCAAGTAAATATGAATTTAAATTAGTACCCTACTGGGCCAATTGATAGGATGAAGCCACTTTTTCACAAAAAGGAATATTTTAGGCCTCCTTGCATTGAGAGTTTAAAAGAAACCTGACAATTCATCCTATAATAATCTAAAAGGCATAATAACCCCCTAATTTTCGACAATGACCACCGCCCTCAACCACAAGTAGGTCACTTGCTATTGGGAAGAAAAGGAAAATAAGTAGCAATTTTCATAAATCATAACACAAATTTATAGTTCCTGAAACTGTATATGGTTTCTTATATGTACAATAGTAGAATGATAATTTAACACCCCAGGAGCACCATGTATCAAATCAATGATGAAGAGGGTGAATAGTGTTAATCCAGAAAATGGATCAACACCCAGAAATCAGATGAAAGCACCAGTTCAAATAAAAGTAAAAAAAAGTGTAGAGAATAGACAATAACACATAGAAGTATTTACGGTGGTTCATCTCAGCCCTACATCCACTTTAATCAAGTTTTATTATCGATTACTAGTTTTTATCTCTCTGTATTACAGCTATTTTTTTCCCTAGATCTAAGTTACAATGAATTTGAATAAGTTTAGAAGAGATAAGAAGTGAAGAAGGTGTTGGTGAAGCTCCAAGTCCAAAGTGTTAATGGAGACTCAACAGAGAGAAGATTCTTTTTTTGTAGCAGGTATGTTGGTATTTATAAAGGAATTAAACAACATTGAGTTAGGGGCCCAATAGCAATGAAGTCTGGGAGATATCATGAAGTCACACCAGAAGACCTAAGCCATCCCGAGCCAAACCTTAACCCGGGATGAGTTAAGGTGCTTTGGCCCAATCATGGCGAAATTTTTCCAAGTCCTTTTACCTTTTCTAAGTGCTCCTGCTAAATTTCAAGTCATTCCTTCTCCGTCTTGATATTCTCCTTAACTTCGGATGAGTTAAGGACTTACCCTAATGTTCCAACTAGTTGACCTTAAGCCTTAACTCGGGACGAGTTAAGGAAGGATTTTAGCCAATTTTCCAACCAGTTAACCTAAGACCTTAACTCGGGACGAGTTAATGACTCAGCCAATTTTCCGACCAAACTTCCTAAGTTCAATTCTCTAGTCCCTCTAAGTGTGCCTCCCAATTTTCAAGCCATTTCATCCTTGTTTGAATCTTGTAGGTCCAATTGAAATCTACTTTGCTAAAAAGCATGTTAACCTTGCCTCCCAAAGTCCGCCTTTTGAATGTATGGCGTGCTACTTAAGAAAAAGTTCCGCTGATCAGTCTTCGATAGTTGAGCTCTCTAGCTACTTCAAGCTTAGTTAGTCATCCATTTCCTATAGATTCTCTTATCCATAATGGGTCATTCCAAACCTGTTACAGCCTATGACAGTAGACTCTACCTAAGTATAGTTCATACATCACAATCATTCCAATTTCACTCGAAGTTATTATATCTCATCTCTTATTATATCTCATTTTCAAAATCATCCCATGTCCATCCATGATTTATTTGTTTTATTCTAATTACAAGGTGTTCAAACATTTCATTAAGTTTGTTTCCGTTATAGCGTTTGATCTCACCAGATCATCTTCCATTTGATTTAACATATGATCCTTTTGGATTATTTATCATTTAAGTTAAGAGAACGATCTCTTCGGATCATTTAATGTTTAACCTAAGAAGGACCATCTCTTCGGATCATTTAGTGTTCCAATCTAGGGTTTCAATTGAAAGTGTGCTATACTACGGATCGTGCAATATGGGTATATGATAATGCAGAGAATAATGTAGATAACAATATAAATAATAATGCGGAAAATAAGTGCAATAAAAAGTTAACACCGGAGATTTTTATACTGGTTCAGAGCACCGTCCTACGTCCATTCTCAGACTCCTTCTGGAATTACACTACAAATAATATCTCTCACTTAACCCGAAGGAACAGGTCTATACAACACCTGAACAGCCGAACATGATTTCTGCCTCAATAGCCGAAGAGGTGTTTCTGCCTGAGCAACCGAACAGGACTTCTACTATATACAAAAAGCTTTGTTGACTAGTATGTTCTTGATAACATAGATATGTATTGAAGCACATCCTTCCTATAATCAAATCCTCAAGAGTATTTTGTGTGTGTATTGATTGAAAGGAAGAAAATCACTTAGAATCAAGAATGTATATATTAACTCAAAGATTCAAGCAATATAAAGTTTGTGAATGCTTTGAATTGCACAGAGTATAGAGCAAGAATAGATTAAGAGAGTAAAGAAAGAATTCGGTAATATTGAAAGAATCAAAGCATGTTTATATAGAGGATATAGGGATGCAATCATTCGTGAAAGACCTCAATCAAAAGTTGCATCCCTTCCTCTTGAAATTGGATTAAAACCCTTCATGAAAGATCGTGTCTTTTCAGTCAAATAGTCGTTATTTGTCGTTCAGTCAACTGACTTAGAAGTGCCAATGGACTAAATTTGAAAACCGTGCATTTCATAATAATTATATTTGCACTAACACAGGTCAGTCGACTGGCTGACCTTAGTCAGTCGAGTGACCTGTGCTATGTTGCACAGATCACATTAAAACACTATATTTTAAAGTAAAATCTTTTTATGCATATGTGGTTACTTGAGGAATGATTTTAATAATATTTTAACAGAACTAAGACACAAAAAAGAGATAAATATACATCCTGTATTCTGAGTTGAACTCTTGTCTTTGTTTGAAGTTCCATTCTCTTTTTGTCGCCATGTTACATAATCTTGTGATCTATGATCATCAATGCTTGTTGATGTTCTTCGTTATGAATCAAAACCTTGATTCAACATTCTCCCCCTTTTTGATTGATGACAACATATATAATTGACGATATATAATATGAGTTATAAAGAATTAGTTTTCTTAATTTTCTCCCCCTGAATGTTTGGCTCTACAAAAAAATTGTCAGAGAACACAATAATTTCTCCCCTTCTGTCATCGACAAAAAATGGGATACTTAGAAAAAGCCAAAATACCACAGTTCACATAAAGAGAAATATTACATAGACAACACATAAACATATCACACATACAACGCTTCACAATATCACAAAATATTACATAGTTCATAGCTAAATGATTTAAACAAACACCAAAGCACAAAAGAGAAATAACTTACTAACGAGATTGTTCTTGAAGAAAAGAAAGAGCTAACTAATCATTAAGCCAAAAGAACAAAAGAAAACTTACTCTTCGTCCGAATCAAAGGGATCTTCCTTCGTCGGTTGGATCGGTTTCTTCCCTTTAGCAATGTCATGAGATGTTCCGCCAGTGCCACTTGTGCTGGAGCTTGTAGCTTCGGAAGTTGACCAAGAGAATTGTGGAGCTAGCCTTTTTCCTAGGTCCAAATGCAAAGATCCAGTAGTGGAAGATGCACAAGAGATAACTTCCCATAAAGTTGTGAAGAAACCTTTAATCTTGTTAAGCTTTTTATCTATTTTATTTAGGTGAGAGCCAAGAATAAGTTAGTTTTGTGCAAGCAAATTAATAGCCTCTCTTGAAGTTTGGCCAATAACTGGATGATGAATAACCTCTTCTTCAGATTGATGAGGTTGAGAAGAAGATTGTTCAGTAACGTGAATTCCTTGTCGTCTTTGTCGTTGAGTTGCTTGCCAATCTTGAAAAGTAATGAAAGTTCTGGACGATCAGGGAGTTGCATGAGTCTTAAGGTACGAATGTTATATAATCCGACTTTGGAGAATTCAGATTCGGTGGATTTTATACCAAAATCATTTAAAAGTCGCATTATATATTCACCAAAGTAAATCACATTTGTTCTACCTTGGTCAAAACTTAGGAATTCGTCCATAAGAAGTTTAGTCCAATTGACACGCAAATTTCCCCATATAGCATATAGAGCACGGAAATTATCTGGATATACTAATTCATATGACCTTGTCCGTGGAGTTATACTCTTAAGAAGAAACATGTGCGTGGGTCTAGCTTTTGGTCTAAGTGACATAGATTTAACTTCTACAGCATCATCTTCTAGGAATAAATGGCTTATATTGTCTTGAATTTTCATATCGCAATTTATATCCCGAAGATTAATACCTCCAACTCTAGTTTGAAGCAAATGGTACATACGTTCTAGAGAAAGAAAAACAGAAATTCCACATACCGAAGTCCAAATGCAATTTTCTCAATTTCTGGTGCTGGTTCTTGAAGCTTCAAGTCTGCGTAAAATAGCTTAACCATTATATGGTTGATTTTTAGATTGTTCTTTTTGCAGTCAAGAAAAGTATCCAAACCGCTTCTTTCGGAAAGCTCACGAATGCCATAAGAGTTGAAGTCAGGATAATGAAGAAAGGAGCCTTCGAAAATACGGGAGTCTTGCATATTTATCCACCTTTGAATGGCTTTGTCATGGACCAACCAAGCAGCAATTTGTGAATCTATTGGAGTAGAGGACGAAGAAGAAGCCTTTTTGACGCATTTTGTTTGTCTAGGGGCCATGGAGAAAGAAGATAAAGGTTGAAAAAAGTGAAATTTGGTAATGGTGGAGAGGTGAATTTCATAATATAGGGCTGGAGGAATGAAGAAGAAGGATAAAAAGGGGAAAAGGTGTGGTAAAAAAAGGTAGAGGCAGTTATTATCTAGAAATTCCTGTTCAGTCGACCGAAGTTCCTGAGTGAGTCGACTGCAGTTCCTGAGTCAGTCGACTAAATCTGAACCCTAGATTTTTCTCTCTGCATTCAGTCGACTGACTTAGTCTATTCAATCGACTGATCTGAACCCGAGAGTTTGTCACTCTGCATTCAGTCGACTGACTCAGTCTATTCAGTCGACTGATCTGAACCCGAGAGTTGTTTACTCTACATTTAGTCGACTGACTCGGTCTATTCAGTCGACCGAATCTAAACTTAAATTGAGAGCAGTAATTATTTTTTTATAAAACATAGAGAAATTTAATTATAACATAATATAGATGAAATACACATAATTATATAAACATAGCACATATGTCATACAAACAATAAGAAAAGATTAGTGTAGTTATTTTCTTCGAACTCTTTCAATATTTTTGATATGGAGTTGAGAACATTATTTAGAGGACGGACTTGGAGTAGATTTATCATTTTTCTTAGATGGAGTCTCATTATGAATTGACGATCATCCCTGTCCATGTTCCCATGAGTTCGGTGAGACGGGTGGTCGTTGTGGGCTAGGAGACTAAGGATTTTGGGCCCGAACCGGTTCTTGAACATTAGATGAGGAGAAGCCACAAATTTTTAGAGCTACTTGCTCTAGAAAAGATAGCCGTCTAGATTTTATTTTCTGTTCATACCACATTTCTTTTTGAAGATCCAGAGATTGTTGTTGATAGTGATTAATTTATCCACCTTTTGTTTGGTGGAAGGTGATCTAAAAAGTAATGAACGTTTCGATTTCTTTGAAGGAGGCGTATAACCGGTATGATGATTATGATCTCTAATAATGGGAACTTGTTCATGAGTGGGTGTTGGAGTGTGAAGTGAAGGTGTGTTAGGAGAATCGAAAGTAATAGAAATATAGGAGATTCTAGAGTCCGAGCTGTTACAGTTCAAGGAGTTTGATGACATAATTGAGAAAAAGAAGTATTCAGAGATGTTTAGAGTAGATGAACATATAGAACTTAAGATGAAAAGAACGAAGAAAAGTTGATAAATTTATAAGCAGGGAGAAAACAAAACAATGAGTGGTCATAAGGATTTAAGGAATTTTAACCATAACAAAAAATAGAAAAAAAATTATGGATAAAATGTTAGATTAAACAAGCGGCTTCGATAATTTTATAATAATCTTTATAAAATTTATAAAACTTGTTAATAAAAACATATATATATATATATATATATAAACTTATTGTCATAAAAATCATAAATCTTTAAATGAGATAATCCCAAGTTCTCGTCTTAATTTTATAAAGACGTTTTCTATTAAAGGTTTTATGAATATATCGGCCAACTGATTTTCAGAGAATACAAATTCAAGATTTATTAATTCTTTTTCAATACAATCACGAAGAAAGTGATAACGAATGTCAATATCTTTTGTTCATGAATGATTTACTGGACTTTTAGATAAGTTAATGGCACTTGAGTTATCACAATAAATTGTTGATTTATTTAGATTAAAACCAAAATATTGAAGTGTTTGTTGCATATATATGACTTGAGCACATGCCAAAGCTGTAGATATATATTCTGCTTCACATATCGAAAGTGAGGCACAATTTTGTTTCTTACTAAACCAACGTACAAGGGATCTTCCAATGAAGTGACAAGTTCCACTTGCACTTTTTCTATCTGTCCGACTTCCTCTAAAATCAACATCACTATATGATACTAATTCAGAAGGACATTCTTTCGGATAAAATAGTCCAAAGTCTTTGGTTTTTACTAAGATATCATAATATACATTTCACTGCTCGTATATATGATTTTTTCGGATCTGCTTGAAATCGTGCACACAAGCAAACACTCATCATTATGTCAGGTCTGCTAGCTGTTAAATAAAGTAACGATCCAATTATATCTCGGTATAATTTTTGGTCAACACTTTTACCATTTTCATCCTTATCGAGATGTATAGATGTACTCATAGGAGTAGGTTTGGTAGAAGTATATTCCATACCAAAGCGTGTGATTAAATTGTTACAATATTTTTCTTGATTTATAAAATTACCATTTTCTAATTGTTTGATTTGTAAATAAAGAAAATAATTTAGTTCATCCATATATGACATTTCAAATTCTGTAGCCATTATTTTTGAAAATTCCTGACATAATTATTCATTTGTGGATCCAAAAATAATTTCACCAACATAGATTTGAACAATTAAAATATCTTGTTTATTTCTATTAATAAAAAGAGTTTGATCAACATTTCTAATTTCAAAACCAGAATTTATTAGATATCTTTTGAGACGATCGTACCAAGCACGTGGTGCTTGTTTAAGACCATATAAAGCTTTCTTTAATTTATAACCATAATCTGGAAATTGTTCATGAATAAATAAAGGTGGTTGTTCAACATAAAAATTTTCTTTTATAAAACCATTTAGAAAAGCACTTTTAACATCCATTTGATATAATTTAAAATTATGAAAACATGCATAGGCCTATAAGATTCGTATTTCTTCTAGTCTGGCGACTGGAGAAAATGTTTCTTCACAGTCAATTCCTTCTTCCTGATTATGTCCTTGTGCTACTAATCTAGCTTTATTTCTAGTTATATTACTATGTTCACTTCTTTATTTTTAAAGACCCATTTAGTACCAATGACTGATTGGTCACTAGGCCTTGGAACTAAACCCCAAACGTCATTTCTTTCGAATTGATTTAGCTCTTCTTGCATAGCGATAATCCAATAATCATCAGCTGAGGCTTCCTTTGTATTCATGGGTTCTATGTTAGAAAGAAAAGCTACATGGCCCATTTGTTTTAATTGATTTCTAGTTCTTACATATGAACTAATTTCTCCTATTATATTTTATACAAGGTGATTTCTTAATATCCTAGAAGGATATCTTAATTCGCTATTATTATTATTAAATGTGTTTCCATTATTTTGAAACATTGTAGATTCCGTATTTGTGATATTTTCTTCATCATCTTTAATACTTGGAATTTGTTTAAAATTTTCATCGAACAAATGAAGTGTTTCTTCGATGATATTTGTTTTTTATTAAAATTCGATAAGCTTTGCTTCGTTTCGAATATCCTATAAAGATTCCTTCATTGGTTTTTGGATCGAATTTGCCAAGCCGATCTTTTGTATTTAAAATAAAACATTTTGAACCAAAAACTTTAAAATATGAGATATTCGGTTTTCTTTCATTAAATAATTCATAAGGATTATTCTTAGTTATTGGTCGAATAGAAACACGATTCAAGACATAACAGGCGGTAGCAACAGCTTCTACCTAGAAGTGTTTTGGCAATGTGATTCCATTTAGTAAAGTCCTTGCACATTCTTGTAAGGTTCTATTTTTTCGTTCTACTACTCCATTTTGTTGAGGAGTTCGTGGAAACGAAAAATTGTGGATTATTCCTTTCTTATTACAAAAATTCTCAAAAGCTTCGTTTTCAAACTCACCTCCATCATCACTCCTAATATTTTTAACTTTTAAACTTTTAAAATTTTGATTTCTTTTCACAAAAGATTTAAAATGATCAAAAGTATCACTTTTGTTTTTCATAAAAATTGTCCAAGTATGTCTTGAAAAGTCATCAACAATCACAAACACATATTTACTATGATTTATGGATTGTACTTGTGTTGGTCCAAATAGATCCATGTGTAGTAATTCAAGTGTTGCTTGTTGAAATTACCTTTTTAGATTTAAAAGATGACTTGGTTAATTTTCCTAACTGACATGCATCACAAATACAATCTACTTTAAAATTCATTTTTGGTAATCCTTTTACTAAATCATTTTTAGATAATTTTGAAATAGCCCTAAAATTAATGTGGCAAAACCTTTTGTGCCATAACCAAGGATCATTTTCTTTAGCTAATAAGCACATATTTGAATTATAATTTATATTCATATTTAAAACATAAATATTTTTATCTCTAAAACCTTCAAAAATAAGATTATTATTTTTATCAAAGATGCTACATTTATTTTCAGAAAAATTGATTTTGAATCCTTTATCACACAATTGGATGATACTGAGTAAATTGTGTTTCAAATTTTTGACTAAAAAAACATTGGAAATAAGAGGTAAATTAGATGTATCGACATTTCTAACGTCGCCTTTACCTATAATATATCCTTTCGAATTGTCTCCAAAGTGACCGCGCCTTCATTTGAGTAAGTAATGTTTGATAGCATATTTTTGTAACCGGTCATAGGTTTTAAGCAACCGCTGTCGAGTATCCATTTTCCTCTCTTTTTGAGCGGGACCTACCAGAAAATAAAGAATATTATTGGTACCCACTTTTTAATAGGGTCCTAAGAGTTAGGTCATAGGAAATCAAACACAAGAGGGTTTAGTATCCTTTTTGAAAATATAATTTTTATTTTTAGGCACAGATTCAAAAAATGAATTTATATATTTCTTTCTAATCAAACTGTTGTTTGTTTTATGAATTCATATTTTATAGTCTTTAAATTGGATTTCCCTTTTAAAGGTTCTTTTGTAGTCCAAGGTTTATAATCATTTCTCCTTTTGTTTTCATTTTTAGGTGGAGCTTTTGATTTCTTGACATAACCTAAACCATTTTTGTTTGAAGTAGGTTGAGAATTTTCAATAATATTGGATAAATTTTCTTTTCCTTTATTAAAATTGAATTTTTTTTAGTAATGCCATCTAGCTTTGTTTTGAGACTAGAGTTATCTAACTCAACAATTTTGATTTTTGTTTTTAGCTCATGATTTTCAGAAGCTAGAGCATCATTCTTTTCTTTTTGAGCCTCTATTTTTTGATTTAAAAGATTGAGTTGAGAATTGTTAGAGAGTGAATCTTGAATATTCTCAAGTTCTTCTTCTAATATTTTCTTCTCGTCTTTAAGCATATCTCTTTCGAATTCTGCTCTTTTCTGATTTTCTAAAGCTTCTTTATATTTCCTTTTGAGACTTTTCAACGTGTCTAGAAGTTCTGAATTTATTTCGATCATATCATCAAAAGTAAAACCACTAACCTCATTATCTTTAGCTATGAAGCATACATTTGCTTGTTCATTATCACTGTTGCTTTCGCTTTCAGAAGATGAAGAATCTGAGTCATCCCGTGTTATTGAAAAAGCTTTTCTCTTGAACTTGTCCTTCTTATTTTTGTTGTTGTGTGCTTTCTATTGTTCTGGACAATCTTTTTGCATATGTTCCTTTTTGTGGCAATTGAAACATTCTATTACTGAGGTTGATGGTTTGTTATTGAGACTTCGTTTTCTATTATTCTTGTTCCTTTTTCTATATTTCAAAAACATTTTAAAGTTTTTGGCAATAAATGCTAGGTCTTTCTCATCTGAATCCGAGTCTTCTTCTTCAGCATGAAATGTTTTTCTTGTCTTATACTTGCACTCTTTTAGCCTGCAAATTTACTTCATAGGACATTAGATTTCCTATTAACTCTTCTGTTTTCATGGTCGAAAGATCGTTAGCTTCTTCAATAGCTAAGACTTTTCTTTCTCATTCATCCATTAAAGAGTTAAGGATTTTTGAAATAATATCAAAGTCGGAATATATCTCTTCTAGCCCTAATAAAGAGTGATGAATATCTTGAAATCTGTAGTACAAGTCATTTGTAGATTCATCTTGCTTCATCCTAAAATTTTAAAATTGATTCTTAAGCATAGATGTTTTACTTTGTTTATCCTTATTAGTACCTTCATGAGTGACTTTTAGTGTTCTCCATATTTCTTAAGCAGTGTTGCACATACTAACACGATTAAACTCATTTTTGTCTAAAGCACAAAGTAACATGTCCATGGCTTTGGCATTAGAAAAAGCATCTTGTTTTTGTGTGTTTGACCACGTTGAATATTCAGTTGTAGGTATGAGATATTCTGATTGTGTAATGTTCCATGAATCAAAACTATTTGCTTGCATATATATATATACACACACACACACACATTCGTGTATCCCAATAGTTATAATTCATGTCATTAAACAGTGGTGGTCATGCTGTGGATTGACCTTCAATAAAACCAGTGCTAGTGTTACTATCCATGTTATTATAATATCAAATAACTGTGTGATGGTTATAGGATGAGCTGCTCTGATACCAAATGAAAGTGTGCTATGTTATGGATCGTGCAATATGGATATATGATAATGCAGAGAATAATGTAAATAACAATATAAATAATAATGCGGAAAATAAGTGTAGTAAAAAGATAACACCGGAGATTTTTATACTGGTTTGGAGCACGGTCCTACGTCCAGTCCCAGAATCCTTTTGGAATTACACTACAAACAATATCCATCACTTAGCCTATAGGAACAGGTCTATACAATGACTGAACAACCGAATATGATTTCTGGCTCAACAGCCGAAGAGGTCTTTCTGCCTGAGCAACCGAACATGACTTCTACTAGATACAGAAAGCTTTGTTGACTAGTATGTTCTTGATAACACAGATATGTCTTGAAGTACGCCCTTTCTATAATCAAATCCTCAAGAGTATTTTGTGTATTGATTGAAAGGAAGAAAATCACTTAGAATCAAAGAATGTATATATTAACTCAAAGATTCAAGCGATATAAAGTTTGTGAATGCTTTGAATTGCACAGAGTATGGAGCAAGAATAGATTAAGAGAGTAAAGAAAGAATTCGGTAATTTTGAAAAGAATCAAAGCATGTTTATATAGAGGATATAGGGATGCAATCATTCGTGAAAGATCTCAATCAAAAGTTGCATCCGTTCCTCTTGAAATTGGACTAAAACCTCTTCATGAAAGAACGTGTCTTTTCAGTCAAATAACCGTTATTTGCCGTTCAGTCAACTGATTCAGAAGTGCCAATCGACTGAATTTGAAAAACGTGCATTTTATAGTAATTATATGTGCACTGACACAGATCAGTCGACTAGCTGACCTGAGTCAGTCGACTGACCTATGCTATGTTGCACAAATCACATTAAAACACTATATTTGAAGTAAAATCTTTTTGTGTGTGTGTGGCTACTTGAAGAATGATTTTAACAATATTTTAATAGTTCTAAGACTCAAAAACGAGATAAATATACATACTATATTATGAATTGAAGTCTTGTCTTTGTTTGAAGTTCCATTCTCTTTTTGTCGCTATGTTCCATCATCTTGTGATCTATGATCGTCAATGCTTGTTGATGTTCTTCATCATGAATCAAACCATGATTCAACATCAATCTCTCCAGATCCTTGCTGAGTCCGTTCGCTCTACAGCAAAGGGTCTCAATGACTAAGCAAGCCCATCCGCTCACTTTTCGGTTGGGGGACTTATTCATGCACTCTGACACGCCTCTTCGGGTAATAGCTCTGTGGCGACCAAAAGAAGCCCATCCTTTTCACTCTCCGATGATGTGGCTCAATACTCGCAGGCGTCATCTCTTCGGATGATAGCTCTATAGTGATCCACATTTGTATAAGCCCATCCATTTGCTCTCCGAAAAGGGGACTTCACCATGCACTCCAGCCTTGTCTCTCTGGACGGAAGCCCTAAGGCAATCCAAATCTGTACAAGCCTATCTGCTTGCTATTTGGCAAAGGGACTTGCATCTTGCACTCTAGTCTCGTCTCTCCGAACAAGACATAAAGCGATAAATATTAGTCATCACGTTCTCGTGGATTTTTCAAAATTCAAATAAAAAAATTAAAAAAATCGTAAATATCATCCCGGATATCCGACTCAAACCATGCCTAGGGTCCAATCCAGATCCCATACATGTGTAAGGGGTCCGAGGTTACCATAATCCTAAATAGTCATCCTAAACATTCGACTTAGAGTGTGACTAGGAATTAATCTAGGTTTTGTGCATGTCTAAGCGGTCTGGGGTTATTATGCTAACCATCGAAAGTAAGAAAAAGCAGAGCGCAAGAGATGAATTTGCCTCTTGTCCACCCGATCATGGGATTATGAGTCTCGAACCAGATCACTGGTTTATCTTTAGCGCATCCGCTATACATGGTGGTTGCTTTGGCTGCACCACTGCATTTCGGTTTTTGTTGTAGTTTTGCAACTAGTTATTCCAAGCCTGTTCCTCAATCATGTCGCGAAGGTGTCAGCACTCATTCGCTTCATATCCTTCAAGCTTATGGAATATGAGTACTTCCTGGATCTTTTTTCTCGATTCGAAGACCCTTGTCTAGCCGGCTTCTGATAGGGGATACGCCTCTGGTTTCCAAGTACATCCTTTTTAGGGTTTCAGTTAGCTTGTCATAAGAAGAGAACTTCGATCCCCTCTTTAACCACTTAGATTCTCCGCCATCATCACCATCTTTCCATTTCCCTTTGTTCTTACCATATCCAGCTCCAGGCGGTCCCCCACCATCTACAGCGTTGACTTCATCAAGTTAAATGTCTTCAGATTTAGTGTCTTCCTTACGTAAGTATCTTTCCGCTTCAGGTAGAATTCCATGAGATCCATCAATGGGTCTCTTTCCAGAGTAACCTTGAAATCCATTTTGCATGCCACTGTTGAAATCGCTGCCATTAAGATTATCGACGGATTCAGTCTATCAACAAAATCATTCATTGCATTGAATCTTGTCAAGTAGCTCCTTGGGCTCTCTCTATGCCTTTGCTTCATGGACGAAAGCATCATTACACTCTTTGATCTTGAGACGCAAGCCCTGAGCTACCTTAAGAACCGATCTACCAATTCAGTCCAAGTATGGTCAGATCCACTTTCCAATTGTCGAAACCATATTGCAGCCAAATCCATCAAATATAATGGGAAGCATAATCCCTTCACCTCCTCCGAAGCACCCAACACCTCTATGAGTCAGATGTATTGCATCAAGTGATCTGTTGGATCTAATCTTCCATCATACATCTCCAGTGCTGGAAGCTTGAATCAAGGGGATTCCTCCTATTCCGGATATTTGAAGTGAACGAGTCTCACATCCTCCACACTTTGATTAGGATCCAACTCTAATCATCTTCCACACAAACTCAGATCGTCAGTTTTCACCATCCAATGAAGGTCTCCGTCCAAAAGAAAACCTTTACCCATGTTCCTGTTGGGGAATTCTAGCACATATTCCTCTGGTTGCACATTAGTGTTCTTATCTACAACTCTGGTTTCATTATGTCTTCCGTTCATACAGGGAAGTTATGGCACATAACACTCCAGTTGTTGTGCAGTTATATTTTGATTTATATCTCTAGCTCCTTCGTTGTCCATTCCTAGCATTCCAGTAGTCATACCAACGTTGCCGCTAAGTATCAGTTGTTCTGTTGGTGGAGGCATTGCTCCAACTTGTTTCGGTCGAACTCCTACACTAGTTTTTGGCACTTGGTTCTGAATCCCAGCACCTCTAGCTATTCCATGCTGGCCAATCCTTTGGAAAAATCGTTCCACCATCGTCTGTTGTCTAGTTAACATTCCATCCTGCATATTTTTCATCATTATGTCCATCTCTTCTTGGTCACATAGACAGATTGATGAGAGTTGAGGACACCTTCTAGCTTCCCCTAGGCTCACGTTGACTTGCTTCGATTTTAGATCTAATATTAGGCATTTTCATCTTCTCGAAATATCAAATTCAAGCTTCTAATTTTCAGATCTCTCTTTGCTCCCAGTGGAAGCACCAAAATATTAACCCAAAAATGGATTGACACCCAGGTACCAGATGAAAGCACCAATTCAGATAAAAGTAAATGAAAAGGTAGAGAATAGATAATAACACACAAAAGATTTATAGCGGTTCGACGTAATCTCCGGCCTACATCTACTTTAGTCAAGTTTTATTATTGGTTGCTAATTGTTATCTCTTCAGATTACAACTATTTTTTCCCTAGATCTAAGTTACAATGAATTTGAATAAGTTTGGAAGAGATAAGAAGTGAAGAAGGTGTTGGTGAAGCTCCAAGTCTAAGAGTGTTAATGGAGATTCAACAGAGAGAAAATCCTTTTTTGGTAGCAGGTAGGTTGGTAGTTATAGAGGAATCAAGCAGAATTGAGTTAGGGACCCAATAGCAATGAAGTATATAAGATAGCACAAGTCACACTGGATGACTCAAAATATCGTGAGTCAAACCCTTAACTCGGGATGAGTCAAGGTGCTTTGGCCTAATCTTGGTGTAACTACCTGCAAATCAACACAATTCAAGTTGATAATAAACAATATATGTCCAACCCATATTGAATAGAAAAACAGATAGTTATGGAAAAGAAAGAAGAAGAGAAGAAGAGAAGAGAAAAAAAGAGAAAAAGAAACTAAAACAACACAGAATCTTACAATCGTGGCGGAACAACATATAATATAATATCAATGATCTTTACAAAAGAGAAACTTAATATACATACATTCATCAGAGTACAACAACAAATCACAAATCATCATCCTGACCTATCCTTACATATGCTGATAATTTAAATAGCAATGCAGTGGAAAAATAAACATATATGTGAATACAATCTGAAGACCTCCAGCTTGTCTGTTGAAGCTCCAAAGCATCCAAATTTAAATCTGTAAATATGCTCGGCTAACCTGAGCATTGGAAGGAAAGAACACTCGGATCAGTCTGGTAAATCAGCGTGAGAAAACACATCTCAACTAAATTTTAAAGTTATCAAAAACATTTAAAAATAAAGGTATCTCGTAAGACCATGTCGCACATAAACACAGACGGGTTTTTACCTTGCGACGACCAAAACATTTTATATCAAATTTAGTTATATTTACTAGTGTCTAGTATACAAATAATATTAACCATACCTGAAATTGTTACCATTATTAATTTCAGCATACTAGGCTCTACAAACCAAAATGGCGGGATCGTATTGGAGAAGGGATTTCCAACAAACGACAAGGTAATGGGCTACCTTCTGATAGTTCATCTTTAGAGGAATGTACCGAGGCCCAACTGATGATCCTCTACCAACACAAGACCGGCCAACCTCTTACAGGATAGTACTGAATATATCATCACCTAGGTTGTTACCGACATATAGGAGTGCCCTCTTCGCATACACAATAATAATTTAAAACTTGACATTATATTGCGAATAAATATATATAGAAGAGGATAATCATATCCTAATGGTTGCGAACCACATAGTCTTGCCACATCAACCATATTTTGGTTATTTTTAGGTGTGAGGCCTAAGGTAACGATTACCTTTCACATAGAACATCAACTTTCCACTTTGAAAGCCATATTGCCAATCCATAACCACACAACTGATTTTTATAAACACATAACTCCTGAGCTCATATGTCTCAGGAAAGGGTGTTAAGCTAAGAGAAGTTGCCTTCTCCGCTACCATATAGATGATATGTTTATAGAGATCAATCAATGTGATCTAGAATGCATCGTCGGACATTTTTCCATACAAGTTTTCTAGGAACTCTCCTACCGCATCCTGTCAGGAGATATCCTTAGGATTAGTAGCGAGAAGTCCTTGCATATCAAAAAATTTCATAATAAAGCACTACTGCCACCATATATATATAATATGCACTGTGGGTCTAATGGAAAGTAGCCCTGCATCATGAAGTTCTCTGTCTTCATAAATCATAATCGTAAACTTGCGCTTTCGAATGCATACGTTGGTCCGAACTGGTTTTTGGATAAATTCGATCCTGGTCTCTTCGAAACAACAACAATAAAATGGCCCTCAACCTTATACAGAAACCAAGTTCATATACTTATCATGTTTCTAACTCTCAACTTGCTATCCTTCGGCCAAGAAAAAAGCCCAGTAGATTTGAGTGCCATATTCATTTTGCACTACTCGAATCAACATTCTTAACCTAAACGATAATCAAGCCTACATGGTTGGCATTGCGCTAAGTGCATGACTAATCAGTTCTTACACCAAGACAAGGAACCAAAAATGGCCTAATTTGATAATCGGTTATTTAACTATCAAAGCAATAAAAAAAATCTAGCACATAAGCAGTCACTAGGCCCATTTAATTAACCTTTTCCTTAATTAAATCAATTTCCAAATATTTACTCAAAAAATCTTTAAAAAGATATATGCTCAAAATCACTTATTCGATATTTGGAAAACATTTCCATATACTTATGTCAATGGCACAAGTATATTCACAAACCATTTCATTTTCACCACTTAGAATTTTTTTGTATATGCTTAAAATGGAAATAAGTATATATTCAAATCTTGAGGAAAGTATTCTTCAAAACTCACTTTATTTGGGTTAAAACGAATGTTGCGTAAATCATCGTTATGACAACCCAATACACTAGTATAAGGATTCGATTAACTATATATATGTAAATCTCGTATGCTATACAAAACATTTCCTTTCAGAAATCATTTACTGTAAAACAGTGTTATAGTCCATGCCTTCCTCACTTTCCCGCAACGTTTATTACAACAATAAATGTTGATATCTATGTTTTCGTCACTTAATAAATTTTAAACCACTTTTAAAACCATATAACTTGATTCGGAAATATCACTTCCAAAACATTCATTTAAAAGATTATCATTTTAAAAAAAACATTAATCTACATATTAAATTTCAACATAAATCTTATAAAATCATGTTTATAAATCTCTTTTCTATTTTATAAAACTTCTGCTTTTATAAAATCCTTTTATTTATGAAATTCCATTTATAAATCGGTTCTTTTCTAAATCCCATTTATTATAAAAATTCATTTATAAATCCTTTCCTTTATAAATCTAATTTATTTATAAAATTCTATTTATAAATCCATTCACCATATATTAACTACAAGTCCATTTATATATACATTTATAAATCTATTTCTATATTTATAAAATATCACTTTTATAAATCTTTTATATAAACCATTTAAAAATCTTTATCTAACATACTTCACAAAAACAACTTTTGATTGCCAACAATGCGATCCTCCAGATCATTGCCGATCAACCGCAAATCAAACCCTAACCGCACCGCATTTGAACGGCTATAGTCGCCGTCATGGTCCACCGACGGATGATCAGTTAGTGGCGATGTGCTAAGAGGAGGAAAAGCTTCAACTTTCATGTAGAAAGTTTTCTCTAAAACGTCCTTGATTGACGCGTGCAATCTCGACCGTTGGATGTAAGAACATTGATGGAGGCTGAATGATGCAGCGCATACCCTCCTAGGTCACAAAAATGATGCAGCGAGCTCCTCCAGCTTAGGTCGCGAGCAAACCCTGGGTCACGAACGACCTTCCCTAAGTCGCGGTGAGCTTAGGTTGCGCCTCCGCCTCCTTAAGTCGAACGAAAACCTAGGTCGCTCCAGAACTGAAGTCGCGAACATCTCTTTATGTCGCGAAGAGGTCGTGGCCGTGTTTCCTGAATCGCAATGTCGCGAATTCCTCCAATAGGTCGCGAACGACATTCTTTAGGTCGCGAACAAAGCTTTGTTGATGAAATCCAGTAGGTCGCGAACGAGATTCTTTAGGTCGCGAACAAAGCTTTGTTGATGAAATCCAGTTAGGTCGCGAACGGGTTTGTTTAGGTCATTTTTTTTAAGTCGCGTGCGTTGTTTCTTTAGGTCGGCTGTGTGTTTTAAAAGTCATTGTCCTGTTGAGATGTACTTTTCTTAAGTCGTGTATGTGCGTTGTAAGCCTATAAATAGGGGTGTAGTGTCATTGTAAAAGATGGTTGATTTTGAATAAAATTTTGAGTGCTTTGTGCCTCTTTTAAAATTGGAAGTTGAGTGTTAACTCCTTTCTCCATCTTCGGTTATTCGAATGCGCTCGAATCAACGATTTTGAAGCCGATTCACGGAATCTCGTGCGCGAGATCAACGTAGAAGAATCGTAGATCTTTTAACCCGGTATCGTGCGTGATCAACGTGTTGGAGATAGCTAGAATCCGGTATCTCTTGAGATCAATGGATTTGGGCACTTGGGTATTTTCAATCCATCGATTCAACTTTTCACTGTTTCATCCATTTTTGGGTATTTCCACTTCGTCATTTGGTATCAGAGCTAGATTTAGCCAATCATAGCTAAGATAAACCTGTTGGAGCCGAGTTAAAGTGTTGGGGTTAAAGTCGAGCCAAATCAAAGCAAAGCCGAGCTAAGTAGAGAAGGAGCCGAGCTTGTTAGAGAGATCATGCCTCCGAGAAGAGCTAATCGTCATCAGGATATTGCAGATGTGTATCGAAGAGAAGATGCTGAACAAATGGAGGAACGAATTAATGATAAATTCAATGAGAAGTTTGATGAAGGCATTGGGAAGTTGGAGAAATTGATGATTGATATGAATCAAAGCCAAAGGAGAAGGTCGCCAGTCTCGAACCATAGAGGAAACAGGGTTTCACCATCGGTTACGGAAGCGAGGAGGGTGTCGCCACAGTCGTATCGAGATAGAAGAGAATCATCAGTTTCAACAATGCGAGATCACTATGGGTATAGAAATGAAGAGAGAAGAAATCAACGTGGACGTGAAAATGAACCATATCATGATGATGAAAGACAGAATAGAAGGGATATTCGTGGACGTAGAGATGTCGATGGACGAGATCGATATCGAAGTACATCTGATTTTGATGAAGATGGTGATAGAGGTAGTATTCATTATTGAGATCATGGCCAAGTACGAGATCGAAATAGAGATTTTGAAGATGATCGTCGATGGGAATCGGGGATGAAAACAGAGATTTCAGAATTCAAAGGGGGAATGATAGCGGAAGAATTTTTGGATTGGTTATCAAATGTTGAAGAAATCTTTGACTTCAAGGAAGTACCCGAGCATCGTAGAGTTAAGTTGGTTGCTACACGATTGAGGGGAAAAGCTATGGCATGGTGGCAACAAAGTAAACTTACACGGGAAAGAATAGGAAAGTCGAAGATTATTTCATGGGAGAAGATGAAGAAGTTGATGAAAGCTACTTTCTTACCTTATAATTATCAGTCTCCTATGTATCAACGCTTACAGAATTTGAGACAGGGAACAAAGTCGGTAAATGATTATGCAGATGAGTTTTATCAACTGATTGCTAGAAATGATATCATGGAAACCAAGGAATAGTTGACATCTAGATTTGTTGGAGGATTGAGAATGCAAATTCAGGATATGGTAAATATGTTTGATCCAAGATCAGTTGCTGCAGCACACCAGAAGGCTCTAGCTTGGGAGAGGCAAGGTAGAAGAGGAGGTGGTGTGTTTACAAATTCCAACAATTAAGTGAAAGGGGCTTGTAGCGATACGAATGTTTCCAAGGCTGTTGGAAAACCGGTTGTCAATGAAGTTACTAAGACCAAGGTCAACAACAATTTCAAGTGTTATAACTGTCAGGAGTTTGGTCATAAGAGCAATGAATGTCCGAAGCCTAAGAAGCGAGCGATGGTTGCTGAGGTTGAGGATGAGGATGCAGAAATAGAATGTTCCTATTCACCACAAGTTAAGAAGGAAGAAGAATTATTGTCAGGAGCCGAGGGTTGTAATTTGATGGTGAGGAGGTCGTGTTTGACACCAAAGCAAGAGGACAATTCAAGTTGGCCAAGGACTAATATTTTTCAGTCAGCGTGCACTATTTTGGAAAAGGTTTGTAAGTTCGTCATCGATGCAGGAAGTTGTGATAACATCATCTCTACAGAAGCTATAAAATAGTTGACGTTAAAGACAGAGAAGCATCCCAAACCCTACAAATTAGCTTGGTTGAGGAAAGGTGGGGAAGTGAAGGTTAATCAAAGAGCTTGTGTAATTTTTTCCATTGGAACGAAGTATAAGGATGAGATTTGGTGTGATGTGGTAGATATGGATGTATGTCATTTGTTGTTGGGGAGGCCATGGCAATACGATAGAGCCGTGCAACACGATGGGAGGACTAACTGCTATAGTTTCATGTTCAATGGCACTAAAATCACTTTAGTTCCTAAAAAAGGGCAACAAAGTGAAAGCAAGTTGGAGGAGATTGAAGAACTAAAAACTCTGTTATCTTTGAAGAAATTTGTCAAGGAAGTGGAGGATGAGCCTGAAGTATTTCTGTTAATTGGACGTGGAAGTAGTGAAGCGGTTGAAATTCCTGAAGAAGTTAAGCCAGTGTTGAAGGAATTTGAAGATGTATTTCCTGATGAATTACCGAAAGAGTTAACCCCCGTTGAGAGACATACAACATCAGATTGATCTTGTTCCGGGAGCTGTGTTACCACATAGACCACATTATAGAATGAGTCCAAAGGAGCACGAAGAGTTGAGAAGGCAAGTGGAGGAGTTACTTGAACAAGGGCGCATACAAGAAAGTTTAAACCCTTGTGCAGTACCAGCTTTGTTAGTGCCAAAGAAAGATGGAACTGGAGAATGTGTACAGATAGTCGAGCACTAAACAAGATTACAGTGAGGTACAGATTTCCGATGCCAAGATTGGATGATTTGTTAGACCAGTTGAATGGAGCTGCTATTTTTTCAAAGATTGATCTGAAGAGTGGGTATCATCAGATTCGAATTCGACCAGGGGATGAATGGAAGACAGCATTCAATACACGGGAAGGGTTGTATGAATGGCTGGTCATGCCATTTGGTCTTTCGAATGCACCAAGTACTTTTATGCGAGTGATGAATCGGATCTTTCGACCATTTATTGGAAAGTTCGTAGTGGTATATTTTGATGATATATTGATATATAGTGGAAGCACTGAAGAACACCTACAACACTTGCAGGAAGTGTTGATGATACTTCGTCAGGAGCAATTTTACGCGGCAACAAAGAAGTGCGTTTTCATGACTCGAAGTGTTTTATTTCTGTGATATGTTGTATCTGAAGGAGGAATACAGGTGGATCAGAATAAAGTTGAAGCAATCAAGGAATGGCCACAACCCAGGACGATAATGGAAGTTAGAAGTTTTCATGGTTTAGCACCATTCTACCGAAGGTTTATTCCACATTTCAGTAGCGTGATGGCACCTGTAACTGATTGTATGAAGGGAAAGCAGTTTTCATGGACGGAAGAGGCTGGATCTGCTTTTGAACAGATCAAGGAACTTTTAACGACAGCACAAATTCTAGTATTACCAGATTTTCAATTGTTATTTGAGTTAAATACAGATGCATATAAAGTTGGAATTGGAGGAGTGTTAAGTCAGAGGGGCCGTCCAATTGCTTATTTCAGTGAGAAGCTTTCGGGAGAAAAGATGAGATATAATACTTATGACGTGGAGTTCTATGCTATTGTTCAAGCTGTAAAGCATTGGAGACACTATTTGTTCCGTAAAGAGTTTGTTATGTATGCTGATCATGAAGCATTGAAACATTTGCAGGGACATGACAAGGTTGCAGTCAGGCATGCTTTGTGGATCACATACTTGCAACAATTTACATTTGTGGTAAAATATAAATCGAAAGTTACAAACCGTGTGGCAGATGCATTGAGTAGAAGGAATTATTTGTTGACTACGATGAGAGTTGAAGTGACGGGGTTTAATGTATTTCCAAAATTGTTTGTTGAAGATCCTTACTTTGCGAAGATTATAGGTGAAGTCAAGAAAGGGAAGACGGATGAGTATGTGTTGGTGGATGGTTTTTTATTTAAAGGAAATCGGTTGTGTATACTAGAGTGCAGTTTGCGAATGAAGATTATGAAAGAATTGCATGAAGAAGGTCATGTGGGAAGAGATTGTACTTTGCAGTTGATTTCTCAATCATATTTTTGGCCTTTCATGGGGAAAGAAGTTGAAAGATTTGTGCAGAGATGTCACATATGTCAAGTTTCCAAAGGAACAACTACGAATGCAGGATTGTATATGCCATTGCCCGTGCCTACTAAACCATGGGTTGATGTTAGCATGGATTTTGTTTTGGGTTTGCCGAGAACTCAACGAGGGAATGATTCTATATATGTTGTGGTGGATAGATTTTCGAAGATGGCACATTTCATAGCATGTAAAAAGACCGCCGATGCAGTCCGTGTTGCTCAATTGTTCTTTAAAGAGGTTTATCAACTACATGGGCTACCTAAGACCATTGTTTCTGACAGGGATACTCAATTTCTAAGTCATTTTTGGTTGAGTCTGTGGAAGATGGTTGGGACTAAGATGAATTTTAGTAGCGCCTATCATCCACAAACGGATGGGCAAACGGAAGTGGTGAACGGATCTTTGGAAAACTTGTTGAGATGTCTTATGAAGGATAATTTGAAGAGCTGGTATGTGAAATTGTGTCAGGAAGAATTCACACATAATCATGCCGTTAATTGAAGTACTGGATTCAATCCATTTCAAGTAGTATATTCAGCAATTCCGAAGGGAGCGTTGGATTTGTCAATGGTTCCATGTCAGAAAGGGGTTGTTAAACGAGCTTGTGATTTCGTGAATGAGTTGCAGGAATGTCACAGGATTGTTCATGAACGATTGCTTAAGTCAAATGAGAAGTATAAGCAACTAGTAGATAAGAAAGGAAGGAGTGTGGACTTCAAAGAGGGTGATTTTGTTTACGCAGTATTAACGAAAGATCGTTTTCCAGTTGGAACTTACAACAAATTGAAAGCTCGAAAGATTGGTCCAGTAGAAATCTTGAAGAAGATAAATGATTATGCATATCAGTTGAAATTGCTGGATCATATTCACACCGCTGACATTTTCAACGTCAAACACTTGATTCCATATCACGGGAATAAACATGTCGAAGAAGGGGAAGGTGTGAATTCGGGGTCGAATTCTTTTCAACCAGGGGAGGATGATGTAGCGCATACCTTCCTAGGTCGCAAAGATGATGCAGCGAGCTCCTCCGGCTTAGGTCGCGAGCAAACCCTAGGTTGCGAACGACCTTCCCTAAGTCGCGGCGAGCTTAGGTCGCGCCTCCGCCTCCTTAAGTCGAACGAAGCCCTAGGTCGCTCCAGAACTGAGGTTGCGAACATCTCTTTATGTCGCGAAGAGGTCGTGGCCGTGTTTCCTGAATCGCAGTGTCGTGAATTCCTCCAGTAGGCCGCGAATGACATTCTTTAGGTCGCGAACAAAGCTTAGTTGATGAAATCCAGTAGGCCGCAAACGACATTCTTTAGGTCGCGAACAAAGCTTTGTTGATGAAATCCAGTTAGGTCACGAACGGGTTTGTTTAGGTTGTTTTTTTAAAGTCGCGTGCGTTGTTTCTTTAGGTCGGTTGTGTGTTTTGAAAGTCGTTGTCCTGTTGAGATGTACTTTTCTTAAGTCGTGTATGTGTGTTGTAAGCCTATAAATAGGGGTGTTGTGTCATTGTAAAAGGTGGTTGATTTTGAATAAAATTTTGAGTGCTTTGTGCTTCTTTTAAAATTGAAAGTTGAGTGTTAACTCCTTTCTCCATCTTTGGGTATTCGAGTGCGCTAGAATCAATGATTTTGAAGCCGATTCACGGAATCTCGTGCGCGAGATCAACTAGAAGAATCATAGATCTTTTAACACGGTATCGTGCGCGATCAACGTGTTGGAGATAGATAGAATCCGGTATCTCTTGAGATCAACAGATTTGGGCACTTGGGTATTTTCAATCCATCGATTCAACTTTCCACCGTTTCATCCATTTTTGGATATTTTCGCTTCGTCACTGAAGTTATTTTGGGTTAGGGTTTCGCATACGAAGAAATTTAAGGTGCCTTTATAGAAAATTTTCAAACCTCTATTCACTCGCTAAATTTTCGAACTCTATCGAGCGTGCTGCCAGGCATTCTATATGTAATACCCTATTTTAAATACAATGGAACTATTATCGAGACCAAATTCCATCATATACAGAAGTTAACTTTCAAGTCGAATTATATTAAATTAAATTCCTTTAATTAATTTCTATGCATTTCGAACTCGCACGACCTAATGATACGTCTAATCGCTACGAAATTCTACGGCGTACTATAATTCACCACTACAGATTCAATGAAACTTGTTTCATCGAAATTCGAGATAGTGTCCCCGAAAGCTATTTTCATACGTTAAATAAAAGATTATTATTAAAACCATTCCATTCACTTTAATTCAAATTCAAAAGTTTACTATCTTCATTCTTATTTGAATAGAATTTAAATCAACTTTCAAAATCATTTCCATTCATATTAAATTCAAGATTTAATTATTTAAACAATTCCAACTATTCAAATAACCCCATATTTCGAAATTCAAGTTATTTAACTTATAAAATTAACTTTTTAAAATTTAAAATAAATTAAATATTCCAAATTTAAATGACTAAAATTCTATGTCATTACACATGGTCAAATTTTCGCACGTCCTTCTTTTTCCTTTTCTAGGTGCTCTCGCCGAATTTCAAGTCATTTTGTCTCCGTCTCGATGTTTTCCTTAACTTGGAACAAGTTAAAGACTTAGCCAATTTTCCAACCAGCTGACCTAAGGCCTTAACTCGTGACGAGTTAAGAACTTAGCCAAATTTCCAACCAGTTGATCAAAGGCTTTGACTTGGGACGAGTTAAGGCTTTAGCCAATTTTCCAACCAGTTGACTTAAGGCCTTAACTCGGGACGAGTTAAGGACTTAGCCAACTTTCCAACTAAAATTTCTAAGCTCAATTCTCTAGTCCCTCTAAGTATGCCTCCCAATTTTCATGTCGTTTCATCCTTCTTTAAATCATCTAAGTCCAATTGAAATTTGCTTTGCTAAAAAGCAGGTTAACAAATAGTGTGGCCTTAATGTCATACTCAATAGAATGAGCCCAACACATAGTAAAATCTTCATAATCGTTGTCATTATATGCATATTCTTTTGTATTGTGAAGATGGTATCCTGAATGATTAGTTCATGTCTGATCGAATATGATAACTGTGTTATGTTGTGTTAACGATATCTATATCGCCACTATGCATGCATTGTCAAGTAACAACACACAGCTTCATCCTGAATTACTTGACATGCAAATCATAAAACTTTTTGGTGGTAAAAGAAGTGTAGCTACTAAAATATACATATGGAAGATAGACAAAAAGATTGATTTTCCTACATTATAGTTTGTGTAGTGAGGTAACTATGGTTGCAATGTTGGCAATCTTTGCATTTGGGAATATTGTCCGGTAATTTCATGTAAAATAGGATATGTTCTTGCTTATGTCTTATTCAAAGAGAGAGTTGTCTTGTAAGAAAACAGTCAACTCCTAAAGAAATTAAGGAACTAAAAAAGTATGTGAGATGTGTATATTAAGCAGAAACTCAAATTCATTAAATTACATATACAAAGATATGTAACTATTCTGAATGATACACACGGTTACATATAAGGAATGATAAATAGACCCATAATTTTAAGCATCTTTGTAACTCTAATATAATTATTGAATTCAAAAAATTAAAGGACAAGTCAAACATATATTAGCTAAAAATATATCATCTTGCTTCTAAATATTTAATCAAGAAGATGAAAATGCATTCGTAAAAAATAGATCTAAAAACTATATAATAGTTTTGAACTATATTATTTGATTAAATCGTCTATTATCATTGTTGTAATCTAAAAATGAAAAAAGAAAAACTAAAATTTCTAATCTAACATTTTTGATATTTCTTCCAACAAAAAGCTTGGTTCAGATAAATAACCGTTGATTGAGTGAGGCATAATAGCGATTCTTTGTCCTTTTCATTCATGTACTCCACTTGAGCAACATCAACCCATGAAAAGACGAGGGACCCATAACATATCATTTGGTTTTTATTGGTACATATCTTCACCTTCCTCATTTTTAATCTTATAAAGGTCATCGACACTGTATCCTTTGATCTGCTTTGCATGTTCGTTGAAAGTAGTAATGCAAGATTTAATGGATGAATCAACAAATTTCATTACTATAGTATATCTACATCTTAAATATGTATTACTAAGATATTGAAAATTAATAGAAATAATTAACTCTTTTTTACCTTAAAAAATAAGCACTTACATTCTTTTTGCATGTTTTAAACCAACAACCGGATCCTGAAGCCTTAATTTACCTTTTTGTTGCAAGACTTATAAGCATGATACCAGAATGTTCGACTCTTAATGTAAGATATAAATATATACACTAAAAATACATGTTAGGTAGTAAAAAATAAAATGTTAATAACCAATCAACATGAAATCAATAATGTGTGATATAAGTTGAAATGATAAGGACTAATCTTATCATGAACCGATGTTGAATTGTTTGTTATATGAGAAAGCACAACCCTATCAGAATTAGTAGATTATATTTTTGCATTTTTTTTCCTTCATAACCGTCCAAGTCCTAAGCATTTTAGCTTCTAGTATATCGGTTTACAGCTAAATTGTTTTACTCGATGTTGATAATGGTAAACCTGTAATAATAATATATTTTTTAATGATGGTAAGGTTAACATTTTTTTGGGGAAACATATAACTTAATAGCCTCCAACTTTTACATATTTAATAGCTACTATATAAGCTTTACCAACCATTTCTAATAACTCAGAACCTACTTCTATAGCCAATTCCCTCCATATCGATATAATAACAATTTTTCCTTTGTAATTTCAATAAACCATAAGTATAGAAAACAAACGAATTAATTGGTATATTATTATACTTACGAATCATCGACAATAGTTATATCACCTTTTGGAATGTTTTAGTTGTTCAATTTTCTCTGTACATTTTTGGTTGATGAGACACTTTGAACGACACCAATTACATCTAAAAGGTAAATATGTTTTATAAGTAACCATATAATGATTTATAAAATTTTTAATAAGAAGACGCATTACCTACAACCTCCTTTCCCTTAACATATGTTTCAAGTTGGTCAATCTTTACAAAGTTGTATATAGTCATGGGAATAGGACAATTTGCATCATATACCTCTTCGACTAATGAGTAGTCATTTATAGTCGTCTCATATTCATTTTTTACATTAGAAAAATTATCATTTATAGGCATAAGAGTTCCTCTAGAAATATTTTAAAATTTTCCCAACTCAAATAATGGATAGAACTTGTTTACGTCTTTATTAAATATTATAGCTTGAATCTAGGTATCTTACCAATTTGAACAAAGAAAGCATTATAATAACATCCTAGTGGTGTATAATTGGATAAATGAAATTGAAAGAAATTAAATTAGAAAACTTACATCTTCATTAGTGAGTTCAAAGTTAAACACACGACTTTCTATTCTAATATTTTTATAAGATTGCAAATTGCCTTACTTGTCACAAGAACTTTGATGATCCAAGTTGATATGTATGTATTTAAGGATGCAACTAGAAGAACTTTTCTAGTCATATCCTTTTGAGCAGTAGAACTAATAGATTTCAAATGAAAAATGTTTAGTTTTAAAAAATTTGGACACTCTGAAAATATCGGTATATGTTTATGTACAGGTTTGTAAACTACAAATAACAAATCAGTTTAAATAAAAGAATAAATTTTTGTTGACGGACCTATAAAAACAAAATAATTGATCTTAGAACAACATAGTGTTGAAAATATGACTCAAATATATTAGCATATAGAAGAAAAAGGAAACAAATCAATTAATTTAATTAATTGATTTGTCAAATATACAATAAGAGTAAACTAGATACGTGCATCTTTTCGTAGAAGGAGATAGATATCTACATTAAACCAAAGGCAAATCAAACCTTAGGAAAAATAAAAATGTTTTAAAATTTGTACAATTAAAATTGATTGTCTGTTTTCCTAATTAATTTCATTTTTCCCTAAGATTCAGCTTCATTCTACTTCTATTTAAAGAGGCCTCGAGCGAACGAAAAATCATCTCATTCTTGTCAAACGATAGTTCCTCTTAAACATTCTTTTGTAGATTTGTAATAGAGATAAGATTTCTCTGCTTTAAGAAATCTATACCATTTTTTAATCTCTATCTCTAAATTGGTGAAGTAATAAAGTTGTCAGGCCTCCGTGGATGTAGGATGCAAATCTGAACCGCATTAAACTTCTATGTCTTTTCTTTTTGTTATTTGATCTTGTGTGGTAGTGTAATTAATATTGAATTTGCGTTAGTGTTCAGTCGACAAAACTAGATCCTAGTTAATTACTTTCGCATATAAGTGGTAAATCCTTCCGCACATTTTCATTACAGTTTGGTACCAAAGCCATTTTTTTGTTCTGCTTGGACACTAATGGCGAATTCTAGAAAATTTATTGGTAGATTTGGTGTTAATTATGGTGTTACAATTTTTGATAAAATGAGAGATTTTGGAACTTGGAAGATGAAAATGGAGGTAGTGTTGAAGAATGAGAAGACTTATAAGATTGTTTCTGTGCTTGAGAAATTGAAGGACATTGAGGCAGATTTTTCAAAGAGATGGAAGATGAAGCTCTTATAATAATCAAATTTATTATTTCAGATGAAGTACTTAGAGAGTCTTTCTCAAAAGAAGATGGTGAAGGAATTATGAGATGAATCACCTAATGCATATCAAGATAAGTCTCTCAAAAATCAGATTATTCTTTAGCAATAGCTATATTCATTTAAGATATAGCTTGGAGCCGATCTTATGGAGCATGTTGATGCTCTTACTACCTTGGTTATGAAGCTTAAGGTAGCAAATATTGAGATTAAAGATGAGACTCAAGCGATGATCCTCTTGTATTCTTTGCCTAAGAAGTATACTGCTTTTGATAACTCCATGATATATGGTTTCAGTAACGTTAGTCTGTCAGATGTTAAGGCCGGTCTTCATAATGAGGTGTTGAGAGATAGATTGGAGAGAAAAAATATAGTCGGTGACTCAGAGGGCTTATCTGTTCAGAGGGGTGGAAGTCAAGGTAAGTTAAAGTTTGGTGGAGGTCGAAATAAGTCAAGGTCTCAGTCTTAAGGATCCTAATCAACTGATTTGCAACTATTGTAAGAAACTATGGCACTTTGTAACTCAATGTCCCTAGCTCGAAAATAAAGAAAAGACCCATCTGCTGTAGTGACATCAGATATAGAAAGTGATACCGATGTGTTTATAGCTTCTAACTCTTTTGGAAAGAGCAACTTATGTCTTATTGATTTGGACACATCCTATCCTATGACACCTAATAGGAACTATTTCTCTATATACCATGAGATTAATAGAGGAGAGGTTTTAATAGACAATGATGCTTCTTGCCGTACGGTTGGTCCTGGTAGTGTGAAGGTCAGAATGTTTGATTGTGTTATTCGTATGATTACTGATGTTAGACATGTACCTGATTTAAGGAGGAGCTTGATTTCTATTGAGGCTTGGAGTAGGTTTGGGTTGAAGATTATAGTTGAGGGAGAGAAAATGAAGATATCGAAGAGTTCCATTATTGTTATGAAAGGTATGAGGGCTAGAAATCTTTATTTATTGAAAGACACTACTATAATTGGTGAATCAGCTTTTGTTTCTTCGGCTAATTTAGATTCTTCCATATTATGGCATTTACGGTTGGGCCATATTGGTGAGAATAGTTGGGATGAATCGAGAAATCAAGGTTAGACCGGTGGTGTTCATCATTCAAAGCTTGGCTTTTGTGAGGAGTGTGTTCTTGGCAAGCAGACAAAGATTACTTTTGGTACCAGAGAGCATAAGGCGAAGGCTATTTCAGAATATGTTCATACAAATGTTTGGGGGCCCTCTCGTTGTGCATCTTTTTGGGGAACTAAGTATTTTGTTTTATTTATAGACGATTTCTTTCGTAAAGTTTGGGTATACTTTATACAGTCTAAGAGTTAAACTTTTTATAGGTTTCGAAAGTGGAAATCTATTGTTGTGAAAAGTTAGGGAAGAATTGAAAGTTCTCCATTCTAATAGTGGCAGTGAATTCGTATCATATGAATTCATCAATTTTGGTGAGTCTGAAGGCATTAAGAGGTACTACAACACACCTAGCGACCTCGGTCTAATAGGGTCGCTGAAAGGATAAATCAGACATTGTTGGAGCAAACTCGTTGCCTCGAATTGACTGCTAAGTTGAAGAAGGGATTTTTGGTTGAAGCTTTATCTATGGCAGCTTTCCTCATCAACCACATACCTTCTACTGCAATAGACATAAAGATCTCTAAAGAAATATGTAAAGGAGAGCTTGTTAGGTATTCTTTTTGCATAGTGTTTGGATGTCCAGCTTATGAGCATGAAAGCATAGGCAAGGCGAAACTTATAGCTTACAAGTGTATCTTTTTAGGTTATAGAAGATAAGTGAAGGGATATAGGTTATGGTGTCCTATCAGCAAGAAGATTATTATCAGCAGGCATATAACTTTTGAAAAGAAGGCTATGTTAAAGATGGAGCCTTCCTCATCCGACGATAGTATAAGAACAGATTCATAATACTAAACAAAAGGCAAGTCATCTTCAGATTCTTTCTATAGAGGTATAGATGGTGTTTTTGATGGCACCATGGTTAACGAGGATAGTACATATGTTAATACAGAGGATCATACTCAAGGTGTAGCTCGTGTAGAGTCTAGGCCAGTTAAACATAGAAAGAAGCCTTGGTGGCTTAATAATTTTGTTGGATTGAGCATCGAAGACATTGACTTCGATGACATGACAACATATGCATTGAATGTTATCCATGATGGGCCAAGAGATTATAGAGACGCTATTGCATCAGTTGATAGTTCCAGTTGGTCAGTTGATATGGAAGTAAAGGTTGAATCTTTGTAGAAAAATCATACTTGGGATGTCTCTCCCCACTGACAAGAGGGAAATTAAATGTAAGTGGATCTATATAGTGAAAGATTACCGCAATGATGATTTCAAATACAAAGCAAGGTCAGTGGCAAATGGGTATGTTCAGAAGAAAGGCGTAGACTATCATGATATATTTGCTCCAATTATTAGGCATACATCTGTTTGTATTCTTCTGGCTACTTGCTCATTATGATAAGGAACTTGAGCAACTAGATATCAAAACTGCATTCTTGCATAGCGATATAGATGTCGAGATTTATTTGCATCGACCGAAGGGGTTCATTGATAGTAGCAGGCTAGATTATGTTTGTGAACTTAACAGATATATATAGACTGAAGCAGTCTCATAGACTATTGTACAAGATATTTGATAAGTTTATTCTTTCATAGGGTTACTCTAGAAGCTTCAAAGACCGGTGCGTTTATTTTAGGAGGTGTGATGGAGATACGATGTATCTTTTATTATATGTTGATGACATGTTGATTGTATCTCAGAGTATGGTCAAAGTTACAAAGTTGAAAGCATGGCTCAATAAAGAGTTTGATATGAAAGATTTGGGAAAAGAATAAAGAATTTTAGGTATGGAGAAAGCTAAAATGGTTGGCACTCTAGTAGGCTCTCATTTTATGTTGTCGAAAGAATTATCTCCTTCATTAGATGATGACAAGAGGTATGTGAAAGACATACCTTATTCTAGTGTTGGTGGTACTCTCGTGTATGCAGTGGTGTGCACGAGACCAAATATGGCCCATGCAGTGGGTGTTGTGAGTCGATATATGTTTAACCCAAGGAAAGAACATTGGCAAGCAATAAAGTGGATACTTAGATCTCTTTGTTGCACTTCATTAGTTGTCTTATTGTACGGTGGAGTAGATGTCGACATCTCCCTTAGAGATTAATGTGATTCAGATTATGCTAGGGATAGAGATGGATGGAAGTCGGTGTCGGGCTATGTTTTCACACTTTGAATAGGCTCAATTTCATGAAGATCAAAGCTGTAGTCTATAATAGCTTTGTCGATTACCGAGCTGATTTGTTATCGATTGTGGAAGCAATTGAGGAGGGATTATATTTACTTCAGTTATTGGATGATCTTTCTTTGGTGCAGTGGATAATAGAGCTATTTTCAGATAGTCAGAGTGCGATTCATCTTGTAAAAGATCAAGCTTATAGTTTTTTCACAAAAGCTTGTTAATATCAATGGCTTGTTTAAACACCCTTCTATTTCATTTTAGTTAAATCTCATCCAAAATAATCACTTTAGAATCTCACTAATAATATATTAAATAAATTCTAAGCACTATTATTGAATTGATAAGTTAATTTCAAAACAATATTAATATAATAATTAACTAACTTTAAAATGTTATTAATACAATAATCAATTTACTCTTAACTAATACAATATGATAAGTGATTAACCTATAATATAGTTGAGTAACTTGAGCCAATATAATCAAATAACTTTAATTAAAAATGAAAGTATAGTTAAATCACTTGAATTAATATATAAATTATAATTAGAACATTTTAAACAATAATTAAATGACTTTTAAAATATTAATTAAATATTTTTAAATAACATTAAGAAGAACTTTTAAGAACCATGTTAATGAAATAATTAACTTAAATCGTCATTGGAACAATTATTAATTATCTTTAAAACATTATTTATAAGTATTTATTACTTTTAAAATCTTTTTACTACATAATTTTTTTTTTTTCAAAATAACTTTCAAATCAAAATCTTATTTTTCAAATTTGAAGGAGGCTTAACGATCACATGGTACTTAAACAAGATATCATATCATGTAATTTAACTTTCAAAGTCATTAACTGATATTTACATAATCAATAGCTATATAAATAATTCCAACACTTAACTGTCATTGTTTATCATATCACTTATTCAAAGTTGGCATATCCATTGACGATATATAATTAGACGTTAAAATTTGTAAAATAGCAGAACGAGAGTTTATTCTGCTATTTGAATGACCAGTTAATGTTATTAGTAGAACGGTATTTTATTCCACTACAAAAATGCCCAAATTGCACCGTCCAACTTACTTAACAGTGTGGTGTTTATTTGACCAAATAGATAACACCAAGAAGTATGCTTACATTAACTACGTTAGAATTTTAAATAACGTAATTATATTAATCAAAATCAAAATAAATTTATCACCTCATATATGATCCAATTCCCAAAACAATTTTTGAATACAATTTAAAAACTCAAACAATATAATGGTATTTCAAGATGCTATATCATGATCAAATATCAAATTCAAACAATCTAACAGCATTTCAAGATGCTATATCGTAATCCTAGATCAAATTTAAACGACCAGCAAATTTAACAGTCCAAACATGCATAAATGAAATTTATTTACTATAAACATACTAATTAACAAAAATGAGTGAGTTTAACTCACCGAAGTGTTCCGCTTTGAACTAAAATCTAACGACGTTCGATTTTTAGCCTAAATTTTCAACTTGCTCCCAATTTAGCCAAACCAGTTCTATCGTGAAGCTTTCATCATTACGAGTGCAAGCAAAAAGTTTCGTCTCGATTGGACCTCGTATGAGCAAGTTATTAAACATATAAAATTTTGGAATTAATAAAATTGATTTAACACTAATTATAATTCAGAATTCAATTTACCCTTGAACTCTTTCTTCCCAAAATCATCATTCGCCTTCAAAAACAAATGCTCCTCCCATTACCGATCCTTCCTTCATCTCGTTCACCCCCATTCTTCCACCGCCAAACTTCCCCTCTACGCGAGCTCTACATGCTCATACTCAAATCGAGGCACTCAAGCCTCCCCTGAAAATCGCGATGCAACCATCTGCTCGCGACTTGGCCAAAATGGCGACCTCCAAACCCATGCCGCACTCCACCATGCTTCTCCGGCAGATGCCAAACTCTATGAAGGCCTCTAATCCATGCTCCAATTTCACAAACTCCACCTGGAAATCAAATGAAATCTAACTCTAGCTTCTATCCCTTCACTGTACACTGTCGAGTATTCCAAAATGATACCGCAACCCCTCTACGTCCATTAGAACTGAAGCCTACACACCCACGAACTACAAGATTTCTCCTTTTGAATTTTTAGATTTATATTTGAATTTATTTCGAATTTATAAGAATCGACCATTATTGCTTTTCTTCACTGTGAATGGAAGCAAAAGCAAAAGAGCAAAGAAACATTTTCGCGTGCTGCTTGATACTGATATTTAAATTAGGATATATATATAAATATATATCATTGCTTAAGGAATATTTTATTTTGGTTTTAATAAGAATCTTCCATGCCTTTCTTTGCTCATACTTGAATAAATAAGGGAATACGGGAGGAATAATGTGTGTGTACTAACTGTCTATGTACTATATGTATATAATTCATGATTTTCGACATCCCGCTGCACCGTCCTTGTTCACGTACGAACCCTAAATCGATCAAACAAAAAATACGATCGTGCTCAAAACAGTGACGTGATCCCAAAATAAATAATAATATACATCAGTTATTAAATTTTGAAAAATGAGAAAAATACCGCTGTTTGCTGAAAAATCGTCAAACAACAACTTAAATATTTTTCAAATTAAAAATCATGAAAAAATCAAATAAATAAATTAAAAATACGTCAATAAAATTTGAGTCGTAATAATAAAAATAATTTTTTTGATTATTCATTTGAACCATTTGTTACTGCAAATAACTTACAAATTGAATTTACTGATATTATTTATAATTTAAAACGAGTTGAACAAGTCCATTTAATCCATAAAATTTATACTGAATTTTAAATCCTAATATTTAAATTATCATTCAAACAATAAGCCACGTTTTCAACATTTAAATCACTATTCAAAGATTTTTAAACAATCCCATAATTTAATTTAAGTTTTAAAGCTTTTAAACCAATATTTTAATAATTAAAACTAACTTAATATTCAAAAAGTAAAAGACCAAAATTGCGGGTTGTTACAGGTAAACTTTAGCTCAACGCTTCCAATCTAAGCAACAATAGTGGTGTGAGAGTCTTCAAGCAGCACTTTCTTATCCTTAACATTTGTGTATGTTTTGAACATAGCACGATCACATCAGACATGGCGTATAGCACTATTATCTACCCACTATCCTTCTGATCCTTCTATAAGGTTAATCTCTATAATCATAGCAGTTAGCGGCCGCACTTCATTCAGGTTTCCCTGAGGAGCAAGACAAGGCCTGTTTTGGCACTTTCGTGGTTGTTGATGTGGTGCAGTATGGTTCCTTTGAAGGTTCCCATTTTTTTTTGCCGTTCTGATTAGGCTTGCAGTTGTGATTCTTATAGCTTTTGTGATTCGATTTCAAAACTGTAGCCTTCTTAGTGTTGTTGAAAATAACAAGCACTTCCTCTTTCATATCCTGCTTTTAGGATTCCTCCTAAATTTGAAGGTTAGTAATCAAAATTTCAAGTGAAAATTCTTTAGTTTTATGTCTAAGTTTATTTTTGAAATCTTTCCAACTATGTGGCAATTTATCAAGAAGCACTACAACGTGAAACTATTTGTCAATAATCATACATTCGGAGACGATCTCATGAGCTATTTTCTAAAGTTTATGAGATTACGTCTCTATTGGCAAGTCATCAGACATCTAATATTTGTGGTAGCGCTGACTGCATATTTCTTTGCTCCAGCTTTTGTCGAGTCAAATTTCTTCAACAGCACCTCCCGTACCTCCTTAACTGATTTATCCTCTGCGTTGTAGTAGTCATATAGGTCATTGGAGAGGTCATTTAGAATGAATTTTATATACATGTAGTCATGCTCAATCTAGTATTGTTGCTCCTTTCTCTCTTCTTCGATGGTTGGATTAGATAGAAGCGGTTTCTCATTAATCAAAACATAGACACCTTTTCCATTGTTAGGAAAAATTGCATCCTCTACCTCCATCTTTTGAAATATAGCCCCTCGAATCTAAAGGGTTTGTTAGTGTCTGGCGGTACTGTTCTAGTAAAATCATCGGTCATGTCCATTTACAGCATATAGAATCTTCTTAAGTTGTTGGATCTGAATGCTAGAAATAACCGAGTTGCATACCTTGTTGCTTTCTTTAAGACGATTCATGGCTTGGCCCAAAGGTACAAGGCTAGTTATCAATCGCTCCATCCTCAAGATAAAACAACCTCTAAATTTGGTAGATTTGCTATTTTCACGATAGCAATCATTCTAAATTTAGCACTTTCTAATTTAATTACTTGGAAGAATTTTACTAGGAGAGAAATGGCAGAGCGAGAAGTAGAAAGAAAGAAAATTGTTTATTGCCTTATTTTTTTTCCCTTTTGCTTATCTATCTTTTAAATAAGAAGAAGGAAAATTCTATGTGTTGTTGAGATGAGAATTGTTAAAGGATTTGAATTATTGTGATTCATTACGAATTTTGTTGTCATTAATTTTTGCAATGACTCTTTAATGACCGTGGTTTGGAGATTTCCTATCAATACTAAATTATAATGGTAATTATAATTTAATATTGTAAATTAAATTAAAATTGAAAAAATTAAATTGTTTATTTGGAATAAACAATAAAATTGGAATTAAATTATGAAAATAAAGCTTAGAACTTTATTTTATTTTGTTTGGAGTGGTAATAAATGGAATATGTGCTTTAAATAAAGAAAATGACTTTATTTTTAAGAAAATGCAATAACTACATTAATTATTTCCCAATTGCTTCTTTTAATAGTTTTTAAAATCAGTATTTGATTTTTAAGATGTTTTATTGAAATAAAATGGTAGAAATTGGTTCAAAATATGTTTTGACCATAAATTATGTTTGGAAATGGTTTGAAATATTTTTCTAAGTGAGAAAATAAATTTTGTGGAATTTTAGAAGTTAAAAACAATGTTTTATCCATTTATTTGAGTAAATGGTGTACTTTGGTTAAATAAAGAAATTTAATCATAAAAATGTTTTAAAAATATATTTATCTTTTCATATGATAGAAAATGTTTTATTTTATATGTACACAAGTTTTTCAAATTTTCTTTGTAAAACTCGAGAGAATAATGCATTTTTGTTTGTATATACGTGATGTATGCACACATATTGTTTTGTGTTGATTAATTTCTTAGGCCATGCTAATTTATTTTTATTTTTGGGTCCATTGGCCCATTATCTTTTAGCCTGGCTTGAGAAAGTGGGAAAAAAATATAGCTATATGTTCTTCTTCAGTCTATCTTCCAGTAATGAGAAAATAAGAAACCCTATTCAAAAATTACAGAATCCAAGCAAGTTTCTTCATTAAATTCAATCAAATTAAATTCTTTTTGTAATCTAGTGATAAATCAAAGGTAAACAACTCCAAATCACTCAATTTCATTAGAGCATTTCTTGTTGTTTTTCTAATTTTACTGTAGCTTTAATCTTGCAACTAAAATCCAAGCTTTTATCTTCAACCAGCAAGGTGAGTTACAAAAACTCACAAATTCTAGCTGACAAAGCTCGTCAAAAACAGTGAATAATTTGCTCTTTATAGTTATTTTATCTCAGCTTGTAAATTGTTTTCTGTTGTTTCTTTGAAAGCTTATAACTTTTGATTCCGGCAAGGAAATGCTGCTGGATTTCCTCCAGATAGTATTTTATATGTTGAAATTTGTCCCTGCAAAATTTGGTTGAAAAGTATTATCATTTGAATGTTCAAAAGTTTGCTGAAAAATTAAAAAAAACTCAGATTTTTGTCTGGGCATATTTTGTTTGAGAGTTGCTACAAACATGGGCATATTTTGTTTGAGAGTTGCTACAAACATGGCCTAAGTTCATGTTTGGGACAACATAACTCTTTCATTTCTAATTGAAATTCATCGATTCTATTTTTGTTTGAAAGATAAAGTTTTCTACTATACGTGTACCAGTTTTCAGCTCAATCTGTGGTGGTTTGATCCTCTGTTTTATGTCTGAAAATTAAACCTGAGATGGTTTTCAGACCTATACATTTGTTTTTTTTGAACTGTTGCAAACATGATCTGAGTCCATGTTTGAGATAGTGTAACTTTTTCATTTTCAGTTGGATATTGATTCTTTTTTGTTTGAAAGACGAAGTTTTCTAGTATGTGTATGTCAATTTTTAGATCAGTATGAGGTAGTTTATCCCTTGTTTTAGGCATGTAAGTTGAACCCAAGATGGTTTTCAGGCCTGGGCACATTTTTGTTTTTGAACTGTTGCAAACATGGCCGCCTGAGTCCATGTTTGAGACAGCGTAACGTTTTCATTTCCAGTCGGAACTCATCGATTCTTTCTTTGTTTGAAAGCTGAAGTTTTCTACTATGTGCACACCAATTCTAGTACAATTAGAGATAGCTTGTCCACCTATTTCATGTTCGAGAGTTGAACCCAGAGAAGATTTCAAACCTGTGTATTATTTTGCCAATGTATTTTTATGTTTTTTTTTTCCGTCCGACTTTTAACTTTCACTTCAAGTTTTTGTGATATTTATGAATTGTTTAGAGGGCTATGATTCCTATCAATCGGCTAGCCCAGTTTTGATGAATTTGAAATTCAAATTTAATTGAATTTGAAAGACGGTAGTGAGTAATTCTCTGATTTCGAGCATAGATTTTTCTAAACGATTTTGAAATAATTTTTAATTAAATTAGCGTTTAAAATAATTATTATATATTTTTAAATTATTTTAATCTATAAATAATTATTTCAAAATATAAATTTATCTTTTTATATGATAGAAAATGTTTTATTTTATATATATATACAAGTTTTCAAAATTTTCTTTTGAAAACTCGAGAGAAAAATGCATTTTTGTTTGTATATACGTGATATATGCACATATATTGTTTTGTGTTGATTAATTTCTCTGGCTATGCTAATTTATTTTTATTTTTGGGTACATTGGTTTTTACAAACGTACATCAGTGACGGCGGAGAAGGCAACTTCTCTTAGCTTAACACCCTCCTTGAGACGTACGAGCTTAAGGGTTGTACTTTTGTGTAAGGTAATTAGTAGTCAATGGAAATGGCCGCGTGGCATTCAAAGTAATGTGATAGTGAAATGGTAATCGTTGCCTCAAGCCTCATCAATCGAAAATGACCAAAATAGGGTTAGATACGGCAAGACTAAGTAGGTCATTCCCAATTAGGGTATGATAATCCCCTTCTAGATATATTTCTTCCCGCTATGACGTTCGGGATGCAAATTAATGTGGTTTGTATGCTCGGACGCCCGGTTAAAAGTCGGTAATGACCGGGGGATGACATATTCGGTACTATCTAGTTATAGAGATAGGTCGGTCTTGTGTTTGTAGAGGGCAGATATTCTGTGCCTCGGGACATCCATCTAGAGGTGTACCCATCGGAAGGTAGTCCCTTCACCTGGTCATTTATATGGAAATCCATTCTTCAATAAGAACCTATGGTTTTGTTTGTAGAGCCTAGTATGTTGGAATTTAATAATGGTAACAATTTCGCCTAAGATTAATAAGTTTATATGCAATTTTTTTCAAAGGAATGTCATTAGAAATAATGTCAAACGTTTTGATATATAAAAGTGGTTTAGTTATCATAATGTAAAAACTCGTCCGTGTTTATGTATGAGCGTGGTCTTATGAGATACTCTTTCTTTTTAAAAGAATTTTATTTTAAGGCTGATATATGACACTGTCATTTATTATTGAGTTTTTCTCAAGCTGGTTTATCAAGCCTGATCCGGGTATTGAAAAATACTCGGGTTAGATCCGAGTAGTTTCAAGTTTAGTTGAAGAAGGTTGCAGCTTCCAAAGGAGAGCTGGAGATATTCATCTACGTATGAACATATTCTATTATCTGATGTGCTTAGTTGTTTTAGTTTGATGTTTGTCAGCAATTGTAATAGCAGATGTTTATAACTGTCCAAGTTGAATTTAGGTTAGACTCTGATATATGTATTTAAAAGTTTTTTCGCTGTAAAGATATTTGTTCAATATTATATATTATTTCATTCAAGTGAGATTCCGTTCTGTCTATTTTTCTTTATTACCCTTGATCATCCATACTTTCGTGCAACTTGGGTCGGACATGAGTGGTTTATTGTGGGCTCAAAGGGTGTGGAATTATGGGTCGTCGCATTCTACTTCCACTTGGATTTTTTGCTATCGCCTTTTTAATGTAGCTTTTTGTGTAGACTCTGATATGTATATTTTGACTCATTGTATATTATGTGGTCGCCATATCACTTATGTGTATCATTTTGTATTACACTGGGGATGTATATGTATATTTATATATACACACACACACACACACACACATATATCTGTTGTTTGCTGTTCTGTGATGTGATTTGCATTTAGTTGTTATATTTTGTTTTGATAGATCCATAGTCACATATCGTTTTGCATTAAGCGTTTATTGGATATGTCGATCTACTTGTGGGAAAAAAAATATTAGAGCATTTATCGACGTATTCAATAGATGTTTAAGACAAAGCTGTAGATGACCGCTCTTAACCAGCCATATTCTCCGCATTAGCAGACAGTATTACCTATTAATACTCTCTATTAATGTGGGTTTGGGATGAGGCGTCATAGACTCAATACTAATAGCTCGTAAATATAACACCGTTATACAATGTCATTCATGACGAATTTTATTAGCTTTAATTTTTTTAAATTAATTCACTTAAAATACCAACATGTGCAAAAAAGTTACTGCTGCATATATAACTTTAATGACTTACCATTTACTTGGACATCTATTTGATTATTAATAGACAAAGAGAATATTACAATGATAGCTGCTAAAAAAGTAATGGATGCCAAACGATTTATCAAACGAGAGTGCTAGAAGCCTTAAAAGTTTGGGTAATGCATGGAAGAAATTCAATAGAACATTTTGAGTATTTTATGTGCGTTAATGTAGTCTTCATCTTAAGCAGGTCTATAATATTCAAACATACACATGGTATGTGACCTAATGTGAAAATATAGAATATAGGATAACAACTTTATGACTAATATATATATTAACTATAACACGCACTAGTTTTATTTGTAATATTAATACTATAATGCCTAAAGTTCTATCAAATCCACCGAGTTAACTTTTATTTTAGTGATGATAAAATATATGGCTATATGATTTTGTTGTTTCAATATTTTAAATTTGCTATGTCATAAGGATATTAACCGACCTAATGAACTATTTTGTGAATAATAATATAAGCTAGCAAGATACAACACTAAATGAACCGATTGAATAAGGCCAAATTTACAATGGATATAAGGAGAAGCATAGTATTATCTTCTTCCATACATCTAAAAATATAATTGCAACCAAAAATCTCACATTTTTGGTATTAAAGGAAAGTTCGGGTAAATACTATATTGATAACTTAAATGAATCCTGTTGGAATTCCTAGTGTAAATGAAATACACTTGTCCCACATCGCCAAATTTGCAAAGCCATTCCAATATATATATGGCTTTGCAATGAAGGTGTTGGGGCCTAGGGGCACCCAAATGTATGCTTCATTGTGAGGAGGGAGATCATGCATCTCCACCACACACGCGCGCGCCGCCGCCGCCGTCCGTCCGACCGGGCCGGGTCGGGTTTGGGTCTAATATGATACTCGTATTTTTACTGCAAACTGGAACAGGCTTTTTAAACAGTTGCAGGTTATACGAACGGACACGACTGTTCAGAAGCGGACGCGGGTTGAATAGGCGCGAACAGTGGCGGGTGCGACCCGTTAGAAGCAAACAGGCACGAGCCGATTGAAGCGGACGCGGGCGAAGACCCGACTGTACAGGTACAAGCGGGTGCGAAACAGTACCGTTGGACGCAAGCAGATGCAAACCAGTAGCAGACGGGTGCGACCCGTTAACAAACAGCAGCGACCAAAAGGCAAACGGGTGCGACTCGTCAAGCGGACGCGATTGTTTGAAGGGATGCGGACGAAATTATCAATAGGAGAGAATACTGATCACATTCTCATCCCATTCCAATCTAATTTCTTCTGCTTCTTTGCTCTACTGCTCAATATTCCATATATATCACAGAGTTGACATACTCATTACAATCTCGTGCAGATTTCGTCTGTTGTATCTTGGGAGAATTTTGAAATAAAATTCTTAAGGAAATCGTTACGACGAGCCTCAGACATAATCCGGTTAGAATTCTAGTCTGTTTGTATATTTATATACATTATTCTATACTCTATCCGTTATTCTGGTTATACTGTTTATTCAGAATAGTATAACGCTATTGTTGTAATTTATTTACAACATTCATATTGTTAAAATAATTACTATAGAATTCCAGTGTAGTGGAAATCTGAATTATAAACTTGTGCGACGAGTTTATAATTGATTATTCTCTGTTTTGGTACACTAGGCGTATAACATCTTAAGAATTTTACTGTTTTCTTACTAAAACAGAGATGGCAACAGTAGAATTTTCAGACAATACTACTCACAACAGACTTGAACCGTTCAAGGGAGATGGTGATGATTTCTTGACATGGCAGAATCAAATTTTGTTTTATCTCACCACACTTGGTCTTCAAAAGTACCTCGAGGAGGAGGAACCGATTCCTGCACCAGGCAAGGAAGCAGAGGTGAAGACGTGGAAACATTCCGATTTCTTATGCAGAAACTATATTCTGAATTGTCTCGACAAGGTGTATACAAAGTATATCAGCCTTCAAAGACATCAAAAGCACTTTGGAATGCACTTACCACAAAGTACAAGACGTAGAATATCAGTCTTAAGAAATTCATTGTAGACAAATTCATGGACTATAAAATGGTTGACTCCAAACCGGTGACTTCTCAACTGCATGAATTGCAAATCATCATTCATGAAATCGAAGCGGAAGGTCATATGGTTGGAGAATCGTTTTTGGTTGAAGCCATCACGGGAAAACTGCCGCCGTCATGGAGAGATTACCGCAATTATCTAAAGCATAAAAAGAAGGAAATATCTTTACAGGATCTCATAGTCCGATTGAAAATTGAGGTAGATAACCGTGGAATAACAAAACAAAGCGATGAGGCATTTGTGGCTGAAAGGTCAAAGACCAAAAACAAAAAGAGGAATTTCCAGAAGAAAAGGAAATCTCCTGAAAAAAATCCAAAGACAACAAACAAACCAAGAAGTTTAATGGTGAATGTTGGGTTTGTGGTAAAATGGGACACGCCGCTAGAGATTGCAAACACAAGAAGGAACGCAACTCAAAGGCGAATATAGTTGACAACATGGAAATGGACGAGTCCGATTTCTCCGCATGATGGCCTATTTAAGGCAAATGTAGCCGTTGTTGGCAATAAAACTATGTATTCTGATTGTGTTGTTAATAAAATTGAAGTTTCTTATGTGCTTGAACACGATATTTTACTATGGCATTGTAAATTAGGATACATAAATTTCCAAAAATTGAAGAATACAAAATTGAGGTAGAAAATCAGTTAAATAGAAAGATCAAGATATTGAGCTCTAATCGAAGTGGAGAATATCAATCACCGTTTGAACAGTTCTGTGCAGAAAATAGAATAATTCATCAAACAACATCTCCATATTCACTACAACAAAATGGTGTAGCCGAAAGGAAGAACAGAACGTTAAAAAACATGATTAATGCCATGCTTTTAACTTCTGGTCCACCGACGAACTTGTGGGGGGAAGCCTTAAATATGTCTAATCACATATTAAACAAAGTTCCTCACAATAAAACGAGAACAATTCCATATGAGATATGGAAAGGACACAAACCAAGCTTTAAATACCTCAATGTGTGGGGGTGCTTGGCAAAAGTTCCAGTTCCTCCTCCCAAGAGAGTCAAACTTGGACCAAAAACAGTAGATTGTTATTATCTTGGGCCAGCCCAAAATAGTAGTGCCTACAGATTTTTGGTATTCAAGTCTGATATAACTGATATTCATGTAAATACAATCATGGAATCAAGAGATTCCTCATTCTTTGAAGATGTGTTTCCGCACAAAAGGAATGAAGGAAATAATGTCCCAAAAAGGACAAGGGAAGAATCGAACGATTCGCAAGAAGATGAAACTCATTATGAAATTGAGGATGTTGAACCAAGAAGAAGCGTAAGGGCGAGAACTTCCAAAACATTTGGTTCGGACTTTTTTACATATGTATTAGAACACGAACCACAAGCGTACAAGGAAGTAATGTTGGAAAGAAGCAATCCAAAGTGAGATTGATTCAATTCTAAGTAATAAAACTTGGGAAATTGTTGATATTCCACCACGATTAAAACCAATTGGCTGCAAATGGATTTTCAAGAAGAAAATGAAACAGATGGCTCTATCGACAAGTATAAAGCCAGATTAGTAGCCAAAGGATATCGTCAAAAAGAAGGAGTAGACTTTTTTGATACATATTCGCCGGTAACACGAATAACCTCTATAAGAATGCTAATAGCAATTGCATCCATCTATAATCTAGAGATTCATCAGATGGATGTAAAAATAGCATTCTTAAATGGAAATCTCGATGAGGAGATTTACACGGAGCAACCTGAGGGATATATTTCCAAAGGAAATGAAAACAAAGTCTGTAGATTAGTCAAATATTATATGGACTAAAACAAGCTTCAAAGCAATGACACTCAAAATTTGATAGTGTCATGATGAGAAATGGTTTTCGTATAAATGAATGTGACAAATGTGTTTATTATATACAACTTGGACAATCATATGTGATGATCTGTCTATATGTGGACGATATGCTAATATTCGGTCCAAATACTCAGGTAATTGAGACCATAAAGAAAATGTTGATCAACAATTTCGACATGAAAGACTTAGGTGTTGCAGATGTTATTTTGGGAATAAAAATAATAAGAACACCTAATGGAATTGAGTTAACTCAATCACATTATGTAGAAAAAGTGATTGAAAGATTTCAAAACTTTGGAATTAAAGAGTAAATACCCTTTTAATTCATCAGAAGTACTGCATAAAAACACTAATGAGAGTGTAATGCAACTGGAATATTCTCGTGTAATAGGATGACTCATGTATCTCATGAATTGCACAGGACCAGATATAGCTTATGCAGTAAGTCGATTGAGCAGGTATACGAGCAATCCAGGGAAGAACACTGGAAAGCACCAATGAGAGTGCTTGGATATTTAAAAAATACCACTACCTATTCCTTACATTATGAAAAATATCCTGCCATCTTAGAAGGATATAGTGATGCGAACTAGATTGCAGATTCAGAGGAATCAAAATCAACAAGTGGTTATGTCTTTACCCTAGCAGGGGCAGCAGCGTCATGGAAATCTACTAAACGAACATGCATAGCTCGATCCACTATGGAATCAGAGTTCATTGCATTAGATAAAGCAGGCGAAGAAGCAGAATGGCTTCGTCACTTTTTAGAAGATAATCCATTCTGGCCTAAACCTGTACCGACCATATGTATACACTGTGATAACCAAGCTGAGCTAAGTAGAGCGCACAACTTTGTGTATAATGGAAAGTCACGACATATTCGTCGACGCCATAACACAGTTAGGCAGTTACTCTCAAATGGAACAATTTCCATAGATTATGTGAGAACAAATGATAACCTAGCGGATCCATTTACTAAAGATTTATCAAGAGAGAAAATTGACTGCGCATCGAGGGGAATGGGTTTAAAAGCCTAAACCACAAAGAGTTATCTTATACGGAAACCTATCCTAGCGACTGGAGATCCCACGGACTAGGATCAATAGGCAAACCGGTTTTGAATAACTCAAGACGTAATGCATTTGCATGGACATAGTCCAACTCCATTCCTATGGTGCACAATATAAATGCATGCCTACAGAAGTATTTAAAGGTTAAAACTATGTTTTTTAATGATGACCATATCTTGGAAATAACAAGTGGGGTATATATAGGATACTCTTAATGGTTGCGATCACCTATGTTAGTGTGAGCTGGGTCGGCTCTATGAGAATATTAAAAGGCTTTTATTCTCTAAAACACTCGCAGAACCAAAAATTGTTCAGGACCAAAATGAACACAACCAAGAGATTGGATGAGAAGGGAATCAATGCTTCGTAGAGCTTATTGTCTGGACATACAATAAAGGCCGACGGTTCAAGATGAAATATTTCACCGATTAGCCAAGTAGATCCGATAAGTTTTAACTAGGGAAAGTTCAAAGTGAAATATCTACTTATCCACGATAAAGCATTATTCCGTATGTAATCTACTTATCCACGATAAAGCATTATTCTGTATGTACTCTGTGATATTTTGCTTTGTGTGGGGGAAAAGTATATTATCAATTATGTGGGGGATTGTTGGAATTCCTAGTGTAAATGAAATACACTTGTCCCACATCGCCAAATTTGCAAAGCCATTCCAATATATATATGGCTTTGCAATGAAGGTGTTGGGGCCCAGGGGCACCCAAATGTATGCTTCGTTGTGAGGAGGGAGATGATGCATCTCCACCACACGCGCGCGCACCGCCGCCGTCTGTCCGACCGAACCGAACCGGGCCGGGTCGGTTTGGGTTTGGGTTTGGGTCTAATATGATACTCGTATTTTTACTGCAAACTGGACCGGGCTTTTTAAACAGTTGCAGGTTATACGAACGGACACGACTGTTCATAAGCGGACGCAGGTTGAATAGGTGCGAACAGTAGCGGGTGCGACCTGTTAGAAGCAAGCAAACAGGCGCGAGCTGATTGAAGCGGACGCGGGCGAACAGATGCGACCCGACTGTAGAGGTACAAGCGAGTGTGAAACAGTACCATTGGACGCAAGCAGATGCAAACCAGTAGCAGACGGGTGCGACCCGTTAACAAACAGCAGCGACCAAAAGGCAAACGGGTGCGACTCGTCAAGCGGACGCGATTGTTTGAAGGGATGCAGACGAAATTATAAATAGGAGAGAATACTGATCACATTCTCATCTCATTCCAATCTAATTTCTTCTGCTTCTTTGCTCTACTGCTCAATATTCCATATATATCACAGAGTTGACATACTCATTACAATCTCGTGTAGATTTCGTCTGTTGTATCTTGGAAGAATTTTGAAATAAAATTCTTAAGGAAATCGTTACGACGAGCCTCAGACATAATCCGGTTAGAATTCTAGTCTGTTTGTATATTTATATACATTATTCTATACTCTATCCGTTATTCTGGTTATACTATTTATTCAAAATAGTATAATGCTGTTGTTGTAATTTATTTACAACATTCATATTGTTAAAATAACTACTATAGAATTCCAGTGTAGTGGAAATCTGAATTATAAACTTGTGCGACGAGTTTATAATTGATTATTCTCTGTTTTGGTATACTAGACGTATAACAAATCCTTCATAATATTATCGAACTATACATGAAATAAAATATATGAATTATCCGTACCTTATTATGATTAGTATATTATTCATTAGCATATGAATATGAAGTAAAAATATTAATAGATCTAGAATGAAAATGGACATCGAAATAGATATTCCATAAACCCATGTAAAGTTGATTGTAAAACAAAAAACTGGGAAGATAGAGATGTGAAACATGAAGATGCATTATATAATTGATTGTCATAGATGGCAATAAGTGATATCACTAAATGAAACGTTTTGATGCCATATTAACGCTACACAATTTTTTTACTTGAGTACAATCATGTACAAAATATGCTACATGTTTTTTTTTGTGTCAAATCAGATTTGCAACTTTTGAAAATATGATTAACAATACTATTTCTGTTATTTTTATACAAGTCTAACAAGTAAAAATCTTTCCAAAGATGATATGGAGATTTTGGTTAACTGTGCTAGATATGATAGGCAGAATCTCTAAGCTAAAAATAGCTTATGTTCCTAAGTATAAATTGATTTAGGAATTTTGTTAATGAGAGGAAATAAAGTGCAAAGTTTTCTCATGGTACCTTTAGGAGCAGGTTTGTCTTGGGTCTTCAATCTTCATTGCTGCAAAAAGAGGAACTTTATGCAAAACATGGTAAATAATAGGTTTTTATATCATCTTTCAAAAAAATATCTAAAAAATGATATCTAAAAGGGGGTAGAAATTAAAACGATTCATTTATATTTTGTGAACAAGTTAGTTGATCGATTCCTAAACCCCAGCCAATAGTTACTGGCAATCCATATTCGAGAGTAACACAAAACATCTCATCTAAAGCTATAGCTTTGTCATTACTAGATCGTCGGTCCTCTATAGATAAATTAAACAAAAATTCATTTTATAACAATTTGAGGTCATTGCAACAGCATTATTGTGAGACCAATTATCGAGAAAATGTACACATAAGACTTAAAATTACCTTCAACCGCTCTGTAAAATAACTACGTAGATCATTCAGTTCAGTCTACATTCTGCATATCTAAGTATTATTACATGACAAAAATGAATATTTGATTTTTATTAACAATTTTATTCATAAAAATACAATAAAAAGACAAGTACCATGGTCTCAATGTTTAAGTGATTCGATTTTGGTGCGAAAGGTCACAAGTTCGAAACTTGCATAGCGTTATTCGAACATATATTGACATGTGCTTTGTGTTATGTTATCGCAGTGGCATGTTGTATCTAAGTACCATTTCAAAATAAAAACAATATAATAGAAAGACACCAAACCAACACACATCACGCTTATTGATAAATAATTCAGAGTGCTCTTTTAAACTAGGTCTCGATTGATGCCATTTTGCCAAAGGGATCATTAACTTAAATTGTTTTCTTTCTTCAAAAACTTGCTTTCAACTGGTATAAGGGATGCATGAACCTATAAAAGTATGATCAGATTAATTAAATATATAGAATAAATATTTATTATTTTGTGTGTGACATATCATAACCTCAACATTTTTCTCTTCCAGATCTTTTTATTTCTTTGAAAATCTTATATGAAGTCGTACCCTCTCATTTAAAATAATCTGAAGAACATTGGCTTTTTTTGCAATGATTCGGTTTGCTAATCCTATTTCACAATTCTGTCTCTCAATGCTGATGTTTCTTTAGAATTTGCATTGATGGATTCCTGTAAATTGTTCTCAAGGGTGCATATCTACTCTATCTGTAACGGCCCCACCGCTATGCCCAGTTTAGCAAAGAACATTACAAGTAATATCGTCTGCTAATCCGGAGAATGCGACTGATTAAGGACGATCGAATGTGAATATATCTTTATATTAACACTGACATGTCATATTTACCTTTTAGAGGATCAAAACTGAAATTTAGACGTGTACAGTATTAATACAAAATAATAAATACGTCGATTAAAAATATTCAGAACAGTATGTAATATAGATAAATTAGAATCAGAATCACAGCGGAATAATATACATCATCATATACATAATAGAATGCGAGTCTACAAAATATCATTACTAGACCCACATAAATATATAAATGGGGCATTTCACTAGAAGAACAAACTTTGCAGTCCAATTAGTTTCTAGGACATACATCCACAGAAATTAACTTCAAGGCCAAAGTCAGTAGAATAATTACTTTAAAAAACAAAATCAGCAATCTAATTACTTTAAAAGACATAATTCCATAGGTTTTTAGGCCCTATAAACTAATTATTTTGCATTTTATCCTTAAAAGTAATTATTTCAGTTGTATGTCCTGAAAACTAATTGCACTTGCTAAATAGGCCCTTGTGGCTAATTTCCACTATGCTATATAACTATATAATAAACCATATCCAAAATCTTGTATCAGGTACAACGTCACTACTATTTAATATAAATGACATAAACTTCTAACTGTCAATATATACAAGTATGAAGTAAACTAAAACTATCAAAATAGTTTACTTCAATGCTAGCCTAAAATCCAAAGGTCAATGGGTCCATGTACCTGTAAAGTCTCGGCCTGACCTGAGTGCTAAAATAATAAACGGTTCACTATATCTAAATAAAAGACGAGATACTAATATCATAAATTTATGATTTAAAATAATAAACCATACACAATATACAATATGCCGAACAAAAAATCATAATAAGACATACTAATTAAGTTCACTACTTAATAAATCCATAAATGACTTAACTTTAAATAAGTCATCTCAGAATATGCCTAAACCTAAAAATCCAAAAAAGCTTAACAAACCAATAAATACATATCTTAAAATTTTGATTAACAATAATCAAATAAGTCATAAATAAAATATGTCCAAAAAATACAAAAATAAGGCATATCTAACAAACCACCATTCATAAATACATATCAAGTCTCAATAGACTATCATCTCAAATATAGTGATAACCAATTCAAAATTCCTCAAAGCCATAAAGGATACAAAATATCCATACTAAAAATGTCTTAAGAAATAATCGTCAATAGTGAAATAATAATGGTAGTCAACTATCAGTATGATACAGTGCGACACGGGGCCCAACTAAAATAAATAAACCCCACCACATAATGAAATAGTCTAACAAAAAGAAATAGACTATCAGGTAAAAGCCCCGACTCCTAACGATAAGAAATAAGTAGTAGTGTATATGACAAACATATGTGAATTTACCTAACGAATATAAATGGGTAAATATTGTCCAGCCGTGAAATAAACTGATAGGGCTGCAATATAACATCTGTCTAAACAACAAAAAGGAAAGCTATTTATACTAGAACAAACATAGCCTCAAGAAATAGGTTTGCCTACCCAAATCTAAAAGTGAATCGACTCTCAGGTCGATGAAAACTGAGCCATAGTCTCTCTGGGATCTATTGGTGTCAAAAAAAATCCGAATATCCTAAGAAAATACAACACTAAAATGTTAACTACAGCCACTCCAGTAATCACAAGAATTTAACTATCCCATACCAGATAGTAAATTAAAATATTTAATAAAAGCTAGTGATTTTCACTCAAACTCGATTTAACAAATTATAATAATAAGCGAAAGAATTGTACAAAGTGTCTCATACCACCCAACAATTCAATCATTTATTAAAATTCTTTGTTTCATAGAAAATCAAGAAACTTAACATCAAACTTGCATAAAAATAGCCAAAATCTAAATGCAATATGGCCAATAATAGTTTATAATTTGAAAGCAATTAATATAATTTTATCATATAGAAAATGATTTCTAAAATATTAAGTCTATAACTCACTTTCAAAATTGTTCTCTTATATTTAAATGATGAGAGTTAAAATATTTCTAATAAAAATGGAATTTCTTTATTTAAATCGGAAATCAAATTGTTATTTTCCCATATATATTTGATGTAGCTATGGAATGGTTTGCTCTTCAAATGGAGTTAGCATGCTATCACAAATTCATTCAACCTATATACAATACCCTCCCAAATGTAACCCGTTTAATACATGTCGATGATTTATTAGAGATGATAAAAGGCAATACAAAGACTATTGACAAGGTCAACTCTATATTTACTGACTTGGAGATGCTAGCTGGACTTAAATTGAACGAACTAAAAACCTATTGCTACTTCAATAAATTCTATTCAAATAAGCAGGCTATGCTAGAGAGATTGGGGTTTTCGGAGGGCCACCTTCCAGTTAATTATCTAGAGGTACCACTTTCATAAAACATTATTACAGATTTGGAATGTGGTAAGCTAGTTGATGCCATTAGAGACAAACTACAAGGTGTTAGTCCGTGAGATGATGGTTTTGATGACAACAACCTTAGAATAGATTATAAAATATAAATACTAACATTATAGTTTAGAAATATATGTATATGCAGGATTTAACCATGCAGATACCAAAAATGAAGACTGTACAGTATAGAGATTCAAGATATCAAGATTGAAGACTCATGGGTATCAAGAATATCAAGAGTTCAAGATTTCAAGAATAAGTAATTTAATTAGGAATTTTGTTAAAACTCCTAGAAAAGCACCGGCATCTTAAAATCTAATTTATTCGTGGAATGGAATCCACTTCGAGCTTGTTAAAGGGATGGAACCCTAAGTAGGATGGAACCTACGAAAAATCTAGTGGAACATTGTTTTGTATCCGCTAATTTTATTCAAAATGATTTTTATAAAATTATATCTTATTTTCAAAATATTTTCAAAACCTTCCTTTTAAAATCATCAAAAACATTTATCCTTATTTCAAATACTTTTAGCCTCAAAATAATCTTTAATTTCAAAATCAAATTATCCTTAGTTTTAAATTATTTTTAATAATGATATTTATACTTAGATTTAAATATAAAATTATAGTAAAATTGTATATATATTATTCTATATATTTACTTATGTATTTTAACTATACATAAGTATATTTATAAAATTTAAAATAGTTTTAATATAAGATAGAAGTTATTTTCAAAGAAAAACAAATCACCAAAAATTCCTTTGGGATGTCGACATGCTCAACCTACCCATGTCGATATAGTGTCAGTTGGTTCAAAATTTAAATTTCAAAAGAAGTGTTTATTCGTCATATCTCTTCACGAATGGACGTGGCTGTTGTTCTTCTATAAATAGGGGATGTTTTCAATGAATTTCAATATAGATTTTCTGGTTTTTCACTCTTCTTCTTCCACATTTCTATATACATATTCTTACCATTACTCTACCGAAATCAACATTGAATCTAACTAGATCATTTCTGGTCTGATTCTCTATCACTATCTTAACAAGATCCTCAGTGCTATTCAGAGTTATAGGCTTCTTCGTAATTAATTAAATGAGAAAAGGTGTGATTGTGGCCTTGGAAATCAATCAAGCGAGTTAAGGTGTGATTGTAGCCTTGGAAATCAATTGGGTGAACATGTTGCCTGGAAAATCAAGTATCTCTACCCAGAGGATTGTGAATCTGGAGGGTGTATCTCGTTGCCTTGAAATCGAGGATGTAATTGTAAAGATTGTTTTTAAAAAAAGGAAATCCGTACTTATGTGCGGGACTGGATATAGGGTAACTCCGAACCAGTATAAAATCCGGTGTGTTATTTCCTTTACCACTTTTACTTTATTTCTGCATCTGTGTTTGATTCTGTGATCATATCCTTGTCTGAATATTGCATACATTTGTGTTTAAATTAACAAAAACTCAAAAAGGTTAATAATTCCTTAAAACACTATTCACCCACTCTAGTGTTCATCCTAGCCTTAAGATTTTCAATCCACATTTCTCACATTTGGTATCAGAGCAAGGTTTTTAAAGTTTCATAATCTGATTTTTGAAAAAGTTTTCAAAATGGCTACCGACACCGGTATCCCTGTCACTAGTTCATTTGTAAGAGGTCAGTCTACTGTCAGACCACCACTTTTTAATGGAAATAACTATGCATATTGGGCATGTAGGATGAAAATATATTTACAGTCTGTAGGATTAGATGCTTGGAATATCACACGAACTGAAGATTCTGAACCCACAACTGACTTTGCACAGTGGGCCACTGAGCAAAAGACTGTTGCATAAAATAATTCTAAAGCAATGAATATTCTGTTTTGTTCACTTGATAGGAACGATTAGTAGAGTGTCAGTTTGTAAGTCTGCATATGAAATTTGGAAACCTTTGCAAGTGACTCACGAAGGAACAAGCAAAGTTAAACAGACCAAAATTTCCATGCTCACAAATCAGTTTCAATTATTTAAAATGAATTCTAATGAGTCTATTTCTGATATGTATAGTAGACTTCAGAATATTGTGCATTCTCTAATATCCTTGGGAAAGGAATTTTTGGAAGACGATCAAGTTAGAAAAATTCTAAATTCTCTTACTCCAGAATTGGATCAAAAGGCACTTGCGATCGAAGAGGCAAATGACATCAGTACTTTAAAGATAGAAGAATTAATTGGAAATATAGTATCATTTGAAGTTTAAATGATCGGGAGAAGAGAAAGCAAAGCATCTGAAAAGAAATCAATGGCATTTAATGCATTAACTGATGGATCAGACTCAAACAGCGATAATGATGAAGAGATAGCCTCTATGACCAGGAATTTTCGAAAATTTCTGAAATATAGAAAGATGAATAATCTCAAGAGAAACAACTATAAGAACTCTGGAAATTAGAATGTAATGCCAAATAATGTCAAATGTTTCAACTGTGATGAACCAGGGCATATCAAAAGAGACTGTCCGTATCTAGATAGAAAAAATCCTCCTATAAACAATGATTCCGTAAAGAAATGGAAGCGTGCATTTACTGCTACTCTAGATGACTGAGACCCGTCCTCAAGCGATGATGATCAGAAGACAGATAATTCAAATTTTTGTTTCACGGCAGTTCACAATTCCGATGAATTCAGAGAAACGGACTCAGAAAAAGGTACACATTTATAATACAATTGGTTGAAATTGCATGCTTAGAATTAGATGCTTGATTGCTTGATTGATTGATTTTGAGCTGGTGTGTTATTTTAATTTTAAAATTTTTACTATTATTTTATTATTTTTATTATTACTTTATTATTATTTTTATTAATATAATGATATATTATTGAGAATACCATAATTCTAATAATATTTCGGATATATAGACATTAAAAATAATAAGTATATATATATATATTAGAGTACTTAGGAAAAATAAATTTTAGAAATTCACAGGCATATGTCGACATGGTCCCTACCATGATGTCGACATGCATACCAAAATTTGAAATTTGAAATTCAAAATTTGAATTCAAACGGTTGAATTTCCCTCCATCTTTTCACTTCATTCAATTCTCTGAAAAGGCATCTTTTGACCAGAGAACATGTCCTTTGAGAATCGATTTATTCACTATCTTTTATCATATCTTTTCAATTTCATTTTCAAATTCAATCTCTCTCTTCAAAACTTCAAGCTCTCTACACTCTAATTTAATGGCTTCTTCAAGAACCCTTCCACCACGAGAATTTCTAGAAAAATAAAAGAGCAACTCTTTAATGATCCGGAGGCAATAAAAGCATACATCAATTATGCTAACTTTGCAAAAGTCTATCCCAGAAAGTTTGCTATATTTCAAGATTTCTCTTCTTATGAAATTGGTTCTCTTTTTGCAAACAATCAAATTCTTAGTCTTATTGATGCTTCTCAAAATGATTTTGTTTGCTATCCAAACCATGTCAAAATTTTCTACGCAAATTTAAACTGTGGATTTTATAATGGAAATGAGGATCAAATTTGGAGTAGTGTCAAAGACACTAGAATTATTTTGAATTGTGATCTTTTAGGCACCATTCTCAATTGCAAAAGTACGGGAATGGATCTTTATAGTTTTAAAATCGTTGAAAATGATCGTGAGACATTTCATCACATTTTCGAAGGAAATGATGATTTTTAATTTAAAAATCGAAATTTTCGACCAAAAGCAAGAATTGTCAATCTTATTTTGCAACATACTTTTACCCCAAGATCGAAGAATTTTAATAATCCTACTTCAAAAGTTTGCAAAGCACTTTTTTCTATTTTTGAAAATCATGACATTAATTGGGCGCAAGTTATTTGGATGAACTTTGTCCTAAAAATCTTGAAATGGGTGAGAATACTTTATATCATGGAATTTATCTCACTCGGATTTTTAACTATTTTGGAGTGGATTTCAAAGGAGAAGAATTTGTTTCTAGAAAAGTTTTCAATCATTCCAACATTTTGCTTATGAAAATTCTATTTGTTTTTCAACCTTATGAGACTCTTGCCGAAAAGGAAGAGCGTTTGGCTCATGAGGAGATGGAAGAAGAGGAAGAGGAAGAAGAAGGAGAAAGGATGAAATGGAAATTGAATAAGAAGAAGAAGGTGAAACTTCTTTGGAAAGCATCGATTATCCTCCGAATCCATCCAACAAAACCCTTCTCAAAAACCAAAAGACTATTGTTGAGAATCAACGGATTCTTAAAAGATCCGTTAGCAAGAAGTTGGATAAAATTTCATCCAAGATGAACAAGTTTATTTCCAAAGTCAGCAAGAAGCTTGGATTATCTTCATCGTCATCATCCTCTAACCAGTTCTACCTTTTCGTATCTCGTTGTATTTGTTTTAGTTTATTTTGATTTGAATGTTCATGTAGTTCTTTATGTTTCATCGTTATATCGCCTTAGTATGAAATGAAATGGAATTTCTTTTCTGTTATCTAGCTTATCTTATCTCCAGAATAAATGATAGCATATTATATAAATATACACACATACACACACACAAAATTATTCACAAAATCAAGTCATAAAAATTCACCGCCCCATGTCGACATACCCCCTATGACCATGTCGACATGTGCTGGTCAGAAATGACACTTCATTTTGAATTTGAAATTTGAATAACTACCATATGTCTATTCATTTCAAACGAATTTCTACACCTATAAATACCTATTTCTTCCAGAATTCATCACTGAATATTATTTCTTATCTACTATATCTCTCATGCTTCTCACAAATCCTAATATAGCTAATCCAATTCATAATTTATCCAAGAATCTTGAAGAAACTCTTAATTTGTTCAAGAATATTCTCTCGTTCATTCTTCGTAACCAGCGACACTTAGAATTGAGTCAAATGCAGACGATCAAGGAGCAAGAAAGGCATTTCGATGCATTTCGATGGATGATTTCCTCCCTGCACAAGGATGATAATGAAGCACATCCTCCAGTCTCTCTCACCAATGACAATGAAAATTAGGATGCTATTAAAGCAGACCCTATATTTGGAGAAGAAGGATTTATTACGATAGAAGTAATATATTATAAAAAGGTAGTCATCATAAAAAAATGGGAGATTGTTAGTCCGTGAGATAATGGTTTTGATGACAACAACCTTAGAATAGATTATAAAATATAAATACTAACATTATAGTTTAGAAATATATGTATATACAGAATTTAACCATGCAGGTACCAAGAATGAAGACTGTACAATATGGAGATTCAAGATATCAATATTGAAGACTCATGAGTATCAAGATTATTAAGAGTTCAAGATTTCGAGAATAAGTAATTTAATTAGAAATTTTGTTAAAACTCCTAGAAAAGCACCGGCATCTTAAAATCCAACTTATTAGTGGAATGGAATCTACTTCGAGCCTATTAAATGGATGGAACCTACGAAAAATCTAGTGTAATATTGTTTTGTATCCGCTAATTTATATTCAAAATGATTTTTACAAAATTATATCTTGTTTTCAAAATGTTTTCAAAACCTTCCTTTTAAAAGCATAAAAAACATCTATCCTGATTTCCAATACTTTTGGCCTCAAAATAATCTTTAATTTCAAAATAAAATTATCCTTAGTTTTAAATTATTTTTAATAATAATATTTATACTTAAATTTAAATATAAAATTATAGTAAAATTTTGTATGTATTATTCTATATATTTACTTATGTATTTTGACTATAGACAAATATATTTATAAAATTTAAAATAGTTTTAATATAAGATAGAAGTTATTTTCAAAGAAAAACAAATCAACAAAAATTCCTTTGGGATGTCGACATGCTCAACCTACCCATGTCGATATAGTATCAGTTGGTTTCAAAATTGAAATTTCATAAGAAGTGTCTATTCGTCATATCTCTTTATGAATGGACATGGTTGTTGTTCTTCTATAAATAGGGGATGTTTTCAACGAATTTCAATATAGATTTTCTAGTTTTTCACTCCTCTTCTTCTTCCACATTTCTATATACATATTCTTACCATTACTCTGTCGAAATCAACATTGAACATAACTAGATCATTTCAGGTTTAATTCTCTATCACTATCTCAACAAGATCCTCAGTGCTATTCAGAGTTATAGGCTTCTTTGTAATTAATTAAACGAGAAAAGGTGTGATTGTGGCCTTGGGAATCAATCAAGCGAGATAAGGTGTGATTGTAGCCTTGGAAATCAATTGGGTGAACTTGTTTCTCGGAAAATCAAGTATCTCTACTCAGAGGATTGTGAATCTGGAGGATGTACCTCGTTGTCTTGAAATCGAGGGTGTAATTGTAAAGATTGTTTTTGAAAGGAAATCCGTACTTGTATGCGGGACTGGATGTAGGGTAACTTCGAACCAGCATAAAATCCGGTGTGTTCTTTCCTTTAATGCTTTTACTTTATTTCTGCATCTGTGTTTGATTCTATGATCATATCTATGTCTAAATATTGCATACATTTGTGGTTAGATCAACAAAACTCAAAAAGATTTAATAATTCCTTAAAACACTATTCACCCCCCTCTAGTGTTTATCCTAGCCTTAAGATCCGCAATCCACATTTATCACACAAGGATGGAGATCCAAATTGCTGTCATTTGTGGATAGAGTTGAATTGGTTCATACTGTTATTACATCCGAAATCAGATTCTGGCTGCAATCCTTTCAAATACCTGACTGCTCTATTGCTAAAATCAATTCAGTCTGCGCAGACTTTATATGGAAGGAGGGAATGCAAAAAGTAAAGTACTCAAATTTGTGTAGAAAGAAAGAGAAAGGAGGAGTTGGGATGAAAAATCTATACGAGCTTAAGAAATTTTATGGATTGGAGCTAGCTTGGAATGTTCTAACATCTAAAAATCTATAGGCAACTTGGATGAGGTCGAGGTATCTAAAAGATAACTTTTGGACCATAAAAATTGATAATAATGCCTCTTTTACATGGAAGAATATCCTAAAAACCAAGAATGAACTACAAAATTATTTAGAGAGAGAGATTGCTAATGGACGTAACACAGACTTATGAAAAGACCCCTGGTTGAACTCAAAAAGTGTTATTGACAGGCAAGGCAGGGAAGCTTTTTCAGCATATGGAGCTCCTACCTGCAAAGTGGCTGAAATTCTAGATAATAGTGAATGACATTGTGATAGGAATTTTCTCAGTTCAAACTACAAAGAGGAAATTCAATGTAAAAACAATAAAACAGATAAAATGGAGGATATCTGGATATGGAAGAACAGCTCAAATGGTCAGTTTAGTTTCAGAGATGTGTGGAAGGAATCGAGAACTAAATTCCCTTAGGCTAACTGGACTAATGTGGTCTGGAGTAGGTCTAATAGCCCAAAAATGGCTCATACCTTATATAAAGCCATACTCAAAAGATTACCAACTAAAGACAGACTTCATAAATGGAGGATTTTGGAGAGTACACTATGTTATCTTTGTAATTCTGCTGAAGAAACTCATGAACACCTATATTTTGAATATGAATGCAGCAAAAGAGTATGGAGTATACAAAAGCTAAGATAACTACTAAATAACAATGTACGAGATCTAACAGAAGAGGTAGAATACTGAATGGAGGGAGCAACCTCACGAAGATGATGCAAGAGACCGGAAAAATTAGTCTCACAACCTCCTTGTGGCACATATGGAAGGAAAGGAACAATCGGGATTTCAACAATAGACAATAGGATGAGTTAGTCCTCACAAGACAAATAAACAGAGACATTAGCCTACTTATTGGTCGGATTTCGAAGAAGATGCTTACAACTGCAACGGTACGAGAAGAACAACTATTGGAGACGTTGAAGTTGAAGGCATAGAACGAATTAGCTCAATTAGTGAACCGGGAGCCGCCATAATCGAGCCCTAAAGATGGAATGTTTTAGGATTAGCAGGTTATAGTTGAATAATGTATTGCTTTGTTTATTACTGTCTGTTATAGTTGCGACTCGAATGTTTGTATTGCTTTGGGCCGCATAGCCCAGCTGCAAATATTAACAAAATTAACCCACTTACAAAAAAAGTTATTAGTATTTTTCACAAAATCTTAAAATTTTTCAATTTTATGTATTTATATTTTAAAAATAAAATCTTTTTATGTGTATATAGGTTTAATAATATAAAAAAGAAATTTGCAGGTTTAAACAAATCGTTTATAAACCCTTTTCAAGATTTAAAACTTTATAAACACACATTTTCTTTAAATTATACATCAAAAAGGGTTCACAGTCCAAAACAAGCTAGAAAACATAGCTAAAAAACAATTAAACTAACAACAAATTTGCAAGCAAAAACTGGGCAAAAATGCCAAGTTTTAATTATCACCGGTCGATATAACTCTGATGGTCTGGTTTTCTTTGGTTCAAATGAGTTGCAAATGGTAATAGATGAAATATTAGGCCTAACTAAACATTCAAACACCATTAATATCATACTATAAGCATATAAAAAGGATTTTTGGTCAAACAAGACCTAATTGTGTCAAATTTTAAAACTAACAGTATTTAGTTTCTCAATTTTTTTAACCGATTTTTATTTAACCAAACAACTTAATTATTTAGATATCAATATACACTATTAATCATTCCAACATCAATTACTAGATATAGTTATGTGAGATGGGAATCTCACCTTGAATCAAAAACCCCAAAATTACAAGCATAGAATCACTGAAATTTCTTGCATTTTCGTCCTTAGTGCAACAGTGATTTAACATAGAAAAACGAAATATTTTCCTACGAAATTTGTGCAGAAGGTCGATATATGAGTTATGAACAACATATATAAATTTCATATTTTTATGATATTTCTACAATTAGTTATGATTTTTATGCTGACCTGTGTTTTCTACCCTGATTTCACTTTTCCCTTTAGCAAATCAACTAACTATGACTATGGCCAAAACTCGGGCTTTTTGGGTCTAATGGAAGGAGAATGTTATAGGGAAGCTTACTCTATATATTTCAGATTTAATAGCAATTTTCTGAGATTAAAATTGCTTGAATTAGGGCTTGGATAGGTTTAGAGATTGGAAGAACTATGTTTTGTTTGGTTTACTGGAACTTGAAAAAATGAGATAAGGATTCTCAACATATAGTATAACTTACATAGCATATTTTCCCAATCCTCATTTTATTTTGTTTGAGCTTTGGGCCTTACAACTAATCAACCCAAAAATAAACTTAATTATTTATTTGCTCTTAATTACAAACCAATGAAGCCTTGCATTCAACAAGACTTTGTCATCAAAATTAAACCATAGCTCAAATATTAAATTGCTTCATGTAAATGTATTTAAACCTCAACAAAGATTTTTCAATTAAAAATCTATCAAACACCAAAATAACATTTTATTTAAAATAAAAGATGTAACCCAACTAAATGTTTTGTTTTCAACTTAAATTTCTAAATTCTTTAATTTAAACATTTAAAATATTTCATTCATTTACTATAACATAAAAGATCTCCAATTTGATTAAATTTGAGAACTAAAAAGAATTAAAATACCAATTCTTTATTAAAAATCAAATTTAGATTTATTTTAATCTAATTTCAGGTGCATCTCAAGCTGCAGTTGTTACAAGGTCACCCTTATTAAAATTGCATCCCCATAATTCTCCTTTAGAGAGTAGTCTATAATAGACATATATGTATATATATATTACTAATGGCAATATATTCATTAAAACAATCACATAATAGAACTATCTATAATCAAACTCTAACTCTACATTACCATTTGGTTTTGTACATATTGGGTTTTGCATTAACCCATTAGGTAAAAATAGAGTAGCTAAACACATACTAGACCCTTTGATCGATGGCTTTGAGAAACGTAAATTATTTTCGATACCCAATGGTTGTAAATTTTGGGCTATGAGTTTTACACAAACTCATACAAAAATCTCTACTACTTAATTATTTAACCAAATACTTTCTAGTTTTCTCATAAAATAAAATCACGCAAAAATTATCCCAAGTATCGAAATTTCCGAAAATTTCGGTAGAGTCTCCTTTGCACGAAGAGCTTTTTGAACAATTACAATGTGATAATATATATCTTTTCATCGACAAAACATGGTCAAAACAATTTATATATCAAATTTTTCCATAGGCATATAACAATTAACATATAACTCTTTTTAATTAAAAACATACCTTGTTTTTAGCATTCCAAAATAATTTATTAAAGTTTATGTGAGCAAAAGCGAGTTATCATCATGCATAAGTCCAAATAGTCTCTAGAACACCTATTCTTAACTCGTCATAAATATAAGTCGCATATAAAAAAGAAATAGAATAAGTATGAATTCCCTTAAATTCAAAATAGCATGATGTGCAAATATTTAGCCACATCTCGACAAATTTTGCATAGTCAAAAACAAAAAATTAGCTTAGGATAATAAAGAGCGAATTGTTGCATAACACATTAGCTTTCCAACAGAACTTCTGGATTGTAGAAATATGGATTAAAACTCAAGTTATAGGAGGATTATTAAAAGTAAATAATTAAGGAAATGTCAAAAATACGCAGGTCCTCTTACCAAAACAGTAGTTTTAGATGAGAAAGCTTCAAAATTTTGCAAACCCTCCAAAACAAAACTTATTACTCATTGTCTTAGTGTTAAAATAAGTACAAGAGCATTAAAATCAGATCAACGATTTGAAAGTTATGACCAAAACAAGTTGGAGTTTAAACTCAAGAAATCACTATAAATACAGTGCCAAGACTATATGTTCAAACCCTTTTCAGGTCATTTAAACTTCAGAATTTAATAAAACCCAAAAAATAAAGGTTGTAGAAAATATTCTCAGCTTTGTTTCAAAAAAGGATCATTAAATTTAGACTTACGGTTTAAAAGTTATGGCCAAAATAAGTTATAAGTTTAAATTTAGGGAATTAAAAGACAAAAGTGTAACCATGCTTTCAAATCTGTTTCAAGTCAAGTAAACTATCAAATATTAAAGAGTGACCAAAAGAGAAATTATTACTCATTGAATCTATTTTCTAACCCAAAAGGATTTACCCCAAACAAGTTTGTTAAGTGTAAGTTATTGTTGTTTTACTACAACACATTCGAAAATTAAAACTTCATGCACTAGGTCATAAAAGAAAACTCTCACTTCAATCCAAATATTATACCAAATAATACGCTTTTACAAAAATACTTCAAACAATTCTTTGTGATAAACAAATCTATTTTTCCCAAAAGCCAAGAGTGGTAAATTAAAATTTTCTTACTTATATCATACTTCAAAATACACTTGATTACATTTCTAAGATGTATTTAGGACAACTTAATTATGGTTGCATCTTAATATTTTCAAATGAAAAGAAAAGTAAAAACTTTTTAGGGGACCATTTATTTAAATCAACTGCCTTTTTTTTTCAACCACCAATTAGTTTCAAATTTTGAACATAGTTCAAAACAATGATAATGCTATTATTCTTATTTTTTAAAATCTTTATATATACATTGAGTACAAATTAATTTAATTTATAACTAACATTTCTTTGAAAAGTTTAAACTATACAATTCAACCTTTTAATAAAAAGACAATTACCAAACTAAATGAATCCTTTTATTTTAATCGATTATCATGGTACATTTATCATAAATTTTTCCTCTAGATAAATTTCTTTTAATCCAAATCATTAAAATACAAAATTTCTTTTGCTTCAACTATTTTCTTGCTTTAAAATTTCTAAAAATTTGTTTACACGATTGCTTTTCATTTTTATAACACAAATGTCTTTTACATTTTAAAATACAAAAATTTTAAGGTGTTCAAGATAATTAATTTCTTTAATATCTTGATTTAGGAACAAGGTGAAATAATTAAAAGATTTTTCAACAATAAGATAACCCTTTATAATCCAAAAGTTCCAATTCAAAATTTCATTTCTCACTGAAGTTATACTTCTATTTAATTAAGGAACCATGACAAACTTATTATTGTTTAACCTTTACTATTTCCAATTTTTAAATTTTCATCTTTTAAAGTCAAGAACTGTAAAATGCCAAACCTTTTGAATTAAATATATAAAACCATATTTACAAGAAGCATTTCTTAATCACAAATAACTTATCTAATAAATAAATAATTTATGTTTTTATTTCAATTTTCCACAAATTATAATTTAAAAATATCACTTTAAATTTTTATATAGATCACCATATGCTATACATATCCCATAAAAAGCATCTCACACAATTCGTTTTAACATAATCCTTTGAAATGAACATACACAAATTTACATATAGAATTAATATAATAACATTTTCTTGCCGTTCAATTATAGCAAATTGCTTTGTCAATGGACTGCAATGTTGACCATGCAATCAACACCACCTTGCCAACGACCTTTGCTAGCTAATACTCGATGGCCGCATTTGCCATTTAAAAAAAATCGATACTTATAGGTATTCTTGTTGTTTCCATCATAGTTATTTCAACTATCAAAATTATACAATACATAAAGATTATTTTCATACTAGATAAAAAATTCTTCTTGAAATATTTACCAAACCATTTTCCAAAATATTTTCTATATTTTTAAGCCACTACAACAAAACTTGTTTTTAGTTGCATTAATTGGTAGCGTTTCAAGCTATATGCAACCATTGGTTAAGTTAATTTATAATAATAAACAAATAAACGTGGCCAAGTGGTTTTCGCGAACAATTCATGAAAATTTCCCTAAAATTTTATATGGCCGCTCCTTATCTCTTTTAAACACTAAAAAAAACCTTGCTCGAATTCTATGGCCACTCATGTCTCCTTTCTCTCTCGTCTTCCAAATTCCAAATTGCAAATCCAAACCCAAAACCAATTTTCACCTAATTAAACTCCAAATAATTTATCATCCTATCCCTTCTAACTCCCTATAAATTTTTGCATCCCTATTCGTCAACGTACCCCTAGCGTTTTCCAAAGAGATATAATAATTTCAATTTTGGGGATAACGAGTTCGCTTTGAAAAACAAAGCAAGTGATTCCGCTGCCGCATTCAAAGATCCAAGATGGGTGAAAGGGAATTGGGATTTGAGAAAGTTTGAGAAAAATGGGAAAACTGATTGGGATGCTGTAATCGATGCTGGTGAGATTTTCTATTGCATAAGAAATTTAAAATTGAATCTGTAGCTGATTTATGTTTACGTTGATATGGATAGAGAATTGGTAATTGGATGGATTTATTGGTTATACTTGACATGCATGTTGAATCTTCAACATTTATGGATGTATTTCTACTTCCTTTTGGGGGTGAAATTGATTTAACCGATGTGTATATCCATGTTTTTATTTTCTATTATAATTTTATTTTAAAATAAATGGTATAGCACAGACTTATTGGTTAAACTTAACATGCATGCAAATCTTCATTTCTAGGTGAAATTTCATACCTTTTTTCCTTCATATCAACATCTGAATCACCTGCTAAAATGCATAATTCTCAAATAAATTGATAAGTAAAAAAGAAAAGGATAGAATATACATATATCTAAAGCTTAAGCTATTCAGACACTTCTATTCATTTAAAACTAGCTAGAGTATGTTAAAAGCTATTTTTATAATCTTGATGGTTTAGTTTTTGTAGGCCAAATCGAGACCCTTTAATATCAAGAATTTTGCCATATATTGGACATACACATCTGAAGTAGCAACGTGGTACATGCATCATCAGTTGATATCAAATGTGAGACTGATGGTATATATAACATCTTGAATTTCAGAGGCAAGGAGAAGGAAATGGCTGCAAGATAAACCTGAAACATCAAATAACAATGAGCCTGTGGTATTTGATTCATCTATAGTACCTTGGTGGGCTTGGATTAAAAGATATCATCTTCCCGAAGCTGAGTTGCTCAATGGTATATTTCTCATTCCCATGCATATCCATATCTCTCCACAGATATTTTACGTTCAAGAAATGAGCTAAAATTCACACAGAGATAATTTCTAGTATTGGTATAACCTTAATATAATATAAATTTGTTCATATTCTTGGTGTAGAGCTTGCAACTAGTGCAGCTCAGTTACCTCTTAAGTGGAATATACGAGTCAGCACTTGGCTAAGATATTGTGAGCATCTAATATTCTTTCTAATATAAATGCAATTTTTAACCTGAAAAGTTGTTTTCATAGCATGAATACTTTGTTAGGCCATCAGTTTGAGATGTAACTAGTTTAACAATTTTCTTCTTCTTTTCTTCTTCTTCTGCTTTACGATAATTGCTGAGATATAGGTCACAGTCCAACTGATATGTGATGTTCATACTTTCAATATCAACCATAAAACAAGGACCAATATGTTGTTCCTTTGAATGAGATTTCAGACAGTTTTCGACTAGCAGAAATGGCTTATTTGCAAATGTGAAACCAGTGCCTGTACAAGAATTATGTAGAACCGTAAACCTCATAATGCAAATTTCTAAAATGTTGACATATGATGCATGTACACATGCCGAAACAAGAATAGCGCTGTCCTTTCTTTGCATTCCATAGTCTCTTTGCTGCAACATAATGTAACTTTGAGAACAACTTTAATCATCACTGAATAAAGTAGAGTAATGTTATGTTCAAGTCTGGTATCAAAACCCCTTTATCTTGAATAATTCTGCTTTATTTTTCTACTTTCGGTTCAATTTTTTTGATACTACTGCCAATTATTTTTATTGAAATATCATATCTCAAATCATGTTTTTAATGCAAATATTGATTACATGTTGATTGGTTGATTAAATTCTTATATTTGCTTATTTGTTGGTAGATGTTTATGAAAGACTTGTTCAGAAAGGAAAGAAGCCCGGATTATTTCAGTTGTTGGCTACACAAACAATTAGCGTTATTTGGCATGTGAGTATTCTATCTTATTCATCATCTAAACATTTATCACATAAGTGATTTAATAGTGATATTTCTTGGTCTGTATAGCTTAATCCCATTTGTTTGTTAACCAGAGTTTTATACTTCATAGTTTAAACTATATATATTAGAAAATCTCCTTAAATTATTTTAATGTAATGTATATAACTGAAGTTTTATTAGCATTGTAATTCACGTTCTTTTCATTTGTCTCTTGGATTATGTTTCTAAAATCAATAATCGATAAAACTAAATATTACAGTAAATTTATGTAACTGCAGGGATTATACCCAGGATACATAATTTTCTTTGTCTAGTCTGCATTGATGATTGCAGGCTCAAGAGGTAATAATATTGTGTCAATGTAAGAGTTAATTAATGATAATAAATTAACTAAGTTAATCAAGTTAATAAATAATAATGATGATGAATTAACAACAACAACAATAATATACTAAGTTTGATAAAAAAATTAACTAAGTTTATAATATAAAAATAATAACAACAGTGATCCAAATGTGTTTTGTTTTGTATTTTTTAACTTGGCCTATCTTGCTCAAAAATATGTATCAAAATGTTGGGTCAGTGATCCTTGTAATCCGTGTAATATTCGTGGAAGTCTGTCAACTAATGTAAACATTACATCCTTTCAACAAATTATGTATAGCATGGTCCAAAAAAGACGTGGATTGAGAAAATGATATGGTACTATTTCATCAACGTCACCTATACAAATATTCTATTTTTCTTCTATTCAAATCAAGTGAATGTGTAGTTGTTATTTCAACAAATATCAACATCGTTCGCTGTGAAGAACTTAGGTTGATATTTCAAATCTACTGCTCATTTTTTTTCTATATGGGACTAAATTCATTAACGCGTTGCAAGTTTGTGCAACACTTTTAATAGTGATTCTAATAAGCCAACAAGAAATCTTTAGTTGGTTCAACTGGTAGGAAAATATTTACATAATTATAATGAATTGTTTTACTTCTTTAAATTTATTGTCGGATGACACAAGCATATGTTGTGATCTGTTGCAGCAGGAAATATGGGGTATTGAAGTTGGTTGATGTAGATGTAGACTGTGAAGTTTGAATGTGGTGTGTCTTTAGAAGGACAATTGACAGTGGTAGAGTGAGTTGTGAAGACAGTGGATAGAGAAGCAAGTGTATTAGAGCAACGTGGAGACGTTGAGCAATGTAGGAGATAGCATAGTGGAGAGGATGTCTTGACAGCAAGGCAGGTGAAGTGTTGGTGAAGTTGAAGTGTTGGCAGTGAAAGCAAGGCAGGTAAAATATATTTATACATGTTTCTTAGTTCTCCACATATTAAAACAAATAAACACTTTAACCACATGTTTATTGTGTTGGTGACAAATAAACCTTTTAGCTTCATGTAATGATTAACATTGTAAACACATTACAATATACATTAAAATTACCAAGTATTTTACTGAATAAGTTAATATACATTGCATATTTAAACATTCTTCTTCAAAACATGGTAAAAATATACAGTTTTATGCAATTTCAGAGCACTGCATGACAAAGAGCCAAGGGAAAAAGGAAGCCTGAGCAGAAACCAGTTCTTCCTTTTTGCATGTGACAGAGATAAAGGGAAAAACAATCCATTTAAGTGTACATATGTTCTCCCAGATGGGATAACACATACAAAAGGTTATGTTAAAAGACATGAATGCAGCACAGAGATATCTGTCTTTGCAAAATGGAATCTTGAATAGCGAAATGTTAGATGACCAAGATGATTCGCAGAGAGTTGAAGAGAAGAAGAGAAGCACTGTGCAAAGCAATGTAATTCTGAAACCAAATCCTCAAAAATCTGTTAAAGGTTTAGATGATAATATTGCCGGCTAAAATATTATTTCTAATTCTAATGCAGGAATTTACTTTGACAAATGAACGCTTTCTAGTACCTGAGATGCTTTTCCGACCAACTGATCTGGGTTTGTTTCTAATTTGTTTATATTTTTGAAATGTTATTGGTTTTGGAGACACTATATCTGAATGTTTTTATCATGGTTATTAATAGGCATGAATCAGGCTGGACTTGTAGAGTGCATTGTTCGAGCAGTTCATTCTTGCCATCCTCATCTATATCCTGTACTATTTGAAAGGTGCTACACTAAACAAAATCGATGAAGAGTAAGTTATTTATGTAAGTTTTTTTTTTATTTTATTTTATTTTATTTTATTTATTTTTTATTTAGTTTATGTTAAGAGGATTCATTGTTTGTGTGAAGCAAAATGAAGAATGCAACTGTAAATTGAATGCTAGTATTGCTGATAACGACCATCATACTCTACTCCTTGTGTACCCAATTGGGTTTACCTGTTCTCAAAATGGATCTCTCTTCATCATATTGTTCCTTATTCTATATTCGTGAACGATTGTGATGGCAAATGGTGATTGAGGATCTTAACTGGATTATAAACTCTGCATTTCATTTTTCAACCTCGATCATTTTGTATTTGGATGGTCATTTATTTTGAATGTCTCATTTTTTCTTCTTCTTCTAATTTTAGAATTAAAATACCAACTCTTCTTGATTGAGTCTATTTTCAAGAAAATCCAAGTTTGAGAGTCACTAACCTCACTTATCAAATATATTTTCCACATAACTTCATTCCTCTTGTTTAATTTTGTTTATTCTTATTCATTTGCTTGTCTAGAAAGAAGAAGGAAGTTTACAAATCCAATACCACAGACAATAAAAAGCTTCAAAGCACTTTGAAAAGAATAGGGGTAAACAGCATCCCTGCTATTGAAGAGGTCAACATCTTCCAAGACGTTTCCGTTATCCAATTTCTGAACCCTAAGGGTAATGTAGAATATAATCATTTCGGCTGACCAGTTTAATCAGATGCTGCTTCATTGTAATGACAATAGCTTCCCTGCTCGTGGATTTATACTTATGATGCTTTCATAGCAGCTGCTAATTCTTTTTACGGCTTTGGTACCACTGGGGATACTGATACTCGAAAGAGAGATATTGCTGCTTTCTTTGGCCAGACTTCTCATGAAACCACTGGTAACTGATTCTTGACAACGATAATGCCTTTGTTTTTGCTCTGCTTATAAAAACCGCCAAAGAGAATTAGCGAGTGATTGATTTTTTTTGGCTACAGTCCATATATAGTAGTAGATACTTTGATCATTTCTCTTATGTATGCCTACTATATATATTCAGTATTTTTGTACAAATAAACTATTTGATATTTGATGAATTTTTGGGAGTAAAGGTGGGTGGGCAACAACACCAGATGGACCATATTCATGGGGTTATTGCTTCAAAGAAGAGCAAGGAAATCCACCTGATTATTGTTCTCCCAGCCTACAATGGCCATGCCTACTTGGCCAAAAATATTACGGGCGTGGACCCATGCTGATTTCCTAGTGAGTAATTTACGTACCTGCGTTTCTATCTATTCCAAATTAATTTCTTTTTGATATTATTTTCAGTTGTTTCCATATTGAACAATGATCTGTGATAGTCGGACTTTATCATTGCAATTTTTTTGAATATTCCAGTATTATTCAATCATGAAAAAACTGTTGAATTTTCTTATTTGACATATTGGTGGGTTGCATTTTAACGAACCTGTAAATATGAAAAGATTATCTTAATTACAGCTGAAAACTGAAAAATCTATATATTTACAAAGTAATTATGTTGTGTTGTCAATTCTTGATTGACTTGTTCCTAGTTAGTATCGATCTTCAACTTTATAACATATACATATATTGATCTGACATTGTCAGTTTGATGCATACTCCTTTGCAAGTTTAGATAGAGTTAATAGTTATTGATGTATCATATATAGGTTAATTAACTGCTAACTAGTCCTACCTTTACAGTAACTACAACTATGGAGCAGCAGGAAGAGCTATAGGCGAAAACTTATTAGGCGATCCTGATTTAGTCGCATTAGACCCAACGAATTCATTTGAAACTGCAGTATGGTACTGGATGATGCCACAGTGGCCGAAACCGTCAAGCCATGAGGTGATCACCGGACATTGGTATCCTCTTCCAACAGACGTAATAGATAACCGACATCTAGGCTATGGCACCATTACTAACATAATAAATGGTGGATTGGAGTGCGGGCACGGTGATGATGCCAGGGTTAATGATAGGATCCGGTACTACAGATGTTACTGTTAACCCTTAGGGTTAATGATAGGATCGTTTATAACTTTGATTATTTATATGACATTATTTATAACATGATTATTATTGTTTACAGGTAGATAAACATTTTTGAAGAATTCAAGCAGCAGCACTGGTTTTTGGTATGGTAGCAGCACATGTATGCAGTTGGGTTGATTAAAACTGTTATGAAACTATTATGAAACTAGTATGTATGGTAGCAGCACTACTTTAGCTGCATGTACTATTATGAAACTGTTTATGGTAGTTTGGTTGTGTAAACGTATGATTAACCTTTTGTCTTGACACTAATGTTATTATATAGTGGTGATTATGTAATTGCTTTTGTTTGTGTTATTGTGGTCCATTGAATGTGTTATTTTTGAATGTGTATGTGTTTATATATTACGTTATTGTATACGTTTTGAAGTACTTAAATTGGAGGTGAAATCAGATGTAGTCGTGGAACAGCAGGCAATAAAATCGAAACATACGGTGGCAGAGAAAAAACGCCACCAAAAATATTTTTTTGTAGCGTTTAAAAAGCGCTACAGAATCAGCAATTATAGTAACTCAGATAATCTCCGTGGCGTTCAAAAAACGCTGCAAAAAATAATAATAAGTGCAACAAAAAAATAAGATAGTAAACGACACCTTTTCGGTGGCGTTTCTTAAACGCTGTAAAAAAGATCTTTACTAACGTTTAAAATACGCTGCCAAAAATTCATTTATAGCGGCGTTAAAATAAATGCAACAAAAAATCATGGATTTATAGTCATATGTGTTCTAGCGGCGTTTATCAAAACGCCACCAAAACTTTTTGTAGCGTTTTTTGAGCGCCACTAAAAATCAAATTTCTTGTAGTGAGCAATAATTTATCACATCTCAAATCATTTTAAATTATTATTAAAATTTCATAAAATGACTCTTTTTAATAATTATACAACCCACAACACTTCTCAAAATAGTATCTATTTTTAGGACATTTTTCCAAATTTATCACATACGTGTGTATATATATACACCTTTTCCAAAACATTCATTCCATTTTAAAGCAATATTTAACTCACTTCAAATTATATTTATTATAACTCAAAGTACCGTGTCCAACCGTCTCGTCCTAGTGTTTAGGAAATTCCTATCGATATTGTTGGCCAAACGGCTCAATCAGAATTCTTAAAGCACTCAACGAGCAATTTAACACAAGATATATTTCCAAGGATTTCTTCAATCAAAGAGATTTTAATTTAATTTAGGTGGTTACTTTTATTAACTACTTTCAATAAATCTTTACTTTCCATTCAACAATTAATTAATTAATAGCAATTCAATTATACACCCATTCGTCCATGCATATATTAAGAAACCAACCAGTTTTAGTTTCATCTTAGTATTTACTTAATCATGCATATGGATTATTTTCCATTTCTATAAAAGAAACACATTTCCAATATTCCTTGTGGTAGCTACATCACCGGAGATACCACAAAGGCTTATTATTAATATCAAGTAGGTCTCAAACTCTCAAGTGTTAATTCCTACTTAATATAAATTTTAAGTTGTTATTAATAACTTTAAAACAACCAAACAATAATCAATCATTCAATCATATTATATATAGGAGTAAACTAACTGATGTGCTCGGTTGAAGACTGTCAATTAGCTTTCGCTGCTCACTCTGATCACTAACGACTCAGAACAAAACCACTAAATCTTAAGCCGTATAAGGTCTAATTTATGCTATCCAAAGATCTCACTCTTTAACAAAAGTGAGCTCCAAATTTTAATATCACATTCGTAATAATACTTTATGTAGAAATTCAAATACGTCCCGACGATTATTCCCACACCCAAGAGAAGGGACTCTTCGTCTCACTAAGTTTAGATCTCGACTCTGTGTTACTTATGTTCTATAATGTTCTGAACACAGCTCTGATACCAAGCTATAACAACCCACCTCTATGCCCCATTTAGCAAATAACATTATAAGTAATGTCATCAGCTAATTCGAAAAATGCAGCTGGTTAAGGGCGATCGAATTTGAATATATCTTTATACTAACACTGACACATCATATTTACCTTTCTGAGGATCTACACTGAAATATAGACGTGTACAGTATTAATATAAAGTAATAAACACGCCGATTAAAAATATTAAGAATAGTATATAACAATGATAAATCAAAATCAGAGTCACAGATCACAGCAGAATAATATACATCATCATATATATAATAGAATGCGAGTCTACAAAATATCAGTAATAGACCCACATAAATATATACATCATATCCAAAATCTTGTATTAGGTACAAATTCACTACTATTTTACATAGATGATATAAATTCCGAACTGTAATATATACAAATATGAAGTAAACTAAAACCATTAAAATGGTCTACTTCAATGCTTTCACAAAAATCCAAAGGTCAATGGGTCCCTATACCTATAAAGTCTCGGCCCGACCGGAGTATTAAAATAATAAATGGGTCAGATTATATCTAAATAAAAGGTAAGATTTAAAACTTTTTAAACACACCTTTTCCTTAAATTATACATCAAAAAGGGTTTCATACTTCAACAATCAATTGCTACGGGAAATCAGTAGATAACGCTGTCCTAAACAAGCTTGAAAACATAGCCAAACAAACAATTAAACTAACAACAAGTTTGCAAGCAAGAACTGGGCAAAACTGCATAGTTTTAATTATCACCAGTCGATTTAACTCTGATTTTCGGGGTTTCTTTGGTTCAGGTGAGTTGCAAATGGTAATAGATGAAATATTAAGTCTAACTAAACATTCACACACCATTAATATCATACTATAAGCATATGAAAAGGATTTTTGATCAAACAAGAACTAACTGTGTCAAATTCTAAAACTAACAGTATTTATTTTCTCAAAATTTGATTTTTACCAATTCCTGTTTAACCAAACAACTTAATTATTTAGATATCAATATAAACTATTAATAATTCCAAATCAATTACTAGATATATTTGTGTGAGATGTAAATCTCACCTTGAATCATAAACCCTAAGATTACAAGCATAGAATCACAGAAATTTCCTGCATTTTCGTCCTCAATGCGGTAGTGTTTTAACTTAGCAAAACTCAATATTTTCCTAAGAATTTTTACAGAAGGTACATATATGAGATACAAACAACATATCCAAATTTTAGATTTTTATGATTTTTTTATAATTAGTTATGATTTTTATACTGGCCTACGTTTTCTGCCCTAATTTCACTTTTCCCTTCAGCAAATCAACTAACTATGAGCTCCAACCATGGCCAAAACTCAAGCTTTTTGGATCTAATGGAAGGAGAATTTTATACAAAAGCTTACTCTATATATATTCCAAATTTAGTAGGAAGTTTCTGAAATTAAAATTGCTAAAATTAGGGCTTGGCTAGGTTTAGAGATCGAAAGAACTATGTTTTGTTTGGTTTACTGGAACTTGAGAAAATGAGATAAGGATTCTCAACGTATAGTATGACTTACATAGCGTATTTTCCCAATCCTCATTTTATTTTGTTTGGGCCTTGGGCCTTACCACTAAATCAACCTAAAAATATACTTAATTATTTATTTGCTCTTAATTACAAACCAATGAAGCCTTGCATTCAACAAGACTTTGTCTTCAAAGTTAAACCATAGCTCAGACTTATATTGCTTCATGTAAATGTATTTAAACATAAACAAAGCTTTTTCAATTAAAAATCTATCAAACTCCAAAATAATATTTTATTGAAAATAAAAGATTTAACCCCAATAAATGTTTTGTTTTCAATTTAAATTTCTAAATTCTTTAATTTAAGCATTTAAAATATTCCATTCATTTCCTATAACATAAAAAATCTACAATTTAATTAAAATTTGAGAATTAAAAAGAATTAAAATACCAATTATTTATTAAAAATCAAATTTAAATTTATTTTAATTTAATTTTAGGTACATCTCAAACCAGGGTTGTTACACTACCGCTCTTATAAATTCTTGTGCTGCATTTTCCAAATTATGTACACATTAATACTCATAATATATTTGGTGAACAAAACTATACAAATCATAAGTTTTAAAATGAAAGAATCAAACCTACTTCTAAATTATTAATCTACTCGAGATTTGTTATACATTCAACACAAATGATGGGGTAATTTACATAAAGATAAAAATTCATTACTTAGGAAGTTCATATTTATAAATAAATTAATTTCATGAATATATTGTTAAATTGTCGAGTTCATATTAAAATGAAATTTTTTGCTTTACTCAAAATTTAGGTAAGGAAATACTATTGGGTTCAATGTTCTTCCTCCAATAATCTAGAAGGTAGAACTTGGGATTTTATAATCCATGCCAATCTTTGAATGTGAACATAGGATTGAAAGAAAGATCCTTTAATTTTTTGGTTCTTGATAATGCAACAAATATAAAACCCAAACTTTCTCAATCGCCAATATTGATAATTGCTTGATTAAGCGTTAGTTCTTTAACTTTTATGTATTGTTATTGCCCCGCATAGAACTAAAGGTAATTGAGTTCTCGCATATGTTGTACTAAAAGAAGGTTTCCAATTTACTGTTTGCAGAGTTAATGTTTGTTCCCCACGAAATGAAGTGCACTGATATTTATCAAAATTGACCATGACTGCTTGAGATAGATCGTTAGGAGGGCTTAATGATTGTGAATAAACAAAATCCACTACGGTACCTATTGCACTATTAACCAACCTATTTTGCTGTAACGACCCGTAATTTTCGATAATTAAAAATTTGTTAATTTAATTATATTCTGTATTTAATATCGGAAGAAATAGAAATTTATGATTTATTAATGAAATAATAACTAAAATGAAAGGTAACAATGTTAATTAAGGTTAACTATTAACAACTTGCATGAAATTCCAATCAAATGAAATGATGTAAAGGTTATACTTGGTTATAAATGTGATATAAGAAAACAAATGTAAATGTTGAATTAACTAATGAAATATTACGTAGTCAATGGTAATTGAAAAAAATTTGTGTTATGAAAGTAATTGTAACAATTGTTTTAAGTAATAAACTTATAAATGTAATTAAAGGTTAAATGTGACAAACTATTATGCGTTACCTATTTATTTAGTCAGTTAAATTTAATTGGAAATCAGTTGTAATGAATGAAATTAAATATAGCGTTAAAATAGATTCAGATAATGATCGTAGTATATTAATGTAATTAGATAAAAAATAATGTTAAGTGTATGCGTAGAACAATCAAGCATTGAATAGAAAGCTTTGAAATCAAGTTAATAAATTTTGGAATTTAAATTATAATAATTAGATTTATTTCAAGTAGATGTAATTAAATATTATGTTAATGTAAATAAAGATGAAATTGAAAAATATTGGTGTAATAAGATATAAACCATGATAATTATATCCATAAGATGATAATTGATTGGATAACAGGATTGGAAATCAAATGAATGAATTTATTGGAAATTTGATTTATAATTACTGAATTCTTGGAAATTGAAATTAAACTCTGTAAATTGTGAAATATTCAATAATAAATAGATATAGAAATTTGTTTTAAAGGGGATTATAAATTACTAAGTAATCCAAAATGATAGAAACTATAAATTATTAAATTTGATTTGAAAAGTGATTTAATTAATTTAATAATAATTTAATTAACTTGAAATATAGCCTTTTTTGCAACTGTTTCGGATTTCGACGAAACCAGTTTCATCGGATCCATAATGGTGAATTATTGTTGGGTTTCAAGTTTCGTAACGATCAGACTTGTCGCTTGATCGTACGGGCTAGAAACGTCTAGAAATCAATTTAAAATAAGCTGGTTTTAAGCTATCTTCTTCATGCGATGGAATTAGGACTTAAAACCTATTCCATTGAGTTTAAAACTATCGGAAACATCTATTTCGATTATGGGATGACCCATTTCTGTTTCGGGAACGAAACAGGCTTTTTGGGTCATTTATTGTTCAACTTTCAAATCAATCTTGTCCGTCCTTTCTATTTCTGATCTACCTATAAATAGCTCGTTATAAACCATAGTTATTCCTTATTCCATTTGTCTGTATGTACGTTTCCTTCTCAACTCCTCATTCCAATGGCAGACAAACCAAAACCAAAAACCCTCAATTCAATTTCAAATTAAATTCCAAAAATTAAACTCCTTAAACTATATCGAATTATATATCGATTTGAAGCTCTCGACGAGCGCAAGTCAAATTTGCAATTCGTTTTTCGATCTGCCTTTCTGGGTGGCCGAAATTAGGTGATTAAGCCTCATCCGTTCGTCGTGTCACGATCAACTTTATCGGGTCGTCAAATTGAGTGTATGGTTTTGTGCAGAGGACCGAGGGGAGTTCATCGGCGTAGTTTGTTCGTCGAATCACTGGTTGGATCGACCTAGAAAATTCAAATAGGGTTTGGAGCATAAGGCAGCGGCTGGGCACATGGGATTTCGAGCGGCGTGACCATCGTTGGTTGTGAGGCGGTGGGGGTGTCGCGAGGTGGAGCGGACATGTTGATGAGGCCAGCGCGTCCAAAGCATCTCGATCGGTAGTCAACATGTGTAGCTGGGTGGGTCAAGCCATTCGCATGCAAGCTTGGGTAGGTTCGAACAGTAGATAGCGTGAAGGGGATGGAGTTTCTTTAGCTGACGTGGTAACTCTTTTTCTTTTATTTATTTATTTTAATTTTAATTTTGAAAATTCAATCTTTTAATCGTCATAACTTTTACGTACGAGGTACGATTCACGCGCGGTTTATTCCCCTAGGATCGTATCAAAATTTCGGACATTTCGACGCTGGTTTGGTCGAATTCTGAGACTGTTTGAATTTGGACCCGAAATTGGATTTTAAATTGATTTAAAATCGAAGGTGAGTGTTTCGACCCACTCACAACTTCTAAAATTTCTTATATTAGTTAAATTAAATCGGTGATATAATTAGGAATTTATTTATTGTTGTTTGGTATATTTAAATCATCATTCCAGTTAATTCGAATTTATTTTGAATTAAATTGTCATTTAATTTATTATTGAATTTAAATTGCCAGTTAAATGCCTGTTATTGATATTTTGTTAATTGCTGATATTTATTGGTTGAATTAGATGATGATTGTGTTAGATGCTTGATGGTTGATATTGGATGATTGGATGTTATGTTAATTTATATATTATTATCACTCTGCAAGTTCCCTTAGTTATAATTTAGGAAAATCACTATGGGTTGAAATGATAAATATCCGAATGATCTATAGATTAAGGAAAAATCATTACAGGTTGAAATGATAGACTCGAGTGATTTTATAGATTTTATTTAAATTTGGATTGCGGTTTGAAATGATATACAACTGTAAAATTTTAAGTTGCGGATTAAAATGATAAATATCTGTATCACTTGACCCTAGGGTAGAAAAATATATACGAACACCTAATTGGTTAAATTAAATGATTTTTGAATCTTTTAAACTTGAATTTAGTTAACTGGAATTTTGAAATAGAAATTGATTTACGTAAACTAAATTATTTTCGTTAATCCAAGTGTAAATGCTGAAATTGGGGATTGATTTAATGAATTGTTTCAAAGGAGTTAAATTGTAATTTTAAAGTTGAAGTGGAAAAAAATAAATGAATCTATCAGAATTGAGTTATTGAAATGTTTGGATATAACATTGAAATCTACTTTAAACTAATTTAAACTATTTACAATAAGTTAACTATCTTAATCAATTTAAACTATTTAAATTTGTATTAATCTATTATAACCAATTTAATCTATTTTACGAATTTTAAACAAATTAAATTTATTTAATCTATTTTAAATCTATTTATAATAAATTAAATCTATTTAATCCATTTAAAATCTATTTAATATCATTTAAATCTATTTAATCTATTTTAATTCTATATAGATCATTTTAGAAAAAAAAACTAATTAAGTCAAATTTAAATCTACTTAAACTATTTTTACTATTTAAACTATTTTAAATCTATTTATACTATTTTAAACTATGTAAAATATTTATAATTACCTAAACTAATTTCTAAAATTTCAGACTGTGTAAAGTTGAAGTATTTATATTTAAATCCTTGATGATGATACAGCCTAAGTTGGAATTTGGAATTGATAACTTTTTGTGAAATGACATATTTGAGTGAATAAGATGATTTTAAAATAAAGAGTTTATTTAACATAACTTATCGATAATTTCAAAGTGAATATGATTTGGAAGTGAATATGACTTTTAAGGTGAATATGTTTGAAAGTGAATATAGTTTGAAAGTGAATATCAATTCGAAAGAGAATATGATTTGGAATTAAATATGATATTTTGATATAAATTGTGAATTGGCTTTTTGATAATGTGAAAGAACTATCCGGGGTGAAATAAGCGTTTGGTTGTTAAAGAGACCGGGATCAGATATTGTCATACTCTTTGCCAATACCCAAAACCACTTTAACAACTGTGTACGTGGTGGAGATTCCATAAATGAAGTAGAATGGTTTGGCGAACGATTTATGTATGAGATATTGACAAGGCCCTAACTCCCGTGAGTCAGCTTAGATGTGACTAAAACAGAAACTATATCTGACATAAGTGAAATCATTCCTCCGATCGGACATGCTTTTTCGATACCATATTATGACTTTGTGATGATTTGGTGGCCACGCGTTGATTTTAATTATGGGAGTGTGTTCCAAGGTGGGAGGTAGTAGCTGCTATGTGTTACCATCAGCCCGGTTCTGCAATTTGTAAATCTATCCTGGCATTGCCTCAGTGCCATGTTCACATGCCCTAGAGCGCCTTCTACGAGTTTGTTTTGTACCGTACCTATGGGGTGTCCTCTGGGTAAACCACCGGTTTGGTGGAGCTTACGGCATTGTATAGACTACGGGAATATATAAAATGTGTTAAGGAGGATATGGGTAATGCCTTAACGCTATTTTAATACTTTACTTTATTGTAGACACTGTATTAGTGCATTGTACTACATAGTAGATAGTTTAATGAATCATTAGGAGATGGAAATCCCGAACATCTCTTAAGTTATTGCATCCACATACGACACTGGATATGAGATGTCAAACGCCACAAACATCTTTGACTCCTTTACACTCATATTTGTTTACCGTTGATTTAACTTACATAAGATCTTTTAGTTCTGACTCGAGTTTTTGTCTTTTCAATTTTCTCGGGTCAGTCTAAGCTTTTCAGTTTATCGAAGACCTTCTGAAGGATGTAGACGAAGATTTTATACTATTATTATTTACTATATGTATTCCACTGCATCATTTTGTTCCGCTGCATTTAGTTATTATTTAATCTTGTTGTATGTAACTCTGATCGGTATTATAAAAGTTTAATCAATGTGATTTGTAAACAGCTTCATGAACTGTTTATTTGATTATTATGTTTTGTCATTCTGCTGTGAGATTCTGTATTTGTTCTCTTTCTTTGTCTGCTTTTTCTTATTTACCCCATAACAATCTTCCCTTTTGAATGGTTTGAGTTTGACGTGTGTATCTGCTTAAAACGTCCAAAAAGGAAGGTCGTTACAGTTGGTATCAGAGCTTTGGTTTAGCAATAACTTTAGCTTTATGGGGTTTGACTCATATAGAATAAGGTAGTAGTACCCTAGAATGAGTCGCTGAGCGTAAATATATAAGGGAGCACATTTTTTAGTGTTATAAAAGATTTTGTATTATGTTAATTTGTCCCGTTTTGTATTTATAAATTCTAATCGGTGCATAGGACGCTATGACATCGATAGGGATTTCTAAGCACTTAATAGGGAAGACCGACACAATATGTTTTGAAACACAGGTAAATGAAATAATTTTACCTATTATATATTTTTGTATATAAAATAATAAATTTTATAAATGATATAGTTGGATGTAATATGTTTGTGGTTAAGTAGTGACATTTTATAAATATTGATTGGAAATAGGATTTACAAATAAAGTAAATATGAATTGGAAAATTTTAGAATTTAAGTTTCTAGATTTCGAAATTTCTTTCAAAAAGTTTTGGAATATAATATTCGTAGTATTTAGATGTATTTTTCGATATGAATATTTCAAGATGATTTGAAAGAAAGTCTTAAAAAGGAAATTTTAAAGAAGGAAAAGTGTTGTACCCCCTTCTGTCGTTGGAAAGTAATTTCGGGGATGAGTTCATTTATCATCGACGTTCATCTTCGAGTTTCAAAGTGGGTAGACGGTTGTAGTGGTTTTATTACACCTTGTTTTGATAAATGAATTTTAATTTTTAATTTTTAATTTTTAAATATGATTTGATCTATAAAGGATAAATATATATTATTTTCTAAGTGACTAGAATGAACCCAGAGTTTAGTTCTTAGATTTTTTTTTGATAATTAGCAGTTTCAGTTATTATAATGAATGGAATCTTGACTATATTAATAATTGAAAACTTCTAAAATGAAAATAAGAAATTTGATGTTAAAATGATTAATGAAATAGATAAGAAACTAAAATTTTGAAAAATGTAAATAAAAAGGAAATGAAAGTAAGAAACGGTAACTATTGAACATTTTGTTAACTAAATAAATAAGAGAAACTTGGATAATATTCAATTGCATTCTTAAGACGTAGATATTACTTACCAAAATGTTAAAAGTTGTAATGATGATAAGAATATGTAATAGAATATTGTGCAAGTAAAACTTTAGTAAATGAAAGTGTTCAATGGAATTACTTCTATAAATAAGAATTCTAATGTTATAAATTGCTATAAACTGAAGTTAATAGTTTGAAATGCTACTAATTAAATGTAATAAAAGTGAATAATGTAAGAAAACTGATTATAAGCTTAAGTTAACATTTTAAGTTATTTATAATCAGATTGAATAATAATAGGTGAATACTGTAAGTAAATAATTATAAACTTAAATTAATATTGAAGTCATTTATAATTAAAGTGAGTACTATATTAATTGAATGAATATAACTTCAAAAAACATTAGAAATGATTTAGAAATGGAGTTAATATTCAATAATACTTTATATGGAAGAATGAATGTGAATAAGAAATAATCTATAAATAGTGAATTTAATTGTAAAGAAACTTACCTAATAATGTATAATCCAATAATTGAAATAAAAATAACTTATTTAAGCAATGAATATAAGGTAATAAAATGAAAGAAAATGGCATTGTATGAATAAAGCGTAAATGAACTTTTGTAAGTAATAACGAATGTAAATTAATGAAAATAAACACTATATGAAGGAGAAATGAAAAGTAATGATGTGAAAAGAAAAAAAGAAATCAAACTAAAGTGTAAATATGAAGTAAATTGAAATAAAATATATACAATACTTCAATAATGGATTCATTATGAACCAAATAATTGAAATGGATATAACTTATGTAAGAAAAGAATGTAAATTAATGAAATAAGCCATACATGAATGAATGGAAATTACAATTTTGTAAGTACTTAACATGTATTAAAGAAAATCATTGTATGAAAAAATGAACAATAAATGATGAGAAAAAGATAAACAGTGTAAACTTAAAAATGTGTTGAATTCTTTGATTGTTGGGCTTATGGATTGGTTAGGAAAGGATACCCCTATTTTTTATAAAGATGTATAAATAATCTGTAAAGTTATCTACGACTGTTGAGTGTATGGTTTACTTCATAGTTTATTTATCATTTTATATGATAAAAAGTTCCTGAACCCAAACAAACCCTTTGTTTTGATTTCCATGGATGGATGATTGCTCTCTTTGTTGGAAATAATGTTTGTACTGTTGTTTTCAAATGATTATTGTTATATGGTGATATATTGTTTGTTATTTATTGAAACAACTTAAATCTTTTCTCATTTACTTAATTATTAACATATTTGGATTATATAAGTGAAATACAGGTTTATGGAAGCAATTGCTACTGCTTATGGTTTCATAAATAAGCGATGTTTGGCCGACAAATGGGTACGTTCTCGGTTCACGGATTTCTAGCGATATTATATTGTTTTCCCGTGGTTCGGAATATATTATTTTGAAAAATATGATATATATTGTTATTATTGATATTATTATTTTTCCCCAGACCTCTTCATACAAAGGAGACTCTGCCGAAATTTTCCGTGAATTTTGGACTTAGAAAATTTTGGAAAATGTTTTTCCAAACTTTTATTTACTTGGATATAAAGGATTTAATTGTTATAAATTGATATATTTTATTCAAATTATTTAATTATGTAAATTAATTGTTTATAAATATAATATTTGAAGAAGATATATTGACTTCTTAATTCCTTCTTTTCCCTTCTTTTTCCTTTTCGAGGACGAAAAGTTTTGAGTGGGGGAGAGTGTAACGACCCGTAATTTTCAAAAATTGAAAATTTGTTAATGTAATTAGATTCTGTGATTTAATATTGGAAGAAATAGAAATTTGTGATTTACTAATGAAATAATAACTAAAATGAAAGGTAAAATGTTAATTAAGGTTAATTATTAACAACTTGAATGAAATTCCGATCAATTGAAATGATGTAAAGGTTATACTTTGTTATAAATTTATTATAAGAAAACAAATGTAAACGTCGAATTAACTAATGAAATAATATGTAGTCAATGGTAATTGAATAAAATTTGAGTTATGAAAGCAATTGTAACAGTTGTTTGTAAGTAATAAACTTATAAATGTAAGTAAAGGTTAATGGTGACAAATTATTGTGTGTTACCTATTTATTTAGTTAGTTAAATATAATTGGAAATCAATTGCAATGAACGAAATTAAATATAGCGTTAAAATATATTCAGATAATGACCGTATAATATTAATGTAATTAGATAGAAACCAATGTTAAGTGTATGCGTAGAACAATTAAGCATTAAATAGAAAGCTTTGAAATCAAGTTAATTAATTTTTGGAATTTAAATTATAATAATTAGATTTATTGCAATTAGATGTAATTAGATATTACGTTAATGTAAACAAAGATGAAATTGGAAAATAATAGTGTAATAAGGTATAACCATGATAATTATATCCATAAGATGATAATTGATTGGATAACAGGATTGAAAATCAAATAAACTAATTATTGGAAATTTAATCTATAATTACCGAATTCATTGAAATTGAAATTAAACACTATAAATTGTAAAATATTCAATAATAAATTGATATGGAAATTTGTTTTAAAGGGGATTATAAATTACTAAGTAATCCAAAATGATAAAAACTGTAAATTATTAAATTTGAATTGAAAAGTGATTTAATTAATTTAATAATAATTTATTTAATTAACTTGAAATATCTCCATTTTTTTAACGTCTTGTATTTCGACAAAACCAGTTTCATCGGATCCATAATGGTGAATTATTACAGGGTTTCAAATTTCGTAATGATCGGACTTGTCGCTTGATCGTACGGGATCGAAACGCCTAGAAATCAATTTAATTGAAATCAATTTAAAATAAGCTGGTTTTAAGTTAAGTTCTTCATACAATAGAATTAGGCCTTAAAGTCTGTTCCATGAGTTTAAAACTATCAGAAACATCTATTTTGATATATGGGATGACCCATTTCTATTTCGGGAAAGAAACAGGCTTTTTGGGTCATCTATCATTCAACTTTCAAATCAATTTTGTCCGTTCTTTCTATTTCTGATCTACCTATAAATAGCCCATTATAAACCATAGTTATTCCTTATTCCATTTGTCTGTACGTACATTTCCTTCTCAACTTCTCATTCCAATGGTAGACAAACCAAAACCAAAAACCCTCAATTAAATTTCAAATTCAATTCCAAAAATTAAACTCCTCAAAATATATCGAATTATATATTGATTTGAAGCTCTTGATGAGTGCAAGTCAAATCTGCAGTTTGTTTTTCGATCTGGGTTTCTAGGTGGCCGTAATTGGATGATTAAGCATCGACACTTCATCGTGTCACGATCAACTTTGTCGGGTCATCCAATTAAGGGTACAATTTTGTGGAGAGGACCGAGGGGAGTTCATCGGTGTAGTTCATTCGTCGAATCAGCTGTTGGATCGGCCTAGTAAATTTGAGTAGGGTTTGGAGCATAAGGAGGCGGCTGACCACATGGGACTTTGAGCGGCGTGACCATCGTTGGTCGCGAGGCAGTGGGGGTGTCGCGAGGTGGAGCGGCCGTGTTGGTGAGGCCGGCGGTCATCCATGGCATCTCGATCGTGGTGGTCAACGTAGCTAGCTAAGTGGGTCGAGCCGTTCGCGTGCGAGCTTAGGTAGGTTCGAACAGTAAACAGCGTGAAGGGGATGGAGCTTCTGTAGCTATTTTAATTTAAATTTTGAAAATTCAATCTTTTAATCGTCATACTTTTACGTTCGAGGTCCGCTTCATGCACGGTTTGTTCTATTGGGATCGTATTGAAATTTTGGACATTTTAACGCTGGTTTGCTCGAATTTTGAGACTGTTTGAATTTGGGCCCTAAATTGAATTTTCAATCGATTTAAAATCGAAGGTGAGTTTTTTGAACCACTCACAACTTTTAAAATTTCTTATCTTTGTTAAGTTAAATTGGTGATGTGATTAGGAATATATTTATTGCTGTTTGGTATATTTAAATCGTCATTCTAGTTAATTCGAATTTATTTTGAATTAAATTGTCATTAATTTATTAGGGAATTTAGATTCACTACAAGAAAACTGATTTTTTGTAGCTCCCAAAAACTGCCACTAAGTATTTTTAGTGGCGTTTCGATAATCGTTACGAAAAAACATGCCACTAAAATTCCTCGAGTATTTGTTGCACTTTTTTAAATGCTACCAAATTTTTTTTTGATAGCGTTTTTATAACGCCATAGAATTCCTTTTTTGTAGCGCCTATTTGCCGCCATCGAAAGGTTTTCTCCTCCATGATACTTTTTTATGGCGTTATCTAAATTTTTTGTAGCGCCTGTTTAACGCCACCGAAAGGGTTTTCTCCTCCACGTTACCTTTTCATGGCGTTATATACATTTTTTGTAGCGCTTAATAAACGCCAGCATAAATGTGCTTGAGTTTTTAATCACTATTTTGTAGCGCTTAATAAACGCCAGCATAAGTGTACTTGAGTTTTTAATCACTCTTTTGTAGCGACATTTTAACGCTACCAAAATAAATAATATCCAGTAGTGTTTGTTTCCCTCCACCTGCTACTCCAGATTTACCATTGATCTAGCATGCAATTATATAATAACAGAATACGCAAGCACATACACTTTTGAACACAATATATTAAACAACTACAAAATACGTATACACATTGAAGATCCACAAGATACATAGACATTCATACATCCACATACATAGGTGTCGACAAAAAGCTACCGGTACACATACACAACCAAACTACCATAAGTGTTATAACCAAACTACCATAAGTGTCATAACCGTACATATACATCTGAAATAAACGTCTGAAATAACCAAAGTACCGAGGAAAACCTGAACCACCATAAAAACCTGAACTGCCTGTCATTGCCGATGTCTTCAAAACCTGATTACCTGTAAACAAAGAACATAACAAAAGAGTGAGAAAACAAAACCTAAACTTAAAACTGCATCACTAACGTTCCACCACAATCCATACATAACTCCTCACCATCAATTATACTAAAGTAATATCTGAATAAATATACAGACATATGTATTTTAAAAATATAAATTACTAAAACTTGCATAGATAAATAGGGATGTACCTGCGCATAAAAGAAATGAAATCAATTCTACAAAATGGACAAGATATGATATAGTAAGAGTATTGTAACAGTGTAACGGTCAATTAAACAAGTCTAAAACATCAAAAAGCACAACAATACACCCCATACACGTGAGATACACAACAACAAAACTGAAACTCAAATATATGAAGACAACACACAAACACACACAACATCCATTCAATATAAACACAACAGTTCTTACAATACATAACACTATATATATAGACACACAGACACAAACGCACTCACGCATAAACATATAGCATTTGAATGCACACACACAACACAATGCAGAACACACATTGCTTAATCATGGTTACATGGCCTTAAATGATAGTTAACCGCTTAAGACAAGGTTTATATATATAAAAAATTAATTAGTGAATAATATGGCACATCCAACACTTCTAGTTATAACTAGGAATTTACTTGCTATAAGTTTCTCGCTACTTTATGCTAATGTACCGTAATAAAATTATTCGTGCTAGATACTGTGTTAAAATTATCATCTGTTTACTCGGTAGTATGATATTGAGTAAACAGATGATAATTTTAACACAATCACACTCACACACACACAGTTGAGTAAGCACACATCCTCATAAACACACTAGCGCATATATACAAAATCGCGCACGCACCTACAGGTTACACACATACAAATTAATCAACACACACGCTCATATGTACACACAAAAACACAGATCGTACGTAAGAACACATACACTCCAGGAAACACACACCTATATGCACACTAATACAAAACACTAAAACACACACACACACTCTCTTCATGCACATAGAAATTCAAGGCAGTAGCAACACATATACCAAGCAGGCTAGCATGCACACACTCTCAAACACCATAGTACTTGGGAAAACACAAAACAAAAGCAGCTTTCCATAGGTTTGTGAGTGGTAACACTCACCTGTAAATCATGTTCCACTCTGTCTCCTTCCACTGTTTTTCTTATCTTAGATTACGCACGCGACACAGGGCCCACAACCTAGTAATGCGATAGATGGACTTGTGCCAGAAAAGCCTAAGAGTGACTTAATGAACATGCTCGAATATCAGAATTTATAATAATTTCTTGGATTTTATTTTTAATTTAGAAAATGACAATAATAGGTTTTAATTAATTCCAGAAGAAGAATGAGTGAATCCTGTTAAAGTGAATATGCGTGAGATATTTTATATGATAGAGAAAGTTCTTAAGTAGATATGATATTGCATCACTAACATTCCACCACAATCCATACATAACTCCTCACCAATCACAATCATTCAATCACAATTCGAATATAACACCCCTACTTATGTACTTTTATCAGTTTACCAAAAATCTATCTGCACTTTAGCTGCTAGCATTCCTAATGTATATATAAAAAAAAATTATATACCTTTCATTTTGACTTAATAATGATTTTTTCCATTGGCCAAGCTATGGGAACGCCAAAGCAATCATCCATGAACGTCAGACCCGATGTTGGTCTCCATATCTCTACATCTGGAACTATCACCAGTTCAATCCAAACTTTTACAGCATTACGTCCCAGTGGACGACAATGGACCATCGTTATCGGATCAGTTGATGCAATACTTCCTTCCGCCACTACGTCTACTCCACCCAAATCGATCAACTGGCATTTGGCATCCTTTTGCATGGTTGCAATTGGCTGAAAGAAAAGAGATTATTATGCACAATGTATACATGCACATTAAATAAACTTTCATACACAGTTAACTTCTTCAAATTTGAAAATTAATACTTACATTTCGCGATTTATTCATGACCATATGTGCGGATTTCATGGGAGAATTCACAACATTTTCAGTATCATCACGACTCTCATCTAGTTTTTCTTGATCAGCTTCTACTTTTGATCTTGGCCATGCTATTTTCATACCAACTGCATCTCCAATGCACGACATATCAGATGTGGGTCACCACAAATAAGCATCTTTATTTACTACTTTGTCCACCCAAATCACAACAGCAGACGGACCGAGTGGAATACCATTAACAGTATATTTTGGATCAGTGGCATGGATTCTTCCTTCGGCAATTACACCTTCACCCTCAGTCCAACCGTAAATCTTGCAAGTGTCTTCGATGATGCTGGTACTCTAAAAATGAGAAGTGAAATTCAAGATTTTAGTATGCTATACAAAAACAACGAATATGTGTTAAATTTTTATTCAGATGGGGGGTGTGCTCGCTGCATTTTAGACATCTATAAGCTTGCAGCATATTACACTAATATACTTAACGTGAAAAAAATTACCGTACTGGCTGCACTACAGTTCAACCGTGTTCGCAGCGGGACCTTGATGCAAACTGATGGCCAAGCAACTACCTTATTCTTAGCGTCTGCTAAGACTGCCATTTCAGGTGTAGGCCTCCATAAATAAGTATTTGCTTTATCCACTGAATCTATAACAACGCTTCCGGCATTTGGTCCCAGACGAATGCCATTGAGACAACAGCCTCCCATGGGCAACAACTCCAGAGGTTCCATCCCAATTCAACAGCAAACATAATTCGTTGTCGCTCTACAATTAATCAACCAAAAATTAAATCAATTACTGGATTAAAAAATTAAAATATAAATTTCATTTATTGAGTAATATAAATATTATTTTCATCGAATCAGGTGAGTTCCTTCTCGAACTTTCTTTACCCTGCAGCGAAGCACGAATATAAATTAATATTTTACGAACATAAATTAATTTCCAAAAATTTACCTTCTGGTCATCAGAGTCTGTATCATTCCCTTCAATTCTGCTATTTCATCTCGACACCGAGACACTTGTTTATCTTTGGACTGGGCCAAAGCTAGCTTGGTTAAAGTCCAACCCCTACCCAATGCCCTTAATCGTCCCAGTTTATCTTGTCCCAGTACATGTACAAGAGCATCTTTTCCAATATCAGTCTGTGACGAGCCGGATTGGGATAGGCTACCATATTTTTTGATCTCCTCCTATATAAATAAATACACATAGATAATGTACAATGGTAAAAATATCATAGTTTCAAAAAAAATATACCAATAAAATTAAAAACAATTTTACAATAGTATTCCTAGCTTCCATGTTCACTGGTTCACCAGTTTTTTTAATGTGAGATCTAATCCACACATCAGCTCTACTTATGGACGATGGATCTACACTTTCTTTTTTCTAAAAATAGAATAACATTAAATTAATAAACTGACAGGTATAAAATAATGTTAAATAATGCTATAGTTAATTAACTTACCATGTCTTCGGTCTTTCTAGCCATTCCCCTACGACCGGTTGTATGCGGAATTTGTGTGTACCTAAGGGCTGAATATTTCTCACTTTTTTGCTGAAAATGTTGAAAGATGCTAGAATTTAACAAACAAAATCATAAAAAAAGAACTATCTAATATTTATAATGCAGGGTAAATATGTATGGTGAGGATTGCAATTTATTTGAAAATCAATTCATCATGGTCATATACTTATTTGGTATTATTAATGCTGGATAACTCAGTGACATATACAGCATTCCATATCTACTAATAATATTTATAGATTGAACTAACTTGCAAAGTGTTTTTTTACTTCATTTAAAATGTTCCTGTGCTTGTCATAACGCATTTGTATTTTGTACTGTCATAGGTTCCTGCAGCTAATACCTAAACAGGAACCCTCAGCATCCACCAACACTTGGACTTCACTTCTAAAGAAATTTATCGGTTGCTAACTATGTAGATGGATTTGCAGAAACATGTCAGACGAGTTCAGTAGGAATGATTTACCTTAACTCCGGACTTGTTTTCGCCTTCACAAACTTCCTCCAATCGGTTATGCTTTTTATGTTCGTAGGTTTCATTTTAAGTCTTTCCTCATCGTTCTCCGCTTTTTGCAAATTTCGAACCAATTTTCTTTTTGACGATCTCCAAAGTACTCCCATTTGTTGAAATATAGCTTTTCTTTGCCATTCCTTTTCCAATTTAAATCTAAACTGCAACAATACATCAAAACATGATATTAGTAAAATTTATTTAATTTAAATACGACAGATTTAATTAAATCTGAAAGGTTTTCTGAAGTTATTAGAGGGCAATTTCAATTTATAATTGGCAAGAACTATTTTTCAATTTATAATTGGCAAGACCATGCAATATTAGAAGTCATTTTCAAAACATATTAGAGTCAGAATGTTAAATAATAGATGCCTGCTTCATACCAGAACCGACTGCCACAAAACTTCTTTTAAGTCATCACTAATATTCCTCCAATCATCAATGGTGTATGGAACCTGCTCCCGCACAAGCGGTCCAAGAAAAGAGGATAAATATACCGACCCTTGCCCTACTGGTATACCTAGATCATTGAACTCAACTTCAATTCGATCTTGACTGCATGACGGGAGTCTTTTTGCTTTTGCTGGAGCTCTACCGCCTCTTTTCCGAGATGTACTTCCGATTTCAGCTTCACTTTGTTTCCCAATTTCCAGCTCGGCATCAGCAGTTTGTTCAGGACGGGTTTCATTTTCTGAGCAGAGTCCTTCATTTGGGTCAAAGGGGATATCATCTAGTGGTTGTTCGTCTTCTTTATTGTGAACAGTGGCTTGCTTCTTAGCATTGTCTGGTTGTTCTTCTATTTCATTTATACTAGCTGGAACTTTACGTTTTCGCTTTGACTGTTTGTTCTTACCTTTGACTGCTTGTTCTTCAGCCTTTCTCTGCAAGCGGGTACGTACAGATGTTGTAGACATATTTTTCTGCAAGTGACAGAAAACACAGTATAAACCAATAAGCACATGTAAACAATAAGCAGCGATAAATATTAACAAACAACACTTAAATATCATCAACATGTAGCCGAAAAGAGATGTGGCAGTTTGCAAACCAAACAAGCAGGCCTAAAAGCCTTGAGATGATGAACAGATTTGTAATTTTATGAGAAAATGTACATGTAATGCAAACGGAATTGATAAGAACACTACTCATTATCAAACAATATATGCAAACAGAATTGATAAGAACATATAATGCTTTGTCTCTGGAAGTATACAAAGATCAAAACACAAAGAACAAAAATTGAATGGTACATGCATTTGCAATGGATTAGAAAATTAAATGGTGCAAACTAACAGCCATTTGCAACATTAAAAAAACCAAAGCATTAGTGCAGCAAATGAACAACAACCACTAAAGAAAATCAATACAAGTTTAATGAAATTTCCAAATAGCCCGGATTTAATATATAAGTTCAATCATCACTAAAGCAAATGAACAACTATGCTCAAGTAGAACATATAATCTACTCAATTATGCCCTCGCAATCCTCTCTAACATAGCAAACATCTTCATTATCCGCTTCAGTTATTTCATCTTCCACCACTTGAATATCTTCCTCGATGCAATCGTGCTCCTCTATATCATTAAAACTTCTTGATGGTGCTTTCATTACAACGTACCAATTAGAAACATCGTTCTCTCTTGAATAAAATACTTGTTTTGCTTGAGATGCAAGTATGTATGGGTCTCGTGAAAATGATGCTTGATGTAAATTAACAAGAGTGAACCCATCGTCATCAACTTTTACTCCATTTCCTTTATACGTCCAACGACACTTGAAAACTGGAATATAAAACAAATGATAATCTAATAAAATTATATCTGTCAATATTCCATAATAAGTGACCACATCAACCACTTGGGACATATCTTTAGCACTTGCTCTACACATAGTAGTTGCATCAAAAGTCACCCCACAATTCTGAGTTTCTCTCCCTAAATCTTTTACATGAAAACGTTGCTCGTTGATGATATATCCTTTGAAAGACATGGCATCATCCTTCGGACCATAAGCAATCCATTTTTACACGTCATTATGATCCTTGGAGGTAATAGGTATCTACAACAAATTTCATTTAGCATGTAAATTTATATAGTAATTTTGATAGTTGAGTGAGAATATATTTGAACTCTAACTAACCTTCCTTTTAATCCAATCGACAAAACTTTTTGTATGTGTTTCCCAAAGTAAGGTCGCATTTTTTGTCATGCGTTGGTCTTAATTTTCTAATTCCTCCAAATGCAAACTAGTATTGAACAATTGATTATAAGTTATATATATATATCATTGCGAACACATCAAAATATTTAAAACAATATAACATAAACTTACTCTATAAATGGTTCCACTACGGCCATATTCATTAACACAGCTAAATGAGCACTTTCTTTCTCATTAACTGGCAATTTAATTGTCTTCGATACTGAAATTGGACGTCCCTCTAATATTCTACTACTTTCATAATCTTCATTTCGAGCTCCTTTCTCCTCTATATGTCCTGATTTCTTCAAAAATTCATTGAAAAACAACATGCATTCTGTTGCAAGATACGATTCTGCAATACATTCCTCTGGTCGTGCATAGTTTTTGACATAATTTTTGAGTGTTTTCATATATCTTTCGAATGGGTACATCCATCGAAAATGAATAGGTCCACACATTTGTGATTCTTTTCCAAGATGAATGGATAAGTGTATCATTATATCAAAGAAAGATGGTGGAAAAAAAATTTCAAGCTCACATAAAACGTCAATAATTTCAACATTGATTTGTTCTACCTTCTCTCTATCAAGAACACGTTGACATAATTTGTTGAAAAAAGAACATAAGCGAATTATCGCTTTTCTTGCCTTCTTTGCCATGAACCCTCTCGATGCTACTGGCAATAAATGTTGCATTAATACATGGTAATTATGTGACTTCAATCCACTAATTTTGCAATCCGACAACGAAATCTGATTTTTTAAATTTGAACAGTAGCCATCCGGTCCTTTGAAATCATACAGTCTTTTGCAAAATATTCTGATTTTGACAACATATATGGAGCCGGTGGAAGATATGTTTTATTCCCACGAGGTTGTGTATGAAGCTCACTTCGAATTCCCCAATCCTCTAAATCCTTTCTACAGTTGGTTCCATCTTTGGATTTATTTCCATGCAACATTGTGTGCCCAATAGGCTTTCACCAATGTTCTTCTCCACATGCATCACATCTAAATTGTGACGTAATGGAAGTTCCTATGAAAACCAAAACAATAATGCATTATTGGGTTTTTCTTGTATTAAAACAATGAAAAATAAATAAATTAACCACTAACCTCCCAATAAGGCAAATCAAAGAAAATTGATCATTTTTTCCACCTTGATAGCTCTACTTCTGTAGAACTGTTAGTATCATCATATTCATCTTCTTTATCATAGACATGCTTTCTCTTCTTACTTTTCTCCTCTATTCCTTTTCCAAAATCATTTGGATAATCCTTCAATAATGCATAGATGTTTCTCCCAGAAAGCATTCTAGGAGCACCATCTGTCTCTACGGTATTATCAAACAATGCCTTTTGTTTCCTCCATGGATCTGAAGGAGGTAGAAATCTTCTATGACCCATGTAGGCGAACTTTCGACTATGTTTCAACCAACGAGAATGGGTATTGACACCACATAATGGGAAAGCTTTTTGCCCTTTCACACGACGTCCAGCAAGATTTCCATAAGCCGGAAAATCATTAATCGTCCATAACAAAATTGCATTCAGTTTAAATAAAGTTTTACTAAATGCATCATAAGCAGTAACTCCATTAGACCACAAGTGATGCAAGTCTTCACCAAAGGAGCCAAATATACATCAATATCATTCCCGGGTTGCTTCGGGCCTGGAATAAGTAAAGTTAACATAATATTTTCTTTCTTCATACACAACATAGGCGAGAGATTGTATGTCACAAGCATTACCGGCCAGCAACTATATTTCGAACTCAACATGGAAAATGGATTGAATCCATCTGTAGCAAGACCAAGCCTAAGATTGCGTGGATCAGATGAAAAAGATTTATACTATTCATCCACCATTTTCCATGTCATAGAATCCACGGGATGACGCATTTTTCCATCGTTACTTTTATTATTAAAATGCCATCTTAATTCTTCAGCCATCTTTTGAGATCTATACATTCGTCTAAACCTCGGAATAATTGGGAAATGTCTCAATACTTTAACTGGAACACCTTGTATAACCTCTTCAATATCTTGATTTTTCTTCCATCTCGAGGAACCACATTTTGGACAACTTTCTAAATTTTTGTATTCTTTTCTGAGAAGGCAACAATCATTCTCACAAGCATGTATCTTTTCAAAACCCATGTCGAATGCTTTAAGAAATTTCTTGACTTCATATAAGGTTTTGGGAAGCACGTTATCCTTCGGCAGAAATAGATGTTGCACAGCTAAAAGCTTATCAAAACCACTATCGGACAAGCCAGTCTCGCATTTAAGATTATAGAAGACGGTGATGGCAGATAATTTTGTGTGATCTGTGCAACCAGGATATAATGGAGTTTCTGCATCTTCCAAGTTCTTGACTAACTCATCCTCTTTTCTTCGAGAATCAACATCGTCTTTATCATCATCAAAAAAATATTGATTCAAAAAATCTTCATCTTCATAGTGAATCATCTTGAATAGTTCATATACGTCAAACGTATTTGTTTTATTCTCTACATTTATCTCTTCACCATGGTTAAACCATACATCGTCAATGTATTTAGGATCCATTCCTTTTATAATTAAATGTTCAACGACGATTTGGTCATCATGACGACTAAGATTCCGACAATCCTTGCAAGGGCATAAATTTTTTTCTACACTTCTTACATTCCTCTTGGCAGCATGCACGAAATTCATTGCTCCTTGTCGGTATTCTATACTAGTTCTATGAAAAAGGTAAAAAAAAAAGTGAGCTTTAGTATTAGATTATATGTTCTAACTCTCAAAATACATATTAAATTAATCATGGTTTTATCACCTATTTAAAAAAAACCAGCCTTTTTCCATTATCGACATTTGAAGGCAAATAAGTTTCCAATCTTTGACGTATAAATTGGTTATCTGTTGTAATCAAAAAAATAACTAGACGTTGAAGTACAAATACTTGTAGCACTACTGCATATAGCCATGGTGGTTTAGTAGACAAAGGCAAAGAATACTTTTCCAAAAATATAAATTTTACACTTATATTTTGCATTTAACCTCAGATTTACATGTATTTATAATTAATCCATGCATAACACCACACTCCTACCCACACATAACTGACCAAGTCACAACCCTCCAAACTGATGGATAACAGTTACAGCTATCTGCCCCTCCTTTGTCAATCCATCCACAAACGCTCCACTTCAACAAACAACATTCCAGTCACTCCACTTCAACAAAACTTTTGCAAATCTCTGCATTTCACCATTACACACAGATCACTGACCAAACTTCCTCCCACCTATCACCAACAAACGCCGGTGCATTTCCGCTGCCACACATTGCTGCAACTTTCTAAAAACGCAGCAACCTCTCATCACCATACTACTCAATCCTCCTATTTTACCACTTCTCACAACATTGTTTAATTCAACCACTTCCATAAATATACTTCAACACTACAATCACTCCCCCACTCCACTGTTAAACAATTCATTCACTCCTCACAATAACACAGTTTCATACCAGCCTATAACAATACCCACTTTCATCTCATACACACCACATTCATTCATATCACCAAAGACAATATCCACTTGCCTACATTCCTGTAGCCTGCTTCAATAACCATTCTACAACCTACTGACTACTGCACTGATACAACCAAGTGCACCATATTCACACACTACAACAGTGACCACTCCAACTACAAACCCCAAGCAACCACAGACCATCCTCCTTCCCATTTCTCCAACCTGCAACCTGTTCGCAACCGCACTTCATGCTACAACTCAACAAAACATCAACAACCCAGCCTTCGTAGCAAACTACCAGAGACTCACGCAACATTCATCAACTTGCCCTCTAACATTCTACCACTCTTTACGAACACATACTCACATCCTTCCCCCAGCCTCGCCCCCTCTTACCAAACCAACCGTCAACTTCACCGCCTCCTCTTCACTACCTCACATCCACACAACTGACATATTTCCAGTGCCTGCCACTCCACAAAAGACTATTTATGCTCCAACATTTACCACTCTCAACCATCCAGCCAGCCAATACCCAATCGCAAACAAAACCGCGACCTCCATCAATGCTACTTGAACCCACCAAATTCCCGAAACACGCAACCTCAACCTCCTCTCAGCAAGCAACCATTGATTCACTGAACCACTTCAACAGAACATTCATATACTCAAAGAAATCAAAGCAGATATCCCAACAGATCATTGCAATTAGGGTTAAATCAACCATTTCAGTAATAGTTTAGGAAAAAATACGAAAATAAGATGCATTCAAATTCATATAAAAGCCAAATAGAATCACAAAGTCGATTTAACAGATTCATACCTAAATATACCTAATCGATTTAAAAGATTCATACCTAATTATACTTAGATCTGCTGGCTGCCGCGACTCGATGTTGAGTAAGGGGGAAACGACGGAGTTGACGATGATACTTGAGTGCGATGAAAATTTAACACGATTAAAAGGAGAAATTTTTTTTCTTAATAAGAAAGCAAATTAGGGACGAGAATTTTGTTAAGTACGAGATTAAAATGATAGGTTACGTTTATTTAGTTCGCGCGAACTCTTTTTTTAGAAGCGGGAAACGTGAATTATTTTTTGCCACGTTTATATTATTTGGTAATCTATTTTTTGTTGCATTTACAATAAAACGCCACCGATTTTTGCAACTATAAATGGTTTTTCTTATAGTGATTGCCAGTTAAATGCCTGTTATTGATATTTTTTTAATTGCTGATATTGATTGGTTGAATTAAGTGATGATTGTGTTGGATGTTTGATGATTGATATTAGATGATTCGATGTTATGTTAATTTGTATATTATTATCACTCTACAAGTTCCCTTAGTTATTGTTTAAAATCATTATGGGTTGAAATGATATATATCCGAACGATCTATAAATTAAGGAAAAATCGTTATGGGTTGAAATGATAGAATCAATCAATTTATGGATTTTGTTTAAATTCGAGATTGCGGGTTGACATGATATATAACCATAAAATTTAAAATTGCGGATTGAAATGATAAATATCTGTATCGCTTGACTCTAGGTTAGAAAATTATATACGGACACCAGATTGGTTAAATTAAATGATTTTTGAATCTTTGAAAATTTGAATTCGGCTAACTGTCATTTTAAAATAGAAATTGATTTACATAAACTGAGTTATTTTCGTTAATCCAAGTGTAAATGCTGAAATTGGGAATTGATTTAATGAATTGTTTCAAAGGAGTTAAATTGGAATTTCAAAATTGAAGTGGCAAAAATAAATGAATCTATTGGAATTGAGTTATTGAAATATTTGGATATAACTTTGAAATCTATTTTAAACTAATTTATACTATTTTCAATAAATTAACTATCTTAATCAATTTAAACTACTTTAATTCATATTAATCTATTATAACCTATTTAATACAATTTAATCCATTTTACCAATTTTAAACAAATTAAATTTATTTAATATATTTTAAATCTATTTAATATAAATTAAGTCTATTTAATCTTATTTAAATCTATTTAAAATCTATTTAATATCATTTAAATATATTTAATCTATTTTAAATCTATATAGATCATTTAAAAAAATCTAATTAAATTAAATTTAAATCTTTTTTACTATTTAAACTATTTTAAACATATTTAAATTATTTTAAAACTATATAAACTATTTATTATTACCTAAGCTAAGTTTAAAATTTTAAGACTATGTATAGTTAAAGTATTTATATTTAAATCCTTGATGATGATACAACCTAAGTTGGAATTTGGAATTGATACCTTTTTGTGAAATGACATATTTGAGTGAATAAGATGATTTTAAAATGAAGAATTTATTTAACATAACTTATCGATAATTTCAAAGTGAATATGATTTGGAAGTGAATATGAATTTGAATGTGAATATAGTTTGAAAGTGAACATGATTTCGAAAGAAAATATGATTTGGTATTGAATATTTTGGTATAAATTGTGAATTGACTTTTTGAGATTGTAAAAGAACCATCCGGTGTGAAATAAGCGTTTGGTTGCTAAAGAGACCAGGATAAGATATTGTCATACTCTCTGTCAATACCGAAAACTACTTTAACAATTGTGTACGTGGTAGAGATTCTTGAAATGAAGTAGGATGGTTTGGCGAATGATTTCTGTATGAGGTATTGACGTGACCCTGACTCTCGTAAGTCAGCTTAGATATGACTAAAACATGAGCTATACCGAGGCCAAGTGAGGTCATTCCTTCGATCGGCCATGCTTCTTCGATATCATATTATGACTTTGGGATGATTTGGTGGCCACCCCTTGATTTTGATTATGGGAGTGTGTTCCGAGGTGGGCGGTTGTAGCTGTTATGCGCTACCACCAGCCCGATTCTGCAATTAGTAGATCTACCCTGGCATTGCCACAAGCGCCATGTTCACATGTCCTAGAGCGCCTTCTACGAGTTTGTTTTGTACCGTACCTATGGGTGTCCTCTGGGTAAACCACCAGTTTGGTGGAGCTTACGACATTGTATAGACTACGGGAATATATAAAATGTGTTAAAGGGGATATGGGTAACGTCGTAACGCTATTTTAATGCTTTACTTTATTGTAGACACTATTATAATGACGTATTGTACTACATAGTAGATAGTTTAATGGATCCTTAGGAGATGGAAATCTCGAACATCTCTTAAGTTATTGCACCCATGTTAGACACTGGATAGGAGATGTCAAACACCGTAAACATCTCTGACGTCGTTACACTCGTATTTTTTTACTGTTGATTTAACTTACATAAGATCTTTTAGTTCTGACTCGAATGTTTTGTCTTTTCAATTTTCTCTGGTCAGTCTGAGCTTTTCAGCTTATCGAAGACCTTCTGGAGGATGAAGAGGAAGATTTTGTACTATCATTACTTATTATATATATTCCACTGCATCATTTTGTTCCCTTGCATTTATTTATTATTTATTCTTGTTGTATGTAACTCTGATCGGTATTATAAAGGTTTAATCAATGTTATTTGTAAACAGCTTCATGAACTGTTTGTTTGATTATTATATTTTGTCATTTCACTGCGAGATTCTGTATTTTTTTCTTTCTTTCTCTATTTTTTCTTATTTACCCCATAACAATCTGCCCTTTTGAATGGTTTGAGTTTGACGTGTGTGTCTTCTTAAAACGTCCAAAAAGGCAGGTCGTTACATTTGCACTAAAAGATTAGATTGCAACATCACTCAAGCACCTATAGAAAGATAAATACATTTTTCTAAACCTTTTGCATCATCAAAAGAAGCATTAGATGATGTTTCACAGCTATTGAAAGGAATACATATAATGGGTTTTCTAAGTGGAATTAAATGATTTTTGTTATGTTCATTAGCAACCATCCTTATTGGAAAACGATAAATAGCATTCTTAAAGGTTTTCTTCACTTTGTTTTATAAAAACGACTAATCACCGGTTTTGAAAATTTTCCAATCGTCTAAAGTGAATGCACCTCTACTCAATTTTCTAAAGCCCCTCGTAAAGGTGCTTGCTCATCTCTAGCTTTGCGGAATATATATGATAGTCTTACACACTTATCAAAACTCGTATATGTGGGGGAAAATACCTTTAGATGATCAGTTTAAGGGAATAAAAAAACCCAACGCAGTGGAAAAAAACTAGATCTTGATTGCAGTGAGACGGAACAAACAGAGATAAACAGCAGAAAAGACAGTCACAGATCTATGCAATGCAGAAAAATAAATAACAATAGTATTTATAGTGGTTCCACTATCACGAGGTTGGGTACGTCCACTTGAGGAGAGGAGATTTTATTAATCACTGAAAGATTAAAGTTACAAGATTGATTCACTTTTGGTGGCTATACATAAGAAGAATTAACAATATAGAAAAGATTCTATAGAGTTTCAGCTCTCTAGGATGTCTACCATTGTTATCCAGAAGCTCCACTTTTTTTTTGAGTGAAGATATGAAGAGGGGTAGCTGCTACATTGCTGCCCTGGGTTTTGGTTCGGCATACCCCATCAGGTTTGATAGCACACTTCACAATTTACTCCGGTATGTAAATTCTGGTTCAGCAATCTGGACCGACATAGCACATGTTTGGATTGGCAAAAGCAATCTAGAGCAGCATAATCTTACCGAACTAAAATTCTCGTCAGATAGAACCATTCCACCGAACGAAATATTTCTTCGGTACTATTCTCGAACGAAATCTTTAATGCCACTCCAAATCAGACTACTTCAAACATTGATCCAAAATCGGCTTCCCTCTTCTTATTTCCATGTCGCTCCACTTCCAAAGCTCTCAGCTTCATTGAATGAAAGCACTAACCACTGGACCATCACCACCGGATGAGAAATCTCATCCGGTCCTCCTCAATGCCGCTCCAGCTAGTGGTTTACCTTCCTCCTCCGCGAGCTTCTCTTCTATGGTTTAGGGTTAGGGCTTCTCATGGCTTCTTCCAGAAATCAGGTATCAAAATCTAACAACCTCCACGTTGATACTGAATTCCATATAAGCCTTCCAACTCCATCTACACCTGCATGCTCCAAGCAATGGATACATACCTAATGAGCTTCCGTAATGCCATCACCCATTACACTCTGTCAACGAACTCCGGCAAGGCCACCGCCAGTCAACAAAAGGTTCGAAGTACCCAGTCCGTGTAGAACTTATCAATCTCCACCATGAAAACATATGTCACCATCATCTAACTCAACTCTCCCCCCGAGCCACCCTGTGGCACCTAGCACTTCATTAAGCGAATCAAGTTCGAGCAATGCTCAAACTTAGCAACAGGCAATGACTTGGTTAACATGTCTGCTACATTCTCCTTTGTGTGAACCTTCTGAAGACGAACTAGCCTCTCTTCACTCATCATGTGACGCCCCACCTCTATACTCACATTAGCCAAGGACACTACGGAGTAATGCCGTCAACTAGCACGAAGAATAAGGGTGTTGAGGAGCGACCATCCGTGTAATTACTTTGTGCGAGCACCGATATGTCAGATAGTATAACGTGCATTTCATTTCAAAAGGAAATCCGACATGCCGATACAAACTAAAAGCTACTACACAGTGGCTATGTGGTCTTCGGAAACAAATATAGAAATAGACATAACATAAATCAATCACAAATATCCATATCACAAAGGCGGAAATAGATATGAATATAACACATAGAAGTGTACATCAGAGTAGTGGTCAAATAAGATCCACAATATCACAAAAAGAATAGATACAAGTGCTAGACAAAAAATATGTATACATCAAGGATTCTCTATCTCAAATGTATAACAAGAAATACTACCAATCTAATGTTGTTAGACAAAAGTCAGATGATGATCCCAGATAAGGAGTCAAGCAGAAGCACCTGCAACATGTCGGTCTGACTCGTGTATTATTTAATAAGAAAATAATAAACGGACCAGTCTAGCTATAAATATCATATAAAATGAGATAGGATAAAAGATATGACGAAAACGTATAAGAACAATAATGCCATATTATGAAAAGTATACATTAAACAACATCAAAAAATCATATAATATCTCAAAAATCTCATAACATCAAAAAGAATGTCATATTCTTTACCATATTCACCAAACCACAAATATTAGCTAACATATCAATGCCAATCATAAAAACTGGTGAAATACAAATTCTAGAAATCATCAATTAGAAATCCAAAAATCACAAAAAGGGGGAGGCCTATCATAAACGGGAGCATGAAAACTCACCAACACGTGTATCACAAACGGAGCGCTATTCCATGGTCGCTAACCATAAAGCCGTAACATCGACGCAGTATAATAATGGTACGTCCCATGAACCGAAAGTCAAATAATTCGAAACATCGACGTAGTACAATAACGGTACGTCCAATGAACCGAAACTCCAATAATTCGGAACATTGACGCAGTACAATAACGGTACGTCCAATGAACCGAAAAGTCGGGACATTGATGTAGTACAATAACGGTACATCCGATGAACCAAACACCACAAAAGAACATGGGTGCTAGCCCATAAGAATTGAGTCAAAACTCCAAAGAACTAATAGGTCGTTAGCCTATAAAAGAAATGAGACGAACCTCAATAAAACGAGGTACCATCCCCTACGTAGACAAAGAGACATCGCACGTTGCTAGTCTAAACCATAAAAATGATCATCAATGATCAGTAAAAAAGTGTGAATTACACTAAGCTAGCAAATAAATGAGTTTAGCTTCATGTCCCATAACCACTGGCTTAACTTAAATATTCATGAACAAATTGTAGATCTCCACTCATAAATTGTCACAAGAGTTTCAATCGAACAAGTCCAAAAATTAACCGACAAAGTAAACGCAAGCATTTCATACCACTAGTTTTACTAAGCCGTTTAATTAGATTTCTCAAACGAATGAGGTAAAGATTTGTGTATACTAACAGATTGGAAAACGGTTTTATAAACAAGCTTTGTATTAAAAATAGAGTTGAAATCATCTTTGAGAAATAGTTTGAATATTTACTACTAGTATAGAAACCTTCGTATTTAAAAGTGACAAGTCACAGAAATGATTGTAGAAGCAACCAATGGCCAAAAAATTCGCATACGAAGACGTGAATCAAATCCATAGAAATGATTCTGAATCCATCAATATGGATATTCTCAAAAATCCCGAAAAAGAAGTCATCAAAGTCGATAATAAATGATAACAACAAATCAGATCAACTCAAATTGATAAAAATTGGAATCTCAAGCAAAATAGGATAGTTTGGGCTAAGCAAGCAGGTCAGTCGACTGGACACTGAGTTTAGTCGACTGGCCCAATGCCTGGAAAACTCTCGGGTTGCAGGTCAGTCGACTGGACTCAGAGAGCCAGTCGACTGGAACCTGTTTTCCAATATTTCCAACCTATCGCAATGAAGGGCAAACTCTCAACAATTTGCGATCGGACGAGCAATGAGCGCTAGGGGTTGATGCCAATCGACAACCTAGCCCTATTGGCTCTTCGATACACCACCAAAAGCATGTTCATACATCAAAGCTAGGATTTTTAAAATTTTTGACTTCAAAACATCAAGAATTGAAATGTTCACCAAAATAAATTTAAACCAAAAGCAAATGAACATGAATAGAATAGATGTTAAGAATTCATACCTAATAATAATGATAGTTATATACATGGATGTGAGATAAAAATCTCATCTTTTCTCAAAAACAATGAAGGAGAAGCTTGAAAACAGAAGGAAGATCAACCACTTTTCAACTTTATCTCTAGAAAGTCCAATCTAAGATTATAAACAAATATTTCCTAAGTTAGGTTATAGGGAATTTCTGAAATTGGAGAGAGATTGAGATGGAGAAGAAGAAGATGATACTTACCTAAGCTTCTCATGGATTTTGGAGTTAGAACTTGAATTTGCAAAGAAGCTAGGGCTTAGGAATTTAAAATTTCCAATCTCTTCCCCCATTGTTCCTAAAGCTTGAAGTGTTAGGAAATAGAAATGAAATGGATGAAGAGAACTGGGGGTGTAGCTAGGGTCTTAAGTTGGGGTAAATGGGCGGAAACCCAAACCCAAAGCCCTAAGTGAAAAGGTTGAAATTCTAGCCAACTCCAAACATATCAATGTTTACACTCAAAAAGATCGCAAAAGTCATTTTGAACTCAATGGAAGTGGTCTCGAGTCCTAATTTGACTATTTGCAAAAAGTAGCATTTCGGACTATAATCCGACTAACGTTGCTATATTTAAATATACAATCGTAAAATATGTGGGTTGTTACACATCGAGACAAGAAACGAGTCTCTCACCTCAATATGCTTCATCCTCGAGCTGAATGTTAGATTTTCAGCTTTGTGAATTGCACTCTGACTGTCATAGTAAACATTCATATACGAAGCCCAAATCACACAACAGTCGCCTCATAAAAAGCACCTCCTTAGCTGCTTCAACCGCAGCTATGAGCTCTACCTCTATAGTGGACAAAGGCACAACCATCTACAACCTCTCTCTCCAACTGATCACTGTCCCACCAATGGTGAACATATATTCGGAGGTTGACTTCCTTCGATCCCTATCACCGGCATAGTTGGAATCGCAAAATCCAATAAAGCTGAAATCTCTTTGTGACGACCCCACTGCTATGCCCGGTTTAGCAACATTATAAGTAATGCCGTCTGCTAATCTGGAAAATACGACTAGTTAAGGGCGATCATATGTGAATATATCTTTATACTAACATTGACACGTCTTATTTACCTTTTTGAAGATCTGAACTGAAATTTAGACGTGTACAACATTAATACAAAGTAATAAACACACTGATTAAAAGTATCCAGAGCAGTATATAATATAGAAAAATCAGAATCTGAGTCACAGATCACAGCGGAGTAATATACATCCTCATATACATAATAGAATGTAAGTCTACAAAATAACAGTACTAGATCCAGATAAATATATACATCGTATCCAAAATCTTGTATCAGGCACAAAGTCACTGCTATATATTATAAATGAAATAAATTCCTAACTGTCAATATATATAAATATGAAGTAAACTAAAACTTCTAAAATAATCTACGTCAATGCTAGCCCAAAAATTCAAAGGTCAAAGGGCCTCTATACCTGTAAAGTCTCGGCCCGGCCCAGGTACTAAAATAATAAACGGGTCGGGCTATATCTGAATAAAAGGTGAGATACTAATATCATAACTTTATGATTTGAAATAATAAGCCATAATAATATATGCTGAACAACAATCATAATAAGGCATATTATTTTAAATTTACCACTTTATTAATCCATAAATGACTTAGCTTTAAAATAAGTCATTCCCAAAATATGCCTAAAACCCAAAAAAAACCATAAAAGGCATATCAAACAATAAATACAGAACTGAAATTTTGACTTAACAATAACTAAATAAGTCATAAATAAAATATGCCCAAAATAATAGTCAATTAAAGCATATCTAACAAATCATCATTTTATAAATATACATCAAGTCTCAATAGACCATCGTCTCAAAATATAGTAATAACCAATTCAAAATTCCTCAGATCCATAAAGGACACAGAATATCCATACTAAAAATCTCTGATAAAATAATCATCAATAATGAAATAAATAATGATAGTCGTCTATCAGTTTAATATAGTGACACGAAATCTACCGAAAGAGACCCGCTACATAGGAAGGAAGCCTTTCGAAAGAGACTGCAGATTAGGGACACCGCTCAAAGAAAAGAGCAGCCATGTACCTAATCTGTCCTATGCAAATTTACCTTGCGAAAGAGGTAAACATAGTATAACTATATAAAACAAAATAAACTGATAGGTTGTAATATCTATAGACTACGATCCATGTAAAAATCTGCCTTTCGAAAGAGACAGGCGTGATTACACCACAACAGATCTTCCGAAAGGGATTTGCCTACCCAAATTTAAAAAATATATCGATTCTTAGATCGATGAAAATGAGTTATCTTTCCTCAGGGATCTATCAGTCTGAAATCCGAACACCCTAAGGTAATACAACTCTAAGTGTTAATTACCGTCACTTAAGTAATTACAAGAATTTAGCTAACTTTCCTATAACAGAAAGTAAATTCAAGTATTTACTAAAAGCTAGCATTTTACACTTAAGAATATATTTAAAAAATTATAATAATGACCGAAAGAGTTGTGCAAAGTGTCCCATACACCCGACAATTCAATCGTTTATTAAAATTCTTTGTTTCATAGAAAAACATGAAATTCATCAGAATCCAATTCACACTTGCATAAAATAGTCAAAAGCTAGATACAATAGAAGTCCACAATAGTTTATAGGTTTAAAGTAATTAATATGATTTTTATTATATAGAAATTGATATTTAAATTGCTTTATCTATAATTTACTTTCAGATTTATCACTTTTAAAATCCTATAACTTGTATATATATATATATAACAAAAGGAGTTATAACATTATAAGTCTTAAAAATCCTTTATTATAACTTCTAATCAAAAAATATTTTCATAATCAATAATTTACTTTATTTCAAATTCATATAAATTTGTTTATAATATTACTTCATAAACACTTTAAAACCATATATTATTTGTAAAATGAAAACATAGTCAAAATCATTTTAAAAAAAAAGGCTTTATATCTATAAATAGGTATATTTCTTTAAAAGAACATTTAAAAGAACTTTAACTCAAAATAGTCGATACTACTGAAAATAAAAAATAGTATAATTTAACTATATTTTATAAATTAAATTCCAATAAAGATGAAGACAGATAAAATCTTATATCAAGAATCTTTTAAACCATTCAAATAAGAAATCCAATAGAATGCAACCTATAGCGCCAACAACGCTCTACGAAGTATCATTTCATAATATGAATTTATTTATCAATCTGAGTTGCTTTCCGACAAACTCCGATCATACAACAACGCATGAAATTTCAACCATCGACTCAACTTGTAGTAACAATAGGGTTTTAACATGCAACTTCATTTCAGTAATTACTGCTTCAATCCAATATTTTAAAATCATATTTCAACCAATTCATCCATCGAACAAATTAAACTCTAGCACGCAATTTATTTTAATAACTTCATCCAATCACCATTAAAATTTAATGCAATTCACAAGTAATTCAATCATCCACTATCAACTTATTAATGAAATTCCAAACGAAGCATATATATATATATATGTATGTATGTATATGTATATATATATATGTATATGTATATATATAGAAAATAAACTTTCATCGATATAGGTGTGCGAGTTATAAAATAACTCACCATATAACCAATCAATCATAAGCCTGCAAGCATCTCTTGTCTAATTCCGCCATTAACAACCAAAGATTATAACACAATCGACCAATAACATGCAAATGGAATTCTAACATTTAGAAATAGAATTCATGAGTTAAAAATAACTCACCTTAACCAATTGATGATGAACATCCTTATTGGCTCGAATGATTACGCCCAAAATATACATTCTATTGCTGGCCAAAAACCCTGACTATTCTCCAATCACCAAGCCTACACTCAATACGCATGCCACCTCATCACTGATTGTCGCTACGCTCCAAGCTTAGCCATTCGATCCCCAGCTTCAGTCGCCATCGTGACCCACTCTAGCCTTGTGCCTAAATCCCACGTTAACCACCATCTCCTCTCGCATTGAAGTCGACCTCACCTCCAAACTGGCATCGCTGGCCTCCTCAATTCGTTCGCCGTGATTTTCCAATTTGCATGTTTCTTTTTTTTCTTTCTAAATTTTATTCCAATTTAAATTGAATTACACTTTATTATATAAAATATAATTTGTTAAGTACAAAATTCTACTTAGTATTAGTCCATCCTATTTAATTATTAAATAGATTAACACAATTGAATTTATTTTCATTTATTCATTGTATTGGTATAAAATAAATTTATACATATTCATCAATTTATTGATTTAACTAAATATCAATTAAAAATTCTTTTCATATATTTCAAATATATAGTTATTTACACCTTAAATTATTTTATGTTCAAGAATAACACTTTATCCAGTTTAATATAACTTCTGAAAATTATTTTATCAATTCACTCAACCTTTAAAACAAAATCTATCAATAATTAGATTTCAATTAAATAAAACCTTATTTCCATGATACTAAGTACCAAAAATCGAATTCAAATTCTTTTACTATAATTAAATTTGTTTGATATCATATCTTCGAAAACCGGGTTGTTATACTCTTCCTCTGCCGCCAAAGACAAGCGTTGGTTTGGAGTTCCTCTAAGGTATCAGAAGATACACTTCACTGCTTCCCAATGCGTCTTTTATATATTTTCCATGAACTTACTCACCATTCCAACCGCCTCTGCAATGTCAGGCCTAATGCATACCATGACATACGTCAAGCTGTCAACTGCACTTGCATATGGGACCTTCATCATATAAGCCTTGCCCTTTTTCAAGCTCGGAAAGCCTTTACTAGAAAGCTGTATGTGCAAAGGCATAGGTGTGCTGATTGCCTTTGCCCCTTCCATGCTAAACCAAGCAAGCACCTTTTGAATGTACTCCTTTTGAATGAGGTTCAAAAGTCCTAACTTTCTATCCCTTTGGATTTCCATACCCAAAATTTTCTTTGTTTCTCCCAAGTCCTTCATTTTGATTCCTGTTTTTAGCTTTTGCTTTAAACTATCAATTTCATCCATATCCTTGGAAGCAATCAATATATCATCCATGCACAAGAGTAGGTACACCCATCTACCATTCTTTAAATGCTTGAAGTACACACAAGCGTTTTTGATGCTACGATCAAAACCAAGTGAAAGCATAAAAGAGTCAAACCTCTAATACCATTGTCTAGGTGTCCGCTTAAGTCCATACAATGACTTCTTCAATTTGCAAACCCAATTTTTTTCCCATCTACAACAAATCCTTCTGGCTGCTTCATGTAGATGTTCTCATTCAAGTCTCCATGCAAGAAAGCGTTTTTCATGTCCAGTTGCTTCATCTCCAAGTCATGAGCTACGATGATAGCGAGCAAAATGCAGATGGACGTATGCCTCACTACTGGAGAGAATATCTCATCATACTCCAACACCTTTCTTTGTGAAAACCCTTTAGCAACTAGTCTTACCTTGTATCTCCCATCATCGTTCACCTTGAACATCCAATTGCATTCTATGGCTCAGCTTCCTTGAGGAGGTGGTACCGAATGCCAAGTCTTGTTCTTCTTCAACAACTCTAACTCTTATTCCATAGCGCTTATCCACTTCGAACTGTCACATGACTTCAAAACTTCATCAAGGTCAAGCGGCTTCTCATTAACCACATGTAGGGCATAGCCAAACTGATCACCAAGGCTAAGGTTCACAAACTTCCAATCACCATACCTTTCGGGTGGCCTAACAGTCCTACGACTGACCCGGGTAGGTAATGCTTCGCTTAAACTCCTTTCAGCTCCACCTTGAACTGAACTTCTTCTGGATTCATGCACATCACCAGCACTACTAGAAGGTACTTGTGGACTATCATGTGATGTTTCATCAACCGCATTTTCCTCGATAGCATCAACAACAACTCTACTATTTGGATGGAACATGAAAACTTCTTCCATCTCCTTTGGCCTATCAGAATCTTCTGATGTGATAGGTAGCTTCTCCTTTGGATTGAACATAGAAGATTCATCAAAAGTAACATGTTTGGAATGAACAATCTTCCATTTAACAGGGTTCCAAATTCGATACCCATTGATACACTACTTTACCTCTCCACTTTCCTTTGAAATCTTCCCATCTATGGCTGAGCATGGGATTAGATTTACGATATACACTACAGTTGATAATGCCACCCAAAGCCTCTAGACTAGCCCGCCGTCAATCTCAAGCAACGAGCCTTCTCCAGTAGAGTCCTGTTCATCTTTTCTGCATCCCTATTGGATTGCGGATCACCGGGTGTAGTGAAATATCTCTGAATGCCATGCTATTTACAAATGTCGAGGAACTCCCTAGAGATAAATTCACCGCCATTATTAGATCTTAGCACCTTCAACCTGGAACTAGATTGGTTCTCAACAAGTGCTTTTTAGTCTTAAAACTTCTTAAAAATCTTTGATTTGGCCTTCATCACATACACTCACACTTTTCGAGAAAAGTGATCAATGAAAGAGATAAATACTTTACTCCTCCAAAAGGAGTAGCAACCGATCCCCAGACATCTGTATGAATGTACTCAAATACTCGCCTCGATCTATGGATTCCAACTCCAAATGATCTTTAGTTTGCTTGCCTAATACACACTTCTGGCAAAAGTCCATCTTTCCGAAGCTTCCTCCTTTGATCATCTTCCATCATTGAAGCAACTCTAAGCCCTTCTCTGAAATATGACCCAACCTAAGATGCCAAAGTTTTTGGCATCCAATGCACGAGGACTATCTACTCCAACGCACGACTCTCCAAGAGCTGTGGTTCCTTTCGGCAAATACAGATTTTAGAACATATCTCCTTTCATAAGAACTAATGCACCTCTCGAAACCTTCATACTATCCTTCTTGATAGTTACCTAGCATCCCAAAGATGCCAATTGTCCTAAAGAAATTAGGGACTTTCGAAGACCTGGAACATACTGGACAGCTGTCGAAGTGCGTATCACTCCGTTAAAGATCCTAATCCTCACTGTACCTTCATCTATTGCTCTATAGTTAGCATCATTACCCATAAGAATAGAGCTTCCCTCTCGTCCAACAAAAGAACTAAAGTAATCCTTATTAGGCGCATATGGAAAGATGCCATTACCGGGATTCCTGGATTTGGAACACCCTCTAGATGCCAATTCTTCTTATCTTCTCTATCTCTTTCAACAAACAGGCCGTGAATACTACTTCAACCTTACTTCCTTCACTTATCTCCTACATCTGATCTCTTAAGCCCTTAGATAGAAGGCCAGACTTCACATCTTCCACTGTCAATGTGTCTTTAGCGAAGATAAGGTTGTAAGCGAAATCTGTGTATCGCTCCGGAAGAGAACACAAAAGAATCATTGCCATTTGATCATCATCCATCTTCAAGTCAACAGTCTTCATCTTTATCATGAGATCATCAAATAAGTTAAGATGTTCCTTCACTGAAGTACACTCTTTCATCTACATGGCGAAAAATGTCTTTAGTAAATCAGACGGTTAGCTAGAGATTTCTACAAATAGAGATTTTCCATCACCACTTGATAAGAAATCTCGTCTGATCCTCCTCCGCTCCAGCTAGGGTTTCACCTTCCTCCTCCACGAGCTTCTCTTCTATGGTCTAGGGTTAGGGCTTCTCATGGCTTCTTCCCAAATTCAAGTATCAAAAATCTAACAATATATGCATGTCCACATTGTTGTAAGAGATTATCACCATTTCAAGTATAACAAACTATCACACAAATGAGGTAGTTGTCGCATATCACCAAATTACTAAATAAGTAACATGACAACATAAGTTAATATTTGCCGTCATTATTCTACCAAGCGTACTATGTTGATCTATTATAATCAACTTTGTATTTTTAAAGTCATCTTGCATACAACAGCATTGCTCTTCTAGAAAAAATTTATAGGATGATTTTCTTCCCATGGAGATTGAAAGTTCATAATGAATTGTGCTACTACTAATGTTAAATGCATCTACTCTGGTTAGAGCCATAATCCGAACTGCTTTGTTGGTTCTAAAATGAGTAAAATTGTTCGCCAATGTCACGTACCGGAGTTAGTTTTCCTGTATCAGCTGCACTGCATATAATCATTTGAATTAATTTTCCTTGAAATATTTATATCTTGTATTATGTGCAATCCTCTGATCGTTAGACAAACTCCTAAAAGGGTATGGATAAAGTTATGTTCTATATATATATATATATTAGGATATTGCTGAAGTACTTCATTCTAATCGTGCGATGTTATCCCATTTTTGGTCAAAACTGGAATATTAATGTTGTGTGCGTTTCCACCACGACCGGAACAAGAAGAAGTGAGCCAGCGTATATAAGTCTGGGATTTCACTCATGATTCAAGTACAAAGGTTCATTCGGTAAAGCAGGGCAAGAGTTCGTTCGACACTACACTCCCCGAGTTCATCCGGTAATAAGCGTCATCTGGTACTTAAAACACCTCGCTTTCGTCCGGTAGTTTAGGTGTTTGAGTTCATTCGGTATTCGAACTCCCCATGGCTCATTCGGCATTCTCAAATATGAAGGCTCATTCGGCATTCCCAACACAAGGGATCATTCGGCATTCTCAGTATAGGATCCATTCGGTAGTACCGAGACCGAACCAACTCCACTTCCCTTCCCACCGAATCAACTACAACCGAAGCTCCAACTTTCACCACCCACTACCGGTCCAACATCTCCACTAAACCAATGCCGAACCGAGCCCCACAGAATCAAGCATCAGACCACCCTCACCGGATGGCTTCCCACCAATCCAAGCCTCACAAAATCAAGCACCGGACCAACCCTCTACACACCACCGAATCAAACTCCACCAAGCAACGACCGAACCAGAGCATGCCGAACCAAAGTTGTCGGTCCAGATTGCATCAGCCCAGGCCCACCAGCAGCTATAAACATCCTAGACCCCTGCCCCCAACCTCACTCTATAAATAGAGGGGCAGGGGTACAACAATGGCAGACAAGTTTGAGAGCTTAAGCCTGGAAGGAACTTTCAAACAACTTTGATATACTTGTACTACAAGCTTTGTACTTGTAATCTGGATAGAAAAGGAGAATAACATATAAAGTGGATGTAGGCACATTCTGGCCGAACCACTATAAATCTGTGTGTCTTTTACAGTTTAGTCCCTGCTTTTTACGTATTTGCATAAACCACCCAAATCACTACGAATAACATAAAATCAACTAAATCATACGACTTGGAGGTGTTTGCCCATTTTTGTGCAAGCATTCTTGGGTTATTTGCTGAGATCTGTAATTTGTGTTTGAATATTGCTGATTTGTATTCATACACTGCTGCTTTCACGGTATTTGGGGTTTGTGTCCAATTTTGGCGCAAACATTTTGGTGCTTTCACTGAGAAGAACTAGCGCCCGCTATATCGGATAGAAGTTTGGATTTGGAAGACAATGGCTAGGCAAAACAGTAGAAGGCTAAGGGCTGAGAGAAGCCAACAGGAAGGAAGTCAACAAGCATCCTCCGGAGGTGAGGAAGTACCAGCTTCGATCTACATAACCTGGAATGAAATGGAAGCCATAACAAATTCACTGCAAGAGAGGTTGTTGAAGAGTCAACAGGAGATGATGCAGACTTTCTTGGAGCAAATGAGAGCTGCAGGGACCCAGAACTTAGGAACGGCTACAGCAGCCGTGGATGCAGGACAAGGAGCTAGGGTTATGGAACCCAATGAAGGATAGGATGCAGAGCCTGAGGGCAATCGACAAGGACTTGGGGGCAGGCCCGCAGGATCCAACACAGGAGGACCTTTGGAAGAAGTTCAACAGGCTAGAACTAACGTTGCTGCTAGCGAGCCACATGAAGGTATGTACCGGAATTCCCTCGGGGGCAACCCCCGACAGACAACGCTGGATTGGTAGATATAATCAGGAAGACTGTGCGAGGTGGTTTGACCAACGGAGACTTGGAAGGAGTAAACAGGAGTCCGTTCACTCGGGAAATAAGGATGGCTCAGAATCCACCTAAGTTCAAGCTACCTAGCGTGGAGGTATACGATGGCAAGGCAGACCCTACGGATCACTTGATGAGGTACACCAGACACATGGAGGTGTTGGGGGCATCGGAGGAAGTGATGGCCTGATGCTTCCCTTTGTACTTGACGGACTTAGCCGCGATGTGGTTTAGGCAGCTGGGAGAAGGATCTATCAGGACTTGGAGGGAATTGGTGGAAAGGTTTTTGGGACAGTTTCGGGTTCATGTCAAGAGACCGAAGAATGTGATGACATTGACATCGGTAAAGCAAAGGATCGATGAATCGCTTAGGGCCTTTCTAACTCGATTCAGTGCAGCTGTTGCTTCGGTGGATCGGCCCGATCCATCGATGGTTTTAATGGCAGCAGTATCAGGAGTCAGGGAGAACTCGGATTTCAAGGTATCTCTGATACGAGATCCCCCACGGGATCTCGACGAATTCTTTCACGAGGCAGAAAGGTTCCTTCGGCAAGAAGATGCGAGTACGGATTTAAAGTTAAAAAAGGTTAATGCAATTGAGGTTGGAGGACCATCCAGCAAAGGTTTGGATAAAGACAAAGGAAAAAGGAAGTTGGACGATGATTCTAGAAATGTTAGGAAGCAATGGAAGGATCCAAAGTTTCCCACATACACAGGATTGAACGAGACGCTGGAGCGGATATACCTGGATACTCGGAATCGCCTTCCCTACCGAAGGCCGGCTAGGAGAGAACCAACAGAACGGGAAAGAACATCAGGAAGGCACTGTCTCTTCCATGATTTGGATGGACACGACACCAACAGCTGCATGCACCTAAAGGACATAATTGAGGAGCATGTAAGGAATGGACAGCTGCCACAATATGTTGGACCTCGGAATGCAACGGCGGGGCAGGAGCAACCGCCGCCTACCTCAAGCTACGATGGCGGGAGGCCCAGGAATGATGGTCGGTTGATCATCCATTGACCAGGTTATTATGAAATAAGTAGCGAACTATTGGCAAGCAACCAAGTCATTTACACATGTACGGGGACGGAGATAGCCCCTAGGCATGCTCTGAATGATGATAAACTGCAATGCTATGGTTTGTGAAACTTATCTTTTGCTTTTGGATTGGACACTGCTTTTGTTTTTGGTTTTCGGTTTTGGAGCTTGGATTGAGCTCCTGGTTTTTCTTGCTTTTTGATTTGGATTTTCCTTTGAATGATTGTTTTCGGTTTTGGATGCTGGTTTGGGTTTCTGGTTTTCTGGCTTTGATTTGGATTTTGGATGTGGAGTTTGGATTGGATTTTGATTGGATTTTTATTCTGGTTTTCTGGCTTTGATTTGGATTTTGGATGTGGATTTTGGATTGGATTTCGATTGGATTTTTATCTGATTTTTGATAAACGGTCGTCAGGTATGGATTATTCCTGGCAAGGGGTGAGTCGCTTCGCCCGAACATGGTAAATTGACTCATTCAGGTCGTTGAGTATGGACTATGCTCGGCAAGGGTCCGGAGTGACCAGGATTCGGCCTAGGACTTAGGCTCTGTATTATCAATTGTTATTTTCAGGTCGTTGAGTATGGACTATGCTCCACAAGGGTCCGGAGAGACCAGGATTCGGCTTAGGACATAAGCCATGGCATTACACAGCGTCCAGGGACACTGGACCAAGGTCGTCAAGTGTGGATTACGCTTGGCAAGAACCCGGAGAGGAGAACCCGGAGAGGTTAGCTCAACGTCCAGGGACACTGGACCAAGGTCGTCAAGTGTGGATTACGCTTGGCAAGAACCCGGAGAGGTTAGCTCAACGTCCAGGGAAACTGGACCAAGGTCGTCAAGTGTGGATTACGCTTGGCAAGAACCCGGAGAGGTTAGCTCAACGTCAAGGGACACTGGACCAAGGTCGTCAAGTGTGGATTACGCTTGGCAAGAACCCGAAGAGGTTAGCTCAACGTCCAGGGACACTGGACCACGGTCATCAGATGTGGATCACGCTTGGCAAGAACCCGGAGAGGTTATGGATTTGGATATCGACCCAAAGAGGTCCTGGATTCGGTTATTGGCTGTTGGATAAGGATGGATTGGGACTCGGTTGTCGAGTTCGGATGGATACTGAATTGGCTCAGGCTTTGGTTATTGGATTTGGAATTGGACATCGACTCGGAGCAGTCAAGGATGATATACTCTGGCAATATGGCTATGGACATTGGATAATGGATTCGGAACCATTCAAAACATGCCTTATTATCACAAGGCATGTTTTGGGGGGCAAAGTGTTATCCCATTTTTGGTCAAAACTGGAATATTAATGTTGTGTGCGTTTCCACCACGACCGGAACAAGAAGAAGCGAGCAAGCGTATATAAGTCTGGGATTTCACTCATGATTCAAGTACAAAGGTTCATTCGGTAAAGCAAGGCAAGAGTTCGTTCGACACTACACTCCCCGAGTTCATCCGGTAATAAGCGTCATCTGGTACTTAAAACCCCTCGCTTTCGTCCGGTAGTTCAAGTGTTTGAGTTCGTTCGGTATTCGAACTCCCCATGGCTCATTCGGCATTCTCAAATATGAAGGCTCATTCGGCATTCCCAACACAAGGGATCATTCGGCATTCTCAGTATAGGATCCATTCGGTAGTACCGAGACCGAACCAACTCCACTTCCCTTCCCACCGAATCAACTACAACCAAAGCTCCATCTTTCACCACCCACTATCGGTCCAACATCTCCACTAAACCAATGCCGAACCGAGCCCCACAGAATCAAGCACCGGACCACCCTCACCGGATGGCTTCCCACCGATCCAAGCCTCACAGAATCAAGCACCGGACCAACCCTCTACACACCACCGAATCAAACTCCACCAAGCAACGACCGAACCAGAGCATGCCGAACCAAAGTTGCCGGTCCAGATTGCATCAGCCCAAGCCCACCAGCAGCTATAAACATCCTAGACCCCTGCCCCCAACCTCACTCTATAAATAGAGGGGCAAGGGTACAACAATGGCAGACAAGTTTGAGAGCTCAAGCCTGGAAGGAACTTTCAAACAACTTTGATATACTTGTACTACAAGCTTTGTACTTGTAATCTGGATAGAAATGGAGAATAACATATAAAGTGGATGTAGGCACATTCTGGCCGAACCACTATAAATCTGTGTGTCTTTTACAATTTAGTCCCTGCTTTTTACGTATTTGCATAAACCACCCAAATCACTACGAATAACATAAAATCAACTAAATCATACGACTTGGAGGTGTTTGCCCATTTTTGTGCAAGCATTCTTGGGTTATTTGCTGAGATCTGTAATTTGTGTTTGAATATTGCTGATTTGTATTCATACACTGGTGCTTTCACGGTATCTGGGGTTTGTGGCCAATTTTGGCGCAAACATGCGAAGGATAGAAATCTCTTAAACCCATTTCTATCTCCTCTCCTGAAGCAAATAGTGGACCAATCGCCACTGTTATCATCTGTTCTTTTTGTTGATTTTCTTTTATATCATTGTTTTTACTTCCATCTTCATATTCATCATCAATAGCATCTAGGAGTTTTTCAGGTTGAATCAAACCTAAATTAACATATCTTTTAGACCAAGTATCGAAGTTTCTTTTTTTTTCATTCAGATTTCGATCATGATGATGTAATAGTACTTGTATTCATATAAAAATAAAAAGTAAAAAGTTTATAAAATATAATTTCATATTGAAAAATTTATTTACAATCAGCTATGTATTGTATAATTCAAATTGTATGGACAATATGTATAGAAGTTGAATTAATAAAAACTAGAAAAGCTGTATTACCTGTTGTTCGCAAAAAATTCCCATTTTTAACTAAGTGGAGGAATATTGATGTTTAAATCCAGTATTATGCATACATTTTCCTCTGTTCAAAACTTATGCCAACCTTTAGTATAATAACAAAAGTCTTTTTTCCACATCAAGTAGTGAAAGCGTTTCAAGTTTGCTTTTGTCGATTCATATACCTTATAGTAAAATTTAGGTCTACTTCAACCATATCTTCATTTATTGTAGTATTTCGATGTAAAATTGTAATTGAGAACATGTTTTTTTAGTTATGGCAAGTTGCACTATTATTCAAGATGAAGGTACCATGAAGTCTTAATTTTTAGTTCAATAAAAAGAAAAACTATTTTTTCATAAATCATAATAGGTTAAACCTTTAAATAAAATGATTTTCACAATTATGTAATAGATTAAGAGGGTGTACCTTGGTTCATAGTAAAAATAATTAATTTCTAGTAAATAATTTCCCAGGATGTATTTCTCCCTCTTTCCCCCTTTAGTTTGACAAGCTTTCTTGATGGAGAGGAAAACTAGATGAGTGGGTAGGAAGAGAGCCAAACATATTATGATATTTTATACTTTATATACACACACCATAAAGATGTTAATAGGAAATTACCACTTTATCCACTAATAGGAATTATTCTCTTTGTTTTATTAAACCTAATCTGGTATTTTTCACTTGGGTCAATTAATTACCCACTTGGCCTACATATGGTCTTGTGGGTAAGTCCAACATTCTCCAACTTAACCCACGTGACATTATGTATTTTAGTAATTTAATAATAAAACAAAATGCGCATAGTGAAAGAAATAAATCCATCCTCATATTTTTCACATCATAAAGTCATTATTAAGTAGAGAAACTAGAAAAAATCATAGCGGTTTATGGACGCAGTCCCTTCCATATATTACAACATTAGTCTTTCACATAACATGACACATAATAAGGTATTCAATAATGACTCAACATTAATGTCTTTGTTAGAGACAAAACATGTTTAACTTACATAATACATTCTTGTATATATACCAATCATATGAAATAAGATTTATAAATTCATATCAGAAACAATAAATAAACATGCTCAGAGTGTCAAATTCATGGTAACATAAAACATAATATAACACAATGATTATATCCAATAATGCCCATTCTTTCGACATGTTCATTAAATGTCTTTAGGGGCAATCCTTTCCCTTGTGGATCCGTAACCATATGGTTTATGCTAATGTATTTGTTTGACACTCTATTTGTTTCTAGACTTCTTCTTTAACAACAAATATTTTAATTCCATATGTTTTGCACCTTTTGAATGTTATCGTTTTTAGAGAAGAAGACTGTTGCAGAGCTGTCATAATAAATTTTCAGCGGCTTAGCAATAGTATCGATAATTCTAAGTCCTGAAATAAAGTTCCCTAGCCATAAACCATGAACTGTGGCCTCAAAGCATGCCACAAACTTATCCTCCATATTGGATGCAGCAATGACAAACTGCTTCACACTCTTCCATCAAATTGCTTCTCTAGCTAATATGAACAAATAGCCGATTGTGGATTTTCTATTATCCACACATTTAACAAAATACGAATGAATATTCAATCATCTCGAGATTATCAGATCTCTTATAAGTAAGCATAAGGTCTTTCATTCCTTACAAATACCTTAACACTTTCTTTACAGCTTTCCAATGAGCTACACCTGGATTACTTTGATGCCTATCCAGCATTCCAACAGTAAAACTGATGTTTAGTCTGTAATAAGTTTGAGCATACATCAAGCTTCCAACAATAGATGCAAAAGGAATATGTTTCATTTGACAACGTTCCAATTCATTGTTTGGACATTGCTTAAGATAAAATTTATCTCCTTTCCAAATTGGGACTGAATTTATTTCTTTTATGATTGGAATGACACTTGCAGAGCATTTTCCCATCTAGAATCTCTCTAAAACTTTATTAATGTATGCTCTTTGAGACAATCTAACAATCCTTGCGATCTATCACGACATATTTCTGTTCCAATTACATAGTATGTCTCAACTATATCTTTCGTTTCAAAGTTATTAGAGAGAAATTCTTTGGTTTGATGTAATAAACTAAGATCATTAGTAGTAAGAAAAATGTCATCAACATAAAGAATCAGAATTATAAACTTACTCCCATCGATCTTTAGGTATATACATCGATCGATGATGTTTTCCTTAAATGCAAAAGATGTGATGGTATCGTTGAACTTAAGATACCATTATCATGAGGCTTGTTTAAGTCTATATATTGATTTCTTAAGTTTACACACCATATGTTCTTTTCCTTCAACCACAAAACCTTTAAGTTGACCCATAAAAATTTCTTCATCTGAATTCCCATTTAGAAAGGCTATTTTCACATCAATTTAATAGATCTTTAAATCATAATGAGCTACCATTACCATAATAATTCTTAGGGAGTCCTTTTTAGAGACAGGAGAAAATATCTCTTTATAGTCAACACTATTTTTTTGAGTAAAACCTTTTGCAATAAGTCTGGCTTTATGACGCTCGATATTGCCATTTGAGTCACACTTGATCTTGAAGACCCATTTACACCTGACTCTTTTACAACCCTCTGGAAATTCAAGAAGGTGTCAAACTTCATTGTGATAGATTGATTTTAGCTTTTCTTTCATGTCATTTAACCATTTCATAGAATTATCACTTTCTATAGCTTGTGAAAACGAAACTGGATCATCATTAATTCCTAAGTCAAATTTTGACTCTTATAAATAACACAAAATCGTAGAAATAGCAGATCTTCTTTGCCTATTAGATTTTCTTAATGCGATCTCGTATGGTTCATCTATCATAGGTTCATTCATGAAAACTTCATTCTATGGTGTTTGATCATTAATTTATTATTCTTGCAAATCATTAACATGATCAATAAGTCAAGGACCAAAAACTTGAGAAGAGTTACAAGCAAAGGAATTTGCACTCTAACTTATTCAATTTCTAGTTTACGTGGTTCCAGTCTCCCGCTAACTTCACCATTCTCAAAGAACCTAGCATTTCCAGTTTCAACAATTCTTGTACTACGGTTTGGACGAAAAAATTGATACCCTTCATATTTTAGGATAACTAATGAAGAAACCACAGATTGTTCTTAAATCTAGTTTCTTTTCTTGTGGATTATACGGTCTTAATCCCATTGGTCAACCCCAAACATGTAGATGCCATGAACTGGGTTTCCTTTCTGTCCACGGTTTAAAAGGTTTCTTTGGAACTACCTTACTAGAAACTCTATTAAACAAATATACACCAGTCTTTAAAGTATGCATCCACAATGATTTGGGTAAAGATGAATTGCTTAACATATTTCTAACCATATTCATTAAAATACGATTGCAACATTCTAGAACACTATTTTATTGTGGTCTTCCTGCCATTGTGTATTCAGCATATATGTCATGACTTTCTAGGAATTTAGCAAATGGACCAAGGCACTGTCTACTTTCATCATACCTTCCATAGTACTCACCACCTCTATCAGATCTAACAATTTTCACCTTTCGATCTAATTACGTAATAACTTCATTGATAAACACATCTAGGGTGTTTATTGGTTGTGACTTTTCACGAAATAAATAGACATATTCATAAAGTGAAAATCAGTAATAAAAGTGATAAAATACTTTTTCCACTAGGAGATGAAACATCAAAAGGCCCACATGTATCAGTATGTGTTATTTCAAGAAGTTGTGTGCTTCTTGTGGCTGCTTTCTTAACTGTGTGCCTTGTGTGTTTTCTCTTACCACATTCCACACAAGTTCCAAGATTAGTAAATCCAAACAAGTGAGTTCATTCTTTACTAATTATTCGATTCTTTCTTTGGATTTGTAACCCAAATGTTTATGCCACAAGTAAGCTGGTCATTCATCAATTAAACCTCGTTTAGTACCAACATTATGGTGTAAGGTCAATAGAGTTCCCAAAAAAGGAGCACCAAGCTTTAATTTGTACAAACCATCATAAAGGATACCCGAATCAATATAAAGTTTTTTTTAAAACAAACTGAAATATGTATTCCCTAATTTAAACGAGTATCCAGTAGTATCAAGTTTAGACAAGGAAATCAAATTGCGAGAAACAAAAGGAACGTAAAAAGTCTGAAAATGATCTAAATGATGTCCAATGTCTAAAATTAAATGATAGGTTCTAATGGCTTCAACTGGAACTTTGACTCGATTTCCCATACACATAAAATTTTCATTTAGGCTTGTGGTTTGGATTGTAAGGAATTCCTGCATCTTATTTGAAACATTAGTGGTACAACTAAAATCAATCCACCGAGTACTATAAAGAACTTTAGCATAATTTGATTCAAAACATACTAAAGTACTAGGCTTACCTTTCCTTTTGAACCATGCCTTACATTTTAGGCAATCTTTCTGATAGTGTCCATTCTTTCCATAGAAATGATACTATCCTTGCTTGGTTCCTTGGATTTAGGCAGATGACTGGTTTAATTTTGATAGTCCTTGCTTGCCTTTTCCAGCATTCTTTCTTGGTTTCTTTTCAGCTCTTTTATGACCCATGAGATTTGTTGAATGAATTTTTGATTTCTTAAGCCTTGCTTCTTGAATGAGCATACTTTGTAATTCATGCACATTCTGTTTATCCTTCAAAGTATTATAATTCATTTGAAATGGACTATACTCACTAGGTAAGGATATAAGGATGAACGTTACTAAGAAATTTTCATTCATCCCATGGTCTTTAATTTTGCTACTATATTCATCGTTTCAACAATATGCTTATGCATGGTGCGGGAACCTTCAAAGTCAATGGTGGTTAAGATACCCTTTAGTGTCCTAGTGGGCGACTTGTCAATAGACTCATGCTAGGATTATTCTTCCACAAGATTTATAAATTCATTAGCACTTTCAGTTTTCTTAATTGTAGATTTGATATTATTTTCTGTAGTCATTTGCATAAACATTAAGCTTAGTCTGTTAGATCTCTCCTAAGATTCATAGAAAGGTATCTGTTCAGCGCTGCTAGTAGTAGTAACTATAGCTGTTTTCTCACTTAAGAGAGCCAAATCAGGATCCAGAATACCAAAGTGAAACTAAACTTGTTCAGAGCATTTAGAGGGATTAAACCCATTAAACCTAATAATAGACATAGCTTGGGAATGTAGAGAAACATGAACTGATGCTGCAAAATATATAAAATACGCTCACACATTAATGCTTTGAGTAATAAACTTCAATATATAACACAGATTCAACCAATAAAACATAAGGTGTATATTAAAGTTCTCCTTTGGATGATACAACAATATGCAATAAAAAAACATAATTGATGCTCAGTAAAATTTCACATACTTGGCAATCAACATACTCTAAATATATATGTTTGCTATCTTTGGATATATAAAACATGCCTAACCAAGCACATAAATATTCCACATAATGTTCATAGTTTAAAAAATAAGTGATCAACCTTTGGGTAATCCAAACTATTTTATAACCTGAACTCAATATACTTAGGAAAAATCTTTAAAATCGTATATAAACTGTAATGTCATTCATTCATAAGCATCACATAAACATGAGTAAATGAATTTCCATTAATTTGACATTTATAAACCTTTTAGTTTGGCCAATTTGGTGACTAATAAATTAAACGTAATATAAATATTAATTAAAAATACCATTATACAAGCCATATGCATAAATTCTTAAAAAAATCACTATGATGACCAAGAACATACAACATAATCAATTTAATTAAAATAGCATACTAATAATATTTTAATTTAAATAGCAGCATACATGTATTGTGAACATAATCATAAGACATATATAATTCATACATACGTACACACACACACACATATATATATTAATCATTTACAACACTGTATCATAATCCAAAACATTAAATGCAAGCCAAAATTATTATAGCAATAAAAGAATATACCCTTTCATTATGTGAAATAGAAGCAAGCATATACGCAAATGTATATAGCATAATTCAAAACTTCATAATTAAGTTATTAATTAGAGCAACGGAAAGTTTCAAGGCTTGATTCATATACAAACACATACATACATACATACATACATACATACAATGTGTGTATGTATCATAAATTAATATTAAAAATTACAAACAAATAATGATTAAGAATACAAACATCAATCGGTTAATACAGTAACATATCATGTTTAAAAAATTTAAGACATATTGCAGCAGAAGAAAAAAAAAATCATTCATGGAAAATCATTGAGTTCTCAACCTAAGCTCTGATACATTAGGTGAAGTATTAATTTTTAGATCAATAAAAAAATAAACTAATTTTTGCCCAAATTATAATAGGTTAGATCTAAATCATAATAGGCTAGATCAAATTCATAATAGGCTAGATCTTTGAACTAAATGATTTTCACAATCACATAACAGACTAAGGGAGCGTACCTTAATTCATAGCAAAAACAATTAATTTCTAGTGAATAGTTGCCTAGGATCGTATTTCTCCCTCTTGGGCCATTTAATTCGACAAGATTTCTTGATGGTGAGGAAAACTAGATGAGTGGGTACACCTACCATCATGGTGTTAGTAGGAAATTATCTTTTTATCAACTAATAGGAATTGTTCTCTTTTAATTTGGTACTTTTCACTTGGGCCAGTGAGTTGCCACTTGGCCTACATATGGGCTTGTTGGTAAGTCCAACACGTACTAGAGGGTAAAACATCAAAAGGCGACATACCTCATACCTCTTGTGCAGAAATTCTCGTTCAGATACACTCTTAATAAGAAATTTCTTGATTGTAAAGGTAGATGTTTGACAGGGTCGACGACTCTTTTCAACTATTGTTCTAAATATGTCTTTAAAACTCTTTAATACTCTTTTAGATTTTTCTACATATTTTCCAATATAATTTAGCTCGGTATGCACAGATAACACCAGAGACTAATCAATGTTAGCTTAACAAACTTAAAGTACTTTTCTATTATGTGAGGATGTTAGCAAATCAAAAAATCACTGCGTTGTGAAATAAACTAAAATTTTATGCTATTTGGAGGATCTTTTACAATTTTCGATCATGTAAGCATGTTGAACGGATATTTAAGCGACATGTCAGTCGTTTGTTTGTTATATGTACTCGCAAATAATAGCTTCCAAAACTAGAGTGATGCATAACCCAAGTAACTAAGTTTGCCTAGTCATCATCATCGATACCCAAATTTGCATCAGTTGGAATAACACATGCACATGATGCTCTTGTTTCTGTAAAGGTCCACCCATCTTGGGGTTTATTGTACAAATAAGATGATCAAAATATTCAATGATGGTAGAAATTTCATATGAATTTTCACCAATAGATGATAAATTCGATGCATTATGTAGCCATAGGAAGCCATGAATATGTCCACTTTCATGATTTTGCCATTCAAAATGATGCCAATAGTCCTTAGTAGAAAATTTTAGCATCAAAGAATCTTTTATAAAAGTGCTAACCCTTGTTTGAAAAAACCATGCAGCAACAAGTGGATTTTCATTTAGTAGTTGTGCCTTTCTTTTACTTTATTCATTGATATTCAATTTTTGCAATTTATGCATTCGACCGAGAAGTTTATAAAGTACTAGCCATTGCATATCTGCTGAATTCAATGTAAATAATATTTATGGAGAACGTAATTGTTTTACTATAGTTATAAGCTCTTTTAATCTTGCAGACCATTAAGAAAGGCTTCCATAAATGCCTTTAGAGAAGTAAGAAATGCATTGAGACAACTGCTTATCTCCTAATTTTAACATTTTAAAATATCTTTAATAGACAATTCCCATCATATAGATTTTTATGCATAAACATTACCCATATCTTATGCACACACCTACTAAAATAATTGTAAGCAAAATATCGAAAGTTAGAATATTTTGCAAACATTTGATCTTGAAATTTCATTGGAAATACTTTAGGGGCCTAACTTTTCTTGGTTGTGCTTATCTTAAATCAACATTCATTGATGGAAATAATGTTGGAAATGCCATTGAGATATACTAAGAGTATTAAACTCATAAATAGCAACAGAAGAAATAGGCACTTGAACAACTGTTTCGTTGTTCTCTTGATTTTTTAATGGGATAATACATAGGCTTATTGGTTCAGCTGTACTGAAGCTGTAGCTGCACCTAATACCTCAAATTCATCAATGTCATTTATTTTGCTTTCTAATTTTAGAGGTCCAAAAAAATCATCATCGTAATTTTAAGTTGGGAAATTTTGTGAATTATTTTGAATATGAGGAATATCTGAAGGTACACCGTCTTCTGGTAACTCATAGAGAGATTAATCATTAATTTGCACATCATAATAAAATATATTATGAGATTTAAGACAAAGTATTGCTTGTCTTTCATGTTCATGTCTTCTCGAAACTCCTTACTTTCATTTGTTCCGCTTCTGTTAACAAGTAATACTGCGATATATCATTTTAGCCCGAAAGGGAGAACGTGTAATATTTTGTGAGAAATTAATAATATTTCCATTTATATTATTATCCCTTAAGATGATAAAGTGACATCACTGGATGAATGCACGCAATGAGGATTCACTCCAAGTTTGTAAGGCAAGATAATTCAGGTGGAACATAATTGGGTTCCATTATATTTGGAGAACTAAACTTCTAGGAAAGGTCATGTTGTGGTTTATCGGTATGACAATTAGACATGAAGTTCAGGTAATAATTAAATCTGGAAAAATTGAAGAAAAAGTTTGACAACTTATCTAATGAATATTTTGGCATGAGCTTCTAAATTTGTGAACATTTGTAATTTTTGGAACCGGAGATAATAATATTGGAATAGAAATAGATAAGTTACTGATTTATAGCTTTTTAGTGTGAGCTACTTTTTTTTTATGTCTTGCTGCATCACTTGCTTTTCTATGTTGTTGTTGTTGATTAGTTTCTCTCCAACATCTAATTCGCTAAGTAGACAAACAATTTTCATTGTATTCAACCATCATTTCATCATATTTACAAAATATAGGTAAGTCTCTATTATAAAATAAATATCTTTAAATAACAAATAACTCAGAAAAAGTATGAGTAATAATCAATTATTTGAATATTCTAAGTAAATGAAGCATTATATGTATTTGTAAAGTGCATGATAAATCTAATGGAGAGTTTGCATCAAATGAATCATTTAAAACACCATGCATACTTGAACGGGAAGGTGTGAATGAACCAAACTTCTTGAATGAATCAAAAGGAATGGAAGCACCATACAAAGCAATAGATAACGACAAAGGATCTTCTGTGAGCATAGGTTCAACTAGTACATCATGTGGCGTCTATGCAAGTATATATTAATTGAAAATTTAAGTAAAAGGGTAATATGTGACATAAACTATCAAATTGTCATTAAATATTTAGTCTATAATATTCTTTTTGTTTACTTTAAAATTTAAACATTTAAGTGAAAAAACTTGTAGTTTGGAAACAAAATTAACCTGTTGAAGTTCATTTATGATGGTGACACTCCTTGCATATAATCAACAGAATCTGTGAATGATTGCTCCTCATTGTCAAGCGAAGGTAGTGCATTTAGATCAATATAATGGATATCATATGTACATGTGAAGGTGAATAATGTTAATCCTAATAATTTTAAAAAAGATCACAACAACTTAGAATACAAGTGATAATATTGATAATGATTAATATTTAATACATATAGTATACAATTGTAAATAATGTCAAAAGAAACGCCATGATCTTTAATTTGTGTGTATATAAAAGTTTCTTCAAATAGTGTAGCACCTCTTGATGATCTTAGCTTTTGTATAATAATTGATTTACTTATTGCTTCAACTGGAATCTAAACATTTCAATGAAAATATCATCAAAATGAATACCTTATGACTATCAAATAATAATTCATCGTAGAAGTTATAAATGAAACATAAATTTGACAAAAAGACCAATACATTAAGAATTTCAAAAAATTAACTATATGGAAGATCGATTGCGATATTGATAGCACTTGCATATGATCAAGATGATCATCAGACAAATCTTATCATTACTAGGAAATGGTAGTGCATTTAAATCAATGTGCATACACTATGTATCCCACTTTCCTGAACATGCAAAAATAGTAGTGTGCTTAATTAATTAAAATAATATTACTCATCAGTACAAAATTATCGAATCAAATAGCATGCCAAAAAAATTTCTTCAATAGCAATTAGAAATGCAAATATGTAAAATCTCTTGCATAACTATATGTTCATCTATTATTTTTCATGGCATGTAGATATTTTTATGACAACATGTTCATCAAAACATATTAAATCTATAAATATTAAAACCGTGAATTATCAATTGTTACTTATATTCAAGTTTCATTGTAATACAACTTAAGAATAAAATATGCAAAGTAATGAATGGTTGATAATGAAAATGATTACCGTATCAAAGATTAAAATTAATATCTCATGCATATCATTGACATGTTCTTTTAATTGTTCCTCGTCATTATTCGATAAAGCTGACGCACCTAAATCAATATAATGCATATCATATATATGTCTGAACATGGATAAAGTTAGTATACAAAACGATAAGTCATCACATTAAACTTGAATACACATACACACACTCTCCCTCTCTCACATACTTATTTTATATAATATATGATAATCTTGAATATATGATAAAGTTCCTAGATTTTGAAAAGGGTTCATGGAAAGAGGGATTTTTTAAAGACGTATTTGATTCACCATTTACATATCATGCTTACATTATGTTATTATTATGTATGCTTACTAATATATTACTCTATAAATCAAAATGTATCAGAATCTAGAAGAACACATGCATTTTGGTTTACCAAAACACTGCTAAAAGATATTGCATCTAGCTAAATTCTATTATCCCCTATAGTTTAATTTATGTCCCCATAAAAATTATTATTAATAATATTATTTTGGAATATCCCTAAAAAATGTCTGAATCAATTTGAATATTTTTTCATATATAAAGCTCCTTAATCATAGGACGTTCTAGTAGATGTATTTTACCAGTATTTACCATGAGGACAATTTTTTACTTAAACACGATGTATTCACTTAGTCTACTGTTTTTGTTACTATATCTACAATACATCGTCAAGTTAATAGGCTTCTCTTCTTATGGATTTTACTCTTTTCGCTTGTCTATCTTTAGTCCTTCCAGGATTTATTGAGGACACTATAATTAGGATGTTTTGTTATAATGATAATCGAGAAAGCTGAATATTACTATAAAAAGGTAGGATCATTAGTACAAAAACTAACAGACTTGAAATATACAAAATGGATAAGAGTTATATAATAGAAGATTATACACCCGATTAGAAATAAAAAAGAAGAAAAATGTAAGAACACACTACATTTACGCAAGACCGGTGCCTAAATGTGACCATATTCATAACTTATGCACAGAATAATAAGAATATAGCGTGATCAATGAGTAACATGCACAAAATATAAATTGTTCTAAATTCTAAGTAGAAAATACTTAGTATAATAAACAAAAATAGTCATTTTTTATTTTAGGAAAACACAACTTGCAAGGAAACACTAACTTAGGCACAAATTCTATTAACTGATAAAAGTTCTACAATTTCATACTTTACTTCCTCATTAATGCTAGTCTGCAAGCTATGAAAGGGTTTACATACAGAGTGGATGATTATAATGTTACAGTTTTATGCCATATACGGTAATATTGAAAATTAATAAAACCATATTAACAGTATATGTATACCCCACATTTAGTGATCACTAATATAGACGATTATAACTGATTCCAACATAATCACTAAGGTATTCACATTAAATGTCCAATTTATTTTTAGCAATATTTAGTATGCCTCTTTCAACAAGAAAATGACAATACCAAACAACATTTTGGACAGGAATTGGCTATACGCTATTAGGGATTACTATACCTTAGATCTGAATATCTAACCATATTAATTTAATCGTGAAACAACTATATGAAATTAAATCGGTCAGCAGAAGACATAGCCGAATCCATGATGGTTGTTGAGAGAAGATCAACTTGGTTTTAATCTTTCGAATAGAGACAAGCTTAGATCTAAATATTCTTTGTAGAAGAGGGTAGAGAGAATACGATAAGACTGGTGTAATTGGGGACCATAATCCTATGTTTATAGTAGTGGGATATTTTTTCAATTTGGTCCTTCAACAATTTGAAAATCACTCTGGTCTCTACGCATTCCTATAACATTACATCATTTTTCCTTAAATATTTAATTATTTTATTTGATCACTTTAATCAGGTTTTACACCAAAATAGCATAACATATTTTGTTTTACATATGTGGCCCACATGTTGTTTTTTAACAATCTCTCCCTAAGCCACATTTTTAACAACCATAAAAAATATGTTTAACTTTATGAGCTCCAAAATTTGCTGTTTATAACGTAAGATGTATCTGAAACAATCTCATCCATTAACTATGTTGATAAAGGGTCAAAGCGGCATTCACTACTTTTACTGTAACTAAACTTATTAATGGTCACATATACAACACAATCAAATAACATAGATCAATCATGGATGCATTGCATGGAAATTATATGAAATGTGATCTTTACATGTCTATTCCAACCGGTCCTACTTTACTTTAATGAGATCAAAAAGTGCACTGTCACGAAAGAAAGAAATTAGTACAAACTCCACTTAAACCAAAATATCCTTACATAAAAATACACCCATTAGCAACATGCTCATGAAAGACCCTGGGTGGTAATCGTTTTATACGTGGACCCGTTAACATGGAATTTGTGCCAATATGCTCTATGCATGTTACCCATTCTGCACTCTCTTCTTCACAACTAGAAACTTGATGTCAGTGTAATTTGACTTACTTGAGCTTCTATTGTTATCAGAATATAATATTGTCTGTTGTCACAATACAACTTTATTGGTCTTTTAATATTATCAATAATGCACAGCATAGTGACAAAATTCCCCAGCCATTTCCTATGGTTAGATGCCACATAGCAAGCCACAAACTATGCTTCCATGGTGAAAGAAGTTATGAGTTATTGCTTAACACTCTTCTAGGATATAGCTCCTCCGCCTGCTAGAAATATGTACCCTTGAGTGGATTTTCTACTATCCGACCGTCCAACGAAGTCAAAATCAGAATAACTACTGATCTCTAACTGATCCGATCTTCTATATGTACATATACTCCTTTGTTCTCTTTAGATACCTCGTAACCTATTTTGCTACTTTCTAATGATGCATTCCAAGGTTATTAAGATACCAGCCTAACACTCCTATAATGTACACAATATTCGGATAGGCACACCCCTGAACATACATTAAACTTCCTATAGCAGATGCATAAGGAATTTTCTGCATTTCTTTAGCTTCAACGATGTTATTAAGGAATTTTTTGGGACAAAATTTATCTCCTTTAGCGATGGAGGTATCACCTGATGTACATTCTTACATGCCAAACCTCTTAAGCACCTTTTCTATGTAATTCTTTTGTGATAATCGAAGAATACCCCATAGATGATCACGATGTATTTCTATTACTGATACAAAAGAAGCATTACCAAGATATTTCATTTCAAAATTATTTGAAAGAAATCTCTTGGTTTCATGCAACATATGTAAGTTATTCCTAGCAAGCAATATATCATCAACATATGAAATCAAAAATGCAAATTTACTCCCACTGAACTTATGATATACAAAGTTGTTAATGATGTTTCCCTTGAAACCAAATGAGGTAATTACATTATGAAATTTTTGGTACTATTGATGAGAAGCTTGTTTGAGTCCATAAATAGATTTCCTCGGTTTGTAAACCATATTCTTTGGATCTTCAATCAAAATGTTTTATGGTTGCACCATACAATTTGTTTCCTCAATGTCTCCATTGGAAAATGCAATTTTAACAACCATTTGATGTAACTCAAGTTCAAAATGTGAAACAAGTGCTAAAATTATTCTAAAAGAGTCTTTCGATGAAACTTGAGAGAAGGTCATGCAAAAATGGATTGATGGAAGATGCATTTTGAGGCTTTTGAGTTTATCCTTGTGGAACATTAACCTCAACTTGAAGAGGGTTTTCACTAACATTTTTTTATCGGGGTTCGAGATTTACTTCTTGATCAATGACATGAATGATGACATGCACATGTTCAGAAGTAACTGTAGTGGGAATCATATATAATGATTCGTCCATAAATACAATGTTCCTTACTTCATTTCTCCCTCCTAACTCAACATCCTGAAAAAATATTATAGTTCCCATCTCAAAAAAATTTGTTAGTGTGGGATCATAAAATTTATAGCCACTAGATCAATCAGAATAACCCGTAAAGTAGCTGCTTACTATTTTAAAGTTCAATTTTCTTTCATTTGGCCTATAAGGCCTTGCCTCAACTAGACATCCTTAAATATGAAAATGCTTTAGAGTGGGATGTTTGCTTGTCCAAATCTCAGAAGGTATTTGGCAGCTGCTTTAGTGGATACTATATTAAAGATATAAACTATTGTCTTTAATGCCTCTCCCTAAAGTGATTTTTGTAAGGTAGAATGACTAATCATACTCCTCACCATGTCTTTAAGAGTTCGGTTTCGTCTCTCAGCAACACCATTTATGCTAGGTGATCCTGACATAGTGTATTGTGGGACTACTCCACATTCCTCCAGGAATTGAGTAAATGGCCCTAGACATCGTTCACCCGGTCCATCAGATTTACCATAATATTCACTTCCACGGTCAAATCTGACAGTTTTAATCCTTTTGTTGAGTTGGTTCTTAACTTCTACCTTAAATTTCTTGATAATGTCCAAGAATTCTGATTTGTCATGTATAAGATATAGGTAACCATATTTTGAGTAGTTGTCTATTAATATTATAAAATATTGTTGATCATTTCATGATGCCTCAGGTAATGGCCTACAAATGTCTGTATGTATTAATTTTATGACGTTTGTTGCTCTATTGGCACCTATTTTTTATGTTTGATATAGTTTCCCTTAATGCACTATACATAGATATCAAAGTCTGAAAAATCAACGGATTTCAAAATGTCATCTGACACGAGCCTTTGAATTCAAGTTTTAGACATACGACCTTAGAGCTTGTGCCATAATGCGACTAAGTTTTCTTATTAGCTTTCCTTTTAGTACCATGCAACTCCACATGCAAGGCTTCATTATAAGAGGTATTAACATCAAGCATATATAAGTTATCACAAACATTAAGAGAACCAGTTTCAATAAGAGTTGAATTTATTGATAAACTAAAAATACCATTCCTAATGAACAAGAATAACCAGTTTTGCCAACTTAGAAACAAAAACCAAATTCCATCTAAATGACGGTATAACAAAAGTATCAAATAAATCCAAATAAAACCGAGTTTTCAATAACAACTTAAAATTCCCAATAGCCTCTACTTTAATTGATTTTTCATCACCCACATAGATATATCTTTCAGCATCAGTTGAATTTCAGTAGCATAGGCAACCGTGCATAGAAACACTTATGTGAGTAAAGGCACCAAAATCTAACCACCAGGTGTTTCTAGGTACTGTAGCTAAATTTACTTTAGAATAGACCAAAGCAAAAGATATACCTTTCTTAACACCATGCGTGATATTTGGTACAATTTGTCTTTAAATGCCCAGTCTTCTTACAGAAGTAGCAACCATCAACCTTCTTATGTTGTTTCTTTTCCTTCGGACCCTTAGCAGTTTTTTTATCCTTTTTTCTCTTTTTATCTTTGCCCTTAAAGGTGTATCCAAATGAGCACTTTTGGTCTTATTATGCTTCAATCTCTCCTCTTTTTGTACACATTACGAAATGAGCTCATTAAGAGTCCACTTCTCCTTTTGATAGTTATGGCTGATCTTGAACTGGTTGTATTGTGAAGAAAGACAATTAATACCAAATGCATGAGAAAATCGTCTGAAAGCTCAAGCTTAAGTGGCTTAAGTTTTGAAGCAATGTCAGACATTTCCATAATGTACCCACTTAAGTTTCCTTTGCTTTGATACTTTATGGAAATCGAGCATTGCACACATCTCTTAAAGCTCTTTATAGCATCAGAAGAATTTTCATCCGTAAAAGGGGAGGGGGTGCATCCATCCCAAGTGCAAGGTCAAGCATTGCAGCCAAGAGCAAGAAATATGTTCTCTTTCCAATCCTTAAAGTTTTTCTAGTCAGAATAGGAATGTTGTTAAGATTGGCAGATATCATAGTTCAGTTAGCTGTAAGTTTAACATAAGAATCAATCAAATATGCTCACATGCTGAATGAATCGTAGTAAATTCAAATAATTGGTAAGTCTCTTCTCAAAATACCTAGCACGCTATTAATATCAAGTCTTTGGAAGTAATATCAACTGCAAGTTGTGATTTTATTATAATGATCAAATACTAACTATAAATTCAAGTCAAATAATAATCTTCCTTTGGGGCGATTAATCATTCACTTGAAAAAAACTTCATAAGTGTCACGTATTTATCATCACGCATATGTATTTAATTCGGCCAAATATTAGTCTTCCTTTGGGCCGGCTAATATCTGCATGAATAAATAGGCACAAATATCAAACCGTTTCATGAGCAACTAAAATAAGAGATGTCACTTTGGTGACATGTTATTTCAATTAGTTCACTAGTAATGTAGGATATTTACAATTAATTTGTAAAGAGACACCAACCAATATTTGAATTCATTAGTACATTATCTTAACTCATTCATACACACACACATAATGCCATAAATATCAATGTCAAATTTTTACATATTGAAATATGATTTAATAGCCGTAATGAAAAATTGACATCAATAAAACTTTAATAATACATAATTGAATAATATTTGCAATAATGACTGATATTAAAATATTACATACTTTATTTAACTGCTACTATTCAATTTGAAGATAAAAAATATTTTAATATAGCATGGTCCATACGTGTAATACTAAAATAAAACCACAAGAAAATGAATTGCTAAAAAGTTCAGCGAGAGCTGCAATAAATGATAGTCCTTGAATCCAAACACTGAAGGAAGTAGCGAAGATAAACAGTCCTTGACATTTTATATTTTGACATATCAGGTAGATGATTGAATAAACATATCATGTGAACATAATCATACTACATTACTACTTATAATTACTGTCATACCATTGCAGCATGTGATGAGATGGAAGCCTTATATGAAGAAGTAAATATTAATATATGCAATACTATATAAGATCCAAAGTAAACCAAAAGTCTTTAAAAAATAGCCTAATAGTACAAGACAACATTACTATACGTGATGAACAAGCTACATATAACAATATAATGGCATCACATGCTTAGATAAACCAACCAAATAAAATAACAATGATATTTTTATTGGACAAAGAAACCACGATGAATAAAAAGTTTGTAGATTCTTCCATATGTGAGAATAGAAAATAATTAACCCAGTAACTATCTTCAATATCATAATCTTTGAGACAATAGAATTTGTGAAGCTGCAATATTTTTAATATAAGAGAAAATGACCACATATGGTTTTCAGTTACTAAACAAAAGGAAAAATGATGGATTCTATGAACTATTACATTCCCAAATAACCATAGCTTAAAGTGATGTACAGATTCGAATGAATTAAAAGAATCGACGAATCAACAAAAAATTATAAACCTCAAAACCTTAATTTCATATTTTCCTAAATAACAAAATAAAACTTTTCTCATTGAAATCAATAATAGGTTGGCTCTGATACCACTTGTTAGGGACTAATATACTTTAAGTCTGAGTGCCTAACCCATGTTGATTTAATCGAGAAACAACTATATAAAATTAAATATGTTAGTGGAAGACATCTATTGATGTTTGTTGAGAGAAGATCAACTTGGTTTTGATCTTCTAAACTGACATAAACTTAGATCTAAAAATTCTCAGTAGAACAGGGTAGAGAGAAGATGATAACACTAACCATAAACCTATATTTATAGTGGTGTGATATTTTCAATTGGGCCCTTCAACAAGTTGAAAATCACTTCAGTTTCTATGTATCCTTTAGATGACTGTTATATCTTTACGCCTTAAATATTTTATTGCTTTATATGATCACTTTAATCAGGTTTTATACCAAAATAGGGTAACACGTTTATTTTACATGTGTGGTCCACATGTTAAAATTTTTCAATATACCCTACAAATGTACATACTGCATTTTACTTACTCCTAGTTTATAAGCAAAAAGCTTAATTCTCTAGGTTTCAAAAAAATAAATATATATTGCATTTATAGCTCACACGTAAAAGTGAATCTATATGAAGTAGTAAGCATGTTAATTTATGTCTGTATTCTTTAAATTATAGTAAAATAACGCCATCACTAAAAAATGAAGATTATTGTATTTGATTAGTGGGCACAAGAGAATATTGTCTTAAAGCACGTCCGTGCAAATGTCATATATTGCTTGAATATTTGAAAGCCGTTAAACAAAGCAAACAGGTAATGTTATAGATCTAGTATACTAAAATAGATAGCACGCTACAATAAACTCGTTGCACAAGTTTATAAATTGGATTTCCGCTACGCTGGAATTCTGTTTTAGATTATTTTGCAACTATAAGCTACGTTGTAAATAATTACAACAACAACGTTGTAGTTTTATTAAAAAACAATACAACGTAGAAACTGGAAAGATTAAGAATAGAGCAGAATCTGACCAGTTAATGTAGGAATTTTTGTCTGAGGCTTATCGTAACAATTTCCTTAAGAATATTTATTCAAAATTCTTCCAAGATACAACAGACGTAATCTGCACGAGATTGTAATGAGTATGTCAACTCTGTGATATATTATTTAGAGCGGTAGAGAAGAAGAGAAGAACCAGAAGAAATTAGAACTGGAATAGATTGAGAATGTGATCAGGATTCTCTTCTATTTATAATTTCGTCCGCATCCCTTCAAACAGTCGCGTCCGCTTGACGGGTCACACCCGCTGCCTTTTGAAAGCTGTTGTTCGTTAACGGGTCGCACCCGTCTGGTACTTGCATTTTCTCGCGTCGTGCCTACTTATGTTTGATCGCGTCTCTTCTCTTCGGCCGCACCCGCTCGCCCCCGTTTCTGTTCGCCCATGGGTCGCGCCTCTTCAGTTATTCGCGTCCGCTTTCGAACAGTTGCATCTATTCGTATAGCCTGCAACTGTTCAAAAACCCAGCCCAGTTTTGCAGTAAAATTAGTATCATATTAGACCCGAACCTGAACCTGGCCCGGTTATGTTCGGTGGGTCGGACGAACGGTGGCGGCAGCATGCGCGCATGTGGTGGAGACGCATGATCTCCCTCCTCACAATGAAGCATACATTTGGGTGCCCCTAGGACCCAACACCTTCATTGCAAAGCCGTATATATATTGGAATAGCTTTGCAAATTTGGCGATGTGGGACTATGTATCTTTTCGTTCATTAAGGAATTCCAACAATCCCCCACATGAATGATAATATACATATCCCCCACACAAAGAGAAATATCATAGAGTACATATGGAATAATGCTTTATCGTGGTAAGTAGATATTTCACTTTGAACTTTACCTAGTTAAAACTTCTCGGATCTACTTGGCTAATCGGTGAATTATTTCACCTTGAACCGTCGGCCTTTATTGTATATCCAGACAATAAGCTTTACGAAGCATTTATTCCCTTCTCATCCAATATCTTGGTTGTGTTCATTTTGGTCCTGAACAATTTTTGGTTCTGCGAGTGTTTTTAGAAAATATAACCCTTTAATATTCTCATAGGTCTGACCCAGCTTACACTAACAAAGGTGATCGCAGCCATTAAGAATATCCTACATATACCCCACTTATTATTTCCAAGATATGGTCATCATTAAAAAACATAGTTTTAACCTCTAAATACTTCTGTTGGCATGCATTTATATTGTGCATCATAGGAATGGAGTTGGACTATTGTCCACTCAAATGCATTACGTCTTGAGTTACTCAGAACTGGTTTGCCTATTGATCCTAGTCTGTGGGATCTCCAGTTTCTAGGATACGTTTCCGTATAAGATAGCTCTTGCTGGTTTAGGCTTTTAAAACCATTCCCATCGATGCGCAGTCAATTTTCTCTCTTGATAAACCTTTAGTAAATGGATCCGCTAGGTTATCATTTGGTCTCACATAATCTATGGAAATCATTCCATTTGAGAGTAACTGCCTAACTGTGTTATGAAGTCGACGAATGTGTCATGACTTTCCATCATACATAAAGTTGTGCGCTCTGCTTAGCGCAGCTTGGTTATCAGTGTATGCATATGGCCGGTACAGGTTTAGGCTAAAATGGAATATCTTTTAAAAAATGGCGAAGCCATTCGGCTTCTTCGCCTGCTTTATCTAAAGCGGTGAACTCCGATTCCATAATGGATCGAGCTATGTATGTTTGTTTAGTAGATTTCCATGATACTGTTGCCCCTGCTAAGGTAAATACATAACCACTCATTGATTTTAATTCCTCTGAATCAGCAATCCAATTTGCATCACTATATCCTTCTAAGACGGTAGGATATTTTCCATAATGTAAGGAATAATTTGTGGTATTTTTAAAATATCTGAGCACTCTCATTAGTGCTTTCCAGTGTTTCTTTCCTGGATTGCTTGTATACTTGCTTAGTCGACTTACTACATAAGCTATATCTGGTCTTGTGCAATTCATGAGATACATGAGACATCCTATTACACGAGAGTATTCCAGTTGCATTACACTCTCATTAGTATTTTTATGCAGTACTTCTGATGGATTAAAAGGTGTTCTCACTCCTTTAATTCCATAGTCTTGGAATTTTTCAATCACTTTGTCTACATAGTATGACTGAGATAATTCAATTCCACTAGGTGTTCTTATTATTTTGGTTCCCAAAATAACGTCTGCAACTCCTAAGTCTTTCATATCGAAATTGTTAATTAACATCTTCTTTATGGTCTCTATTACCTGAGTATTTGGACCAAATATTAACATATCATCAACATATAAAAAATCGTCACATGTGATTGTCCAGTTTGTTTATAATGAACACACTTATCACGTTCATTTATACGAAAACCATTTTTTATCATGACACTATCAAATTTTGTATGCCATTGTTTTGGAGCTTTGTTTTAGTCCGTATAATGATTTTACTAATCTACAGACTTTGTTTTCATTTCCTTTGGAAACAAAACCTTCAGGTTGCTCCATGTAGATCTCCTTATCGAGATCTCTATTTAAGAATGCTGTCTTTACATCCATTTGATGAATTTCTAGATCATAGATTGATGCAATTGCTATTAGCGTTCTTATAGAGGTTGTTCGTGTTACTGGCAAATATGTACCAAAGAAGTCTGCTCCTTCTTTTTTGACGATAATCTTTTGCTACTAATCTGGCTTTATACTTATCGATAGAGCCATCTACTTTCATTTTTTTCTTGAAAATCCACTTACAGCCAATAGGTTTTATTCCAGGTAGAATATCAATAATTTCCCAAGTTTTATTACTTTGAATTGAATCAATCTCACTTTGGATTGCTTCTTTCCAACATGAAGATTCAGAAGATGACATTGCTTCCTTGTACGTTTGAGGTTTGTGTTCTAACATGTAAGTGAAAAATTCTGAACCAAATGTCTTGGAAGTCCTAGCCCTTACGCTTCTTCTTGGTTCAACTTCCTCAATCTCATGATGAGTTTAATCTTTATGTGAATTGCTTGATTCTTCTCTTGTCCTTTTAGGGACATTTCCCCCTTCATTCCTTATGTGTGGAAACACGTCTTCAAAGAATGAGGAATCTATAGATTCCATGATTATATTTACATGAATATCAGCTATATCAGACTTGAATACCAAAAATCTATAGGCACTAATATGTTGGGTTGGTCCTAAGTAGTAACAATCTACTGTTTTTGGTCCATGCTTGACTTTCTTGGGAGGCAGAACTGGAACTTTTGCCAAGCACCCCCACACTTTGAGGTACTTGAAACTTGGTTTGTGTCCTTTCCATAACTCATATAGAATTTTTCCTGTTTTATTGTGAGGGACTTTGTTTAATATATGATTAGACATATTTAAGGCTTCCCCCCACAAGTTCATTCGTAGACCAGAGGTTAAAAGCATGGCATTAATCATGTCTTTTGACGTTCTGTCCTCTCGGCTACAACATTTTGTTGTGGTGAATATGGAGCTGTTGTTTGATGAATTATACCATTTTCGGCACAGAACTGTTCAAATGGTGATTCATATTCTCCACCTCGATCAGATCTTAGTATCTTGATCTTTTTATTTAACTAATTTTCTACCTCATCCTTGTACTTTATAAATGATGTAATTGCTTCATATTTACTATTCAAAAGATATACATAGCAATATCGCGTATAATCATCAATAAAAGTGATAAAGTACTTTTTCCCACCTTTTGTAGGTAATGATTTAAAATCACATAAATCTATATGAACCAAACCTAGTGGTTCGGTGCTTCTATCAACAGATTGAAATGGTTTTTTAACCATTTTTGCTTCTAGCCATGTCTAACATTTATAGTTCTTATCTACTTGGAATTTTGGAATTAATCCCAAGTTTGATCATATTTTCATTTTTCGGAAATTTATGTGTCCCAATCTATCATGCCATATTAAAATTTCGTACTCAAGCAAGTAAGAAACTTCAATTTTATTAATAGCACAATCAGAATACATAGTTTTATTGCCGATAACGGCTACATTTGCCTTAAATAGGCCATCACATAAATATCCCCTTCTGATATACATTCCAGCTTTGGACAAAACCATCTTGTCTGACTCGAACACCATTGTGAATCCTTTCTTTGATAGTACTGCACCAGAGATGAGATTCTTGCATATGTCTGGAACGTGGAGCATGTCATTCAACATGACAGTTTTTCCAGAAGTAAACTTAAGGATTACTGTGCCACTGCCTTCGATCATAGATACTGCAGAATTACCTATATAGAATTTTTCTTCATGATCGAATTTATGGTATGTAGAAAACATGGATTTGTCAGAGTAGATATGACGAGTAGCGCCTGTGTCTACCCACCATTGGTTAGGATTCTGAACCATATTACATTCAAATACAACTGCCGAGAAGTTGGACTCGTCCACTTCCATGTTGTCTACTATATTTGCCTCTTTGTTGCGGTCTTTTTTGAGTCTACAATCTCTAGCGGCATGTCTAACCTTTCCACAAACCCAACACTCACCACTGAACTTTTTGGTCCGTTTGTTGTCTTTGGTTTGTTGTCTGGAACTTTCCTTTTCTTCTGGAAATTCATCTTTTTATTTTTGGTCTTTGAACCTTCAGCCACAAATGCCTCCTCGCTTTGTTTTGTAATTCCATGGTTATCTGTCTTAATTTTCAGTCGGACTATGAGATCCTGTAAAGAGATTTCCTTCTTCTTATGCTTTAGATAATTGCGGTAATCTCTCCATGACGGCGGCAGTTTTCCCGTGATGGCTTCAACCAAAAACGATTCTCCAACCTTATGACCTTCCGCTTCGAGTTCATGAATGATGATTTGCAGTTCATGCAGTTGAGCAGTCAACGGTTTGGAGTCAACCATCTTGTAGTCCATGAATTTGTCTACAATGAATTTCTTAAGACTGATATTCTGCATCTTATACTTCGTGGCAAGTGCATTCCAGAGTGCTTTTGCTATCTTTAGAGGCTGATATACTTTGTATAGCACCTTGTCGAGACAGTTCAGAATATAGTTTCTGCATAGAAAATCAGAATGCTTCCACATATCAACATTGGATTCCTTGCCTGTTGCATTTGATTCTGCCATGTTAGAAAATTGTCACCATCTCCTTTAAAAGGATCTGGCCTGTTGTGTGTAGTAGCCTTTGTTGATAGTTCAACTATTGCCATCTTTGTTTTAGCGAAACAGAAAAATTCTTAAGATGCTATGGATCCAGTATGTTAAAATAGATAGCACGCTACAATAAACTCGTTGCACAAGTTTATAAATTAGATTACCACTACGTTGGAATTCTATTGTAAATAATTTTGCAACTATAAGTTACGTTGTAAATAATTAAAACAACAACATTGTAGTTTTATTAAAAAACAATAAAACGTAGAAACTGGAAAGATAAAGAATAGGCAAAATCTGACCAGTTAACGTAGGAATTTTTGTCTGAGGCTTGTCGTAACAATTTGATTAAGAATTTTTATTCAAAATTCTCCCAAGATACAACAGACGTAATCTGCACGAGATTGTAATGAGAATGTCAACTCTGTGATATATTATTTAAAGCAGCAGAGAAGAAGAGAAGAACCAGAAGAAATTAGAATTGGAATAGAATGAGAATGTGATCAGGATTCTCTTCTATTTATAATTTCGTCCGTATCCCTTCAAACAGTCGCGTCCGCTTGACGGGTCGCACCCGCTGCCTTTTGAACGTTGTTGTTCGTTAACGGGTCGCACCCATCTGGTACTTGCATCTGCTCGCGTCGCGCCTGCTTATGTTCGGCCGCGTCTCTTTAGTCGGGCCGCACCCGCTCGCCTCTAACGGGTCGCACCCGCTTCTGTTCTCCTATGGGTCGCGCCTCTTCAGTTATTCACATCCTCTTCTAAACAGTTGCGTCTGTTCATATAGCCTGCAACTGTTAAAAACCCCGTCCAGTTTTGCTGTAAAATTTGGATCATATTAGACCCGAACCCGGCCCGGCCAGATTCGGTTCGGTCGGTCGGACGGACGGACGGCGGCGGCGCGCGCGCGTGTGTGGTGAAGATGCATGATCTCACTCCTCACAACGAAGCATACATTTAGGTCCCCCTAGGCCCCAACGCCTTCATTGCAAAGCCTTATATATATCAGAATAGCTTTGCAAATTTGGCGATGTGGGACTATGTATCTGTTCATTCATTTAGGAATTCCAAAAGTCCCCCATATGAATGATAATATACATAACCCCCACACAAAGAGAAATATCACAGAGTACATATGGAATAATACTTTATCGTGGATAAGTTGATATTTCACTTTGAACTTTCTATAGTTAAAACTTATCAGATCTACTTGGCTAATCGGTGAATTAATTCATCTTGAACTGTCGGCCTTTATTGTATATCTAGACAATAAGCTTTACGAAGCATTTATTCCTTTCTCATCCAATCTCTTGGTTGTGTTCATTTTGGTCCTGAACAATTTTTGGTACTACGAGTGTTTTTATAAAATATAATCCTTTAATATTCTCATAAAGCCGACCCAACTCACACTAACATAAGTGATCGCAACCATTAAGAGTATCTTACATATACCCCGCTTGTTATTTCCAAGATATGGTCATCATTAAAAATATAGTTTTAACCTCTAAATACTTCTGTAGGCATGCATTTATATTGTGCACCATAGGAATGGAGTTGGACTATTGTCCACGCAAATGCATTACGTCTTGAGTTACTCAGAACTGGTTTGCCTATTGATCCTAGTCCGTGGGATCTCCAGTTGCTAGGATAGGTTTCCGTATAAGATAACTCTTGGTGGTTTAAGCTTTTGAACTCATTCCTCTTGATGCACAGTCAATTTTCTCTCTTGATAAACCTTTAGTAAATGGATCCGCTAGGTTACCATTTGTTCTCACATAATGTATGGAAATCGTTCCATTTGAGAGTAACTGCCTAACTGTGTTATGGCGTCGACGAATGTGTCGTGACTTTCCATTATACACAAAGTTGTGCGCTCTGCTTAGCGTAGCTTGGTTATCACAGTGTATGCATATGGCCGGTACAGGTTTAGGCCAAAATGGAATATTTTCTAAAAAATGGTGAAGCCATTCTGCTTCTTCGCTTGCTTTATCTAAAGCGATGAACTCCGATTCCATAATAGATCGAGCTATGTATGTTTGTTTAGTAGATTTCCATGATACTGCAGCCTTTGCTAAGGTAAATACATAACCACTCATTGATTTTGATTCCGCTGAATTAGCAAAAACTCGGTTGCACCGCTTCGCGTTGAGCCACCGTGCGGCTGCGTCGCTTCACGATGTGGGACTACGTATCTTTTCATTCATTTAGGAATTCCAACAGGTAAAACCAAAGGAAATGGATTTCACTATATGACTTGACTTTTTAAGGCATGTTAGAGTTATAATTCTAAAAAAATGCTAAGCTTAGGTAGCATAAATATCAATGTATGTGACTACGTAAAGTAGAGGGAAATATAGTAAAAAACTTCAGATCATGTTGGTTTAACCTTATAAAATATTCTCATGTCAAGTGTTTACCAAAAGGGATTGAGTTCAGCAATTTCTCATAGAAAATTATTGACTCTAAAGATATGGTAATTGGAGAAAACCAAATTTTTTGAAGCACGCACAGAATTGAAAGCGCACCTTAAAAAAGGAATTATAATTAGTATTTTTAGTTAATTTCTATTTTAAATTCATTCATGATTCTCCAACAAAGCTATTAGTCCATAAACAATGCATAACTGACAGACACATAGCAGGGCAACGGCCTATTCAATGTATAGTTTGATAAAGTAATTGTGTATTCATTGTCTAAACTAAAATACAGTTTTTATGTGATATCCAAAGTATGTAATCCTAACTGGTGATTGGTATTATAGACCCATTTAAAGAAAATGATTGGAAAAAATGGTAAGTACATATAACGTTCCATGTCTTTTGAGGTTTGCTAAGTAGAACTTCCCCTCTTAAAATACATTATGTGTGTAAAGGTGAAGCTAGATACTAGTTCGAGAGGGGTTTAAGAGTTGAGAGTGTCGGACTTCAAAACGTTAAAAGGTGAAAAAAATTATATCTAATAGAATAGAACCCCCAAAAGCTACATATTGTCACATGAATTTGTATCGATGATGATTATGTTCAATGTACTATACTACTATTTAACATTTATCATTGAATGAGTTCATTTATCCATATATAATTTACTTTTAGAGCAATGGAATTATTATTGAAAACTTGTTTCTATTTATTTCATTTCTAAAGGAATGGCTCTGAAACATTTTTACAAAATTTTCATATTATTTTTATTACTCAACTATTATCCATTTTGGTTTACTTGGTAATATTTTCGTAGGTGACTCTCTAAGTGGTTTTTTCAAGCTTTTGAACCATTTTTAAATACATTGTTCAACTTCTAGCATTCCATATTATGTAGTTATAAAATCTTATTTTTAAGGTACATGAGTTATCACCAAGCTCTTTATTTGTGTTACTACTCAAATAATATAAGTATTTTTCACTTATAATTTCAAATATTTCGATATGTATTCTCTATTACTGGCCCACTATCCATAACCTTGACTGATAATTTATTTTTATAATTAGTACATGAAAGTTTTTGGAAATTAGTACAACATATTCAACTATTTGAAAGGCATACAAGCATTTATAAGAAAAGTACTTATATTTTCCACATTTCTTGAATATTTACTAGCCTAGTATTAATAATGCGAATTTTGCTTGTGACACTAAACCTTAGGTTATGAATGTTGCTATTTTCAACAACTTAACTATGGTAGACAAAGAGTTAATGTGTTGTAATCATATTTCGCTTTTTAAAGGTACTTCTTGATATTTGGTAATTTTGACAAACTTTAACTTCTTTAAACATATAACAGTGTCCACATAGGTAAAAACACAACCATTCCGATTCTAATCGTTGATGAATACAACACATGTTAAGTTTCATAAACAGTCAATGTAGTGTTCAAACTGCGATGAATTAACAAATATTAAAACAGTAGTAAATTGCTTCGAAGGTTCCACTATTACTACGAGTATATATGCATGTGTAGGTGGACCTACAGTTAATCACAATGTGCATGCATTTATAATTACATCCATTGAAGTGGATTTGATAGTACCGTTGCCAGTAGGGCTGGCCTAAGTAATTTGGTTGCCCTAGTTCAGATTTCAAGTAATATAACAATTTTTTTTTGCACTTTTCTAGGAATTAAACTTGGGTTGCCCCATTGAGCAAACAATGCAATTACCACCCCATCACACACTCCATTAACAACACTCTATACAAAATATTTTTATCTTAATAAAATACTAAACCACCACCATTTGTTGCCCCTGTCGGATCCATTGCCCTAGGCGACCGTCTTGCTCGCCTTGCCCCAGGGCTGGGCCTAGTTTCCAGCATAAACCTAACTTAAAGCAGCTTTTGAGAAGACCGAGGCAATTGAAAAACAGTCATAGAACCAACTCTTTTATAATACTAAAGTTTTATCATTCGTTTCTTTTATTTTAGTTTATTTTATACTATTGGAAATGAAAATAATACTTGTACTTTTACATGGATATGCCCTTTTAGCAAATGTGTACTGTGAGAAAAAAAATGTATCTAAATACATCATCACTTCACAACATGGCTTCATCTCTTCCATTAATAGTGATAATTTAATGAATAGCATTTCCACCGTGACTTTTTGAAATTTCAAAGATATCCTACACCCATTAATAGATCAAACCATCGGTTTACGACCTCCAACACCATTCCTTCTTAATCATCCATCAACAGAATTTCACTGTCACTTTGTAATTGACACCACCAGCAAAACTACTTGAAATAAAAATGGGGTGACCACAAAAACTTTAGACTTAGATGTAAAAAGTAAATATCTTTAGCTTTTATATGCGCATGTACATGCAATTTATGCCTGATAATAATTGTTTTGTAGCACTTAGTTAGCAGATATATCCTAGTCAATCCTAATAATACCTGAATGAACCCGATCAAAGCCATGTGTTTTTAGCACTTGGTTTGCAAACAATCCTAGCAATAATTATTTTGTGGTCCTTTCACTTTTGAGAATACCCATTTTGAGAATACCCAATGCAAAAAACCAAGCATTCACTATAATATTACATTTTATAATCATTTTCCAATTCTGTTGCAACAACATCCATTAAACACACACACACACACACACACACACACACATATATATAAGCACAAACAATAAATATAAATTTAACATAACTATTGTATAAAAACTGTCATCGACCATTTTTAATATAACCATTCCTTTTTAAACGTGCAAGTGTCCCAATAATAATAATTGGAAACCTGATTCTAAGAATAGTTTAAGTCATGTTCTATAATGAACTTAGGACTTTGATTTATCAGCTAATACTTAAATTAACACTTAGGTCACGCAGAACACTTGATGTTACCTTGAAAACTGGAGCACACATTTCCACCTATCCATAACTAACAATTAAAAATCTTTATCTTTTTTATTCATTGTGAACCATTTTCATTATGATGCTGCAAACAGTAAGCTAATGATACATCAAACAAAATACATTTACATTGCAGGGATCAGGCTCCCTAGGTATACAAATAGTAAATATATCCCAATCCAGATAAAAACAGCTAATAGCTCTCGAAAGCAAAGGAAAAAAAACTATGAAAGGCTAAAATAAAAACTAGTAGCAAACAAAAGTCTAAATAACAGCATAAACAATAGCAGTTGAATCGTTCAAATTTCAAGTTTCGCCATTTTCTTCTTACATTTTTAGTGTGTTTGTGTTGAGTAAACACTACACTATAGAAAGCTTCTAAGCCCATAGCTTTCTCTAAGAATGAACCATCTATGTACAATTCTACTAGATTTTTTGTAAAAAAAGGACTGACAACTAACATTATTTAACATTTAAAAAATTTCCAAAAGCAAATAGAGGTCAAGGAAAACTCAGGCCTAGAAAACTTCAATTTGAACCATATATTAAGGAATTACTTTTAGCACCTTTGGATTTTAGTTCCTCGGCTTTTTCTTGACAATATGAGATACCTGAAAAACAAAGTGCATGGCTTTATTAAACTATATTAGAAATGCTTCAACTTTATGAATCTACAAAGGTTGTGTAACGACCCAGAATTTTTAGTAATTAAAATTTGAATATTTAATTAATTTTAAATATTTATAAGTTATAAGTCAAATAAATTTTTATTTGAATTATTGGATTTAATTGGATTTTTAAATCGATAATTTAATATGTTAAATTATGGAAATAATTGAAAATTGAGTTAAAAATGATTGAAAATAATTTGGAAAATTTTATTTAATCATACTGGAGTTATAGAAATATTTTAGAACTTTTAAAATCGAATTAAAAGTTAATCTGTGAAAATTGAATATTTTAATATTTAATAATCGACTGTAAAATAGTCAATTTTTGAACAGTCTCAGAATTGAACGAAACCAGTTCCATTGGATCCGTAATAGTTAGTTATTACCGGATTTCAAATTTCGTGTCAATCGGAGTTATCGTTTGATCGTGGCAGCTCGAAACGCATCGAATTATTTTTAATTTAAATTTGGCGAGTCAAAATAGCCATTTTTCAAAAAGTCTCGGATTTCGACGAAACCAGTTTCATCGGATCCGTAATGTGATATTATTGTAAGGTTTCAAATTTCAAGTCATTTGGATTTACCGTTTGTCCGGTACAAATTAAAACGCCTAGAAATCGGTTTAAATCGGTTTAATTTAAATTGAGCGTTTATAGCCATAACTCGCACATACTTCCGAATTAGCTTCCGAAACCTGTTCCATTGTGTCCGGAACGCGGGATAAACCCTAGGTACGCTGGTTACGGCGTCTAAATCGGAGTTCGGAATTCCCGGGATGAATAGTGTTTACGCTTGCTTTTCTTATAAATAGCACCACACACAAAAAAAAAAAAAAAAGAAATCAAACCCTAATTCAATTTGCAGCCGGCCCTAATTATTCAATGGCCAGAATTGTCCCAATTTCAACCCTTAATCTCTTCCAATCCGTGAAGTTTTGGCCAAAGTTGTTAACTACAACATTGAAGAGCATGGAGAGAGCTTTAATTCCATACGGGTATGACCGTAAATGGTGCGACGGAGGGGGAGAGAGGTGGGGCCGAAACTTGCAGCTGTGCACGCAATTTGAGGCGTCATCAGGTGGCCGAGCTCCTCCCTATTGGAGCCGAGTGTAGCTTGTGAATGGGGCTTCGTCATGGTAGTGTTGTGATCGAGTATTATCGCGTGTGGTGTTAGCGAGTTTAAACCCTAATATTTGATGTTGGGTTAGCTTGTGCGTATGGATGTCTGGAGAAGGAGGACGTGAGGGAAGAAAAGGGGGACGGTGGAGATGAGTTGAGGCAAGATCCAAAGGCTAGGATTGAGGAGAGGTTAAAGTTATAAAGTTATGTTGTATATTAGTTTATATAAAACGTGTACAAACTTGTAAAATCAATAACTTTTTCATACGAGGTCGAAAAAATGCAAACTCAGTTGCGTTGGAATCGTATGGACGAGCACTATGCGATGGAGTTGGTTTGGAGTCGATTGGAGTTAGTGAGAATTTTGGGTAAAATTAAACGCGCGTTTAATTTTATTCGAAATAAATCGCTAAAACGGAAATTAAAATCAAGGTGAGAACTTCTCACTCAATCGAATCGGTTTCGATTTTATTTTAAATAGTTAGATTTAAAATATTTGAATGCACGTTTGAATGATGACTGTAAATTATTGATTGTTAAAATAGACATTATGCGCCGTTAGTAAGCGGATGTTATTTAGTAAAAACATATACCGCGAATATTTCATAAACAGTGAAATTGGTATTATAAATAATATCAATATATATATATTGGCATATGTATATATTGCAGTTGTTGATTTCCCGCATTTTTTGTTTAGCGGATGATACCCTATTACGCCGTTATTAAGCGGATAATATTTATTAAGAACATATACCGCGATAATTTCGTACTGGAGCGAAATTGGTATTGTGCTAATGTTTTTGGATGCAGGAAAACAGGTTGGAGGGATCCAACTGGATTCCTCAACAGTTTTTATTTAATTTCAGATATTTTGATATTTGATGGATTTTCATATTGATATATGATATCGTTGTAGTCGTGATTGACTATTTGGTGTGTAGCATCATTGGACCCAGATTTTGAGATTTTAAAATGATTTTAAAAGTGATTTTGAAAATATACTATATTTTTGGAATTGATCCATTATAAATAAATAAACGTTATAATTTTTTAAAGTTATAAAAATTATGGTTTTTGTGAAATATAGTTAAAAAGCTGATTTTTGGAAATACGATTAAAAGTCGATTTTTGAGAAATATGAACTAATGATTTTATAAAATAATTTAGATTGGATTTTTGAATATATGATAAAAGTTTAAATATAGGATTTATAAAATTTGATTATTTTATAAATCGAAATGATGAAATTATAAAGGAATTTAAAGACGTTTTAGAATAATAATATAAACTGATTTATATTAAGAGATTTATAAATGGATATTTATAAATTGAAATATAGACATTATAAAACGAGTTTTTATAAGTGTTTGAATGTAGTGAAAATGAATTTCATAAATGAATGAAATTTATAGAATTATAAACTGTGAAGTTATAAATGAAATTTATAAATAGTAAGATTTATAAATTTGTGAAGTTAATTGAAGAATAGATTTGGTTAAATAAATGAATCTTATAAGTTATAAGATTTATAATTATGAAGTTTAAAGAACGATTTTATAAAATAATCGTTTTATAAGTATTTAACTTATAATATAAACATTTAGTTTATAATGGAGTTATAAACTGAAATATGTTAATAAAGGAATTTATAAAAAAAGAAGTTTTTATAAATAAATAGAAATGGAATTTATAAACGTTGTTTTATGAATTCGCAAACGACTTATTTTGATAAGTTAATAGTTATAACTTATAAATGGAGTTATATTCACGTTTTAGACTGTGAATAATCCTTTAAGTTAAAAAGTATAAAAAGGATGAAATTTGTTAACATAGTATATTCACGTTTTTGAATAGTGAATAACATGTTAAAGAAAATGTTTTAGAATGTGATATTTAAACAGAATTAAAACGATCTAACGATGTTTTAAAGGTGTTGAGATTCGAAACCATAGATTTCAACATTTATTGTTGAAATAGACGTTTTCGAGAAATAAAAGGAAATGTGGACTATAACACTGTTGTTATAGTAAATGATTTCCGAAAGGAAATGTTTTGTATAGTATTGGGATTTATATATCTATTTTAATTTCGAATCCCTATACTAGTGATTTTGGGTTGTCGTAACGATGTTTTACGTAACATTCATTTTGGCCCAAATAAATATGTTTAAGAGAATGATTTCCTTAAAGAATGAATTATATACTTAATTCGATTTAAGTATATTGAATATTTTCTAAGTGTTGAAAATAAAAGGAATTTGTGAATTACTTATGAATAAATAAGTATGGAAATGTTTTCCAATATGAAGTGAATAATTAGAATTTATCTTTTTCTGAAGATAAATTGAAATGAATTATTGAAATCGCATATGCATGGATATCTTGAAATATAAATTCATTATGGAATTTATATGTGAAAGTGAAACTTGTTAAAAATAAATATTGATTTATTTTTGAAGTGTTGAAATTATATATCTAGTAAAGATATTTTGGAAAATAAATAATTTGGAAAATTATTTGGAAACTGGTGATGTGTGCATATCCATTGATAGTTCAATAACCGACTATCAATATTTCCCTTTGAATGGGTAATTGATGTGATTTGTTTGAATGTGAATGCTACACTTATTTTTGAATAAGCGCTCACTATTCGGGTTAACCGGGAAAGGACCATGGGGTCGTATAACCCATTCCGAATATGTGATACGTCGTTATGAATTGCATTGAAGATCGGTGTTGAAGACCGAGTATTTGTGAAAGCGATAGGATGACCTATCGATTGTCTCTGCACTGGGTAGCTCCTGGTATAGAGATCTCCTAAGTGATGGGAAATTCGATCGGGATTGTGAATACCCGGATTTGCAAGGGCTTCGTAAGAAGTGCCTTCGGTTTTGTTCGAGCCCGGAACAGACTTGTATGGATTGTATGTCTGACATTACAAGTTGAGATATAAAGCCGATTTCTTTCAAATATATTTCTGTTGGTGGCGAAGAATTTATTCTTTGCTTAACACCCTTCTTTGAGACGTATGTGCTCAAAGGTTATATAGTTGAAGTTATCAGCGATATATTCCCAATTTGGTAATGTGACATGCTGAGTGATGCTGAAATGATCATTGTGTTGATTATTTGTGATAGGATCATTTATTTGATTGTCTATCTTAGTGATCATTGTGTTGATCATTTGTTGACCCAAAGCATGGCTTTTGTATAAAGTATGTTTTTGTGGACGTGAATTCGTCGAGCCTCACATCCCGGAAATGGTCAAAACAGGAAAGATGCGGCAAGGTTATGAGGGGTAGCGCCCTTTAGGATGTGTGCATTTCCTTCTGGAAAAGGGTGGTATCATGGTATGGAGCCCAGATACTTACTCATGTTGAAAACACTTTGTTATGATTGTGTGAATTGATTACGAGCGCTCGGATAAAGGTCCCAAAGGACCGGGGGATGGCATATTCGGTCAGTTGTTACTCAGTTAGGGGTAACCCGGCCTTGTGTTGGTAGAGATCCGGTTTGGTTCTCGGGGATGTCCATCCAGAGGCATTCTCATGTGGCAATGGGAAGTTCCTTGGCCTGACCATTTGTTGGAAATCCAATTCCCAATACGAAACTTGTACGGTATTAGTTGTAGAACCTGCTATTCACTTATGGTGGTCACCACTGTTTGGATAGTAGCTATAGTAGGCATACGATAATGGTCGTATGTTGGCTAAGATTTATATTCTACTTTCGAAATGAATTTGTTATACACTATGCACTAATAATAATATCAAATGTTATTTTAAATGCGTATCAAGCATCTTTGACTATCATAAGGAGAAATCTCCTCCGATTCTGCGTTTGCATGTGTGTGTGTGCGGGAGGCCTTATGGTAGTCTCATTTTTAAAAGCATTGCGAATTGATTTAAAAATATTCCTCTATTTTGATTTTAAAGTAAATAAACTGTTTTGAGTTCTCACACCAGTCACATGACTGACTCGGAGTTTATTGTTTTCCTTCCTAAACTCTGGGTGCCTACCAATTTCCACACGGGCAGTTAAGAGTTAGGTTTATCAGGATATTCTGGAGTTGCTGGAGGCAAGCTGGATGGCATGGCGTATTACTAGTTTATATAGTATTTCTTTTCCGCTGCACTGTTGTTGTTGTATGTTGTTGTACACTCTGATGATATGATGTAATGAAATGTGATGTAATGTAATAACTGATATAGTTCTTTGTTTAAAGATTATTCATTCATTATTATATGTTGTTCCGCTGCGAATTGTGAGATTCTGATGTTGTTCTGTTGTTTTCTGTCCCGTCCTATTTTCTTCTGTTTTTCTCCTTTTTCTCTAATCTCTTTTTCTTTTCTTTTCTTAAATTCTTTTTAAAACCCATAACATTCCGTGTTTTCGGCCTTCGATTTCTCGGCAGTCGATAAAGTGAGTATCGATGTTGAATTTTCGAAAGAACGAAAATCCGTACTGTTACAGTTGGTATCAGAGCATATGGTTAAGCGACAACCATGGTTCTGTTGGGTATTACTCATTAGAGATAGAGTCAGCAGTGCTCTAGAATGAATTTGAGTGTAATAATAGCTATGAGAGCGTATTTGTTAGTGAATATATAAAATTGTTTTATATTGTGATGATTGGTTTATTGAGTGGCATATGAACTTTCGTCAGCGTGGTCCGCAAGACTATGCCGAAGGGGTTTCTAAACACTTGAATAGAACAATTCGGTACAATATTGATTTAGAAATTGGGTAAATGAAATAATTTTACCTTAAGTATATTTTGTATGTAAAGAAATAATTTTTCAAAATTATTAAAGTGTATATAAGTTGATTGTTAGGTTGTTTGAATAATCTAAAAAAAAGAATAATTGTATAAGTAAAAGAATTATAAGAATAGAATTATAATTAAAGTGTTTACAATTGTGAAATAAACTTATATATATATAAGAAGTGAAACTATATGAATATTTTATAAATATGAGTTGAAATAAATAAAAATAAATTTAAAGTTAAATGATAGATATAAACTTGAGTTATATAAATGAAGTTCAACTTTGTAATTGAATTGAATTAATGGATTGAATGATTAATCAATTAAATGTAAATTAAATTGGATATGGAATAATGAATATAAGTGTTAATTCATTAAAATCTAATGTTATTTGAAAGTTGAATAATTGAATGAAATCAATTTAATTAAACCAATTGAAAATGATGGTGTTAAACCAAATTGAAGGAATATAAGCAAATGAATTTGGTTGTAATAAATATACATTGGTTGTTATATGATTGTTAGTTGATTGTATATAATTCATTAAGTGTTAATGAAATTGGAAGCTATGAAATTGAATTCAAATTAGAAGTAAATAAATTTGAATAGAATTGAAAGTGAATTGGATTTAAATTAGTAGATGTTAACTAATTGAATTGAGAATGAATGTTGATAAAATCCAATGTTGATAAATCAAATATGATTTAGAGTGAAAACCAATTCATTAAGTATTAATGAGAATATGAACGAATTTGATGGATGTTAGTTGGTTGATGGTTGAATATATATTGCATTTGTTGTTTAGTTGCATTTGATATGTGACATATATAGTCATTATGTAGCTATATGTTGTATATTGATACTATTTACATATGTGCATGATTCTCATGTGGTTTGTTGAGTTTAGTAGGTGCGGATCGCGTTTGCTTCGCATTTGGAGTTCGCTTTTGCGCTATATTAGCCGTATATGCTTGCTAATAAAATATAAGGTACATATCTCGGATTAAATATCGTACTTTTACACTTTTTTCCCTTCGGGATGCCTCATTACTTGATGAGATGTATATTTGTGATATATATACTGTCATTTTTTTTTCGGATCGAGCCGCGCAAAGGAGACTATGGCGAATTTTTCCGAAAATTTAAGGCGTTAGAAAAATTTTGAGAAAATTGGGAAAATTTTGAAAACTTTAACTTTGATTTTGGAGTTGAAAGTTAAACAATAGTAGTTGTTTTTGAAAAGATAACTAAGTATGATTTGGAAAACTTAGTAAAGTATTGTAAGGAATTTAATTATGAATTTTGGAAAAATAAATAGATTCTGTAACTTTCTTACTTATAATTTCGAGGACGAAATTCTTTTAAGGGGGAAAGATTGTAACGACCCAGAATTTTTAGTAATTAAAATTTGAATATTTAATTAATTTTAAATATTTATAAGTGAATTTATAAGTCAAATAAATTTTTATTTGAATTATTGGATTTAATTGGATTTTTAAATCGATAATTTAATATGTTAAATTATGGAAATAATTGAAAATTGAGTTAAAAATGATTGAAAATGATTTGGAAAATTTTATTTAATCATACTGGAGTTATAGAAATATTTTAGAACTTTTAAAATCGAATTAAAAGTTAATCTGTGAAAATTGAATATTTTAATATTTAATAATCGACTGTAAAATAGTCAATTTTTGAACAGTCTCAGAATTGAACGAAACTAGTTCCATTGGATCCGTAATAGTTAGTTATTACCGGATTTCAAATTTCGTGTCAATCGGAGTTATCGTTTGATCGTGGCAGCTCGAAACGCATCGAATTATTTTTAATTTAAATTTGGCGAGTCAAAATAGCCATTTTTCAAAAAGTCTCGGATTTCGACGAAACCAGTTTCATCGGATCCGTAATGTGATATTATTGTAAGGTTTCAAATTTCAAGTCATTTGGATTTACCGTTTGTCCGGTACAAATTAAAACGCCTAGAAATCGGTTTAAATCGGTTTAATTTAAATTGAGCGTTTATAGCCATAACTCGCACATACTTCCGAATTAGCTTCCGAAACCTGTTCCATTGTGTCCGGAACGCGGGATAAACCCTAGGTATGCTGGTTACGGCGTCTAAATCGGAGTTCGGAATTCCCGGGATGAATAGTGTTTACGCTTGCTTTTCTTATAAATAGCACCACACACAAATAAAAAAAAAAGAAATCAAACCCTAATTCAATTTGCAGCCGGCCCTAATTATTCAATGGCCAGAATTGTCCCAATTTCAACCCTTAATCTCTTCCAATCCGTGAAGTTTTGGCCAAAGTTGTTAACTACAACATTGAAGAGCATGGAGAGAGCTTTAATTCCATACGGGTATGATCGTAAATGGTGCGACGGAGGGGGAGAGAGGTGGGGCCGAAACTTGCAGCTGTGCACGCAATTTGAGGCGTCATCAGGTGGCCGAGCTCCTCCCTATTGGAGCCGAGTGTAGCTTGTGAATGGGGCTTCGTCATGGTAGTGTTGTGATCGAGTATTATCGCGTGTGGTGTTAGCGAGTTTAAACCCTAATATTTGATGTTGGGTTAGCTTGTGCGTATGGATGTCTGGAGAAGGAGGACGTGAGGGAAGAAAAGGGGGACGGTGGAGATGAGTTGAGGCAAGATCCAAAGGCTAGGATTGAGGAGAGGTTAAAGTTATAAAGTTATGTTGTATATTAGTTTATATAAAACGTGTACAAACTTGTAAAATCAATAACTTTTTCATACGAGGTCGAAAAAATACAAACTCAGTTGCGTTGGAATCGTATGGACGAGCACTACGCGATGGAGTTGGTTTGGAGTCGATTGGAGTTAGTGAGAATTTTGGGTAAAATTAAACGCGCGTTTAATTTTATTCGAAATAAATCGCTAAAACGGAAATTAAAATCAAGGTGAGAACTTCTCACTCAATCGAATCGGTTTCGATTTTATTTTAAATAGTTAGATTTAAAATATTTGAATGCACGTTTGAATGATGACTGTAAATTATTGATTGTTAAAATAGACATTATGCGCCGTTAGTAAGCGGATGTTATTTAGTAAAAACATATACCGCGAATATTTCATAAACAATGAAATTGGTATTATAAATAATATCAATATATATATATTGGCATATGTATATATTGCAGTTGTTGATTTCCCGCATTTTTTGTTTAGCGGATGAGACCCTATTACGCCGTTATTAAGCGGATAATATTTATTAAGAACATATACCGCGATAATTTCGTACTGGAGCGAAATTGGTATTGTGCTAATGTTTTTGGATGCAGGAAAACAGGTTGGAGGGATCCAACTGGATTCCTCAACAGTTTTTATTTAATTTCAGATATTTTGATATTTGATGGATTTTCATATTGATATATGATATCGTTGTAGTCGTGATTGACTATTTGGTGTGTAGCATCATTGGACCCAGATTTTGGGATTTTAAAATGATTTTAAAAGTGATTTTGAAAATATACTATATTTTTGGAATTGATCCATTATAAATAAATAAACGTTATAATTTTTTAAAGTTATAAAAATTATGGTTTTTGTGAAATATAGTTAAAAAGCTGATTTTTAGAAATACGATTAAAAGTCGATTTTTGAGAAATATGAACTAATGATTTTATAAAATAATTTAGATTGGATTTTTGAATATATGATAAAAGTTTAAATATAGGATTTATAAAATTTGATTATTTTATAAATCGAAATGATGAAATTATAAAGGAATTTAAAGACGTTTTAGAATAATAATATAAACTGATTTATATTAAGAGATTTATAAATGGATATTTATAAATTGAAATATAGACATTATAAAACGAGTTTTTATAAGTGTTTGAATGTAGTGAAAATGAATTTCATAAATGAATGAAATTTATAGAATTATAAACTGTGAAGTTATAAATGAAATTTATAAATAGTAAGATTTATAAATTTGTGAAGTTAATTGAAGAATAGATTTGGTTAAATAAATGAATCTTATAAGTTATAAGATTTATAATTATGAAGTTTAAAGAACGATTTTATAAAATAATCGTTTTATAAGTATTTAACTTATAATATAAACATTTAGTTTATAATGGAGTTATAAACTGAAATATGTTAATAAAGGAATTTATAAAAAAAGAAGTTTTTATAAATAAATAGAAATGGAATTTATAAACGTTGTTTTATGAATTCGCAAACGACTTATTTTGATAAGTTAATAGTTATAACTTATAAATGGAGTTATATTCACGTTTTAGACTGTGAATAATCCTTTAAGTTAAAAAGTATAAAAAGGATGAAATTTGTTAACATAGTATATTCACGTTTTTGAATAGTGAATAACATGTTAAAGAAAATGTTTTAGAATGTGATATTTAAACAGAATTAAAACGATCTAACGATGTTTTAAAGGTGTTGAGATTCGAAACCATAGATTTCAACATTTATTGTTGAAATAGACGTTTTCGAGAAATAAAAGGAAATGTGGACTATAACACTGTTGTTATAGTAAATGATTTCCGAAAGGAAATGTTTTGTATAGTATTGGGATTTATATATCTATTTTAATTTCGAATCCCTATACTAGTGATTTTGGGTTGTCGTAACGATGTTTTACGTAACATTCGTTTTGGCCCAAATAAATATGTTTAAGAGAATGATTTCCTTAAAGAATGAATTATATACTTAATTCGATTTAAGTATATTGAATATTTTCTAAGTGTTGAAAATAAAAGGAATTTGTGAATTACTTATGAATAAATAAGTATGGAAATGTTTTCCAATATGAAGTGAATAATTAGAATTTATCTTTTTCTGAAGATAAATTGAAATGAATTATTGAAATCGCATATGCATGGATATCTTGAAATATAAATTCATTATGGAATTTATATGTGAAAGTGAAACTTGTTAAAAATAAATATTGATTTATTTTTGAAGTGTTGAAATTATATATCTAGTGAAGATATTTTGGAAAATAAATAATTTGGAAAATTATTTGGAAACTGGTGATGTGTGCATATCCATTGATAGTTCAATAACCGACTATCAATATTTCCCTTTGAATGGGTAATTGATGTGATTTGTTTGAATGTGAATGCTACACTTATTTTTGAATAAGCGCTCACTATTCGGGTTAACCGGGAAAGGACCATGGGGTCGTATAACCCATTCCGAATATGTGATACGTCGTTATGAATTGCATTGAAGATCGGTGTTGAAGACCGAGTATTTGTGAAAGCGATAGGATGACCTATCGATTGTCTCTGCACTGGGTAGCTCCTGGTATAGAGATCTCCTAAGTGATGGGAAATTCGATCGGGATTGTGAATACCCGGATTTGCAAGGGCTTCGTAAGAAGTGCCTTCGGTTTTGTTCGAGCCCGGAACAGACTTGTATGGATTGTATGTCTGACATTACAAGTTGAGATATAAAGCCGATTTCTTTCAAATATATTTCTGTTGGTGGCGAAGAATTTATTCTTTGCTTAACACCCTTCTTTGAGACGTATGTGCTCAAAGGTTATATAGTTGAAGTTATCAGCGATATATTCCCAATTTGGTAATGTGACATGCTGAGTGATGCTGAAATGATCATTGTGTTGATTATTTGTGATAGGATCATTTATTTGATTGTCTATCTTAGTGATCATTGTGTTGATCATTTGTTGACCCAAAGCATGGCTTTTGTATAAAGTATGTTTTTGTGGACGTGAATTCGTCGAGCCTCACATCCCGGAAATGGTCAAAACAGGAAAGATGCGGCAAGGTTATGAGGGGTAGCGCCCTTTAGGATGTGTGCATTTCCTTCTGGAAAAGGGTGGTATCATGGTATGGAGCCCAGATACTTACTCATGTTGAAAACACTTTGTTATGATTGTGTGAATTGATTACGAGCGCTCGGATAAAGGTCCCAAAGGACCGGGGGATGGCATATTCGGTCAGTTGTTACTCAGTTAGGGGTAACCCGGCCTTGTGTTGGTAGAGATCCGGTTTGGTTCTCGGGGATGTCCATCCAGAGGCATTCTCATGTGGCAATGGGAAGTTCCTTGGCCTGACCATTTGTTGGAAATCCAATTCCCAATACGAAACTTGTACGGTATTAGTTGTAGAACCTGCTATTCACTTATGGTGGTCACCACTGTTTGGATAGTAGCTATAGTAGGCATACGATAATGGTCGTATGTTGGCTAAGATTTATATTCTACTTTCGAAATGAATTTGTTATACACTATGCACTAATAATAATATCAAATGTTATTTTAAATGCGTATCAAGCATCTTTGACTATCATAAGGAGAAATCTCCTCCGATTCTGCGTTTGCATGTGTGTGTGTGCGGGAGGCCTTATGGTAGTCTCATTTTTAAAAGCATTGCGAATTGATTTAAAAATATTCCTCTATTTTGATTTTAAAGTAAATAAACTGTTTTGAGTTCTCACACCAGTCACATGACTGACTCGGAGTTTATTGTTTTCCTTCCTAAACTCTGGGTGCCTACCAATTTCCACACGGGCAGTTAAGAGTTAGGTTTATCAGGATATTCTGGAGTTGCTGGAGGCAAGCTGGATGGCATGGCGTATTACTAGTTTATATAGTATTTCTTTTCCGCTGCACTGTTGTTGTTGTATGTTGTTGTACACTCTGATGATATGATGTAATGAAATGTGATGTAATGTAATAACTGATATAGTTCTTTGTTTAAAGATTATTCATTCATTATTATATGTTGTTCCGCTGCGAATTGTGAGATTCTGATGTTGTTCTGTTGTTTTCTGTCCCGTCCTATTTTCTTCTGTTTTTCTCCTTTTTCTCTAATCTCTTTTTCTTTTCTTTTCTTAAATTCTTTTTAAAACCCATAACATTCCGTGTTTTCGGCCTTCGATTTCTCGGCAGTCGATAAAGTGAGTATCGATGTTGAATTTTCGAAAGAACAAAAATCCGTACTGTTACAGGTTGATTGGTATGCACTAAAGTTTCATTGGTAGTAAAGATACATACAGTGTCTTGATGTAATGGAATATACGATATTTGAAGTATGTGAAGACCTTTATATCAAGTCAACTATAAGTTAGGCTGTAAGAGAATGGTATTTTTACTCTGACCTCTGTCATGTAATAGAGGTACAATTATGTACTTTCTACTCCTATGTACGTGAAAGGTTTGTTTGTAGACAATGTTATCTATGACAAATTGTAAATGACAATGTTTTGATCTTACCTTCAATAAACACTCAGTTAACACCAATATTAGTCAAAAATAGATTATTATATATATATATATATATGTATAAATGGACCTTAAGACATATGCTGGCAAAGAAAGCCTCGGTGTAGAATGAATCAATCCTTCATGCACTGTACCTTTTAGAATATGAAGAGCTATTGACAAATTTTGTTGTATTTTGATGTAACTTTATCTGCCTGAACATTTATGACTGTTAATCTCTTATTTCATGGTGAAAATAAGAACGAAATGCATAGTACAATAATTGGTGATCCAAACATCTATGGTTTCTATAAAGGGATAATGCTTATCAAATATCATATTGGATAATAGAAAAGCTCACTTGTTGAGCTGGCAAGAATAGTCAAGGATCCAAGTTTGTTAATCTAAAGGCACACATAGACCACAGAAGAAAAGAAATATTTGGATTATTATTTAAAAACCCATTAATATGATTTTCTGAAGTATATTTATTATCTTAAGGTTAACTTACATTATAATATCTCACACAACCTCAAAGAGATAGCTAAAACAATATACTAAATTCCAGTATTTTCTAAATGTTAATAAAACTTACATTATAAATCCAAAGACTATGAAAGAAAATTCTAGCTTAATCAATCAATAAAAAGAAACTATCCAAAACAATCTGTAGTTACATCATCATCTTTTATTATAACAAATCAACTTGTATAGGAATAAAAAAGAGGAACCCATTTTTTCCATCTACATCAAAGTTATCTTTAAATAGAAAGAAAAACACAATTTTAAATACAAATATAAACCTTATACATTTAAAATAACTTGTTCAATGAAATCAAATAACTACTTCATGAAGATCATCTTAATTTGTTGTAGTTTGCAAATCAAATTTATAAACAAAGCCTATACTTAAATCTCCAAATCATGGACCATGTTAATCATTCATCAAACTGAAATATTAGTTCAAAAACTTTCCATTGTCAATCTATGCTCAGCTAACCCTCATGTCGATTAAGAACGATCTAGCAAATCTAATACTGGATCTGCATTGGTTAACCTTAATAATAACCTTATTCCTGCTTATTTCTTACTAAGTGTTTCTTTTTTAATGTAAAATTATATCAACTTTTCATAAACGATAACAATGATCTATAAATATAGCATTGTAATTTTGTTGTTAAACAACCATAGCTGATTGCAAAATAAATCCAAACCACACTATTAGATTTGGTAAAAAGCAGAAGACATGCCCAGTGTAAAAAGAGTATGCGCTTTTACGTTGATAATAGGTTTGTGCTGTATCACTACATTGTGAACTCAAGCTATCGTTTACAGAGAAAATTCCTAACACGAAAAAAATAACTCTAAGTTGAATGACGTTAACATATTCAAAATGAAAACAAAAATGTTATGGTTTCTACCAAGATAATATGAAAATATCATCCTTTGTTAAGAAGATATCTATGTCGTTTTCCATTTTTAGAGTGAAAGAAAGGTTATTAATATTGGCAATGCAGGCTTTATGTCTTGTGTTAGGAAACAAAGTTTTGTATCTCTTTGATGCAATAAGAGATAACCTGTAACGACTCGGAAATTTCGATCCCAAAATTTCAAAATAGTTAGGAAAAGAAGAAAAGAGAAAGAAGAAGAAATAGAAACAAGCCACAGAAACCTCACATTCGTAGCGGATTAAAATATAATATCACATAAATAACAGTTTTTACAAAAAAGAACTGTATCAGTACACTTATATTTTTATACATCAGAGTTACAACTATTACACAACACTGGACAATTTAAAACAACATGACTTAGATATACAACAATATATCATAGCAGAAACACTCCATACGTTCTTGCCACCCAGCTCGCCTCCTAAGCTCCAGAACGTCCTTACCTGAAATTCTGTAATACTCGGTCTGACCCGAGCATTACATCAAAGTAACACCCAGGTCAGGCTGGAAACTAGCGTGAGTAAACCCATCTTACAAGAAATACTAATGCTTAGAACATATGTAAAAATCGGGATAACTTGTATCAATTTACAAATTCACGATTTACTTTTCACACATCAATTTCTAAGTACCAAAACTTAGGTTGAATGGTACAAATTCACTTAAATCATTACATTACATCCTATTGATTTCACATATCAATCTATAAAGAATCGAAGTGGTTTCGGTATTTACTAATACCCGACTCCGGTCTCTTCGAATTCAATACCATCTTATTTCAAATTATTCAAGTGAAACACAATTCAAACTTCAAATACAGGGTGTCACCCACATTAATACATCATCGATAGATAACTAAATTATCTCAGTTTAAACCCAACATATCATATCACATAGCATCCCAAATCATATATCCGAGATATCAATCAATCTAAGGCATGCGATATTATTCAATCATTCGTAAGCAAGTTAAATTAGTCATACCATTTCTGATTAATTTAAACAAATTAAATTAATTACTTCAATCACCCTTAATCCTGCTTACTTAACATTGGTTAATCACAAACAAATTAATTAATCATCCTTTAATTATCCATTTTAATTAATCATCATTGATTAATTATCTTCAATTACATAAAGTAATTATCCTTTAATTAATTACACACATTAGTCATCCTTAACCATTTACAGTAATTAATCTTTAATTACATCTATTAATTACATTAATTAACGATCCTTAATTAAGTACTTCCATCAATCGGCCTTAATCAATCATAAACAGTAACTATCCATTATGTAATTACTTACCTTAATTAATTAACTCCTTAATTGATTATATAAATCCTTTAATTAATTACACCAAGTAATTAATCTTTAATTACTTCTCCTAAGTAATTAACCCTTTATTGCTTTCCATTAAGTAATTTCCTTATATTAATTACATTCAGTAATTTATCCATCAATTACTTCACTAAGTAATTACACTTATAAATCTCATTAAGTAATTATACTTAATCAATTACCAAGTGACTATCTTTAATTAATTAACAAATTAACTAATCGCATTCATTTCGTTAAATACAACTGGGTAATTTATCGCTTAATTACCCTGTAAACCAATTAGTTAATCTTTAATTATAGATTAATTATTCTTTAATATTAATTAATAAACCTTAATTATCAATTAATCTACTTCAATACAAAGTAATCAATCCTTAATTACTTTTATAGTTAATTAATTAACCTTTAATTAACTTATTAATCACCCCTTAATTATTGATTAATAACCTTAATAATTAATCAATATTTCTCAATACAAACTAATAAATCCAAAATTGCTTTATAATATTTCAAACCAAATTTTAATTTTAATTTTAAAAATAGCTTTCATAAAACCTTTTTAAAACGTTTTCTAACCTTGCTTTGGGTTCACCCCGTTGCTGACTCGATTATTGACTCAAGATTCTCTTCTTCATCTTTCCTTTTTTTTAGTTAAGTTATAAGGAAAAAAAACAGAGAAGGCTACACTCATACAAACTTGGGTTCCAACCCGATATACCCTTCTTCCTACTCGAGAAAACCTTTCGAATTGCTCTCGAAACAAAATCCAGACACAAAGCTACATCGTGCACATGCACAATCCATCAACGGTATAGCCACCTCCGGCGACTGGCTCCACATGACGACGTCGAACCCTCTGATCAATTCCGTCACTCGAACAACTTTCGCGAAGCCCAAAACGAAAACGAGCCTTCCAATTGAAAATTGGAAACTCACCACCACCGTAAAAAATCCTCGATCCACCAGCGCCTTTCACCGAATCCCCGAGACTTCGCCAATGACCACGCTGGACTCCATGCCAGTTCTTTCCCAAACCATGTGCAACTCGATGCATCAGAGAAACCCCGGTAATGACGTTTTCCGAACTCAACCATTTGGGTTTAAAAACCCTAATTGCATCAATTGACGACGCCACGATGAATGATCGTCACCCCCGCCATTTTTCCTAACCTCCCCAATCACCAAGCAAGCTTCGCCAAAAACCCCGACCCCTAAAAGTTCGTCGATCACCAGAAAAAGGTTGAAACCCAATTTCTGATTATCTTCAAAATTCTCATACCAAACTCAACTAAAAATCAAGAATTTCATTTTAAAAATCCTTGGTTTTATAGGTACATCAGATTATAAACTTGAATCTACAATTTAATCATGTTGGAATTTTGATAAAATCAAGTTTTCACTGTTCCTTTTGATTTCTAGAAAATTTACAAACTTATATCACAAAAATACATTTTTAAAAGTTTTCCTATGTTAAAATGAACACTCTTTGTTCAGAGATCAAGGCCTAAAAATCATTCAGTTTGATGATTAATATTTTCAAATCAGGACTAAACTTGTAATATTTAGAACAGAGGCATGTTTTGCCTGTTCCCAATCATAAACACAGATACTAACACATATATATTCATAAAATCAACATGCACAGCATACTCCATAGCATACTTCAAGAATTTATCACATACCAAACCAAGACATGCCCATTTATACTCACCTTGTTAAAGAACAAAGGAAGTTTTCTTCCTGAAATCTGGAATTTCTTGATTAAGAGCTACTTCTTGTTGAATCCTTATTGAATTAGCTTGAATTTAAATTGATGAGCTTCAAGTTGTAGATTGCAAAGATGATTGCAGTTTGAAATTTGATCTTGTTTACTACTTTTAGTACAGGCCTTGATTTTCCAGGTTGAAATGTTTGATTTGTTTAATTTGTCTCAGATCTGAGTTTCTTTTATGGTTTGTTCTATTGTTTTGAAAGTAGGAAGATAATAAGAGAAAAAATAAAAAAATTAGATGTTTATATAGGTTTTAATTAGAATTATTAAAAATATAAAAGAAGATAAAATAGAAAGTGACACTTGTTAAATCACTTAACATTTGTTAATCTAGTGATGTATTTCCTTTTACACTTGTTTAAAAGTATTTTATCTTGTCTGTACTTGCAATATTATAATGTATTAAATTTCTTTATTAACTCTTTTATGTATTTAAATTATATATATACTTTATTTATATTTTTAAATGTTTTCCATAAAACTTTTATAATAAATTTTCTATCAAGTAATTACTTTCCTTAATTTAAATAAAATATTTTAAACAAATAATATACTAATAAAATCATATATATATTGCATATCCAATTTATTTATGATATTTTACTCTTTGAATTTCCAATTCAAATTCAAATTTAACATTTAATTTAAAAAAATCAAATAAACAAACACCAATTCAAATTGTAAATGATAATTCTATTAAAATCCTATTTATACCTATATATATATATAAATAACACGTTATTATTATTGTTTGAAAATATCAATTCTGCCAATTTAAATAATTATACTAGAAAGATTGACAAACCAATACTTATTCAGAAATATATTTTCATTACTACAGTTATTTATTTAACTTATAAATTAATATTTCTACTAATTAAATTCAGTTTATTTATCAATTACAGATATCCTAAAAACCGGGTTATCACATTCCTCCCCCCTTTGAATATTTTCGTCCTTGAAAAGGAATGAAACCAGAATTTATTAAAATACTTAATATCAGAAAATTATTCTTTGAACATTTTTCTAAAACACTTTAAAATCTATATAATTTTGCCATTATAATTTTAATATAAAAATATTTTTATAACTCGATGTTTCAACAAGTCCATCCTCGTTCTCACAGAAATTCGGTCATACGTTGATCAGGTGTAGGACTGAAAATCTATAAGTACTTAACAGACCCATTTTCAACACCCAGTGAAAAATACTTAGAAAATAATTTTATTGAAAATATAGAAAAAAATTTGAAAATAGAGGAAATATCTTTGGTGAGAATGCTCTGGAAATCATCACTCCCATCCACGGTCGCAGTTAACCCGATGGTTACGTTGCTGTCCCGGCAAAATCCATAGATAACTATAGGCATCCATGCCCCTCGCTTACGCCATGGAACCCACTACAGATCACAGCTACAACCGGGGTTATGTTGCTATCACAGAAAAACCCATATAATTGTAGGCATCAGCGCCCTCGAATTTCGCTGCCAAAAGAATGAAACTTCTTCACTCCCACATAGGTCGCAGACTACATCAGTCAAGTCCCAATATATCCTTAGGCTCTCACGGCCTCTCGACTTTCGCTATGTCTTCATAGGTCGCAGTCTACCGATGTTATGTTACCATCGCGGCAAAATCAAAGGTAGACCGTTGGCTCTCAGCAGCACATACGACTTCTGCTATGGTCCGTGGTAGATCGCAATGACATCGAACTACACTATCGTCACAGCATAACCCAATGTCTCTGTAGGCATCAGCGCCCTCGACTTTCGCTACCCACTACACATAATCCTTAGGAACTAGTTTGTCCGGACTCCTCACAGGATCCACTTTAGAACCCCCCCTTAGGGTTCAAGGCAGTACCACCCTGTGGCACTCCTGAGAAGTTCATTCTAAGGGAGCGGCTTTTTCTCCAGAGCCATTTTCAAAACACTTTATACTATACACATATAGTATCTTCCAAATCATACACCTAGTATGAATCTCATATAAATCTCATTTCTCAAAATCGATTATCTCAAAATCGATAATTGTTAAATTAGAATTTCCAAATTCCAATATTGATTTTTTCCAAAAATCAAAAGCCTTTCCAAAGTTCATAGGCTTCAAAAACCTTTTCCCAAAATCCTCATAAGATCCTTTATATATATATATATATATATATAATTTTTAAAAACTTTGGATCATTCCAAACTTGTATAAAACTCCTTTTATACTTTAAATATTTACAAAACCCTTTCTTCTGGCTTTAGATTCAACAATGGGAGATTTATCTTATATAACAAAGATATATAACTTTGTTTATTCCAAATTAAATATTCAATTTTGATTACTCTGTATAGTCACTTACCAGTTTACTTACTTCCATAAAGTAAATTTTAACATAAAAATATCAAATTTCCACTTTACTTCATCGTATATTTCACAAAATACACCTTTCATTTCAAAAATAATTTCACATGTCTTATCCACAAATTCCCAGTTCAATTTCATTCAAATCCGTACGATGTTCACATATCATCCATACGCTATATCAATCTGATCGCTCACTATCATACAATTTCACTTCCGAACTAGTATCGTCCACTCGACTTTCTAGTGTGGACTCAGATCTGGTTTCTTGATGAGAAACCGTCATTCTCCTTGCATAGTCATAACTATGATAGACAATATCCAGAACCAATCAACAATCCATATCCAGGTTCGCCGTCGAAAATCGAGTGAAAAATCACAACTCGGATCGGTATAACTATCTCGAAATTCTGTGCTCAAATCTTGATCAAATCACTATGCGAATAGAATAATATTCGTACATCCTACGTATTTATCCCTACTGATTAATAACCAAATCAATTTATCCTTTCTATTCACGTTTCCTTTAATTTCTATCCACTTATTCACAATTGCTTCAATTCCATTTGGATTATCACTTTAATCCTTATCTCAATTGGTAATTAATCACATACAGTTTGCACTCTGACCATTTTAAAACTAGAAAACAGCTTGAAAAATTAAAAATAGACAAGTAGTTGAAAAATAATTATTAGTTTGTAAAATAGCTGTGAAATAGTTATGTAATTGTAAAATAGTTGGAAAATAGTCAAATAGTTATAGAAATTTTAAATAATTGCAAAATAGTTGTAAAATAGTAATTAGTTATAAAGTAGTTGAAAAACAGTAATTAGTTTATAAAACAGTTGAAAAATTGTTAAATAGTTTCAAAAATAATTGTAAAACAAGTATAAGATAGTTTCAGGTTTAAAAAGAAAAGTTTATAGTAAATAGTTTGGAAAAATATATTTATATCAAAACAATTTATTTTAAAAATAGTCCAGAGTCAAACTGTTCAATTCCCAACCTCCATTTCTAATTAATTCTTGAACTAATTCAGTTCCAATTTCAAATTTAAACCATCTCGAATTATATAAATTCGAGTTAAATTTTTAACTGTTGATCAAATCAACTTATATCTTTAAACCATTTAATTTTGAATCCAAATTCCATTTTTAACTTATTTCAAAGTTCAAATAATAATTCAAATCCTTTTTAAACAGTTAAATCTTTGAAATTCAATTTATCACTGAATTTCAATTTTGAAACCAAACCTTTGAAGTTTTATCTTAAACATTCAAATATTAAGTCCAAAATGATTCCATTTCTTAATAATGGATATATTACCATACCCCATTTCTTCATTCATTTAAACAAATCCAATTTCAGTTTAAAAATTATTAATAACAACAGGATGGTATTATTCAAATTATTTTAAAACATCCATCCATTTCCAAGTTCTAGATCTCAAACCCATGTTGAGATCACACAAACTCCCAATTCAGATCAATCATTTAACTTCCAAAGTTAAATTTCGATTTACTTATTCCAGTCAACTCTACCCAATTTGAATTTGCATTTCAAATTTTAAACTTCACATTAATAATCTTCCCACTTATAAGCTTAAAAACTTATCACTTTGGGTATCACATTCCAAATTTAAAACTCAACTTTTAGAGTTTTATTTCAAACCATCTTTGATATTATGTATATCTGTATATATACATATTAATTTCCTTTACACACCAAGTTATACTTTAAATTTTAAACCACCTTTGGTTTTTAATTCAAAATAAATTCCTTTAAATTTTCAAACAACTTTTGTTTGAAATAGGACCCTTTCGTTCAAATACATTAAATAATATTATTTATTATTTCTTTATTACTTTGAAACAATTTTCAAATTCTGGACCTAGATTTAAAACTTCACAATTTAGATCATCTTCAGTTCCAATTTATAAGTTATATTTCTCTAAATGTTTTACTTTCCTAAAACATTTCATCATTTTAGGATAATAACCAAGGTTATTACAACTGGAAATCAATTCACTATTATCTTATTCTGAAAATTCTTCTCCAATTTTAATTTACGTTTGAATCCATTTCAAACTTATCTTTATTCAATTTTAAAATTTGGTTGCATTACTATCATCACTTATATTCAATTCAAATGATTTAACAACTAATTACCTTAATCTTTATTCAGAAGAAATATTGATTTATAATCTTATATAAAAAATATCATTTATTTTTAAAACCATTTAAAATCATTATATAAGAAAATAACAAGTACGCTCTCATATACACACACACACACTCAACTCATTCTAGGGTAACACTGGCCCTATTCTTAATGAGTATCCCCTACCAGAGCCAAGGTTCTCACTTAACCTTCTGCTCTGATACCAAATGTAACGACCTGGAAATTTCGATCCCGAAATTTCCAAATTGTTAGGAAAAGAAGAAAAGAGAAAGAAGAAGAAACAGAAACCACACATTCGCAGTGGATCAAAATATAATATCACATAAATAACCGTTTTTACAAAGAAGAACTGTATCAGTACACTTATAATTTTATACATCAGAGTTACAACCATTACACAACACTGAACAGTTTAAAACAACATGACTTAGATATACAACAATATATCACAGCGGAAACACTCCATACGTTCCAGCCACCCAGCTCTCCTCCTGATCTCCAGAACGTCCTTACCTGAAAATCTGTAATACTCGGTCTGACCCGAGCATTACATCAAAGTAACACCCAGGTCTGGCTGGAAACCAACGTGAGTAAACCCATCTTACAAGAAATTCTAATGCTTAGAACATATATAAAAATTGGGATAACTCGTATCAATTTACAAATTCATAATTTACTTATTTCACACATCAATTTCTAAGTACCAAAACTTAGATTGAATGGTACAAATTCACTTAAATCATTACATTCTATCCTATTGATTTCACATATCAATCTATAAAGAATCAAAGTGGTTTCGGGTATTTACTAATACCCGACTCCGGTCTCTTTGAATTCAATACCATCTTATTTCAAATTATTCAAGTGAAACACAATTCAAACTTCAAATACAGGGTGTCACCCACATTAATTCATCATCGATAGATAGCTAAATTATCTCATTTTAAACCCAACATATCATATCACATAGCATCCCAAATCACATATCAGAGATATCAACCAATCTGGGGCATGCAATATTATTCAATCATTCTTAGCAAGATAAATTAGACATACCATTTCTAATTAATTTAAACAAATTAAATTAATTACTTCAATCACCCTTAATCCTGCTTACTTAACTTTGATTAATCAAAAACAAATTAATTAATCATCCTTTAATTATCCATTTTAATTAATCATCCTTGATTAATTATCTTCAATTACATAAAGTAAATATCCTTTAATTAATTACAAAAATTAATCATCCTTAACCATTTACAGTAATTAATCTTTAATTACTTCTATTAATTACATTAATTAATTGCATTAATTAACAATCCTTAATTAAGTACTTTCATTAATCAGCCTAAATCAACCATAAACAGTAATTAATCATTCTATAATTACTCACCTTAATTAATTAACTCCTTAATTAATTATATAAATCCTTTAATTAATTACACTAAGTAATTAATCTTTAATTATTCTCCTAAGTAATTAACCCTTAATTGCTTTCCATTAAGTAATTTCCTTATATTAATTATATTCAGTAATTTATCCATTAATTACTTCACTAAGTAGTAATTATACTTAATCAATTACTAAATGACTATCTTTAATTAATTAACAAATTAACTAATCGCATTCATCTCGTTAAATACAACTGGGTAATTTATCGCTTAATTACCCTGTAAACCAATTAATTAATCTTTAATTATAGATTAATTATTCTTTAATTATTAATTAATAAACCTTCATTATCAATTAATCTCCTTCAATACAAAATAATCAATCCTTAATTACTTTTATAATCAATTAATTAACCTTTAATTAACTGATTAATCATCCCTTAACTGTTGATTAATAACCTTAATATTAATCAATATTTCTCAATACAAACTAATATATCCAAAATTATTTTATAATATTTCAAACCAAATTTAAATTTTAAAACTAGCTTTCACAAAACCTTTTTTAAATGTTTTCTAACCTTGCTTGGGGTTTAACCCGTTACTGACTCGAGTATTGCCTCGAGTTTCTCTTCTTCATCTTTCCTTTTTTTTAGTTAAGTTATAAGGTAAAAAAAACAGAGAAGGCTGCACTCACACGAACTCGGGTTCCAACCCGATATACCCTTCTTCCTACTCGAGAAAACCCTTCGAGTTGCTCTCGAAACAAAATCCAGACATGAAGCTACACAATGCACGTGCGCAGTCCATCAACGGCATAGCCATCTCTGGCGACTGGCTCCACATGACGACGTCGAACCCTCTGATCAATTCTGACACTCGAACAACTATCGCGGAGCCCAAAACGAAAACGAGCCTTCCAGTTGAAAACTGGAAACTCACCACCACCGTAAAAACTCCTCGATCCACCACCGCCTATCACCAAAGCCCTCGAGACTTCGCCATTGACCACGCTAGACTCCACGCCAGCTCTTTCCCAAACCATGTGCAACTCGATGCATCAGAGAAACCCCGGTAATGACATTTTTCGAACTCAACCATTTGGGTTTAAAAACCCTAATTCCATTAATTGACGACGCCACGACGAATGCTCATCACCCCTGCCATTTTTCCTGACCTCCCCAATCACCAAGCAAGCTTGGCCAAAAACCTCGACCCTAAAAGTTCGTCGATCACCAAAAAAAGGTTGAAACCCAATTTCTGATTATCTTCAAAATTCTCATACCAAACTCAACTAAAAATCAAGATTTTCATTTTAAAAAATCCTTGTTTTTATAGCTACATCAGATTATAAACTTGAATCTACAATTTAACCATGTTGGAAGTTTGATAGAATCAAGATTTCACTGTTCGTTTTGTTTTCCATAAAATTTACAAACTTATTTCACAAAAATACATTTTTAAAACTTTTCCTATGTTAAAATGAACACTCTTTGTTCAGAGATCAAGGCCTAAAAATCATTCAGTTTGATGATTTATATTTTCAAATCAGGACTAAACCTGTAATATTTGGAACAGAAGCATGTTTTGCCTGTTCTCAATCATAAACACAGATACTAACACATATATATTCATAAAATCAACATGCACAGCATACTCCATATCATACTTCAAGAATTTATCACATACCAAACCAAGAAATGTCCATTTATACTCACCTTGTTAAAGAACAGAGGAAGTTTTCTTCCTGAAATCTGTAATTTCTTGATTAAGAGTTGCTGCTTGTTGAATCCTTATTGAATTAGCTTGAATTTAAATTGATGAGCTTCAGGTTGTAGATTGCAAAGATGATTGCAGTTTGAAATTTGATCTTGTTTACTACTTTTAGTACATGCCTTGATTTTCCAGGTTGAAATGTTTGATTTGTTTAATTTTTCTCAGATCTGAGTTTCTTTTATGGTTTGTTCTTTTGTTTTGAAAGTAGGAAGATAGAAAGAAAAAATGAATAAAAAAGATTAGATGTTTATATAGGTTTTAATTAAAATTACTAAAAATATAAAAGAAAATAAAATAGAAAGTGACACTTGTTAAATCACTTAACATTTGTTAATCTAATGATGTATTTCATTTGCACTTGTTTAAAAGTATTTTATCTTGTCTATACTTGTAATTTGTATATTATAATGTATTAAATTTCTTTATTAACTCTTTTATGTATATAAATTATATATATACTTTATTTATATTTTTAAATGTTTTCCATAAAACTTTTATAATAAATTTTCTTTCAAGTAATAACTTTCCCTAATTTAAATAAAATATTTTAAATAAATAATATATTAATAAAATCATATATATATATATTGTATATCCAATTTATTAAGATATTTTACTCTTTTAATTTCCAATTCAAATTCTAATTTAACATTCAATTTAAAAAAAATCAAATAAACAAACACCAATTCAAATTGTAAATGATAATTCTATTAAAAATCTATTTATACCTATATATATATATATATATATATATATATATAACACATTATTATTGTTTGAAAATATCAATTTTGCCAATTTAAATAATTATACTAGAAAGATTATCAAACAAATACTTATTCAGAAATATATTTTCGTTACTACATTTATTTATTTAACTTATAAATTAGTATTTCTACTAATTAAATTCAGTTTATTTATTAATTACAGATATCCTAAAATCCGGGTTATCACGCAACCAAGTGTAAAAATCTAGAATATCATAAGGCTAGTTGAGAAAGAATTGAGCATCCAATCGTTAAGACGACAAAGAAATATGTTAGATTAGCGTTCCCAGAGTGATCTTCACTAAATCAAACCAATATGTAAAAAAGGAGTATAATACTATAAACATCTAGAAAATAGATAATTGAAACCAGGTAATTACACGACGATAGCCATATGCTTCACTCACATAGTATTGTTGATATTTTCATAAATATCGACTTAATTAGTGAAAATCAAACAAAAATTACCTTTGGTTGAAGTTCCAAACCAAAAAGCGTGTATAAATTGATGAATAGAGCAACTTCATTGCAGAATAAAGCAGCTGAAAGTACCTATGAAAAAAAACTGAAACAAAATTAAAAAATATCAAAAATCATTAGCGAACAGATTAAGAACTAACACTAAATTCAAATTTAGCAGACAGCACTTAAAATCCGTTCAAAATTTTAAAAATAAACGAAAATTTGCCCATGGTTGAAGGCTAATGAAAATCGGCTCGAAAGTTGAGCTTAATCGTCATTAAGCGCTAATCTTTGTTAATTGCTAATCGAGATGCTGCAGCGTAGGGTTTGGAAATCGATTGTTATGTTTATTTTTTGAGCCGGTGGGAATGGGAAAGGGAAATTGGGGTTTTTAGTTTCAGGACCAGCTATGGGGAATTCGAGAATGAGATATGCCAAAGAATTATGAGATGAAGGGTATATTTAGTATTTCAAAAAGACAACTGGTAAATCTATTCAATGAATTTTCTTTATTAGTCGTAAAGATTTGTCAAATCGATTAGATGTATGACAGAAGATAAATGATAATATCAATTTGGGAACTTATATAATATCAATAATGCATAAATATCTACTATAGGTTGTGAGAGCCTAATTTTACATACTTGCGAATGAATGTCATAACAGTCCGGTGACGTGGAAGCAGTAAAACACTAATGGTATGATGGATATATAACAATCTATATTAAAAAAATAGCGGTGATGTGGTGGATCTAGTGATGTTGATGGTGAAGAGGATTGCGATGGTGAAGAGAGTTAGATTTTGTTTGTGATTTAAAGTGATGGAGATTGTAAAAGAAATAGAATATCAATTCTAGAATCGAAGTAGAAATGGTATATCAGGGGAAATATTAGTCATCTATAATTTAAATTCAATGAAACTGAGAAAACAATATAAACAAAGAAGAAATAGTATTGGGGCTTCAAAGTATTTTATTTGGATAATGACAGTAAAGTAAACTTCCTTAACGGTCGGTTTGATTATTTTGAATCACCTACATATGCTATAAGGTGATCCGGGCACATAAAAATTAGGGTCATAACATCTCACGTGAAAATGCATTTAAGATAGTCTAGGGATAACCATTTGGTCGTATGGTCGGTTTGAGGTAAAATACGTCAAATCGAATTGGAATTGAAAAAAAAAAAAAACGAACCAAACTAAACTAAATCAATTTCAGTTAATTCGATTCAAAACTGATTTAACTAAACTCAAAATGTACATTATTATTTAAATGATTGATATAATCAAAGAAAACACAAATTTATGTCTAAAGTAACCTTTCTGAGGAAAAAAACCCCTTGAATAATTTTTATGCTTATATGAAAAGTCGACAAATTTTCAATATCTACATTTTTTTCATCACTAAATCTTTTATTAAAAATATTAAAATATCATAACTTTGGGTATACAATAAAATGTTAGGTAATCTGGTTAAACTGATATAAAAAAATTGAATACCATATTCAAAACAATTTTATTCGTAGCAGAACCATACCGGCCGAAATGACTGATTCCGTGGGTTAATTTGGTTCTAACCAAATATTGCTCACCTTTAGAATGCTTAGCAAACTAAAATAATAATAAAAACATTTAAATTCAAATGCCTTTGATACAAATATGGGCATCGTTGCACCTAAAATAGTGCAAGTAAGACCCCTAATTTTTGATAACATTATTCAAGAGATTTAATTAGATGAATTAAATAAAACAATGATGATAAAAGGATTGAGATTTTAAAAAAAACTATAAAAGGGCTATGCTTAATTTACTTAAATGGGCTTAAAATGACTTTTAAATTATTAATTAAAACATAGGCATATTAGTAAATATAGCCATACCTTATTATTCGCGGCCATGCACTTTTATTTTCCCATTCACGTTCATTTTCTCAAAACCTCAAAAATGCAAATTTAACCTAAGAAGAGCTGGCCATTAACAAGGAAGAAGAGGAAGAGAAATTCAATCAAGCTAAGGAATTAAAGTTAGGGGATTTATTTCAAATCAAATCTCAAACATCTTATCATATTCAAGGTGAATAATAATTCATTCCATCTCTATTTTTTATAATCATATGTTTTCGAATTTAAGATTAAATTCGTTTTGATGTTGTTTTGGATGATGATATGCTTGAATTATTATATGTTTGATTGAAACTAATTCTTTTACATACGAATTTGTACAGTTTTAGGGAAAAACCGATTGCTATTGAATTTAGAATACCATGGAAAAATTATATGTTATAAAACATGATTTTAGAAACGAGTTTCAATTTTCATAATTTCTCAAGCTATGGAAAACTTATTATGAATTTCTAAAAGAAAATATGATGTATTTAGGTTTAAAATTTATTTCGATTGTTTCAAGAAGAAATTGGGTCTAAAACTTTAATATGTTTGATAATTGATGAAAGAGAATTTCAATAATTTTTGGGGATTTTTCCTAATTAGTTTGTTATGAAAAATAAATTATTTTGAAAGGACTTAATTGCAATATTGTTTTGCTAAATGGAAGGGCATAAATGTTAATTTTTCTTTGATTTAGACCTAATAAATGCGACAGTTATTTTGTAAAGTATTCAAAAAGTTTCAAGGCAACCAATTTAAAGGTTACACATAGGCAGGTTAGTTAAAGCAAGTACTAAAAATGAGCATGATTTCGGCCTTTAATCAAAAAAGAAGGTTCCGCCTCCTTTAGTAATACCTTTCGACTCCATTGCTTCTGCTCCAACTCAATCGAAACCAACCCATCCAAAACTCACCTATTCAAAACCAATACATAAGGTATAATTTAAATGGTATGCAGTGGATTGGAGGGAAGGCAGGAGCTATGATGTCGAAAGCAATGCTTTCAATGAGGTTGAAACCTTAGTTCTATTTATAATTGTTAAGTGCCAACTTTGTTTTACCTAAAAGTTTTGACGCATTCAAAACCTATGTCTTCAAAAGTGGTTTTTCTAAATAGCTTTCTTGGTAAGTTTCCATACCATGTTTTAAGTTGGAGCTTCCGAATAGGTTCCTTTGTTTTTATATAATGCTTTCGAAAGAAATGGTTTCGACCTCGTCGAAACCCAGCCGTTATTATTTTACCTTTCGGATGTATTGTAGCCTTTAATGCTTTCGAAGGGTTCCCTTTGTTATAAACTAAAGCTAAGTCATTTCCTAAATGTTTCTAAAGTGGTTTAGGGGTTTTGAAGGTAATGGTGTCGAAAGGGGGTTTCGGTGTTATCCTTCAAAGTTTTAATCTAAGGTTTTGAGCTTTTGAATGGACGGTTCTAACACCATCTATTTATCCCTCCAAAAATATTTCATTAAAGGTTTTGAAATAGATAATTTCGTGTGTAACTACCTTGACACAAAAGATATTTTTAAAGAGTAAAACCCAATGTTTTCGAAAGGGTTACTTTCATTGGTTTTAAAGTTATATTTCTAAAGATTATTTAGCAATGTTTTAACATCTTCAAATTTTGGTTTCGAAAGGATTGATTTATAAAGCTTCAAAAGGTATATGCTTATAGTTTTGAAAGGAGGTTTTATATGCTTTCGATGGAGGTCATCCAGTGGCTTCGAAATTGATGTTTTAAGGTTTTAAAACAAATAACCCATTTTCATTTTAAAGGAAATACCATGCCATAAATAAATATTTTTGAGAGTATTACTTTGTTGTATTGATTGCTTCTTCATAAATTTATTCACATTGTAATAAACCCATAACAATACTTTGGGGAAAGGCAAAATAACTAGCTTGGTTGACCTAGTAGTGAATATAACTTAAGAAATGTTAAAATCTTAATTAAAGATATTGGCAAAGGCTAATAGGTTCATAGTAAGCATATGAAAACTGTGTAAAGGAAAAGATATTGGCATGGGCCAATAGGTCATAGTCATCCCTTGAAAACTATGATTTGGTATTGGAAGGGGCCAATTAGTTTATAGTTAGCCCATGAAAACTATATCTGGATTAAGATATTGACAGTTAGTCAGTAGGCTCCTAATCAGCCCATGAAAACTAGGATAAGAGGAAAGATGTTAGAGTTACCAATAAGTTCTTAGTGATCCCATGAAAACTATGAAATCGGACAGAAAGTCCATAAACATTTAACCGATTATTGGTGATCCCATGAAAACTAATAGGTTAATAGTAATCCTAGAAATTATAATTGAGACAGTTGGAATGAATGGGGATGGGTAATCCAGAGTCAACTTACTTGTTTGCATATCGTCATATTATTATGAATTTTTTTAACCATTGTGGATGCAGGAGTACGGTATATTGTTTTATAAAGGTTTTAATATACTAGTGAGGGGAAAACTCGTTTCGCTAAGCAGTGTGGTCTCACTGGATATCTAAAAGAATTGAGATGGTAGATTATACTTCATATCAGGCTTTATGTCTGACTCGAAGTTTTTGTTTTCCCCTTTAACTCTCGGGTAATTGAGTTTGAGTAGTTTGAGGTTTAAGGTTTTTAGGTATTCTTTTGGACGAATAAAGCTTCCGATGACGTGCAGAAGACATATTAGCTATTTAGAGTTCTTTTATTTCCACTGTGTATGGTTGTAAAAGCAAACTTGTTTAAATTCCATATTATATACTTTGATCATCCAAGGGGCATCCTCATATGTCATTTTGTTGTATTTTGTAATAAATATATGTTTTGTCTAAACGTGATATGCACTTTGGGATTATTTAATAAATTTGAAATATTTTGAAATAGAATGTGGACTATGTTTGCTGTTTTAAACCTTTTTCCATATTCATGCATTTTTATGTATCAATGTATCTAACATTGCCGTATTTGGTGGTCGAGAATTAATAACTATAAATGACTACAGCATCCGTAGCTATCAGTTTTGGGCCTCGAAGTAGGGGGATGTCACAAATTGGTATCAGAGCATAGGTTTATGAAACTTTAAAATAAACTTAAACCTAAAAGATTTTTCAAACATAATCCAATAAATCAGACAACAAGATTGTGGTTTGGATTAACGTTATAGTAACGTACTTGTATTTGATACATAGTTATATATATATATATATAAGTATGTATTCCCCGCTCTTTTATACCGTTCTTCTGTGACTTACTAAGGATCGTATGCAGATTTACGAGAAAGAAGATATGAAGCAGGAAATGGAAGAGAAAATCTCTATAGAGGAAGCACCACAACTAATGGAAATGCTCGACCCACTATTAGGAGGAACCCCGGTTAATCGGCTAACGCTAATGACCAAAATGCTGATGCCAATGTGGGTGCTGGAAATCGACAGTAGATATAGGGGAGATGTATTAATTCTTTGTCAATATGATGTATGTAGGAGCTACTGTCGAAATTGCTGGAAATGTTGGAGCAGCTAATCATGTAGCTCTAGATGGGAATAATTATGCTAGGCTGAGCAGGGACTACATCATCTTGAAGGGAAGCCATTCATGGGGACGGAGAATGCTATTGAGGTTGAAAATTGGTTGTTGCATTGTGAGCATATATTTAATTTGTTGATTTGAGTTTGGAAGATGCGCAAAAAAGAAGGCTGTACTCTAGATAATTGCAAGGGTCAACGCTTCACTGACGGAATAGTGTTATTGTCGGTGTTCTGAAAGAACATTTGACTTGGGATGAGTTTAGAAGGAGGTTCGAGCAAAAGTTTGTGTCTGAGTTTGCTAAATCGGAGCCGATGAGGAAGTTTATGGATCTAAAGTAGGGAGAGATGTCGGTCATTTAGTATGCCGCTAAGTTTGAGGAGTTATCCCGTTATGGACATAATACTATAGACACCATTATTAGAAGGAACAAGACATTTAATAGGGTCCTGAGGCTTGAAATTACTAGGGCGACCCTACCACATCTCCGCGATCCAAGTAATTTGGTTATGGAGATGGCCATTCGCCACGAGGAGATGCTTGCTAGTTGTGCTATAGAGAAGCCAGTGGAAATTCAGGGTTCTCGGTGAAAGAAGAGAAAGTTCTTTAAAAAGAAGGGAGTTCAAAAGGAAGATACTGCCAAGACGGTGAAGGCTGAGTTAGTTTGCTTCAAGTGTGACAAGAAAGGTCACTATGCAAACGAGTGCCGGTCAAGTAACGGGAATAAGGCTGCGAATAAGAAGAATGTGAAGTGCTTCAACTGTGATCAAGTTGAGCATTACAGGAATCAGTGTCCAGAGCCAGTTAGGGAGGACAAAGGAAAGGTTTTTGCTATTGGACTAGCTAAGCCTACTGCAGCTGATAAAGGGAAGGCTGTGATGGAAGGTACGTTTTTGATTCAAAGTATACCAGTTAGAATACTTTTTGATACCGGTGCATAACATTCATTTATATTTAGTGTTTGGTTGATAGATTATGCTTAGAAACCACCCACCTTGTTACTTCGTTAAGAGTTGCGAATCCAAGGTATGCAACGCTTAGGTTGAGATGTGACCAGTTAGAAATGGATTTGTTAGGTCATAAGTTTACATGCAGTCTATATCTTTTCGACTTTGTAGATTTCAAAATCATCTTATGTATGGATTGGTTGGGTAGGTATGAGGCTTGAATATTTTTCCAGGATAGGAAGGTATCACTGAGACATCCTGATAGCCATAATCGAGTAATACTCTCAGTGGAGAATTTTGACTAAAGTATTAGTACTTTGCTTAATGCTATAGAGATAACAGATGAGTTGAGTCATGTTCATGTAGCAAGAGAGTTTGCAGATGTCTTTGATCTAGTCATAGGACTGCCACCAAAATGACCAGTTGAGTTTCATATAGATCTTGTGCCCGAAGATGAACCTATTATTAGACCACCTAGCAGGATGATACCTACAAAGATGAAGGAATTGAAGGTGTAGGTAGTGGATTTTGAAGGAAAGAATTTTATCAGGCCAAGCAGTTCGTCTTGGGGAGCGGTCGTAGTGTTCGTAAAGAACTAGATGGGTCATTGAGGATGTGTATCGACTACCGTAAGTTGAATGAAAGGACGATTAAGAATAAGTATCTGTTGCTAAGAATAGACGATCTGTTCGATCAATTGAGTGGAGCTTGAGTATTTTTCTTGTTGGATTTGACGATAGGTTTCCATTAGTTAAGAGCGCCAGAGGACAGTATTCTTTTGACAACATTTCAGACTAGGTACGGTTCATATGAGTGGTTGGCGATGCCATTTAGATTGATGAATGCACCTGCTTTCTTCGTCGATTTGATGAACTGAATTTTCCAAAGTCTTCGATAGGTTTATGCTAGTGTTTATAGATGAAATTTTAGTATACTATATGGATGAGAGAGAGCATGAAGTTCATCTTATGGTGGTACTGGAGATGCCGAGACAGAATCAGCTAAAGGCAAAGTTCACAAGTGTCATTGTTGGAAGAAAGAGGTCAAGTTTCTTAGTTACATGGTTTTAGAGAAAGGCTTGTCAATCGATCCAGATAAGATCGAAGCTGTGAATAATCGAAAGAGATTAGAAACGATGACTAAGATTAGAAGTTTTTTTGGACTTGCTGGCTACTACTAGAGACTCAACAAGGATTTCTTACTGATAACAACACCTTTGACTAAGTAGACCAGAAAGGAGGTTAAGCATTCCTTAAGTTAAAGCATTTGTTGACCAATGCACCAATTTTAATAGTTCCGGACGGAAACCAGGGGTTGGTGGTGTATACCGATGCATGCGAAACTGTATTGGGAGCAATATCGATGCAAAAGAGTAGAGTTATTGCCTGCACATCCAGACAACTTAGATCGCATGAAGTGAGGTATCTTACATATGATTTGGAATTGGTTGCGGTGATCTTTAAGATGCTTATTCTCTCAGAAGGTGTAGAATATAAGGCAGCATAGGTGGCTGGAGTTTTTGGTTGCTTATGATTTTGGTATAGAGTATAAGCTAGGAAAAGGTAATAAGGTAGCGGATATTCTTAGCTAAAGACATCAGAACGTAGTATTAGCCATGTTGGCGAAGTGGAAAGATTTAGAAGCTTTGGCCAGTTATGGTATGCAGTTAATGTAACGACCCGAAATTTTCGAAGCCGAAAATCCCAGATAGTTATGGAAAAGATGAAAGAGATAGAAGAAGAACAACAGTAACACCAAACATCTCACATTTGCAGCGGCTAAAATATAATAATAAATAATAATAGCTTACAAAAGAATACTATATCTATCGATTACATTTAATATACATCAGAGTTTCACATTATATACAGTCACTGAATATTTACAATTATTATGTCTCAGATTATCGATAATATAAATACAGCGGAAATACTCTATACGATATTGCCATCCAGCTCGCCTCCTGAGCTCCAGAACGTCCTAACCTGAAAATCTGTAATACTCGATCAGACCCGAGCATTACACCAAAGTAACACCCAGGTCAGGATGGAAACCAGCGTGAGTAAACCCAACTAACATGGAATACCAAAACAAACAACTTGTATAAACCCGGGGTAACTTATATCTATTCACAAGTTGCTATAAACAACACTTATTTCACAAATAAATTTCTAAGTACCAAACTTAGATAAAATAATCAAATTCACTTAAACATTTCATTCCAGCCTATTGATTTCACAGATCAATTTATAAAATTCGAAGTGGTGTCGGGTATTTCCCAATACCTAACTCCGGTCTCTTTGAAACTCATGTTATCCTATCCCAAGTTATTCAAAACATCCAATATCATTCAATCATCCATAAGCAAAGCTTAATCACATACAAATCGATTCAAATTGAATTTCAACCTCTATCACTTAAATTCCTTCATTTAACGTTAATCAATTCCAAATCAATTAATTGGTCAACCCATCATTATTCATCTTAATTAATCACCATGGATTAATTATCTTTCAAATGCATCTAAGTAAATATCTTTAATTAACTTCACGATATTAATTATTCTTAACCAAAATCAACAAGCAATCTTAATTACTTCATGAATTAATTAACTATTTTAATTACATTAATCCTTAATTACTTATTAATTAACTTCATAAGTCACTATTTATAGATTAATGAATCTTAATTAATCAATTTTTAATTACATCATTTATTATATAAAGTAAGGATTTTCAATTATATTTTAATTTATCTTAATCAAATTTAATTATATTAATGAAACCACAGTATTAATCATTTTCGATTTAATTAACTATCTTCCATTTTACTTTATTCATAAATTAATTACTTCTTACTTAACTATCTTGATTAACCTTTTGATTAATTTCATAAAGTAATTATATTTTATTAATTACATTAAGTAATTTCTTATCAACCCATCCAATGATTATTCTGAATTACTTACACTTAAATAAATTTACTCAAACTTAATTAAGTAATTCAAACCCTTCATTACTAAATTGATTAACCCAAATCATTAATTAATTTGAATTAATTAATTATCTATTTTAATTATCCCACTAACTTAATGAATCACAAATCATTAAGCCGTTATCAACATTAAGGTGAAACATTTCCTTATTTATGACTTAAGTCCACAACAATTTAAAACCCAAATACTTCGAGTCAAACCACAATTAACTCGAGAACCAATCAAAACCAAAGTCACATCATCATTAGTGCACATCTAATCAATTTAAAACATTCAACCAATTATTTAAATTTAACCATTTAAATCCAGCAGTGTGAGATTTACTCACCTTTGATTTTTGTTTGGTAATCCAATTCCATCTCGACACTTATCTCCCAATTTTGGACCTTGTATAAATATTATACGGTTTGTCAAATAATGGAACAATCAATTCCTTTTTAAATAAATTTAGTTTAAACTAATTTTCCTTTAGTAATTCCTTAGTAGCTAAAATAATTAAATAGGCTAATTTTAAACAAGTTAATCTCCTTAATCCTTTATTTTAAAACAACTTGCAAGTTTAAAATGTATATTTACATATGTTTATAAGAAATAATATATATATATTAAAATTTATTTTATTCTAGCTCCTGTATAAATTACCAATTTACTGAAAAACATATTTCGTAACAAAACTGTAAATTTTTAAACAAATTGTAAATTCTAAATATATATATAAATATTTATATCTATTAAAACAAAATTCCTTATTAAGTCTTACTGTTAAAAATAAAAAATTTGTTTTACACTTATTTTTATTTTTTATTTTTTTATAGCATATAAATATTCAGTTTCTATATATTTACACAAATATAAGAAAATATTAAAAACTGTAGAGCCTGTACCTCAACGCCGACGCCTCCACCATCGCAGATACAAACTCCAAGAACTCGGCCTTGCTTCTCCATCACGCACCCCTTGACAGAATCGCGTCCTCAAATCGCTCATGCTGCCCTGTATCTGTCTCGACTCAAACTGCTAACCTCGAGCAACCCAAATCACCAAACCCCATCACAAAATCTTCCTCACGCGCAACCTGTCACCCATCGCGAATCAACCCAGCCACGCCGTTGACCCCTAAGCAGTCGCCCCCCCCCCCCACTCGAACGCTTCACCACTTGAACGCGCCTACACCCTCTCCAAGCGACGTGCGCGCACTACTTCGTGCATCCAGATCTGCGTCGCCATGAGAAATTGATAAATTACGTTTTTATATTTTATATTTTTTTATTTTGGAAACGAACTCATTCGGTCCCCCCCTCCCTTTTTTTAAGGCGTTCGATTTCTGTTGAAAATTAAAGAGGGTACGAGGATAAGGTATAGGGTTGTAGAAGCTTCTTGAGTACGCGTTGGTAAGTAAAAAAATATCTTTGACTGTTTTGACTTTAAATTATATTATGTTATAAAACTCCCAAAATGTCTCGTTAATCTCCATTTAAAATCTCGAACTCCTTTTAAGGGATGTCGCTAGGCGATTATAAAGCTTTACCCGTATTTCGAACATGATGGAACGTGTTTCGAAAGCTAATTTAATCGTATATGTGAGTTACAAAAGAAAACGATCAAATTTCAACTAGATCGATTAAAATAATTTCTAAGCATTTCGAGCTGCCAGGGTCAAATGACCATTCCGATTGCTACGAAAATTGAAATCCGATAATAACTAACTATTACGGATCCAATGGAACTGGTTTCATCGAATTCCGAGACCGTGCCTCGGAAGGCTATTTTTAAATATCGATTTAAACGATATATTTTCAAAAATGAACAAATCACCTTTAAAATTAAATTTCAACCATATTATTATCTTCAGTATTATCATTATAAATTTTATAAGCCTTCAAATTATTTAAACAGGCTTAGAAATTTCAGATTCAACAATTTACCCAATTTTCAATTATTAAATTCAATATTTAAACTGTATAATTCAATGATTTAATTATCAAGTAAATATGGATATCTTGAATTCAAGTTAAAATTAACCTTTAAATATTTTAAAAATCAATTAACTATTCAAATTTAAATTGCTAGAAATTCCGGGTCGTCACAGTTAATTAAGATCGACTGCTAGTTCTAGTCAAGTATCGCAATGCTGTCCTGTTTAGAAGTTCGACTAGTGTTGATCAAATGGATTTCTTTTAAGCAAAAAAAGGATCTAGTATTAGCCGGGAGGATTAAAAAGCTCGAGGTTGGAGATAAGATCGACGATCTAAAAGACTTTAGTCTTGACCAATGAGGATGGTTGAGAAAGAAGGGAAGGTTGTGTGTTCCGAATGTGGAGGACTTAAGGAAATAAGTTCTTGGGGAACGTCAATGTTTCAAGTTTATGATTCATCCCGAAGGAACCAAGATATATCAGGATATGAAGAGGGGCTTCTATTGGGAAGGTATGAAGAGGAATGTTGGCTTGTTGGTTAGGAAGTGTGCAAAGGCCGAACATCGAAAGCCGAGTGGATTGCTTCAACCTCCAAAGATTCAAGTTTGGAAATGGGATTCGATATCCATGGATTTTATAGACGGGTTTCCAAGGACAAATAAGGGAAATGAAAGTATATGGGTTATAGTGGATAGACTGACCAAGAGCGCCAATTTCATTCCAGTTAAGTTAATAAGGATGGCATCTATTTTGGCTAAGTTGTTCATGAAAAATATAGTTAGACTATATGGAGTTTCTATTAGCATAGTGAGTGAAAGAGATGCCTTGTTCCCTAGTGAATTCTGGAAGAGTCTATATGAAGTATTGGGTACCAAGCTTAATATAAGTACTGCATATCATCCTTAGACGGATGAGCAGACAGAGAGAGTCAACAAGGTACTCGAGGATTTACTAAGTGCTTGTATCTTGGACATTGGTGGATCTTGAGAAGATCTACATTTAGTTGATTTTTTCAATAATAATAGTTACCAGACTAGTATAGGAATGACGCATTTTGAAGCTTTGCATGGAAGGCCATGCAAATCACGAGCATGTTGGTTGGAGATAGAAGACAGATTAGTCTTATGTCCATATTTGGTTAGGGAGGCATCAGAGAAGATCGAGTTAATCCATAAAAGGATGAAGGAAGCTCAATCCAGACAAAAGAGTTATGCAGATAAGATGCATAAAGATTTAGAGTTCTCAGTTAGAGATAAGGTTTTTATCAAGGTTTCACCAATGAAGGGTGTGGTTCGATTTGGGAAATCAAGGAAACTAGCATCGAGATATTTTGGTCCATTCCATAATATAGAGAGGATTGGGAAGCTTGCATACAGAGTAGAGTTTCCGAGCAGTATGGAAGGTTTCCATAATGTATTTCATATTTCATATGTCTCATTTTCGCAAGTATGTGCATGATCCAGAGACTACTATTCCTCCGACAGCGTTTCTAGTTTTAGCGGTAGAGCCTAATTTGACTTTTGTTAGACAACTAGTGTGAATAGTAGTGAGAAATGAGAAAAGATTGAGGAACAAGATAGTCACGTTGGTGAAAGTTCAGTGGAGCAATAATGAGAAGGACTGTACTTGGGAGACAGAAGATGGTTAAATTATCAATTAAAACATGGGCATAGTAAATATAGCCATACCTTTTTATTCATGGCCATACACTTTTATTCGCCCATTCACGTTCATTTTCTCAAAAACTCAAAAACGAAAATTTAACCTAAGAAGAGTCGGCTATTAAAAGGAAGAAGGGGAAGAGAAATTCAATCAAGCTAAGGAATCAAAGCTAGGGGATTAATTTCAAAACAAATCTCAAAGCTCTTATCATATTTAAGGTGAATAATATTTCATTCCATCTCTAAATTTTTTATAATCCTATGTTTTAGGCTTTAAGATTAAATTCACGTCTATGATTTTTTGGATGATGATATGCTTGAATTATTATATGTTTGATTTAAAACAATTCATTTACATATCAATTATATGGTTTTAGGGCAAAACCAAATGTTATTGAATTTAGAATTCCATGAAAAAATTATAAGTTAGACAAAACATGATTTTATAGATGATTTTCAATTTTCATAATTTTTCCATCTATGGAAAATTTATTATGAATTTCTAAAAGAAAATATGGTATAATTGGGTTTAAAATTCATTTCGGTTGTTTCGGGAAGAATTTGGATCTTAAATTTTAGTACATTTGATAACATGATGAAAGTGAATTTCTATGATTTTTGAGGATTTTTTCTAATTAATTTGCTATGGAAAATAAATTATTTTAAAAGAAGGACTTAACTGCAATATTGGTTTTTCTTAATGTAAGGGATTAAACGTTACTTTTTTTTAATTTGGATTTGATGAATGCGGCAGCTATTTTGTAAGGCATTTGAAAAGTTTTAAGCCAACCAATTAAAAGATTACACATAGGTAGGTTAGTTAAAACAATTACTAAAAATGAGTATGATTTCAGGCTTTAATCAGAAAAGAGGGTTTCGCCTCCTTTAGGAATACCTTTTGGCTCCATTGCTTCCGCTCTAACTCAGTAAATACCAACCCAGCCGAAACCCACATAGTCGAAACTAATACAATAGATATTACTTAGATGGTACATAGTGAATTGGAGGAAAGGCGGAAGCTATGGTGTCGAAACCAATGCTTCCGATGGGGTCGAAACCTTAGTTCGGCTTACAAATTTTAAGTGCCTGCTTTGTTTTACCTAAAAATTTTGACCTAGTCGAAACCTATGTCTTCAAAAGGGGTTTTTCCTAAATATCATCCTAAGGAGGTTACCATACCATATTTTAAGTAGGAGCTTTCGAATGGATTCCTTTGTTTTAATATAATGCTTTCGAAAGAGGTGGTTCCAACTTGGTCGAAAACCAACCACTATTCCTTTACCTTTCAGATGTATTACAGCCATCAATGCTTTCGAAGGGTTCTTTTTGTTTTAAACTTAAGCTAAGTCACTTCCTAAATGCTTTCGAGGGTTCAGGATTTCGAAGGCAATGGTGTTGAAAAGGGGTTTCGATGTTATCCTTCAAAATTTTACTCCAAAGTTTTGAACTTTCGAATAAACGATTCTAAAACCATCAATTTATCCCCGCAAAAATATTTCATTAATGGTTTCGAAAGAGATGCTTTCATGTGTAACCACTTTGACACAAAATATGTTTTTAAAGAGTAAAACCCAATGTTTCTAATGGGGTCGAAACCTTAGTTTTGTTTACAAATGTTAAGTGCCTGCTTTGTTTTATCAAAAAGTTTTAACGTAGTCGAAATCTATGTCTTCAAAAGGGGCTTTTCTAAATAGCTTTCTAAGTAGGTTACCATACCATGTTTTAAGTATGAGCTTTCGAATAGGTTCCTTTGTTTTTATATAATGCTTTTGAAAGAGGAGGTTCCAACCTGGTCGAAAACCAACCGCTATTCTTTTACCTTTCAGTTATATTGCAGCCATCAATGCTTTTGAAGGGTTCTCTTTGTTTTAAACTTAAGCTAAGTCACTTCATAAATGTTTTCGAAGAGGTTCAGGGGTCTCGAAGGCAATGGTGTTGAAAAGGGGTTTCAATGCTATCCTTCAAAGTTTTACTTCAAAGTTTTACTTCAAAGTTTTGAGCTTTCGAATAAACGCTTCCAAAACCATCAATTTATCCCCCCAAAAATATTTCATTAATGGTTTCGAAAGAGATACTTTCATATGTAACCACTTTGACACAAAAGATGTTTTTAAAGAGTAAAGCCCAATGTTTTCGAAATGGTTACTTTCATTGGTTTTGAAGCTATATTTCTAAAGATTATTTAGCAATGTTTTGACTCCTTCGAAATGTACAATTTAGTTTCAAAAGGATTGATTTATGAAGCTTCGAAAGGTATATGCTTATAGTTTTGAAAGGAGGTTTTCTATACTTTCGATGGAGGTCATCCAGTGGTTTCGAAACTGAAGTTTTGAGGTTTCAAAACATATAATTCATTCTCATTTTAAAGGAAATACCATGAAATAAATAAAGATTTTTGAGATATTAATTTATTGTATTGATTGTTCTTTATGTGATGTCCCGGAAATTTGGGCAATATTTATTTAATAATTTCATTTATAATTATTTTAAAATGTGAAATATTGATTTAATAATCTAATTCAAACATAATTTTCTTTTGAAAATTTATAATTATTTAGTTTGATAAATGATATTCTTTTCAAAATTTATAATAATAATAATTGAATTTGAGAATCTTATTGTTTAAAAATGTTAAAAATATTTAAATGATAAAATTTTCTTTCTAAGATGATTTAAAAATATTTTATTTATAATGTATATATGCGTATACATTGTAAATAGGAGTTTTGATTTTAATTTTAAATTTAAATTTAATAAAGGATATTTTCAAATTTATAATATATATAGGTGTATAATTTATGAATTGATTAAATTAAATTGACATTAGTATTGAAACTTTTCATAAGTCAATTTATAAATCTATCTTATATTTTTAAAAGAAATTATAGTAAATATTTTGTTATAAATATATAATAGTTAAAAATTGTATTTTATAATAAAAAGTTTATTTTGTTTTATCTTAAAATTGTTTTGAAATAAACTTAGTTTATTTATATTAGAGTATAATATTTTGGTTTGAAAACTTTGGAATAAAATATAATTCAACATTCCTTTTTCTTTTAAAATTTTCTCTTTTAAAAATTAGCTTTAAAAATAATTTTTTAAAAATATTCAAGCAAACATTAAAATATGTAAAGGTAATTCATTTGTAATCATTTAAAGACTAAATATAAATGAAACATATAAAACATCTTAAATTAAAATTAGAAATGTTTTAGAAGAATTTAAAAACATTTACAAACAAAGAAATTTATCTTTATATTAAAATTATACATGTGTTAAGCATTCATATTTTAAAGTGGACACATGTAATTAATCTTCATACTTAAGTAACAAGTGGCAATACTAAATCATCATTGAATTAATTATTTTAGATAAGAACTTAACAAATCTTTTTATTTCAAACACTTTATCTTCTATGGAGAATCTAAAATCAGATTTAGGAAACTGAAAATCCAAATTTACACTAAAATATACAACCCAAATTCAATCAAAATTCTGCAAATCTCAAAACTGTATAAGATCTGCAAAACCAAATGCAAAACCCAATTACAAATTCTGTTTAAATCTGCAAACAAAAAAATTCAATCTGAAATCTATAAAGATTTCAACCCTAGCAAAGAAAATGGGCATGCAGTTTTAATCCAACATCACCAAGTAAATTCAGTATCAAATGGAAGCTAAAAACACAGATTCAACATTCAATCAATGCAAATGCAAATGAGGCTTCTGGAAATGAATTGCATCTGGATTGCTTTCTGTCTCTTCAATGGATAGGTGAGTAAATTTCTGTTTTAAAAACAGTTTATTTCTTTAAAAATCAAGCTAATAAGGTTTCCAGAACTCAAATTTTAATTCAAAATGTTTTTTTTCAAATAAGAAAATCAAAACAGTGGTAAAAAAAAAAAATAACTGCACTGTTCTTTCATTTTAGTAAGTAACCTCATTATTTATAGGTTGTTTTAAATTTATCTGTGCATGAGTTCTGATAGAATCGAGTATGCTTGTTTGACTGTTGTGTGATGATGTTCTGGGTACATTCTTGAATATGCATATAGGTGTGATGCAAATCTTCTAACAGAACTGCTTCTATTCTTAACTAGGATTTTTAAATACAAATTCATTTCCATATGTTTGAATCTTAGTTAGAAATTATTATGTGAACAATTTGTATTTGTTTAGCATAGATTTAGGTTTGTAAATTTTAATTTAGTTAAATTCAATCTGTTATTTCTGAAATCAATAATAACTGATATTATTTCCAAAAGTAAGATTACCAAACATCTTTAATTATTCAATCAAGTTTAAAACTTGAATGCATGTTTAAAAACACGAATATTAAAACAAGCATCAAGTTTTTAAATCATCTGAGGAGTTAGTAATTAAGGATTGTACAGAATTTGGGATTTTGGGAGTATCTGATCATATGGTAGATTTTAGGAACTGGAATTCTTCCTGAAGGTGGAGTGTTGACTGGAGAGTGGAGAAAAATTAAGGGGAAGATGGTCAGAGAGTGGTGGCGATGGCAGTAGGGTTTTTCAGGTTTGAACCCTAGTTTTAGAGTGATAGAAGTTTTGTAACTCCTTGAACTCTGTGGTGATTCGAGTGATCTAAGGCTTTGGGGTTTGGCAGAGGAGGTATAGATGGAGCAATCGCCGGAGTTGAAGATCATCAGATGGTCGGAGTGGGTCATCGCGAGAGTTGACAGGTTTGGGTATGTATTTTGGTGAAGCTTTCCAGGTTGCTTGATTTTGCTTGATTCTAATTTCAAGCTACAGAGGGTTTGTTGATGGTCGTTATCAATTTGAGGGATGGACGGCGTCTTGGAGGGGTTGGTGAAGGTAGCTGGAAGCCGCCGGAGCACTGGTGCATATGCACAGTGTATATTTGACTCTGGTGAACTCTGGGTTGTGTAGGGTTTTGGTGACTCGAAGAAACCTCGTGCAGATTGTGTTGTGACTCGAAGAGGGTAGGGTTTTAACTCGAAGCGCTTTGTTGTGGTCTCGGGTATTGTTATGCACAGGTTGTAAACCTGTGCTGTTTTGTTTTTTTAAAATCTGAGGAAAATTCAATTTTTAAAGCATGGATTTAAATTCAAGTGGAAGTTTGGATTTAATTCAAGTAGGCTTATGAATTCAAAAGTTTAAAAATGAAAGAATTTAAATTTAAGTAAGGTTTAAATTTAGATTTGAAATCAAGTGTAAATATAGTTTCAGGTTTAGTTTGAATCCAGATTTTATTTAAACTAGTTTTTTGAATTTTTAAAATGATAGACAAGTTTAAATGTTTTAAAAGTAGATTTAAAGTTTGATTTCAAATAAAGGTTTAAATTTGAAAGGATTCTTTTCTTAAATATTTGAATTAAAATTATGATATGTTTAACTTTAAATTTAAAAGTTAAATAATCTATCTATTTTCAAAAGCTTGATTTCTTTAGTAAAATTAAGTAATTTAGATTTTTAAACCTTTCTTATATAATAATGATGGTTCTTTACCTTTAGGTTTATAAATTCATTTAAAATTTGGATAATGTTTAAATAGTTAAACATTTGGAATCTTAAATTTTTAAATAAAAGTTGGATTAGATTTTAGAAATGTATTATTTAAATACATTTTGAATATTAATTAAGTTATTAATAAGTAAATGAATTATTTTGGAGATAATTAAGAATTTACTTATTTATTTGAGTTTAAATAATGACTTGAATTAATTTATAATTAGAAATGATTAATGAATAATTAATCCAAGATAATTCACTTAAGTAAGTAATTAATGGAAATATTGTTAATTACATAAGATAATTATCTAAGGATAATCAAATAGTTCATCAATGTGGTTAATTTTGATAAATTAATTAGATTAATTAATTGAAGGTAATCAATTGTAATTTGTTGAGTATAATTACTTTATAAAAGTAATTAAGGAATTAATTACTTATTGTAATTAATTCTGATAATGAGTTTTGTTAAATTAATTGATTTAGTTTAATTAATTTAAGAAATAATTTAATAATTTAATGATAATAATTACTTAATATAATTAATGGAGCAGGATTTCTTAGAGAAGTGATAATTGATAATTAATGGAATGTAATTAGGGAAAGGTGATTTATTTTAATATAGTAATTTGGATAATTACTTTTGTAATTAATCAAGGAATTAATTAATAAAGATAATCAATTATTGGATAACTAATTTGTTAATGAGTAATTAAGATAGTTAATTACTGAACTTAATATTAATCAAGGTGATTAATGATTAGATTAATTGCTAAATGTAATTAATCTTAATTGAGTAATTAATTTAAACATAAATATTAGAGATCATTAATTATTATAATCAATGATGTAATTAAGGATTGTTTAATTAAGTAATAATTAATTAATTAATTAAGAGATTAATTAATGTAATTAATCTAGGATAAATGTAATTAATTAATTAATAAATTAAGTAATTAAATTTTAATTACTTATGATTAAGGTTAATTAATTTTATAAAATTAATTAAAGACTAATTACATATTGTAATTAGAGGGTGATTAATCAAAGGTGCTTAATCAAGTTAAATACTTAGTGAATGATTAATTAACTGGGTTAATTAATTAATGGATATTAAGCAGGATTTATAGATGGATAATTAATTTAATTTATTTTAAATTAATTAGAGATAGAAGTAATTAATTTAATTCATTTTAAATTAATTATAATTGATGGTTAATAAATCATTGCTTATGGATGTTATTGATTGGATGATTGTGATCTCAGAAATGAGATGAGTAGTATCTATAGGATATGGATGTTTGGTTAAAGTATGATGGTTTGTGATGGATTATCTGAGTGTGATGATTATCTGTTTGTGATGATGATACAAATTATCTATTTATGATGAGAATGTGATTATCTATTGTGATATGTAGTTTATCTATCTGTGTGAAATAGATGCTAACGAAATGAGTTAATTGGTTAAAACCCTCAAGTACAACTTGGGCATTAAAATGGCATTTGGTTTCGGTGAAACCGGGATCGGGTTTCCATATTTGGATATTCGAAAACCACATCGATTCCAATTTAAACGTTAGGTCGTTAATCTAAGTGGAGCAAGTGAAGACTTGAGGTGTAAGAACTATACGTCAGTATAACTCTATGGGTGATTTCGTAATGAGTTTGACAGAATAGTATTTATAGGTTCGAGATGGTGATTTAGAGTGCAAGGGTTATCATCGTTAACTCTAAGGGTGATTCCAAAATGAGTGTAACGAGATAATGCCTTTGGTTTCGTTCGAACCCGGAACGAACTTGTATGGATTGAATGCTTTCAGAACATCGTCAGGTGGACGATGAGCATTCTAAGATAGATGTGTTCTCTAAAGGTAATCGTAGCCTCAAGCCTCATCAACCGGGAATGGCTAAAACAGGGGAGGTGCAGCAAGGCTTCGTGAGTAGTCCCTACTGGAGAGTGAGATTTACCCCTGTCTAGATGTCCCTTTATTTCGGCTGTGTGGACGGTTGTGAGCTCCAACCATCGGGGTGGTCTTGTTCGAAACTGTTCAGTAAGGAATGGTTCTGGCCTTGTGTTGCAGGGGAGCGGGCGTACTCCTCGGTACTGTGATCTAGGCCACGTACTGTGACGGGCGGTACCCCAGTAGCCCTGCCATTGATGGAATCCAAAATCCAATAAGGGCCTGTAGGGTTTTGATTGTGCCCAACTATGTTGGAACGTGAGATATAAGCATTCCAGCTATTTCTGTATTTTATTTTGAAAACCCTAGACACTATTATAATATCACTGGATTTCCTATCAAATGTTTTGGTTAGCGTAAGGTAAAAACTTTTCCATGTTTATGTGTGGGAAGTCTTACGTGATACCTTTTGTCTTCAAAGGATTTTCTAAAGTTAAGAAACTTTTAAACCCGTTTACTCACACCAGACCCCTGTCTGACCCGAGTGTTTATTTTCTGTTTTATTAAACTCTTGGGTACTCATATTTTGTATGAGTAGTCAAGTGGTTCAGGATTGCTTTGACGAGTTCTGGAGGAGATAATGGAGCAGGAGGCTTCAGCGTGTAGATATATATAGTGGTTCTGCTGTGTTTGAGTTGTATCTGTTTTTCTCTGATATACTTAATTGTAATCGCTAGACAGATGTTTATAACTGTCTAGTTTGTGTTGTATTAGCTGTATAACTCTGATGTATATGATACTATGTAAAGTTTTTATGTGATATAATATAATTTATTCCTTCCGCTGTGAGATGCCGATGTTGTCTATTTCTTCTTTTCTTTCTTTTCTCTTTTTCTATCTCTTTCTTTCTTCTTAATGATGCGTCTTTCGATGGAATGAAAGGCGGGTCGTTACATTGTGGTATCAGAGCGAGGTTGAGTGAATACCTAGGCTCTGTAGTGGTGTCTTTCTTGAGAGAGCGTACTTGTAATTTTAAATATAAATATATTTAATTCTACCTATCTGTTGGGTTACCTGTTCAGGTTTTCCAGTATAAGTAATAAAGGTAGATAGGGTAGTGGTGTGTGTAACACAACTACCAATGGTGGAAGTCCGAGTGTTTGAGGTTGGAAGTGATCTTCTAGGGTAGTATTGGGCATCTTGAGTAGTTTGGCAGTTTGGTGTGAAGGATTTCACTGATCTCTGAAGGAAAATCTTTTCAAGATTCGGAGTGTGTCTTTGGATTTTAAGCTTGATTTCACTCGTGTGTGTGGATTTTCTTGAGGCTGGATCAGTTTGGAGTACTAAAGCCAGCAATGGTATTTTGGCAACCTTAGAAAGGAGTTCTGTCTGTATTTGAGTTTGAGAATCAGTTTGGCAGAGTGTTTTGTGCTTGGTTTGAGATTGAGTTTCCTGACGAATATCTGTCTTCTGAAGGCTCTATTGTGGAAGTGGCTGGTGTAGCTTTGAGGTTCGATGAGCTTTTGGGTAAGGAAGTTTTTGGCAGCAGTAGCAGTAGTGAGTGGCCTGTTTCTTCGATGGTTCTGAAGTCTCTGTGATTCTTTTGTCAGTAGGCCGGACATATGGTGAAGCTTGTCCATTTCTTCTGGAAGCTCAGATGGGTGTGATGTTTGTGGTTGAAGACCACTAGCTTCCCCTTTTGATTTGAAGGCTTTGGCTGTTCTTATTATTGAAGAGAGAACGATTTCTTGAAATCTGAACTGAATAGAATCGCAAAAGTGACTGGCGATGATCCGGAAGTTTTCTGAGTAACCTTTGTTTGGATTGAAGCATCTCTAGAAGATGTTTGAGTTATCGAAGTGGTTTGATATATTCTGGATATCTTCGAAGGAGTTAAGTTTTGCATCCGCATCAGGAGATTGAGTTCTGTTTCGACTTGGTTTTTGGAGATTTACCAGTGATTCAGCATAGTGGGAAGACTCTTTGAGAGAGAGATCAGTTTAAGCCGGCAGGATTGATCGGATTTAGATTTCTGGTTGAATTTTTGCTATGGTATTTTTGACCGAATCGGATAGGTCACCGAGATTTTATGGAATTTGATAAACAATGTTTCTGGGATAAGTTGATCAAGTTAGTACCTGTGTTCATCAACAGCATTCTCAAATCAGAGTTGCGCAGTGGAAGCATGGTGGCAGCTATTGCAGAATAGAAGCAACACCTGATTCATTAGGAATTTGTGTTTTGTCTTGGATCAGAGGATTTCTAAGGGAAATTCACTTTAATCTGGAGACTTGGATGTCTTGTGCATCTGTTCTGTTTTCCGAATAAGTGTAGTTAGTCTGAAGTCTTCTGATATATGTAGTAGAGTTTGTGCGGTGAACTGATCTAGAAGGTTGAAGGCAGCCCAGGATCGACAGGAGAGATTTGTGGATAAGAGATTGGATCTTTCTGTTTTCTCTCAAGGGTTAAGTGATTGATCTACAGGATTGGATTTCCAGTTTGGATAAATAGGATTCGATGAGTTTCATGTATCTCTGAGGGAATACGTGTATGATCTATCCCTGGTTGTGGAACCAGCAGTTCTGGAGTTTTGGTTATTGAGTCAGACTCGTCTGCAGTCTGATATCTTGTCTAGTGTTGTAGATATTGTGAATAGGAGTTTTGGAGCTTCTTAGTATTGATTGTTCGGATTCTCTAGAGCGAGTATCCCGGTATATATATATATATATATATATATATATATACTTGGGGAAACTCGATAAATTTTATCCAGAATTTGTCTGGATAATTAGATTTGTTTGATTGGTTGAATTGGTTGTTTTGATTGTTAGAATATGTTTGATATATGCTTGTGTTTTAAATAAAATCTTTAATGAGATTATTAAATTACCTTTGCTTTTAAATTTCGGAGACCAAATTCTTTTAAGAGGGGAGGAATGTAATGTTCCGGAAATTTGGGCAATATTTATTTAATAATTTCATTTATAATTATTTTAAAATGTGAAATATTGATTTAATAATCTAATTCAAACATAATTTTCTTTTGAAAATTTATAATTATTTAGTTTGATAAATGATATTCTTTTCAAAATTTATAATAATAATTGAATTTGAGAATCTTATTGTTTAAAAATGTTAAAAATATTTAAATGATAAAATTTTCTTTCTAAGCTGATTTAATTTTTTATTTATTTATAATGTATATATGTGTATACATTGTAGATAGGAGTTTTGATTTTAAATTTAAATTTAAATTTAATAAAGGGTATTTTCAAATTTATAATATATATATAGGTGTATAATTTATGAATTGATTAAATTAAATTGAAATTAGTATTAAAACTTTTCGTAAGTCAATTTATAAATCTATCTTATATTTTCAAAAGAAATTATAGTAAATATTTTGTTATAAATATATAATAGTTAAAAATTGTATTTTATAATAAAAAGTTTATTTTGTTTTATTTTAAAATTATTTTGAAATAAACTTAGTTTATTTATATTAGAGTATAATATTTTGGTTTGAAAACTTTGGAATAAAATATAATTCAACATTCCTTTTTCTTTAAAAATTTCTCTTTTAAAAATTAGCTTTAAAAATATATTTTTAAAAATATTCAAGCAAACATTAAAATATGTAAAGGTAATTCATTTGTAATCATTTAAAGACTAAATATAAATGAAACATATAAAACATCTTAAATTAAAATTAGAAATGTTTTAGAAGAATTTAAAAACATTTATAAACAAAGAAATTTATCTTTATATTAAAATTATACATGTGTTAAGCATTCATATTTTAAAGTGGACACATGTAATTAATCTTCATACTTAAGTAACAAGTGGCAATACTAAATCATTATTGAATTAATTATTTTAGATAAGAACTTAACAAATCTTTTTATTTCAAACACTTTATCTTCTATAGAGAATCTAAAATCAGATTTAGGAAACTGAAAATCCAAATTTACTCTAAAATCTACAACCCGAATTCAATCAAAATTCTACAAATCTCAAAACTGTATAAGATCTGCAAAACCAAATGCAAAACCCAATTACAAATTCTGTTTAAATCTGCAAACAAAAAAAATTCAATCTGAAATCTTTAAAGATTTCAACCCTAGCAAATAAAATGGGAAAGCATGCAGTTTTAATCCAACATCAACAACTAAATTCAGTATCAAATAGAAGCTAAAAACACAGATTCAACATTCAATCAATGCAAATGCAAATCAGGCTCCTGGAAATGAATTGCATATCGATTGCTTTCTATCTCTTCAATGGATAGGTGAGTAAATTTCTGTTTTAAAAACAGTTTATTTCTTTAAAAATCAAGTTAATAAGGTTTCCAGAACTCAAATTTTAATTCAAAATGTTTTTTTTCAAATAAGAAAATCAAAACGGTGGTAAAAAAAATAACTGCATTGTTCTTTATTTTTAGTAAGTAACCTCACTATTTATAGGTTGTTTTAAATTTATATGTGCATGAGTTCTGATAGAATCGAGTATGCTTGTTTGACTGTTGTGTGATGATGTTCTGTGTACATTCTTGAATATGCATATAGGTGTGATGCAAATCTTCTAACAGAACTGCTTCTATTCTTAACTAGGATTTTTAAATACAAATTCATTTCCATATGTTTGAATCTTAGTTAGAAATTATTATATAAACAATTTGTATTTGTTTAGCATAGATTTAGGTTTGTAAATTTTAATTTAGTAAAATTCAATCTGTTATTTCTGAAATCAATAATAACTGATATTATTTCCAAAAGTAAGACTACCAAACATCTTTAATTATTCAATCAAGTTTAAAACTTGAATGCATGTTTAAAAACATGAATATTAAAACAAGCATCAAGTGTTTAAATCATCTGAGGAGTTAGAAATTAAGGATTGTACAGAATTTGGGATTTTGGGAGTATCTGATCATATGGTAGATTTTGGGGACTGGAATTCTTCCTGAAGGTGGAGTGTTGACTGGAGAGTGGAGAAAAATTAAGGGGAAGATGGTCAGAGAGTGGTGGCGACGGCAGTAGTTTGAACCATAGTTTTAGAGTGATAGAAGTTTTGTAACTCCTTGAACTCCGTGGTGATTCGAGTGATCTAAGGCTTTGGGGTTTGGCAGAGGGGGTATAGATGGAGCAATCGCCGGAGTTGAAGATCATCAGATGGTCGGAGTGGGTCGTCGCGAGAGTTGACAGGTTTGGGTATGTATTTTGGTGAAGCTTTCCAGGTTGCTTGATTCTAATTTCAAGCTACAGAGGGTTTGTTGATGGTCATTATCAAGTTGAGGGATGGACGGCGTCTTGGAGGGGTTGGCGAAGGTAGCTGGAAGCCGCCATAGCACTAGTGCATATGCATAGTGTATATTTGACTCTGGTGAACTCTGGGTTGTGCAGGGTTTTGGTGACTCGAAGATACCTCGTGCAGATTGTGTTGTGACTCGAAGAGGGTAGGGTTTTAACTCGAAGCATTTTGTTGTGGTCTCGGGTATTGTTATGTACAGGTTGTAAACCTGTGCTGTTTTGTTCTTTTTTAAATCTGAGGAAAATTCATTTTTTAAAGCAAGGATTTACATTCAAGTGGAAGTTTGGATTTAATTCAAGTAGGCTTATGAATTCAAAAGTTTAAAAATGAAGAATTTAAATTTAAGTAAGGTTTAAATTTAGATTTGAAATCAAGTGTAAATATAGTTTCAGGTTTAGTTTGAATCCAGATTTTATTTAAACCAGTTTTGTGAATTTTTAAAATGATAGATAAGTTTAAATGTTTTAAAGTAGATTTAAAATTTGATTTCAAATAAAGGTTTAAATTTGAAAGGATTCTTTTCTTAAATATTTGAATTAAAATTATGATATGTTTAACTTTGAATTTAAAAGTTAAATAATCTATCTATTTTCAAAAGCTTGATTTCTTTAGTAAAATTAAGTAATTTAGATTTTTAAACTTTTCTTATATAATAATGATGGTTCTTTACCTTTAGGTTTATAAATTTATTTAAAATTTGGATAATGTTTAAATAGTTAAACATTTGGAATCTTAAATTTTTAAATAAAAGTTGGATTAGATTTTAGAAATGTATTATTTAAATATATTTTGAATATTAATTAAGTTATTAATAAGTAAATGAATTATTTTGGAGATAATTAAGAATTTACTTATTTATTTGATTTTAAATAATGACTTGAATTAATTTATAATTAGACATGATTAATGAATAATTAATCTAAGATAATTCACTTAAGTAAGTAATTAATGGAAATATTGTGAATTAAATAAGATAATTATCTAAGGATAATCAAATAGTTCATCAATGTGGTTAATTTTGATAAATTAATTAGATTAATTAATTGAAGGTAATCAATTGTAATTTATTGAGTATAATTACTTTATTAAAGTAATTAAGTGATTAATTACTTATTGTAATTAATTCTAATAATGAGTTTTGTTAAATTAATTAATTTAGTTTAGTTAATTTAAGAAATAATTTAATGATAATAATTACTTAATATAATTAATGGAGCAGGATTTTTAGAGAAGTGATAATTGATAATTACTGGAATGTAATTAGGGAAAGGTGATTTATTTTAATATAGTAATTTGGATAATTACTTTTGTAATTAATCAAGGAATTAACTAATAAAGATAATCAATTATTGGATAACTAATTTGTTAATGAGTAATTAGGATAGTTAATTACTGAATTGAATATTAATCAAGGTGATTAATGATTAGATTAATTATTAAATGTAATTAATTTTAATTGAGTAATTAATTTAAACATAAGTATTAGAGATCATTAATTATTATAATTAGTGATGTAATTAAGGATTATTTAATTAAGTAATAATTAATTAATTAAGAGATTAATTAATGTAATTAATCTAGGATAAATGTAATTGATTAATTAATAAATTAAGTAATTAAATGTTAATTACTTATGATTAAGGTTAATTAATTTTATAAAATTAATTAAAGACTAATTACATATTGTAATTAGAGGGTGATTAATCAAAGGTGCTTAATCAAGTTAAATACTTATTGAATGATTAATTAACTGGGTTAATTAATTAATGGATATTAAGCAGGATTTATAGATGGATAATTAATTTAATTTATTTTAAGTTAATTAGAGATAGAAGTAATTAATTTAATTCATTTTAAATTAATTATAATTGATGGTTAATAAATCATTGCTTATGGATGTTATTGATTGGATGATTGTGATCTCAGAAATGAGATGAGTAGTACTATAGGATATGGATGTTTGGTTAAAGTATGATGGTTTGTGACAGATTATCTGTTTGTGATGATTATCTGTTTGTGATGATGATACAAATTATCTATTTATGATGAGAATGTGATTATCTATTGTGATATGTAGTCTATCTATCTGTGTGAAATAGATGCTAATGAAATGAGTTATTTGGTTAAAACCCTTAAGTACAACTTGGACATTAAAATGACGTTTGGTTTCGGTGAGACCGGGATCGGGTTTCCATATTTGGATATCCGAAAAGCACATCGATTCCAATTTAAACGTTTGGTCGTTAATCCAAGTGGAGCAAGTGAAGACTCGAGGTGTAAGAACTATACGTCAGTATAACTATGTAGGTGATTCCGTAATGAGTTTGACGGAATAGTATTTATAGGTTTGAGATGGTGATTTAGAGTGCAAGGGTTATCGCCGTTAACTCTGAGGGTGATTCCAAAATGAGTGTAACGAGATAATGCCTTCGGTTTCGTTCGAACCCGGAATGAACTTGTATGGATTGAATGCTTTCAGAACATCGTCAGGTGGACGATGAGCATTCTAAGATAGATGTGTTCTCTAAAGGTAATCGTAGCCTCAAGCCTCATCAACCGGGAATGGCTAAAACAGGGGAGGTGCAGCAAGGCTTCGTGGGTAGCCCCCACTAGAGAGTGAGATTTACCCCTGTCTAGATGTCCCTTTATTTCGGGTGTGTGGACGGTTGTGAGCTCCAACCATCGGGGTGGTCTTGTTCGGAACTGTTCAGTAAGGAATGGCTCCGGCCTTGCGTTGTAGGGGAGCGGGCATATTCCTCGGTACTTTTATCTAGGCCACATACTGTGACGGGCGGTACCCCAGTAGCCCTGCCATTGATGGAATCCAAAATCCAATAAGTGCCTGTACGGTTTTGATTGTGCCCAACTATGTTGGAACGTGAGATGTAAGCATTTCAGCTATTTCTGCATTTTATTTTGAAAACCCTAGACACTATTATAATATCACTGGATTTCCTATCAAATGTTTTGGTTAGCGTAAGGTAAAAACTTTTCCATGTTTATGTGTGGGAAGTCTTACGTGATACCTTTTGTTTTCAAAGGATTTTCTAAAGTTAAGCACTTTTAAATCCGTTTACTCACACCAGACCCATGTCTGACCCGAGTGTTTATTCTCTGTTTTATTAAACTCTTGGGTACTCATATTTTGTATGAGTAGTCAAGTGATTCAGGATTGCTTTGACGAGTTCTGGAGGAGATAATGGAGCAGGAGGCTTCAGCGTGTAGATATATATATAGTGGTTCCGCTGTGTTTGAGTTGTATCTGTTTTTCTCTGATATACTTAATTGTAATCGCTAGACAGATGTTTATACCTGTCTAGTTTGTGTTATATTAGTTGTATAACTCTGATGTATATGATACTATGTAAAGTTTTTATGTGATATAATATAATTTATTCCTTCCGCTGTGAGATGCCAATGTTGTCTGTTTCTTCTTTTTTTTCTTTTCTCTTTTTCTATCTCTTTCTTTCTTCTTAGTGATGCGTCTTTCGATGGAATGAAAGGCGGGTCGTTACACTTTATATGTTTATTCACATTATTACCCATAACGGTACTTTGTGAAAGGGCAAAATAACTAGCTAGATTGACCCAGTAGTGAATATAACTTTAGAAATATTAAAATCTTTATTAAAGATATTGATAGGGGCCAATAGGTTCACAGTAAGCCCATGAAAACTGTGTAAAGGGAAAGATATTAGCAGGGGCCATAGGTGCATAGTCTGCCCATGAAAAACTATGACTTGATATTGGCAAGGGCTAATATGTTTATAGTTAGCCCATGAAAACTATATCTGGATTAAAATACTGACAGTTAATCAATAGGTCCTAGTCAGCCCATGAAAACAAGGGTAAGAGAAAATATATTGGAGTTACAGTTAGGTTCGTAGTGATCCTACGAAAAACTCTGAAATCAGATAGATAGTCCATAAACATTTAATCGGTTATTAGCAATCCCACGAAAACTAATAGGTTAATAGTAATCCTAGAAACTATAATTGAGATAGATAGTTAGAATGAAAGGGGATGGGTAATCCAATATTAACCTACTTGTTTGCATATCATTATATTATTTTGAATTGTTTTAACCATTGTGGATGCAGGAGCATAATATATGGTTTTATAAAGGTTTTAAGATACTAGTGAGGGGAAAACCTGTTCGCTATGCGGCATGGTCTCACTAGATATCTGAAAGAATTGTGATGGTAGATTATTATTCATATCAGGATTTATGTCTGACTTGAAGTTTTTGTTTTCTCCTCAAACAATCAGGTACTCAATTGATTTTGAGTAGTTTAAGGTTTAGGGTTTTCAGGTGTTCTTGTAGACGAGTAAAGCTTCGGGTGATGTGCAGGAGGCATATTTTCTACTTAGAGTTTTTTTATTTCCAGTGTGTTTGGTTTTAAAGGCAAACTTGTTTTATTACTATATTATATACTCTGATCATCCAAGGAAGCATCTTCATACGTTACTCTTGGCGTATTTTGTAATAAGTGTATTTTTTCTGAACTTGGTTTGTGCTCTTGGAGTATGTAATGAATTTGAAATATTATGAAATTAAATGTGGAATTTTTTTGGTGTTTTAAATTTTTTCCATATTCATGTGTTTCCGTGTATCAATGTATCTAACATTGCCGTACTTGATCGTCGAGGATTAATAACTATGAATGACTACATCATCCGTAGCCGTTAGTTTTGGGCCTCCAAATAGGAGGATATTATAGTGCATAGGCCTAAATGTTTTATCAAATATATGGACTGAAATGCAAGACAAACGCAACAATAGTTGCCAAAAATCGGTAACCCAACCAATCAAGAGAAAAAAACCATTTTTCTTCTCCTTGTTGCAATTTATGCTTTACTAGTATAAATGCATGTGCTCATGTGCATCTAATAATGCAGGAAATAATTTTACTACAATAATGTTGTTTTTATTATACGTGCGTTGTAAATGCAAAAGTTTTGGTGATCACATGCACCTTTATTTCAATCAGTCTTGTTGGTGGTGAATTCTCCATATTGATAGTGAGATTATGTTGATGGATCATCGTAAAGGGTATGGTGGTAGAGGTTGCAAAGTGATGGTGAGATTCCGTCGATGGATAATAAAGAAGGGATGCTGTCTGGTGCATTTTTAGAATTTTAAAAGATGTTGTGGAAATTCTATTTATTGAATTTACATTATAAATAGTAAGAGATGGTGTAATCATGGTTAATTGGCCTAAAAATTTATTACTTCAAGTTGTATCCAACTGCTATACAGTAACATGAAATGAATGAAACAATGAGCATTGTAGAAAATCCTTCTCTTCTCAATAATTTCTGGTCTTCCTTGTTCTTTTTCACAAGCATTTCCATTTTCTTTCTCCAATTTCCCAAAAATATTCTACAATAATTTTAGCACCATATCAATTTGGTGCTTTCACCATTGTTCTCTCCTTTTCTACTCCTTATTGTCTAATTCCTTAGCATTCAACCATGATTTGCTAACAAGATGAATCCACACAACAACTCCACAACCCCAAACAAGACATTGGCACCATCCAAACAATCCTTCAAACCCAAGAAACCACACATCAAGACCAAAGCGATACACTCCAAAATCAAAGCGCCAGACTCCATACCTAAAACACCAAACTCCAAAACCAAAGCCTCGATATCATTGGAATAAAAGCCAACCTTCGACAAATCACTCAATCCCTTACTAAACTAACTACTAAACTCAACAACCTCACAATCTCATCTTCTCCGCAATCTGTATTCACTTCCTTAAATCAAGAATCAACCAATTGAAAACCTCCACTATTACCAATAATGAATGTCAACCCAACTAGACCCATAAAATGTGAACTTTTCTATAACAACCCACCATCTACAATGTCCCGGCCTACATCTAAAGTGGCACTGGCACAACGGATGCCGTTGATAGTGGATCATTTTAAAGTGTAATATAAAACAAAAAGATCATAAAGTTATCTAGAAAAATCCACAATTTTTGAAATGCATAGCGGAATGAATAAAATATAATAGTAATAAATAATACAATCTCAGATAAAAATAATAGAGTATCAAATAAACTCCAACTACAACATCCTTCATATTGTTAATGAAAAATGGTTTTATGTCTAGGAATAGCTAAACTATAATAAGTAGTAGATTAACTAATAGATAAATGCACATCTCCATCATACCACCTCATCTCTAAAATTACCACTTATCCACTCCACCTACCTATTACAGTGAGCAAAAAAGAGAAAGGAATAAAGGGGGTCAGACATATGTATGGTGAGTGATACACATCATATGAGTGTATCATACTAATAAGCTAGTAACCAACACTTATGCTCGATAATCACACCTTATCATATGTCACCTACACCCAACAAGTTAGCTAAACACAATATAATATTATAGTGATAGCATCATATGCGAAGATCTTGCTAAAATCTATTTCGTACCTAATCATATGCACATGATTGAGCCTAAGGTCCCAACTCGCATGTCAAAACCGAATACTACATGATTGAGCCCAAAGTTCCAACCACTACCACCAAAATTGTATTCACATGATCCAACCCAAAGTCTCAGCTCATATCCTAAAAGCGACTATGTTACAATTGAGCCCAAAGTCTTAATTCGCTATCGTCAAAACCACACGTGACGATTGAGGTCAAATCTATGCTACTCATTCGCCTAATGGTTTGCAACACTATTAGGATCAAGCCCAAAAATGCTCATTTCCCAACCTTTTACAAAGCTACTAGATCAAACCCAACATGTCATTGCCAAATGCTACTAGTAAAACTGGGGACCATTTTTCGCGTACGTGTATAGAAACAACCTAATAGAAAACCTGTATAAGGAATCTACTAAAATAAAGAATTTTTATGAAGTATCTCGAAATAAAAATTAAAACATCAACATCTCACTATGATCACAATGCTATGAACTACACATGATAGAGAGGTCGTACGCGAAAGTTATAAGCATTTAAAGATTTGGGGCATTCTCGTAGATTAATTGATGGGGCATTTCACTAGAAGGACAAACTTTGCAGTCCAATTGGTTTTAAGTCCAAAGTCAGCAGAATAATTACTTTTAAGGATAAAGTCAGTAGTCCTATTGCTTTCAGGGACATAATTTATAGGTTTTTAGGCCGTAGAAATTAATTATTTGGCATTTTGTCCTTAAAAGTAATTATTTCTGTTGTGTGTCCTATAAACTAATTGCACTTGCTAAAGAGGCCCTTGTGGCTAATTTCCACCTAATTAATATCATTTTATATCATCAGATGAAACCCACCAAAAATTCGTGTCATCAAGAACTATAATTTTAATATATAATATGTTAATTTGGAGCATTTTTACACATATTTTCTGATTAAGGGGTGATTAACTTATGTCTAATTAGAAATAGAAAACCAATTTTGAATTATCTAGTTATAACATCTCCTATCTGGAGACTCAAAGCTAAGCGCTACAAATGCTGCAGCCATCCATAGTATTAACTTCCGATGACCAAATATGGTAATGTTAATGGTATCCATAATATCAGAAGCACTTGAATATGAAATAAAATCATCACAGATTAAAACATTTTACTGATTATATTTTAAAACAACCTTTCATAGCCAAGTTGGATAATCCCAAATGTTTCCTAAATTTAGATCAAATATAATTATTACAAAAATATGCCTAGGTCGACATATGAAGATGCCCCCTTGGATGACCAAAGTATTAAATAGTCATAACAGACTTAATATAACACAACGGTAATAAAATATAACAACTCCTAAATATAGCTAGCATAAGCCTCATGCTCGTCTCAGGAAGCTTATTTGTCCACCTACTAACACTTGAAAATCCACAATCCTCAGCCTACTCAAAACAATTTTGAGCACCCGAGAGTATAAGGAAAAATATATAAACTTCAAGTCAGACATAAAACCTAGTGTAAATAATACTATACATCTTGGTTATTTGATATTAAACCCGACCATGCTGCTTAGCGGAATGGGTTCCCTCTCACTAATATCCTTTTAAAACATAACTTTTGCAAATCTTAATCCTACAACCAAAACTGGTTAAAACAATAAAACAATATCATGTATGTATACAACTCAGGTAACAAATGATCTATCTGCTCGAACATTAAGTTTTGTTTGGCTAACTACTAAACTTTGGTTGACTCGGACCTACCAGACAAAATAAATAAATAATTTAACTTCCATTAGATGCTCCTCTTCTGGACGGTCTACCCCTAGCTTAATTCTCCCCATGTCAACTGATGCTAATGTTTTTGCAGGCTCACTAATAACCTATCCTCACTAAATATTCCTTTCTATGTGTAACATCATTTTAGTCTTACCTGTGACAAGGCCTACACACTGGAATTTTGGACTTATATTAGCTAGGGGCAACTAGCTAAAGTATAGGGTGTGACTCCATACCAGTCTCATCTGGTATTCTAATACCTGAGTCATTTTACTTAGGGTCAATTACCCATAAAATGTTCCTTAAAAATGTTTTCTCTCAAAATGATTTAAACCTTTAAATCATACTTTAAACAAGGAAAATATACTTCTATGCTTTACTCAAATCACCTTGCCATGTTTTATATACTTTACACCAAACTTTGTTGATGAAAACATTTAAGCCTTTGAAAGTACACCTTTTGAATCCATTGGAAGTACCCCTTTCGAAACTAGGTAACTACTTTGCTTTATAACCTTAGGCCAAAAGGCAAAAAAAAAAACCTTTTGAAACCATTCTTAATAAACCTTTCGAAAACATTAAAAAACCTTTCTTTCAAAAGATTTAAAACCTTAAACATCCTATCAAAAAACTATAAACATTGCCTTTCGAAAACATTGAAAACTTCTATTTAAAACCTTTCGAAACAACTGGCCACTCCTTCAAAACCTTTATCTTAAAACCTTTCGATAACATTAAGTTCTTTACATAAATCAAATCTTTGAAAAGCATTTGGGTTCAAGTAAAACATATGGAACAACCATTCGAAACCATTAAAACCATTCCTTTCAAAACCTTTGGGTTTAACTTTCATTAGAACAAAAGGGTCATAAAACAACTAAGTCGAAAACGCTCTTCCGAAAGCTATTTCCTAAGTAAAGAAAAGATGGTGTCAAAACCAGCCTTTCGAAAGCATGGGAGAATCCGCTTGGGTTTTAAAACACAGAAACCCATTCGAAGGCATTTGCTTCAAAATGTGAGATGTGGCAGCAATGGGGTTTCGACCCCGTCAAAAGCTTCTTTATAAAACAAAAGGTGCAACCTCTTTCAGAACCACTGCTTAAAACCATTTAACCAAGTCAAAAGCTAACTAATTCGAAAGCATTCCTTTTGAAAGAAAAGCAGGCGCATTTTCATTTAAAACAGAGCAAAGATTCGTCCCCTTCGGAACCCCATGTTTCAACTTCATACCTCTCACCTCTATCCAATTTGCTACGTATCAAGTATTTGATACCAGACACGTTTGTTTCGATGGTGATGGAGGTGGAAGTATGGTGTCGAAGGCTAGGTGCCAAAAGTGGTGAAACATGTAAAAATCATATATAAACTGATTTTTAACTTTTTAAAGCAATTCTTTTCAACTAACCTGCCTTTTTGTCAAAGCATGATTGGTTGCTAATTTCTTTTCTAAAATTACTGCCAAATTTTTTGAAATGAACAATATAAATTATTTACAAAATGCCCCTTCTCTTTTTATAAATATATAAAACATTTAAATCACGGACCTTAAATAATTTACATACTTATTAAAACACTTTGGAAAAATCTGTAAAAATTCCCATAAATCATTTTTGATATTTTTTCCAACATATATTAGTTTCAGACCCAAAACATACATATATTATCCATAATTAATTTTAAACACAAATAACCAATTTCTTTACTAGAAAATTAATATTAAATCCGCTTTAGCTTAGAAATTTATGAAAATTGAAATCCGTTTCTAAAATATCATTTCTGGCCTTATTCTAAAATCGCAAGGCATTTGGATGTCATGTAATAGGGTTTTCCCATTAAAACATATCATGAAATCTATATGAATTAGCATACATCATCAACAAGCATATATATCCAATCTAACAACTAAAAAAGGCAAAACCTTGCAAAATAGATCAAATCTAATCTAAAACCGAAAATAATTAAAAAAATGAGGTGTAGTCATTATTCACCTTAGCTTTATGATTAAAGAGTTAAGATTTGAGAATTAATTGATTAAGCTTCCTTCCTTTGGTTGCTTTATCTTCTTCTTGTTCTCCTTATGGTGGTCGGCCTATATTTTGATTTGTGAACATGAATAATGAACGTATAGAATGAAGTGAGTGAGGGTTTAGGGTATAAGAATAAAACTTATTCCTATATTTCCCTTGTCTATTTCCCTAACATTTTGTTTAATTTTCCTCTTAGTTCATTTGTATAAATGGCATGACACCTTCTAATTACGCAAACCTCAATCCCTTAATCATTTACATTATTTAATTTAATATAACTAGTTAAATGTCCTAAATAATGTTACTAAAAATTAGGGTCGTTGCAGACTCCCTTCCTTAAAGAATTTCTTCCTTGAAAATACGATAAGGTACTCAACACATCAATCAAGAAGGTAAAATATGCCATCAAACAAATCAGGATAAGCATCTCTAATCCTACTCTCAGTCTTCCAAGTACACTCTCTCTCTCTTCGTAGCTTCATTGAACTTAACTAATATGACTGTCTTGTTTCTTAGCCTCTTTTCATCTCTCGTGACTATACGAACTGGCTTCTAACTATAGTCAACTTCGACTCTGCTACTAAGTTCTCTAAGACTGTCGGTGCAATAGTAGTCTCCGGGTTTCTAATGCACTTTCTTAGATGAGAAACATGAAAAACATGGTGGACTCTTGCCAAACTGCTCGGTAACTCTCCTCTGTATGCGAGTTTTCCAATCTTTTCTATAATAGGCAATGGTCCTACAAATCTCGGTGCCAATTTCCCTCATTTCCCAAATTGAATAACACCTTTCATTGGTGATACTTTAACGAAAACATGGTCTCCGACCGAGAATTCTAAGTGTTTCCATCTTCTATCGGCATAACTCTTCTGCCTAGATTGAGCTTCCTTCATTCTAGTTATAATTAACTCAATCTTCTCTGCATCTTCTCTAACTAAATTCGGACTAAAAACCTATCCCTGGTCTCTAACCAACAAACTGGAGATTTGCATGGCCTTCCGCATAAAGCTTCAAATGGTGTCATCCCTTTACTAGCCTAATAACTGTTGTTATACAAAAACTCGACAAAGTGTAGATGGTCTTCCTATAATCCCTAAAATCTAACACACAAGCTTGTAACAAATATTCCAACACTTTATTAACTCTTTCCGTTTCCCCATCGGTCAGTATATGGTAAGCGGTACTCATATTGAGCATGGTACCTATTGTATCTTGTAGATTCTTCCAGAACTCACCAGTGAATGATGAATCTCTATCACATACTATACTACTAGGAATTCCATGAAGTCTAACTATATTCTTCATAAATAAATTAGCCAAAACAGGTGCCATCCTAGTTGACTTAACTGGAATGAAATGGGCACTCTTGGTTAACTTATCCACTATGACCCATATACTTTCATTTCCTCTATTAGATCTTGGCAACCTTTCTATAAAATCCATAGAAATAGAATACCATTTCCATACTTGAATTTCTAAAGGCTGAAGTAACCCATATGGTTTCTGATGTTCGGCTTTTACCTGTTGGCAGTTCAGACACTACACTCTTAAGCCTACATCTCTCTTCATTTCTTCCCGGAAGAAACTCATCTTCATGTCCTGATACATCTTAGTTCCTCTTGGAAGAATAGTGAACTTCGAACAATGGAATTATTCTAAAACTTCCTTCCTAATGTCTCTCGCACGTGGGACACCCATTCTGGTCAAGACTAAAATCCTTCAGGTCATCGCTCTTGGTTTCATCCATTAACTTCCTTATCCATTTAACTAATACTATATCCTCCATCTATTTAGAAGCAATCTTTTTTATCATCATCGGTCGAACTTCTAAACATGATAACACTACAGTTTCTCCACTAGATCCAGCTTCAGATCTCCACTATATTCTACATGTCGTCAATGCTTCCAAATCTTTCCACTCGGCTATCATTGCCAATACTGCATTTTGATATTTTCTACTAAGTGCATCTGCAACCTTGTTGCCTTTTCCTAGTGTGTACTCAATTCCAAAATCATATGCAGCTAAAAATTCTAACCACCTACGATGTCTCATATTCATCTTCTTCTGAGAGAATAAATACTTCAATGGCCTATGATCCGTATTTAACTCAAATTCTTCTCTCAAAAGTTAATGCCTCCACACCTTCAACGTAAAAGTCAATGCGACTAATTCCAAATCGTGAGTTGGGTACCTAATCTCATGTTGTCTAAGCTGTTGAGATGCATAAGCAATCGCTTTACCTCTCTGCATTAACACAGTTCCTAACCCAGTTCCACAAGCATATGTATATACTACTAAGTCCTGATTCCCTTTCGGAACAACTAACACAGATGCATTAGTCAATAAGTATTTCAAGCTCTGGAATGCTTCCTTACACTTAACGGTCTACACAAACTTCACATCTTTTCGTGTTAGCTTGGTCATCGGTGCTGCTATTCGTGAGAAATCCTTTATGAACCTCTGGTAATTCCTAGATAATCCAAGAAAACTTTTTATCTCAGTCACTATCTCGGGTCTCTGCCAATTATTCACCGCTTCAATCTTAGTCAGATCTACAGACAGTCCTTTCTCTGAGACTACATGACCAAGAAACATGAATTCCTTCTTCCGAAAATGACACTTCAAAAACTTCACCTTTAGGTGATGCTGCCTCAACGTCTCAAGCATTACTTTAAGATGAACTTCGTGCTCTGTTTAATCCTTAGAGTATATCAAAATACCATCTTTAAATGCCAACATAAACCTACCCAAGTGCTCTCGAAAAACTCGGTTCATCAAACCCATAATGAATGCTGGCGCATTAGTTAGTCTGAATGGCATTACTCACCATTCGTACGATCATATCTAGTTCTATGCGCCATCAAAGGAATACTATCCTCTGCTACTCTAAGCTGATGGAAACCGATTGCTAAATCCAACTGAGAAAATACCTTGGCTCCACTCAACTGATAGAACAAATCATCAATTCTAGACAATGGATATTGATTCTTTATCATCTCCTCATTCAACTTACGATAATCGATACATAACCTTAATAATCCATTCGGCTTCTTAGTAAATACTGTAGCTGCTTCCCAGGGTGAACTACCCGGCCTAATAAAATTCTTGCCTTTCAAATCCACCAATTTCACCTTTAACTCCCTCATCTCGGTAGGTGTCATCCTGCTTAGTGGTCTACTCACAGTTTCTGCTCCTGGCACCAAATTTATCCGAAATTCAATGACTAATTTCGGTGGCAATCCCGCAATGGGTTCAATAACATTCGCGAATTCTCTAACCATGAAATCTCGATTTAACTCGTCTTCTACCTCCATAACACCCAACAAAGCATTGACTTCACGGCTAAGGTTTTCTATGGTATATACAATCCGATCACTATAGTTAGGGTGTCTAAGAAAAATTTTCCTATTATGGAAAAATATCCTAGCATCGTACTTAGTTAACCAATCCATACCCAAAATAATTCTGAACTCTACAAAATCAAACACATGCAAATTGTAAACAAAAGTATGAGCTAACAAATCAAACTCTAGATGGTCACACTTCATTCCAAGTGTCGTATAACCTTCTATTGGATTTGCAAGCCTTGAGGAAGTAACTAAGTATGAGGGTTCTAGGGTAAGCTTATCTACCAAACAACGAGATATAAAAGAGTTTGATGCATCGGTATCAAACAGAACGCTAACTGACATACCATGAATCAGAAGCGTATCTCCCAACACAGCTGTTCCTTTTTCCTCTGCTGTTGTCCTCGAGGTAGCTGGCTCCAATGAAAACACTTTACCTTTTCCATCCTTAGTAGGCTCCTTGCATTGGTTCTTGTAATGTCCAATTCGATCTCAGTTGAAGCATATGATATTCTTCTTCCCGATCACCTTCTTACCCTATCCAAAACGATATCCATTAGCAAAATGCCCTTTCTTATCACACTTAAAGCAGAAAACCTCCGACTTTCCCTTCTTTGCAGCTCCACCCTTCTGAGCTCCTTTCTTATAGAAGAACTTTCTTTTTTGACCCTGCCTCATCTAGACTTCCTTTGCCTTATTTCTCTCTGGAAAAGCAAGCATCTCTTCATTCCTCAAAGCCATTTCCATTATAACATCACATAGATCCCTGATATGCGGTAATATTGCCCAAGCAAGCTCAAACTTCAACCCTCTGATGAACTTCTCATTCCTCTTAATCACAGTATCCACGGTAGCTTAGCCATATCTTACTAGCTTCTCGAACCTCATCACGTACTCAAGCACAATCATGTCTCCGTACTCAAATTCATCAAAAATTTTGAGAAGAGCAGACTTAGCAATCTCTAACATAAACCTCTCTCCAAACCTCCTCTTGTACTCAACCTATATCATTGTCTCCTAATTAACTCCAACTGTAACGTTGTTCCACCAGTACAATGCTACTCCTTCTAACTATCTCGAAGTGTGTTTTCTCTTCTGCTCATCATTGAGCCCTAGATCAGCGAAAATCCTCTCGCAATGAAGTAGCAGTTCTCTACCCTGATTACATCCTCAGTATAAATGAACAGCTTTGCTGCCAACGGAGCATAATCTGTACTCAAAATAGTATAGTTATCCACCACCGAAGACTCTTGGTTTCCTCCTTCAACTACTCTAGTAGCAACTCCCACTTACATTATGTTGATAAAGAACTAATACATTGCTCCTATGTCGAATTGCGGGACTCTAGCATTCACATTTCCAACTTACGCCTGACCTTGGTTCCTTCTTGTATTCGATCTGGCATTTCCATTTGTAGTGTTGCTTCCCCCACCAAGGTTAACTATTCCACTTCTAGCATCCATATCTGTATTCAAGCCGCGTAGGATACAAAAGAATAGCCTAAGAGAAATAGGGAACTAGAGATATAATGTATACTCATATGTAGCAAAAAAAGTATGTTACTATAGCATTATCCTATACCCTGATCTTGTCTCTAATTCCTTATGATTATGTTTTCAAAAATCTTTTAGTCTAAAGTTTTTTATAAACCTATGCTCTAATATCAAGTTGTAACATCCCTTATCTGGAGGACTAAAGCTAAGCGCTGCAGATGTTGTAGTCATCCATAGTATTAACTTTGGATGACCAAATATGGTAATGTAATTGGTATCCATAATATCAAAAGCACTTGAATATGAAATAAAATCATCACAGATTAAAACGCTTTCCTGATTATATTTCAAAATAACATTTCATATCCAAGTTACATAATCCTAAACATTTCTCAAGTTCATATCAAATATAATTATTAAAAAAATACGCCAGGAGAGACATATAAAGATGACCCTTTGGATGACTAGGGTATTAAATAGTCATAACAGACTGAATAAAACATGGTGGAAATAAAACTTAACAACTCCTTAATATAGCTAGCATCAGCCTCCTACTTGTCTCTGGAAGCTTTATTTGTCCACCTATTAAAACCCGAAAATCCTCAATCCTCAGCCTACTCAAATCATTTTTTAGCACCTGAGAGTTTAAGGGGAAAAACATAAACTTCATGTCAGACATAAAGCCTAATGCATATAATACTATACATCTTGGTTATTTGATATTAAACGAGACCACGCCGCTTAGCAGAACGGGTTCCCTCTCACTAATATGTTTTGAAACATATCTTTTGCAAATCTTAATCCTACAACCAAAACTGGTTAAAGCAATAAAGCAATATCATGTATGCATTCAAATCAAGTAACAAATGACTATCTGTCTGAACACTATAGTTTTGTTTACTAACTACCAACCTTTGGTTGACTTGGGCCTACCAGACAAAATAAACAAATAATCTAACTTCTATAGATGCTCCTCTTCCAGACGATCTGTCCCTAACTTAATTCTCCCAGGTTCAGCCGATCCTAATGGTTTTGCGGACTCACCAATAACCTATCCTCACTTTGCATATTCTTTTCTGTGTGTAATGTCATTTTAGTCTCATCTGTGACAAAGTCCCACACACATGAATTTTGGACCTATATTAGATAGGGGCTACGAGCTAAAGTATAGGACGCGACCACATACCAGTCCCATCGGGTATTCTAATATCTGAGTCATTTTACTTAGGGTAATCTACTCAAAAAAAATTCATTGAAAATATTTTCTCTCAAATTGATTTAAACCTTTATATCATACTTCAAACAAGGAAAATATACTTTTATGCTTTACTCAAATCACCTTGCCATGTTATGTATACTTTACACAAAACTTTGTTGATGAAAAGATTTAAACCTTTGAAAGTACCCTTTTCGAATCCATTGAAGGTAACCCTTTCGAAACCCGGTAAATAATTTGCTTTATAACCTTAGGCCGAAAGGCCAAAACACACCTTTCGAAACCATTCTTAATAAACCTTTCAAAAACATTAAAATACCTTTCTTTAGAAAGTTTTAAAACCTTAGACATCCTCTTATCAAAACACCATAAACATTACCTTTCAAAAACATTAGAACCTCCCATTTAAAACCTTTTGAAACCATTTGGGAACCACCACTTTGAAACCTTTATCTTAAACCTTTCGATAACATTAAGTTCATTAGATAAATCAAATCTTTCAAAAGCATTTGGGTTCAAGTAAAACATGCAGAACAACCTTTAAAAGCCATTTAAAATACTTACTTTCGAAACCTTTGGGTTTAACTTTCTATAGAACAAAAGGGTCATAAAACAACTAAGTTGATAGCACTCTTTCGAAAGCTATTTCCTAAGTAAAGAAGATATGGTGTCGAAACCAGTCCTTTGAAAGCATTGGAGAATCCGCTTAGGATTTAAAACAAAGAAACCCTTTCGAAGGCTTTGCTTCGAAAGGTAAGATGTGGCAGCAAGGCGGTTTCGACCCTGCCAAAAGCTTCTTTATAAAACAAAAGGCGCAACCTCTTTTGAAAGCAGTCCTTAAAACCATTTAACGAAGTCGAAAGCTAACTACGTCGAAAGCATTCTTTTTGAAAGCAAAGCAAGCGCATTTTCATTTAAAACAAAGCAAACCCTCGATCCCTTCAGAACCCCATGTTTCGACTTCATACCTCTCACTATGTCCAATTTGCTACGTACTAAGACTTTGATACCAGGCGCATTAGTTTCGATGGTGATGGAGGTGGAAGTAAGGTGTCAAAGGCTAGGTGCCGAAAGTGGCAGAACATGTAAAAAAGCACTTATAAACTGATTTTTAACCTTTCAAAACAATTCTTTTCAACAAACCTGACTTGTTTGTCAAAACATGATTGGTTGCTAATTTCCTTTTTGAAAGTACTACCTAAAAGTTTGAAACGAGTAATTTTAATTATTTACGAAATGTCACTTCTCCTTTTATAAATGTATAAAACAATTAGGTCTCATACCTTAAATAATTTAATATACTTAATAAAACACGTAGGAAAAATCTATAAAAATTCCCATACATCATTTTTAATATGTTTTCTAACATATATTAATTTCAGACTTAAAACATACATACATTATCCACAATTAATTTTAAACCCAAACAACAATTTTCTTTACTAGAACTCCACATTAACTTAAAAATTATGAAATTGAAACACATATCTAAAATATCATTTCTGACCTTATTCTAAAATTGCAAGGCATTTGGATGTCATTTAATAGGGTTTTCACATTGGAACATATCATGAAATCTATATGAATTAGAATACATCGTCAACAAGCATATATATCCAATTTAACAATAAAAAACATGGCAAAACCTTGCAACATAGATCAAATTTAATGTAAAACCGAAATCAATTAAAAACATGAGATGTGTCATTATGTTAGTTTTGTGATTAAGGACTTAAGATTTGAGAATGGTTTTAAATTGATTAAGCTTCCTTCCTTTGATTGCTTTATCTTCTTTTTTTTCTCCTAATGGTGGCCATCCTCTTATGTTTTGATTTATGAAAATGAATAATGAATGTATATTATGAAGTGAGTGAGGTTTTAAGGTATAAGAATAATAGTTATTCCTATATTGCCCTTGTCTCTTTCCCTAACATTTTATTTCGTTTTTCCTTAGTTAATTTCTATAAATGGCATGGTTACCTTCTAATTACACAAAACTCAATCCCTTAATCATTTACATTATTTTATTTAACTAATTAAATGTCCTAAATAATGTTACTAAAAATTAGGGTCGTTACACTCGACATGACGTACTGTATCCTAGTCATGTATATATATTAAAGAATTATTTTTTTAATAATCAGTTTCATCATTTATAATTTGAATTTAGATTGTAAGAGGTGAATCATTACGTCTTGTCAATATACACACAAATAGAAAGAGTCCACTCACTTAAGCTCTTGAATGAAGAAAACCCAAAACTATCTCTATTGTTTAGTCCCTTTAGTTACTTAGAAACCTCCATGATTTCTACACCAGATTATAATACTCATTTCCAGGGTCATATTGATGGGTGGCTCATCAAAATCCATTAAGAAATGAGAGAGATACACCATTTTAAAGATTAAAGATGAAAATGATGTACGAAATTTCATCATTGTTCTTCGCTGTTTACGTCAGTTTATCCCTCAATCTTTCAAATTTTGCCTCTAAAGTGATATGATATTGTAGTATTCCTCATTGGATTTGTTATTGGTTTGGTCAAAATTCATTGAGAAATGGACTAATTATGAATTTTCAAAAATTTGGAAAGCAAGAAAAAAATGAAAGTTTTAAATTCGGTTGGGATTTAATATGGTGGATTGTAAATGATTTAGGGGATAGAGTTAAAAGTGGAAGCAAAAGAAATAAAATTTGGGATCTATTTATAGGCTAAAAATGCTAATATTTTGGTTGAATGTTCAGAATGAATATATTACGAAAATGCCATCGGATTTGACTTATTCTAATTTTTAGACCGTTTAACCAAATTCAGCAAGTTGTATATGTTTTTTGATTTTAAATGGCATTCTAAACACATTAGTCTCAAAGCCTGATTCTAACTCCTATAAATATTCGCTATTTTTCCCACTTTATGCAAATTTATGTTTTTACGCTTTTAATTTAATTATTTAATTATGTAAAATTACGGGTTTTACATTGCCCCCCCTTAAAAGAATTTCACCTCCAAAATTCCAAGAGAAGGACAATGGAACATGCTTTATAGCTTACAAAGATACAAAATAAACATAGCTACATCCATCTAGCATTCATCATACAACACAACCAAAAACATGAATATGAGTTTATAATGCATATGATGGATAAAAATATAATGATATGATGTGATATGAGTATGAATGCAACTAAATCGTCTTCCTATATGAATGCATATGTTGTAACAACTAAAAGTATAAACAAGAATTCTAATATATGCTAATATATACATTTATATATGTATGCACATCCGTTCATCCATATGCAGTAACCATATCGAAAAGAAAGCAAATAATCATGCACATGAACAACTACTAAGTAAGAGCATACATAAATAAACAATAAATAGTATATATAATCATCTAATTTAAATTAGAATACCCTAAAGTTTGGTATTTATTCTAGGTCGGAATGTATATATATACATACAAGCCATTATGATATAAACTGAACTGGTATAGCCCAAATAAAGAAACCTAGCAACCAAAACATGTCACAAGGATGTTCATGTAACTGATCTTAGCATCCATTCATCTGTCACTATGTCAACTAGCTAGCTAAAGCGGCCATCCAACATACAAACGACTTAACGAGACAACCAACCTTCAAACTAAACCAAAAGAAGCTTATTGGAAGAAGGTATGTAATGAGATACTCACATTCTCTCCTTGGGTCCCTACATACTCCCATGCAAACCTTTTCCTCGCCATACTTGGAACAATCTCATTTCTCCATTCTTATATCTCATTGAAACTCTAAGATGCGAATACATCTACAGAGTATTCTAGATTCCTCTCTACATTCACCTTATTAAGTTGACTAGCTCTACCATAACCACAAAATTATCAACGTATGTTCGCAAATAGGATAAATAGAATGTATGTGAACAAGCAATTTTTTCAAGAAGTCCATTCAATGCACTGACTATCCTACTCTATATATAATCGGGAAGGCCTAACAATCGATGGTGCTCTCTTTCCCATATAACATATCTCAATTGCGAGTCCTTCTTCTATACCATGCCACCCATTGCGAGCTCTCTATGTATACCTATCCTATGTGGTTTCGACACCTTTGCATGTCACTTCAACTTCCAATGAAGTGTATCTAACCATATACCATCCAAGTATGGCTTTAATTTAAATAAATTTCACTACTGGCATATCTCCATCGTTAAATACCTTGCAACGTATTTTGCCACTTGCTTCTTTATCCTTGACCAATAGAAAACCCTCTTCGCTTCCTTTAACATTCCTCATTAAACTCATTCTTTAAGTTCACAGGCAAAACAATATGATAACAGATGGTGTCTCCCCTCTTGTTGGTTTAGCATTTAAGATTCTTAGGTGAACCACATATTTCGTCACCATTTAATTTACAGACATCACAAATGGATGATGCCTTAATTTCAGTGAACATAAATTACTTTAACTAAAAAGCTAAATAAAACTAAACGTGATTAACAACAAACTTAACAAGTCCTAAATAAAATAAAAGAATCTAAGGCTTCACCTTATAATATCCTAAAATTCAGTCTATTGATTACTATAACAAACTCATAGACTAATTTTTGCATTGTTCACTTACTTTTAACGTGCGTCGGGTACTAAAAATATGTTATGCACAAAATTCACTATTTTAGAAAATTGACTAAATAGGACAGCTCTTTCAATCCAAATGGTGATTGAAATGAACTAATCTCGCCTCTTCATTAATTTTCTTCCAAATCGCCAAATCTCTCCTTCCTTAAAAGTTACCTTCAAACCTTAGTACATGTATGTCAAAATGTTTACTTCATGTCTTGAAATCATACAACAGTCGATACTTCAAAAAAATATTAACTCCACATGCTTGTGAAGTTCTCTACACTAACATACGGCTAATGTATCTTTATGTACATCATTGTGCTCTAAAAAAACACTTTACATATAATTGATTGATGGTATATTCTTTAACGCAGAGCCTTCATTGGCTCACTTCCAAACTACAACAGACGATGCAACCCAATATTGAATAGTGCCTCACCCCCACTAGCTTAAAAATATAATGCTTAGTCACAAAATAGAATAGTCTTCATAAAGTCCATGAATTTCACATAGGAACACACAGAGAATTGAATGATGTCTAACATAGTGAACATGAAGTCAATCACTTATCACATTCAACTACTCATACATGACATCAAGATCGCATCCTAATAATATACACCCAAATGCTCAATCATGACACAAATTGAAATGATTTCGCTCTTTAGGTACTCTATACATACACAAATATAGCATATAAAAAACAATAACCTAAGAGCATCTATTGCAAATTACAGTCAATACGTGGGTGTACCTTAAACAAAACAAATGCATATATTGTAACACTAATCGATACATCTGTATAACGTCACTCACTATAAAAAAGTATAGTTGTAACAACCAGTATTTATATATCAGATAATCGTAAAATATTATTATTTAATTCATATGAGTTTGTATAACTAAAAAAATTTAGGAAATCACTAATAGGGACATTTTCCACCTTTAGAAATTTTATTGGACATTTTAAACCTAGAAATATTGTAAGGCTTATAGCTTTTGGTACAGATTAAATTAGTGTTTAAAACCAATTCCATTAGATTGGGATTTTGGTATCTCTTTCTATCGACTGGTCATAATAGAAAAATGGACTTACCATTTATGAGATATAGCTGTTTTAAATTCTGTTTGCTACTAAGTATATTAATGGGTAATTAGGGAGGTTTATGGTCTAAGCCAAGGCCAAACTCAAAATTTTTGTCAAAAGTGGCTGAAGCAACAACACCTAAATTATTTCTTTTCTTTCCAAATTCGACTAAAACTTCCACTAACCCAAATTTCATCAAAAAAACTCATCTTTTTCTTACTAATCTTAGCCTAAATCATCATATAAAGAATAATTAGCAAAAGCAACCACAAACTCATTATTTTGGTGCTTGGAGATTCATGATTTGTGGATTTTTATTTTAGATCTAAAGATTAAATGGTATTTTGGTATTTGGTGAGTGGTTCTTGACCTCTCCCTATTCTATGCTTGTTTATATAGTTAAAATATGTGTTTTTGACATGATTTTGGTGGTAAAATATTTTCAAACATTAATTACATCTTTAACAGTGACTATGGATGAAATAAAAAGACTGGATTTGATTTTAAAGGATTCTACAACCACTTTTGGACCATATTGTCATGTTAGTGAAAAGTTAAATCTAGACTAAAATTTGCATGTTAACCTTGTTTGAATTGTTCGTTTTTGTTTAATGGATGTGTATGAATAAGATGCATGCTTGGATGAATTTTTTTGACATGGTTTGCTGGTGTTTCAGTGAAGTAGGGAAGAAATCATAGAATTGGGAAAGAATAAGGGCAAAACAACTTTAAATCAGATGAAACGTAAAGTAGAGGCTATGGAAGATGTAGAGAGCTTGTACTTCAGGTAGCATGTGGTTTGGGTGGAGGAATTCAACTTGATGACAAATTAAATTTGGGTTGGTGGAGCTGCTTAAGCTCAAGGTTAAAGGCTTTGGGTTGTGCTTGGGGAAAAGTGCTGGAGATCATAGAATGTGCCTTGGGCTAGAAATAGGAAGGACTTTGAATGGAGGGAAATGGAAAATCAAGGTCGCTGTGAGGAGTTACTTCAGACCATAAGGGGTAAAGCTTCGAGGCATGCTTGGGGACAATAAATGGAAAAAAAAAACTCGAAAGCCAAAGTCTAAATTTTTGCTAAGTATGGAGCTCGGTACCAATCACTCAAATCTGTATCGATCTCTTTTCTAAGCAATGAAAGGGACTGGTGCCTTGGGAGTTGAAGGATCAGGGGATAGAGGATCAAGGAAATCTATAGGACCCTAAGAGGTTCAAGTTTTTAGATGGGTACCGACCACTTTAGGCTGGTATCAACTTGAATATTTGGGTCCAATTGAGATCAAACTTCCAAGGGATGCTACAAGGGCTCTACTTGTCATACTAAAGGTGTTTGTTTGTTCGACCAAGGTTCAATGGAGATGTAGTATAACAATTAAGAATGATAGTTATAGAACTTCGTTGATGGTAACTCGATGGTGAATGGTGTTAGGTTCTAATGATGGTGGCTTGATGTTGAAAGGAGTCATGAGAATGATTATCTAAAAATGGCCGGTTCTATAAAGGATGGCCCAAAGATAGAATGTTGAATGGTTCTATCATGGAAAGAAGGAAAGTGGAATGATTCCTTGAGGATAATGGAAATTGGATGGTGGAAGGAAAGGGCTCGGATACGCCTACTAAGGGATCATTAACACTAGGAGTGTTTTATGATGTACTTGAAAGCAGAGGTATTGTGAGAGTGCTAATGGGTACTTTGTTTGGTTGCACCAGATCAGTTGAAGTACCCTAGACCAGTGGAATGAGTCTAGTATCTGCTTCGGGCTAAAGGCAAATACATTGAAAACTAGGATTTATCCATCAATCCCTAGTAGAGGAATGATCATATGAGTTATCATATGTCCAAGGCACAATGAGTGATTGTGAGGATTATTTGATGGAAGTTGTGTTTGCTTCGGTTGCTTTCTCTCATAGTATATAACTCTAAGGATGTCACTCGAGTTATGTGTTATGGATAGGGATATCTAGACATCTGTCATTGTACTAGGTTATAGTACACCTTTATGATGTTCGTAGAGTAGCATATTATGTTCGTTATGTGCTTACTCTTTAGTTATAGGGACATGTCGGGTATGGATTACATACCCTTGTTCCATACTATATTTACTTGTATAGTATTTTGAGACTCATTTATAACCCACATCAGACAGTTGTCTGACTCAAGGTTTTATGCTTTACTTCTTATCATCTTGGATACTCTTAAATAGTAGACTAGATAACAGGTCTAGGTGCTTCATAGTGGCTGCATAGAGGATGAGCTGAATGGAGCTTTCTCATATTATATATGGAAATACTATCGGTTATCCCGCTATTCTACATGGTGGAGCCTAGGAAGTGTTTGCTTTACTATTGAGATATTTTATTTTAAGTTTCCTATTTGTTTAAACTCTATTATATGTTGAATAACTACGTGGATCTATACTCTAATATTTGGTTCACTTAGTTATTACTATCTTTCTTGTTTTATATCTGAATGATTATCATATTTTATTCAAAGCATTGTGAGATATATGATAGGTTATGTGATGTTTTATTTCTGTTTAACCCTTAAGAATTATTCTAGACACCAGCCGATCATGGCAGCAGTGCACTACTTTGTTATATTGGGTGTCAGTGATGTAGGACGGTCATTACATTTTGTATCAAAGCCCAAGTTACCCGAAAATTTAAGTTGATACCGTGGTCCAGTACAGATAGGGAAGAAGTAAACACCCTAGACTGAATCGATGGCATATATATATGAGAAAGAGCGCACTTCTTATATATTTTGGTTTTCAAAACTATATAGTATATATAGTATAAAAGTCGCATGCACACACAAGTACCATTGATCCAGTTTTCATTATGAGAGACTGATCATTCTTATTATAGATCAAGAATGAGCCAACATACAAGGAACATTGCAAAAAACTCCATCTCTAGAGTCAAAGAAGGAGCGGCCTTGGCGATTGCTATCCTGATTTGCAGGCGGTGTTTAATACGATGACAGTAAACATGCTGTAGAATGTCCTAGCGACCGCTCCAAAAATTTCTATTGGTGGAAGTGCTCAAGACCCGATGCCTAGAGTTGATTTCTCTAAGTTTAATAAGGATTTTTCCATTCTGGTGGCAAACCTTTACAAGGAACGGAATCAGCTACGAGGTGCAAGATTGGTTGGAGGTCCGTTAAAGGATTGTTGATAGCCTTGAATTAGATGAAGCGATAAAGAGGAGGTTGGCATTTCAGATAGCTTCAAGGGAGAGCCATGAACTAGTCAGATGCTATTCAAGTTGGTGCTCCTAAGATCAGTTTACCTAGGACCATTTCAAAGCTCAATTCAGGGAGAATTTTTACTCTGACTACCTAGAAGTTATTGCTATTCAAGAAATTTGCTAACTTTAAGCAAAGGGACATGTCTATCTCTGAGTATGTTGTTGAGTTCGACATCTTGTCGAATATTGGATGTCTTTCATTGCCACTCCATTGGGGATGAATAAGAAGTTTCTTATGGGTCTGGATGACTATTTGGAGGAGACGTTAGCGAGTCACATCGATGAGCCATTTGAGAGACTCATTGAGAAAGATCTTTGCTAGGAGAGTTCGTACCTCAAGTCAAAATCAACTATTGTAGTTAAGGAAGAGCCAAAACTACGACAAAGCGATAGTGGTAAGAAGAAATGGAATGGTAAAAGAAAGAAGTTTCAAGTTAAGAATGCTTAAAATAAGGGTAAATAGGATCCTATCTGTTACGACTATGGAGATAAGGGTCACTGGATCAAAGGCAACAAAGCTGAGGGGAAGAAGAAGTGCTACAACTGTGGCAAGTTCAGATATATGTAGAAGAATTGCCCTGCACCAGTATAGCTGAAGCTAATAGTGAAGGCATATGCTTTGGATGCATTCCCAACTTCGTTGAATGCTCCCTTGGGGAAGGAGAAGAGGAAGAGTATCACTATTCAAGGTATACTTTTCACTTATTATTTTTTTCATACGTGTTTTGTTCAATATCTAAGCTTCACATTCCTTTATATATAGTGACCTAGTAGATAGATTGAGATTGAAATCCAAAACAGTCGACGGGCCTTTGATTATGAAAAATCCCATTTGTTATCCATCCTTTTAGCAAGGCCATGATACAAAAAGATTAACTGGAAACCAAAGACAATTCTCCTCGATTGCATACAGATCGGCCATGGATGTCAGTAAATTTTATCCGAGTCCGGATCAAGCTATAATTGGTATGACATGATAAACAAAACTATAGAAATTAGCGTTCTAAATTTCAAGTCAATCGGAGTTCATATGCTCGAGATATTGATTGATCACGGTTGAGAAATCAACCTCTATTCGTAACTATGCACTTCGCATCCATCCAACCATCATCATTTCGTACCAATCAAATGGGCAATCTGCTTCGTATCGATCTTATTTGAATCCATCCTAAAACAAGCCTTCATCGTATCCATTAAATATGTTGGTTTGTATCCATCAACATGCACTATAGTTTGTATCCATCAAAATGCGCTGCAGTTCATATCCATTAAGTGTACCGCTTCGTATCCATCGTTCGTATCGATCATGGGTAAGGTTAGTCCAATCCATCCACCCTACAGATCTCATCCGTGTCCATCAAGTTCATGGTTGTTCGAATCGATAACATCCATGAGCCTTCGTATCCATCATATTCCTTGTTCATATCCATTAGAAAACCCTTTAAATGAAGTCACTTCATATCGATTGTATCAAAAACAATCGATACGAAGTACACCATCAATTATCGATGCGAATATGGGATAAAATGGATGGGATGCAAGTGGAGTATTATAGATGGATACATATGAAGTTTACAAGGATGAAGGCTCGGTCAATGCGCCAAAAAATATGTATCCACCCAAGTTTATCGCTCCATGTCAACAAGCAAGCGCGTACCTTTGATCGATGCAAAGGAGATGGAGGCAAAGGAGTCGATACGAATTCATATCCATGATGACGAACTCAACTCGTATCGATCATATTTCACAATCTACAAGTCCAAGTGCAATAAAATTTTCATAGAAGCTTATGTCTGTACTCAAGAATGTAAGTTATGAGTTTCAACCCAAAACATGCAAATCATGATCGATACAAAGTTGGTTCGTATCGATCCCAAATCAAGTCGAATTCATGTGGGACCAAATCGGTGGGTCCATTGACGTGAGAGAACGGTCTTCCAAAATCTGGGCAGGAAATTTGCATCTTATGCCTATAAATAGCATCTCAGAAACTACAGAAAGGGGATTTTTTTGGTTCCTCAACGCCCATACTCCACCGTAATCATTGTTGTATTCAAAATTCACTGCTGTACTCGAAATTCTCTGTTGTAATCCACTGTAACCAGCAAGCAAAGTCTAATAAAGAACAAACATTTCATAGTGGACGTAGGCAACACGTCGAACCACTATAAATCTGTGTTTCTGTGTGATTCTTTTTAAAAAAATTGAGTGTTCTTCATATTTATTTTACCTACACATTTGTTATCTATGATCTGTGATTGTAAACGGATGCTTTGATCGATAATTGGGTGTTTGTGACCATTTTTGGCGCAAACATTTTGGTGCTATTAATGAGAAGGCTAGCATTCAGGAATTCTACAACTTGGATCCTGGATCTGAAGGCTTAAGGACTTAGATCTGGAAAGCAATGGTAAAGCAATCAGTGAGGAGACCAAGAGCAGAAAGGAGCCAGCATGATGGAAGCCAGGAAGCTTCCTCAGGAGCGAATCAAGCCTCAGTCTTCATCACCCGAGATGAGATGGAGATGATGATGTAAGCTATGCCGGAGGGAATGCCGAAAAGACAAGAAGAGATGATGCAAAACCTACTCCAACAAGATGGACAAGTTGGAGTGCAGAATCAAGTTAACGCAACTACAGGAAATGCTAGAGATAGAGGTTAGGATCATGGTGCAATCAGAACCCATAATAGAGCAGGACCATCAGCAGCGGCCGCACAGCTAGGGGGAACTCCCCAGGAGCATGATGATCCAACCTCAGGCAGGATACCAGGTGGAGCTATTCAATATGTCATTGATAGAAGAACGAATGTCCATCCAGGAGAGTAGATTCCATGATTCCCTCACAAACTTGACGACAGTGATGACAGTGACCGATTGACGAAGATGGTCAGACAAGCCATGAGAGGCGGACAAGTGAATAGAGATCTGAAAGATGTTAACAGGAGTCCCTTTGCTCCTGCGATCAAGCAAGCCAGGAATCCACTAGAATTCAAGTTACCACCATTAGAAATATACGATGGAAGGACATATCCCGCTATTCATCTAACAAGGTATATGCGGCATATGGAAGTACTGAGGGCATCGAAGGAGGTCATGGCATGATGCTTTCTTTTGTATCTGACCGATATAGCGGCATTATGGTTTAGACAGTTGGAAAGCGGCTCCGTTAGAATATGGATCGAGCCGACTGAGAAGTTCATGAGGTAGTTCAGATTTCGCATCTCGAGGCCTAAGAATGTGATGAGTCTAGCGGCACTGAAGCAGAAGACCGGAGAATCTTTGAGGAACTTCTTAACACGATTTAATGCAGCAGCGGCATCGGTGAATCGCCCAGATCCATCCATAGTCTTAATGGCAGTAGTACCTGGCATAGCTGATGGAACGGTGTTCAAAAATTCACTGATAAGGGATCCATCTATGGATTTAGGAGAGTTTTATCATGAGGCCGAAGGATTCTACGATTAGAGGATGCAAATGCTGAGAGAGAAGTAGGAGAGGGAGTTGATTTTTATACGGCCAAAAGTGGAGATCCTCCCGGAAAAGACTTAGGCAAGGATAAAGGAAAACTAAAAGCCAAGGATGCTGGCGATGAATCAAAACGACCGTGAAAGGAACCAAGATTCATCTCTTATACGGAGCTTAATGAAACTTTGGAACGGATCTACCAGGACATCAAGGGGCAGGTTCCTTATCGAAAACCAATGTGGAAGGATCCGACCAATAATGAGAGGATACCAGACAAATACTGCTTATTCCGTGAGCTAAGCGGCCATATTACCAATGATTGCAAACATTTAAGAGATGAGATAGAAGGGCATATTCGTAATGGCATGCTATTACAGTACATGAGAAGGTGAACCATGATGGTGGACCAAGAACGACCACCACTTGCATTAATTGGGAATGGCTCGGGAATGAGGCATCAGCTTGTCATCAATTGATTGAAATAATGACGAATAAGTGGCAAACTCCACACCAACACGATTGTCATTTACATGTATAGGACCGCGAATGATCCTCAAGCATGCTCTGATACGACTATCAATCGCATCAGAGTAGGTGTTTGCACTTTGACATCTCTGTTTTGCTTTTATTTTCTATTTCTCATGTTTGGATTTGGTTTTTTGGGACATTTTTGTTGAAAGACTCATTTTGAATGTAAATCTGCTACTTGTGATTCCATAATGGCTAAGCCACTTACACATGTACGGGATCGTGAACGGTCCTCAAGCATGCTCTGAGATGACGATAAACCACCATAACAAAAATCTCAGAAACTCACTCGAATGTAAAATATGACATTAATGATACTAAGTCCCCCTCCCCTCGGGCACACACAATTCGCCTCGAACGGCACCCGAACGCGAACGGTCAAAAATCGCCTCAAATTGCACCCGATCGCGAACGATTACAACTCGCCTCGAATGGCACCCGACCAGAATGGTCACAACTCGCCTCAAACGGCACCCGGCCGTGAACGGTCACAACTCACCTCGAATGACACCCAAATACGAATGGTCACAATTCGCCTTGTACGGCACCCGACCGCGAACGGTCATCATTTGTCGCGAACGGCATCCTAGCTCGAACGGTCACATACCACCCCGAATGACATACGACCTCGAACGATCATCATTTGCAGTCAGGTAAGATTATCAATCTCTTTTACAGTTCATCAACAGGATACGATCATCTAACTTATGGCATTACAAAACACACCTTCCTATCGCAAGGCATGTTTTAGGGGGCAAGTGTTATCCCCTCTTTTAGCGAGGCCATGATACCAAAAGATTGACTTAAAACCAAAGACAATTCTCCTCGATTGCCATTTATATGTAGATCGGCCATGGATGTCGATAAATTTTATCCGAGTCCGAATCAAGCTACAATTGGTATGACACGATAAACAAAGCTGTAGAAACCAACATCCAAATTTCAAGTCAATTGAAGTTCATTTGCTCGAGATATTGATCAATCATGGTTGATAAATCCAACTCTATTCGTAACTATGCACTTAACATCCATCCAACCAACACCATTTCGTATACATCAGAAGGGCAACCTGCTTCATATTGATCTTGCCCGAATCCATCCTAAAACAAGCCCTATTCGTATCCATCAAATATGTTGGTTCGTATCCATCAACATGCACTGCAGTTCGTATCCATCAAGATGCATTGTAGTTCGTATCCATCAAGTGTACCGCTTCGTATCCATTAAGGACCGACCTGGTTCATATCGATCATAGGTAAGGTTAGTCTGTATCCATCCAACCTGCAGACCTCATTCGTATCCATCAATTTCATGGTTTTTTGAATCGATAGCATCCATGAGCCTTCGTATCCATAATAGTTCTTGTTTGTATCCATCAAAAAACCCCTCAAACAAAGTAATTTCGTATCGATTGTATCTACAATGAGCGATACGAAGTACACCATCGATTATCGATATGAATCGGGGCTGAAATGGATGGATGTGATTGGAGTATTACGAATGGATACGAATGAAGTTTACGAGGATGAAGGCTCGATTAATGCGGCAAAAAATATGGATCCACCCAAGATTACCGCTCCACATCAACAAGTAAGTGCATGCCTTTAATTGATATGAAGGAGATGGACGCGAAGGAGTCGATACGAATTCATATCCATGATGAAGAACTCAACTTGTATTGATCATATTTCACAATCAACAAGTCCAAATGCAAAAAAAATTCACAGAAGCTTACGCATGTCCTCAAGAATGTACGTTATGAGTTTCAGCCCAAAACATGCAAATCCTGAACGATACGAAGTTGGTTCGTATTGATCCCAAATCAAGTCGAATTCATGTGGGACCAACCCGGTAGGCTCACTGACGTGAGAGAATAAGTCTTCCAAAATTTGGGCAAGATATTTGCATCCTACGCCTATAAGTAGCATCCCAGAGTCTATAGAAAGGGGATTTTTGGTTCCTCGACGTCCAGACTCCGCCGGAATCATTGTTATATTCAAAATTCACCGTTGTACTCAAAATTCTCTGTTGTAATCCACTGTAACCAACAACCAAAGTCTAATATAGAGCAATCATTTCATAGTGGACATTGGCAACACGCCAAACCACTTTAAATTTGTGTGTTTCTGTGTGATTCTTTTTAAGAATTTTGAGTGTCATTCACATTTATTTTCTCTGCACATTTGTTATCTATGATTTGTGATTGTAAACGGGCGTTTTCATTGACAATTGGATGTTTGTGACCATTTTTGGCACAAACACCATTGGAGGTTCCACTAGCTCATGTATGGTTTGTCATGCTTTGTTCTTATCGAGCCATGGATTCTTTTTTGTACGTGATTGCTTTATTTTTGAATTTCGTTAGGTTTGGGATTATCCTGAGAGTAACCAGATGTGTTTAAGGAGATGAGTGGATTATCACCATATCAAGAGATTGTGTTCCATATGGACTTTGTGGAGGATGCTAGATCGATAGTTATGCCTTTGAGGCATATGACACCTAGAGAGCAAAATGAGTTGGAGGTGTAAGTGAATGATCTGTTGAAGCATGGGTTCATTCTTATGAGCATATCTAAGTGGGGTGCACCTGTAGTATTCGCTACTTAGACAGATGGCTCTCTAAGATTGTATGCTGATTACCGAGAGCTAAATAATGTATTTGGAAAGAGCAAGTATCCACTCCTGCGTATAATGACTTGTTTGATTCGCTTTATGATGCGAAGGTGTTCTCTCAATTGGATCTTGCGACGAGATTTCGCCAAATGAGAGTAGTCAAGGAGAACATCCTAAGTACCATGTTTTTAGGTTATCTAGTTTCTATGAGTGCTTAGTTACGTCTTTCGTGCTAACCTATGTCGTGGCATACATTGTTGATATCATAAACAGCGTCATTGAGGATTGGTTGAATAAGTTTGTGCTAGTGTTTATGGATGATATCTTGGTATATTCTAAAATAGAGGAGGAACATATTATGCACTTAAGGGTTATGCTTGGAGTGTTGAGGAAGCGCAGGTTAATAGCGAAGTTTTTGAAGTGTCGCTCCTGGAGAAGAGAAGTAAGATTCTTGGGTCATGTCATCTTTGGGATAGGTGTTGCAATTAATCCTGCGAAAGTAGCAGTGGTTTAGGATTGGGACCAACCAAAGAACGTACCAATGTAAGGAGTTTTCTATGATTGGTGTGATATTACAAATGTTTTATTATAATTAAGGACTTCTTGAAGGCAGCAGCACCATTGAGCAATTTGACAAAGAAGAATCAGACTTTTATTTGGGATGCAAAGTGTGAGCGTGCATCCATAGGTCCGAAGGAGAAGTTGACGAGTGCGCCAATATTGACCATTCCAACCATAAATGTGAAGCTGACAGCATACACAGGTGCCTATAGTGCTGGACTAGGCGTGATGTTTATATAGAAAGGAAAAGTTGTCTCCTACGTTGCAACACACCGTAAAATCAATCATAAATAAATAAAATAAATTAAATTAAATAACGTAAGGATAAAAATGAAAATTTTGCAAAATTTAGAGTATGGCCATGAAAGTTATGTCATTACGTTCATGGCGAAATTTTGATTAATTTATACATATAATACTTCGAAAACGGAGCTCAAACAGAATAGTTATGTAAGTTTGAAGTTTTTGGATTTAAATTAATTTAAATAGAATTCAAATTCAAATGAATGGATAATTTAAATTTTTAGTTCAAAAGTTAACGGTGATTAGATTTGCGGGTTGAGTAAACATTAAAATCCACATTAACATTAAATATTAATTAAGGAATATAATAAAATAAACAACAGCTTAAAATCAATGTTTTCAAAATAAATAGGCCAATCGACCCCTTAATCTTGACCGGTCGACCGGTGTTTAAGGGACGGTCAATCGCTTATTGAAAGTAGTGGCTAGGACATTGGCATTTTGAACGTTTCAGATTTAATTATTTAAATATGATGGTTTTATTGCTTTCACGCCACTATAAATAAAATCCTAGACCCCTCACTTTTATTCACATAATATTTTGGGAACATTAGCCAAGCTCTGTCAGTTAATCTCTTTAAATATTTAGAAAATTCCACACGCTTAGAAATTACTATGAACGCATTATATATATATATATATATATATATATATATATATATATATATAGCGCAATTAACATATAATTGGGTAGTTAAATAGGTTATTAATTCTATTAAAGCCCCTTTATGTAGGTAATTAATGTTAAAAGCTAAATTAGAAATATTTCTTATAAGGCCTTGATTATGGAAACGGTAAGATGTGTGCTAATTTATGTAGAGTGTGATATAGATTATGACTAAATTATAAGGGTGCGAGGTCAATCAAAAGCACATAGAAGTCTATTCAACTAATTTGGTTACTAATGATGTGACTTTAGGGTTGATGTGAGACATCACCTATAATAAGTAACTACGATAACACAACGTTAGTCCCAAATTCTGTAGGGTAAATCGGACCAGCTAATCTGGCTACCAATACCTATGAATGGTCGGGATAATGTGAGACGTTACCGTGCGGTACGGGTCATAATATGAAGGATACGATTTAGAGATTGAATGTATTAAGGGGTTATGTGAGGGCCCGCCTCGTCTCTATGTTAGAAGTAGTAAATTTTTGGGGTTATGGGCTAGGCACGGTAGAGGACATCTCAAGAAAGGCCTCGCTTCAATAGGAAGTAATAATTGGTTGAAGAGATTACATACAATGTTAACTAGATAGTTACTAGTGAGGAGTCTGCCCTGGGATTATAGGTGACAAATGACGTGGACCTACCTTAAATAAGGTATTAAATGATTAGAGTCTGCGTAATTCCCATTAAAAGGTATTAAGTGACTTGAGAACTATCTCTTACATTGATAGGACAATATGGACAGTATATGTGCATTATTGGGTTGATAACAAATTAGCTACGTGTTTATATTTTGAAAGCCTTTTATTTAAGTTTGAGAAGAGCCTTTGGGCTTACATTTGAAAAGACTTTTGTTGCAATTAGAAATGTAAGACATATTCCTATTTGAATTATACTACTTAAGTACTAATATAACAAGACTTAAGATTTTTATTTGCCAAACATATATTATTTTGACTCCTTCCTCATTACAACATAGGTTAGGAAGGGCGATGCTGAAGACAGAGACATTGATGGGACTTGTGGCAATAGAATATCTATATACTTGTTATTTTCTATTATTTTTGATGTACCCATGAAATAAAAACAATGTTGTAATTTTGGAATATTGCGGATATGTACAGTTATTGTTGGGTTTTGATATTATGGATATTTTGTTATGGTTTTAAATGACAATATGAAATTTGAATAAAATAGGTACTGTTGTTATTATATTTTGTTCTTCCACTGTGAGATTCTAAATGTGTAGATAGATAGCTCTATATTGTTATTTTTACTAACCAACAGCCATCTTTGAGATGTAACTAAGTTTTGAACACTTTCTACGTTGGAATTTTGTCCCATTTCTGGGCAGGTTGTTACATTTGGTATTAGTGCCTAGGTTATCTGATTAACGGGGAAAGTATACATTTGAGAGATGTAATTGTTATTTTTGAAAAAAAAATTCCAAAAACTTATTATACACACACATTTTTTTATGAACATACGCATATAAATAGAAAAATCTTTCTTTCAGCATACGATACATTCTTAGCAAATTATAACTAAAAGGTTAACCTACGGATAGACTATTGCTAAAAATCCTTCTTCTTTTGAGACAGGGAACCTTACCAGAGGGTTGCCCACTATTTGAGGGACTCCTGAATTGTTTAAACAATACCTCATATACGTAACACAAGTCCATGTTCCCTAGCAGACTGCACCGGCAGCACCAGTTGTCTCTAGAGCTGGAAATTAGAATAGAGAATCGCACTCGAACGAACCCAAAAAGACCCGAATCCAAACCGCACCCGATGGGTCTCAAGTCAGGTCCGAATGATGAAAAATAAAATAAAGACCCGATCAGACCCGACTCGAACAGACTCGACCCAAACACACCCGATCCAAAAGACCAACCAAAAAACAATGAAATGTATGCATTTTTAATGTTATTACCCAACCGGACAAGAGACGACCAGAACTGACCCAAACGAAGTTCAAATTTGGTTTAGGTTTTTGAAATATATAGTTTAGACCCAATAAAACCCAAGCTACCTAGAACCAAGACCCGCCAAGTCAGGTCCGGGTCCATCGGGTCGGGTTCTCTTGCCACCCTTAGTTGTCTCGCCCGCCAAGGCAGAACCCCTTGCTGCCAATTTTTAAAAAATGTGTCAATTTTTTATGAGTATGGAAGGAAGAGTGTATTCTATAAAGGAAAGCTTCATGGAGACTAAGGCTTGAATAAATAGTCGTGAGAGGATATTTCAGGAGATTGGTTTGGAGGTTCAGGTGAAGCATAGAATGGAAGCTTGGCACCATAAAGGAGAGGTCTTAGGTTAGTGGAATATGGTGGTTGGGGAGGACATTGGTAGGGTCATCACTTGAGATAAGTTCAAGAATCGATTTGAGACTAGGTTTATGTCAAAGTGAGCCTGCAATTAGAGAAATTTATATAGCTTAGGCAGGGAGATTCCACTCTAAAGGAGTACATTAGTAAGTTTATAGAATTAGCCATGTTCGGAATGAGTTCATTGATACACCCATGAGGAAGGCCTAAACTCCCTACTTAAGGAATAGTTGTTGACTTAGATACCCAATGGAGCAACCTGCGAGATGCTTGTTGAGATGGCTTTACTACAGATGATGAATGCTGAGGAGAAAGAAATAGAGAAGGAGAACGAGAAGGTAGGACCCGCACAAAATCAAGGAGGGGCCAAAAAAGGAAATTTGTGGGAAAGTAAATAGTCAAAAGGGATTTTTAAGAAAGAAGGTAAAGTGTGTAATAGATGCCAAAATAAAGGACATATCATGATGGATTGTAGAGTAAATCTATTGAAAGAAGATTTTAAGGGAAAGTTTTACTATTTCCACGAGGAAGGCATTTCAAAAATCAATGTTCAAACATGGTGAAGGAAAGGCAGAGTGGGCAAGCATACGCCATTAAGGTTGCTCCTATTTCGAATAGACTGCCCCCTAAAGACCAAGGAAAGACAACTGTGGAAGGTATAACTATCGTTTTAGGAAATAAAATTCATACTCTATTTGACTTTGGGGCATCGATTTCATTCGTAGTTGGGAATGCGATTAACTCATGAAACCTTCAAACCCACATTGTCAGCCACCTAGTAGAAGTTTCAAATCCTATTGGGGGAGGACACATGTTTTCTTAATTTGCAAGGTCTTAATGTTAGACATATGTAATATTGATTTCATATGCAATGCCTACATTCTAAATTTTGAGGGGTATGGACTTATTTTGGTATGGATTGGTTGTAGCAACATAGGGCAGTCTTAGACTGCGATAAGAGGGTGGTATGGCTTAAGAGTTTTAAAGGGCGAGACCTAGACGTTCATTGTACACCCCAGTATTCCATCAAGTTAAGATATCTATACTCGATGAACCTATCACAAAATGAACTTTCAACCGTACCCATAGTTTGAGAATTCTCTGATGTCTTTGAAGATGTTTTGGGGAGTTCCACCATGAAGAGATATTGGGTTTAGGATTGATCTAGGGAAGGACGCTAGACTAGTTGCTCTGCCATTAAGACACATAGCCCCTAAGGAAAGGCGAAAATTGGATAAGCAGATCTTGTTGCTACTGTAGAAAGGATTTATTCGATGAAGTATCTAGGAATAGGGACCCATGTTGCGTTTGCCACTAAGACAGACAACTCATTGAGGCTTTGTGTTGATTATAGGGAACTCAACAAGTTGACAAAGAGGAATAGGTATCCCTGATCTTGGATGGAGTTTATTGCATCCTACGAATTTAAGACACAGTAGACCTCCATAAAAGGGAATGTTGTCGCCGACGCCCTTAGTCAGAGGCATGCTACCTTGGGTATTATATATAAGTGGAGGTGGTTGGAGTTCCTCTCGAATTTCAACTTCCAACCGCTAATAGAACCCACTCAAAACTATTTGATAGGAGGTTAGACCTGTGTTGATGGACCATATTGTACTTAGGTTGAATAAAGACAAAGGGATAGTCGATATCTTGGATAAGCTAAGGAGAGGATACTAATTTACCCAAGTTGACAGATATGCAGTTAATGAAAATGGATGTTTGAGGAGAGATAGACGTCTCTGCGTCCTAAGGATTGATAGTATATTAGAGGAAGTGCTTACTTAATGTCATCATTCTAGAATGACTATTAACCATGGAGGAGATAAGATGTACATGGATATGAAATGGATTTTCTTATGGCCATAGATGAAGAAGAAAGTAGCTAAATTTGTTTCTAGGTGTTTGACATATCAAAGGATTAAAGCCGAGCAAGGGAAGCCCGGAGGATTGTTATTTCCATTGTAACTCCTGCCTTGGAAATGGGAACATATATCAATGGACTTCATAAATGGGTTGCCTAGGAGTCAAAAGGAAATTAAGCAATTTGGGTCATAGTTAATAGATTCTCAAAGACCCATTTTATTCTCGTTAGGAATAATAGGACTACAACATCTTTATCACATATTTATCTTAAGGAAGTGGTTCGACTTCATGGAATTCCAGTCAGCATTGTTAATGATAGAGATCCCTTAATTACTAGTGAGTTTTGGAGGAGTTTGCACACAATTTTAGCAACATCATTGAAGGTAGAGTTGATTAGGCAGTGAATAAAGACAGTGTAAGATCACTAGAAATCCTATGTGGATAAGAGAAGGAAAGGATTGGAGTTCGAGGTTGGAGACATGGTGTTTATCACAGTCTCCCTTCTTACGGAAATTGCGAGATTGGAAAATCAGGAAAGTTGGCACCAAGATTTTATAGGCCTTTTCAATTTGTGGAAAGAATAGGAGGAATGGCTTACTGTGTGAAGCTACCCGAAAGATTAGCATGAGTTTGCAATGTTTTTCACGTTTCGCACTTGAGGAAATTCCTTTATGACACAGCTATTGTGGTGGAGCTTGATCAATTAGAGAATATTAAGGCAAAGCCAATAGCATCCCATGTCATCGCACGCATTGTGGAGCATGGAACTAGAAAGCTCCGAAACAAAGAATTTAGGTTGGTTCGAGTATAATGAGGACATGACCCGGCAGGAAGCATATGGGAGACCGAAGAAAAGATGAGGATCTCTCACCCCGATCTTATCCCTAGTAACTTTTCTCTCTGAAATTAGATTTGGGATGTATCGTGGTTGCTAGATTGGATGGTAGGAGATGGTTGCTACATTTTTCACTGTCACTTTACACTTACGTATAAAAAGAAGAGATTGTCAAAAGCATGTCAAATGCAAAGGAGGAAAAGCTAAGGCTATATCGTAAGGGAAATCTTAGCTTTTCTATTTAGTAATCGATTTGTGTAATTGGGATTGAATATGCCTTAAAGAATTTTGTTTTATGAAAACATCATATTATCAACCCCAAAAACTCCTTCAATGAGAAATGTCAATTCTATTTAAAATCTAAAAAAATTTATGCCAAAATAATCGGAATTGTGTAGATTTGAAGTTTTGATAATTTTTATCTTCTATTCTACTACTTATTCTTTTTCTTTGAATTTTTTTAAAGAATTCTGATTAAGAAATATTGTGTAAGGTATGAATTTATTCATAGTTTACACTGCTTATTCCTATGAATTAAATAGTGATTCCTTTGTTTATTTTTATATGGAAAAAGGAGTTGAATAGAGCATAAAAAATGGATTTGTAAATTTCTATTATCAATATATTCCATTGTTTTGAGGTAATAAATTGAGTTTAAATTTTTATTATATACAAGTCTATTGATTGGAATTTTAGTATTTTTGATAATATCGGATGAGACATGTATAATTATTTAGTCTAAGGCGTAAAATCCACACGCTTAGGAATTACTATGCGCATGTTTATATATATATTAGCATAAAAACATACGATTATAACAATAGTTATGTAGTTAAATAGGTTATTAATTATGTTAAATCCCCCTTTAGAAGGTAATTAATGTTAAAGGTGAAATAAGAAAGATTTCTTATAAGGCCTTGATTATGGAAATGGTAAGGTGTGTGATAATATATGTTGAGTGTGATATAGATTACGACCAAGTTATGGAAATGTAAGGTCTGGAAAAAGTACATGGATACGAAAGGCGGGAGACGTTCATGGATCGATACGAAAGGCAAGGATATGGGGTATGGCTTGACATGATGGACATAAAGTAGTGGTAAAGCATCGATACGAAGGGCGTGGCCTCGAATGGATGCGAAGGAAGAGGTCAAACCAAAGGACACGGTATCTAAGCATGGAATGTGGATCTCTAGTGCTACGTCATCGACACGGAACTGTTCGATACGCAAGGCATCGATATGAACAGGATCGATATGCATGTATCAATACGAAGCCATCAGCCTATCTAGGGAAATCCAACCTTGGATCGATCATAACTCTGAAACCATTGATCCAAATGCTATGAAATTTTCACATAAGCTTTCTAATTCACTAAATAGCTCAAAAGATCGATCTCAACTCAATTGGGGCCGATTTGGATCGATACGAACGTAACATGGATCGATCTTAGATCGATCCCAAACCACTCCAGATCGATCTGGTGGTCCCACCCACGTGTGAGAAGAGGTATTCCGATTTTTGTGGTAGATATTTCCAGATCTACTCCTATAAATAGCAACTCCATGGCGGCTAAAAAGGGATCGGCTTCTTTTTTCTAGGCGAAACTCTGTTATTTTGGTTAATTGTTTTCAAAGGATTGTAATTGTAATCGGTATAAAAGGAATAAAAGGATCAATTCAAAGTGGCGTAGACAAGAGATAGCCGAATCACTATAAATTTCATGTCTTTTCCCACTTTCTTTTATTTTAATTCTGTTACTTCTTCATTTTTGTTTTTTACATCATCTAGATCTGAGATCTGCGACTGGATATTAAGGATCATGTGTAAACATTAGTGCTTTCACTACTTTTGGGGTTTGTAACCAATTTTGGCTCAAACATTTTGGTGATCTTACTGAGAAAGCTAGCATTCAAGGATTTGGAAGCTTGGATTTGGGATTTGAAAGCTTAGGAACTCGAATTCAAGGAAGTAATGGCTAAGCAATCGACAAGGAGACAATGAACGGAGAGGAGTCGGCATGAAGGAAGTCAGAAGGCTTCCTCAGGAGCTAATCGGGCCTCAACCTATATTACTAGAGACGAGATGGAAATAATGCGGGAAAGGCAAGAAGACATGATACAAAACCTACTCCGATAGGTTGGACAAACTAGAGTGCAAAGTCAAGGGAATGGAGTTGTAAAGAATGCTGGGAATGAGGATCATGAAGCTAGAGCAACAAAAACAGAGGCAATCTAGAATCAGGACCGAGGAAATGAAACAAACAAGATGCGAGACTGAGCGGAACCATCGAGAGTAGCCCTTGAATTAGGGGGCATGCCCCTGAATCATGTTGGCTCAATTCCAAGAAGGATACTAGGCGACGCTGTGCAGTTTGGCGTTGATCGGGATATGGATGCTCGTCTAGAAGGATAGGTTTTAGGATTCCCTTGCGGACTCGAGGGAGAGGTTGGATATAGTAGACAGGGGCTACCACTTCATGACAATGACAGGTTAGCGGACATGATCAAACGGGCTATGAGGGGAGGATTGGAGAATAGAGATTTGGAGGATGTGAATAGAAGCCCCTTTGCTTCTACGATCAAGCAAACTAGGAATCCACCAGTTTCAAACTACCAATGCTGGAGATATATGATGGGAGAACGGATTCCGTTGTTCACTTGACAAGTTATATGATAGAAGTACTGGAGGCATCGGAGGAAGTCATGGTGCGGTGTCTCCCTTTGTATTTGATGGATATAACAGCACTATGGTTCAAACAACTAGAAAGCGGCTTTATTGGCACATGGACGGAGTTGATCGAGAGTTTTATGAGGTAATTTCGGGTCCACGTCATGAGACCTAAGAATGTGATGATTTTAGCATCGATGAAATAGTGGAAGGAAGAATCACTTAGGGATTTCTTAACCATATTCAATGCGGTAGTGGCTTCGATGGATCAACCCAATCCATCAATGGTTTTGATGGCAGGAGTCTCAAGGATTACAGGTAATTCGAAATTTAGGATATTAGTGGAGCAGGATCCACCGATGGATCTTGGAGAGTTTTACCATGATAAACCGTGATGCTTGGGTTTATGAAATCATGTTTTCTCTACTTTCTACAAACTGTGGCTTCTTTCTTGGTACTATGGCTGTTTGTTTTTCTTGATTGTATGGAGTTTTATTTTATCAGTTGAACTCTATGATGATCAAATTTGGATTAATGTAATAAATATTACGGGTTACGCGTTACGATCCCAACTGGAGAGACAATGCAATAACCTCGAGTTATGAGTCCCTTCATCGAAGAGTGATGGAATGAACTTGAACATGGAATATAATTCCTCGACCGGAGAGTCAAGGCTGGAGAATATAAGTCCCCGACCGGATAGTCGAGGCCGGATAATATAACTCCTCGACCGGAGAGTTGAGGTCGAAGAATATAAGTCTTTTAACAGAGAGTCAATGCCAAAGAAGGAAAACCGCGGATAAACCCTTGACCGGAGAGTCGAGGTCAGAGTAGGATAAATGATCCGGTGAGGTCTATGGATTTGGATTTGGACCCGGAGAGGTCCCGGCTTTCGATAAGGGCCCGGACGGTCCTGGATTAGGACATCGACCCAGAGAGGTCATAGATTTGGTTATTAGATCCTGGATATGGATAGATTAGAATTCGATTGTCGGTTTTGGATGTATATGGAATCGGCTACGTATTTGGTTATCGAATTTGGAATCGGATATCAACTCGAAGCAGTCGCAGGTTTGGATAGGGATATGGCTATGGATATGACACTTGTATAGAATGGCCAGGTAACGGATTGGATTATGGGTTAGATGATACGGCTATGGATTAAATATTGACTTTGGATGTTTTATTCGAATCTATTCAAAACACGCCTTCCTACCGGAAGGGTTGTTTTGGAGGGAAAATGTTACCTCGCATTTTGGACAAGACCGGGGTATCAACAAATTGGCTAAAAAGGATGGACATTAGGATTGAAGATCCAATGGAAACAAGGCTATGATCGATACCATCAAAATTGGACCAACTCCAATCAAGGTGGGATCGGTTGGGGACGATAAACAAAGATTAGTGAGGCTACACTTTGAACTTCAGGTCAATAAGAGTCCATCCGCTTAAAATATGGATGGATCAATGTTTATGGAAAACTGATATGTATCGATACTTTCGTATCGATCAAGATGACATGGATTGTGTACTTCGGATCCATAGGTTTTCGTATCGATGCAATGCACATTGATTGGATGGATACGGCAAGGCATGTTGGCATGCTTCGTATCGATCAAAGCCTGGACCGATACGAAGGAAGCAAGACTTGGATGGATACAGACTTGATGGATACAAAGACATGTGCTTCCCTGAGCGACATCAAATTGATATGAAGAAAGGAGCTGGTGATGGATACGAAAGGCAGCAGGCATTCATGGATCGATACAAAAGGCATGGATACGGGGTATGGATACAAAATGATGGACATAAAGCAGTGATAAAGCATCAATACGAAGGGCGTGGCCTCAAATGGATGTAAAGGAAGAGGTCAAACCAAAGGACACTGTTCTAAGCATGGAATGTGGATCTCCAACGCCACATCATTGGCACGTAACTGATCGATACACAAGTTATGATACGAAGAGGATCGATACGTACGTATCGATGCGAAGCCATCAGCATTCTTAGGGAAATCCAATCTTGGATCGATCTTGGAAGGTATGAAATGGGACATTGGTTTATGTGTGAAGCAGCGCTTGAATTGCCAATAGGCAAAGGCTGATCACTAGAAGCCGAGTGGATTGCTTCAACCGTTGGATGTTCCGTTGTGGAAGTGGGATTCTATCTCTATGGATTTTATTGATGGTTTGCCAAGGTCTAGTAGAGGAAATGAAAGCATAGGGTCATAGTAGATAGACTGAATATAAGTGTCCATTTCATTTTAGTAAACTCAACTAGGACGGCACCTATTTTGGGGAAGTTGTTTTTGAAGAATGTTGTTAGAACGCATGGAATTCCTAGTAGTATCATCAGCGATAGAGATTCTTTGTTTACTAGTGAGTTCTGGAAGAGTCTACAGAGAGCATCAGGAACCAAGCTCAACATGAGTACCGCTTACCATCCACAGACTGATGGGCAAACCGAAAGAGTTACCAAGATATTGGAGGATTTGTTAAGAGCTTGTGCATTGGATTTCGGGGGATCATGGGAGGACCATCTTCATTTAGTTGAGTTCTCATATAACAATAGTTATCAGATTAGTATTGGGATGGCACTGTTTGAAGCTTTGTATAGAAGACTATGCAAATCTCCCATATGTTGGTTGGAGACCGGGGATAGGTTGGTTGTTGGTCCGGATTTAGTGAAAGAAGCCGTAGAGAAGATTGAGTTGATCCGAGCTAGGACGAAGGAAGCTCGGTCTAGGCAGAAAAGTTATGCAAATAGAAGAAAGAAGGACTTGGAATTCTCCGTTGGAGACTATGTGCTCATTAAGATTTCACCGATGAAGAGTGTGATTAGATTAGGAAAATCAGGAAAGTTAGCACTTAGATTCGTAGGACTCTTTCATATTTTGAGAGGATGGGGAAACTCGCTTATAGAGTGGAGTTACCAAATAGTTTGGCAGAAGTCCATGATGTTTACAATGTTTCTCATCCTAGAAAGTATGTTAGAGACCCGGAGACTACCTAGCACCCACAGTATTAGAATATTTAGCAATAGAGCAGGATTTGACTATAGTTAGAAAGCCGATTCATATTGTGGCTAGAAATGAGAAGAAGTTAAGGAACAAGATGGTCAGACTAGTAAAGGTCCAGTGGAGTGACGATGCTAGAGATTGTACTTGGGAGACTAAGAGCAGGATTAGGGATGTTTATCCTGATTTGTTTGATGGTATGTTTCGCCTTTGAATGTTTTGTTGTGTACCTTATAGTAATTTGCAGGATGAAATTCTTTAAGGTGGGGAGTCTATAGCACCCCATATTTTTATAACATTATTTAGAATAATTAAATGGAAAAATTAAATAAATTAACGTGAAGATTAATAGGTTGAGATTTGATTAGACTAAGGGTAGTCATGCCATGTTAGTGTGTTAATTAAAATAACATAAAGAAAGTTGTAGGAGTGAATAAGGGTAATATGGGAAACAGAAAAGGCTTATACCCTACACCCTTAAGAAATGAAACTCATGTTCATTTCATTTTCACTCAAACTAAAATTATACCAAGGCCGACCACCATTATTGTTCTCAAGGAAAGATTAAAGCTAGGATTCAAGAGAAGGAAGATAATCAACTAATTCAACATCAAATCTTACATCTTTTAATCTCAAAGATAAGGTGAATAATTACTACATCTCGTTTACTTTTGGTTTTTGGATTTAAGATTAGATCCAAAATGTTTTTGCATGTATATGCCATGTTTAGATGATTAAAGTTATATATATATATATATATATATATATATGTTTGTTGGTGAATTACCCATGTTCATGCTAGTTTCTATGATATGTTTGATATGAAAATCATATTTAATGACATCCAAATGCCTTGAAAATTTAAATATAGATCAAAAATGATCTTTTAGGGATGGGTTTCAATTTTCATGATTTTATCAATTTATGTGGATTTCATATTAATTTTCTAGTGAAGAAAATGATTTATTGGGTTATAAATTATTTAAGGCTAAAGTATAATTATTTGGGTTTGAAATTTTTATATGTTGGAAAACATATTAAAATAGATTTTTTGGTTTTTTCCATTTTTTTCCTAAGCGATTGATGAATATTTAAATTGTTTAAGGTAAGGGACTTAAATGTTTTATATACTTAATTAAGGAGAATATTAGCTAGCATCTTGGCCCTATATGATTTAAGGTAAGGGATTTAAATATTCATGTTCGTATGAGTTGGCTCGAATCTTAGCTAGCATCTTGGCCCGTACGATTTCAACAGCCAAAGTCTTAGCACTCTTGGCTTGCCTCTCAGCTTACATGGTTCCTACTATTGGTATCTTGTCCCATATGATTGTGATCACTCGCATGCTAAAAGCAATGCCTCAATGGTAAAAAAATTGCTCGACACTGGTACATGTGCGATTTATACAAAGCCTGTGATGTCGCTAACAAACCATGACACATGGTGGCCTAATATATGAATGAGTATCCACAAGCAAGCGACCTGGACAACATGTCTCACCCATATTTTAAGTAACTCAAATAGTGCCATCATCCTTTCAACAAGGTCCCATACTCATCTTCTACCTCAACAATCGCACCTTAGGAAGCTCTCTTATCTTAACATGACTAGTTATGGACACAAGCACCAGACTGCCCCTACATAAGGAAACTCTTCATGCACTAGATATCTAATGAGACCGGCACATAGGACACTGCAAGTCTGACAAAAGTGGCACTATAATACTCACTCCTTAACCTTTGCTGCCATCTTAGCAAAGTTCTTCTGCACAACTACTCCATGACCCTATGCCGCACATCCCTTACCAAGGCATGCTTATGTTCAAACCACCATCCAACAAACATCTAAGCCCTAAAAACCAACTGGCACTCGAGCTAGCACATATCTTAGCCGAGTAACTCCATCTATAGTCTGGAGCAAATTTTGGATCGAGATTGGACCATCACAGTTGTTTATCATTCATCCAGGCACTATAGATACCTCAAGATATGCAATTAAAAAAGGGATGAACTTCTCAAGCATTGTGTTTACTTATTATTCTCTCTTAACCATGACTATATTAAGAGAAACAAGGTTATAATAAAATCCTCATAGTGGACGTAAATCAAGATAGATTAGACCACTCTAAATCTTGTCCCATTTTACTTATTGCACTTTATTTCCTTATTTTCCTTTTATAAATCGAGGTGTTAGCAAGTCACCTTTTCTAATATCAAACTCTTATCTATAATTCTGAGGTTGGCTAAATTTTTAGCCAATGGCATTCGCTAAATTTTCTGGTTTACCACTCGAAGATAAATTAATTTCTATATTAACCTTGATAAATGCATCATGCAACTTATTATGCCACCTAAACATATGGCTCTAAAAGAAATGAGAGAGAGAGAGTTAAATAAGCATATTTTGGAATTTTACACAATGATTTTATTTGTATGAGTATTTCAAAGTGAGGAGCATCGATAGTCTTCGCTGCAAAGGCAAATGATTCATTATGGTTGTGCATCGATTATCAATAATTGAATAAGTTAACGAAAAATAATTGCTAGCCATTACCATGCATCGATCATTTGTTCGATCAATTAGTGGAAGCAAAAATAATCAATTGAGAATGGCAAGGGACAATACTGCTATGACTGCTTTTTATACAGTGGACAAAGTTTTTGAGTCGTTGATTATGCCTTCGGACTGAATAACACTCTTGCTTATCCTTTCAATCTATTAACTACAATATTCGAGGAGCAGTTGAATGAGTTCATGATTTTTTTATGATATCCTCATTTATTCGAAGAGCAATGAGGAACTTGAGCAACATTTGAGGATAATCCTTTATGTGTTGAGGAAACATCGGTTAAAGATGAAATTATCAAGTGCCATTTCTAGAGAAGAGAGGTTTTATTTATAGGTATGCACTTTCTGATAAAGGATTGTTAATTGATCTGGGCAAAGCTACAGCAGTTCATGATTGGCGTGTATTGAAAAATGCAATAAAGGTTCGGAGTTTTCTTGGTTTGGCTAGTTATTATAAGAAGTTCATTTAGGACTTCGCCAAAGTGTCGATGATCTTAAATCGACTTACTAAGACAAATTAGGCTTTCTAATGGAATGCAGAATGTAAGTAGCCATTCATTAGATTGAAAGAATTGTTAACTGGTGCATATGTATTGATTATTACAAATGGCACAAAATCTTTATTTATTTATACTGATGCTTGAGATACTAGGCTTGAAGCAATATTGATGCAGGATGCAGAGTAATAGCATATGCAATAGATAGATGAATACCACAAGAAGAATTATTTAACTTGTGATCTTGAATTTGTGGTGATTATTATTGCAGTTAACTCATACTATCTGTTGGGAGAGAGAGTGAGTTATATAAAGATAATAAATCTCTTAAGTATCTATTTTAATGAAAGGACCTGAATTTGTGGCAGTAGAGAAGGATGGAGTTTCTATATTCATATGATTTCATAATATTATACATTGCATGCAAGGGAAATGTAATAGTAGATGCTTTGAATAGGAAGCATGCGATGCTTAGTTCTATGTTAATAGAGTGGAAATAGTTAGAGTTTGTTTCTAAATTCGATTTTAGACCATTAACAGAGTTAATACCTTAATTGTTTGAAAAATTGGAGGTTATACTAGCACTTATGGACCATATGGGGTTAAGTCAAAGGAGTGATGCAGCAATGGTAGGTTTTCTAGAATAGTTAGAGAGGGAAGAGGCTCCTTCCCATTCAGACATATATTCTATTAATTCCATATTTTAGTTGCAACGTGATGGTATATTACGTGCGTTGAAGTTAAAGGAGTTAATTGATGAAGTTATATCAAAGTCACACCATTCTAGGATGATTATTCATCTCGGTGGGGACATGATGTAAAAAGATATGAAGAGGGTTTTCTATTGGATGAAGATGAAGGGAAAAGTGGCAGAGTATGGTGCTAGGTGCTTGATGTCATAAGTCAAGTCTAAGCAAAAGAAGCTAAGTGTATTGTTGTTTCCCTTAGATTTTCCACTGTGGAAGTGATAATATATATCGACTGATTTTGTAGATGGCCTACCTAGGATTGGAAGGGGAAATGAGAGTATTCGTGTCATGGTTGACAGTTAGAACAAATGTTATCCTTTCATTCCAGTATGAGGATAACGGTATCATTGAACTATATATCAAGGCATAAAAAGTTGATCAATAGAACTATTTACTTTATCTACGCTTTATGAACTTATAGGGAAAAGTATAAAAATATAATAAAACTCTAAAAATAATCATTTGAAGTGATTTCCAAAATAATCGGAAATGTCGTTACATAATCCCATAGCTTACTCCAAGTTCATAGTTCTACATGACATAAATACTAAATAGTATATTGGTATAAAAGTATATAACTAAAAAACTCCAACGTCTCCATTACTCCATTTAATGCCCGGTGTTCCCTATTTTCTATAGATCTATCATATATTGAAAAGGTGGAAAATATAGGGGATCAATCGTCAGCTTAGAGACCGAGAAAATATTTCTAAGCGTATAACGTTATCATACTAGTAAGACTTTACTGAAGTTAATTATACCCTTAGCATTTCAGGATTTCCTATTCAAATGTTTAGCTCTTCTTAATGACATGTCAATTCTAACCATTTTACAATATTATTAATTGTCCATGGTAAACTTACTAAATAGTGGCTCTACAAATAGCTAATATTCCCTATTCATTCAGAGGCAATAACCAAACATTGTATATGCCAACGCTGAGATCACCTAGACAATAGCACATGTTGTAAATGTCCTTTGATCCCCTAAACAACGACCTTGCATCGTAAACGCCACATGATGTTAAGACAATGACATTCATGTATATGCCACATAACCTATATATCAAGGCAATGATCGTATATCGTATACACTATGATATATTGAAAGGTAGCAACCTTCTTGTTATATACACCCAACAATACATCTTTCATCAAGGCGATGACCATCCATCGTATACGTCGTTTCATTTATCTATAACTAACTTCTAACATGCATATATAAATAAAGTGTTCATAACATCATCAACCTTGTGGTACCAGTCGACATTCTACATACTTGGATCATATAAATCCCTAAAATCATTAACAAGTCAAACCAAAGTAGCCAAAAATCATCTATATTGGCCCTAATTGGTTCGGGTCCATTCCAAGTTAGCTACAAGCGATCAATCGATCGTTCGCAGCCATCGTTCGACCGTCTCCTATATTTTAATTTTACCTTTCAACTCATTAATTGATTAACTATTTCAAACAATCGACTAAATGATTGACCAATCGAGTGATAGCCTGTTTCCACCTGGATTTCAACTATTTTCTCTTGGGTTAGACTCCTCTTTGTCTCGGGTTTTCTTTGCATCAACCAATCGACCGGTAAAGTTTGGTCAGTCGACCATTCAGATGCTTTTTACTTTTATCGTGCTTTAATGTGCTTTTCACTTAGTTAATCGCTTAATTTTATTTTGTTATCGAAATAACATCTAGTTTAACTATATTTGAATTATATTACAATTTAATTTTCTTCTATATTCTCCTTTGTAATCGTGATTCCATTTTTGTAATTGTTTCTTATTTCCATCGTTTTCCCAATTATAAATTCAATTATTCATACCAAACCCAATATAAATTCATTTCACTTATTAATTCACATAAATCTATTTTTTTCGACATTATTAAAATGATTACCTTTTCATATAATTTGTCCATATCAATTTAATAATTCTTGTTTTTTAAATAAAACTCTCATCAAATTTCAATGGCTAATTACCATCAAACCAAATCAAAAGGCTTATGTACTAATATATATCTAAGAAGGGATTCGTATAAAAGTTCAATATTTGTTTATTTTAGACGGTCAATAATGAATTAAAAGTACGAATAGAATTGAATTAAAAGGAAGCAAAATCCCACACATTGGTTTAACCCATTTAGTCTGAAATTCTTCTTTCTTTGGATTTTGAATAACTCCTAAACCCCGATTTGAGAAGCTCTTCCTTCCTCTTTATATTTTATTATTTATTTATAGGGCTTGACGTAGAATTTTGGATTTTTAGTTAGAACCAAATCTCTAGATCTAGGGTTTTATTTTAGTGGAGGCTTAGATAAAAAAATGTACATATTTTCCCTTGTTGAGGAAATTCATCTATCTGCTTATTAGTGCTAATGGGTCATAAATCTAATTAGTATGTTTCCCTTTAACTCATTTTTTAATTGTAACCTCCTATTCGTGTGTCCGTTTATAACATATCTATAATGAATCCTCACCAGAAAATTATGCTCTATGCAATGGTCCAATTTTTCCATCTTAATTATTTCATTTATAAAAATATGTATTTTTACTTTTAGTAAAATTAACATTTACCGCTTAGTTAATTTTGTAATTTATTTTTGAATTTTGCGAGTGTTACACCTGTTGTGATGCCCTTAAGGCGGATGGTGCCTAAGGAATAACGATAGCAATAATTACAGGTAAGTGAGTTAATAAAGAGGTGTTTCATTTAGAAGAGTAGAATGGGGAGCACCTATAATATTCACCATCAAGGCAAATGGCTCTTTAAGACTTTATGTTGACTTCCATGAGCTAAATAATATGATGAGCAAAAACAAGTGACATCTTCTATATTTAGATGACTTGTTCAACATGCTCCATGATGTGAATGTGTTTTCTCTATTGGATTTGACGATGTGTTTTCACTGATTGGGAGTGTCAAAGGATAATGCGTCGATTACCACGTTATGTACACCTTTAAGGTATTATGAATGGTTGGCCATAATGATCGGGCTAACCAACTATAGCACCTGATATGTTTTAAGTATTTTAATTAATTTTTAATGAAAGGGGAATTCGTAATTTTACTTTAATAGTGTCACCCTCCCTTTTGGACAAGGATGGGATATCAATAAATTGGCTAAAAAGGATGGATATCAAGATTGGCGATTAATTGGAAACAAGGCTATGATCGATACCTTCAAAATTGGACTAAGCTTCAATAAAGGTGGGATCGATTAGGGATAATAAAAAAAGGCTTGATGAGGCTACACTTCGAATTTCAGGTCAATCGGAGTTCATACGCTCAAAATATTGATGGATCAATGTTCATGGAAAATCGATCCGTGTCGATATTTTCGTATCGATCAGGACAATATGGATTATGTACTTCGGATCGATAGGTTTTTGTATCGACGCAATGTGCATTGATTGGATGGATACGGCAAGGCATGTCGGCACACTTCGTATCGATCAAAGCCTGGATCGACAAGAAGGAACCAAGACTTGGATGGATACAGAATTGATGGATATGAAGACATGTGCTTCCTAGAGCGGCATCAGTTGATACGAAGAAAGGAGTGGGTGATGGATACGAAAGGCGGCAAACGTTCATGGATCGATACGAAAGGCAAGGATATGGGGTATGGATTAACATGATGGACATGAAGTAGTGGTAAAGCATCGATACGAAGGGCGTGGCCTCAAATGGATGCGAAGGAAGAGGTCAAACCAAAGGACACGGTATCTAAGCATGGAATGTGGATCTCCAGCGCTACGTCATCGACACGTAACTGTTCGATACGCAAGGCATCGATATGAAGAGGATTGATACGCATGTATCAATACGAAGCCATCAGCCTTTCTAGGGAAATCCAACCTTAGATCGATCATAACTCTGAAACCATTGATCCAAATGCTACGAAATTTTCACATAAGCTTTCTAATTCACTCAATAGCTCACCAGATCGATCTTAACTCAATTGGGGCCGATTTGGATCGATACGAACGTAACATGGATCGATCTTAGATCGATCCCAAACCATTCCAGATCGATCTGGTGGTCCCACCCACGTGTCAGAAGAGGTATTCTGATTTTTGGGGTAGATATTTCCAGATCTACTCCTATAAATAGCAACTCCATGGCGGCTAAAAAGGGATCAGCTTCTTTTTTCTAGGCGAAACTCTATCATTTTGGTTAATTGTTTTCAAAGAATTGTAATTGTAATCGGTATAAAAGGAATAAAAGGATCAATTCAAAGTGGACGTAGACCAGAGATAGTCGAACCACTATAAATTTCGTGCCTTTGCCCACTTTCTTTTATTTTAATTCTGTTACTACTTCATTTTTTTTACATCATCTAGATCCGAGATCCATGACTGGATACTAAGGATCATGTGTAAACATTAGCGCTTTCACCACTTTTGGCTCAAACATTTTGGTGCTCTTACTGAGAAATCTAACATTCAAGGATTTGGAAGCTTGGATTTGGGATCTGAAAGCTTAGGAACTCGAATTCTGGGAAGCAATGGCTAAGCAATCAACAAGGAGACAATGAACGGAGAGGAGTCGACATGAAGGAAGTCAGGAGGCTTCCTCAGGAGCTAATCGGGCCTCAACCTATATTACTAGAGACGAGATGGAAACAATGCTAGAAAGGCAAGAAGACATGATACAAAACATACTCTAACAGGTTGGACAAGCTGGAGTGCAAAGTCAAGGGAATGGAGTTGTAAGGAATGCTGGGAATGAGGATCACGAAGCTAGAGCAACAGGAACAGAGGAAATCTAGAATCAGGACCGAGGAAATGAAACAAACAAGATGCGAGACTGAGCGGAACCATCGAGAGTAGCCCTTGAATTAGGGGGCATGCCCTGAATCATATTGGCTCAATTCCAGGAAGGATACTAGGTGACACTGTGCAGTTTGGCGTTGATCGGGATATGGATGCTCGTCCAGATGGATAGGTTTTAGGATTCCCTTGTGGACTCGAGGGTGAGGTTGGATATAGTAGACAGAGGCTACCACTTTATGACAATGATAGGTTAGCGGACATGATCAAACAGGCTATGAGGGTAGGATTGGTGAATAGAGATTTGGAGGATGTGAATAGAAGCCCCTTTGCTTCTACGATCAAGCAAGCTAGGAATCCACCAGTTTCAAACTACCAATGCTGGAGATGTATGATGGGAGAACGGATCCCGTTGTTCACTTGACAAGTTATATGATAGAAGTACTGGAGGCATCGGAGGAAGTCATGGTGCGGTGTCTCCCTTTGTATTTGATGGATATAACAACACTATGGTTCAAACAACTAGAAAGCGGCTTTATTGGCACATGGGCGGAGTTGATCAAGAGTTTTATGAGGTAATTTCGGGTCCACATCATGAGACCTAAGAATGTGATGACTTTAACATCGATGAAATAGTAGAAGGAAGAATCACTTAGGGATTTCTTAACCAGATTCAATGCGGTAGTGGCTTCGATGGATCGACCCGATCCATCAATGGTTTTGATGGCAGGAGTCTCAGGGATTACAAATAATTCGAAATTTAAGATATTAGTGGAGCGAGATCCACCTATGGATCTTGGAGGGTTTTACCATGAAGCAGAGAGGTTTCTATGATAGGAAGATGCGAAGGCTGAAAGAGAGGGGAGAGAGGCTGAAGTTTATACGCAAAAAGTGGAGGTCCACCAAGGGAGGATTCAGACAAGGACGATAGAGGCAAAAGAAAAATGAATGACAGCAGTAACATAACGAAAATACAACAGAGGGACTCTTCTTACATGGATTTGACTGAAACTCTAGAAAGAATTTACTTGGATACTCGAGGGCGACTCCAGTATCAAAGACCGACAAAAAGGGAACCTCTGAATATGAGTGGGCAATGAAAAATCGCTGCCTATTCCATGAGCTAGATGGGCACCACATGAATGACTATAGGCATTTGAAGGATATTATTGAGAAACATGTGAGGAATAGTCATTTGCAACAATACATAAGGAATCGAGCTATGACAGTGGAATAGGAGCGACCACCGCTACCTCAAATGAAGATGACACTAGATCTAAGCATTGCCATCAGCTTATTATCAGCTGATTAGATTTATGGCATGGAATAAGTAATAAACACTAAAGTAATGCGGCTAAGTCACTTACACATGTATGGGATCGAGGACATCCCCAGGCATGCTCTGACATGATGATAAACCGTGACGCTCGGGTTTATGAAATCTTGTTTTCTCTATTTTCTTCAAACTGTGGCTTCTTTCTTGGTACTATGGCTATTTTTTTCTTGATTGTATGGAGTTTTATTTTATCAATTGAACTCTATGATGATCGAATTTGGATTAATGTAATAAATATTACGAGTTACGCGTTACGATCCCGGGCGGAGAGACAATGCAATAACCTCGAGTTATGAGTCCCTTCGTCGGAGAGTGATGGAATGAACTTGAACACGAAATATAAGTCCTCGGCCGGAGAGTCAAGGCTGGAGAATATAAGTCCCCGACCGGAGAGTCGAGGCCGGAGAATATAAGTCCTCGACGGAGAGTTGATGTCGAAGAATATAAGTCTTTTAGCAGAGAGTCAATGCCGAAGAAGGAAAACCATGGATAAACCCTTGACTGGAGAGTCGAGGTCAGAGTAGGATAAAATGATCCGTTGAGGTCTATGGATTTGAAATTGGACCCGGAGAGGTCCCAGCTTTGGATAAGGTCCCGGAGCGGTCTTGGATTTGGACATCGACCCGGAGAGGTCATGGATTTGGTTATTAGATTTTGGATATGGATAGATTAGAATTTGGTGGTCGGTTTCGGATGGTTATGGAATCGGCTACGTATTTCATTATCGAATTCGGAATCAGATATCAACTTGGAGCAGTCGAAGGTTTGGATAAGGATATGGCTATGGATATGACACTTGGATAGAATGGCCAGGTATCATATTGGATTATGGGTTGGATGACATGGCTATGGATTAAATATTGACTTTGGATGTTTTATTCAAAGCTATACAAAACACGCCTTCCTACCAGAAGGCTTGTTTTGGAGGGCAAATGTTACCTCGCATTTTGGACAAGACCGGGGTATCAACAAATTGGCTAAAAAGGATGGACATTAGGATTGAAGATCGAATGGAAACAAGGCTATGATCGATACCATCAAAATTGGACCAACTCCAATCAAGGTGGGATCGATTGGGGACGATAAACAAAGATTGGTGAGGCTACACTTCGAACTTCAGGTCAATCGGAGTTCATACGCTCAAAATATGGATGGATCAATGTTCATGGAAAACCGATATGTATCGATACTTTCGTATCGATCAGGATGACATGGATTGTGTACTTCGGATCCATAGGTTTTCGAATCGATGCAATGCACATCGATTGGATGGATACGGCAAGGCATGTTGGCATGCTTCGTATCGATCAAAGCCTGGATCGATACGAAGGAAGCAAGACTTGGATGGATACAGACTTGATGGATACAAAGTCATGTGCTTCCCTGAGCGACATCAAATTGATATGAAGAAAGGAGCTGGTGATGGATACGAAAGGCAGCAGGCATTCATGGATCGATACGAAAGGCATGGATACGGGGTATGGATACAAAATGATGGACATAAAGCAGTGATAAAGCATCAATACGAAGGGCGTGGCCTCAAATGGATGTGAAGGAAGATGTCAAACCAAAGGACATTGTTCTAAGCATGGAATGTGGATCTCCAGCGCCACATCATCGACACGTAACTGATCGATACACAAGTTATCGATACGAAGAGGATCGATACGTATGTATCCATGCGAAGCCATCAGCATTCTTAGGGAAATCCAACCTTGGATCGATCATAACTCTCAAACCATAAATCCAAATGCTATGAAATTTTCACAGAAGCTTTCTAATTCACTCAAGAGCTCACTTAATCGATCTCAATTCAATTGGAGCCGATTTGGATCGATACAAATGTAACAAGGATCAATCTTAGAACGATCCCAAACCACTTTGGATTGATCTGGTGGGCCTACCCACGTGTGAGAAGAGGTATTCTGAGTTTGGAGCAGACATTTCCAGATCTACTCCTATAAATGGGAACTCCATGGAGGCTAAAATGGGATCGGCTTCTTCTTTTATAGGCGAAACTTTGTCATTTTGGTTAAATTTTTTTAAAGGATTGTAATTGTATTTAGTATAAAAGGAATAAAATGATCAATTCAAAGTGGATATAGGCCGGAGATAGCCGAACTGCTATAAATCTCGTGCTTTTCTCATTTTCTTTCATTTTCATTCTGTTATTTCTTCATTTTTGTTCTCTACATCATCTAGATCTGAGATCTGCGACTAGATACTAAGGACTTGTGTGTAAACACTGGTGCTGTCACTACTTTTGGGGGGTTTGTGACCAATTTTGGCCCCAAACAAATAAGATAAATTAATATTTCTACAAATGAGCGAACTGTTAGCACCAAAATTGGTCACTAACATCCAAATGTAAATGAAAGCACCAACTAACAGTCACTGATTACAGATAAAGTGTGTGTAGAGAGTAATAATATGAAGAATGGTTAAAATTAAAATGAAAGCACTAAAGAACAACAAGTTTTATAGTGGTTCGGCTAACTTCAGCATACGTCCACTCTAGAAGCTTCCTTTCTATCGATGTTCGAATCAATTACAGTTACAAAGTGGTAGACTGGCCTTAGTCTTAGGAAATAAAAAGTCAGAGAGTAGAAGAGAAGAAGCAGACCCCCCCCTTCTGAACCCCTACAAGCTGTATTTATAGGCGAATTTTGAGTTGCTGGGCTTTCTGAACGGTAAAGGCCCATTAAGAATTTCCACCGAGCCATATTCATCTTATGCCAAACGACTTTCCACCGAGCCATCTTCGCCGAGCGACCCATGTCGAGCCACCAATGCCAAGCGAGGTACGATGCCGAGCGAGGTGCGAGGTGCAATGCCGAGTGAGGTGCGAGGTGCAATGTCGAACGAGGTGCGAGGTGTCGAGGTACCGAGGTATCGAGGTGCGAGGTATCGACGTGCGAGGTATCAAGGTATCGAGGTGCGAGGTATCAAGGTGCGAGGTATCGAGGTGCGAGGTATCGAGGTGCGAGGTATCGAGGTGCGAGGTATCGAGGTGCGACGTATCGAGGTATCGAGGTGCGACTCCTTTATGCCGAGCGGGGAGTGTAGACCGAACGAAGTACTTGTGCCGTGCACTCCCTCCATTTCTTGACCAAATGACATATCCAAGTAAACTTCATCCTTCGAAACCAAATGCATCATACTCCAACCTCGATAGTCGTGAAGTTAGTTAGGTTGAATCCACCTACCTATGGCTTTGACAAAAGGCGGGTTAACACTTTGCCCCCCAAAACATGCCTTGCTAATGGAAGGCGTGTTTTGTAGCACAATAAGCTGGATGTTCGTATCCTGTTAATGACCTGCAAAGAAATTAATAGCCTTATCTGACCACGAATGATGATCGTTCGGGATCGTATGTCATTCGGTGTGGTATGTGACCGTTCGAGGCCGAGTGTCGTTCGCGGCGAATTGTGACCGTTCACGGTCGGGTGCCGTTCGAGGCGAGTTATGATCGTTCGCGATCTGGTGCCGTTCGAGGCGAGTTGTGACCGTTCGCGGTCTGGTGCCGTTCGAGGCGAATTGTGACCGTTCGTGGTCGGGTGCCGTTCGAGGCGAGTTGTGTGTGCCCAGGGGGACTTAGTATCATTAATGTCAGATTTCACGTTCGAGTGAGTTTTTGAACTGTTTGTCGTGGCGGTTTATCACCATCTCAGAGCATGCCTAAGGATCATTCGCGACCCCGTACATGTGTAAGTGGCTTAGCCGTCATGGAATCACAAACAGTAGATTTTCATTCAAAATAAGTATTTCAACGGAAATGTCAAGCTAAATCAAGTCCAAACATGAGAAATGGAAAATAAAAGCAAAACAGGGACGTCCAAGTGCAAACACCTACATTGATGCGATTTATAGTTGTATCAGAGCATGCCTGAGGATCGTTCGCAGTCCTGTACATGTGTAAATGACTTAATCGCGTTGGTGTGGAGTTTGCCACTTATTCGTCATTATTTCAATTAGCCGATGACAAGTTGACGCCCCGATCCTGAGCCGTTCCCAGTTGGTGTAGGTGGTGGCCACTTTCGTTCCACCGTCGTTGTTCCCCTTCTCACATATTGCGATAGCAAACCATTCTGGATATGTCCCTCAACCTCATCCTTCAAGTGCCTGCAGTTGTGCTATGACCGTTCAGTTCGTGGAATAAACAATACTTGTCTGACCTTTTTTGATTGTTGGTCGTATCCCTTCTCATTGGCCCCAGATATGGAATCTTCCCCCTAGTGTCTTGGTAAATTCGTTCCAAAGTCTCATTCAGCCCTGAATAAGAGGTGAATCTCGGTTCCTTTCGTGGTCACATTGGTCCATCGTCGTTATCCCTGGCCTTCCATTTCCCTTTATCAGTTCTTGAATCTTCTTTAGGAGGATTTTCACCCTTGACTGCATAAACATCATCTCCTTCTCCTTCATCTCTCTCAGCATTTGCATCCTCTAATCGTAAAAATCCTTCGGCCTCATGATAATACTCCCCTAGATCCATAGGTGGATCCCTTGTCAGTGAATTTTTGAACTCTGTTCCATTAGCTATGCCAGATACAGCTGCCATTAAGACCATGGATGGATCTGGTCGATCCACCGATGCTGCCACTGCATTAAATCGCGTCAGAAAGCTCCTCAAAGATTCCCCGGTCCTCTGCTTTAGAGCTGCCAGACTCATCACATTCTTAGGTCTCGAAATGTGAACTCTGAACTGCCTCATAAACTTCTCAGTCAACTCAGTAAACGTTCCAATGGAACCACTCTCCAATTGTCTAAACCATGGTGCTGCTATGTCTGTCAGATACAATTGGAGGCATTGGGCCATGACTTCCTCTGATGCCCCTAGCACTTCCATATGCCTCATATACTTTGTAAGATGAACCGTAGGATCCATCCTCCCATTATACATCTCCACTGATGGTAGCTTAAAATCTGGTGGGTTCCTAGCTCGCCTGATAGTAGGAGTAAACGGACTTCTATTCACATCCTCCAAGTCTTTGTTTACCAATCCACCTCTCATAGCTCGTCTAACCATCTCCGCCAGTCTGTCATTGTCACCAAGCTGTAATCCTTGTCCGCTGCCTCTGGTCTGCCCCCGAGTTGATGAGGGAATTCTGGCACATACTCCTCATCTTGTACTCCTGCACTCCTATTGGTGTCGGGTTGGACAGCGTTATCTGGTATCCCTCCATGGATTGGTTCAGCATTCCCTGGTGGTATGCCCCTGAGTCTAGATCCATCCGGATTGATAGTCTTCTGCTGATTGGGAGCTGCCCCCTGCTGAGCTATTCCCTCTACTTGCTGGTTGAGCGCTTCTGATCCAGCTCCATGGACCTGAGCTCCTGCATTTTCTGCCTGTGCAAATTGTCTGAGAAGAGCCTACATCATCTCCTCTTGTCTTTTCAACATTGCTTCCATCTCGTCTCTGGTGATGTAAATGGATGCTTGACCTACTCCATCTCTAGAGGAAGCCTCTTGACTTCCCTCCTGATTGCTCCTTTCTGTCACTTGCTTTCTTGTTGATGGCCTAGCCATTGCTTTCTAGAGTCCAAGTTCCTAGCTTCAAAATCCCTGAGTGCATGCCTTCTCAGTGAAAGCACCAAATGTTAGCACCAAAATTGGTAACTAACAGTCACTGATAACAGATAAAGTGTGTGTAGAGAGTAATAATATAAGAACAGTTAAAATTAAAATGAAAGCAGTAAAGAGCAACAAGTCTTATAGTGGTTTGGCTAACTTCGTCCTACGTCCACTCTAGAAGCTTCCTTTTTATTGATGTTCGAATCAATTATAGTTACAAAGTGGTAGACTGGCCTTAGTCTTACGAAATACAAAGTCAGAGAGCAGAAGAGAAGAAGCAGACCCCCCTTCTGAACCCCTACAAGCTGTATTTATAGGCGAATTTTGAGTTGCTAGGCTTTCTGAACGGTAAAGGCCCATTAAGAATTTCCACCGAGCCACATTCGTCTTATGCCGAACGACTTTCCACCGAGCCATCTTCGCCGAGCGACCCATGCCGAGCCGCCAATGCTGAGCGAGGTACGATGCCGAGCAAGGTGCGAGGTGCAATGCCAAGCGAGGTGCGAGGCATCGAGGTGCGAGGCATCGAGGTGCGAGGCATCGAGGTATCGAGGTGCGAGGCATCGAGGTATCGAGGTATCGAGGTGCGAGGTATCGAGGTATCGAGGAGCGAGGTATCGAGGTGCGAGGTATCGAGGAGCGAGGTATCGAGTATCGAGGTATCGAGGTATCGAGGTGCGAGGTATCGAGTTATCGAGGTGCGAGGTATCGAGGTGCGAGGTATCGAGGTGCGAGGTATCGAGATATCGAGGTATCGAGGTGCGACTCCTTTATGCCAAGCGGGGAGTGTAGACCGAATGAAGTACTTGTGTCGTGCATTCCCTCCATTTCCTGACCAAATGACATATCCAAGTAAACTTCATCCTTCGAAACCAAATCCATCATACTCTAACCTCGATAGTCGTGAAGTTAGTTAGGTTGAATCCGCCTACTTATGGCTTTGACAAAAGGCGGGTTAACATGAATTAAATGATGAAACTTGTACCATAGAAAAGATTAAATTTTTTGGTCAAGTTTTAATATAAGGAAGTAAAAATCAAACAAGGTGATTAGAAATTATAATCAAATTAGTTATCGAATGTTTGGGCTATGTCAGATCTTAAGGCCACTAGTATCAAAAGGAGTGAGATAAACTACATGGTATTAAGTGAAAGTATGTCAAGATGTTTCTTATTCTCGCTTCCGCTTCCCAATCTATTGAAATTATTAACCTAAACATAAATCTAAAAGTACACAAGCAATCCTACACCAAATTTAATAAATTTTAAAGCTAAGAATATCTGAACGAAGAGAGCTACAAGAAGATAACAATCTAAAATTGGTTTGTGGAATTTGGAGTGTAGGGAAAGTTCCAAACAGTAAAGGAGAAGAAGACTCCAACCAAATTAGAACCTTTCTTGGATAATCTATGTTTGGGATTTATTAATTGAGATATATACTACCATATATGCTTTTAGTTCATTGATCATTGCTGATGTAGATTAGCAGCTATGGTTATTATAATATAGTTGTTAGCATACATTCAGTTTTGGATATTGATAATGAAATTGCTATGAAAAATGGGTAAATGGTCACTAGAGATGAATTATGAGATGTGAATAATTAAGAAAAAGAAAGAATATGAATACACGAAGTTGAAAATATTAATTATAAGTAAATTAATTTATATGAATGGTTATAGATAATGTACGAGTACGAAAGTAATATGGTTGTATCCATTTAATGTAAGGCTAAATTAACAATTATAACTATAAATAAACGATAATAAAGAAAGGTGAAGTAAAATATATAAATTTAGGAAGGTAGGATTTAAATTGTAATTAGGATGAATTAAATATAAGTATAATAAAACATACTTTTTGAAATAATTATATAGAAGTTGTATAATATTTAGATAATGTATCGTAAGATATACATATATTTTAAATGAAAACCAATGTAAATACTTAATGAAAAACTGATGCAGCGTGAGATAAGAACTAAACAAATTACCTTAAGTCACGGTCGCTTCCTTAAATCGCGAAGCTAGGTCGCGAAGCCATAGGTCGCTGAGCCTAGGTCGCGAAATTCTTCCAGTAGGTCGCGAGCATTCCTATGTCACTCCAGCAATGTCGCGAGGCAAATCCGGTATGTCGCGAACAACCTATGCCGCTCGAGTTTCCAGTTAGGTCGCGAATCCTAAGTCGCGAGCTTCCAGTAGGTCGCTGAAGTTTTATGTTGGGTTGCGAACAACATCCATTAGGTCGCGAAGCTCCAATTAGGTCGCTGCCGTGCTTATCCTTAGGTCGTTGATTGAATGCCGCTTGTTGTTGAGTCGTTTTGATGTAAGTTGTAACATGTTCTTCTTATGTCGCTTTGTTTAAGTCATTAGGTCGTAACGATATGTTGTGTTAGGTCGTATATTGTGTGATGTAAGTGTGGATGTGTGTGTTGTTGTAACCCTATAAATAGAGATGGTGGTGTCATTTGCAACGGTGGTTGATTTTTGAATAAAAATGGGTTTGTGCTTTGTGCCTGCATTAAAATTGGTAGTTGAGTGTTATCTCCTATCTCCACTTTCGACATTTGAGTGCGCTCGAATCAACGATTGTTGAAGCCAATTCATGGAATCAAGTCAATTGATCAACGTTCGAAGAATTGTAGATCTTCTTTCACGGTATCGTGCGCGATCAACGTGTCGAAGATTGCTAGAATCCGGTATCTTCGTGATCAACGGATTTGGGCATCTGGGTATTCTTCAATTCACCGATTTATCATCGATTCACCGATTATTTCCGCTAATCATGTGAGATCCTGGACGGATTCAATTTACATCGTCGAATTCGCTTCATTGGCTGCATCAGTTTGGTATCAAAGCTAGATCGCAAGGAGTTTGCGTCATTTGAAGTTTGGAGATCGGATTTGCAATTGTTGATAAGTTTGTGTTTGAATTAAGTTGAAGATTGTTATTGAACATCATGCCGCCGAGAAGAGCTGACCGTCATCAAAAAATTGCAGATGTGTATAGAAGAGAAGATGCTGAACAAATGGAGCAACGCATCAGTGATAAATTCAATGAAAAGTTCGATGAAGGAATTGGTAGATTGGAGAGGCTCATGATGAATATGAACCTAACTCGACAAAGAACATCACCAGTGTCAAATCGGGGTGGAAACCGGGTTTCGCCGTCGGTTTCGGGTGAACGAAGAATATCGCCACAGTCTTATAGAGAAAGAAGTGAGCCATCCGTTTCGAGAGAAAGTGACGTGCGTGGAAGTAGAAATGTTGATGGACGGGATCGACATCGACATATGTCAGATTTGGAAGAAGATGGTGATTATGAAAGTAGATCTTGTCGAAATCATGCCAAGGGAGAAATCGAGTTAGAGAATATGAAGATGATCGTCGATGGGAGTTGGGGATGAAAATGGAAATTCCAGAATTTAAAGGTGGAATGTTTGTGGAAGAGTTTTTGGATTGGGTTTCAAATGTTGAAGAAATTTTTGACTTCAAAGAAGTTCCCAAGAATCGTAGAGTGAAGTTAGTTGCTACAAGATTTAGAGGGAGAGCTATGGCGTGGTGGCAGCAGACTAAACTTACACGGGAGAGAATGGGGAAGTCAAAGATTATTACATAGGAGAAGATGAAGAAGTTAATGAAAGCTACTTTCTTACCTTACAATTATCAGTCTTTAATGTACCAACGTTTGCAGAACCTGAGGCAGGAGACAAAGGCTGTTAATGATTATGCTAATGAGTTTTATCAACTAATTGCTCGAAATGACATCATGGAGACGGAAGAACAGTTGACCGCTAAATTTGTTGGGGGCTTGAGGATCCAGATCCAGGACATGGTAAATATGTTTGACCCTAGATCTGTGGCTAAAGCGCACCAGAAAGCGTTGGCTTGGGAGAAGCAGGGAAGACGAGGAGGTGGTGTGTTTACAAATTCCAACAATCAAGTGAAGGGAGCTAGTAGCAATATTACTGTTACAAAGGTTGTTACTAAACTGGTTGTCAATGAGGTAGCAAAGACCAAGGTCAACAATTGTATCAAGTGCTTTAATTGTCAAGAATTTGGCCACAAGAGCAATGAATGTTCGAAACCGAAGAGGCGAGCTATGATTGCTGAAGTGGAAGGTGAGGATGTTGATGAAGGTTATTCTTGTCCAGTTAAGGAGGATGAACAGGATATCGCGTCAGGAGATGAAGGATGTAATCTAATGTTGAGGAGATCATGTTTGACACCGAAGCAGGAAGAGGAGGCTAGTTGGTTAAGGAGTAATATCTTTCAATCGACATGCACTACTAGGGAAGGTGTGTAAATTTGTGATTGACGCGGGAAGTTGTGACAATATCATTTCTACCGAAGCTGTGTTGAAATTAAAGACGGAGAAGCATCCAAATCCTTACAAGTTAGCGTGATTAAGGAAAGGAGGAGAGGTGAAGGTGGATAGGCGAGTTCATGTTCCATTGTCGATTGGGAAGAAGTATAAAGATGAGATCTGGTATGATGTGGTGGAGATGGATGTTTGTCACTTGCTTTTGGGAAGACCATGGCAGTATGACCAAGCAGTGCAGCATGACGGTCGAACCAATAGCTACAGTTTTATGTTTAAAGGTACTAAGATCATTTTAGTTCCGAAGAAGAGACAGCAAGGAGAGAGCAAGTCAAAAGAGATTGAGGAACTGAAGACTTTGTTGACTTTGAAGGAGTTTATTGAAGAAGTAGAGGAGAGTCCAGAGGTATTCTTGTTGATTGGATATGCAGCTATTGAATCTGTTGAAGTTCCAGAGGGAGTAAAGCCAGTATTGGAGGAATTCGAAGACGTGTTTCCTAAAGAGTTGCCAAAGGAGCTACCACCATTGAGGGACATTCAACATCAGATAGATCTTGTTCCGAGAGCTGTGTTACCTCACAGGCTACATTACAGGATGAGTCCTAAGGAGCATGAGGAACTTAGAAGGCAGGTGGAGGAGTTGTTAGAACAGGGGCGTGTTCAAGAGAGCTTGAGTCCTTGTGCAGTGCCTGCCTTATTGGTGCCCAAGAAGGATGGGACTTGGCGGATGTGTACGGACAGTTGGGCTCTAAACAAGATCACTGTGAGATACAGGTTTCCTATGCCGAGGTTCGATGATTTGATTGATCAGTTGAGTGGGGCTGTTGTGTTCTCAAAGATTAACTTGAAGAGTGGATACCATCAGATTCGTATTAGACCGGGTGATGAGTGGAAGACTGCTTTTAAAACTAAGGAGGGTCTATACGAATGGCTGGTTATGCCGTTTGGCTTGTCAAATGCTCCTAGTACTTTTATGAGAGTGATGAACCAGATTTTCAGACCATTTATTGGGAAGTTTGTAGTAGTTTACTTTGACGATATTACGATCTATAGTGGGAATATGGAAGAGCATATCCATCATTTACGAGAGGTATTGTTGATTCTACGACAGGAGCAATTCTATGCAGCAACGAAGAAATGCGTGTTCATGAAGTGCAGTGTTTTGTTTTTGGGATATGTTCTGTCGAAGGAAGGTATTCAAGTGGATGAAAGAAAAGTGGAAGCTGTCAGGAGTTGGCCACAACCCAAGACAATTACTGAAGTAAGGAGCTTTCATGGGTTGGTATCTTTTTATCGAAGATTCATTCCATATTTTAGCAGTGTGATGACACCTGTAACCGATTGCATGAAAGGAAAGAAGTTTGCATGGTCAGAGGAAGCAGGGGTTGAGCGAATCAAAGAACTTTTGACGTCAGCACCAATTCTAGTTTTGCCGGATTTTCAGTTGTTGTTTGAGTTACATACTAATGCTTCGAAGGTTGGGATTGGTGGAGTATTGGGTCAGAAGGGCAGACCAGTTGCTTATTTCAGTGAGAAATTGTCTGGAGCCAAGTTGAGATATAGCACCTATGATGTGGAGTTTTACGCGATTGTTCAAGCTGTGAAGCACTGGGGACATTATCTGTTTCAGAAGGAATTTGTTCTTTATACGGATCATGAAGCTTTGAAACATTTGCAAGGGCAGGACAAAATTTCAACCAGACACGCTTCATGGGTCGTGTATCTACAGCAGTTTACTTTTGTTGTAAAGCACAAATCAAGGGTGACGAATCGTGTAGCTGATGCCTTGAGCAGGAGGAATCATTTGCTAACGACGATGAAGATTGAAGTGACAGGATTTGCACTATTGCCGGAGTTGTTTGAAGAAGATCCTTACTTTACGAAGATTGTTGAGAAAGTCAAGGATGGGAGTACTGATGAGTTTGTGTTGGTAGATGGATTCTTATTCAAGGAAAATCGATTGTGCGTACCAGATTGCAGCTTGAGAATGAAAATTGTAAAAGATTTGCATGAAGAAGGACATGTTGGTCGGGATCGCACATTGCAATTGATCTCTCAGACTTATTATTGGCCCTCGATGAAACGGGAAGTTAAAAAGTTTGTTCGTAGATGTCATGTTTGTCAAGTTTCAAAAGGGACAGCTACAAATGCGGGTTTATATATGCCTTTACCTGTTCCGACAAAACCGTGGGTTGACGTAAGCATGGATTTTGTGTTGGGCTTACCGAGGACTCAACGGGGAAATGACTCTATATATGTTGTAGTGGACCGTTTCTCAAAGATGGTACATTTTGTTGCTTGTAAGAAGACGGCAGATGCAGTCCATGTGGCACAGTTGTTCTTTAGAGAGATCTATCGCTTGCATGGTTTACCAGAAACTATAGTTTCAGACAGGGATACCAGATTTCTGAGTCATTTTTGGCTAAGTTTGTGGAAGATGATGGGAACCAAGCTGAAATTTAGTAGCGCTTATCATCCACAGACAGATGGACAAACCGAGGTTGTGAACAGATCGCTGGGAAATTTATTGCAGTGTCTCGTGAAGGATAATCTAAAGAGCTGGGATGTGAAGTTATGTCAAGCGGAGTTTGCTCATAATCATGCTATCAACCGTAGTACGGGTTTCAGTCCACTTCAGATTGTATATTCAAGCTTGCCAAAGGGGCCGTTGGATTTAACGATAGTACTACAACCGAAGGGGCCAGTAAAGCGGGCTGCTGATTTTGTTGATGGATTGACAGAATGCCATAGAATCGTTCAAGAACGATTAGAGAAGACGAATGAGAAATATAAACAATCCACAGATATTAAACGACGACATGTTGACTTCAAAGAAGGAGATTTTGTATATGTAGTATTGACCAAGGATCGTTTTCCTGTTGGTACTTACAGTAAACTAGCTGCTAGGAAGATTGGTCCTTTAGAAATCATAAAGAAGATCAATGATAATGCGTATCAGTTAAGGTTGCCGTAAATTAGTCATACTTCTGATGTTTTCAATGTCAAACACTTGATTCCATATTATGGGGAGAAGCTTGTCGAAGAAGAGGAAAATGAGAATTTAAGACGAATTCTTTTCAACCAGGGGAGGATGATGCAGCGCGAGATAAGAACTAAACAAAATACCTTAAGTCGCGGCCGCTTCCTTGAATCGCGAAGCCCTAGGTCGCAAAGCCATAGGTCGCGGAGCCTAGGTCATGAAATTCTTCCAGTAGGTCGCGAGCATTTCTATGTCACTCCAGCAATGTCACGAGGCAAATCCGGTATGTCGCGAACAACCTATGCCGCTCGAGTTTCCAGTTAGGTCGCGAAGCCTAAGTCGCAAGCTTCTAGTAGGTCGCTGAAGTCTTATGTTAGGTCGCGAACAACATCCATTAGGTCGCGAAGCTCCAATTAGGTCGCTGCTGTGCTTCTCCTTAGGTCGTTGATTGAATGCCGCTTGTTGTTGAGTCGTTTTGATGTAAGTTGTAACAAGTTCTTCTTATGTCGCTTTGTTTAAGTCATTAGGTCATAATGATATGTTGTGTTAGGTCGTATATTGTGTGATGTAAGTGTGGATGTGTGTGTTGTTGTAACCCTATAAATAGAGATGGTGGTATCATTTGTAATGGTGGTTGATTTTTAAATAAAAATTGGTTTGTGCTTTGTGCCTCCATTAAAATTGGTAGTTGAGTGTTATCTCCTATCTCCACTTTCGACATTCGAGTGCGCTCGAATCGACGATTGCTGAAGCCAATTCATGGAATCAAGTGCGCTTGATCAACGTTCGAAGAATTGTAGATCTTCTTTCACGGTATCGTGTGCGATCAACGTATTGAAGATTGCTAGAATCCGGTAACTTCGTGATCAACGGATTTGGGCATTTGGGTATTCTTCAATTCACAGATTTATCATCGATTCACCGATTATTTTCCCTAATTGTGTGAGATCCTAGACGGATTCGATTTACATCGTCGAATTCGCTTCAATGGCTGCATCAAAAACTTAATTGCACAATGAAAAGCTACAAATTACAAGTAAACACACACACACACACACATATATATATATATGTGTGTGTGTGTGCGTATATATGTATGTGTGTGTGTGTGTATATGAAATTAGTATTAAGACATCTAAAATTTAGTAAAAAAATCCATGAACTTTTAGTTCATTTTTAGTGAAGTCAGCTGTTTGAATATTTAAACCAAATTCTATAATCTGTGGTTAATGGACTGAATTTAGGAACAAGATGGCTGAAAGCCAAATAAATTAATCCTTTAATCATTTAAACCTTTGAGTTGTAAATTTAGACGTGTGAATGTTTGTTCAAACATTTGAATCAGTAAGTTGAATGACTGAATTGCTATGTTGTGACAAAACTGAACCTGGACTCCAATAGGACTATATAAATTGTTGAAGGAACTTTGTATCATCTCAATAGTAATGTTAGGAGGTTGTATTTTTCATGCAACCTTATCCGCTATGATACTCGATGTTGACTTTTGTGAACATGCATGTTGATCCAAATAAAGTTAATGTTATGAATGTTCTGATATTATTATAATTGGTTACCAATGGCAACTAGGACCTCTCACATTTGATGTAGGGACCGAGGAGATGGAGTCATCTATCTAATTTGCTATAGTGATTGTAATATGAATTTGTATTTCGTTTATCAGCTATATTAAGGGAAATATTTGACAAGTGGTCAATTTTCATATAAATGACCATAGTATGCCTAAATGGATTAAAGTAAGGTCCAGTGTGTGATTGTAAATTGAGTATCAGTATTGAGATATGTTTGCTTTGTTGTCATCACAATGTTTGACACATAAGGCATTTTACTTTATATTCATCTAGGATTGATTATCATTGTAACGCTATAGCGTGATAAATTAAAATGTATAGACCAAAGTAACAGTGAATTGGTTAGTGTAGTAAAGTCCATAATGATGTTTCATTAGTATGCTGGTATTCTATACTTATTGATATTTTCTCACTTATACGAGCATATGTTTGATCCCCTTTGTGCTTCCTTTATATATCTATCTATGATAAGTTAACAAGATGTTAGGGAAATGCTTGGTGTGTGAATACGGTAATGGAGGTTCGATGGAGTTATCTTATTTCATTTAACTATCCGCTATTTAGTTTATGTATTTATGTTGAGCATACAGTGTTTTTTAACTCGATGTAATAAAAGTTGTAACCTTTTGTCCAGTAATATTTCAACCTCTTATTTATGTACATTCTATTATATTTTACTCCTTCCTTTGTGAGCGTTGAAAGTTGTAGCTAATGTAGGTAGCTCTTTGTACTGTTTTGCATCATTTCACCCTAATGATTCCTCATATACAACTTTTAGGATTTTTCCATCGATCGGGGTTTAAAATCAAAAGGTTGTGAATGACGAGTTGTTGCATTTGGTATCAAAGCGTAAGTTACTTGATTCCTATAGGTTAAGAATGTATTCAGAGAGGATATTGGTATATTTCGATATCGATATATACATTCACAAGTATAGTACATATGCACATACACCACTTTATTTCCTATTTAATATCTTGGAGAGGTTCTAATCAATCTCATTTATAGATGGACAAGATTGATGACAACACAGGAACTCACATATGAAATGCAACCTCGAAGATTCCTAGTGTGAACGTACACTGGTTCCGTTGGAATCTACAGACATGAACTCTAGCCAATATCAACTTTGATGTGTGTGTACAACGAATACAAGGAATAGTTCGTATGAATCTATGGGTTATAGACTTACTAAAATTGTGTAGAGACTTTCAAAGTATGGGTGGATAGCCTTATGCTTGGACTAAATATTTTATGGATACAAAGATGTGGCTATGCACATGTGAGCGAATATCTAGAATAATGGGATTTGATGATGCAAGTGGAAGGCATCTTGCTTCTTGGCACTTGTAAGGAGAAACTTTAAGCATATGGGATTTAAAACTGGGATATAGTACTTGCTAAAATAAATGAAGAGGAGAAGACTTAGGGTGATTATAATGGCATTTCGAGGCTATGTTTCTGTTGGTAGTTGAAGAAAGATTTTAACTGGAGAGGTCCATCGATTTGTAGTTGGGTGACATGACAGTGAAAGAGTATGTGAACTAGTTTAATGAACTTGCCAAGTTTATATTCGATTTAGTGAGCACTCCAACAAAGAAGGTATAAAGTTCTCTAAGGAATTAAGATAATATCTTCAAGGTTTGGCTCTATATTCCTATGAGTGCATCATTTGGAAACTTAGTAGAGATAGAATTACTGAATACAGTTTCGAATAAGGTCACGAAGGAAGAGCCAAAGAAGGATATTGACAAGGAAAATCTGTAAGGAAAGCATACAAAATAAGGAGATAAATATGCAGAGCAAATTCAAGAAGCAAAATAATTTATGCAAGAAATGCCACAAGAAGGGTTATCTAGCTAACAACTACAAAGTGAACATGGGATAGGTTAAATGCTATAAATGCAATAAGTTTTGACATTTGAAGTCGCAGAGCCCAACCTTGGACAAGAATAGATAGGTCATGCAAGCATATGCGCTTGATATAACCCTAGTACTAGTATACCACCATCAAAGGCAGACATAGAAAATAAAGTTGTGATGAAAGGTATATTACTTATATTCTATTTTCCTATTTATAATTTATTTGATATTAGAGCATCTCATATTCTTAGTCTACCAGTTTGGTCAATATTTTACAGTTAGATACTCATAATGCATGATTCTATAGTAGTTTAACATCACCTTGTTGGACTTACACATTTGTCTATGATATGTCACCGGTTGAAATTATTTATGTATGGTGTGGAATTCATATGTGATGCATATGTACTTGGTTTTTTAGTGTATAGGATGATTTGGAATGGACTGGATGTCCCATTATGAGGCAATGTTGGATTGTGATAAACGGCTAATTTGAATGTAGAGTGGTGAAGGGAATGATTTAGATGTGTATTTTGAGCGTGATAGCTCTATGACATTGAGTAACTCATATTCTTTTTATCTATCATAAGAGTTATCTTTCGACCCTATTATTAAATAATTCCTAGATGTTTTTACCTTGGCCTCAAGTTGGCTACCCTAAAAAGAAATTGAATTCAAGATTGATCTGGAGAAAGACGCTAGGCTTATTGTCATGTCACTTCGACATATGATTTTGAAGGTAAGAAGGGAACTAGATAAGAAAGTTTCCGAGTTGTTACCGAAAGGTATTATTTGTAAAAGCATCTAGAATTTGCACTACCAAGGCGGATGGCTCTTTGCGGCTCTATGTCGATTATCAAGAATTAAATAAGTTGATGAAGAAGAATCGTTATCCATTGCCTCGCATTAACAATTTGTTTCATCAACTCATGGGAATAAATGTATTTTCTTTGCTTGACTTGGCCATTTTTTCATTAGTTCAAAGTGACAGGTGAGAATACTGCTGAGGATTTTTTTGTACACCGAGCAGACTATTCGAGTAATTAGTTATGATGTTTGGAATGATCAATTCTCTGCTTTATTTTTTTATTTAAGGAGTCGAGTATTTTGTGAGCGTCTAAATAACTTCATGGTAGTCTTCATGGATGCCATTCTTGTTTATTTAGTCTTCACGGATGTCATCCTTGTTTATTTGAGAAATAAGAAAGAACATAAGCATCATTTAAAGATGGTACTTGATGTGTTGAGAAGAACCAGTTAAAGCCAAAGTTCTCTAAATGTTGTTTCTAGAGTAGAGAAGTTTGCTTTCTTGGTCATATCGCTTTTAATCTTGGTTTATCTGTTGATTCAAGCAAGGTGATAGCAGTAGAGGATTAGCTTGTAATAAAAAACGCTATAGATGTTAAAAAATCTCTTTATTGTGTTGGTTATCATAAGAAGTTCATTATGGACTTCACTAGAGTTTCTACATCATTAACTCGACTTACCAAGAAGAATTTAGATTTCTTATGGAATGTAGAGTGTGAGCATTCATTTGTTGAATTGAAAGAATTGATGACTGGTGTGCTTGTATTGACAATTTCAAATGGCACTAACCCTTTTACCATTTATATCAATGCCTGTGGTATATGACTTGAAGCTATATTGACATAGGAAGGCAAAGTAGTGGCATATGCTAGCGGATAGCTGAAGACCTGCGAGAAGAATTACCCAATATATGATCTTGAAGTTATGCTATTATTTGCACTTAAGTCTTGGAGACATTATCGATTAGGTGAGAGATTTGAGTTGTTTACAGATTAAAAATTTCTCAAATACTTACTTTTTAGAAGGATTTTAATTTGAGACAGCAAATGTGGATGAAGTTCTTAGCTATATACGATTTTTGTATTGCATATAGTCCAAGTAAAGGGAATGTAGTAGTTGATACTTTGAGTAAACATACTAAATTCTATTTTAGCTGAGGCGAGGTAATTAATTTGTTTTTGATTTTGACTTCAGACCAGTATCATAGTTAGTACCTAGTTTGTTAGTAGCTTTAGATATTAGACCTGCACTTGTGGACCATAATGGTTTAAGGAAAAGGAGTGATGAGACATTGACAAGTATTATGGAGCAGTTAGAGAGGGATAAGCGGTACTTTCATTTGGACCGCAATTCTATTGTCTCAAGAGGATATTTATGGCATGATGGAAGACTATGTGTGCGAGAAGCTAAGGGGTTAATTGATAAGGTTTTATCTGAGTCTCACAGTTCTAGGATGACTATTCATCCGGGTGATGACAAGATTTATAGGGGCATAAAGAAGGTTTTCTATTGATTGAAGATGATGCAACAAGCTTTAGGGTATGTTGCTAAATGTTTTACTTGTCAATAAGTCAAGGCTAAGCAAAAGAAGCCAAGTAGATCGTTACTTCCACTAGATGTTCAGCAATGGAAGTTGAGGCACATTTCAATGGATTTTACATATGGTTTACCAACAAGTCAAGCGGAGAGGAGCAATTTTTGCTCATGGTTGATCATATGACCAAATATGCTCATTTCATTCTAGTATAGAGTATGAGAACAATAACATCATTAGCTACTTTGTAAGCGAGAGAGGAAATTTAGTTACGTGGAGTTCCAACGAGCATAGTTAGTGAAATAAAACCACTGTTTGCTAGCTAGATTTTGAGGGGCCTTCAGGATACCTTAGACATATAGTTTGAATGTAACGACCCTGGATTTTGGCCCGTTTATTTTAATAAATATTTAATCTAATTAGATGAAATGTAAACTAAACATATTTAGAATGAATATGATTTTGGAAATAACTGCTATTTGTGCATATGGATTGGTATTTTAAAAAGGAAATTGGGCTTCGGAAATTTAAAATAAAATCTCTTGATAATATTTATAATAAAATTTGTCTTATATAATTAAATTAAAATACTTCACTTTTTTTACATCGGATAAACATACATATGAATAATAATGTGTGAAATTTAAAATGAATCTCTTTATAATATTTATCTTATACCATTAAATTAAATTACTTTGTCTTGTTATCGTGTGATAAAAATATACGTATGAATGATAATGTTTAAATTAAAATCTAATTCTATTAATATAAAATATAAGTGAAACATGTGAATCTTATTTAATTATTGGTAATTGAAACATAAATATAAATAAATAAGTAAACACATGAATCTAAGTTTAATATTAATAGTCAAATATAAAATACAAATAAAAATAAAAATATAAATCAAAACAAGAAATAAGTAGTTAATACTTACAATATCATTTTAAATTCGCAGGACATAGAATAAAAAATATATAATAAGTATAAAACGTAACTAAATCATATTGTACATAATTTAAATATTGATAGTTAAGAATGAAATATAAATATAAATGTAAATAAACCATATGAACCATATTGAATATAACTTAAATATTGTTAGTCATAGTCAAAATACATAATAAAATTTAAAAGCCAATTATAGGATAAAATGAAGCAAGAACACAAATATTTATGAAACAAATATTTTCATTCTGGACTAAGTTTGTAAAATATAAACCTGACATATATCTATATATATTGGAAATTCAGCCTGAAGTTAGATACAATAAACACTTGTACTTAAGTATCTTCATATATATATATATATATATATATATATATATATATGATGGTGTTACCTGCAAGTATGTATTTACACAAAAACATATGTGTATAGCGTTCAAATAAAAATAATAAGACAAATGTATATATGAACAAACCTTCTTTCACAAGCCATAAGCCTTAAGTTTACCTCCATAAGTACATGTTTGCATGTAATATCTTCACAGCAAATCAGATGATGATTGTGTTAGCATAAATAAAGACATATGCATTAATTAGCACCCCTCTTTGTCAAGAAATCTTCAACCGAAATTTTGTAACATCATTTCACATTTTAGCATATCAAACGCAATTATTTAACTTGCAGGTCAAACAAGTAAAAACTGGTCCAGTTAATACCTATACTGTTCAAAGCTTTTTATATATACAAACTTCACATTATGATGTTCATTTATAAAACCTGTAAAGCAAACCCGAGAAGAAGAACATTTGGTAGCATCTTGCTTTTGAAAACCCCATTTAAGTTCAAACAAAAACAGATTCAAAGTTTGCAGTTTTAAAACTTCAGTTTCAAGCAACTAAGCTTCAAAACATTCATGCTTATTGATTCACAGGAATGTTCTGGTAAGTAAACTAAATTTTAAAAGTTTTAAGCTAATTTAAATAGTTCAAATTCATCTGATGAACTGATTTGTATATGCTTCAGTTTGCATATGTTGAGATGCACTGTGTTTTCTGTAAATTGGTACAGGGTTCATATTTGAATCAATAACTTAAAGATATTCTTATTTGATCATTGATAAACTTTGATTCCCTTAGCAAACAAGATGCAAACTTAAACTAAGATTTCTAAAGGGTGATTACAATCATTTTCATCAAGTACTTCACTGTAATATTGATGTCCAGGTAGATTAAGTGGTCATTGATAATATTCGAATGTTGCAAAATGTTGATTCAAGATTGTATATTGAATATATATTGCAAATCAAAGTTTTTACAACAAAAATCAAGATTTATAGATTGATATTTAAATAGCAGTTTGTAATTAGACAAAATTTGTATTTTTGCAAACTCCTAGTTATTGATTCAACTTAAATTGTTGGAATTTGTTTTGGAGGTAGTTCGAACATACAAGATGTTGAGAAAAATGTCAGATAATTTTTCTAATTCATGAATTAATCAAACGAACGAAAAATAGGGTTTTAGTTAAGGTGTTGCCTGTTCACTGTAAATTTTTGATTTCGGCATCATAGTGAGATCGAGCTTCCTGAGCTTCGAGGAGGTAGTTGTTGAGGGGCAGGACTTGGCGTGGGTGGTGTGGCTTAGCCTCTGGCGATGTGGGATTGCAGGACGGGGTGGTTTTTGGTGAGGTGCTGGTGTTTCGAGTTCAAGTTTCAGGTGATATTTCGATTTTGACCTTATTTCGAATTTCTGGGTTTCGATTATGGGTGAGGAAGGGAATCGTGGTTTGTGGGTGCTGACGAGGGCCGCTGGAGGTGCGACGAACCACCGTGCACGTGCACGGTGGCGTTGGGGTGGGGGTGTCGTGTCGGTGATGACGTGAAGCGGTCTGCCTCGTGTCGTGCTCGAGTGAAAATGGGTTTGTCTTCGAGTTTCCCTGTCGTTCGCGTGGAGTTTCCTGATGCTTAACCTTTAATTTGGTTTTAACTTACAGAAATTAAAGAAAATAAGAAAGAGGGAAGAAGAAGGGTGTGCGTACAGGAAGGGCATGGTGATTTTGAGGATAACTCGAAGTAATACTCGAGTTTAAGAAAGGGGAGTCTCGGGTTTAACAAAATGCAATTTTGCATTGGTGTTAAAGTTAATTAAAGTCCGTTTTCCATAATTTATTTTTAGTATTGTGAAGTCGTTGGATTTAGGTTATGATGATTTTATTTAATACGTAACGATGTTTTGAAACACTTAATTATTATTTTAATTAAGCACTTAATCTAAGATAAGCATAAGATAATTAACATTTAAGTGGTGTAGTTAATAATAAATTGATTTTCAATTTAAGAAAAATTTCTTTTTAAATGTTAATTAAGATGAATAATTGATATTAATTAATTATTTTTGGAAAGTGGTTGAGAGTAATTACTTTATAATCAGAGATCGAGTTATAATTAGAAAAGGGGTAAATTTGAAATTAATCACTAAAAGTCAAATTATGAATGATTAATAGTTAATTAATCGAGTATAAGAATAAATAAATGGTTAAGTAAGTAATTAGCAGTAATTAAATAGGTAATTAAGTTTGATTAATAATTAATTGTTAATTGAATGATTAATTAAAGTAAATAACTGGGTTAAGAAGTAATTAAGTAATTGATAGTGTGAAATAAAATAATTATGTAATTAAGACTTGATGATTAATTAAGAAATCATTAATTAAACAATTTGAAATGAGAAAAGTAATTAATTGTTAACTAATGATTAATTAAACAGAGTTAAGTGATTAACTCTCAAGTAATTAAATCTAAATTGAATTAATTACAAATAAGACTTAAAGATGACTGCTTGCGGAACTGTTATATTGAATATCTGATTGTGATATTTATGTGATGATATTCTGTGATGCTCTGTGATATGTTATGTTATATCTATGATGCTTGTATATGTTTTATCTGTGATAAATGCTATGTTAATTCAATTGTTGAATTTAAATTATTTAAACTGTTTAATTTAATTAGACAACTTGGCCCTTAAAATGGCGTTTGGATTTCGATGAGACCGGGATCGGGTATCCAATTGATATTCCGAAAACCACATCGATCCAATTTAAACGATAGGTCGTGAATTCTGAAATGGCGACCGAGATGGTGTTTTCAGAATGCAAGGGTTATCGTCGTTGACTCTGAGGGTGATTCCAAAATGAGTGTGATGAGATAATGCCTTCGGTTTCGTTCGAACCCGGAACGAACTTGTATGGATTGAATGCTTTCATCACATCGTCAGGCGGACGATGAGCATTCTAAGAAATATGTCCTATAAAGGTAATCGCAGCCTTAAGCCTCATCAACCGGGAATGGCTAAAACAGGGGAGATGCAGCAAGGTTAGGTGGGTCATGCCCAAGCAAGACAAGATATTTCCCCTTTCTAGACGTCCCTTTATATTTCGGCTGTGTGGGCGGTTGCTAGCTACAACCGCGGGGTTTATCTTGTTCGGGACTATTCAGTAAGGAATGGTTCTGGGCTTGTGTTGTAGGGGGTCGAAAGTGATCCTCGGTACGGTGATCTAGGCCCCGTACTGTGACGGGCGGTACCCCAGTAGCCCTGCCATTGTTGGAAATCCATTTTCCCTACGAGACCCTACGGTTTTGATTTGTATTACCCACTTTTGTGGCTAGTAGCTGGAATTTAATAGATGTAACAATTTCGGCTATTTTCTATTTACTTGAAAACCCTAGACACTATTATAATATCATGGATTTCCTATAAAAGTTTTTGTTAGCGTAAGGTAAAAACTTACCCGTATATATTTGTGGGGAGTCTTACGTGATACCTTTATTTCCAAATGTTTTCAATGTTAAACAACTTTAAACCATTTACTCATACCAGACCCATGTCTGACCCGGTGTTTATATTTTGTTTTTCATAAACTCTTGGGTACTCAAATTTTTATGAGTAGCCAAGTGATAGGTTTTGGACCTTGATTTCTGGAGAAGCTTGGAGCAGGAGTTTCCAGACGTATGTAGCTATCTATCTAGTTCCGTTGTGTTAGTTGATGTATACTGTATCTCTGATGTATATAGTGATAGATGTATGCATGACTGTCATATGTATTGGTACTGTATAACTAAGATATAGGTAAAACAATGTAATATTTATGTGATATATTATATTTTGTTCCGTTCCACTATGAGATTATGGTGTTATTGTTCTTTCTTTCTCTTTCTTTTCTATTTCTATCCCTTTCTTTCTTTATGATGATACGTCTTTCTGGTAGTAGAAGGGCGGGTCGTCACAGTTGGTATCAGAGCATAGGTTGGTGATAACCTTGGCTCTGGTAGGAATTACTCATAAAATAGAGTTTGTAGAACTCTAAAATGAGTTTGAGTGTATAAATAGATATGAGCGCGTATTTGTTAGTGAATATAAAATTGTTTTTATATTGTGTTGATTTATCTGTTGAGTATTTATGAATTCTGGTCGATTTGTGGGACGCCATTTCATCGATAGGGATTTCTAAACTCTTAAACAAGGTAGACCGAAACAGTATTGTTTTTAAAGTAGGGTAAATGAAATAATTTTACCCAAAATTATATTTTGACATAAAAGAAATATTTTCTGAAATTATTATATATATATATATATTTGAATGTTTGGTTGTTAATGCTACAATTTAAAATTTTGAGTGGGTTTATAACTATATAAAATTATCTAAGTATGATCTTTAATAAAAAGGAATACAATTAAAATTAGATTAAACCAGAATTTAAGTCCCGGAAATTTGAAAGGTATTTAAATGAATTTAAACAAAAGGATTTGGGGAATTTAAAAATCTTGGGAATGTTTGAAATGTTTTTCCAAAGATTTGAAGGCAATATTGGAATATTGTTTTGGAAAATAAGAAAACATATTGGAGGTTAACCTGAGATAAGTTAAATGGAATTGAAGTTCAAAATGAACTTAATTGGATATAAAATTAGAAGGTAAAATAATTGTAATTGTGAGGTGGAAATTTATACCTTAAGACAGTAAGTGCTATATATATATAATCTGAAATTGTGGTTATAAGATGAAATGACTCAAATGAGCTATATAAGCTTTTAAGTAAACAAATAAGTTTTGGGCTCATATTTTGAGAAATAAATTTAAAAAAAATGGTAAGTAGCTAAATTTAACTGAAGTTGAGTTGGAATAAAATTGAATTTAAATGAATTCAGTCAAGTTATAAATAATATTGAATGGAATAAAATTCTTACGTAAATAAGTAAATATAAACCAAGTAAGCCTTGAATTTGGATAAAATAGAATTGGAGTAAGTTGTAAACAAATCTAATTCAAGCATAAATTGAATAACCTTATTATTAATAAATTTAATAATGAATTGTTAATGTAAATTAAAATTTAAGAATGGATAAAAGAATAAACTAATCGAACAAATTAGTAAATAGTTGGGATTTGATTAAAAGAAAATCAAATCAAAGATTTAAATGGAAATTGGTGGAATAGAATAAACTTAAGTTGTTGGGTGGAACAGTTTGAAGAAAATAGATACCTAAGTAAATTGTAAGATGGTGATTTAAAACATTGGTTGTCGAGTTTAATAAAATGGTTTGGGATCAAACTTTTTAAAAATGAAAGAAAATGCAACGTAAGGATTGTGAATAAATTAAATGTGATGGAGTCAAGTGTAAATTGAGTTGGAATCAATTTAAGATTTGTTATAAAGCTTTAGTGATTGTTTATTTAAAATAGTATTGTCGAATTGCATAAGAAAATGGGTCGTTTGAAGTAAATGAAATTAGATAAAATTCTATGAATTATTAGAAGCAAAATAGGATGATTTTGAAATCATCTGCAATGAATATGAGTTTGTTTTGCTTAAATGGACTATATATAAGCAGGTAAGTTATAAATCACTTTAACTGAAGAAAATGATTTGAGAATTGGTTAGAATTAACTGTACTAAGTGTTGAAACTATACATATGTGCTTATGAAAATATGTAATGTTAAACAAACGGAGACTCTACCAAAACTTTTCAAAAATGTGGGAACTAGAAATATAAAAAAATAGCAACAAAACAATTTCAAATTGAAAATTTAAATAAACCAATGAATGAAACTAATTTAAAAATAATGATAAAAATCAGTTATAAATGGAAGATAGACAATAAAATTAAATATTCAGAATTAAAGATAAATTGAATTCACATGGAATTGGAAATTTAGGTTTAAAATAAGAAGATATAAGAGGATATAAAGGCTAAAGTGGTAGAGGAATAATATAAGAGTATATATAATGCTTATATTAAACATAAGAAATGAGTGGTGAAATTCTTAAGTAAATTTGATATTGAGAAAATTTCCAAGTGGATAGAAATCAGAATAATGTGAATAAAAGAAAATTGATATAGTTGATAATCAATGGATATAAATACGTAGGATGTACGTATATTATTTTATTCGCATAACAATTTGATCCAGATTCGAGCATAGAATTTCGAGATAATTATATCGATCCGAGTTAGGATTTTTCACTCGATTTTCAAACGACGAACCATGGACATGGATTTTGATTGGTTCTGGAAATTCTCTATCATAGTTGTGACTATGCAAGGAGAATGACAGTTTCTGATCAAGAAACCAGTTCTGAGTCCGTACTAGGAAGTCGGGTGGACGATGCTAGTTTGGAAGTGAAATTGTGTAATCGAGCGAGCGATCGGATTTGATATTGCGTACGAATGGTATATGTACATCGTACGGGCTTGATTGAATAGATATTGAAATTCTGTAAAGAAGTCAATAAAATTTGGAAAGAGTTGGTACTGTAGCTTTCAGAATTGAATTACCAGAGTGGGTGTCTGGAATTCATTGTGTATTCCGTATATCCCATCTTAGAAATTTGTTCATGATTCATCATTAGTTGTTAAACCAGTAATTCAGGAATTTGGAAGCCGAATCAAATTTAACTGTGGTCAGGAATCTAGTTTGGATTGTTGATCATCGAGAGACAAACTCTCGATAATTTTAGGGAAGCTTATCCGGATTTGTGTTCGGATAACTAGTGATGTTTATCAGGATTGACTGTTTGGTTGTTTGTTAATATATAAATGATATGTATGTTTGAATGGTTGGTATAATAGTTTTTTTTAATTTATCTTTGTTTTAAATTTCGGGTACGAAATTCTTTTTAGGGGAGAGGAATGTAACGACCCTGGATTTTGGCCCGTTTCTTTTAATAAATATTTAATCTAATTAGATGAAATGTAAACTGAACATATTTAGAATGAATATGATTTTGGAAATAACTGCTATTTGTGCATATGGATTGGTATTTTAAAAAGGAAATTGGGCTTCGGAAATTTAAAATAAAATCTCTTGATAATATTTATAATAAAATTTGTCTTATATAATTAAATTAAAATACTTTACTTTGTTTACATCGGATAAACATACATATGAATAATAATGTGTGAAATTTAAAATGAATCTCTTTATAATATTTATCTTATACCATTAAATTAAATTACTTTGTCTTGTTATCATGTGATAAAAATATACGTATGAATGATAATGTTTAAATTAAAATCTAATTCTATTAATATAAAATATAAGTGAAACATGTGAATCTTATTTAATTATTGATAATTGAAACATAAATATAAATAAATAAGTAAACACATGAATCTAAGTTTAATATTAATAGTCAAATATAAAACACAAATCAAAATAAAAATATAAATCAAAACAAGAAATAAGTAGTTAATACTTACAATATCATTTTAAATTCGCAAGACCATAGAATAAAAAAATATAATAAGTATAAAATGTAACTAAATCATATTGTACATAATTTAAATATTGATAGTTAAGAATGAAATATAAATATAAATGTAAATAAACCATATGAACCATATTGAATATAAATTAAATATTGTTAGTCATAGTCAAAATACATAATAAAATTTAAAAGCCAAGTATAGCATAAAATGAAGCAAGAACACAAATATTTATGAAACAAATATTTTCATTCTGGACTAAGTTTGTAAAATATAAACCTGACATATATCTATGTATATTGGAAATTCAGCCAGAAGTTAGATACAATAAACAATTGTACTCAAGTATCTTTACATATATATATATATATATATATATATATATATATGACAGTGTTACCTGCAAGTATGTATTTACACAAAAACATATGTGTATAGTGTTCAAATAAAAATAATAAGACAAATGTATATATGAACAAACCTTCTTTCACAAGCCATATGCCTTAAGTTTACCTCTATAAGTACATGTTTGCATGCAATATCTTCACAGCAAATCAGATGATGATTGTGTTAGCATAAATAAAGACATATGCATTAATTAGCACCCCTCTTTGTCAAGAAATCTTCAGCCGAAATTTTGTAACATCATTTCGCATTTTAGCATATCAAACACAATTATTTAACTTGCAGGTCAAACAAGTAAAAACTGGTCCGGTTAATACCTATATTGTTCAAAGCTTTTTATATATACAAACTTCACATTATGATGTTCATTTATAAAACCTGTAAAGCAAACCTGAGAAGAAGAACATTTGGTAGCATCTTGCTTTTGAAAACCCCATTTAAGTTCAAACAAAAACAGATTCAAAGTTTGCAGTTTTAAAACTTCAGTTTCATGCAACTAAGCTTCAAAACATTCATGCTTATTGATTCACAGGAATGTTCTGGTGAGTAAACTAAATTTTAAAAGTTTTAAGCTAATTTAAATAGTTCAAATTCATCTGATGAACTGATTTGTATATGCTTCAGTTTGCATATGTTGAGATGCACTGTGTTTTCTGTAAATTGGTACAGGGTTCATATTTGAATCAATAACTTAAAGATATTCTTATTTGATCATTGATAAACTTTGACTCCCTTAGCAAACAAGATGCAAACTTAAACTAAGATTTCTAAAGGGTGATTACAATCATTTTCATCAAGTACTTCACTGTAATATTGATGTCCAGGTAGATTAAGTGGTCATTGATAATATTCGAATGTTGCAAAATGTTGATTCAAGATTGTATATTGAATATATACTGCAAATCAAAGTTTTTACAACGAAAAACAAGATTTATATATTGATATTTAAATAGCAGTTTGTAAATAGACAAAATTTGTATTTTTGCAAACTCCTAGTTATTGATTCAATTTAAATTGTTGGAATTTGTTTTGGAGGTAGTTCGAACATACAAGATGTTGAGAAAAATGTCAGATAATTTTTCTAATTCATGAATTAATCAAACGAACGAAAAATAGGGTTTTACTTCAGGTGTTGCCTGTTCACTGTAAATTTTTGATTTCGGCATCATAGTGAGATCGAGCTTCCTGAGCTTCGAGGACGTAGTTGTTGAGGGGCAGGACTTGGCGTGGGTGGTGTGGCTTAGCCTCTGGCGATGTGGGATTGCAGGACGGGGTGGTTTTCGGTGAGGTGCTGGTGTTTCGAGTTCAAGTTTCAGGTGATATTTCGATTTTGACCTTATTTCGAATTTCTGGGTTTCGATTATGGGTGAGGAAGGGAATCGTGGTTTGCGGGTGCTGACGAGGGCCGCTGGAGGTGCGACGAACCACCGTGCACGTGCACGGTGGCGTTGGGGTGGGGGTGTGACGACCCGGAATTTTCAAGCATTTAAAATCGGAATATTCAATTGATTTAAAATATTCAATAGAGTAATTTTAATTTAAATTTCAAATATCACAATTTATTTGATGATTAAATTATTAAATTAAATAATTAGGGATTGGGTGAAATATGAAATTTGAAGTTTTAAGCCTGTTAAAAATAATTTGAAGGCTTGAAAATTTTATATTGATAGCACTGAAAATAATAGAAGTTGTAAAATTGAACTAACAGTGGTTTGTTCAGTTTAAAAATATATCGTTTAAATTGAATTTAAAAATAGCCTTCCGAGGCACAGTCTCGGAATTCGACGAAACCAGTTCCATTGGGTCCGTAATATTGAATTATTATCGGATTTCAAATTTCGTAGTAATCTGAGTTGATGTGTGATCGTATGAGATAAAAACGCTTAGACAATAATTATCGATTTAAATTTAAATAAAATATTCACATGAACCAATCATCTTTCAGCCGAATTTTTATTCACCATCTCTGCGAACCCTCAAATCTTGTCTCCCTTTCTCAGTTTTAAGTACGACAACGTCTATTCTTGTTTCCCCTTCCTTCTCCTGGAAGCCAAAATTAAGCCTTTCTAAATCAATTCGTGCATCCTTATCCTCAGTAATTCGAACGAAATTCATAAACTAATCAATGGCCGATCGTGTAATTCCCTCTCCAATTCTTTCAGAAGGAAATTTATTAAAATAGATTTAGACCGAAGCCTTCTTCCCCTTCTTACTGCCGTTTTCAGATTCACTTCTAAAAAAAACAAAAAGAAATCAAACGCGGCAAACTGCAAGCATGGTGGCGACTTCGTTCGAAATGGGTTTGAAATCGATTCGCCCATATCAGAAAGAGAGAGAGAGGACCGCATCATTGCGTTCAAGCTATTCGAGAGTTCCGCGTCTTCGTCAGATTCCACGACAGCTCGAAGGGGATGGGTGGCGTCGCGAGTAGGCCGAAGCGTTTGGGATTTGGAGTGTCGAATTCAAAGTTCAACCGCGTGGGTCTTGGGTTCGCATGCGAAGCAGGGGTCGAGCGGCGGTGCAGGCAGCTCGCGCAAGGCGAAGAGGCTGATATGGGGTCACGTTCGATTTGGTGGCAGTCGCGTGCCTAGGGTTGCGGCGGTTTGGGGTACGCGATTGCGTGAGGGGAGATTTCGCGTGGGATAGGTATGATTTTTATTTTCAAACTGCGTTTTAAAAACAAAATTTTTATTTACAGTAAGATAATAGCATTGTTTTTAAATTTAAGTAAAAATATATATACAGAAAAATATATGTATACATTACTGTGAGTATAAACCATTTCTATTTTTATTTATTTATTTATCTATTTATCTATTTATTATTTATGTAGTTGGGTTAGGAAATTTATTTCAACAAGGTACATGATAATTCTGTTTTAATGGATAGGTTAATGGAAAATTTTATTTTAGAATTTAATAAATAGATAAAAATATATATATAGATATATAAGGTTTAAACAAAAATTATATGCACCTACATGATTATGAAAAATTATGTATTATGGTGATTAATCTATTTAATAAACCTACTCAATTATTTCTGCCACTAAAATATTTTATTAGAAGCAAAAATTGTTTAAAATTTAATTTTTATTTTTAACAAAACTATTAGTTTAGATTAAATTAATAAATGACAATTGATTTTCGATTAGTTTGAATATTAATGAAATCACATAATATTTATTCAAGGTTGGAATCGTAAAGGAAAACAACTGGTTTGACATGGATTTGCAAGTCAAAATCAAAGGTGAGTTAATCTCACTCAGTTAAATTTAAAATTTACATTTAAATGATTAAATTTAAATAATTGTTGGTTGGTTGAATTGGTTGATGTGATATAGTGTGATATTTTGGAATTGGTGTATTATATTGTGCTAACGTCTGTGGTTGAAGGGAAAACAGGTTGGAGGGATCCAACTGGACCCCTCAACTTTTATCTAAATTATTTAATATCCTATGTTATGATTGGCTGATATTCTATGATGAATTATATTGAATGATTGAATGTTATGGTTTGATTGGAAATTGTTGGGTATGATGAATTACTAAAAACATATAAATTGGATTTTTGGAAAGAAAATAAAGAAGTGAATTTGTAAGTAATATAATTATAGAAATTTGAATAAATTTAAAAAATGAATTGGAAAAGAAATAAAGTAACTTTAAGATTCTAATAAATAAATCTTGAGTATAGAAAGGAAATTTGAATAAACAGAAAGTTAATGAATTTTAAACTTCAGTATTGTTAATTAATAGAACAAAGCTTTTATTTTAAATTTAAGATTTAAATTATTGAAAAGAATAAAGAAGGAATGTGAGAGAAGCTGAAATTGGTATTTCAGTTAAATGATATAAAATCAAAGGGAAAATAAATCTAATAATAATAAAGCCCATAATTAATGAATTTCGAAATGAACTGATAAGTAAAGAAAATTTATTTCAAATAGAATGAATTGGAAATCAATTCGGGAAATTGATTTAAGTGCTTGAAGTTGGAATTCTCTCTGGATGGCCAAGTACACGTTTTTAAAGGTAAATTTGTAAATATAAATTAAATGTTTTAAAGTTGTTTTTAAAGAAAGCAAGTTTTGTAAAATTTATTATTTCCAATATTTAATTTCTAAAGTAAGTATTTCCTTTAAATATATTAAAGCATTAATTATTTAAAAATGACTTAGTATTTGTTTTAAAGGTGGAAACCTGGTTATACATTTTATAAAGTAACCTTATTTTCTCAAATTCATATTGTACGTATTTTTAACAAATTATTTAAGTTGTTTTATCCTAAATGTTTTAAGGTATATATTTCAAAGTAAAGTGTTTTAAATTTATTTTAAAAATCTATTTTTGTGCTTGGTGATTTCAGAGGAGATAGAAAATATTTGGGAAAGTTGATTCTGAAAGGAAAGATGGTTTTGAAACTGTTTTCAAAGGATTAAGAATAGAAATATATCTTGTGAAGATATTTTTGAGATTAATAAATAATCTGGGAGATTATTTATTGTGTGATGGTTGTTTGTGAATATTAATTGATAGTTAAATAACCGACTATCAATATTGGCCAATTGCGTTGATCGTTTCGAAGAGTCCGGAATCGAGATTAATTTCTCGAAAACCACTTCGATCCGGTTTGCACGTTTCGTGAAAACGATTTGGATTCGAAGATGGAGCAATGAAGTGCAAGGGCTAGTCGCTACTAATCCTGAGGATATTTTCAAAATGGATGTAGTAGGAATAGTGCCTTCGGTTCAGTTCGAACCCGGGACGGACTTGTATGGATGAATGCTTGCGAAACATCGTCAGGTGGATGATGGGCATTCTAAGGAAAATTTTTCTAAAAAGGTAACGCTTAGGCTCAAGCCTCATCAAATGGAATGACTGAAAATCAGGGGATATGCAGCAAGGCTAGGTGGGTAGCACCCAAGCAGGGTGAGGTCATTCCAGTCTAGATGTCCCTTTTTAATTCGGCTTAGTGGTGCGGTTGCTGATCCCAACCGCGGGGTGATCTCACTCGGGACTGTCCAGTAAGGGATGGTTCCGGCCTTGTGTTGTAGGAGATGAAGGGAGTAATCCTCGGTACGGTGATCTAGGCCCCGTACTGTGACAGGTGGTACCCTAGTGCCTAGTCATTAGTTGGAAATCCATTCTCCCTACGAGCCTTGTACGAGTTTTGTTTGTATTACCCACTCTGTGGCTAGTAGCTGGAATTTAATAGATGTAACAATTTCGGCTATTTTATAAGTATTTGTATATAGACCCTATTGTAATATCAGAGGATTTCTATAAAAATTGTTTTAGCTATCGTAAGGTAAAAACCCGACATGTTTATTTGTGGCGTGGTCTTACGAGATGCTTTTGTTTTCAAAGGACTTTGAAACTTTAATAATCAATTGAGTGTGATTTTCTCACGCTGGTATTCCAGATTGACTCGGGTATTATTTAACTGTAATGCTCGGGTCAGACTGAGTATTATAGACTACAGGTTTTGATGCTGTGGAGCTCAGGAGACGAGCTGGATGACGATACGTACTCACGTACTTGTATATATATATTTCCGCTGTGTTGAGTTGTTGTGTATCCATTTGTATGTTATTGATGTTGAGTTGTGATTGATGTACTCTGATGATGTAATATATATAAACTGATATATTTGATTTTGAGTAAAGATCATTATTATCTATTATATTTTATCCGCTGCGATGGTTAGATTCTATTGTTGTTTTCTATTTCCTTCTTCTACCTCTTCTCCTTTAACCCAAATGGTTCGTATTTTTGTGCAACTTGAGTTGATTTAGATAGAATAGTGTTGACTCAAGGGGTACGAATTTGCGGGCTGTTACACTTGGTATCAGAGCTTAGGTTGGTGATAACCTTGGCTCTGGTGGGAACTACTCATTTAAAATAGAGTCCGTAGTACTCTATAATGAGTTTGAGCGTATTAATAGATATGAGCGCGTATTTGTTAGTGAATAAAAAATTGTTTTAATATTGTGTTGATTGGTTTATTGAGTGGCATATGAACCTTCGTCGGCACAGTCTGTACAACTGTATCGAAGGGGTTTCTAAACGCTTGAATAGAACAATTGACACGATATTATTTTAAATAGGGGTGAATGAAATAATTTTACCCAAAAATATATTTTGATATAAAGAATAGTTTTTGAAAACTATGTAGCTAATATATGGTTGCTTGGATGTTAGAAATGATGATATTGAAGTATTACCATTGTAAAGTGAAAATTTAACTAGAAATTGAAATATAATTAAAAATTTAAGGGATAAATTCATTATAGAATGAAATGAATTGTAAATGTGAATTATAAATTGAAATATAATCAAATAAGAATTTGTATGAGCATAAGCTATGCAAATGAATTATAGATAAGATTGATTTAAGTAGGATTTGAAAATTTAAATCCTGGAGATTTTGGAGGTGTTTGTCGAAGTGTTTTAATAGTAAATAATAGTATTATTGTTTTGGAGATATTTCTGAATGGAAATCTGTTTTAAATAATTTTGGGAAGTGATATAGCATTGAAATCACTTGGATCATTGGAAAATAATTCTGATGATGACGGCCGCATCATCAGTAGTCATTTTCGAATTTCTAAGTGATGGATTGCTGCCAAAAATTTATTTGCTCAGAAGAGCTAGTTGTTTTTGAAAATTCAAAGGAAATTTGTTCAAAATACATCCAGGATTGGTTTAATTTTTGAGAATTTTGATTTTTGAGATGTTGGAGATTTCAAAAACAATTTGAAACCAACGCTGGGTGTTTAAAAATCCGGATAAGATAAGTTGTAAGCTTATAAATGGAAATGATTTGTAAATCAGGAAGAAATTTAAGCTTTGGATAATGGAATTTGAATTTAAAGAGAAAAGTTAAAAATGAAATTAACTTGGATTGGAGAATAAAATTTAACTGGATTAAAATAAATTGAATTAGCTGAAAATAATATCCGGTTGTATTCGAATTAAGTTAGAATTGAATTGAGTTAAATAAAACTGAGTTAAAATAGAAATTGAATTGGAATGAGAAGTCAATTGAATTAATGAATGGAATTAGATTCTTACCTGAATAAATGGAAATTAAAATGGGGTAAGAATTGGATTGAAGTAAATAAGTTAGAATAACTTGTAAAGGAATCAAAATCCATGGAACAGGATATGCTTGGGTTATAAATAAGCATAAGGCTTGAGTTAAAAATAAAGATGAACATATTTAAGCCTAGGATGAATGGAAATGTGTGAAAATAATAAGTTGTGACTTGTTAAATTTGAAAGTGGGATAGAAAATCCAAAATAAATATTGTTTGATGTTTTGGATAATAAAACGAAGGAAAATCCAAACTTTAAAAAATAAAAATAAAAATAAATAAATAAATAAATTGAACTAAGAAAAATTAAATGAAGTGATATTTGGAATAATAAAAAAAAATTCAAGTTTTGGATTATAAATTGGGAAAGACTAATTAGATAATAAATTAGTTAATGAAATTGAATTGTGAGATTATGATGAAGGTTGGAAATAAAACTCAAGTTATGAATTAAAATCGACCTAAATTGTTGGTGAAGTAAAGGTAATTGAATTGTGAATTCTTGAAATTTGGTGGTATATTGAAAATGGCTAGTGGATTCAGAACTTGAGTTATAAATTCGAATTTAACTTGAAGTGTTAACAAATTAAATATAATTGAAATATATGGAATAAAAATGTAATTAGATTAAAATAGTGATGGTTTGAATTGCCAATAAATTCCAAATAAGTGAAGTAAATTGGAAATGATCTTGTAATAAATCAAACGAGCTGAATCTAAAAGGTTAAAATGTATAATAACTGATTAAATAAATTTGTAGTTTGAAATGAGATAGGATTGAAATAGAATCAAGTTAAATTGAAAGGAGAACTTTGTTTGCAAGATGAGAATGAGCTTAAGTATAAAATTTGAATAAAATTGAAGGAAATTGACTTAAGCTAAATGAAGGAAGGAGAGTTGAATTGAATTCAACTTAAACAAAGTTTAATAATATTGGATTGGTTTTAAACCAAGTAAAAATAAATTTTAATTGAAATAAAATGTGGTGAGTTGCCGATAATATTTAATGGAACGAAAATGCTTAAATAAATAATTGTAAACCTTTTAAAATTATTAAGGAATTGAAATAACTTGAGAAATAAGGAAAATAGAATGTTTTGAGTTTATTAGAATGATTTAAGTAAATGTGGATAAACTCATTATATTGAATGAATAAATGATGGAATAAATAAGTATCAAATGAAATGTGGTTTAAATAAGTTGAGAAATGGTTATTGAATGATATAGCTTGGGTTGTTTTGAGCTAAATAAAATAGTTTGGAATAAACAAATATGGAATGAAATGTAAATAAATGGATTTTAAATGAAATTTAAATGGAATGTGCCGAGCTAAATAAATGATTGTGAATGGATTAAGATAAAAGGGAATTTAATTAGTAATGAAGATGAACCTAAGCTGTTAATAGTTTTGGATGAACTAGTTTGGTTAATAAAATGAAATGCAAGTGAATGTATTCAAAATTTGATATACATTGAAATGAGAATATTTAGATTGTGAATAAATTAGAAAATGAAATAGGATTAAATATAAATCGAGTTGAAATCCATTTAAATTGGTTATAAAACATAAATACTTGTTTATTCACATAAATCTCGTTGAATTACATAGAATAACTTGTCATTTGATGTAAATATGAGTAACTAAAATTCTACGTGTTGATAGAAGTAAAATAAATTGATTTTGGAAGCAATTGAATTAAATATGAGATCAGTTTGCTTAAAAATAAAATTAAATGCAAGTAATTGAGTTTTAAACCCTTCAAATTAAATGAAAATGGATTGTAAATTAATTGAAATAGTTGAATTACTATGAAAGTTGTAAAAAAAAATTGCTTACGGAAAATGTTTGATGTGCATTTCTTTTAGAATTCATATGTTTTAACTATTGCAAGTAAGTGAGATGTGTTAAACTTCTTATATTTGGCACTTACAAGTTTAAAGTGAGTAAGTACAGGTACCAGGAAGCCGTGAGGCTGGATTTGGTTGTGCTATTTGCTAAAGTTAATAAGTCGCTTGCTTAAAATGCTAAATAAGGTACGCCAACGCAATAAAAATAGGAAATATGAACTGTTTTTGATTTTTCCGACCGTGTGGGTCGATGTATATATATTTATCTCTTTTGTCAAATTGCAAAAGCTCCTCCGTACAAAGGGGACTCTGCCGAAAATTTTGGAAATTATGTTAACGACAAACAAATCCAAATTGGAAACTTAAATAAGTTAGTAAATGAAACCAATTTTAAATAATGACATGAATTAGTTAGTTATAAATGGAAAAGAAAATTCAATATTTAAAATTAAAGATAAATTGAATTCATATGGAAATGAAAGAACCGTTTTGAAAAGAAATGAATATAAACTAAGTGGTAAAGTGAAAATAAATATAGGAAACATATAAAATACTTATACTAACTTAAGAAGGGAATAGTGAATTCTTAATTGGAAATTGATACTACCAATATAATCTAAGTTAATATTTGAATGAATAAATACTGTCATTTTGTAAGAAAGTTGATATGATGATTTGGGAATATTGTGATTAGATATTAGTACTAAGCAGGATATGCAGGTAATATAAAAGAAAAAGAGAATTGATTTTGATTTCAGAAGATAAATTTGAAATGCTCGACAAAAAGGTACGTATTTAATTTTGGTATGAATTTTGATTGGGATTTGGATCGAGCCACTTGGCGTTTAGTTTTTCTTTTTGGATTTGGAAGGCCGTAGAGCCATTTTGTAGTAGTACCGAGTCAGCCGCGCAAAGGAGACGCTGGCGAAATTTTTCAGAAATTTAGGGAGTTAGAAAAATTTTGAGAAAATTTTGATAATTCAAAATTGGTTTTATGATTAAAACTTGAATGGTTGGGCAAATAGGATTGTTTGCAATCTAGGGAAAGGTTTGGACAGTTAATAAGAATAATAATGGGTCGTTTGTAAAAAGATAATTGGTAAAGATGTTGAATTGTTAGAAACTGTTTGGTTTTTAGGAAAAAGTAAACGGGTATTGGACCATTCTTCCTAACTAGTAATTTCGGGGACGAAATTCTTTTAAGGGGGAAGGAATGTGACGACCCGGAATTTTCAAGCATTTAAAATCGGAATATTCAATTGATTTAAAATATTCAATAGAGTAATTTTAATTTTAATTTCAAATATCACAATTTATTTGATGATTAAATTATTAAATTAAATAATTAGGGATTGGGTGAAATATGAAATTTGAAGTTTTAAGCCTGTTAAAAATAATTTGAAGGCTTGAAAATTTTATATTGATAGCACTGAAAATAATAGAAGTTATAAAATTGAAACTAACAGTGGTTTGTTCAGTTTAAAAATATATCGTTTAAATTGAATTTAAAAATAGCCTTCCGAGGCACAGTCTCGGAATTCGACGAAACCAGTTCCATTGGATCCGTAATATTGAATTATTATCGGATTTCAAATTTCGTAGTAATCTGAGTTGATGTGTGATCGTATGAGATAAAAACGCTTAGACAATAATTATCGATTTAAATTTAAATAAAATATTCACATGAACCAATCATCTTTCTGCCGAATTTTTATTCACCATCTCTGCGAACCCTCAAATCTTGTCTCCCTTTCTCAGTTTTAAGTACGACAACGTCTATTGTTGTTTCCCCTTCCTTCTCCTGGAAGCCAAAATTAAGCCTTTCTAAATCAATTCGTGTATCCTTATCCTCAGTTATTCGAACGAAATTCATAAACTAATCAATGGCCGATCGTGTAATTCCCTCTCCAATTCGTTCCGAAGGAAATTTATTAAAATAGATTTAGGCCGAAGCCTTCTTCCCCTTCTTACTGCCGTTTTAAGATTCACTTCTAAAAAAAACAAAAAGAAATCAAACGCGGCGAACTGCAAGCATGGTGGCGACTTCGTTCGAAATGGGTTTGAAATCGATTCGCCCATATCAGAAAGAGAGAGAGAGGACCGCATCATTGCGTTCAAGCTATTCGAGAGTTCCGCGTCTTCGTCAGATTCCACGACAGCTCGAAGGGGATGGGTGGCGTCGCGAATAGGCCGAAGCGTTTGGGATTTGGAGTGTCGAATTCGAAGTTCAACCGCGTGGGTCTTGGGTTTGCATGCGAAGCAGGGGTCGAGCGGCGGTGCAGGCAGCTCGCGCAAGGCAAAGAGGCTGATACGGGGTCACGTTCGATTTGGTGGCAGTCGCGTGCCTAGGGTTGCGGCGGTTTGGGGTACGCGATTGCATGAGGGGAGATTTCGCGTGGGATAGGTATAATTTTTATTTTCAAACTGCGTTTTAAAAACAAAATTTTTATTTACAGTAAGATAATAGAATTGTTTTTAAATTTAAGTAAAAATGTATATACAGAAAAATATATGTATACATTACTGTGAGTATAAACCATTTCTATTTTTATTTATTTATTTATCTATTTATTATTTATGTAGTTGGGTTAGGAAATTTATTTCAACAAGGTACATGATAATTCTGTTTTAATACATAGGTTAATGGAAAATTTTGTTTTAGAATTTAATAAATAGATAAAAATATATATAGATATATAAGGTTTAAACAAAAATTATATGCACCTACATGATTATGAAAAATTATGTATTATGGTGATTAATCTATTTAATAAACCTATTTAATTATTTCTGCCACTAAAATATTTTATTAGAAGCAAAATTGTTTAAAATTTAATTTTTATTTTTAACAAAACTATTAGTTTAGATTAAATTAATAAATGACAATTGATTTTCGATTAGTTTGAATATTAATGAGATCACATAATATTTATTCAAGGTTGGAATCGTAAAGGAAAACAACTGGTTTGACATGGATTTGCAAGTCAAAATCAAAGGTGAGTTAATCTCACTCAGTTAAATTTAAATGATTAAATTTAAATAATTGTTGGTTGGTTGAATTGGTTGATGTGACATAGTATGATATTTTGGAATTGGTGTATTATATTGTGCTAACGTCTGTGGATGCAGGGAAAACAGGTTGGAGGGATCCAACTGGACCCCTCAACTTTTATCTAAATTATTTAATATCCTCTGTTATGATTGGGTGATATTCTATGATGAATTATATTGAATGATTGAATGCTATGGTTTGATTGGAAATTGTTGGGTATGATGAATTACTAAAAACATATAAATTGGATTTTTGGAAAGAAAATAAAGAAGTGAATTTGTAAGTAATATAATTATAGAAATTTGAATAAATTTAAAAAATGAATTGGAAAAGAAATAAAGTAACTTTAAGATTCTAATAAATAAATCTTGAGTATAGAAAGGAAATTTGAATAAACAGAAAGTTAATGAATTTTAAACTTCAGTATTATTAATTAATAGAACAAAGCTTTTATTTTAAATTTAAGATTTAAATTATTGAAAAGAATAAAGAAGGAATGTGAGAGAAGCTGAAATTGGTATATTTCAGTTAAATGATATAAAATCAAAGGGAAAATAAAACTAATAATAATAAAGCCCATAATTAATGAATTTCGAAATGAACTGATAAGTAAAGAAAATTTATTTCAAATAGAATGAATTGGAAATCAATTCGGGAAATTGGTTTAAGTGCTTGAAGTTGGAATTCTCTCTGGATGGCCAAGTACACGTTTTTAAAGGTAAATTTGTAAATATAAATTAAATGTTTTAAAGTTGTTTTTAAAGAAAGCAAGTTTTGTAAAATTTATTATTTCTAATATTTAATTTCTAAAGTAAGTATTTCCTTTAAATATAGTAAAGCATTAATTATGTAAAAATGACTTAGTATTTGTTTTAAAGGTGGAAACCTGGTTATACATTTTATAAAGTAACCTTATTTTCTCAAATTCATATTGTACGTATTTTTAACAAATTATTTAAGTTGTTTTATCCTAAATGTTTTAAGGTATATATTTCAAAGTAAAGTGTTTTAAATTTATATTAAAAATCTATTTTTGTGCTTGGTGATTTCAAAGGAGATAGAAAATATTTGGGAAAGTTGATTCTGAAAGGAAAGATGGTTTTGAAACTGTTTTCAAAGGATTAAGAATAGAAATATATCTTGTGAAGATATTTTTGAGATTAATAAATAATCTGGGAGATTATTTATTGTGTGATGGTTGTTTGTGAATACTAATTGATAGTTAAATAACCGACTATCAATATTGGCCAATTGCGTTGATCGTTTCGAAGAGTCCGGGATCGAGATTAATTTCTCGAAAACCACTTCGATCCGGTTTGTACATTTCGTGAAAACGATTTGGATTCGAAGATGGAGCAATGAAGTGCAAGGGCTAGTCGCTACTAATCCTGGGGATATTTCCAAAATGGATGTAGTAGGAATAGTGCCTTCGGTTCCGTTCGAACCCGGGACAGACTTGTATGGATGAATGCTTGCAAAACATCGTCAGGTGGACGATGGGCATTCTAAGGAAAATTGTTCTAAAAAGGTAACGCTTAGCCTCAAGCCTCATCAAATGGGAATGACTGAAAATCAGGGGATATGCAGCAAGGCTAGGTGGGTAGCACCCAAGCAGGGTGAGGTCATTCCAGTCTAGATGTCCCTTTTTAATTCGGCTTAGTGGTGCGGTTGCTGATCCCAACCTCGGGGTGATCTCACTCGGGACTGTCCAGTAAGGGATGGTTCCGGCCTTGTGTTGCAGGGGATGAAGGGAGTAATCCTCGGTACGGTGATCAAGGCCCCGTACTGTGACAGGTGGTACCCCAGTGCCTAGTCATTAGTTGGAAATCCATTCTCCCTACGAGCCTTGTACGAGTTTTGTTTGTATTACCCACTCTGTGGCTAGTAGCTGGAATTTAATAGATGTAACAATTTCGGCTATTTTATAAGTATTTGTATATAGACCCTATTATAATATCAGAGGATTTCTATAAAAATTGTTTTAGCTATCGTAAGGTAAAAACGCGACATGTTTATTTGTGGCGTGGTCTTACGAGATGCTTTTGTTTTCAAAGGACTTTGAAACTTTAATAATCAATTGAGTGTGATTTTCTCACGCTGGTATTCCAGACTGACTCGGGTATTATTTAACTGTAATGCTCGGGTCAGACCGAGTATTATAGACTACAGGTTTTGATGCTGTGGAGCTCAGGAGACGAGCTGGATGACGATACGTACTCACGTACTTGTATATATATATATTTTCGCTGTGTTGAGTTGTTGTGTATCCATTTGTATGTTATTGATGTTGAGTTGTGATTGATGTACTCTGATGATGTAATATATATAAACTGATATATTTGATTTTGAGTAAAGATCATTATTATCTATTATATTTTATCCGCTGCGATGGTTAGATTCTATTGTTGTTTTCTATTTCCTTCTCTACCTTTTCTCCTTTAACCCAAATGGTTCGTATTTTTGTGCAACTTGAGTTGATTTAGATAGAATAGTGTTGACTCAAGGGGTACGAATTTGCGGGCTGTTACGGGGGGTGTCGTGTTGGTGATGACGTGAAGGGGTCTGCCTCATGTCGTGCTCGAGTGAAAATGGGTTTGTCTTCGAATTTCCTTGTCGTTCGCGTGGAGTTTCCTGATGCTTAACCTTTAATTTGGTTTTAACTTACAGAAATTAAAGAAAATAAGAAAGAGGGAAGAAGAAGGGTGTGCGTATAGGAAGGGCACGGTGATTTTGAGGATAACTCGAAGTAATACTCGAGTTTAAGAAAGGGGAGTCTCGGGTTTAACAAAATGCAGTTTTGCATTAGTGTTAAAGTTAATTAAAGTCTGTTTTCCATAAAAAAAATTAGTATTGTGAAGTCGTTGGATTTAGGTTATGATGATTTTATTTAACGCGTAACAATGTTTTGAAACACTTAATTATTATTTTAATTAAGCACTTAATCTAAGATAAGTATAAGATAATTAACATTTAAGTGGTGTAGTTAATAATAAATTGATTTTCAATTTAAGAAAAATTTCTTTTTAAATGTTAATTAAGATGAATAATTGATATTAATTAATTATTTTTGGAAAGTGGTTGAGAGTAATTACTTTATAATCAGAGATCGAGTTATAATTAGAAAAGGGGTAAATTTGAAATTAATTACTTAAAGTCAAATTATGAATGATTAATAGTTAACTAATCATTTAATTTAATTAAGAATAAATAAATGGTTAAGTAAGTAATTAGCAGTAATTAAATAGGTCGTGAATTCTGAAATGGCGACCGAGATGGTGTTTTCAGAATGCAAGGGTTATTGTCGTTGACTCTGAGGGTGATTCCAAAATGAGTGTGACGAGATAATGCCTTCGGTTTCATTCGAACCCGGAACAAACTTGTATGGATTGAATGGTTTCATCACATCGGACGATGAGCATTCTAAGAAATATGTCCTATAAAGGTAATCGCAGCCCCAAGCCTCATCAACCGGGAATGGCTAAAACAGGGGAGATGCAGCAAGGTTAGGTGGGTTATGCCCAAGCAGGACAAGATATTTCCCCTGTCTAGATGTCCCTTTATATTTCGGCTGTGTGGGCGATTGCTAGCTACAACCGCGGGGTTTATCTTGTTCGGGACTGTTCAGTAAGGAATGGTTCCGGCCTTGTGTTGTAGGGGGTCGGAAGTGATCCTCGGTACGGTGATCTAGGCCCCGTACTGTGACGGGCGGTACCCCAGTAGCCCTGCCATTGTTGGAAATCCATTTTCCCTACGAGACCCTACGGTTTTGATTTGTATTACCCACTTTTGTGGCTAGTAGCTGGAATTTAATAGATGTAACAATTTCGGCTATTTTCTATTTACTTGAAAACCCTAGATGCAATTATAATATCACTGGATTTCCTATAAAAGTTTTTGTTAGCGTAAGGTAAAAACTTACCCGTATTTATTTGTGGGGAGTCTTACGTGATACCTTTATTTTCAAATGTTTTCAAAGTTAAACAACATTAAACCGTTTACTCATACCAGACCCATGTCTGACCCGGAGTTTATATTTTATTTTTCATAAACTCTTGGGTACTCAAATTTTTATGAGTAGCCAAGTGATAGGTTTTGGACTTTGATTTCAGGAGAAGCTTGGAGCAGGAGTTTCCAGACGTATGTAGCTATCTATCTAGTTCCGCTATGTTAGTTGATGTGTACTGTATCTCTGATGTATATAATGATAGATGTATGCATGACTGTCATATGTATTGGTACTGTATAACTCAGAAATATGTAAAACAATGTAATATTTATGTGATATATTATATTTTGTTCTGTTCCGCTATGAGATTCTGATGTTGTTGTTCTTTCTTTCTCTTTCTTTTCTATTTCTATCCCTTTCTTTCTTTATGATGATACGTCTTTCTAGTAGTAGAAGGGCGGGTCGTCACATTGATCTTAGCACCACTTATCACTTGTAAAAAGATGGAAAAACTGAGAGAGTAAACATGTTGTTTGAAGATCCAATGAAGGTATGCATTCTGAATTTTCTAGGAGCTTGGGAATACCATCTACCTTTAGTTGAATCTACTTGTGATAATAGCTACAGATGAGCATAGGCTTAACATCGTTTGAGGCTTTGTATGGAAGGTTATACCCATATTATTGGTGGAAGGTGACTAATATAATTATACTTGCATAGAACAGCAGTAAATACACTACCGGACGGTGGAGTTGATATGGAAGAAGATGTAAACTTCACAGGATAACAAGAAATCATATGTTGATAGAAGACCTATAGAGGTAGAATTTGTAGTAGTTGATATGGTATCTATAAAAATCCTGTCGTTGAAGCATGTTATGTATTTGGTATCTTAGGAAAGTTCGCAACGCCTATCATTAGGCATTTACAATATTAGAGAGAGTAGGGAAGCTAGCTTATAAAGTGGACCTTCCTTAAAAGTTGGTGAAAGATCATAATGTATTTCATATATTGCATCTGCAAAAGTGTGTTCATGATTTAGCTACCATTGTTTAGTTGAATCATCCATATGATGTGGAAATGAAATCAAAGTCTATAGCACCCCATGGACCTATTCATATTGTATAGAATGGTGTAAAGTGTCTTCAAAATAAAGAAATGGAGTTTGTCTAAGTACAATAGGGATAATTCGATAGAGATCAATTGGGATCTAAAGGGGAAGATTCGTACTTCTTATCCCGAACTTTTTACTGGTAAGTTCTCCATATATTGGGTCTAGACAACTAAGATTATATTAGTTTCCTCGCGTGATTATTTGAATTTCGTAAATGGCTATTAGAATTGTGCAGTATTATAGGCTTAGATAGCTTGCTTACAAAATTAAATGTTATAATGTTGTTTGGATAGGATGTGTTGTTTGAAATTTGTATACAAATTATATGCTTCATACTGGGTTATTTGCATGCATGCCTATATGCCATGACACTCCATGCATGTTGGAAGCTTGTGACAACCCACACTTTCCGACACACACCTACACTACAACCTGTGCATGCTATTACAAGGACCGAATAATGGATCGAACCTCAATAACTAATGATCAACCACCACTCCTAGAGTTAGTCGATGTGAAAACACCACCACTAAGTTACTAGACATGGAAACGTCACCATTAGGCTATATGGGAATAAATTTCTCATATTTATAACTACATGTAATTCAACTACACATCGAGAGGGAACCTACAATGCCGCCTCGTCGGGGTGTCTCATCAACTTCATCCATGTCCACCTCTCGACTGTAGTATACACCTCTTATTGCAAGCACCGGCCTCCATCTACCACATAGTATCATGCCGCGTCAGAATCGTGCATCCCAACGAGTACTATTATGTCGGGCTCATACACTTCATCGACATCGGTTAGTGCTGCGCGTCCATCGTAGAACCTCCTATGAGTGCCATTTTCTATAAAATTGTACCTAGTCAAATAACTGATCCCCGTTGGGTAAAGTACATTTACCCAATTCTGTAACATCCTAGCATCATCTTATAGGGAACTAGCTTCTATAGTGCCTCCAGCATAAAACACATATGCATACAATATGCTTATATAAACAATCGATAATTTATTTAATTTTATTTCTAACCTACGCCTTAGGCCGAGGTTTAGTTCTACAATTTTGGCCTCCACCGGTCGACTATCAATGGCTATGAGTTGATCGCTGCCGATCGACCATCAAACCCTAGAGGTCGACCCATTACAGTGTAAATTTGGTAACTTTTTTATTTTTAATTATATTCTATTTTCAAATTTTCAAACGTCCATAACTTCTTCGTACTTATTCTGATTTTGAAGTGTTGTATATAAAAGTGGTCTAGAAAATCACTACGAACGTAATGGTGCAAGTTTTGCAGCCAAATTCGGACGTATGTGAAAGTTTCATTTTATCTCTTGTTTTATTTAAATTTAATTTTCTTATTAAAATTTCCGCTTAAAATTTTGAAGTGTTACGTTCTCCCCCTTAAAAGGATTTCAACCTTGGAATCTCAAAGGATGGAAAAATGTGACTCGTACATACAACCGACAATAGCTACAACCATGTACTCATCCATCATCCATAGGCAATCATTGTCCTTACTAAATTTTTTAATGTAGTATTTGTATATATATGCAACGTGAAATGCACATGAACCTATACAAATGTAAAGAGTAGGCGGTCTCCTAATCTAGTCGACCTCCTATCATGTAAGCACTCATGCCATGAATCTAAAATGAGTGAAACATCGTAAATAAGTATACTTGCAATTTTACATGTATGTACAACTATTCAATCCATATGCAATATCCATGTGCACAATGCTCAATAAGATAAACAAAAAACAAGCATCCATATGCAATATATCCAACAAGCTAAATAATAAATAAGAGATAGTGTGAAAGTGTGTACTTCCTAGAGGTTATACTGTCCTAAATGTGTAAAAAACACAATACATACATTAGCATTCATCATCCATAACATGTCCTATTAACATATTTACAACCATTCTTACCATCCAATGGTCTCTACCTAAAGGATATACCATTCTAAACCATAATACACAAGTTATCTAAACCTTAAATCAAAAACATGCCAGAAAAGAGTTGTAGGTGGGTAGCTCGAATCCTCTTCTCTGGATCTAATGTACTCTCCGCTAGATTGTCCCCCCGTTAGACCTTAATGAGTTTGATTTCTTTATAGCGGAGTTCTTTGTACCATGCTCAAGAATATGAGGGGGTGCATAGTGAACAAGTGACTCCCACTCTACGGCCACCTCCTCTTGCTGACTCGGCTCAACTAGGTTAGCTGAATCATGCAAACACTTCCGCAAGTGCGATACATGGAAAACATCATGTACCCCCGCCAACTTCTCACGAAGCTCTACTCTATATGCCAACTTCCGTATCATCTTTGTAATAGGAAAAGGTCCTACGAACCTCGGTGTTAGCTTCCCCGAACTACCAAATCTCATAACATGCCTAAGCGGTGAAACCTTCACAAACACCATGTTGCCCACTCGAACTCTAACACTATACGTCTCCTATCGGCATAAGAATTTTTCCTATCTTGTGCGGTTTTAATTTTTCTATAGAAAAAGTCTACTCTCTCCGTCTGTTCATTTGTCTATAGATGATAAATGACACTAAAGCTTAACTCGGTGCCCAAAGCCTCATATATACTCCTCTAAAAATCCTATATACGTTGACATTCGTTAGGTCTTGTACATCAACCACACAGAGTTTAAATTTAGCATGGAGATCAATTTAAATTCTACCCGACCTTGTTTAGTTGTGAAGTTTACGATAGTTATGGATTGTAAATAGATGTTTGCAGGTCAATCTACGTCTGAGTTTGTTTCACCCACGTTAGAGTTGGCCACTACTTCTATATCTTCAACTCCGTTTACTTCATCATCTTTCTGGCCTCAATCACCTCATCTTCCAAGGAGGGAATCTATAGAGGTAGTTCCTTTTGGAATGATAGATGAAATGTTTACAAGTATAACGACCTACACTATAATAGGCCATATTTTTTGACTAAATCAAAAATCCAAGTCCATTAGGGTACAAATTGTTGGTGTTGGTAGCTTATAATAAAAATAAGTATATTAGAGAGCTATCTGTATAAACTCACGGTGGAATAGTAAAATATTATAAAACATATATAACGACTAACCTACCTCTGATAAGAAAATAATCAATCAAACTTTGAGATCCTTGCACATCCCATATGGATTCTTCACTAGTAGAAAACAAAGTCCATCAGGGAATAACCCAAGTCTTTGCTAACGATCAATCAAAACCGTAGGTAGTCGAAGCCTATATGCCAGCCCTACTTCCAAATACTAGTTTATCAAAAACACTGACATAACCCATCGACCCCCATAGCCGAATCCCATTTATACTTGTTTAATGCCCTACGAGACATCCACATCCAGAGTTGTCAATGAATCCTTCTGCATATAGCTCGATTCAAAACATCCCTTGCCCCAACACTTCACCTCACTTGCCAAACATGCCTCCTTGGACTACCCTAATCCCAAGCATTCACTTCCCACTTAAAGTACCTGATCAAACGCCTCGTGTCAGCTGAGTTCGAAACATTCTATATGCTCGTCTTATATCATAGATTCATCTCATTATAGTTTCGAATGCATCATGTCAAAGCATCACGCCTGAGCCTTTTCGTTTATCATCAATCTTCATTACGTCACAAACATCTAAAATGAATGTCGAACAATCGAACGAACACATGAATACGAACACTGAAACAACACGTGCACGTCCTAGAGTCCTCGATCCCATAGCCACCACCAAGAGTGGTCAATACCGATCGAAGAGTGATCGGTACCAATCATTTTGGCTATCTTCAAAATGTTCAAAAAATCAAAGTTTTTTACTTTTCTACTTGACCACATGTCAACCCGAACCAAGAACCCGAACAACCATGTGAAAAACATCAAGCAAGGATGGTCGACCTGAGGAAATTATCTCAAAAACCTAAAGCAAGAGCACCTGAAACCTAAAGCAATTTACTCAAAAACACCAAGCAAGAGTGGTCGAGGTCGAGCACTTTTCCACCTAAAAATTTGGCTAAGTCCCCCAACACTGGCTATCCCATAAGTTGAACCCGAAGTTTACAGCCTCCAAACCTGTAACACCTCGTGATTTTACGATAATTAACTAAAAAGAAATTAAACGGATAAATGCTTCAAAATTTGGATAAAAACTTATATTGTTGGGTTCATGGCAATTTTATAATCAATTTTTATATATAAAGATTTTTGATTGAAGTTCAAACGAAAAATTTATTAGCATTTGAAGTTTTTGAATCAGAAATAGTTATATATGTAATTAAGTAGTTTAAAATTTAATTAATGCTAATTACAGACGTTAGTGGATACTTAGACATTAAGAAATGTTGACATTAAGTTAAATCTAAGAATATATATATATATAAGTGGAAACAAATAACTGCAATCAAATTTAATAGGATTGAAACAAACACAATCGGTCAGAAGAAGGAATAAAATTAATGAAATCAACGCATACAGGTAACTACGCAAATTACAAGCCAAACTTTTGACCCGAAAGGCATGCGACCGGTAGTGGTCAATCATGTAGGGTTAGCGGTCGACCGTTTGTTGAATAAATTTGACAGTAAAACTTTGGCCTAATGAACCGGATTTAATACAATTTCATTGAACAACTGATATTGACTTAACCCCTATAATATAGACCTAGATCCTCACTTCCAAACTCATACTTTCTAATGAATGCGAAAGATCTACCATTTTCTCTTCTCCTCCAAAATTCTAAATTCTTAAAAATAGTTTTAGTTTATACGTATGCACAATTGGAGAATTGTAGAAGATGATAGAGAAGAGGAATAAGGTCAAACCAAATCGTCAAAGTCGATGTGAACTATAAATTCGGATCTTAAATAAAAATCAAATCCAAATCTCTTTTCGAATCAAGATTTCTTATAGATCTGTATACCCTTGTGGGGTATATCCATATAGGGAGCAAAAGGAAGTCAAACTAGAATAAGAAGGATTAGATCCGGAGATTTGGAAAGCTAAAACGGTGAGTGAGAATATTACATACTTTTGTATAATATTATATTTATATCATTATAGATCTATTTCTATATGCCCGAAATGTGAATTGGAGTTGTAGACTAAACTTATACACATGAAATGAAATTATAAACTCTGCCTACATATTCTATAATTGTTAACTTGATATATCTATATGTTATATAAATGAAAATAGCGAAAAGATTTGGGTATTTGCAATCCCTAAATTTATTATTGAATAAAGTAGACCATGAATTGTAAATAATGTAATTTGTGATTGTTACATAAATAGATATTGAAAAATAAGAATGCAAAATAAAGAAATCATAATAAGATTTTAGGGGTTTAAGTGGTATTTTAATTTGTTGTAATATAAGATGTTGCACTATTAATTTCTATATATTATCAAGTTGAATGTAAATAAAAGTGCATCGTTTGAAATGATAAAGAATACATCTAAAGAAAAACAGATATATAAAATATGGTCGTATTTTGTATTATCTATTTTAATAACTATAAAAAGATAATTCTTTGCCATTCCAAATGCAACACAAACCTTCCACTTGGATAAGATATAGAATTGTATATTGTTAACATTTCCATGATAAAGATGCAGTTCCAATGCATTAAAATGCAGAAAACCCTAAAGTATTAAGCAAAGAGATAAAATTGTGACATGAACATTCTAAAAGAAAAGATACGTGATAACAATAAAGATGGAAATTAAATAAAAAGAAATGTAAAAGTAGACAACAACAAATTAAAGGGTAAAAGGGAATGGAAATAGAAAATGAGATAATAAGGCAAAAGAATGGAAAAAAGATATTGTAAATATTTTAAAAAGAAAGTGGTAAATAGTCTTAAATCAAGTAAGGTATAAATGCGTAAGAAGTAATGAATTACGGTTAACAAATAAACTGTAGAGGCAAGATAATTAAGTAAGAATGAATGAAAATATATATAAACAACACATACACACACATAGCCTCAAGTTTGCGCTTATGACGAGTGTGAACTATTAAAGTTAATATATGACTAAATGAATAGAGTGACATAGTCATTAGAATAGGTTGGAATGCGAGGTCGGTAGTATTACATAATAGAAGTCTGTCCACCGCAAGGGGCTACCTACAGTTGTGTATACATTATACTAATGTGAGACATCCAACCATAGGACCCATGGAGATTATATGTTTGCGTATAATGGAGGAATACCCCAGTGGATAGAGGAGTCTTCTTCAAAAATAGGAAAGGTTGGGTATTGCCTTGATTTCAATACGCAATCTAAAAAGGATGATGAGCGAAGAACGACACTATGTCAGCATGTGTTGGTACCAAATAAAGAAGTATGGTTGTGCATAGGCTGAGAACGTCATCAGTCCTTAGCGGTCAATGGAAAAGACAAGGGTTACACCTAATGGGCTACAATGCCTACTAGTGTACAAACCACGTTAGGTCATGCATCGCCATGTTGTTTGCTAGTTTGTTTGTTGTGAGGCAAGGCGAGCTAACAATATTAAAGAGGTTGTTACTCAATGAATTTTCCTTCCGTAGAATCTTAAATAAAAGATGGTAGAGAAAGAATTCAGATCAGACCATCCGAAGAGATCGAAGGGATGCAGCTAGAAAAATGAGACGGCTCAAGGTCTTTTAAGAAGATAGAGGGTATTAGCCTACAATATTTAAGGAACTTTTACCTTTCGAAGGAGGCAAACAAGAAGAAACAAGGGTATACGACCCTACGACAACCTTTTTGAAAGCCAATAAGCCTTTCGAGCCAGATAATACACCTACAGGATACCTTTAGATGATGCTAAAAAAGCAACATCCTTAAGTCAACAAAAGGCGACCTTCCACTATCATTTAGGAAAAACGCAGCTCTTGGCAGTAATCAAGTAGGTAAAGCAACATTCTGACAAAACCAAAGGGTTCGCTAAAGCCAAAAACCCTCCAGTACCATCGTAAGGTTCGTGTTTCATGCATATGACAAATCTTCCGGCAAGAGCAGTAGTTTCCTAAAAACAAATGAAGGAAAAGATCCTTCGGCGGCATTCAGCAGTTCATGATGATGCACAATAAACAAACCTTCCATCAAGAATGGGAGGCCTACAACCATGTACAAGAAGTAATCTTCTGGAAAGATCAAAAGGTTTGCAACCGCATATAAGAGGAAACCTTCCGTTCCCGACGAAGGCATAAAGCAGGGGGAGCGCCGCTTGCATCTATAAATAAGACCCAAGGGGTCCTGTTTTGGGGGATTTTTTTTCTCTTCTCATTCTCTTTTTGTAACTTATAAAATCAAAGCTCTGTAACCCTAAGTGGGTAGTGATTTGGGTAAATTTAATAAAAATGGATGTCCAATCAAGGATTAGGGGAAAGTATTGAATTTTGCACATTTTCTTTATAGTTTATATTCATCTTTGTTGGTTTAATCTCAACTTTCAGGTATAATACTTCCAAAAGGTCTATATTAATAGAAACAATGATATTCTTTCTTGAGTGATATTCATAACCCTTCAGAGACCTTTGGGTTGTGGTCTTAAACCTTCTAACCTAAAGGGAGCTTATCAAAATTGGTATGCACAGAACCTTCCGGAGTGATAAATCCTAAGGGTCAAACCTTTCGCCAAGTATCATAACCTATCGGATCCCATCAAGATTAGCATCAATCCGAATTCCAAATAGTGGCTTATCTAACCTTTCGGCAAAGAACCAAGTTAACTCCCTAAGTAAGATAAACTAAGCAAATATGATCCTGACCAAGGAAAAAGCTTCCAGAAGGAGTCTTATAAAGGTTTAATTAGATCGGATACCCTTCTACGTTAATTTAACAAGACCAAAAAGACTTTTCTCCTTCCAAATATTATGTTTAAGCCTTCCTGACCCCATCATCAGGTTTTGCGTCTAATCCTGAGTAGAGAGGTAGAGCAAGTTCTACATACCATTTAACCTTTCAGCATAACTCCAATTAATCCTATCACTCGCGATAGCACAGAGTTATCAGCTGAACATTTGTCAATCCCTTTTAGAGATCCCATCTTCCACCTTTTCTTAAAACTTCTCCTACTTGGACTCACTAGAGTGTTGACCATAAAATTGGTTAACAGAGGTCTTTCAAAATGTGCATGGGGTAGTTCGTAGAGCTGAGTCCACAACCAGTGGGGCTGAATCCACCATATTTATAGTTCATAAAGCCGAGTCTACAACCGGGAAGCAGAAAAGAAAATCCCAAAATCTGCAACATAGGGCATGGCTAAATTATTGTAAAGCCATTATTAGACACTATGGAAGGTCCTCAGTACACGCGATAATGAGAGCATAATACGATGTAGGTGATGGATCCTGACGGCGTGCTGAGTTAAGAGATATTAGCGGGGATAATATCTTGGTCCAATGGGGACTATGGTACTTACATATAAATATATGTATATGTATATGTATATGTATATGTATATGTATATGTATATGTATATGTATATGTATGCATATAGCTATAGTCTACATGGGTAGATGAGACATATCATACAATTACGTAAAGTCGAGAAACTAATTGAAAATGAAAAGACATAACAAGAGACAAAAGACAATCAACATACACTAGTATTACATATAAAGTTTATAATTTATCGGTCACCAGAACGTTTTTCTGACTCCCTTCTCATTACAACCTACAAGATAGCTTAGACCGACATGTTCCTTTGGCATGTTCGACACTGACAAGGACACTAGAAATTTTAAGTGTCAATCTTGATCAGTAACTATGTGACTTGTTATATTTTATTATTCTTCTCTGAGTTATGTCGTTAGTGCTCTGATATGCGTTTATTTATTTTATATGCAGGATATCAAACCAGCGATCCGTAATTTGGTGGACTTGCGTTTTCGATTTAGCAAAAGTTTGGATCCACTGGGGTGCGTGTTATTACAAAACCCGAAGCAAACCCCTTTGTGACTCCAAGCTTCGACCATCAATAACTTTCTGCACACCTCCGTTGATTACTTTTTGGCCTATCAAATCAACTTCAAATCACTTGAATTTTTTTGATTAGACTCCAAAAAGCTTCCATCACAACATACCCAAATTTCATCACGTTTCGACCATTTTGCTATCATTTGCACCAAACAACATATTACCCTCCTAACTACGCAAAAAGACTAGCAAACACATCACAAAAATTCATCTTAAAATCAAACATCATTCCATATCATTGAAATAGCACATTTAAGCCATCCAAACATAAATTATAAAAAAAAATCATTTAAGATCTAGTTTTCTACAAAATAGTTATTATGCTTGGTAAATGGTGTAAATCAGTTAAAATCCAAATCTATCTTTTTATATCGTGTTCTAAGGTGTTATTAATATCAAATCTAAGTTGTAAACTTTTAACTTTAATAATCATATCAAAAGTCACATTTTTACTCTATAGATACGCATATATAGTGAGAGAGGTAAAATCACTCATCTTGGATCAAAGCACATGAATCCCCAAGCAAATTAGATGTAGAACCGTTCTACACGAATTCCAAATTCCTCAAATAGCAGATCTACTATTCTCTTTTGTTAATCCCTCTTAAATCTGCTAATTATACTAATTAACTTGAAGAAATGGTGGGTTTTAGGTCTAAATTGGATTAATTAAGGTTAAGAGGTGATTAGAAATGAACAAAAATAACTAATGATGGTTGTGAGTAAGTGGTAATAGCCCTAGTTTCGAATTAAGCTAATGGGCTGCACTAATCACCTTCTAATTTGTCAGGACCCGATTCTTCGACTCCCGAAATTCGACATCAATACGTCTACTGTATCGAATGTCGATCAGTCGGATGCCGAAAAACCGAACACTGAGGGTTTAAGAAAGAAGAAAGAGGTAGAAGAAGAGAGAAAGAAAAACAGAACAGAAAGAAATAACAGAACAACATCAGAATCTCACAATTCGCAGCGGAACAACATATAATAGATAAATGAATAGTCTTTAAACAAAGAACTCAAAATAGTTTATTTATCTTTAAAATCAAAAATAGAGGAATATTTTTAAAGTCAATTCGCTATGCTTTTAAAAATGAGACTACCATAAGGCCTCCCGCACACACACACAATGCAAACGCAGAATCGGAGGAGATTTCTCCTTATGATAGTCAAAGATGCTTGATACGCATTAAAAAGAACATTTGATATTATTACTAGTGCATAGTGTAGAGAAAATCATTTCGAAAATAAAGATATAAATCTTAGCCAGCATAGACATTTCGAACTATGCCTACTATAGCTACCATCCAAACAGTGGGGCGCCACCATATGTGAATGATAGGTTCTACAACTAATACCGTACAAGATCATATTGTTTCTTTGGATTTCCAACGAATGGTCAGGCCAAGGAACTTCCCATTGCCACATGAGAACGCCTCTGGAAGGACGTCCCCGAGAACCAAAACGGATCTCTGCCAACACAAGGCCGGGTTACCCCTAACTGGGTAACTACTGACACGAGTATGCCATCCCCCGGTCCTTTGGGGCCTTTATCCGAGAGCTCTCTAATCAACATCACACCATAATAAATAAAGTGTTCAACATGAGTAAGTACCTGGGCTCCATACCATGATACCACCCTTTTCCAGAAGGAAATGCACACACCCTAAAGGGAGCTACCCCTCATAACCTTGCCGCATCTTTCCTGTTTTGACCATTCCAGGGTGTGAGGCTCGACGAAGTCTCGTCCACAAAGCCACGCTTTATACAAAAGCTGTGCTTTGGGTCAACAAATGATCATAGAAATGATCACAAAGATAAACGATCAAACAAATGATCCTATCACAAACGATCAACACAAGATCATTTCACAGCAACACTCAGCATGTCACATTACCAAATTGGGAATATATTGCTGATAACCTTCAACTATATAACCTTTGAGCTCGTACGTCTCAGAGAAGGGTGTTAAGCTAAGAGAATAAATTCTCCGCCACCAACAGAAATATATTTGAAAGAAATCATCTTTATATCTCAATTTGTAATGTCAGACATACAATCCATATAAGTCTGTTCCGGGCTCGAACAGAACCGAAGGCACTTACAAAGAAGTCCTTGCAATCCGGATAATCTCTAATCACGTCCGGATTTCCCATCACATATGGAGATCTCTATACCAGGGATCAGCCAGTGCAGAGACAATCAACAAGAAACCCTTTCGTTTTCGAAAATATCCGGTCTTCAAATGCAATTCATAACGACGTATCACATATTCGAAATGGGTTATACGACCCCAAGGTCCTTTCCCGGTCAACCCAAATAGTGAGTGCTTATTTTTTTATAAAAATAAGTGTGGCATTCAAATTCAAGCAAATCACAACAAATACCCATTCAAAGGTAAATATTGATAGTCGGTTATTGAACTATCAATGGATATGCACAACATCACCAAATTCCAAATAATTTTCCAAATTATTTATTTTCCAAAAATATCTTTACAAGATATATATTTTCAATACTTCAAAAATAAATCGATATTTATTTTTAAACGAATCCCCCCTTTCCTTTATAAATTCCATAATGAATTTTCATTCCAAAATATTTATGAATATACGATTTCCATTTGATTTCTAATATTCATTTTCAATTTATCTTCAAAAAGATAAATTCAAAATATTCACTTTATATTGGAAAAACATTTCCATACTTATTAAAAATAAGTAATTCACAAATCTTTTTATTTTCTACACTTGGAAAATATTCAATATACTTAAATCGAAATTAAGTATATATTTCATTCTTTAAGGAAATCATTCTCTTAAACATATTTATTTGGGCCAAAACGAATGTTGCGTAAAACATCGTTATGACAACCCAAAATCACTTGTATAGGGATTCGAAATTAAAATAGATATATAAATCCCAATACTATACAAAATATTTCCTTTCGGAAATCATTTTCTATAACAACTGTGTTATAGTCCACTATTTCCTTCTATTTCTCGAAAACGTCTATTTCAACAATGAATGTTGAAATCTATGGTTTCGAATCTTAATATATTTAAAACATCGTTAGATCGTTTTAATTCTATTTAAATCATCACATTCAAAACCATTTCTTTAACACATTATTCACTATTCAAAAACGTGAATATACCTGTTAACCAATTTCATCATTTCTATACATTTTGTTTTACAGGATTATTCACTGTCTAAAACGTGAATATAACTCCGTTAATAAATTACAACAATTTACTTATCAAAATAAGTCGTTGCGGATTTATAAAACAATGTTTATAAATTCCATTTCTATTTATTTTATAACAACTTCCTTTTACAAATTTCCTTTATTAATCTATTCGATTTATAACTCAATTATATACCGAAAGTCCATATTATAAGTTAAATACTTATAATTCATTTGTTTGCAAAAACGTTCTTTCAAACTTCCCAAATTATAAATCTTATAACTTATAAGATTCATTTATTTATCCAAAATCTATTCTTTTAAATAACTTTACAAATTTTATAAACCTACTGCTTATAAAATACCATTTATAACTTCACCGTTATAATCCTATAGATTTCACTCATTTATGAAATTCATTTACAATTCATTCTAACACTTATAAAAACTCGTTTTACAATTCCAATATTTTTAATTTATAAATATCAATTTATAAATCTTTTATATGGATCAATTTATATTATTCTTTTAAAACGTCTTTAAACTCCTTTATAATTTCCTCATTCTCTTAGATTTACAAAATAATCAAATTTCATAAATCCTATATTTAAACTTTTTATAATAAATTCAGAAATCCCAATTTTAACTATTTTATAAAATCATTAATCCCATATTTTCAAAAATCAACTTTTAACTGTATTTCTCAAAAATCATAATTTTATAACATTAAAATTTATATCGTTTATTTATTCAAGATGAATTAATTCTAAAAATATTTTATAAACGTATACTTTCAAAAATCACTTTAGAAATCCCTTAAAAATCAAAATCGTTATTTTTAAGATTCAAAATTGGATTCGATGATGCAACACATCAAATAGTCAATCACGACTTTTAAATATCATATATCGATATGATAAACAATCAAATATCACAATATCTGAATCAAATAAATATTTGTGAGGAATCCAGTTGGATCCCTCCAACCTGTTTCCCTGCATCCACAGACATTAGCACAATACCAATCCCGTTTCAAGACGGGATATCGCGGTGTATGAGATTTTATAAAATATTATCCGCTTAATAGGCGGCGCAATAGGGTCTCATCCGCTATACAATACGGGAAATCAATCAACTCCAATATATACATATGCCAATATATATATATTGCTATATATATAGATATATCCTACTATATCTAATATCACAACCAAATAGCAATCAGTCAATAACTGCAAATCCAACTTATAAATTTTTGAGTGAGAAGTTCTCACCTTAGCTTTTTATTTTTCAATCCAATCTAAACCAGTCGTTTCTTCACGATATAAGACCTTGTATAAATATTTATACAATTCATTAATATCCGAATAAATTGAACATTTAATTTCCCATTTTAAAATTTTTTAGTTCAACTAACATTTGTTATTTTAAACTAATATTTAACAAATGATTCAATTTAAATCAAAGAATTTAATTTGATACACATTTCCTTTTTTAAAAATTATTTCACCTAATAAATTGAATTTCTTTTAATAGAATTACTTAACAAGAATTTTAATTTTTTTAAAACTAAATTTATCTTAATAAATTTTCTTAACTAACTATTTATTTAAATTAATTTTCCTTTGATAAAATACCCTTTAGTTACTAAAATAAACAGATAAATTTTTGTTAAGCTAACTAATCCTCAATACATATTATTTTAATATAAACTTAGTAGATTTAAAATCTATCTGTACATTTATTTTATTTTTAGTGAATCCTAAGACAAACATTTATTTCACTGTTTAAATAAAATTTTCTTTCTGTTAAATCAAATTACTAAATCAATACTCACTAAAACAAGGATTATACCTCACGCGAAATGAAGAGCACAGCCGCCCCCCTGCTCGAGTCACCGCGACCCTCATTCGCCTCGTGCCCTAGCCGCCCCCATCATCTCGCACGCTGCCTCGATGTTGATCGCGAGTCGCCTCCCTAGGCGATGATTGCCAGGCCGCCGCCTCAAGAAGACGAACCAAAGCTGCGCCATCAATTACCGTGCTCGCGAGCGTCCCCCTGACAATCCTAATCTCGAATGCGAATTCGATATTGCAAACCTTAGCAGTATCGAAAAGAGAACGAGCTTGATTCGAATACAAATTCTGCTTGCCGAGTCGCCGAGCACCCTCGAATTCGATTTGAATTTTTTTTTTATAAGTAGCGGCCATCGGCTTTAAATTTGGGGAAGAGGAAATAGAGGAGGAGCTTGCGAATTTATTTCGAGAAAGGAGAGGCTCGAACAAAGGTTCAGAAGAGAACGCCATTTTTCTTTTCTTCTTTTTGATTTTGAACTGAGGAAGGAGAGGAATATTTAAAATTGAAAAGGAGATGCTTTGCACGATCTCTTCACGATTTCAGGCGTGATTTTAGGCTTAATTTTAGTAGAGGAACGTGGCTGATGTTTGACTAAATTTAAATTTAAATTGAATTCGACTTAAATTCCAATGCGTTTACTCATCGTGTGCTCACATATCAACTCCGAAAAATACGAAATTTGAAATCCGAGAATAATTCAATATTACGGACCCAATGGAACTGGTTTCGTCGAATTCTGAGACTGTGCCTCGGAAGGCTATTTTAAATATCGATTCAAACGATATATTTTCAAAACTGAACAAATCACTTTCAAATTCAATTCTGAAGCTTCTATTATCTTCAGTATTATCAATATGGATATTACAAGCCTTTGAAATATTTTTAACCAGCTTAAAATTTAAGATTCAAATTTTTATTCAACTTTGAATAGATTAAATTCTATAATTAAATCGTCAAATTTATTCTGATAATTTGAAATTCAAGTCAAACCATCATTCAAATATTTAAATTTAATTAAATATTTTCAAATTAAATTGTTCAAAATTCTGGGTCGTTACATAATTACCCACTAATCTTCTCAAAACTAGTCAAAACTTCAAACAGCCATATCTACTAAATGGTAAGTCCAAATTCTAAATACTGCTACTCTGTGTAAAGAGAAACCATCATCCTAATCCAATGAAAGTGATTTCAGATCGTAATTCAGCTCGATCAAAAGTTACAGAATTTACAAAAATTTCGAGGCAAGTCCTGTCGAATAAAAGTTCCAAGGGTATAAAATGTCCCTACTAGACAATCTCTTAGGTTAAAGAGTCATAAGACCTCAAATTAATTTAAAATAATATTATGTGATCCTTTGATTTGTAAAATATGGATCGTTACATAATATTGCTGAACTCTTATAGACAATCTGTTTGAAATGAGGTATGCTTCTGGTTTTATTTCTCTATTATATGTATTGTTATATTAGATATAAGTAATGCTTTATATATGTTATATATATATATATATAAGTAAAGAATCCCCAGGAAAAATATTTTATCGATTGCGGTTGCAAGCCGTAACCATGAGTTTTTAATCGATATTCAAATACTTATTTCTTAAATGTCCTTAGTCAAGATGTATCGAGAAAAATACATTGATACATTAGTCGAGACTAGTGTATGTAATCCTCTCCTCGCGATGGACAATGAACTAATCAGGACCAATCATGACCGTTGGGGACACTGAGAGATTACATGTTTGTTGTTGTTTGGAACTACCTCGGAACAATTCAACGAGTGTCTTCTAGGTGGATATAATAAGTCAAAATAGAAGATCTTATGTGACGACGTACAATGGTTTTCAAACTTAGGGTTATTGTGGAGCTTACATTGTCGTCGTCGATTGCACTTTTGATTGTTCCTATTCACTCTTCTATTGTTTAAGGTAGGTTAGAGTGCACTTAACCAACAATTAATAAGGGAACAGTTTTGGAATATATTATGATGAAATGACCTTAATTATTATGTGATCAAGTCCAAAGGACGAGCAACAATTTTTTTTCTCTAATTTTGAATGTAAACGGATGCTAAAGGCGTAGTTCTTAGAAAGTAAGAGCATCTAACTTTGAGATGAGGGTTATGTTGCAATAATGATTATGCTTATGAGACCGAATAAGCATAATTTGACGATCAAGATTTCTAGTGACCTTTTCAAGATGTCCTTTGGATGAAGACTTTGACTTATGGACTCATTTGTCGGATAACCGAGGTGCATCTCTTATCAAGTAAGTTATCATAAATTCGACAATGATTTTTGTATGGCTATAAGAGTTAGTTATTTTCTTTATGATTAAATTAGTATACAATAATAACTAAGTAATTAAATAAATATAATACTTGTTCGTTGTTTGGAATCTCAATTCTTTAGAACAAATTTGTTCAAACTTATATTTTTGCAAATGAACATAAATACTGCAAATAGTAAGCGCCACATCTTTATGGTGCAAACAATTATAGTAAAAAAGGTTCATAGTCAAAAGTTAGAATTCTGCAAATATAAGGCCTCATTTGGTTTCATTTAAACTTTGTGTTTTGCATTTTCAAGAAGCATTATAAAACATGATGAGGACGAATGAGAATATTTAAATTCTAAGCCATCAAGATGTCAGAGGAACGATGGATGGGATGACTTGCTTTCCATGCTGCTTTCATTTATTTCAAGAATATATAAAACAAAATAATATTTTTTTTTTCTATTTTGTATGTTAACTTAATTTTTTAAATTGATTGTTTTTCAAAGTACATGCCCCTTGCATATAAACCGGTCTAATGGATCTAGAATCAAATATCCACTATTTTGAATGCGTGTACATAAATTTTTGGTACAAAGTCACGGGTTTGAGCATAGTTTAATTTTGGTCCAGGAAGAATTTCATTTTTATATATCAGGAAAATGGGCTGGAGGAAGTTTTTACTTCTATTTTTGGGCCTATGAATGTGGATTTTTATTTTTCATTTGAAGGACGCAGGCTTTATTTTTTCGTTCCAAGGACAAGCTTCTGTAAAATTTAAATTTACTTCTTAATTGCTTCTTAATCTTCATTCTGATATTACCGATCTTAGTTCATCGATCTTCTCAATTCAAGGACGCATGTTTCTTTATTTTTGTATTCGATCTTCTCGATTGTCTATCGATCTTCATCGTGTTTCTTTATCGTCGATCTTCGTTGTGCTCTTTATCTTCATTAAACAATCCCCTAGATTTAGGTATGTCACTCTTATTTGTTTTGATCTTCTTCTTATCTTCCTCTGGTATAACATTGTTTGATTATTAAGTATATTTTTGTTTTTCTAGGTTGCATAGTTTGTCTTCTTCCAGATTTCGGTACCAATTTTAGATTTCTTTCAATGGCAAAGTAAGATTTTATTGTGTACTGTTATGTTTCTTCAACACAGTTTATTGTTTTACAATTTTATTATTCATCATTATGGTGAATTTTATATGTATTTTATTGCATTTTGCTATATTTATATAACATTCTTTATTGTTGTATTCATAATTTGTTTTAATTTGATTATGCTATGTTCATTTAACATCTTCTTTTTAGTTAATTTATATTGCTTTTATTTAGCACTTAATTTGATTTTCATTTGTTAAGTTATGTTAATTCAACATTTTCTGTTGTTGTTGTATTCATAAGACTAAGTAAGTTTCCTAATTGTTTTTTGATTTCTCTTGCATTACTGATATCTACAATGATGAAGCAAATAGTTTGCTAATTATTTTTGAACATAATGAGAATTGTTATTTTACTCGACTTACCACAGGCTCTTCTTTGTTTAATGTTAAGATTGAAATCTGTGAAGTTTGACCACATCTTAGTCCGTTTTCTACTATATCTTAAGTTCTTGAGAATAAGAATATAACAATTGATACTAATTCACATTTGATTAGTATTCCGTGTTTTCTAGTTTTCAAGAAGAGTGAATATTTTAAGCTTACTGTTAAGGAAAATGTTTGTGTTATGGAAGCTGATACCGGTGGCTGTGGTTTAGGCTATTCAAGTGTTCAAAGCACTTTAATTGGTAGTAATTCTACTACAAATAGTGATTCACATGCTGATTCTTCTTATTATTTGAAAGATATGTTGAAGAAAGGTTCTCAAAAAACTATTTTGGATTTTCTTAGCTTTTGTTCTAATGGTGCTGAGGATTTTAGGGATTTTTTAATGGCCTATCAAATAAAAAATGGTTATGATTTGATTTTTGTAAGAAATTCTCCTAATAGAATTTCGATAAATTGCTTTTTATTGAAGGATGGTTATAAGTTTTTTTTTAATGCTTCTTCAAATCCTAGTCTACTCTCTTGGTTTCTTATTAGATCCTACAATTTTGATCATTCATGTGAAGCCGGTCTTAGAGATGTTAATAAAGTTAATATTTCAAGTAGATTTGTTAAATCTTTAATTATTGATCAAATTCGAGATACTTCTACGAAGAAGCCAAAAGATATTATGAAGGAATTTAGAAGAGTAAAATTTTTCATATTATTATGCTTATAGCAGAAAAAAATTGGCTTTGAAAGAAATATATGGGGATGATGCTATGTCATATAACGATTTAAATTGGTAATTGGAGGCATTGCAAAAGTATAATCCTGGTAGTTATGTGGCCATGGATGTTAATGCTTCAACCAATAAGTTTGAGAGAGTTTATATTGGTTTTGGTGCTTGTCTACTTGGATTTAAATACTAGCGCCCATTAATATTTTTAGATGCAGCTGCTTTGAAGGGAGACTGGGTGTTTTGTTAGCTGCTACTTCTAAAATGATAACCAAGGTAGAGTTTCATTTTAGTTTTGCTTTATTTACTTATTTATTTTCCTAGTAATGATATATTAAACTATCATTGTTCAAAATAGTACATAATTTTTAATGCAGCCACGTTTACACTAGAATAGTTTTCTTCATTTTATTCAATGGTGAAGCTGGTTAAACTAGAAATGTTTATAGTAGAAATGTTTACAAAAACAAGAACTAAAATTTTATGCAACAGTATCTAAAAGACTTTAAAATAACATATGATATATTCATGTATCATTTTGAACCTAATTCAATTGTGTATAATAGAAATTATTAACATTTAATACATGTTTTGATGTTTAATATAATTCATGTTTCTCACTACTGAGCATTCATTAATTATTTATTTTGTAGGTTTTTTCCTCTTGCTATGGGTATTGTTTCACATGAAAATGAAGCTAATTGGTCTCGGTTTTTGTCCCATTTGAAAGAAATTCTTAATGAAGATCGGTCTTTAGTTTTTATGTCCGATCGTCAATGGGGTCTCATTTTAGATGTTTCGAATATTTCCTTCTTCATATCGTAGCAATTGTTTACTTCACATGGAACAGAATATTGGTATTGTTGTCAAGGCGGCTAAAGGTGATTCGTCTATTGTGGAGTTGTTCAAACTTTATGCTAGACTTCTAATATGTATGATTTTGAGCGATATCTTTCTAAATTTAAGGATATTGGGGGTACGTCCGTAGAAAATTTTCAAATAGATAAACCTTTCGACCATTGAGCAGATTTGTTTTTTCGAGGAAAGCGTTATGATGAATATTCTTCAAATGTTGCAAAGAGTTTGAACTCATGGATTTTGGAAGATAGAGTTATGCCTATAACTTCTTGTTTGGATGGTATTCGAGTGAAAGTTATGGAGCAAATGGCTAGACGAAGAGAGGAATGTTGTTTGTGGACAACGAATCTTTGTCCAGTTATGGAGGAAAATTTGTCCAAGTTAGTAGATGATGGTTTTAGTTGGGATGTTTATAAGTCTTCGGAATTTGTGTTTGAAATTAAATCTCCTAAGTCGCAGGTTGTTGATCTTAAAAATCGTTTATGTAGTTGTAAGAGTTACTAGTTTTTCATGTGCCCACACAATTAAGTGCATTAGCAAGTCTAGGTTATCGGTTTATGATTATATGGAGGACTATTTTACTATTAATGCTTTCAGATCTTCGTATGCTAATGCTATCGATCTAATTCCAGATTTTTATAAGACAGTTGCTGTTGAAAATGATGTTTTGATTAGGCCTCCTAAAGAGGTTCGTGGTGCAGGAAGACCATCTAAAGAGGTGTGGTGGATTTGGATATTCTCAAAGTAAAAGAAACAGATGCAGTCAGTGTAACGAAGTTAGCCACAACAAAAAATGTCTTACTTATTCAAAAAGTTAAAAAAATTATGTTTTTTGTTAGTTTAACGGAGTAGATTTTTAAGTGTAAAGCTGCTAAAGCTTCAAAAAAATAAAATGTGAAATGTTTTGGTTATTTTGTTTTAATTTATAAAATCTGTTGTTTCTATATTTTCCTTTGTTGTTGAGTTTCTATTTTTAGGAATCTATTATTTATTCATATTGCAAAATATTTAATATGAATTAAAGAACCGCATGAGCTTTGCACTTCAGTATTAACGTTTTTATTCAATGCTAGTTGTATTTAGCATTTCACTCGAATGCTAGTTGTAACCGGCATTTCATTATAATCAGTATGCATCACACCTGAAATACAATTTCAACATTGAAATCCATAATTTGTCATTGTATAGAACTGAGTAAGCTGTTGTGTAAGAACGAAGGATCTGATGATGATGATATACTGTTTATATGATTAGCTGATGAGATTACATAAGTGGTTCTGTGATGAACTGCCAGTATGATGATATACCGTCTATATGATATGGAGGAACCTTTGCCCCCATATTTCTTCTATATTGCGATGGAATATCCTTCCTAATTATTAGAAAGAGCAGTTAGAAAAATGAATTAACACCAATTTGTAAAGTGCAACTTATGGAATATCTTCATTATGCAGACTGCACCTCTCTTTTCAGAAAATAACAGATAAATGTGATTGCAAATACTGGCTACCGATTAATGGTGTAATATACCCTATGGTGTTATACTGGCTATTGATTTATGGTGTAATATATCCTATGGTGCTATACTGGCTACTGATATATCAACTTTCTATTGCCACTTTAAAGAAATCAAATAAGATAAATGTAAAATTTCTGTGGGAAGGAAGGAAATATAAAATTTCTTTGGATAAATTGTGTATGCCAAAAAAAGAATGGGACATAGGCCTGAAAAAGCTAGAGGATCTAGGAGATACTTGTGCACTGAAACTACTTTGTCAACCACCATCAAAATAAAAATCAACGTGGACTGCATTACAGTACAACTAGCATTATAGTTGAATGATAGTTGTATTTAGCATTTCAGTTAAATGCTAATTGTAACTAGTATTACAGTGTTAACAGTAGTCATCACACTTGAAACAGAGTACAAACATGGGAAATCGTATAAAAATGCTATATGGATAAATTCACACATTATTCATTACAGTTCAATCACTAAGAAATGTATTTTCTCATACTGCTAGTTCTTCTAGCATTTCAGTATTATCCACCACTTCAGAAATGCAGCAAAAGCATCAAAAAGCTCATAAAAATGACACTTAAATATATCCATGTTTATCCATTGTAGTTCATGCACTGAAAACAGACAACTATAATCGAATCAAATTCAAATCGAGAAGTTCAAATCCATATGAGCAGCTTATACACCGAGAACAAACTACAAGCATTAGAAAACGTACAAGACTCCATCTCAGTTTAATTAGCAGAAGTGGTTCGGTTCAAATAAAATCCAAAGTTCTAAGAAATATAAATGAAACAGCTATTCTTATGTAGAATCTTTGTAGGACTTCTTCACTGACCAACTGTATTGTGGATCATTGAGTATGGTATACACTACTGCATTCTTAGGTTTCTAATCGTTTCCTTTGCATATTTTTCTGGCATCTTATCATTGTCCAATTTTTTTTAGTTTTCCATGACAAAGAATGCAAAATCAAGTCTATTTCAGATATAGAAATATTAGTTAATAATACAGTACAATCTAATGCTAAAATAAGATAGCATTCTTTACTCTAGAATTCTAAAATATAGCTTTATACTTTGATCACAATATTAATCAATACATTCATAGAGACACCATTGCTGTGTGTGGAATGTGCACCATATACATAATCTTTTTGTTCAATAGACGCAGTTCAATGAATTGTCAATTAGCAATGCTAGCTTCAACTATCATTTTGCATATTTAATGCATTCCAGTTCAATTTAAAAATGCAAATGATATTTTGGCCATTGGTTTGCATGTTTAGTTTAGTCCAAAAGACTTTGAAAATATATATGCTAGTGTAAACAACCATTTTGGATATTTGATAAATTTATATGCACTGAAAAAAATATAAATGATAGTTTGAACTGTCATTTTTTTCATTTTTCCAATTTTATGCACTTTAAAAATTTCAGTTGTAGGTTTAACTATCATTTTGATCATTAGATGTATTCAGCTGTATTTTAAAAAAGAATAAAAAAAGTTGGATGAATATACAAACCAAAATGATAAGAGAAGAAATGAAATTAGTCACTTATGAATCAGAATACTGTGGTGGACTTTTTGGCTGCAACACTTTAGGTTTGTAAATTTGTTAACAAAATGCAGTTTGAAACTTTGAATGCTAGTTTTAACTACCGTTCTCTCTTTCTATACATTTATATGCACTTAAAAAACTATGAATGCTAGTTTTAACAATCATTCTCCCATCCTAAACAGTTATCTGCATTTTACAAATACCAGAGCTACTTTTAGCTGTCACTCTCTCATTCAATTCATTTATATGCACTTTGAAAAGTTGAATGATAGGTTTACCTATCATTCTCCCATTTTGTACATTTATATACACTGTTTTACTGTCATAATTCTAATTTGATGCATACCTGTCCAACCGTGACCCCCTCAAACAGAATGCTTCCAGCATAGATTTCACTACTGTGATTCCTCCTTTGTTCCCTTCATCTTTTTCATAGGCTACAGTGCTGTAATTGAAAATCAATAATTGATAAGTTAGTTTTTTTTTTCAATTTTATTAAATTACAAATACAATGAAAGAAAAAAGGTCAGAAATCTTACTTCTCATTTTCGTTAAATTTGAAGAAAGTAAGAATTTTGTTTTGTTGTTGTTCTTCATTCAACAATCGTAGAATACTGCTTTTTGTGATATATATTTACTCTTGTAAGCTTTACTTGATGGGGAGTACCCATCAACATCAATAATTTCTTCATCTTCAACTGTAGTGACTTGCTCATCTGTTTTAGTTTCAGATTCCTCTTCATTATCAGATTCTTCGTTTTGTTCTTGTTGTTCCTGTTCACTTGTATTTTCATTTTGACCTTCCTCGGTTTCAAATTGCTCCTTTTGGTGTTCATTGTCGACATTTTTCTTTGTTTTTCTGTGAACAATTTCATACTGGAAATTGGGATCAATTTTATTCCTTCATTGGCGCTTTCTAACCCTCAAAACTAAAGAGCTTGGTTTCTTCTGTTCTTTTTCATACACTGTCAGAGATTTTTCTATCGCCTCTGAAGGTTTCTTTTGATCCTGTTGTTCTTTCTCCTGCAGCATCATCTTAATTTCCTGAGTTATATTGAGATCAAATGATGGTGGTTTTATTTCTTCTCTTGCTTTTTATTTCAACATCTTGATTTCTTTTCTCAGCTGTATGATAATGCCTTCCACCTGTATTCTTTTATATCTCGCCTTTTCTAGTTCTTCTTCACTGTTCTTCGATTTATTTTCCAAATCTTCAATGTACTGCTGCATTTAGTCGACTTGCTTTTTTGATGTCTCTTCGAAGTTTTTTTCTATCCCAATATTATCGTTGATATCCAATTGAACAAATTTTTGTTGGCATGCTTGTTGAGGAAGTGCTTTTTCATCTTTAGTTAGGTTTCTTATTTTAACAAAAATCTATGTAATAACATAAATAGTAATGAATGAGCTAATATACGGTGAATGAACTAATTTTATATATAACTGCCATTTTTCATGCGATGCTATATATGCAGAAAATTGTATTTCTGCAGAAATGATATATGTAACTATCATTTAAATTATGGCCGTATAATAACAAAATGAAAACTGTTAATAAAAACTATGTTATGATATATTTATCTATCATTGTATATTTCTTATACTTGTGTGAGAAATAATACCTTTTTATTGTCCATGTTCATCAAAGCTTCTCTTGAAATGACCTTTTTCAAGCTTCCGATATTCCACCTCCCATATCTAGGTAAGGTAGAAAGTATGTTGCTAATGGAGATATCAAATTCACATACTCATATAGAAAAAACTGCAAATACATATTACTTGTTAAAACATATAATGTGTATAATTTAATTTATAGAGATAGACACATTAACATAAAGTTAGAGTGTTTTACTTACGATTGGAAGCAGGCATGTTTCTCGGCTTTGTTTTGAAAGTCGTCAAAGCTCTAATCAATGAATGATGAATTGAAACCGGCCAAGATACCGAGTTCATTTTGTTTTGATCAAGGATATAAGGAATATATCCCCATGGTAAGTATCTTTGGTTGTCGGGAAAGAAGGTTATCGTTGTAAGAATAATAATCAGTTTTGGAAAATCAGTTTCACATTGAAATTGTTGTGTTTGCAGTACATTGTTTATCTTTGAAACTGTAAGATCCTTTGTGATGTGCTATACTGTTCCAAAATTTCTTAGTGCAAAATCTTTACTCATTTTAGGTAATGGAAAAATATTATTCCGGATAAAGGTAAGCTAAAGAGAATTGAAACATCTTCAGGTTAGATTTTTAAAAAAATATTCCCTACTTTAAAAACTTCTTCATCAATTGAAAATATTTCTATAATATCATCTAAGGCTGCTGATGATTTTGTAAAAGCGGCTATGGATCAAATTTCTTTGAAAAACACTAGCATAAATTTTTCGAAGGGTGTTTTTTTAAATAATTCAATTGATCTACAAGATAACTTCTTTTTTCCTTAATTTTCTGGAAATTTTTTATCATTGGGAGGAAGCTACATCGATACTGAATTTTTTCCTGAGATCATTTCTTTGATTTTCTTTCCCTTCTGTTGTTTTTGCTTTCTTCAATCTTTTACCTTTTGATTCCTACACAAAAAACTACAAATGAATAATTATGTATTTACAAACTATAATGATATTTTCATTTATCATTTTTAAATGCATTCTTATTTTTATTTATCAATTTTTTCAACTATGAATGCATAATTTTCTAGTGCTATATTCATCTATCATTATATTTTTAAATGTTATATTTGTCTATCATTACTCTTTTTCAATGTATGCTTTTATAGTTTAAATATTGAATGCTATGTTTGTCTATCATTTTTTCCAATGCTTTATTTGTCTACCGATCCGTAACTATTCATCTTATTATTATCTATCCAATGTCAAAAACTGAATGCTATGTTTATCTATCATCTCATATTTCAATATGATGCATACAAATCAGATGATATATTGAACTATCATTCAATAAATATCTATTTGATTATCCTCTACCATCTATCAAATATCAAAATGCTATTTTCATTTATCATTTATCATTCCATCATAACACATATAGTAAATAAAGTGATATATTCAACTATCATTCTATCATGCTTTGTTTGTCTATATTTTTTTCAATGCTATATTTGTCTATCATTCTGTAACTATTCATCTTGTTGTTGTCTATCATCTATCAAAGACTGAATGCTATGTTCATCTATCATCTCATATTTCAATATGATGCATGCAACAAATCAAATGATGTATTAAACTATCATTCAATAATTATCCATCTAATTATCATCTACCGTGTATTAAATATCGAAATGCTATTTTCATTTATCATTTATCATTCCATCATCACACATACAGTAAATAAAGTGATATATTTAACTATCATTTTTTAATTATCAATCTAATTATCATCTAACATTTAGCAAAAACTGGAATGCTATTTTCATCTACCATTTCAATATAATGTATGTAACGAATAAAGTGGTATATTCAATTATCATTTTAAAACTGTCTACATGATAACCGATTCAGCGTAAAATTTCACTGTAAAACTATTTACAATTAAAATGATATATTCAAGTATCATTCTAAAAATATCTTTTATTTTGAAAAAAAAATCAGATGTTATACCTTTGTCTTTCTTTTCCTACCGACGATTTAATCACAAAGCTCTTGTTTCTTCATCTTGTCTTCATTCACAGATTTTGTTGCCATAGATTTTCTCGTCCTCTTTGTTTCTTCATGAATATCTTATGTAAACAGCTGTGGATGACTTAGTTTTTCGTCTTCTATTTATTTCTGTACGCATAGCATTCGAAGCCCTAGCTTTGAAAATCCTAGGTTCATCGTTTATTTGTTCAGAATTTTTTGAAATATATGAATTTACATTCATCGACTTAGCTTCCGAAGTCGATTGCGTTTGTAAATCAGTTTGGCGAAGAAAATTGATTTGGCTTTCGACTGCCACCGTTTGATGAAAGAGGAGAAAGTTTGTTTGTAGAGGAAAATAGACTGAAAAAGCAGGAACGATCCTAAAATTTTGACGCTTGTCCTTAAGACGGAAGTTAAATTTTAACGTCTATTAAAATTAAATTTTTCTATTAAAATTAAATTTTATTAAATTTTTCCTTTAAACTAATTTACTCCTGGCTCCCGAAACATAATTTTCCGCTACATGGGCCTCCGATGGATCAATACGATCCATTGCCAATCTAATTTCAGTCACTTTCATCACACGGCCGCGCTCGAACAAACGGATAGAATTTTGCAAGTTGCACGTACAAAAATGGCGGCATCAGCTGCTCTTTTGTTAGAACCCCCGCATATTCGTTCTCCAATTTTCAGAAAAAGAAATACTATTGCATGCCGATCATCATCGCTCTCAACGATTCCAACTTCTTTTTCTTCGCTGAAGTGGGCTTGCTATGCGGGGACCATTGAGCCAGAACCAACTAGCGGTGAAAACCCTAACCTTTATTTGGATGCAAGCACCAATGCCCCTGCGAATGATAAAATTGGAGTCCACTTTGGTAGTAAAGATGGAGGAAAGGATAGGAAAAAAATAGTGAGGATTGCTTGGGAGAAGTTGGTTAGGTGGTCTAGGTCTTGGAGGTCCAAAGCAAATACTGATGTTCTTCAATCCACTAAAAAGGTATTTTGCTCTCTTTTCATATAAAACAGCTTTTGTTGCATCTCTAAACTACAGTTACTAGGTTTAACGCCCATTTGGAAACTTTTATTTCATCACTGAAGTAATTATACTGTTATACCTTTCAAGTAATTCTACATGAATAAAGGAGAGGTGCCATAATAGTTAAGTAGAAATTTTGCTAAAATTTGCAAGGTTGAGAAAAACAAAACCACGTTTTTTTTTTATTAACAAAAAGCTACTTATGACCATATGGAAGCAACTCAAAAGTAGTTTTGAGTTGTAACTTTTATAGTAGTTTCGTATGAATATTGAACGTACATGTGTTTGAGACCTTTGGTTAGTTCGATCAAATAGAGTAAACAAATTTGAAAAGGGATTTAGGAAGTATTTTTTTACCAATGTGTTGCAGCAAACTTTTTTGAATCATTCAATGGGTCATGCTTGTGCTTGTGAACCCGCTGATGTGTATATCCCTTTCAACCGAGTCCATACAAATCCTTGGATCAAACACAAGTTAAGTAAGATTGTTGTGATAAGCTCAAGAAAAGATTTGCCGTGGATCAAAGTTCCAACAAAGCCACAATACATTGCATTCCCCAACCAACCCAGGATTGGCATTTACAATCAAGACCCACAAGCCCGAACTGACCTGATCTGAAAAGACTCGAACTCGATCCGAGCCCAATTAATATCAGATCTGTTTGGATGGCGAAAAACACCATAAAGGTCAGATCAAACACGGCACAAACCGACACAACAAAAAATGTACTACCAAAAAAAAATGCATGCATCTGCAGGGTTATTATCCAACTAGGCTCAGTCCGACCTAATCGAAACTTAGTTTGGCTCAGATTTAGGTTTTAATATATATACTTCTAGCCTAATAAAATCCGACTTGATTAGATCTGAAATTCATTGGACCGGATCCTAGCCTAAATCGATGAATCTAATTAAGGTTGTTATGGCAACGACTACCGTTACCACATCGGTTATACTGGTAAACTAAAAATGAGTACTGTGATTTGATCGATACTAATGATAGAACGATCACTAGTGTACCGATAGAGTGGTTATTAAACCAATTTTCGGTCCAACATCAAATTACTTTAAAAGATACACAATTCAAATAAAATTCAAACATGTTCATACTCAAAATAATATATGTTCAAAATGTCCTCATCTTCTTTGATATGCAAATGATATGAAACTCAGATATATGCAATATTTATTGTCCAATTATCAGTATGTAAAATACAAGTCATCTCATTCGTTATAGTCCAAAATGTCAAGAATGAAGCCAATATACGATTTCCTATTTCTTAAGGTTCTTACGTTCAAAAGTTCGAGTTGTCTTTTTCTTCGTCGGGCATTAGAGAAGTTCTCAAGCTTTTAGAAATATCAAGTTCAAAAAATAATTTGTGCTAAGAAAAAAGAAGAAGAGAGGAGCCCCTTCTCATGTGGGAGTATGTCTCTATTTATAGCAGGTGGAGAGTGATATAACTTGCTTGTATTGGTCGATTGAAGTTGACGTAGATCGATGACTTGACAAGATAGATGGTCTTGATGGCACCATATATCATAATCTCAAGGTTTTAGTAGTTCACACGGATCACTATCTTGTTCATGGTATTGACAAGGGTGGCATGGTTGTATAGGAGTGTCTTGAAGTTTTATTACATAGAATTTTCTTTTTATTATGCACCACTTCTTCACATGATTTATCACTATTCTTTGGTGTTGAATGTCGCCTTTGTCTTCTTTTTGCTACATTTGAATTGATTTGTTTGAAGTGGCATCGTAATGTACTCTTGTAAGCATATCTTATTGCAGCATCCTTAACTTTCATTTTTTAATATTTTTGTTTAATTTAATGGTGTTTCTTTCTATATTTTTGAGAGCTCTTTTGTATCGACGATGACTTCATTTTTCAGCATGCGATAGGCGATAGCTTAATTTCTTACTATGCGATAGCTTCTTTCCCGATTTGCGATACATTCTTTACTCTCTACTTGTGATAGCTTTATGATATCACCTTGCAACAGCTTTGTCCATATCACCTTGCGATAGCTCATTGTTACCAATTTGCGATGGCTTTGACATTGTCAATTTGTGACAACCTAGTTGCTTAAATTGCGATAGCTTATTGCTATCAACCAACGACAGCTTCTTGCTATCAACCTACGACAGCTCCTTGTTATCAACATACGATAGCTCGTTGTTTGTCAACTTGCGATAGCTCGTTTCTTGTCAACTTGCCATAGCTCTACTTCTCAAGATGTGATGACTTATCCTCAATGTTCAATAGTCTTCATTTCTCAATGTGCGATAACTTTCCAAGTGTGATAGCTTCAAAGGCTTTCAAAGTGCGATAGTTTCATACTGCCAAACTTTGATGGTTTCACACCTTATCCGTTGTTGTAAATTTTGGGTGTAACAGTGGTAAACCGTAAACCGTTGATTGGTGATGTTATATATACCTGAAGATAAAAATGTTAATATTTTTTATATTACTCTTTAATAATAATAAAAAATATGTTTGTTTTGTCAACATTAAATAGCTTATCACAAATTATTTACATATACATCTACCGACAGATTGCTTATATCTTATAAACTAAAGTTAGGAAAAACAAATCAATAAGCATTACCACTAGTAAGACGACAAACATTGCATTACAATTTGATACATTTAAAAAAAAAGTATATTGTTAGGATTAGTAAAATACATAAATAAAAATTAAAAATCATTGGTAAATTTACGATCACCGCTGATTTTAAATTTTTTTACCGTTGTTTACCGTTAACAATGGTAAATTTATCATCATCATAGCGATAATATTAGTATACCGGTTTAATATTGGTTATCAATTGTTTGGTAATGGCATTGTAATGGTGAATTTATTATTACTATAACAACTATAGGTTTAATTATCATCCCTAAACCAACCGCATCGCTCGTGTGACGTTCAGATTTTAAGTTTTTTCAAAAATATCAAGTCATATAAGAAACTATAAGTTATGTTTTCGATTTGATGTCACGCTTTTTAACCCATCTGCAACTTTGAGGCAAACTTTTAGCTGTTGCACCACACAAATGAGCAACTTAAAGTCATTTTTTGTATTTTATAATGTGATGACTTAAGTACTTGGAATACCTTTATAAGGATACCAACGGGAAACCAAATTATTCAAAACAGTGATATGCACCCATAATCACAAGAATAAATATATAATGTGAATTCCAAAATTCTCGTCTTCATGGTATTTTTCATTGTACCAATTAATGACATAGATAATATGACATTTTGCCTCAAAAAGTCCCCTCTCGCATTTTTTTAAAACTTAAATATCGTGGAAATTCAAAACTGATCCTCAAATTTTATACTAATCCCTCGTGTATATGTGTGTGATTATTTTTAGTATAAAATTTTCAAGTAACTAGAATGTGTTCAATAAAGGAAAGAACTAAATCTTTTTATAGCATGATGTTTTATACCTTGTTGTGTACAATGTTTTGATTTATCACTCAAGTTCCCCCCTTCAAATCTCGCAATAATCGGCGAAAACACCTTTAAGGATGCAATGGTGTTTGTTTGTGCAAAAGTTGTTACCACTTGTACATATCACAAAACAGTTGATGATGCATTTATTTGTTACAGAAAATCAAAATAGGAGTTTTGATGATTATTGTTTTCTCTGATGACAATAATGATCATAGAAAATTGTTGGTTGTTCGAGGTGATTTTCGGTATCAACATACATCTCTTGGTGTCAACATGTACAAATATTGGTGTTTGGAACCAGTGGCATATATCCTTTTTTGACAATGCACTGGCTTGTATCCCATTAGAGGCCCCTGCTCCTTCCTTCAAGGTTGTAAGAACAATTTACATGTTGGTATCGTTTGAGCTTTCACCAGAGTTTCCTTTGATTTTGTTCCGCTCAAGCGTAGTTCACCATCATTTGGGTTTGACAAGCATGTGCACAGTCAACCCCGTCACAGAAGGTCGATCAATGCCTCGACAGTGCAACCTACAAAGGAGATCTCACCCATCCGCTTTATTTCACCTTTCAAATTTTCACAGCCCATCAACTTGCATGCGTGTCATAGGACAATTATTTGGATGCATATTGAACTATTTATAAGCCATTTTTTACTTTTCTAGTAACTACATGACGTGAGACTATTTTACGTTAAACTTGGATTTTCCTTTTCAACCATTTTATGGGATGTCACGTGTCAATAAATAATTAAACTATTAAATAATTAAGGTATTTAATACAGTTCAATTGGAATTTACTAGAAATGTCAACCAACAACACACACACACAAAAGAAATATATCTGGAAATATATTAAATAACAATTTTTGGTATGGACATTTGTTCAATTATGTACTTCAAATAATAAATTAGCCCCTTCTCAAGTAGATGTTTGGCTTCACCATTGAGTACATGGTTAAATCGAAGAATTTCTATTAATCAATTTTCTCAGCATGTTAATTATATATAGGACATCATTTACTTACCAAATCTTTATCTTGTGACTTTTAAATAACAATGAACCGCTGAAAATAAACTGATTTGATATCACCCTTCAATTCGAATTAGCAAAAGCAATGTCTCCTTGCTTATAATATGCCAGCATATAAGGTTTTTATTTGAAAGCTATGGAGTGAATAATGAATGAAAGAGGACAGGATTAGTTGTTTACACAATTCAAATTGTATAGTATGTTGTATATACGAAAGCAGGTTGTGATTCTTGGTGGTGGATCTTTCGGCACAGCAATGGCAGCACATATTGCTAGCAGAAAAGCTGAAATGCAGGTATTGATGCTTGTGAGGGATGTCAATGTATGCCGTTCGATTAACGAGTCCCATTTTAACTGGTAAACCACTAAGTAATCTTATCTCTTGTCATATACATGGTAGTTGCTACTATACTCGTAATGCATATCGAAGTACTATGGGCACCTCTTGACAGTAAATTCTACAAATCACTCTGACATGCACTTGAAGATTCAGACCCAAATTTATAGTTAACTTTGGAGGATATAGACAAAAGTTATTCAACGTACCTTAAAAAACTGAGACTAAGAAGAATGCTTGAGTCACAGCAGAAAATAGCAATATAGTTAATATTAAAGGATAATAAATATACATAACATGTAACTGTTGGTCGGGTGAAAAAGAGAAATATGAGAAGACAAGAGCTGAGCTGTATACTTAGTCCTTTTCTGTTTGCAGTTCTATTTTCTATTTGCAGCTCTATTCTAAACGAGACAAATATAAATGATGTTACCCAGGAGTTTATTCTTCGTTCTAAGTTGGCTTTGTGTTGGATGGTGCAAATTTTGGGTTTACTTTAAGAAAACGGTAGATAAGTATTATGATTTGTAAGGCAAAGATAATGAAAATGAGATCATTCTGTCCCTATACGCCCTTGTAAAAGTTCCAAAATTTTATTCACTTCGCATGACCTTTGCTCTCAAAAAACATTGACATGTCGGTTTCATCAGTCTAAGTGAATGTTAAAGTTCCAAAATCTTTCTACAGTATTACAATGCATACATTTCTTCAAAAAGTCATATTAAATCAGGTCTCCCAGACATATCCATTTTTCTTAAAGCACGCTGATAACATTCACAGAGGTAGTAACTGTATTTCATTTGTTATACTGCAGCAATTACTTTCCTGACCATAAGCTTCCAGACAATGTTGTTGCTACAACTGATCCTAGGGATGCTTTATTGGGAGCCGATTTTTGTTTACATGCTGTTCCTGTGCAGGTAAACCTATGTACTATCTAACTAGTGCATAAATGGTTAGGTTTATAATTTGCTTACCTGCACTCTCAACTCACACAACACAAAAACCCACCCAACTAAAAAGGATGACCAGTTGGTCATATGACAGAATTAGCAAATCATCGTTAGCTTCAAATTTCCTCACCATGTGAAATAGGTCCCTTTTTCTATTCTAGAATATATTTGAAGCGCCACCAGTCAATTTATGCTCCAAGGCCACGAGTGAATGGTTCACTTACGATTCGCCTTATTAATGGCTACATGATGCAGTTGGAAAAAAGATCAATAATTTAAGTATCTAAATGTTGTATACATTCAGAATATTCTCTTTTTGGATAATGGCAAAAAAATTCAGTCCATGTTGTGGAAGATGGCTGTTGTGAAGGACACATGACACACTTGTGCCTTAGTGCTTCAACTCATCCCATGTTTAATACTTCTTCTCCTTACACTACTTGATATATATTCTTGTTGCAACTTGAGGCAGGAGCATGCTTTGTGACTTTAAAGTTTTCCAACTCATCCCTTGTTGAGCTCTTTGTTCTTTTGTTTTTGCTGTTTTTTTTTGTTTTTTTTTGCTTACAACTGCTTTAGTACTATATATATGTAATCTTATTGTAACTAAAGCATGATAACCTGGTTTATTTTGCGGCAGTTCAGTTCGTCTTTTCTTGAAGGCATTTCGCAGCATGTTGATCCAAAATTACCGTTTATATCTCTTAGCAAAGGCTTGGAGCTAAATACCTTAAGAATGATGTCTCAAGTTATTCCACAAGCACTGAGAAATCCTCGGCAACCATTTACTGTTCTTTCAGGGCCTTCTTTTGCATTAGAGTTAATGAATAAACTACCAACAGGTACATGCAGACTAGTCACTACTAACTACATGATATAGTGGCTTTCGTCTTTCGTCTTTTGTTATTTATATCTGCTTCTTTTAAGAAACTGGTGTGGGATTCGAAGCTTGATATAACAAGCATACTGCAACACCAATGACACCTTCATATCTGATTCTACTGTGGTTATAGGTTTTATAAAATTCTGAAGCATCAGCCAGTCCTCACCTTGAAGCTATTTCTCTATTGCTCTTTTATGTTTCTCACTCATAAAGCTTACATTTCTTGTTTTGCATTTCAAAAAACTTATTTTCCTTCTCTTCTTGTCAGTGACAATTCTTTTAATCCATGAGTTTTCCATGTATCTTTAGCTTATGAACTTTGCAGACCATTGTAAGATAATGTTCCGTAAGTTTTCCATTTAGGAGATTTCAAATAATCTAAGGTGGGGTTGACATAAAGATGGACGGCCATGTGGGAAGAACTCTTACATATAGCCATATACCGATCGTCGTCGATACATAGAAAAGATAGAATTTGGAACTGGATAATAGATCATTGTATCCAAATTCATTTAATTCTACATTGCAGTGATCTACCTAGAGTATGTATTGTGGGTTTAGTGCTACTTTCTTCAAGTTTAAAAGCGAACCTTTGTTCTGTTGGTCTTTTCTTTGTTACCTTTTTTACTGATTCATAACAGTTCATAATATGATGTTTAAGAGTACAGTCCAAAATCATTTTATGATACAGTACCTTGACCAACAACTACTATATCAACAATAATTGAAAATAACATCTATGTTTGAAACAGGTTAAGAAGTTAAGATTGAGAAATCTTATCAACACAATAATAATGTGCTTAAGATGAATTTCCTTGTTCTTTGTGCTTAAATCATTTAGTGTCTCTTTATTTGTAACCATGTAGCTATGGTGGTGGCATCGAAAGACAAGAAGTTAGCAGCTACAGTTCAACAATTATTAGCTTCTCCTCATTTGAGGATAAGTTCTTCAAGGTACGACAAGATTTTCAAATTTACCTTGAATTATTTCCCAAGAAGAAGTTGCTTTTTATTATTATTGCACTAAATCATGCAGTATCTGTTTGCTTCTCTTCTTTGCCTTTCGTTTCACATGACATTTATTTTATTTTTCTTTAGTCGTCTGGGTTATGTTATTCTTTTGAAACTAAAAGGGGGTGAACTTTCTTGTATTATGTTGTGGTAGAAAGGATTTACAAGTACGCTGGTATATGTTGAGGAATGGAAAAAATAAAATCTTATTGGTTAATATAAACATTATTACCATAATAATTTATAGAAGCTTATGATTCTTCAGTGATGTTATAGGAGTGGAAATCACAGGTGCTCTGAAGAATGTGCTTGCTATAGCAGCTGGTATAGTGGAGGGTATGAATCTTGGAAATAATTGCATGGCAGCTCTTGTTGCACAAGGTTGTTCAGAGATTAGATGGTTGGCAATCAAGGTATATATAATGCTGTTATATTTTGAGTTGCAAAGCAGTAGAACATGATTTTTAACAGATACACAGGAATCAAACTAATTTTAAGGCTTAGGGAAGATCATTATGGATCTTATTATTTTTTATTGATAACTATAAATGAATATCATTTGATGTCAATATGTCAGCTTGGTATGCATTGTTACCTCACAACTTAGGTCTAATTTAAAGGACTTCCTTGAACTTGTATTGTGGTGACATAGTACATAACCGAGTTCTGGTCCGTAAAAATTACAGTTATGGACAATTGTAGAGCATAAGCAGCAAACCATATTATTGCATTCTAAACTATTTATTTTTTCTTCTTTACCTTCTAACCAATCCATGTTTGGTGTCAGTTTGTGTTATAATATACTGGAGTACTGTCAACATGATACTCTAGCTATCTTTTGGGAAAAAGAAAAAGGATTTTCCATACCTAGCGTCCTTTAAAATAAGGAGGGTTTTGATAGAACAATCTTTGAATTGATCTTGGGTCAAAATTTAAGTTTTGCTTACAGTTCTAGTTTGATCTATATATTGTCTCTAGGTTTGAAATTGTTGCTTCTTAAACCCAAAATTATCAGCGAGTACCGTAAGTTTCAAAATATTGATTTATTTTTGATAGACCATTTTCTAGTGTTCCATCCACCTGATTTTATTAATCTATTTATGTGTCCTGGAGATGGGAGCAAAACCAACAACAATTACTGGGTTATCAGGTTCAGGGGACATTATGCTTACATGTTTTGTAAATCTTTCACGAAATAGAACTGTTGGGTTGCGACTTGGCTCCGGAGAGAAGCTTGAGGATATATTGACTTCCATGAATCAGGTACTTCGAAAAAAATCCTTTTTTTTCCATTCAAAATTTTCGGGTAAATAAAGTTATAAAAATGAAGAAAGAAAAGGGGGGGGGGGGGTGTTGCACACATATACACACCAATGTTTCAAGTAGGCACACACCTTGTTTCAAACAGAAAGTAGTTCACCGCTATTCGATGACATCATTGAAGCATATGTAGCTAATCTTCGGAAAAAAAGGAAAAAGAAGCCATAAAATTACAAAATGAGCAAACAAGGGAAAATATGTATTTAGAAGTGGGATCCATAATTTGCATTAATAATGTCTCCCTTGTTGTTCTTATGAGCTTTAACTTTGCTTTGGATACATCAGCTTGAGTCCTGACTAGTTCAGTGTCTGGAGGCTCAGCTCTGATTTCATCAATATCTTCCTTTTCCTCTTCTTCGATTAAAGCAGTGGCCGTAAGATCTGTTTACCCATTGCATTGTTGTGTTCAGTTTGTAATGCAACATGTGCTTGTTTTGGCATATTAAGAGTAGCGCTCAGTCTTTATTTGAAGTAGTAGCGTAGAAGTGAGATAATCCTACAATTTTGGTGATGCACTTGGTGGTAGGTTAGCAGATTTTGACTTATTTAAGTTGTTTGTTTTTGATGCACTAGCAACTTCAGTTCATTTAATAATCTTTGTCCTCTCAGTTTCTGTAAGATCTGGTATCGGAGCCGGTTAGCTATAGTTTAAGCAAGAATATTTTCAATGACAGACAGAGAGTACTATGCCCATCTAGCGATTCCTAGGTATGATGGTCATTATGATCACTGGAGTATGCTTATGGAGAACTTTTTTGCATCCAAAATAGTATGGGGACATTTTCTAGAAAGGCATTATTGAGTCAGAGGCCGAAGAGCAGTGAAATGCATCAATGAGCAATCAACAGTCTCACCTTGGAGCACTTTGATTGAAAGATTTGGCGGCCAAGAATTATTTATTCCAATCAATGATGAATTCTGGAAACAATTACTGTAAAAGGCATTTCAAAGCAAATATGGGATGTCATGAAGGACAAGAACATAGGAACATTGGAAGTGAAACGTGCACAACTACAAGATTAAGAGCAGAATTTGAGACTCTCCGTATGCAACCAAGAGAATCATTCTCAAAAGACGATAGGATGAGACAGTGAACTAATGGAAGGACGATGGAAGGTGTCACAACACTGTGGAAGATCCTTTGCTCTATGATTGTGAAGTTTGAGTACACCATGTATTGAATCGAAGAGTCAAATGATATTGATGGTCTATCAATTGACGAGTTGTACGTGATCGTGTATGTAGCAGAAATAACAAACTCCCAAATAACTATTTGGAGTCACAATAGTTATTAAGGAGCAGCAGTGAATCCAATTCATTCGACAAGTCGAGTATCAAATATTTCCAGTGTAACAAGTAGTGTACCTACAGGTCAGACTGAAAGCCAAACGATACCAAGGTGAGGTTCAAAAGTCTAATTTGTAGAGAATGAAAGAGTCATGTGACTCAAGTACAGAGAACAGAAGGACTGTAATGATCATCCTGCTTCACCAAGAAATTGGTACCATTCTCCTATATTATATAACGACGACTCTGATTTGACGAATCAAAGTGACGAATCCAACTCTGATTATTCATAAACCCACCTCTGGCCTGCAAAACTATTCGACTGAAACCAACACCATGGGAGAGTCCCATCGCACCATGTGATACTTGGACACAAGCACCAATAACTACACGTGTTTGGGAAAGACTCCTTTTGGAAGTTAGATAACTCTTTCTGCGCCACGGTTAAATTAGATGACCATTCTTATCTTCAAGTGATGGCCCTGATGGGTAAAGAAATATCAAAATTCAAAACTATTGTCTTTTATGATCCTACCTTGAAAGATAATTTGTTGAGTGTCAGTCAATAACAAGAAGAATTCTATGAGCTCACTGTTTGGAAAGGGGTATGCCAGGTTCGAGATAAAGGAAGGCTTCATTGCTGAAGTCATTATTACAGTAAATCTAATGCTTCCCCTATATTTGACAAAAATGTGCTTCCTTTTTATTGTGCTATGGTGAAACATGGATCATGGTTGTGGCATTTGCGCTACAACATTTAAAGTTTAGCATTTTGAAGGCACTGCATAGCCGAAATATGGTTGAGAGTCATTCAGTGATCAATCATCATTCTCAAGTATGTGATGATTGTGTTATAGGCAAGCAACATCGCAATGTGTTTACAAATGGAAATGCATGGAGAGCCACTAAGGTATTTATGGGCCAATTGCACCTTTGTCCAATGATAATAAACAAATAAAACAATATATTATCACTTTCCTCGACAATTTTTCCTGTAAAACATGGATATACAACATGCCATATCAGAAGCATTAGGATTCTTTTTAATGTATTTAAATCACTGGTTGATGGAAATTAGGCATGTCAAATTCTTTGTTTAGACAGTGACAGAGAGTATAACTCGCTAGCTTTCAACGCTTTCTTTGAAGAACAAGGGATCAAAAGTAACTTAATCGTACGCAGCACAACAAAATTGTGTGGTGGAGAGAGAAAAACCATATAGTTTTGGACATGGTTCTAAGCATGTTGCAAACATCTGGTCTACCAAACCGAAACTGTTCAATGGAGTATTTGCACATTAAATAGTCCTGTAGTTGCAGATCAACAAATGACTGTAATGAGCCCTGAAAAAGGTAGGAGTTGATGAAAGCCAAGTGTTGCTCATTTTCCAGTTTTTGGATGCATTGCCTATGCACAGGTCCCAGATAAGATTTTAAGAATAGAGCCAAGCTCGTTGACGAAGAAATATATACTGTTTTCCTTAGGTTCGGTGAACGTTCAAAAGCATACAGGGTATGTAAGCCATTGACAATGAGGGTTATCATTAGCCGTGATGTTGCGTTTAATGAAGAATGGACATGGAAATCTAAAAATAAAGGGAAAACTTATATTGGTTTCTCCTAAGGATCTAGATGAAGCAAACCAACAACCATTGATAGGTAGTTGTTGGAAACAAATGAACTTCGGCTGAGTCGTGTACTCGATCACTGTCTTGAAAACGTTTCGACGTTCTGCTTAATGGGGGCAAAGCAGTCAAACTAACGCTGCTGCAACCATTGATAGGTAATTGTTGGAAACAAATGAACTTCGGCTGAGTCGTGTACTCGGTCACTGTCTTGAAAACGTTTCGACGTTCTGCTCAATGGGGCAAAGCAGTCAAACTAACGCTGCTGCCTCTAGGATAAAACGGTCTCTCTTTTTATCGGTTTATAGTATCGACCCGTCTGCACAAATGGAATCGATTCAGTTGCACTGAATAAACTGCTCGGCTTTTGATTTTCGAAGAAAATGGTTTTGTGGAGAATAGGATAGGCTTGCAGAAAAAAATGTCGTTCTATTTTTGATTCCGTCTAAAATCCAATTTAACAGACGGAATACCGAGTCGAACGTATTACTAAGTCATAGGGTGATGTTGGCATAAAATTTGGATCTGAAGTTTTACCGTTTCAAATAAAATAACGGTCAGAAGACGTTCAATAATTTCGTCCAAAATATAAGTGCTACACCACGACAAGTCCGGGACGGGTTGAGTCGGTCAGCGCGCACATGGTGGTCAAGTATGGTCTCTCTTCTCCCAAAAGAGCATCATTGGATGCTAAAAGGTCCAATTTAGCTTCTAATAATTAATTATAAATACTTGGTTCTTTTCTATAGCCCTACAATGCGGGACTGTTCACATAGGAGCCATTTACAATTATTCATTTTTCTAATAATTCACTTAAAATTTTAAAACATTTCCAACAGTAGTTTGTACTCTCTTCCGTCTTCTCAACAACAAACGTAATCTGCATCAAGTTTATTATCTAATCCAACCGTCAGTGAAGAAGAAACCATGCATGTAGTATTGAGATATCTGATCTTGGCTTGCTGGACTACTTTCTTGGTATTGAAGTAGTTCAATCTTCTTCTGGAAAACAAATCTCACAAGGAAAGTATGCATATAGTATTTTGACCAAGTTTGAGATGGAGCATTGTAATTGTTATAATCACCCTGATTGATCTTGGCTTGGGACGGCGGTGTAATTCTAGCACTATTTACAAGCAGATTGTAGATATGCACCTTTTGGCTACCAGAAGATTCCTGAGGTGTTTCAAGTGAACCATTCACTTTGGCATATTCTGTAGTAAAGGGTCACAGTCTGTTCATATCGGCTTCTCCAGTACCGACTATGCTGGTGATCTGGAGAACCACAAAAACACATCAGGTTTAGGGGTCTAGAGCAATCTCCTGTCTAAAAAGCAATGTTGATCGTTCTGCTATCAAATCTGAATATGTTGTTGTTGCTTCATGCACATGTCTAGTGATATGGTTAAAATGTCTTTTAAGTGAACTTCATCATCCACATAACGATCACTTGTTCATCTAGTGTGATAATAGCTCCGCAATCAAGTTATCTTGAAGCCATGTTCTAGATGTCTATTGTCATTTTCTATGCGATCATCTTCTTGAGCTGAACATTTTTAGAAGTAAGGATCAATTAGCTGACATCTTTATCAAACAACTTAAACCAACCACTTTCACCAAGCTTTGAAACTTGATCGATGTGTGTTCATATTAAGGGAAGGTGAAATGTCCTCCGATGATTAGTAGGTCAAAGGAGGGCAATGCTACAAAGACCGACAGAACATACGATAGTTTATTGAATGAACTGAAGAAGCAAAAGTAACGACTTAAGTCAAAATCTACAACTAGTTCTTCACTAAGTGGTCACCAGAATGCTTTTCTCATCCATAAAATACTTAAAACAAAAAGTGGACGCTATTAGAACACTATCGTTATGCTAATAACAAGCACAAGTTACATTAACACAAACATCCTGAATGTAGTGCAGCTTGAGTTTGTAGTTGAGAGCTCAATTCTTCTATCTTCATCTCCCCCAATAGCACATAGGTATCAAAGTTCAAGCATCAAAAAGACATCTGGTTCGGATATTACAAACAACATATTCTTCGGTCTTTTTATAACAGAGCAAACTGGTTAGTAGTTTTATCAATTTACAAACCCGCAACAAACAAACCAATATATGTTGGTTAGAAAAATTTAACTGAACATATCTATCACGTATGCTGGGGCTTTTGCTTTCAATGCTACTGAATAAAATAGTGAAGGATTTTCTGTTTGTTCACTGCTTAATGAGCTCGCCATTTAGCAAATACATCTATATTTAAGTTAAAATGGCAAACTCTTTGCTCTTTAATAAAACATCAAAGAAAATTTTGTTTTAAACCAATTTTACATGCATTTTGTTTCTGCGTGGGGGTTTTATTTTGTTAAAACGGTATATTGTTATGTTTACTAGATTAGGTTTGTTATGGCGGAGTTTATTGTTTTGACTGGATTTGTGGTCTGATATCTCTATAAGAAATTTCTAACTCAGCTGGCCACATCTTTTGATATTATCTCATGGTATCCTACTGGCATCCGGTATCATTTCATCTTGAGCATTGCTTTCCACTCTTTTACTTTATTTTGAACCCTCATTTGTACAAACTTCATTCCCATGAGAATCTCATCATCAGTATCATCATTTTTAGCATCTTGGACAATTGAAGTATCAATGTATCACCATTTCTCGAACTAGCTTGCTCATTTCTAAATCATTGGAGTTTTTCTTCCACTTCCTTCACAATTTGGTTGGCATTAGTGTTTTTCCCTATGATGGTCATTAGCCAAAGTTTTCTAGTGATGTGTGCATGAATAGCAATTGATTTGGACAAATTTTCCATTTGCCTTCAAAAATAAAAATCATACCAGCAAGTTATTGTTTTTCCCGCAATATTATGAGACCAAATCCTCTGGTCTTGAATTTCCCTATCCCTATGTGCCCAACCAATGGGATAGAAGAAATTTTTGCAACACAATGTCTTGCTATGATATGTTTTGGAGGCTCTTTCCTTTTCTCTCTTCCTTTTTTTTGCAAATACATTTAATTATGCGTCAAACTTTTATCGGTGAGAGTCGCGAGACGCATTAGGGTAGAGATTGTAGGGATTGGAGGATTTTCTTCCTTATATTACCTTGTACTGCATCAATCTCTGGTGCCTAACCAAATGTCAGTTGTTGTAAAATAATTTATGAATGTATAATTTGAGATATACCAACGTTTTAAGTCGAGTGTTTGAGCAAGATGGCTAACAGCCAAGGTGATCATTTACGAACACTATAAGAGTTTATGCTACGTCTTGCCCCTCCCAAAGGTGGCATCAAATGGAACGTGGTTGAGTGAATTTATGTAACAAATAAAAGGTCTTATACAATTATAAAATTTATATGGCATTTTACAGTCAGTTAATAGTTCTGCCGACTTTAGGTTGCTGAAGGTGTTTCAACTGCCGGGGCCGTTATTGCATTGGCTGAAAAATACCACGTAAAAGTACCAGTTCTGACTGCTGTTGCCAGGATTATTGATAATGAGTTAACTCCAAAAAAAGCTGTTCTTGAGTTGATGAGCCTACCTCAGGTTCCTGCTTTTTCATTTTTTGTCCACTATAGTATAACCATACATCCGAATATAGTTCACAGTTATAACTTTCGTCTCTTTACTGTATTTATGCATAATAAAGATAAATTAGGATGAGAAACTCAAAAATATATTTAATTGTGAATCAAAATTAAATTAGAACGAGCTTTCAAAAATAGAGTTCATATTCTCTTTCAACTTAAGAAGTAATAATTACATCAGTTTTTAACAGATATAATCCATTGGAAAGATAACCAGTAGCATACCAGCTATAAATTACTAAAAATAGACAAATGAGTCTGAACTTTTACCAACCAGAGAAGCTTTTAAGCAATCCAATTTGGTACAAACAGTTACGCGAGTTTTTTACCTTTTCATTCTGTGAGCGTTTTTTTAAGCAGCAGCCAAGTATGTTAGGTAAAAATACTTGGTTCTCCTTAAAAATAAAAAGTAAAAGATTCATGTTCATTAAATTAGATATATCAAGCATAGTAGTTAAGGGGCAAAGCTTGAGCCTTGGGCTTTTTTTTACGACTTTTATACAAGTGTGGTTTTTTGGTGGAAAAAAACTGCACTATAAAATGCTACTAAAAATGATAAATTTAGTCTTGATAACCATTTTGTGCAAATAAAAAAATATAGATTAATAGGTACGAAGTCACAAATGGTAATTTGAAACTAAAACGATCACAAATTCAAATTTCAACATAAAAAACATATAAGTTGTAAGTCAGAACAACAATAACAAAAGGTTAGAAATGATAAAGGAATTCAAGTTCAACTTCTACTAATCACGAATCCCAACTATCATCATCATCCTCTGAACCATCCTCCAACTCTAAGTCGTAGATTTTCTCTTCCTTTGAATCATCAAAATTATCATCCTTCGAATCATCATCAATAGTAGCTTCTTCTTCACTTCCAATATAACTAGATCGCATAGTAGAAGTTGAAGCCTTTTCCTTTTGATTTGGCAATGGCATATTGCCTAGCATGTGTAACCTTTTTCCCGCTCTGGAAGCGCGTCACATCTCCCCATGTCAATGTATCTCCTTCGAAAATCAACTCATCCTCAACCTCAACATTCGAGTTATCTCCTTCCACGCGGCCGGTCATCCACTCATTTGAAGTATCAATATCGTCCAAAGTAATTGGATCAATCAAATCCCTTTGTCTAAAACAGTTTTTCAAATTTTGATTGTACTTGCTCAAAAACTACAGTTTGTAGTCTTTCATGCTCAAGTATATTACGTTTCTTGCTATGGATCTAATTAAAAAAATACAAGGCAATATGTTCAAAACTTAAAGATACGAACAAGTAGAATTAGCACAAAGAGTTATGCAAAAAACTTACATGCTAAAAAATGCTTCAATTTCTCTCGCAACCGGATGCTCAGCAAGTCAAACTTAAATTTTTTTATCGCAAACTTTTGAAATGTAGGGGTTGAATTTTCATATAAGCTCCACCATTGTGACGCCCCACCTCTATACCCATGCTAGCCAAGGACACTACAGGGTAATGCCGTCAACTAACACGGAGAATAAGGCTGGATAAGAGCGACCATCTATAGCCTTGCTCTAACTATCTATTGAATACATCGACAATAATCATACAAAACAGATCGACATATCCAATGAATACTTAAAACAAAACCATAGGTGGTTGGAGGATCTATCAGAACAGAGTATAACAACTCACATGTAATATACATCACAGAACAATAGATCATCATATACACATATACAAATACATAACAGAGTATACAAACTAATACACGTCAAGTGGTATAGCAAACCACAATATACAGACGAATCAAAAGAATATATATATCAGAGTTACAATAAAATGACTACACAAAAAGCTATGACAAAAGGAGCAAGCTGAATAGTCCATGCGGAAGCAAAATATGCTAAGTCCAAAAGCACCTAACCTGAAACATCTCGGTCTGATCCGAGTATAAAATACACGGGTCAGTCTAGCTAAACAAATCAGTTAGATAAACTGAACAACAATAAACCTGCAAGGTTACAAGGTATAACAAATATCTCTAAAGGAGATAACACAATCATCTAACAAAAAATGAATCATATGATAACAAGACAAGCCTCATATCATCGGCAACATAGATAAACAAAGGATACAAATATCCCAAATCAAGCCAAAAGGCAATAACAAATACCAATAAAGTAACACAAATTCCACAAGGTAATCGCTACATATCATGCGGCTCAAAAAGACCAACACCGAAGGGCGATACCTAGGGAATATACATATCAATGAAACATCATAAAATTTGCACGTGCTCAGTACTGTATAAACAAGGATCCATGAGCCCGAAGACTCCAAACCCAAATATCACTCGAGCGACTCATAAATACCTAACTCCGAAAGCGATACAATAGGGCAACAAACCTGAAGGCACAAACCCGAAGGCAACATACCGGAAGGCAACAAACCTGAAGGAGACAGTCCGAAGACACTATCCCAAAGGCAACAAACCGTAGCGGTGAAGGTTCGGAGGCCCAGTAATGGACACCACTAAGTGGCAGAATGTGTCATAACTCTCAAAAAGAAATCCGAAAAGTGTTAACGTGAGTCCCATAACCACTCGTTCGCACTAAACGGTTTACTATCCGTCAGTCAATTTTACACTCAAAACAGTACAAAGTTCACCTCATATCATCGGTAAACCAAACCCGAAGGTCAAAACGATCAATTGAATAGGTCGGGGATTAATCGGAAGGATAAATGCACAGATTCATGGTCCGTGTTTTGCCCAACCATTTAATAACCCTTCCACTTCGCTCGAAGTGCGAAATTGTGCGTGTGTTTTAAATAAAATTTATAAATCGGAGAAGCGAACTTTTAATATGATTTGAAGAAATCATTTATAGAAATCCGTGAATAAATTCAAAAAGGAACCCTCAAGGTCAAATATGCATAAACAACTAATTGGAATCAATATGCATCGATCAAATTTGGAAAACTAAGCGAACAAGGCAAATTGAAAAAAGACAATAGATTCAGACGTCTGAAAGAAGTGGTTCAGACGTCTGAATCTGGAAATTAATATGTTTTCCAGAACAGAATTCAGACGTCTGACCCAAACTTTCAGACGTCTGAAATAGACATTATTTTGCCTATTTCCTTTCTGGTTGAAATTTAGCACTTTCAGACGTCTGAAATATAAATTCAGACGTCTGAATCTGAGAATAAAAATCTTCCCCAGAACAATATTCAGATGTCTGAAAATAGGGTTTCAGACGTCTGAAACCTGATGGTCAGACATTTCCTGAACCTAGGCCATCTATGGGCAAAGAAATCGAAAGCAATCAGATGCGTGTTGATTATGGGCTTACGTCAAACGACTACCCAACCATAACGACACACCCAAACACTCCGAACATAAACATCAACCATATAAGGTTTTTCATAGATTTGGCTTCAAAAATCAATATTTGGCAATTTCACCAAAGCAATCCAATACAAAAGCAAATGAACATGTAGATATATTAGGAATTCATTCCTAATAACCCAAGATAGCTGTAAACATAAATGTGGGATAAAAATCTCACCTAACATCAATAATATCAAGAGAGGTAGATGTGAGTTCAAAACTCACCTTTTAACTCAAAACAAGAATAGAGAAGCTCAATAGCAAAGAAAACAACCAACCACTCTCCACTTCAACTCTACTAGCTTCAATCTAAGATCAAAACAAGTATTTTCCTAAGTTAGGTTTAGAAAATTTTCTGAAATTGAAGGAGAAAAAGTTGAAGAAGATGAAGAGGAGGCTTACCAATAGCTTCTCTTTGATTTTTGGAGCAAGAATTCAAGTTTGCAAGGTAAACTAGGGCTTGGAATTTCTATTTTCCATTCTCTTCCCCCATTTTCAGTTTTGCTTAAGCTTAAGAAATAAAAATGTGTGAATGGAAGGAGAGAAATGGCTGAGTTGGTTTATAGAATAGTTTGGGTGAAACCCAAACCCAAAAGCCTACTTAGCAAATAGTAAAATTCGACTTACTCCAAACATATCAAAGCTTATACTCAAAAAGATCGCAAACGCCATTTTGGAATCAATGGAAATGGTTTCGAGTTCCAATTCGGCCATTTGCAAAAAGTAATTTTTCAGACCTAAATCCGACTAACGACGCTATATTTAAATAAAACATCTAAATATATAATCGTTAAATATGCAGTTTGTTACAGATCTCTCCTCCTAACAAAATTGCGTCCCCGCAATTCCTAGAGACGATATTTGTAACTACATACAAAAGAAAAGGAAATAAGCTTGAGACGAAAAGATATTCTCACCATTCCCAAGCAAAGATAGAAAAGCCGGATAGGATCGCTCAATAAACTCTCTGGTTTCCCAAGTACAGTCATTGGGATTAGCGGACCATTGAATTTTGACGAGCGGCACGTCCTTGTTCCGAAGGTGTCGCACCTCCGTGTCAAGTACGCGAATAGGCTGCTGTACAATAGATAAGTCCGGTGAGATCTCAAGCTCAAGCAAATCAGGAGAATCAATAACAGAATCCGATTCCCGAAGGCACTTCCGAAGTTGCGAGACATGAAACACGTCATGAATGCCAGATAAATGAGCAGGAAGTGAAACTCTATAAGCCACATGGCCAATACGTTCAGTAATAGAAAATGGTCCTATATAGCGAGGAACCAATTTCCCAGTCGTACTGAAACACATAACCCATTTTAAAGGAGAAACACGAATAAAAACAAGATCACAAATCGAGAACTCGAGAGGCTTCTTACGGTTTTCCGCGTAGGATTTCTGGCGACTCTGTGCCTCTTTCATTCTTAACCGGATAAGATCAATCTTCTCAGAAGAATCACGAACAAAATCTGGACCAAGAATAAGCTTCTCCCCAGATTCCAACCAACAAGAAGGTGATCGACATGACCTTCCGTATAAGGCTTCGAAAGGAGCCATACCAATACTAGACTGAAAACTATTATTGTAGGAGAACTCTACAAGAGGTAGGTGATCCTTCCAACTACCACCGAATCAAAAATACAAATACAGAGAAGATCTTCCAAGATACGATTCACCCGTTCAGTCTGTCCGTCAGACCGCGGATGATAAGCTGTACTAAAATTAAGCTTTGTTCCCAAAGCTTGTTGAAGACTCTTTCAAAAATGACTCGTGAATAAAGGATCACGGTCACTCACAATAGAACTAGGAACACCGTGAAGTCTCACGATTTCCTTGACATACAACTTAGCCAAATGCGAAGCAGTCCCATTAGACTTAATAGGAACAAAATGAGCAGACTTGGTGAGGCGATCAACAATAACTCAAATGCTAGAATGGCCCGATCTCGAACGAGGTAGGCCGTCAATGAAATCCATAGAAATCTGATCTCATTTCCATAATGGAATCTCTAGAGGCTGAAGGAGACTAGAAGGACGCTGATGTTCGGTCTTAATACGCTGACAAGTTATGCAATTACTCACATAACTCACCACATCGCGCTTCATGCCTTCCCAATAATAAAGACGACGCATATCGGCATACATCTTACTACTACCAGGATGAATGGTATACTTAGAACGATGACAGTCATCAAGAATGTCATGCCTAAGTGCAAAATCAGAAGGCACAAAAAGACGGTTCTTCTTGCGAAGACACCCATGAGAATCAATGCTGAAATTCCGCAACGCCTCATCACAGGATCCAGACTCACAAAGCTGAATAAGATGCAACAAATCAGGATCACGCTGCTGGGCATCGGTAATACGATCCAATAAAATAGGTCGAGCTCCCAAACTAAATAATAGAATAGGAGAGTCAGAAGATGAACCTCGATCACGAATTTCACAAAAAGATAGTCTCAAGAATATCTCATTTGGCAAGCATCATAGAAACAACAGCCGAATGTTTGCGACTAAGCGCATCAACAACACGATTATCCTTACCAGGGGTATACTGGATATCAAAGTCATAGGAAGCAAGAAACTCGAGCCAACGCTGTTGTCTCATATTGAGTTCCTTCTGAGTGAACAAGTACTTCAAGGATTTATGATCGGTATAAAGAATGAAGCGCTCGTCCAATAAATAATGTCGTCAAATCTTCAAGGCAAAGACAATGGCGGCTAACTCAAGATCATGAGTGGCATAGCGAACTTCATTCGGACGCAGTTGCCTATAAGCATAAGCAACTACCCGATCCTTCTGCATAAGAACAGCACCGAGACCACTACCACAAGCATCGGTGTAGACAACAAGATCATGATTCCCCTCGGGAACCACCAAAATAGGAGCATTAGTGAGAAGTTCTTTCAATGTCTGAAAGGAAGCTTCACACTTGTCAGACCAAATAAAACGAATGCGTTTCCGAGTAAGGCTGGTGAGAGGAAGCACAACACGGGAAAAATCTTTAATGAACCGACGGTAATAACCCGCCAATCCAAGGAAACTACGAATCTCATGAACATTCTCAGGCCTCTTCCTAATGGATGGCCTCGATCTTTGAGGGATCGACAGAAATGCCATCGGAAGATACAACATGGCCTAAGAACTTAATCTTATTCTTCCAAAAATGTCACTTGGAGAATTTGGCTTTAAGCTGATGGTGACGAAAAGTACTTAAGACAATACTCAAGTGATTAGCATGCTCGGCTTCAGACTTAGAGTAAATAAGGATATCATCAATGAATACAAGGACGAACTTGTCGAGATATTCCCGGAATACTCGATTCATGAGATCAACAAAAAAAGCAGGAGCGTTTGTCAACCCGAACGGCATAACGAGCCATTCAAAAGAACCATAACGAGTGCGGAAAGCGGTAAGAGGTATGCTATCCTCCGCGACTCGTAACTGATGAAAACCTGTGGCAAGGTCGAGCTGAGAAAAGACCTTAGCACCACTCAATAGATCGAACATATCATCGATCCTAGGCAATGGATACCTATTTTTGATGGTTAACTCGTTAAGCTTGCGATGGTCAATGCAAAGCCTAAGAGTTCCATCGGACTTTTTCACGAAGACGACCGCGGATCCCCACGGAGAAAAACTGGACTGAATCAACTGCTTGGACTCAAGCTCTAAAAGCTGCTTCTTGAGTTCCTCATTTTCCCTTATAGACATCCTCGTGGGAGGACGACAAACTGGCTGCGCGCCTGGAATGAGATCAATGCGGAACTCGATTGCCCGCTTAGGTGCCCGAGACAGGCTCAAAAACATCAGAAAAGTCACAAGCAATAGTAATACGAGATATATCATCATCATTCCGCGAGTCAAGAGAATATAAAGCCATTTCGGAATTATCCACATCCCAAAGAATAAGAGATAACTGAGTAGGTGAATTTGGATGTCGAAGGTATATAATTCTCTCCGAACAAATAATCCTGGCATCATATCTTACTAGCCAGTCCATACCCAAAATCAAATCAAATCCCAGACAAGAAATAACGTGCAGACTCGCACGAAATGAAAAACCACATAAAACAATCTCAATATCATTACAAAGCAGGCTAAGGGTCGCGGATCCCCCAATATGATTCGCAATCCTTAAAGAAGTAACCAAACAAGAAACATCCAAAGATAAATCATCAACGAGCTTTTTCGATACGAAAGAATGTGATGCACCCGTATCGAAAAGAACTCGAATACTATGATCATGAAATAAAATAGAACCTTCCAAAATAGGTGGAGATGTACCTTTGGGCTGAGAGGGACCTTCAGAAGCCTTAGCAGCATAAAGCTTGCTAGACTTGGCACCAGCCGGAACAGTAGGGCAAGTGGAAACATGATGACATTCCTTCTTGCAATAGCGGCAGAAGAGAGGCTTGGAACAAGATCGAATAAAATGATCAGGAGAACCACAATTGAAACACTTCCGAACGAAAGGTGTTGCAGAAGACTGAGGCTGAGAACTAGAACCACCATTCTTCTTCTTAGAAGGAAAAGACCTCTTCTGAAATGAAAACTGCTTCTTGTTGGGGTTCCTGTAAACCTCAACATCAACATCACTATCACACTCCTTCTCGACGGTCTCGAGATGAAGTGCCGAATCAACCAATTCCTCAAAAGAAAGCTTAAGCTGGAGCAACAAAGACTTCTTAAGATATTTCTTAAGACCAGAAACAAACTTCAAATTCTTCTTATAAGAAGTGCTAATAAATTCAAGACCATACTTAGATAAAGCCTCGAATGACGCAACATACTCAGAAACAGAAGATTTCCCTTGCTTCAACTCAAGAAAGCGACGGGTTAATAAAACTTTTTCAGATTCAGGAACGAACTTGAGTTCAAATCGCTCCCGAAACCGAGTACAAGAGAGAGTAGACTCATCAATTTCGGCTATAAGAAGTTCATACCAATCAAGAGCACGCTCTTGTAATAAGCTAGAAGTTACAAGAACTCTATCATGGTCAGAAAGATCCATACGAGAGAAGATACGCTCGCACGTGCGAAACCAAGCTTAGACTTCAAGAACAGACTCGGAGCCTTTAAACGGCTTTCCCCCAAGATGAGCAAAATCACTGCACTGGCGTGCAAAGGCAGACTTGCGAAGTGGAGACACTCGAGGAGGAACGGGAGGCTGAGTGCTTCTAAACAATTCCAAAAACTGATCGGCAGACATATAAACGCCATCCGGATGTGAACCACCGGATTGCCCAGCATCTGAACGTCGTCCTCTGCCTCTTCCAGCCATACGCTGAAAGTATGATAAGAACAAGATTAATCACAAGGTAGATACTTCAATACGAATACTACGGAATAAAATGCATTCCTAGACGTATTCCCCAAATTCTATCTAACCTTTAATGGTAGAAGGAATAGAAAGGCACGATGATTCAAAGATTTGTATCACTTATTACACTCTGATGTATCGTAATATGTGCATCTATTCTGTGTTTATCATACTTTGTTCTGAACTCAGCTTTGATACCACGTTGTGACGCCCCTCTATACCCATGCTAGCCAAGGACACTACATGGTAATGTCGTCAACTAACACGGAGAATAAGGCTGGATAGGAGCGACCATCTATAACCTTGCTCAAACTATCTATTGAATACATCGACAATAATCATACAAAGCAGATCGACATATCTAATGAGTACTTAAAACAAAACCATAGGTGGTTGGAGGATCTATCAGAACAGAATATAACAACTCACATGTAATATACATCACAGAACAGTAGATCATCATATACACATATACAAATACATAACAGAGTATACAAACTAATACACGTCAAGTGGTATAGCAAACCACAATATACAGACGAATCAACAGAATGTATATATCAGAGTTACAATAAAAGGACTAAACAAAAAGCTATGACAAAAGGAGCAAGCTGAATAGTCCATGCGGAAGCAAAATAGGCTAAGTCCAAAAGCACATAACCTGAAACATCTCGGTCTGATCCGAGTATAAAATACACGGGTCAGTCTAGCTAAACAAATCAGTTAGATAAACTGAACAAAAATAAACCTGCAAAGTTACAAGGTATAACAAATATCTCTAAAGGAGATAACGCAATCATCTAACAAAAGATGAATCATATGATAACAAGACAAGCCTCATATCATCAACAACATAGATAAACAAAGGATACAAATATCCCAAATCAAACCAAAAGGCAATAACAAATACCAATAAAGTAACACAAGTTCCACAAGGTAATCGTTACATATCATGCGGCTCAAAAAGACCAACACCGAAGGGCGATACCTAGGGAATATACATATCAATGAAACATCATAAAATTTGCACGTGCTCAGTACTGTATAAACAAGGATCCATGAGCTCGAAGACTCCAAACCTAAATATCACTCGAGCGGCTCATAAAGACCTAACTCCGAAGCGATACAATAGGACAACAAACCCGAAGGCACAAACCCGAAGGCAACATACCCGAAGGCAACAAATCTGAAGGAGACAGTCCGAAGACACTATCCCAAAGGCAACAAACCGTAGCGGTGAAGGTCCGGAGGCCCAGTATTGGACACCACTAACTGGCAGAATGTGTCATAACTCTCAAAAAGGAATCCGAAAAGTGTTAACGTGAGTCGCATAACCACTCGTTCGCACTAAACGGTTTACTATCCGTCAGTCAATTTCACACTCAAAGTAGTACAAAGTTCACCTCATATCATCGGTAAACCAAATCCGAAGGTCAAAACGATCAATTGAATAGGTCGGGGATTAAACGGAAGGATAAATGCACAGATTCATGGTCCGTGTTTTGCCCAACCATTTAATAACCCTTCCACTTCGCTCGAAGTGCGAAATTGTGCGTGTGTTTTAAATAGAATTTATAAATCGGAGAAGCGAACTTTTAATACGATGTGAAGAAATCATTTATAAAAATCCGTGAATAGATTCAAAAAGAAATCCTCAAGGTCAAATATGCATAAACAACTAATTGGAATCAATATGCGTCGATCAAATTTGGAAAACTAAGCGAACAAGGCAAATTGGAAAAAGACAATAGATTCAGACGTCTGAAAGAAGTGGTTCAGACGTCTGAATCTGGAAATTAATATGTTTTCCAGAACAGAATTCAGACGTCTGAGCCCAAACTTTCAGACGTCTGAAATAGACATTATTTTGTCTATTTCTTTTCTGGTTGAAATTTAGCACTTTCAGACGTTTGAAATATAAATTCAGACGTCTGAATCTGTAAATAAAAATCTTCCCCAGAACAATATCCAGAAATCTGAAAATAGGGTTTCAGACGTTTGAAACCTGATGGTCAGGCATTTCCTGAACCTAGGCCATCTATGGCCAAACAAATCGAAAGCAATCGGATGCGTGTTGATTATGAGCTTACGTCAAACGACTACCCAACCTTAACGACACACCCAAACACTACGAACAACATTAACATCAACCATATAAGGTTTTTCATAGATTTGGCTTCAAAAATCAATATTTGACAATTTTACCAAAGCAATCCAATTCGAAAGCAAATGAACATGTATATATATTAGGAATTCATTCCTAATAACCCAAGATAGCTGTAAACATAAATGTGGGATAAAAATCTCACCTAACATCAATAATATCAAGAGAGGTAGATATGAGTTCAAAACTCATCTTTTAATTCAAAACAAGAATAGAGAAGCTCAATAGCAAAGAAAACAACCAAGCACTCTCCACTTCAACTCTACTAGCTTCAATCTAAGATCAAAACATGTATTTTCCTAAGTTAGGTTTAGGAAATTTTCTGAAATTGAAGGAGAAAGAGTTGAAGAAGATGAAGATGAGGCTTACCAATAGCTTCTCTTTGATTTTTGGAGCAAGAATTCAAGTTTGCAAGGTAAACTAGGGCTTGGAATTTCTATTCCCCATTCTCTTCCCCCATTTTCAGTTTTGCTTAAGTTTAAGAAATAAAAATGTGTGAATGAAAGGAGAGAAAGGGCTGAGTTGGTTTAGAATAGTTTGGGTGAAACCCAAACCCAAAAGCCTACTTAGCAAATAGAAAAATTCGACTTACTCCAAATATATCAAATCTTATACTCAAAAAGATCGCAAACGCCATTTTGGAATCAATGGAAATGGTTTCGAGTTCCAATTCGGTCATTTGCAAAAAGTAACTTTTCGGACCTAAATCCGACTAACGACGCTATATTTAAATAAAACATTTAAATATATAATCGTTAAATATGCGGGTTGTTACAACCACTCAGGTAAGGAAAAAAGCATAAACTAATCAATATCACTTATCCAAAAAACTACTAATGTAAGTTATGACATGTAAATTGTAAATGTAAACTAACGCTAACCAGGGGATTTTGTGTCCCTTGATTTGATTGCCAAATTGTGCTTCCGCTTTTTTATATAAAGTCAATTCATCTATCACCTTTCTTGCCTTCAGAAAGAAGTCTTTCAACCCATTTGTACAATCCATACGTTACTTCTTCATCGTGCTCAATGGAATGATCTTTGTAGAAGAATTGCAGGTTGAGAAAATGACCCGTGCATTCAATGGATGATGAAGTTAAGATTCTCATCTTCTATGAATCATCTCAAAAATATTTTTGTACTTCTCTCATTTTCTTTAAAAGATTTTTCAATGGCTTCTTTAGCTCTATCCATTGCTTTAAGAATATAAGAGACGCTATTCCAAAAGTGTGCATTCAAAACTGTATCACAAGCTTTCTTTCCTTACATTTCTTTTGCCCACTTGCTTCTAACGCACTCTTCGGAAATTAACATAGTACGTAGAGAATTTTTTGACTTGTGCAAACTTTGCAAACATTGAAAATTAGTCGCAAAACGTGTAACTCCAAATCTCACCAATTTCTTATTTCCATTGAACATCCTCATCATGTTCAAGACGTCACTATGGTATAAATAAATCTCGAAAAAGCAACTCTTTTTTGAATTGCATTTTCCACCTTATTTATTTTTCCAACATCCTCAAGAATAAGGTCAATGCAATGAACCGCACAAGGAGTCCAATATAAAAAATTTCTTTTTGCCATTAACAACCCACTTAGATAATAAAAAATAAAAATATGAATTTAATTAGTTTTAAGTTTCAACAAAATTGAGTAATTATTAATTAAAATTTTGTAAATAGATATTTAGAAGTAGAACTCACCTTCTAGTTTAAAATTACTTCCATTATTCATTATAACTTGAACAACATTCATCACCCCAAATCTTTCAACAAATTTGTCAAGCAACTCAAATATCCTCTCTCCCGATTTGACATACGAGGATGCATCTATGGATTTCACAAACATTGTCCTTAAAAAATAATTTACTAAAAAGTTAATCAATGTTCTTCCATTTCGATCCGTCCATCCATTCGACATAATGGAGCAACCATATTTCACCCATTCGGCTGTATGCCCATTCATTAATTCATTTGTATAATCTAACTCTTTCTTTAGCGCTGGAACTTTCAATTCTTGATAACTTGAAGGCTTTAGATTAGGTCCATGTCCTTAAATGAATTCATACGAACAATATTAAATGCAATACCAGTTTGATAAAAAAAGAGTAATATGTTGATTGGTTCCAGCTCTCAATTCTTTATCACATGCATCATTTATACTTGATTGTCTCAACTTAGACGATCCTAAAATTTTATCTTGTTTACTTTGCTTTGATGCTATGTTACTCATGTACAAATCAATCAGGCCTTTTGCATTACCCCTTGACGACTTTGCCTTCTTTCCAACATTCCTTCCACCAATGTTCAATCACTTATCAGTTGGTGCAACTTCTACAACTTTATCATCTTCTAAATCCAAACTACAGTTATCTAACTCATTGCTCGCATGAGCTTCAAAAGCATCTGTCTTCCTACATTGTTTACTAGTCATAGCTTTCAATAAAATAGTTCTCACATCGGATGGACATTTAGGACAAACGCTTGCATTTCTAAAGCCTTCAATTTGATGTTGTTTTGCTCTATTTATTTCTCCCGAAGTCACTTTTAAGCAATACATGCAAGTCACGCTATTAGGGTTGTTTTCATCCGCCAAAAAGTTGTAAATCCATCCAACATCTGCTCTATAATTTTTAAATGCAACGGAAGAACCTGTTGAAGTATGCATGTTTGGATCCATATCAACCTGAAATGAAAAAGTGAAATAGAGTTATTAAAACATAACTCTTTAAATTTTACAACATAACTCGTTAAATTTTAAAACATAACTAAATTTCAAATTAAAGTTAAAACATAACTAAATTTGAAATTTAAAGCATAAGTTAACATAACTAAAATTTTAAACTACAACATAACTCATTAAATTTTAAAACATAACTAAATATGAAATTTAAAACATAACCAAAACACAACTCTTTAAATTTTAAAACATAACTCGTTATATTTTAAAACATAACTAAATTTTAAATTAGTACATAACTAAATTTAAATTTTAAAACATAACATGACTAAAATTTTAAATTAAAACATAACTAAAACATAACTCATTAATTTCTAAAACATAACTAAATTTTAAATTAGTACATAATTAAATTTAAAATTTAAATCATAACATAACTAAAATTTTAAATTAAAACATAACTCTTTAAATTTTAAAACATAACTCATTAATTTTTAAAACATAACTTAATTTTAAATTAAAACATAACTAAATTTAAAGCACAATTAAAACATAACTCATTAAATTTTAAACATAACTAAATTTTAAATTAAAAGTTAAAACATAACTAAATCTGAAATTTAAAACATAAGTTAACATAACTAAAATTTTAAACTAAAACATAACTCATTAAATTTTAAATTAAAACATAATTAAATTTAAAATTTAAATCATATTTATAAATTATAACATACCTCATTAAATTTCAAGATAAATTAATTAAATTAACTTAAAAAATTAAATTTAAATTTGAAGATTTAAACTAATTAAAATTAACTATGTTAAACTAATTATAATCTAACTTAAAAGTTTTTATAAAAAAACCGAATCACATACTACTGCAGTTAGAAAAAAAACACGAGAGAGTCGATCCGAAAAAGCAAGGAGGCGGCAGAGGAGAATTGGCTGCGGCTGTATGAGGCGGCGCTGTAGAGCTGTTGGCTTCTTTTTTTTTTCTTTTTTCGAGCCTTCGATAATAATTTGAAACCCTAAACAGCTTCGACCGTTCGACTAAGTCGATTTCAAAGGCAACATGTCGGGTTTCAGGTCGAATAAAGGTGGGCCTACAAAAATAAGAGCTGCTAGTCGAGGCGCGTCTAATGGAGCCTCGGCGCCTCGACAAAAAGCGCGCCTTTTGAGCTTTTGGTGCGCCTCCGCTAGGGAAGGTGCCTCAGCACCTGACAAGGCGCGCGCCCCTTACCAACTATGATATCAAGTCCTTATTTTTTATACCAGCTGAAAATGTGAGCGTTAAAACGCTAAACTAGAATAAAAATCTTTTTATGTGCCACTTTTCTGGCCTACGATCAATCCATGTAAAATAAGTGCTTTCTCATTTTCTGTTATGTTGATAAAATTATGAAGAAAAATCCTACTCATAAAGCTCCTTTTCCTAGCAGGGATGCGACAAATTTTAACCTGCTATTCATTTAATATGAGTAAAATATGCTGTTTTGAAATTATCTTTTTATTCATATTATAGGTTGAAGAAGTGTGACTGGCAAATTTGATGTTTCGTTTGTAGTTCAGTAGTTACATTCTTCCATGTGTAGACTGAGTTTCAGTTACTGGCTAACGTCTCAATATCTTGTATACCTGTTCTTATTGCTGTTCTTTGTACACGAGAGATCCACCATTCGTGCTGCAAAAGATGGAGGGAGCCACAAAGCGAAAATGTAAAAGTTGGTGTTTTAATCTTGTAATTTAATGACCTGATGTATAATCCGTACTTGAATGAAGATAAAAATATTGTGACATTGAAATTATAATGTTAAACGGTAATAAATCATTTCCCCCCCTTTTAAGTATGATTAGTGTAATTTTTATGGTTAAATCTATTAGACCTCCATCATTTGCCATCCTAGTTGCAACTAAAAGTAATAATACATGGTTTGCCTTTGTATATTTCATACAGTAGGTTAAAATGTTTATTCTTCCTTCATTATATTCATGTCTCATTGAAAATATTAGTAAAAGTCCCTTGTTTATACGTAACTTCATTCAACATGAAGGAAATTTTGGTTCTATTCCGTAGATTCAAACATTAATCAATTTGGAAAAAAAAAACAAACAAATATATTATAAATCTTAACCGAAGAGACAAACATTTTCTTTTAATGATTCGGTTTTCAATTTTTGAAGGACGATGAAAATTAGGACAAATATTTTCTTTTAATGATTCAATTTTTTATTTTAGAATGATCAAAATTAGATTTAAGTTTTCGTTGCAACTTTCATGAATTAACAATGTATGAAGGTAGCGAGAAGAAATCAAATGCAAGAAAAATGGAAATAGAGGGGAAAAAAATCGATAAAAGATGGAATGAGAAGAAAAAAATTGGAGGGTCAACTCTTTTTGATTGAATACCCGGGTGGAAAAGGAGGATTAATGAGTATTAATAGGTGTAGCCATTTTTTATATTATCATTTGTTGAACTAAAAATGGCACAACACCTATAAACAAATAGAACTATAGAGACGTAGCAAGAAAAGTGAACAAAACAGAGAACACCAGAATTTTATAGTGGTTTGACAAATCTATGGTCTACGTCCACTGTATTGTTATTGATGATAGATTATCAGTCACTAGTACAAGCGTTTGGCAAGTTCAAACAGTCTAGAACAACCAAGAGTAGTTTCCTTAATGACTATGGTTGATGAGAGATAGAAGATGAAGGAAGTAAAGTGCTAAAAGTGCTTTTCCAGTTGCCACAGATGTCGTATTTATAGGAAAATCACAGTAAAGCGTCAGATATCGATATATCAAGTCTAACTTCAGATTCGAGAGTGCGGGAGGGAAAGACGGAGTCCCCAGAGCTATAAAAATAGCTCGGTACCAATCAGAAGAGGTATTGCAGGAGGGAAAGACGGAGTTCGCAAAGCTATAAAAATAGCTCGGTGCCGACCTGATATTTATAGGGGAAGTTACTTCTTCTCTCCTTTGGTTTTCCATCTTCGATTCATTGAGCTCTAAGTACTTACCCTTAGAAGTTGTGTTGTTTCCGAGGTTCTGATACCATTTGTACTTGTCTGCTTTCCTTCAAGACTTTCTTGGAGTTGCTTACTCATTCCTTTAGAAAGAACTCCAAGACGATCATTCGGCCCCACTATCTACAAGACATAGCCCCAAAGGTCGGGTGGGGGGGGGGGGGGTGTAGAAAAAGAGGTCGGTACCAATCATAAAGCGATGGGTGTCTACCTCTTTCCTTAATTCTAACCTTGCTCCGAATCCTTTTGTCCATTCCTACCGTCCTTCCAATCATATTTTCAAATCTGTGAATCATACTTCAAATTCGAAAATTAGAGAGTTTCATAAAACGTTCTTGTTGGAAAAAAAACGTGAGTGAAAGATCACACTGAATCGAATTTGATCCATGAATCTAAGAAATAGTGAGAATTCTTGATCTCACTCAATACCTCTCTCAATTTGAAGATTCAGGATTTGAATTGATATCGTTTCATTGATTCCTCCTAAAGATTTTCATTGATTCCTCCTAAAGATTTCGTTCGTCTTCATCCTGACATCTTGATTCGTTTGAGAGGTGTTGGGTCAAAAAGTCGGATAACACTTGCCCACAGAGTATGCTTCTGTTGAAAACAAAGCATGCTCTGGTGTAAGACAAGCATTTACCATTATTCATGTAGGTCCATTAGCTATCCAAAAGTTGCCTCAAAGCATTATCTCCATTTCGTGGATATCCGTTCAACTGCTTTTATAACAGAAATTTCATTTCCATGCTAAGGACATGATCTACACTTCTGAGATCATTCCCTGCCTTAGTCAAGTATGAACTACCTTTCCATCGATTTTCACTTGGAATTGGGTCAAAAATTCATGTCAGTGCCAATCTGTTCATTTCTGTACCGACATGATTTTCTTCGGTTCAGTATCATCTAAGGCCGTGACTTAGAATATTTTTACTCACCTTCATTTCCTGCCTTCATTTTGTGACCAAATTCTCTTCCTACCAAGACCTCGAAAATCCTATTCCTTCATCAGAAATCAATTGTCGTTGATTCCTCGACACCTCCACCAGCATCTTGACATCCCCGCCACTTTTCTTAAGTCGTCGCAGTTTCCAGATCTCGAAGTTGACAATCACAACCTCTTTCAAAGAGCTTATCCTAATCTACCCTGTTCGTAGATCAGGAACTCGACTCTTCATTGGAAGGTGGGTCTTGACAGCGGGGTTGCACCGGCCTCTCATGGGTTGTCGTTAATGGCCACTTGATCACTCATGGCACTACGGTGGCTTCCATCCAAGGCCTATGCTTTAAATTCCTAATTCCACAAGTCATCTTGACTTTAAGTACAATGACTCCTCAAAACAAATAACGTGTATTCATAGTTCATGCTGAGTTGTGTTTGGTGAATAGGCCTTGGTGGAACGGTTCTCTTCCAAAGAACTGTCATGTCAAACGTATTTCGACATTTGAAAAATTCCATGCCATAGCATATCTAATCACTACACTTCCAATATCCATGTAAAAGAACGCTCCACATCATTCTGGATAACGGTCGGGTTATCGAATATTTGAATATAATGGGTAAGGTTGATGCACAATTCCTTTGTGCAGCATGGCTCGTTTTCAAGCACGAGCGGGTTATCTACATAAGATGGTCCGTTCATTATATGCAGAATACAAGACTCACACTTCATAGATTAGCACTTTCACTTGCCTTGATCATCGTCCATAATCTGTTTGTTCAACAGACGTCAGCATCCATTAGGTTCTGGGCGTTGGTCCATGGGTTCACATTTAAAGAAAAATTTCGAAATAAAACATACCTTGCCACGTTAAACGTCAAGTTTACCTATCCAGAATGACTCGTCATTCTCCTAAATTCAATGTTGGGGCCAACATCAAGTCCTTCTTGAAAGTCTATAGGGTGGATCTTATAGTGTACCTGCAAGTATATGTGAAAATATATGATGGGAACTAAGATAAAATTAATCTAGGTAAATATAAAATAAGCACACCAGGATTTTATACTGGTTCGGACCTCCCATCCTACGTGCAGTCCCGAAGCTCCCCTTCGGAATTCGACTATCAAACACCCTTACTTCATCCGGAGGAATAGGCTTGGTTATAATAGCTTGTTCTTGTCAAGTATGTGTTCTATAACATGGATATTGACTATTAAGTACAAATGCTTCCAATATATATATATATATATATATATATATATATATATATATATATATATATATATATAGAGAGAGAGAGAGAGAGAGAGAGCATTGATTGAGGAGATCTGAATATATGGAAGAGTGAAAATACAAGTATAGATTGCTAGAGATCAAGAATATAAAAGAGTATATGAGTAAAGAGCGCAAGTAAGTGAGTCCTTCTCTTTGATTCTTGATGTAATATATAGTGGTAGAGAGATTCCTTGAGTAGTTGCATCCATTAACGAGTGCTCTATGGTTGCTTCTAATGGTGATGAAAAGTTGCAGCGAAGAGAAGCGAAGATGTCTTTTCAAATGTGTCAGTTGTAATTTGAATTTTAAATTCCGAGTTTAGAATTAGACGTATGGTATTTGTTTCAGACGTCTGACTCTGTATATTTTTTTGTATAAGTAGTCTTTCATATGTCTGAGTGCATCAACCAGACGTCTGATCCTGTCTGTTTTGTATTCTAGAGGATTTCTACAAACGTCTGGCTAGTGACCCAGACGTCTGAAACCTGCGCATGTTTACTTTGTGCATCTGTCTTGTTGTTCCGTTGGTTCTATCGACTCTTAGTCTCTTGTAACGTTCTTTGAGCCTTATTCTTGTCTTTCTAGTGATGTTACTCTAGAAAGTACCTATAAATAGAAATATATATGCATATTCGATTTTCATTGTGCAGTTGTTGTCACCGAAACCATAGATTTGATTTCCTAACAATCTCCTCCTTTTTGATAATGAGAAGTATACAATGTAATTATATATAATTTATAAATCTCCCCCTGACTATGTGATTATTATTATTTTTGTATATATATTTTTATTCCTCCCCCTTTGGCATTAACAAAAAGAATTTCAAACTTATTAAATTTTAATATAATCAATCGCCAAAGATATATACAGAGATAACACACCAAAAGATAATTTCATCAATAATTTGAAACCGAGTACATTCATAGATATTGTCAATTGTACATAAGTTGAAATCCTAAAATCTATGAGTCTTTCGAAGAAGCTTTTTCTTGATCATCTCCTTTATCTTCTTTTTAGGAAGAGCTAGGTTTCTTTGTAAGAGATGTCGGAGCTTGTTTTAGAGGTTTGTCCTCAAAAAGTTTGGAATGTTTCGAAGGAGGAGAAGACACTGGGGTTGACCAATCTTCAGAAGAAGGTGTCGGACCGCGAACCGTTTAAAGAACCTCTTTGAGAACCGATAATACAGTTGAAAGTGATGTTTCAACTGTTGCTAGGCGTGTGGCAAAGGATGTTTCAAAGCTGTCAATACGCTTAGCCAAACTTTTTTGATTTTGAGACTATATATATTGATTTTTAAGAGTAAGATCTCGAATGCTTTCATTTGGATTTGTTTCTGTTCGAGTTTCCAAAATCTCATCCTGACTTGTATAATCAAATGGCGCAGGAGGCGGAGGAGTTGTCTCACGCTGTTGTTCCTCCACTTGTGATGGTTCATGGTGTGGTTGATGTGGGGGTCCAACTTGTCTGGCTTAACGATTGTGCGTCCAATCTTCAAAAGATATAAATTCCGAAGGAATTTTCGGTAGGTGCATTGGTGAGAAAAACTTTGTGAAAGCATATTTTTTAAAGAGATTTCTTCAAAAATTGATAAGTATGAGGGGATGTTGTGAGCACGTAGAAGTCTCATGATGAATGTGGGGTAGATAATTGATGGTCGTGATCGAGTCCAAAACGTCAAAAATAAATTTGGCCCAATTCACCCTTGTTCTGTTAAATAGAGCATATAAAGCTTTGTGTTCTAACTCGGTTATCTGCTTATGACTTCTCAGATGAGGAACGATGGTATTGATGATCATTCGAGTAAGAAGTCTTGCCTTTGGTCGTAGATATTTGGATGCAAATTTAGGCATTTCATCCTTCCATATTTGATGTTTTATATTTTTCCTTGGTTTGAAACACATATCGTGAATATTATATAGATCTCCGTCCGTGTCGGAACATCCGAGAGTTCTACCTATTATTCTCGGAGTGAGTCTAATCGTGTTGCCATAAATGCTAGACCATAGCCAATTGTCTTCATTTTCAGTGTTCCAAACCGCCGTGCTATCCAAATTTGCGTAAAAAAAGTTATAGCCAATTGATCGATTTGGATGCCATTGGGAGTGAATGATATCATTCTTACTAGACCGGCATTCTCACATGTTTCATCCAAATCGTACATTGGAAACTTAAGTAAGTTATAAAATGGACTCGTATGAAGTTTCTTCTTCTGTATATCCTCATATATCTTGAGTGAGGGTGGTGCTCGATTCATCCATCTTTCGATTTGATCATCTAAGCAAACTTGATGATTTGAGGAAGTTGGTTGGTCTTGTTTTCTTTTGGATATCTTAGGATTTTTAGTTCTAGGAGGCATTAATCAAGAGAGTGTAAAAAAAGTATTTGAGTAAAATATCGTCGATGAAGTATAACCGGTTTACAATAGAAGTGAGATTAGAAAAAATAAACGTTATCTGGGTGTTTTAAAGTGTCGATTGAATTTCAGACTTCTAGAAGCGAATTCAGACACCCTAATTCGAACACAGTAAATAAGTTTAGACGTCTGATTTAATTTGGTAGACATCTGGTTTGGTCGAGTTTTAAAAATTTGATAGTCAGAGAGTTTTTTCAGACGTCTGGTTTAAATATCAGACGTCTGAAATAGATTGATTTTTTACAATTTGGTGGCAGAGACTTAATTCAGATGTCGGTTCAAAGTTCAGACGTCTGAAATAGTCTGGTATCTATTTTAAGGAAGCAAAGCAATTTTTCAGACGTTTGGAAGGTTATAACAGACGTCTGACATATGCGCAGTGATGAAAAATTCATGGGATATCAGATTGTCAGACGTCTAGGTCAATATCCAGACGTCTGAAATGACCAATCTTCCAAAAATAGACTAATTCTAAAGGGTGTTTCTTATTTCTCGACCTTATATTGTTTGAAACAACATGTATTATTATTTTTGTGAAACAAAATTACAAATATATATAGATACAAATACAATAAAAAAATATAATCTATTTAGATGGCGATCATCTGACTTGTCATCTCTCCATGGTTTGAGTGAAGACTATATATTTCTGAAAGTTTGTAGGACCGTGTAATATGGATATATGATAATGCAAAGTATAGAGATGATAACAATATAGTAAATAGTGCGGAATATAAAAGCAGTATAATAAAAATAACACCAGAGATTTTTATACTGGTTCGGAGCTCCGTCCTACATGCAGTACCAGACTCCTTTTGGAATTTCACTTAAACAACAACCCTCACTTAACCCGGAGGAACAGATCTATACAACCCCTGAGTAGCCGAACAGGGACCTGAGCAGCAGAACAGGATTTCGCCTCAGCAGCCGAAGAGGACTTCACATGCATGAGCAGCAGAATAGGACTTCAACAAATACAAAAGAATATCCGACACTGTGTGTTCTTGATAACACTGATTTGTCTCTGACAGTACAAACCTCCTATAATCAAATACTCAAGTGTATGAAGTGTATGTGAAGATATGAAAAGAAGGTGATGTTAAGAATTGAAGATTACGAAAGTTTAATTTGAGATTCAAAGCAATAATATGCTTGTTTGCTGTTTGAATGCAAGTATGAGAGCACAAGAAGAATATAAGATAGTTAGAATGATTTTCAGTGAATATGAAGTGTTTGAGAATGTGTATTTATAGTAGACAGAGGGTTGCTGCCATTGGTGAAGAGTTCCGACCAAAAGAAGCGGTCATTTCCGTTCAAAGAAGGATCGCAACCTTTCGCAGAATGGAAATGTCTTTTCAAAATATGACAGTTGGGTTCAGGTCAGTCGACTGGTCGAAAATGGTCAGTTGACTGACATGTAAAAAAAATCGTGCACAAATATGTTAAAATGCACAGGTTTAGTCGACTGACTGACTGTATTCAGTCGACTGAATTCTATTGTTAAGTAAAAATTGCAGTAGCTCATTTGGTTAGAGTACTTGTCGTCCAAACTAATGACCCGGGTTCGAGCCCTGCTCCATGCTTTTTTTGAAAACTTGATTTTGATTAAAATATGCATGCAAGTTTATTTGAATGTGAATGATGATTCTTGAGTAAAGATTTTAACAAAGCACCAAACTAGACTCTATATATATATATTTGGTGACTCTTGTAAAAATATATAACTATATGAACCATACTTTGAGTCGTTGAGTCCGGACGTTATCGTAGTCATAGATTCGTGAATTATTGTGTCTTGAAAGCAATCAGAACCTATGATTCAACATTCTCTGAATATATTCCTGTAAATGACAACTTCATTTATAGGAATATTCCTGTAAATTTGCTACGAACGAATCTTTGACAAGCTTTGTTGACCTTATCTCTCTCACTGAATATATTCCTATAATCGTGCTACAGATTTTTTCCCCTGAATCTGTGCTATATATTCCTGTAAATAATTTATCTTTTCTCCCTCTTAATCTGTGCCTGGATGGTTTATTCCTGCAAATAGTGTTAGAGCAATATCTTTCTCCCCCTTTGTCATCGACAAAAAAGAGAGTTTATATGAAGACAAAAATTATATTTCACATAAGTGTTAACATAGAACACTATAAAACAAAATAACTACTACTTATAATGTAAGGTATCAGAAAAAATTAACATTTAAAGCATGCGATACCCAAGGTTCTTATAATTTCCTAATTTTTAGGAAATCATACCCGTTCAGGTGTGGTTGAACCTTTAAAAATATATTTTTTATTATTAACTACCATATCAAAATAATCATCAATGTATTTCTCACTATTTTTCCAATTAATAGGAACCCAAATACTTAGATAATTTTTATTCATATTTCCCGTCAATGATTTTGTAGTTCTAGAGAAATAAAAAACATTATTGGTCATAACAGTATTTGAATTTCTATAAAAATTGGATTTAGGCTTTACTCGAAATCTAGTACTGGCACTAACATATTTACTATACATGAAAGCGTGTCTAGTGCTATTTCTATGATCTGTTTTATTATATCCTAAACCACTTTTATCATTTAAAGGTCTAGAACTAGATAAAATCATGCTTAAATCGTTTTGACCTTTATTAAATTTTGTGACTTCAGTGTTAAGTTTATCAAATTTAGCCTTAAAGTCACAATTATTATTTTCAAAAGAAATATTACCATTATTCAAAATATCAATTTTCTTATTTAATTCAAAGTTCTCGTTTTTAACGTACGGTTCTCATTTTTAAGAAGGGAATTTTGAGATTCTGAATTATCTAAAGAGAATTGTAACAAATCATTTTGTCTTTTCAAATCAAAAATTTCTTTTGAAAGTTTCTCTCTCTTTTTCAAATATGATGTTTTTTTCATCTAGAGAATCTTTAATAGTTATAAAATTATTCTTTAAAACGCCAAGTTGATTTTCTAAATCTAAATTCTCATTTTTCAATTTCTCATTTTTACGTTCTACAGATTTCGTCTTTTCTAAAATAATAAAATTAAGCTTTGAAATCTTATCGCTAATACTAACTAATTCATTATTATCTTTTACTGAAATTTGTAAATCAGAAAGTACCTTTTTGTAGTACTCATTGGTGGCTTTGACACGGATTTTCCCTGTTGTATTTCGATTAGATCGTTTTCTAGCCATTATTCTATGATGTTGTGACGATCGATAGAATCCCCTGGTTTTAGATTATCAGATAATCGTGTTAAGGTTATATGATGACCTGGCTCTGATACCAAATGACAGTTTGTAGGGCTGTGTAATATGGATATATGATAATGCAGAGTATAGCGATGATAGCAATATAGTAAATAGTGCAGAATATAAAAGCAGTACAATAAAAATAACATCAAATATTTTTATACTGGTTCGGAGCTCCGTCCTACATCCAGTCCCAGACTCCTTTTGGAATTTCACTAAAACAACAACCCTTACTTAAGCCGGAGGAACATATCTATACAACCCCTGAGCAGCCGAACAGGGATTTGAGCAGCAGAACATGATTTCGCCTCAGCAGCCGAAGAGGACTTCACACGCCTGAGCAATATAACAGGACTTCGACAAATACAAAAGAATATCTGACACTGTGTGTTCTTGATAACATCGATTTGTCTCTGACAGTATAAACCTCCTATAATCAAATCCTCAAGTGTATGAAGTGTATGTGAAGATATAAAAAGAATGCGATATTAAGAATTGAAGATTATGAAAGTTTAATTTGAGATTCAAAGCAATAATATGCTTGTTTGCTGTTTGAATGCAAGTATGAGAGCACAAGAAGAATATAAGATAGTTAGAATGATTTTCAGTGAATATGAAGTGTTTGGGAACATGTATTTATAGTAGACAGAGGGTTGCTGCCATTGGTGAAGAGTTCTAACCAAAAGAAGCAGCCATTTCTGTTCAGAGAAGGATCGCAACCTTTCGCAGAATGGAAATGTCTTTTCAAAATATGACAGTTGGGTTCAGGTTAGTCGACTGGTCGAAAATGGTCAGTCGACTGAATAGTGAAGACATGTAAAAAAAATCGTGCATAAATATGTTAAAATGCACAGATTCAATCGACTGACTGACTATATTCAGTCGACTGAATTCTGTTATTAAGCAAAAATTGCAGTAGCTCATTTGGTTAGAGTACTTGTCTTCCAAACTAGTGACACGGGTTTGAGCCCCGCTCCATGCATTTTTTGAAAACTTGATTTTGATTAAAATATGCATGCAAGTTTTTTTGAATGTGAACAATGATTCTTGAGGAAAGATTTTAACAAAGCATAAACTAGATTCTATATACATATTTGACGACTCTTGTAAAAATATATAACTATATAAATCATACTTTGAGTCGTTGAGTCCGGATGTTGTCGTAGACATAGATTCATGAATTATTGTGTTTTGTCAGCAATCAAAACCTATGATTCAACAATTTCCACGTTTGTGGGTTCTTGGGGAACCAGAGAATCACCTTGGTGAAGGGTCCAAAGATGTACGATAGGAGGAAGAGGGATCCAAGGATATGCAAGGCATCGGAAGTGGTTCATGGACATCTTTCTTTCGTGAAGTACAAAGCTTCATCGGTAGTTGCTTCAAAAAGCTTAGTCGACGTGTCATGACTTTTTGTTTAAAATATAATTCTCGTTGTAGATCTATTTGTTGTTTTTGATAGTGATGTATCTCATCAATTTTCTCCTTTGTGTTAGGAGAGACAAATAAAGATCATTTGGACTTCTTACTATCGGGAGTGAATCCCGTGTGATAGGAGGACCACCTATATGTCGGTTCCTGATTTGATGTAGGTGTAGGAAGCTGTTGTGGAGTATCCGCTGAGCTATCCGTTGTAGGTCTCGAGAAGGATATATGAGAATTTTCAGAAGACATGATTATATTTTATTGTAAATATGAAATGTGTATATATTTATTGTTCTTATTGTATAAGGATTTATATATAAGTTCAAAAATTATTTATAGATTATTTTCAAAAACTAGCTATCTAAAAAACTGAAGGTGAAGGATTCATCAATTATAATTTGTGGATAGAAAATTATTAGCTAATTATAGCATAAATGAAGGTGTGGTTATTAATTTAGGAGATCATTAAGAGAGCATATCCCTAAATCGCGTCGGAGTTTAACAAAGTTTGTTCATTTAGTGGTTTTGTGAAAATATCTGCTATTTGATTTTCGGTACTTACGTATTCTAATGAAATAATTCCTTTTCCAACATTATCATGTAAAAAATGATGTCGTATATCTATATGTTTAGTTCGTGAGTGATTTACAGGGGTTTTTGATAGATTTATTGCACATGTGGTATCACAATATACTGGGAATTTATTGATAATTTTGCCAAAGTCCGTAAGTGTTTGTGGCATGTATATCACTTGCGCACATGCTAGAGCTGCTGAAATATATTCGGCTTTGTAAGTAGATAAGGAGACACAATTTTGCTTTTTGCTAAACCATGAAACTAATGATTGTCCGATAAAGTGACATGTTCCACTAGTACTCTTACGATCTGTTCTATATCCACCGAAATCTGCATCACTATATGAAACTAGTTCAAACTATGATTCCTTAGGGTAAAACAAACCACAATCTCTAGTACTAAATAGATATCGTAAAATACGTTTCACATCTCTTAGGTGAGATTCTTTTGATTTTGCTTGAAATCGTACACAGAGACAAACACTCATCATAATATTGGGTCGACTAGCTGTCAAAGAGTAGGAACCAATCATGCTACGATATAATTTTTCATCGAAATCTTTTCCGTTATCATCCTTTTCTAAGTGAACAGTAATACTCATTGGTGTTGGTTTGCTTAAAATTTTATCCATTTCAAAACGACATAATAGATTGTTACAATATTTTTCTTGATGAATAAAGATACCATTTTCAAGTTGTTTTATTTGTAAACCTAAGAAGAAATTTAATTCTCCCCGGTGAGACATTTCAAATTCATTTTTCATAATATTTGAAAATTGATTACAGAGATTTTCGTTGGTTGAACCAAAAGTAATATCGTCAGCGTAAATTTATACAACTAAAATATCGTTATTTTCTCATTTAGTAAATAAAGTTGTATCGATTTTGCCTATTTGAAAATCAGATGTAATTAAGTGATTTCTGACGTTCGTACCATGCACGAGGAGCTTGTTTTAATCCATAATGTTTTTTGTAATTTAAAAACATGGACGGAATATTTTTTTCGTGAACAAATAATGGAGGTTGTCTACATATACGTTTTCTTTAATAAAACCATTTAAAAGGCGTTTTTGACATCCATTTGAAATATTTTAAAGTTGTGATGATTTGCAAAGGCGAGTAATGTACGAATGACCTCTAATCTTGCCACTGGAGCAAAGGTTTCGTCATAATCGATATCTTCTTCTTGATTATAGCCTTAAGCAACTAAACGTGCTTTATTTCTAACAATATTTCCATTTTTACTGCTTTGTTTTTAAATACCCATTTTGTTCCTATAACCGATTAATCTTCTGGCCTTGGTACTAATTTTCAAACATTATTACGTTCAAATTGACTTCATTCTTCTTGCATGGCTATTATCCAAAAATTATCATTTGAAGCTTCTTTATAATTTTTTGGTTCCAAATTTGACACAAATGCTATATGACTTATTTGATTAAGTTGATTTTTAGTTACTCTAGAATTGAGATCTCCAATGATATTATCTTTTGGATGATCCTTAAGAATTCTAGGAGATGATATCAAAGTATTATTTTGCGCATTTATGTCATTATTAATAGAATTTGTTGTATTTGTTATTGAAATTGTTTCTTCATCATCCTTAGTATGATGGTTAAGAAGATTTTCGTCGAACGAAACATGGAAGCTTTCTCCAATAGTGTTATTTCATTTATTAAAAATTCTATATGCTTTGCTGCGATTCGAGTATCCAACAAAGATTACTTCATCGACCTTCGGGTCAAATTTTCCTAAATTATCTTTTGTATTTAATATAAAACATTTTGATCCGAAAGTTTTAAAATATGATACTTTAGGTCTTCTTTCAAAAAATATTTCAAAACAAGTTTGTTTAGTCATAGAACGTATGGTTACTCGATTCAACACATAACAAGCTGTGACAATAGCTTCGGCCCAAAAATGTTTTTGTAGACCACTACTATTTAGTAGTGTTCGTGCACATTCTTGTGACGTACGATTTTTTCTTTCTACTACACCATTCTCTTGAGGTGTGTGGGGAAAAGAAAATTTATGACTTATTCCTTTCTTATTACAAAAATTAGTAAAAAGATCATTTTCGAATTCTCCATCGTGATCACTTCAAATATTTTTAATTTTCAAATCCATTTGTGTTTTAATTCTTTTAGCAAATTATTTAAACATACCAAAGTATCACTTTTATGTTTTAAATAAAGTCCATGTATATCTTGAAAAATCATTAACTACTACAAAAACATATTTGTTGTGATTTATAGATTATACTTGCGTTGGACCAAATAAATTTAAATGTACTAATTCTAATGGTTGTTTTGTAGAAATATTTTTTTAGATTTTAAAGAACTTTTCTTTAGTTTTCCAATTTGACAATTGTCACATAAATTTTCTACTTCGTAATTTATTTTAGGTAAACCTCTAACTAGCTTATATTTTGCTAATTTATTGATATATTTAAAATTAATATGACAAAATCGTTTATGCCACAATCATGGATCGTCATGTTTGGGGGTTAGACACAAATATGAATTATTATTTATATTCATGTTTAAGACATAAATATTTTTGTTTCTAAAACCTTCAAATATAAGTTGTTTGTTATTATCGAAAATATTACATCCATCTTTTTCGAAATTGATTTGAAAACCTTTATCGCATAATTGACTAATACTTAGCAGGTTGTGTTTTAGATTTTCCATTAATAAAACATTTGTAATAATAGGGGAGTTAGAAATACCAGAGTTGAAGACTTCTCCAATTCCCACGACGTTTCCTTTTGAGTTATCTTCAAAGGTTACCATTCCACCATCGATGTACGTTATATTTGATAACATTTTTTGAATTTTCGGTCATATGCTTGGAGCATCCGCTATCTAGTATCCATTTCTCCTTGTTTTTTATTTTGGATACCTGCAAAATAAAAGATGTTTTAATTGGTATCCATATACTTTATTAGGGTTCTAGATGTTAAGAGAAGTAGGTAGCCATACTCAAGATGGTTTGGTACCTTTATGAATATAATTCTTATTATAGACTACATTCTCTAAGAAATTATTAATATGTTTTTGTCTAATCAAATAATTATTTGTCTTAAGAATCCAAATTTTTATATTTCTGGTATTCATATTAGACTCAGGTGAACTTTTAGTCTTCTTACAACTACATCTTTTAACATCATTTCCTCTTTTTTTAGAGTATTTTTAAATCCTATTCCTTTTCTATTACCTGATGGTTTTGAAGTTTTGATAAGATTTTCCAAATCCTATTTTACTTTATTAAATTTTGAAATATTATTTGTAGTTTTATCTAATTTTTCTTTTAATTCTAAATTTTCAATTTTCAATATTTCAATATTACTCTTCAAGTTGACATTTTCTTTTAACAAGTTATCCTTTACTATTTTAGTTTTATCAAAATCAATAGCAATAGCCTCATTTTCGACCAAATTATTTTTAATTTTTTCTTGACGTAATTCTAGTTCATCTTCTAAAATAATTTTTCATCTTTTAACATTCCTACTTCAAGTTCTAATCTATTTATTTTGGCTATATGTTCGTTGTTCAATTTTTTAATTTGTCTAAATTTATCATCTAATTCCATGCTAAGTTCTAATAATTCGTCATAGCTAAGTTCGAGACATACCTCATCAGTTTGTGCCACAAAACACACATTAGCTTGTTCTCTGTCACTGTCGCTATCACTATCTGATGATGATGAAGAATCCGAGTCATCCCATGTTACTTTGAAAGCCTTCTTCTTTTTGAACTTTTCAAATTTGTTCTTCTTTTTATCATTATTGAGCTTGGGACAGTCTTTCTTCATATGTCCAAATTGATCATATTCATAGCATTTGATTGATGTTTGATTTGTTGAGCTTGATTTTCCCCTTTTCGAAATTTAGTCATTTTCCTAAACTTCTTAAATTTGTTGTAGTTTTTGGCAATAAATACAATTTCTTCTTCGTCTAGGTCGGAGTCTTTATTTGTTGCTAGGAATGTTATGTTCTTCTTTTTCGAATTTAGTTCTTTTCATGCCTGCAAATTACCTTCATAGGACATTAAATTTCCTATTATCTCTTCAACCAAGAGTGCTGAGAGATCATTAGCTTCTTCGATAGCTAATACTTTTCTTTCCTGCTTTGGAGTTAAAGAATTGAGTATTTTAGATACTAAATCAAAATTTGTGAATTTGACTCCAAATGCCATTAAATCATGTTGAATGGTTTGAAATCTAGAATACATGTCTAATATAGATTCATTTTGTTTCATTTTAAATTATGAGAATTGATTTTGTAAAATTGAAATCTTAGTTTGTTTAACTTTGTTTGTGCCTTCATGTGTAACTCGTAAGGTAGGCCAAATATCAAATGCAGTGTTACATAAGATGACATGTGAAAATTAATTTTTATCCAGTGAGAAAAATAGAACATTCATAGCTTTGGCATTATTAGAAGCTGACATTTTTTGTGTATCGGTCCATGTGTTCATTGCAGTAGTAGGTGCTTCATATTTATCTTGAGTGGCTGACCAAATTCTAGTCCATTAGCTTCCATAAAAATTCTCATACGTGTTGACCAATATGTATAGTTAGAGCCATTAAAAAGTAAGGGTCGTGCTGTGGATTGTTCTTCTTGAAAAATACTTTCCATATTAAAGTGATACAAAAACGTGTTACTGTATTTTGATCAAACCTTGATTTGATACCAATTGAAAGTATATAGTGTGGATATTATAGTGTGTATGCAAGTATATGTGACAAATATATGATGCAACTAAGATAAAATTAATCTAGGTAAATATAGAATAAGCACGCCATGATTTTATACTGGTTCGGACCTCCCGTCCTACGTCCAGTCCCGAAGCTCCCCTTTGGAATTCGACTATCAATCATCCTCACTTCTTCGGAGGAATAGGCTTGGTTACAATAGCTTGTTCTTGTCAAGGATGTGTTCTTTAACACGGATATTGACTATTAAGTACAAATGCTTCCAATATATATATATCTAGAGAGTATTGATTGAGGAGATCTGAATATATGGAAGAGTGAAAATACAAGTATAGATTGCTAGAGATCAAGAATATAATAGAGTATGTGAGTAAAGAGCGCAAGTAAGTAAGTGAGTCCTTCTCTTTGATTCTTGATGTAACATATAGTGGTAGAGAGATTCCTTGAGTAGTTGCATCCATTAACGAGTTCTCTATGGTTGCTTCTGATGGTGATGAAGAGTTGCAATGAAGAGAAGCGAAGATGTCTTTTCAAATGTGTCAGTTGTAATTTGAATTTTAAATTCCGAGTTCAGAATCAGATGTCTGGTATTTATTTTAGACGCCTGACTCTGTATGTTTTTTTTGTATACAGTAGTCTTTCAGACATCTGAGTGCATCAACCAGATGTCTAATCCTGCCTGTTTTGTATTCCAGGGAATTTTTACAGACGTTTGGCTAGTTTACCCAAACGTATGAAAACTATGCATGTTTACTTTGTGCACTTGTCTTGTTGCTCCATTGATCCTATCGACCTGTAGTCTCTTGTAACGTTGTTTGAGCCTTGTTCTTGTCTTTCTAGTGATTTTACTCTAGCAACTACCTATAAATAGAAATATATATGCATATTCGATTTCCATTGTATAGTTGTTGTCATCGAAAATGTAGATTGATTTTCTAACACTTCTGAAGCTGTGTCTACCACTGCTCAGGCTTCAACCACCATGCTTTCTAGTCCTAGGCGCTCAATTACCGTCGAATTACAAAGAATGATAGTTCCAGCAGAATCAATGCAAGATCCACCTCCCCCTCTCAATATTCGTGTGGGCTTAAGATTTTTGGACGATCCTCCAGAGCAAATGCCAACAATTTTAACCACTAAGATGCTCTGATCCATATGTCAGCAACATGGGATTCCCGAGGATGATGTCCTACTTCTAATGCAAATTTAACATGCACACAATCATCCATTGGGCTATATGGCTTGAAATAGATACATGTGCCTTTGCGGCTCTGTACCACCTTTTAATCCATTCATGTGCATCTTTCTCCAAGAGCTCGAGCTAGCTCTGTCCTAAATCCATCCCAACAGATATGCACTACAGAGCTCCTTATACATGCTATTTATTCATGAACCAATTACGACGACCTCCAAACTTCAGGGAGTAAACTTACATCCTAAGCTTCAAACAATGGGGTGATTCACTGTCTTATATGATCGTCGCGGCCTGTTGTCAATACAAGGTCATTTAAAAGCTCCGTAATAAACATTCATTTTTCAAGAACGAGTAATTATTTGTTTGATGCCCGTACTGCTTCAACGGGTCTTAGCTTTCTAGTAGTAAGATCCTTTCCTCTTCACTCTTCTTGCACTTAGCTTCCTACCATCCAAGCATTTAACTCATTATTCCATTCCTTCACAAATATTCCCGCTCGAGACACAGGTGAAGAGTATGTTGAAACCCTGAAACAACAAATTTATCTTCCTACATCGCACCGTCGCTTACCTTTTAACGAATGAGAACCTTTGCTGGTGCAACCTATTACATCCTGAACGCCTTATTGTTCCTACAGCCACTGCTCTAAGCAGTCCAGAATGCTTAGCCAATCTACGACCTCCATTCGCAGCTCTAGTAACAATCTCCAAAAGGAAGTTGAAGGTCCATCTAGTACGACAAACATTGATGAGCCAGTTGATTGAGGAGCTGGAAAGCATGTGGCCAGTGAATCTCTAGGGAAGGAGATGAGGCAGTGGAAATGCAAATAATTCAAGAAGAAAGTGGCGGGAAAGGAAGAAGAGAGGGCGGAGAGGAGGAGAAAAAAGAAGAAGAAAGCGACGATGAGGGCGACGATGACGATGACGATGGCATCAGTCAAGTGGGAGATAAATCATACGAAGAGACATCTTCCAAAGGCATCGAACTTCCTACCTTGCCTAATGCGAAGCGTATCATCATTAAAACTTCAAAGCATATCGTAGAACCAAGCATGGTACCAACAGCCGAGATGACTCCTCCAGCTGGCTCTTTTGATGATATCTTCGCCTCGTTGAGCAACTTTGATATTCCAATTGCGGATCTTTTTAAGGAGGGCTCTTTGGCTTCAGCTTCCCTCCTAGGGGTATTCTAGCTGAAGGAGGTGATACTTTGTCTCTATTTCCTTCTAAACACGATCTGTAGAGTACTTAGAGGGGACACCGACACTCCACGCACTCCTAGGGTCACGAACACACATTCCTTGCATCCATTTACTTTCCGATGTTCTGAAATTGACATGCTTCTTTCTTTTATTTTAGGTATCATGGGCAGAGATAAATTCTGCAAGCTCCAACATGGCATCAACGAAGAGAGAAAGCGCACATCTGATCCATATCATCCACACTCTAGTTATCATAGCGAGAGGGAATTAGAAAAGGAGAGATTTCGAAGGAAAGAACGAGAGATGGAAGAAGATCGCCAGGCAAAGAGGGAATGAAAGAAGAGGCAAGCTGATGAGAGATAGTCTTATAAACATGGAAAAAGACATAAGGATTCGCATGATCGCTACTATTCCTCCTTTGGCATTCCTCTGCAACAAAAGACTTCAGTTACACTTTCACTCCCTACTACCGCTCCTTCTCAATCTAAAGGAGTCGTTGTTCCTCCTACTCCTATTCCAGCTCCATCAACTCGCATGTAGGTCGCTTTCCCTGACCTCTGGTTACCCGGTCTCATATTTGACTGTAACATCAAGAATATTCCTAAGAAAGAAGTAGATCAAAAGGTCCAATGGATCTAGGAGCTTGTTGACTAAGGCTATAAGAGGAAGAAACTTTGTTATGCCCTCTCCAAGGTTAACCAAATAAACCAAACGAATATTCAATCGTTTGAATCTGAAAGGAAGACCTACAACAACATTATAGAAGGGATACAAAGGAGATTTGGAGAAGATGAGAGCAGAGAGAGATGCGGCATTGAAATCTGAGAGAAGACCAAAAGCTTGATGGGGGAGATAGAGAGAGCCCATACCCAAAGTTGAAATCGTGCTAAAAGATCTATTAAAGGCTGCCCATAAAGGAAACAATGATACAACTTGCAAGTAAGGACTTGGCCGTCACATCGAAGGATGCAACTATCCTGGCCAAGGATAAGACTGTTGAGGACTAGGCAGTTGAAATCTAAAAGCCCCATGCTGAAAAAGAGAAAATTAAATCCAAGCCGCTCCCGGTCAAAACAAAAGGATTGAAAGCTTAAGCGGACCACAGTAGGGTCATGTGAAGTTGGTGAGTTGATTCATGGTGAAAAATGACTCGACACCGAATTAGATGACTGGGTGCCGAGTTGTTTTCTTAGGCAATTTGGAGGAGAAAATTTCCAAGACCTCTTCTCACTCTATCTCTCTTATACGCGTGCATGCCAAGTTTCCAGTTGTTTCATCTTCGTCCTAACATTCTAGCTCCTATTGATTTCTTCTTGGTTAAAAACCCGTTTATATTCGCCCCTAGAGCATGCTTCCGTTGAAAACAACGCATGCTCTGGATTGAGACAAGTTCTGGACTATTATCCTATGAGTTCCAGTTGATCATTTGAATATTATCTCGAGACATTCGATTTTTCATTAACTGTTCATCTTTGTTTGGATTGACATTCCATGTCTTGCATTAGCGGTGCTATCTGCACCCCGGAAACTATGAAGCACCCTAGGCTAGCATAGGAGTAATTCTCGATGCTTTCGGAAAATTACAGAAGGAGGAAAACAACTCGAGCCTGAGTAGTTTGACTCAGTACAGGATTGTCTTGTTTCCCTATATATTTTATACTAAGAAATATTCTAACTTCCCACTTTCATTTGCCTTCCCTTCGAGCTTTCAACTGCCGCACTATTCTAGGGTTTTTCTCCGATCTATTCAAGCTATCCACCAAAACGATCTCCTTCCCCTCGTGCCGCCGACCTAATTTTGTCGTTCTTTCATCGCCGCCTTAGTCTATTGTCGCCGCCTGCAACCAGTCATCGCCGCCTCGAACAGTTCATCTCTGCTTCGCCTTGGACCAAAATTCTGGGCCTAGATTTGTCTTCAAAACCTTAAGACCCAATCTTTTTTTGACTTGAATTCTATAGGTTGGCAATGACTTATTGTAAGGTTAATGTGATGGTAGTGGCGATTTGTACTTGGATGATTGTAATTTGAAGGAGATAGTCGAATTTCAAGCAATTTTAATCAGCAGAAGAGTTGAATTTCTGCCCCCGTCGAATGCATGTCGTTCCAGAACTAAGTTCTCTCTTCCAATTTCAACTGTTTCTTTTGGGAATCTGGCTAAATCTTGATTGCTAAACTTATTCTAATAGACGATTCATTTCCAGGAATTAGGCGTTTTATATGGTCCCATCACACTACTTTTGTTTCTGCACTTCCAGTGGCCTTAAAAAGAAAAAGTTTTCCATGTCGCTCCGGACGACGGATTCGTTATCGATTTTCAATCAATAACGGGTAAGTTCCAAAAGAGGTAATTTTATAGAGCGATGCGACTTGTTTTTCTAGTGCAAGCAAGCTATCTATATAGTGGTCCATTCATGGTGTATGGGACATTAGACTCACTTCACATAGATAACACACTGTATTTTGGAACTGGACAGCCCGCAGCGAAAGTTACAGGTGAATTTCAAAAAATTTACCCTGTTGGATCTTTCATTGGGCCTATGAAGTCTAACAGAATTAGAACATTTCTAAATTTCATTTGAATAAAATCATTTATTTTATTTAAATTCAAATATATTAAGATATAAAATTAATTTTATTTGATTTAGTTTATACATAAATGTATCATATACATATATGTGTGAGTGCATGTGTAACATAATAATCCGTGAAAGGTATAATATGCCCATATGTAAATGTTGGGATTTACATCGCAACATACATATTAGCTCATTTTGTATGCCATGTACGTTGTCTAAATATATGCATGTATATGTGTTACAATATGTGTGTGTGTGTATGCACATACGTATGTATAAATATATTACGTATAATATATGAACATAAAACATTTATATCTTTAATGACAGTTGTAATAGTTTTGGTGACACACTTTTTTGGTATCAACGTGAAATACAAAAAACGCCCTTCCATATATTATTGAATCTTAATCACTTAAAAATAGGATCTAATATTAAATTTCTATTACAGATTCAAGCTCCGAAGTAGGATCTAACAATTAAACATACTTTACAAATTCAAAACGCTTTTAAAAATAGGATCTAAAATTAAACTTCCTTTATAAATTCAAATATTTCGTTATAAATAAACAAATCTTAGTATCATTTGAAAATAGTAAAAAATCATTTTATTGACTAATTCAAACATACGCGATTTATAAGAAAAACAATTCATGCACGAAGGACGTGCCATAACACTCGTGTAGATAAATCTAAATATAGAAAGAGAGAGAAAAATTATTAAAAATATAATTCAAAATTAACTTAGTTTTGCAAACATAATAATTTTTGTATTTTAATTTGTATATATTATGAATAAAATAATGTTTTCATCCATGAGTAATTAACATAAAATAATATATTAATGAAGATTAAAATTTTGTAATTTTTGAAAATTTAGGATCATAAAATAGAGCTTAGGAAATATCTTGAGATTTTTCAAAGTTGAAATGTTATTTTTAAAAAAAATACATTTATTTCGGCAATAATTATTTAATATAAAATAATGTATAATTAAAAATTTCAAAAATTCTATGATCATGAATGGAAGGTTATGAAAAATTTTGAAGAATTTTTTGACTAAATTATTACTTTTAAGAAATCCTAAACAATTTTTCCAAAATATTATGAATTATCAAAAATAATAAACACTATTGAAAAATTCTTAAATTTTTTCTATATTTTATTGAAATGATATAATATTTTTTTTGAACATAAAATTGAATTTTTAATGTAATAATCATTTTATATATAATAAACAATTCAAAATTTCAATAAATGTTAATTTAAAAATATGAATACATGTATGATAATTAATTTTCGATTTTGTAAATTCATATTATATATAAATAAGTGTGCTTAATTTTTAAATTATATATGTGTGTGTGTATATATCTTATATATGCATATATGCTGTTATGAGAGAGAAATATACACTAATATATATATATATATATATATATATATATATGAATTTATTAACAAATATATATAAAACTATAATTAATGATAAAATTTGATTTTGTAAAGTAAACAACATTGTCTATACATAAATCAAATGGTATAATAAACAAATTATGCACGTAACCAAACTAATTTGTGACAACCACATATACTTACAAAATATCACCTAACTAATCATATAGTAGCAATATATTTAAACAGATATGAAATTGCTTATTATAGGATTATAGAATATAATTTAATTACTATAATATGAATTAAAATCACCAATTTAATGATGCATTTGAACCCACGTTGAAGCAATGACTTCTCTTCCTTTTATTGTTCTTGATTCGTCGTATTGCAAGTCCGAAATCATCGACCTATAACTATCGAATAATATTATTTTAATTTGAAATATATTTGAGAATTTTAAAGTGGGTTGAGAGTTATATTTTAATCAGCAATGTAGAAGTTAATATCGGTCAAAAAAAATTTCATTAGTTTTCGAGATACACACATACATACATACATCGATACACATACATACATACATACATACATATATAGTGTTGTATGAGAAAGAAACAAGAAAATCCTTTTTACCCATTCTCACTTGATCTCAACCTATTATCTCTAAGCCAATTTTCTATATTTTATCCACCCCTAGACCTTCCCAAACTTGTAGCCCTAATGATGGGCCTCAAACCCATCTAAGCCCAAGCCAAAATACTATGCAATTAAATTCAATCTCTTGTCGATATTGTATATCGATCGATATATTTATAACTGTTATAAATATATATAACATTATTTATTTTTCAAATCATATTCAAATTTTATAATTAATATTTCATAAATATTAATTAATTTAAATTATTTATAACAATTATGAACTAATTAAATCGTTCGGCCTTACGGGAATTCATCATTTTGGCAGTGTAACTCTTCGGTGTAAATTTGGTCAGCGATTAACGTGAACTATTCTAATGTTAATGTTCACATGTCATGTAGCAGGTGGTGTGACATTATGACCAAATTTATCGCTTACTCATTTTCGATAAAAATCCAATTTTAGTTTAATAAGCATTAACCGGTTGTGACATTTGTTTACACCAATTCTTTTCGTCAAAACTATATCGCTTTGGACTTATGGAATTTGGTTATGGTCAAAATTCCAACCTCATTCACATTCAACTTTATAGTCCAAATACAAAGTACTTGGTTCAATAATAACAATTATTATTAACCAAATTGCTCTGGCCAAAGACTTTGACTTTGAGTTGACTTGAGTTGACTGTGATACTAACCGCATATAACCGAGGAGACGAATCCTCTCTTGAATAGTGCTTCACTTCCAATACGTCCGCTCGACCCAACTATAGTCACTCGATGGACGTCATGCCATGATTTGGCTGTAATCAAAATGGAGCTTTCATATTGAAGATCCACAGTATTCTCAAGTCGAGAGAACTGTGTAAATCAGTCATATCGATATTTTCTGTTTGACTTTAGTTATATTAACCAACAGAAAACTATCGAGTGAGTCGTTGCATAGTTATCCAATAATTATTAGTACGTAACCCCTAAGTTCCCCCGCAGTCATAAGGAATACACTTCCCAACATTTGGAGAGCGTTACGTACTCCAGTCTCAATGGGTACTTCGATATTCAGTCTCGATGCACCTTGACTAGGAACATTAAAATGTTATATTTGTTTCGTTATGATAAATTACTCATGATTACAACAATTTATTATTACTATCACAAAATATACCATTTATGGATTTTTTTATTAAACATACTTTATATTAAGTTTATTAATTAATATAATCACAATATATCAAGTATATAATAGGAAGAAAATACCTTTTATTTCAAACAAGATTGGTTAACAAGTTAGATATATGTAACAAATTACATAATTTTCCGTAGGGCATACCCCTAACTCTGTCAATCTCCCTCTTACACTTGGGGTCAATTATGGAATGTAATTCCAACTTCTCCAATCAGTTTTCTCAAAACCAATTAGGTCAGTCCCTTGGTGAATGAGTATGCTATTATGTTTTAATTATATACTTTGTCGATTAACTCTCTTTGACACCGATAAACTTCCTTTATCATGTGGTACGATTCAAAGTATGTCTTTTGACTTCTAGTGGGCTTTAAGTTCTATCATGACCAATATCATGACATTGTTATCTTATAACAATATTATGAGATTCTCTACCTTTGGAATCACCTTTGGCTCAATTATAAATTTGTGCAGTTATATCTATATACATTGGTTTATTGTAGCGCTATTCAAGTTAATGTACTCAACATTTTATTGAATCGACCACAATCACTTTTATTTTGAAACATTTCCAAATTAAAAATGTTAACTTGACTTTTATCATTGAAATGTTATACTCAATATCACTTGTAAAAGTTTGTGTCTAAACAATTCCATCATAACGAGTTCGTTGTTTCCATAAACAATTCTCTAGTATTTCATAAATACGCGAGAACACCTCAAACCATTTAGTAATATCAATTTGGATTTTATATATGTTCCACGTATAAAATATATAAAAAAACACAACATTATCCGTATGATAATTCCTATTGCTAATGCATAAGGAATCCAACTTATATGTTCTCTTTTTAATAGGGTGCTTTCGTATATCATTTTAGGACAACCCCTATATCTTTTATACTCACCATAAAAGACATCATTTACAATCTAAAATTGGGTATTAAAACAACTAAAGTTGATTTTAATACAAGCATATTGTTAAAATCAACGTGTTATTTATTTATAGTTTAGAAATATCAATGTACCTTTTAACGTTCTTTCTTATGAACACACGCTTCCTCTGCACTTTGATTGAAAATCAAACTATTTGATATTTCCATCCAAAAATTTATTTAATCTTGATGCTTATAAAATGATACATTTTGTATCATTTCTTGGATCATATCCAAAGATTCACAAACCCAATATCGCTCCCACTGACTTCAAGTCATTTTTGGTTAATACATATTAACGGCTTACTCTAAATCATTATTTAGAATTTTCTATTTCAATACATAAGTACTAAACACTAAGTCTTATCGAGCAATAATTTTGTGAGTAAATCTCAATTAACTTAAGCATGTTGAATACTGAATTTGTTATGCTATGTTCAACAATTGAAATTTGTGATATTATTCTTATCAACATTGATCATTTAATTCCAACAACATTAGTCATTCCAATAAAGACACAATCTCGGTCGATGGATCATATCTCTTTGGTTACGACCACCAAAATCATATTTTGATAGCGTACTTGGAATTCTTTCAGATTTTCACATCATACCATTTAGAGCCAACAATCCTAATGGTTTATTTTAACAACCGAGGGTAATGTATATTTTCGACATTAATAAGAAACTCATAGTTTTTCTTCGATGTACGAGAATACTTATTAGACATTCTAATGCTATGTATTTATTTAGGTTAGTTAATTTCACTTCATTTTATATAATTAGTTTTATCTTTAGATCAGATCCAATTCCATTTAACTACCAGTAGTTTCTCAAAGAAATTCCTTCACAATGAAGTAGATATGCCTTGAAACAACAATTGTTTCTTAGTGTAAATAGAATAGGGATTCATAAACGCTTTATGAACATTTTTATTTATAAAATTGATTTTTAGTTTACAAAAATTATGTTTAAAACATAAATATGTCATTTGATGGCAGATCTTTCCAAAAAGCTTTTTGGAGATTCTTACAAGATCCCTCATGAACAATTATTACATGCAATCTTTCGACTCGCATACTTGTCAACTCCTTGGTCTAGGATATGCTGGGATTTCTTACAAACCCTTATCTTGTATGATTTTGCAAACTGTTGCTTAGATGAAATAATATCAACCTTGTGTATTACTCTTAAGTACATGACCTTATAGAAAGAAACTAACTTAACTTCACTTACAATCAATCGTAAATTGTCTAACAATGTCTAATTACTCCTTATCGTTGCATCATTATGTATCACGTGGAGGAGTGACTTATGAGATTAAATCTATATTCATTTTTAGGTACATTTGAAACTCTTTCCAATATACTCACTTATTCGACCAAATCAAATCATTTTATTTTATTGCATGTTTTATTTACTTTTCTTTTTATATTCTATGATTTTATCATAAACCTATTACACGTGTATCTAATACACAAGTTCGTGTTGGTAATAAATCATCGATGAACATAACAAAGTATGTGGAACCCTTTTGGTATTAATAGACTTGTGATTGCATACATTAGTATATATTAATTCAAAGAGTTCATCAACTCTTATGATACTCCCAGTGAATGGGTGCATAGCCATTAATTGTTTGAGATATAGTTAACATGTATCATATGATTCATGATCATATAGTAAAATTATTTCTCAAAACTACGGCTTAATCTATAATTCCAAAACAACTGTAAATAATATTAACCACACATGTATTTCTGTTGCATCACTTTTACTCTGAAAATAAATTCCATAATATAGTTCTATTTCATAATGAATATTCATAGTACTCATATTGAAATATAGGTATGTAATATCCCGGAATTTTGGACAATATAAATTTAATAACATGTGTTTAAATTTAAATTGAATTGATAATTTTTGTTAATAAATTTGATTTGATTTAATAATCTTCTTTATTTAAATATTTAATTTGTGAATTTATTTTTAATAAACTAATAAATCTATTTTCTATTTAATAATGTATATATATATTTATATATATTTTAATTAGATAAGTTGTTTTTAATTAAATTAGTATAGCATAATTTTAATATTTTGAAATTGGGAATTGTGATTTATTTTTGGATTTAAGCTTTTCAAAAATATTTAATAAAATAACTAAATGATTTTAAATATATAAGATAAATGTTTTATTGGTTTAAAATTCATTTTAACTTAAGTTTGAATATTTAAAATAAGGTTCTAAAATGTTTGTGTTATTCTTTTTAAATTATTGATTTATAAAATATGATTTGTAAATTTAATATGAAATTTAAAATACAATTTAAAATAAGAAACATGTATTCAAGCAAGTTACAACCTCTTTTATAAATTTATTTTAATTGTTTAAAAGTATCTTTGTTAAATGATTTATTTGTACATTATTTTATTTATAATAACACTTTGCTTTATTCTTTAGAAATTAATTATATACATAACTAGGTGTTAAAGAAATTAATTAATTAAGTTTAATTTTCATTAACACTTAATTAAAATAACAAATCATTTAAAAAAGACATGTGTAAGTAATTTAAGACATAAGATAGCATGTGTTAAGTATTTAAGCAAGATATTTACATGTGTCAATGTTTAATTTTAATTTTTCCTTGATTTTAAATAAATCATAAACAAGCTATATAAACTTGTATTTACTCATTTCTTTTCCTCTTTCTCATTTTTTTTTCTAAATCAAAATTTCTTTGAGAATTTTTCTCCATCTCTTCGAAGAAATCTGCAGAAACCTTTTTCATCTTTTCAAAATATAAATCACTCTTTATAGTCAAACTCATGTAAGCACATTTCCTCAAATCTGTAACATTATGCAAATCTGCATTTCTTTTAAATCTGGGAAAAGAATTTGCATACATACATTAATCACGTAATGAAGCCTGCATGTTTTCAAAACAATCTGGGATGAAACTGCAATTTCAAATTGTTCTGCATTCCATTCAAGCAAGCAACCTGCATGTAAGATCTGAATCAAAAGGCAAGTTTTAAAAAGCATTCAAGCTTTCTGCAAGTATTTTTCAAACAAGTTTAAAAAAAGGGCATTTAACAGCTGAAGCAAATTACAGAGAGTGTTCTGCATGTTCAAAATCTGGGCTCTGCATTTTATTTCAGGTGAGTAACACCCAATTTAAAAATAAATTAAGTAGGGATTGCATGCTAGTTTATCTGATAAGTTTAATTTTGTATATGCCATTGAAATTTGCCTGTGTATATGTGAGTGTGAGGCATGTTTGATTTCCCAAGGTTCTGACTGTTACAATTTAAGTTCAAAATTGATAAATAATTCTTTTCCCTTGATCTAGTTGCTATTATGTTTTATCATTGAATGAAATTTGTTTATTTCATGATAAAATAAATTTTAAAAGTTTTTTTTAGCTGTATAGTTTTGTGTTGTCTGGAACATAAACAACACAGCTAAATTCTGTAAAAATGGAAAGTTTAAAGTATCATAAATCAATGTTTCAGAATTTCAATTCAAAAAAACTTCCAAAATTATGATTTTAAAAAATAATATTACAATTTTTAATGATTGAATCAAAGTACAGTTTCAAATTTACCGTATCATACATATTTGATAAGCACAGTTGATGCTTGCAATTGATTTGGTTGAATTTGTTTTTGGAGATAGTGTAGCTATCATAGATTATGGGAAAATTACTGAATTGGACTGCAATTCATTTTTGAGGTTGTAATTTGGGATTTTCAGTTATGAACCCTAGTTTTACTGGGTTTGAGGATTTGAGTACTTCGGCTTCAACTAAGGATCGAGTTCTTAGATCTTTAGGGTATTGTTAGATGAGGGATTGATGGAGTTGTTGACGGAGTTTCAAGGGTGATAGTGGCCGGAGTTGGGAGGTCTCGCCGTTGACAGGTCAAGCTTGAAAGGGGAAAATAGATGTTCCAGGTTTCGGTTTTAAACATGAATTCAATTTGAGTTGAATTCTGGGCGATTTGATGATCGTGGCCAGGTGATATGGTAGTTGGTAGGGCTGTCAATGGGTCGGGTCGGGTCGGGTCAAGTCGGGTTCGGGTTGATTTTAAATGGGTCGGGTCAACCCGTTTATTAAACAGGTCAGAAAAAGCTCAACCCGAGCCCGACCCGTTTATAAACGGGTTGACCCGACCCAACCCGTGTAACCCGATTATAAATGGGTCGGGTCGGGTGGTAAATGGGTCGGGTCAACCCGTATAAGGTGTAAACGGGGTCATAAACGGGTCGTAAACGGGTTGGGTCAACCCGTATAAGGTATAATTGGGTCGTAAACGGGTCGGAACGGGTCGTAAACGGGTTGGGTCAACCCGTATAACTCGTATAAGGTATAAACGGGTCATAAACGGGTCGTAAACGGGTCGGGTCAACCTATATACTGTATAAACGGGTTGTTAACGGGTCAGTTTCGGGTTAGCGGGTCAACCCGAAACCCACCCATTTATAAACGGTCAAACTCGGGTTGACCCAAAAATGACCCGCCAATTAAATGGATCGGGTTAACCTGCTAATTTCCGTGCGGGTTTCGGGTCGTGTTTCGGGTCGTGTAGGAAATTGACAGCCCTAGTAGTTGGCGACATGTGGAGATCGTCAGAGGTGATCAGGGATGGCCGGCGTCGATGTACATGTGCACGGTGACATGTATTTTCTGATGAAGTTGGGAATTGGTGCAGTTGTAGTTTACTTGTGATGGTCTCGGGAGTTTCGAGTTTTACCTCGAAGCGCATGGGATTTCGACTCGAAGTAAATAATAGTGGCTCGAGTATTTGAGTGTTTTAGGTTTTATTAGAAACAAAACTCGAAGCGGATGGGATTTCGACTCGAAGTAAATAATAGTGGCTCGAGTATTTGAATGTTTCAGGTTTTATTAGAAACAAAACCTGTTTTAGTTTTTAAAATCTTAAAGTTAAAAAAAAGTAAAATGCAAACAAAAATCTGAAATAAGCCTTGAACCTGAAATTGAATTTGAATTCAATAAGTTTAAATTTTAGATCTTTGAAATAAATTTGAAATGCTTTCAAACTCAAGTTTGGTTTTAAACCAAAACAGAAACTGTCTTTCTGTTTTTAAAATTTTAAAAGTAAAATTTCAAATTGTAAGAGGAAATTCAAACTGGAATTTTTAAACCTGTAATTTAATTATGAATTCAATAATTTAAATCTTGGTATTTGTAATTATTCAGTTTTTAAATTTTAGTTTGGGTTTTAAATCTAAAATCAGAAAACTGTGTTCTGTTTTTAAATTTTAAAAGTAAAAGTTGAAAATGTAAGTTAAGGTTCAAACTGAGATTTTAAACCTGAAATTTAAATATGAAATCAATAGTTTAATTCTTGGATTTTGAATCATTTTTGAATTCAAAAATGTAAGATGTTTAAACTAAAACAGGAAATTGTTTTTCTGTTTTAAATTTAAAAGTAAATTTTATAATGCAACTGAAAAATTTAAAACAAAGTTTAAAATCTGGGTACAGAAATACGAAGCTCAGGTAGATGAATCTAAGTTTGAATTTAATTTAAATCTGGAAAGTTAAATTTAGATTTTAAACCTTTACAGTATAAAGGAACATTGATTTTGAATTTAAACTATGAGTTTTAAATTTATGAAATAAGAATTTAAAATAAGTTTAAATTCAGTTTTAAAACCTAAAATTTGACTTTAATATCAGTTTTAAAATTTAAAATAAATTTTTAAATTTAATTTTGTTTAAACTATTTTAGGAAGGTTAAATACTTGAACTTAAAATAAAGATGGAAGTATAAGTAAAGTTTTAAATTTTAAGTTTGAATCTGGAATGAAAATTTAAATTGTGTTTCAGTTTGAAATTTAAAAAGAAATTTTTAAATTGAAATTGTTTGAAACAAATTGTTTAAAATACTTTATATAGAAGCATGTTTCTTAATTTAGAACTTAAGAAATTGGTTTCATTTAAATTATTAATTTAATTTAAATGGAATATTAGTTATTTAATTAATGAATAATGTGGATGTTTAATTAAGTAATTAATAATTTTTAAGTTAATTAATCAAGACTTGAGATTAATTAATTAAGGTTAATTAATCTATAATTAAGGATGGTTAATTAAATTTTAATTAATGATTAAGATTTATTTAATCAAGTGATTAAAGATAAATTAGATTTTAATTAACACTTAATTAATTAATAATTGGAGATTAATTAAATTGTAATCAAATATTAATTAATTGATAATTAATAATGATTTGTATAAGTTAACTCTTAATTATGTAATTAAGAATAGTTAATGAAGGTCATTAACTTAAGATTATTTAACAATTAATTAATGTGATTAATTTTTGATGATTAATTAAATTAGTTAATTAATGACAATCAATTGTTTAAGTTTAATTACTAAATGGAAGTAATTAATGAATTAATTACTTGGTGTAATTAATTTGATTAATGTGATTAGTTTAGATTAAATAAGTTAAATTAATTTAAACATTTGTGGATTTTTGATAATTACTTTATGTAATTTATGGATTTATAATTACTTAGGGAAGTAACTAATTAAATAATTACTGGGTGTAATTAAAGATATTAATTATGGAAGTAATTTAAATTACTTTGAAATTAATCAAGGGATTAATTTAGATAATGAATGAAGAGTAATTAATTTATGGGATGAGTAATTAAAGTAGTTAATTACTGAATGATTATCAATCATGGGTGATTAATATATATGGTTTAAATTGAAGATTAATTACTTATGTAATTAATTTATATAAAGATTAATTAATTGTAATTAGAAAGCATTAATAAATTAATTAATGATGTAATCTAGAATTGATTAATTAAGAAATAATCAATAAATGAAGTAATTAATTAATAAATGATTAATGTAATTAATTTTAGCTAATTAATTAATTAAGCAATTACAAGTTAATTATTTGCAAAGGGTTTAATATAATTAACTTGTGTAATTAGTATTAAAGGCTAATTATTTATTGTAATTAGAGATGGTTAGTCAATGAGGATTAATTGAAATGAATATTGAGATGGTGTTTTATCTTATTGATTTGAAATCAATTGATGGTTAAGTTAAGCAGGATTTTAATGAAGAAGTAATTAATTTAATTCATTTTAAATTAATTATAGAAGGTGTGATCATTAGATTATTGCTTATGATTGATGATTGATATTAATTGCCTGGCATGGTTTGTAATCTCAGCTATGAGATGGGAAATGTATGTGATATGGATGCATCGGTTGTTTTTGGATGATAATATGGATTATCTGATTATGATATGAATTATCTGTTGATGATAATGTTGATTATCTATTGTATTGTGAATTATCTATCTATGTGTATATAGATAATTAAATTGAATTGTTTTAAACTTAAAACAACTTGGACCTTAAAAGACACATTTTGGATTTCGATGAGACCGGGATCGGGTTTCCATATTTGGATATCTGAAAACCACATCAATCCAAATTAACGTAGGTCGTGAATCTCAAGTGAAGATGAAGATTCAGAGTGCAAGGATTATTGTCGTTAACTCTGAGGGTGATTCCAAAATGAGTGTAACGAGATAATGCCTTCGGTTTCGTTCGAACCCGGAACAAACTTGTATGGATTGAATGCTTTCAGAACATCGTCAGGTAGACAATGAGCATTCTAAGTGATATGTCATATAAAGGTAATCGTAGCCTCAAGCCTCATCAACCAGGAATGGCTAAAACATAGGAGGTGCAGCAAAGCTTCGTGGGTAGGCCCCACTTGGGAGCGAGATTTACCCCTGTCTAGATGTCCTTTTATTTCGGCTTAGTGGTGCGGTTGCTGATGACAACTGCGGGGTTGTCTTGTTTGGAACTGTTCAGTAAGAAATGGTTCCGGCTTTGTGTTGCAGGGGAGCGGGCGTACTCCTCGGTACGGTGATCTAGGCCACGTACTGTGACGGGCAGTACCCCAGTAGCCCAGCCATTGATGGAATCCAAAATCCAATAAGTGCCAACGGTTTTGATTGTATTACCCACTTTTGTGGATAGTAGCTGGAATTTAATCATGTAACAATTTCGGCTATTTCTTATTTACTTGAAAACCCTAGACACTATTATAATATCATCGGATTTCCTATCAAATGTTTTGGTTAGCGTAAGGTAAAAACTTTTCCATGTTTATGTGTGGGAAGTCTTATGTGATACCTTTTCTTTTCAAAGGTTTTTCAAAGTTAAGCAACTTTAACCTGTTACTCATACCAGACCCATGTCTGACCCGGAGTTATTTCTGTTTCCTTTAACTCTTGGGTACTCAAATTTTTACGAGTAGCCAAGGGAATTCAGGTTAGGATTCAGGTTAGCTTTGACGAATTATGGAGGAGCAAATGGAGCAGGAGGCTTCTGCGTATCGATATATAGTTTTCTGCTGTGTTGGTATCTCTGAATGTTTTCTGTAATGTATTGAGTTGTAATAACTAGACAGGTGTTTATAACTGTCTAGTATGTGATGTATTGCCTATGTAACTATGATATTTGTTGTATATTATGTAATACTTATCTTATTAATATAATTTATTCGTTCACCTGTTGAGATTCTTGTGTTGTTTCTTCTTTCTCTTCTTTCTTTTCTCTTTTCTATCCATTTCTTTCTTAAGGATGATACGACTTTTTGTGGAGGAAAAAGTCGGGTCGTCTCAGTTGGCATCAGAGCGCTAGGTTGAGCGAATACCTAGTCTTTGGAGTGTTGTCTATCTTGAGAGAGCGTATTTGTATTTTTAATATATATATATGGTTCTACCTATTTGTTGGTTTACCTGTTCGGGTTTTCCAATGTAAGTTATAAAGGTAGATGAAGTAGTAGTGTGTGTAACACGACTACCATTGGTTGGAGTTTGAATGGATGAGGTTGGAGGTGTATTTGTCGAGACTGTAGACCTAATACCGTCTCGAGTGAATTTTGCTGTGATGAAGGACTTCATCGATCTTTGAACGAAATCTGTTAAGGTTCGGAGTTCATCTTTGAAGTGCAGAGTTGGATGAGTTGAGTTTGATCTGTCGGTTGGGCAGAAGCAAACGAATGATGGTATCTTGATATCTCAGAAAGTTGTAGCTGCGTGATGAGATGCAGTGACTATGGATATTTCCAAAGATGTTTCTTTGGAACAAGAGTAAGAAGTGAGTTTGCTCGGTGATGTGGCTAAGTTTAGCAGAGTATTCTGAGTTAGTAGGAAGTCTTCTGGCTGAGTAGTTTTTCTAAAGTGGAGTTCAGAAGCGGCAGAGTGGACTCATTTCTCTGGTAAGTTGGCTAGGCCAACATAAGCTGTTCTGTTGGTTGAGAGAGAGCAGTTTCTTTGGATTTAGGCTGAGTTAATCGCAAAAGTGACTTGCGATAGTGTTCTCTTGAGTTGTTGGAGATTGTCCGTATTTCTTCAAGGAAGTCAGAGTTTGTCTGCATCTGGAGATCGAGTTTTCTTTTCAGGAATGGAACAGGTGGTTCAGTTAGTAGATGGATGGTTCCTTGAGATAGAAGTTGGTGAAGTAGCTCAGGTTTCGGAGAAACTTCTGAGTTTTCTTTTATGGATATATGGAACCATATTTCTGTGCTGGGTGGTCTAGTCTGTGCTTGTGTTCTTCATCAGCATTTTCTTCTACTTAGGATCAGAGTTATGCAGCGGAAGCAGTTTGGAGTGTTTCTGTTTTTTTTCTAGATATGAAGAAGTTTGTTCTGTCTTCTGTTGTTGAGAAGCAGGGTTTGTGTTCTTGGGTTTGGATTGATCTTGAGGAGATCATTGGATTGTTTTGATCCAGTTTGTTTCTAGAGGCATCAGCGTAGAGTTGAGCTGATCAGGATGGATGTTGGTAGCCCAGGATTGTCCGAAGAGTATTTATGAATAAGAGATGGAGAAATTTGGATTCTGGAATCGGAGATTTGATTTGGGATAAGTTTTTTCTCTGATTCAAGGAGCTATAAGTCTGTGAAGCTAGCTCTGTAGTGTTTTGGTTTCTTCTGTGATGGGTAAGATCAGTGTTTGGTTTCCTAGAGTTGAATTGCCAGTTTGGATAACTGGGTTCAGGGTGTTTCACGTATCTCTAAGGGAGTACGTGTTTGATATTTCTGGTTGTAGAACCAGCAGTTCAGGAGGTTTGTTTGTTGAGTCAGACTCGTCTGTAGTCTGATATTCTGTTTAGAATTTTTGATAGGAGCTCTATGGCTTAGTAGTATTGATTGATTGTATTCTATAGAGCGAGTATCCCGATATATATATACCGGGGAAACTCGTGAAAGTTTTATCCAAAATTCTTTTTGATAATTAGATTTGTTATGATTGGTGAATTGGTTGCATTAGTTGTTGGCATATGATTAACATGTGCTGTATTTTAAAATAACTCTTTTAATAGATTATTAAATTACCTTTGTTTTAAATTTCGTGGACAAAATTCTTTTATGGGGGAAGGATTGTAAAATCCCGGAATTTTGGACAATATAAATTTAATAATCTGTGTTTAAATTTAAATTGAATTGATAATTTTTGTTAATAAATTTGATTTGATTTAATAATCTTCTTTATTTAAATATTTAATTTGTGAATTTATTTTTAATAAACTAATAAATCTATTTTCTATTTAATAATGTATATGTATTTATATATATTTTAATTAGATAAGTTGTTTTTAATTAAATTAGTATAGCATAATTTTAATATTTTGAAATTGGGAATTGTGATTTATTTTTGGATTTAAGATTTTCAAAAATATTTAATAAAATAACTAAATGATTTTAAATATATAAGATAAATGTTTCATTGGTTTAAAATTCATTTTAACTTAAGTTTGAATATTTAAAATAAGGTTCTAAAATGTTTGTGTTATTCTTTTTAAAATATTGATTTATAAAATGTGATTTGTAAATTTAATATAAAATTTAAAATACAATTTAAAATATGAAACATGTATTCAAGCAAGTTACAACCTCTTTTATAAATTTATTTTAATTGTTTAAAAGTATCTTTGTTAAATGATTTATTTGCACATTATTTTATTTATAATAACACTTTGCTTTATTCTTTAGAAATTAATTATATACATAACTAGGTGTTAAAGAAATTAATTAATTAAGCTTAATTTTCATTAACACTTAATTAAAATAACAAATCATTTAAAAAAGACATATGTAAGTAATTTAAGACATAAGATAGCATGTGTTAAGTATTTAAGCAAGATATTTACAAGTGTCAATGTTTAATTTTAATTTTTCCTTGATTTTAAATAAATCATAAACAAGCTATATAAACTTGCATTTACTCATTTCTTTTCCTCTTTCTCATTTTTTTTTCTAAATCAAAATTTCTTTCAGCTGAGAATTTTTCTCCATCTCTTCAAAGAAATCTGCAGAAACCTTTTTCATCTTTTCAAAATATAAATCACTCTTCATAGTCAAACTCATGTAAGCACATTTCCTCAAATCTGTAACATTATGCAAATCTGCATTTCTTTTAAATCTGAGAAAAGAATTTGCATGCATACATTAATCAAGTAGTGAAGCCTGCATGTTTTCAAAACAATCTGGGATGAAACTGCAATTTCAAATTGTTCTGCATTCCATTCAAGCAAGCAACCTACATGTAAGATCTGGAATCAAAAGGCAAGTTTTAAAAAGCATTCAAGCTTTCTGCAAGTATTTCAAACAAGTTTAAAAAAAAGGGGCATTTAACAGTTGAAGCAAATTACAGAAAGTGTTCTGCATGTTCAAAATCTGGGCTCTGCATTTTATTTCAGGTGAGTAACACCCAATTTAAAAATAAATTAAATAGGGATTGCATGCTAGTTTATCTGATAAGTTTAATTTTGTATATGCCATTGAAATTTGCCTGTGTATATATGAGTGTGAGGCATGTTTGATTTCCCAAGGTTCTGACTGTTACAATTTAAGTTCAAAATTGATAAATAATTCTTTTCCCTTGATCTGGTTGCTATTATGTTTTATCATTGAATGAAATTTGTTTATTTCATGATAAAATAAATTTTAAAAGTTATTTTTAGCTGTATAGTTTTTGTGTTGTCTTGAACATAAACAACACAGCTAAATTCTGTAAAAATGGAAAATTTAAAGTATCATAAATCAATGTTTCAGAATTTCAATTCAAAACAACTTCCAAAATTATGATTTTTAAAAATAATATTACAATTTTTAATGATTGAATCAAAGTACAATTTCAAATTTACTGTATCATACATATTTGATAAGCAAAGTTGATGCTTGCAATTGATTTGGTTGAATTTGTTTCTGGAGATAGTGTAGCTATCATAGATTATGGAAAAATTACTGAATTGGATTGCAATTCATTTTTGTGGTTGTAATTTGGGATTTTCAGTTATGAACCCTAGTTTTACTGGGTTTAAGGATTTGAGTACTTCAGCTTCAACTAAGGATCGAGTTCTTAGATCTTTAGGGTATCGTTAGATGAGGGATTGATGGAGTTGTTGACGGAGTTTCAAGGGTGATAGTGGCCGGAGTTAGGAGGTCTCGCCGTTGACAGGTCAAGCTTGAAACGGGGAAGTAGATGTTCCAGGTTTCGGTTTTAAACATGAATTCAAATCGAGTTGAATTCTGGGCGATTTGATGATCGTGGCCAGGTGATATGGTAGTTGACGACATGTGGAGATCATCAGAGGTGATCAAGGATGGCCGGCGTCGATGTACATGTGCACGGTGACATGTATTTTCTGATGAAGTTGGGAATTGGTGCAGTTGTAGTTTACTCGTGATGGTCTCGGGAGTTTCGAGTTTTAACTCGAAGCGGATGGGATTTCGACTCGAAGTAAATAATAGTGGCTCGAGTATTTGAATGTTTCAGGTTTTATTAGAAACAAAACCTGTTTCAGTTTTTAAAATCTTAAAGTAAAAAAAAAGTAAAATGCAAACAAAAATATGAAATAAGCCTTGAACCTGAAATTGAATTTGAATTCAATAAGTTTAAATTTTAGGTCTTTGAAATAAATTTGAAATGCTTTCAAACTCAAGTTTGGTTTTAAACCAAAACAGAAACTGTCTTTCTGTTTTTAAAAATTTAAAAGTAAAATTTCAAACTGTAAGAGGAAATTCAAAATGGAATTTTTAAACCTGTAATTTAATTATGAATTCAATAATTTAAATCTTGGTATTTGTAATTATTCAGTTTTTAAATTTTAGTTTGGGTTTTAAATCTAAAATCAGATAACTGTGTTCTGTTTTTAAATTTTAAAAGTAAAAGTTGAAAATATAAGTTAAAGTTCAAACTGAGATTTTAAACCTGAAATTTAAATATGAAATCAATAGTTTAATTCTTGGTTTTTGAATCATTTTTGAATTCAAAAATGTAAGATGTTTAAACTAAAACAGGAAACTGTTTTTTTGTTTTAAATTTAAAAGTAAATTTTATAATGCAACTGAAAAATTTAAAACAAAGTTTAAAATCTGGGTACAGAAATATGAAGCTCAGGTAGATGAATCTAAGTTTGAATTTAATTTAAATCTGGAAAGTTAAATTTAGATTTTAAACCTTTACAGTATAAAGGAACATTGATTTTGAATTTAAACTATGAGTTTTAAATTTATGAAATAAGAATTTAAAATAAGTTTAAATTCAGTTTTAAAACCTGAAATTTGACTTTAATATCAGTTTTAAAATTTAAAGTTAATTTTTAAATTTAAATTTGTTTAAACTATTTTAGGAAGGTTAAATACTTGAACTTAAAATAAAGATGGAAGTATAAGTAAAATTTTAAATTTTAAGTTTGAATCTGGAATGAAAATTTAAATTGTGTTTCAGTTTGAAATTTAAAAAGAAAATTTTAAATTGAAATTGTTAGAAACAAATTTTTTAAAATACTTTATATAAGAAGAATGTTTCTTAATTTAGAACATAAGAAATTGGTTTCATTTAAATTATTAAATTAATTTAAATGGAATATTAATTATTTAATTAATGAATAATGTGGATGTTTAATTAAGTAATTAATAATTTTTAAGTTAATTAATCAAGACTTGAGATTAATTAATTAAGGTTAATTAATCTATAATTAAGGATTGTTAATTAAATTTTAATTAATGATTAAGATTTATTTAATCAAGTGATTAAAGATAAATTAGATTTTAATTAACACTTAATTAATTAATAGTTAGAGATTAATTAAATTGTAACCAAATATTAATTAATTGATAATTAATAATGAATTGTATAAGTTAGCTCTTAATTAAGTAATTAAGAATAGTTAATGAAGGTCATTAACTTAAGATTATTTAACAATTAAGTAATGTGATTAATTTTTGATGATTAATTAAATTAGTTAATTAATAATAATCAATTGTTTAAATTTAATTAGTAAATGGAAGTAATTAATGAATTAATTACTTGGTGTAATTAATTTGATTAATGTGATTAGTTTAGATTAGTTAAGTTAAATTAATTTAAACCTTTGTGGATTGTTGATAATTACTTTATGTAATTTGTGGATTTATAATTACTTAGGGAAGTAATTAATTAAATAATTACCGGGTGTAATTAAAGATATTAATTATGGAAGTAATTTAAATTACTTTGAAATTAATCAAGGGATTAATTTAGATAATGAATGAAGAGTAATTAATTTATGGGATGAGTAATTAAAGTAGTTAATTACTGAATGATTATTAATCATGGGTGATTAATATATATGGTTCAAATTGAAGATTAATTACTTATGTAATTAATTTATATAAAGATTGATTAATTGTAATTAGAAAGCATTAATAAATTAATTAATGATGTAATCTAGAATTGATTAATTAATAAATAATCAATAAATGAAGTAATTAATTAATAAATGATTAATGTAATTAATTTTAGCTAATTAATTAATTAAGCAATTACAAGTTAATTATTTGCAAAGGGTTTAATATAATTATCTTGTGTAATTAGTATTAAAGGCTAATTATTTATTGTAATTAGAGATGGTTAGTCAACGAGGATTAATTGAAATGAATATTGAGATGATGTTTTATCTTATTGATTTGAAATCAACTGATGGTTAAGTTAAGAAGGATTTTAATGAAGAAGTAATTAATTTAATTCATTTTAAATTAATTAGAGATTAAGTAATTAATTTAATTCATTTTAAATTAATTATAGAAGGTGTGGTCATTAGATCATTGCTTATGATTGATGATTGATATTAATTGCCTGGTATGGTTTGTAATCTCAGCTATGAGATAGGAAATGTATGTGATATGGATGCATTGGTTGTTTTTGGATGATAATATGGATTATCTGATTATGATATGAATTATCTGTTGATGATAATGTTGATTATCTATTGTGTTGTGAATTATCTATCTGTGTGTGTATAGATAATTAAATTGAATTGTTTTAAACTTAAAACAACTTGGACCTTAAAAGACACATTTTGGATTTCGATGAGACCGGGATCGGGTTTCCATATTTGGATATCCGAAAACCACATCGATCCAAATTAACGTTAGGTCGTGAATCTCAAGTGAAGATGAAGATTCAGAGTGCAAGGGTTATTGTCGTTAACTCTGAGGGTGATTCCAAAATGAGTGTAACGAGATAATGCCTTCGGTTTCGTTCGAACCCGGAACGAACTTGTATGGATTGAATGCTTTCAGAACATCGTCAGGTGGACGATGAGCATTCTAAGTGATATGTCCTATAAAGGTAATCGTAGCCTCAAGCGTCATCAACCAGGAAGGGCTAAAACAGGGGAGGTTCAGCAAAGCTTCGTGGGTAGCCCCCACTTGAGAGCGAGATTTACCCCTGTCTAAATGTCCTTTTATTTCGGCTTAGTGGTGCGGTTGCTGATCACAACTGCGGGGTTGTCTTGTTTGGAACTGTTCAGTAAGGAATGGTTTCGGCTTTGTGTTGCAGGGGAGCGGGCGTACTCCTCGGTACGGTGATTTAGGCCACGTACTGTGACGGGCGATACCCCATTAGCCCACCCATTGATGGAATCCAAAATCCAATAAGTGCCAACGGTTTTGATTGTATTACCCACTTTTGTGGCTAGTAGTTGGAATTTAATCATGTGACAATTTCGGCTATTTCTTATTTACTTGAAAACCCTAGACACTATTATAATATCATCGGATTTTCTTTCAAATGCTTTGGTCAGCGTAAGGTAAAAACTTTTCCATGTTTATGTGTGGGAAGTCTTACGTGATACCTTTTCTTTTCAAAGGTTTTTCAAAGTTAAGCAACTTTAACCTGTTACTCACACCAGACCCATGTCTGACCCGGAGTTATTTCTGTTTCCTTTAACTCTTGGGTATTCAAATTTTTACGAGTAGCCAAGGGAATTCAGGTTAGGATTCAGGTTAGCTTTGATGAATTATGGAGGAGCAAATGGAGCAGGAGGCTTCTGCGTATAGATATGTAGTTTTCCGCTGTGTTGGTATCTCTAAGTGTTTTCTGTAATGTATTGAGTTGTAATAACTAGACAGGTATTTATAACTGTCTAGTATGTGATGTATTGCCTATGTAACTCTGATATTTGTTGTATATTATGTAATACTTATCTTATTAATATAATTTATTCGTTCCGCTGTTGAGATTCTTGAGTTGTTTCTTCTTTCTCTTCTTTCTTTTCTCTTTTCTATCCCTTTCTTTCTTAAGGATGATACGACTTTTTGTGGAGGAAAAAGTCAGGTCGTCTCAAGTTATATCTATTTTTCAGTCAATAGTACATTTTACGAAAACAATTTTCGTAATTTGATGCAATCGTTAGGTGTTATATGGCGTGCTTCCACTATTTCCGCCATTACTATAATGACGTACTAAATTTAGAGGTCCACCATTCACTTAATATTGTTAATATAATTTCTTATTTCATATGTTGTAACAAGTTTACAGTGGAGAGTTCTTTGATCAAAGAAGAAATAAATGTTATAGAAAACAATTTTCTATATGAAAATACATTTCAGAATTAAAATCATATTTCATATTCTAATATCAAGTATAAAGTATTATTACAATTCTTGTTTCCTGTAACGTCCTGATATTTTCCACAATTCGCATCCAAACATGCCGAAATTGAATTGCTCAAAATATCATAGTTTATATTTGGAAAAACTCAGCATATACAGTAAATAATGTAATCATAGAATCACAGACACAGAGTAATATAACAACAATGCAGCGGAAACAAGAGAATAGTAGTTCATGAAGCTACTATATATATAACAAAGTTGAATAAGTTACAATAGAAGTTTCAAATACGATAGTCAAATACAAGATCAGAATACATCACTGGAATCAATTGAATATCTAAAAGCTGGATAGATAGTCGGATCTCTAATCGTAGCTCCAACTCCAAAGGCGAGTCTCGAACACTGAGCCACTCAGTCTGACCCGAGCGTAAAGCAAAACACAAAACACTCGAGTCAGGATTAACATTCTTATATCAATAAATCCAAATCAAGTGAAATAAAAACTGAAATACAAGTAACTCAAAGGATGTATGGGACAACCATCCTCTAAGGATCCATTGAACTATCTACTATGTAGTAATATACGCTATTTTAATAATATCTAAACTGAATAAAATTACTTAAAGATAGCGTTAAGGCTTTACATTTTCTACCTTAACACATATATAGTGCCAATAGTCTATAAGTACCGTAATACCTCCAGATCGGGAGGCTACCAGAGGATACTCCATAGGTACGGCACAAATCAAACTCGTAGAAGGCAGCTAGGGTAGGTGACACGGCACAACTAGGCAATGCCGGGGTAGATATACCAATTGCACTTCCGAACCGGTGGTAACACGTAGCAGCCACTATCGCCCACCTCGAAACACACTCCCAAAAATCAAAGGTGCACCCAATCAATCACAAAGTAATAGAATGGTATCGAAGAAGTGTGTCCGATCAAAGGAGCTACCTCATTAGACCATCAATTGCTCCTGTTTTAGCCACCTTATGCTAACTTATGCGAGTTGGATCCACGTATATACCTCAATAGGACGTCGCCACCATCCTACTTCATTCTGAAATCTCCACTGTGTACACGGTTGTTAAAGTGGTTTTCCAAGTTGGTAGAGAGTATGAAAACTTCCGATCCCGGTCTCTTTAACAACCAAACGTTATTATAACACCGTGGTCATTTCAAAATAGTTTATACTTCAAAACTAAAATATCATTTCCATTTCAAATATATATCCATTTTTCGAATCATAACATTTTCAAAGTTATAACACTTTCGTAACCAAAACACTTTGAAATTATAACACTTTCGAAGCATAATATTTTGAAATCTTAATACTTCCCACTTAACCGATTTAAATATTAAAATAGTAAATATAATGAAATTGGTTTCCACAAATTTCACAAATTAATTGCAAATCAACTCGAAATCCAAAATTCAAATTTAATCAGATTTCAAACCATTAATTCCAATTTAGTTTCTAAATAAACCATTCAAAATTATATCGATTTCAAATACTGAGTTGAACCATAAATAAACCATTTCAAAATATATATTTCAAAGCTTTAAATATTCCATAATTTCAAAACTAAATGTGATAATTTCATATATTCATCAAAATTTCCTTAATATTATTTAGCTTTGAAATATTCACATAATAAAATCCAATATCGTTTAAATAATCCCAAATTTCAAATAACTGAATATTCCTTCAATTTATTTAAACTTAATATATTCATTTAAATCACCCTAAACCAGAATTAAGTTATAAAACCATATTCTTTGAAAATCTCAATTTCAATAAGTTCCAAATGGATTCTCATTAAATATAATTCGTAATTAAATAAAATTTCAAATCAATTTCAAAGCTATCTTCTCAATCAATTTATAAAAATCTTTATAAACTCTATATAAAAATATAATTTAATAAATAATTATCCATATTATCTTTTAATAAAATCAACTTTATTATTAAACTTTTTTTATATCAAACAAATCTATACATAGCTTAAATCAAGAATTTAACTATATATATAATAGCATTTATATAATATCTAAAATAAATATTTATATAAAAATCATATTTTTCCAAAACCATAGAAACCAGTTTCAAAATATTTATTTGTGGACCAATGGTGTCTGTGTATAATTTTCTATCCAATTGTCTAGTGATACAAATGTTTATCATTTCAGTCCGCAATTTAAATATATATGGGTATATATATCATTTCAACCTACAATCCCAAATTCAATTCAATGAAAATCACTTGGGTTTATCATTTCAACCCATAACGATTTTCTCCTATTCTAAAGTTCGTTTGGTTATGTATCATTTCAACCCATAGTGAATTCTATACTAACAGGGAACTTGCAGAGTGATAACAGATATGATAATAACATAATAGTCATATATCATCAATATAAATAACAGATAATGGTGTCAGATGTCACAGGTGAACTGATGTAGATAATAACATATATATAACAATGTAAATAACTAGCAGCAACATATTTCAATTATCGTTTCAATTGAAATCCAATTTAATAAATATAAGAACATTAATAGTGAGTGATCGCTCACCTTTCGAGGCTAGAGATGAACGAGACTGAGATGAGTTATGGATCCAAGCGCAAATTCCAAAGCAAAACTAGATTGGCATGGGTTTGACGATCAAAGCTGATAGCAAGGAGTCGATGAAAATGAATCTGAATCATCTTGATATAGAATAAAATGAATTACTCTATTATATTAATTTCTTAACAAAATTTAAATTTGGAACCCAATAAAATAACATATATACACACACACACAAAATTTCAAATAAATACTAAATCTAGATACCTATAAGAATCTCTATATTTTTTTTATTAAAAGTCAAACTCTGATATACTCATCTATATATAAATTGATATATAACAACTTATAACATATAGCACTTTAAACAAACAATATATATATATCACTGTAAATATATATATATAGACTGTAAAACTTATATTTAATTATCAAAAACCATAACTCAAACTAATATACTATTAATCAATAGGTCAACAGATTTTGAAATCCTACAAAACTTATATATAAAATACCGTACCTATATATAATATAAACAAATAATTTTTACAACTTTATATATCTAACATATACATATCCCAGATTATATAATTAACAGTGTATATAAGCTACTAAATCAAATATTCATGCCAAACACGTATATATATACTAATACATATATAATAAGACTTACAAATATACATACATACATACATACATACATACATACATACACACACACATACTAATGTAATATATAAACAAACCAAGCTCAAAATAAATTATATATTTACTTAACTTTTATATACTGAATATAAAACAAAACTATTATATAATTTACTTAATTTTAAAAAGGAGATGTACGGAAACTGTCACGTGAATAAATGTAACACATATTGATATGTTTAAACTAGTATATAACCATATATTTGTGTGTGTATATATACTTTAAACAAATCAAAATTTAAATCTGTATAAACATATATGACACGATAAATTATATATAAACTTACAAAAACTCTTATATACAACAACAAGTTTATACTGTCTCAAACAAATAAACAGCTTTATGTACAATATATATATATACACACCGACTGAACCATCATATATTATAGACTAACATATAATATATTTTAACCAAAATGTATAAATTATAAAGTAGCAGATTATAACCATAGATATACGTAAGTAAGCTGATTATATCCATGTCTATCTCTTAAGTCAATAATGTACATGCGAATAGATAAATGCATATAAACAAATATGTAGATTTGATTAATATAGTTTATTCTTTGTATAAATAACATACTAAAAAATATATATGTGAACTGGCATATTTATCACATACTTAAATACATATATAATCGATTTATATGTATATATCTATATATATACAAACTAACTGACATACACCCACTGATGAAAATACCAACCAGACAAATCCAAATGTAACTAAGTCAATATGCGAAATATATATATATATGTATGTATGTATATGAAAGCCAATATATATAAATTATAATATATAGGTAATATATGTACAACTTGTATATATTAAATCAAATCAGCGGATATAACCTATAATCTAACAATATATATATATATATACACATATATATATACATATATATATGTATATATATATATATAACATATAAAATATGTACTGACCTATACAACTCAACAAAGAAGAGGTGAAGGAAAACCTGGGTGCAATAGGAGATGGAGATGGGAAAACAAGGGTACAAAGGAAGATTGATGGGGAAGAGGCCGCTGTAGTTGTTTGCTGGTAGGTTGGGATTGGGTGATGGGTGGCCGAGCGTGTGGTGGGGATGGACAACTCGCGATGGATGAGAGTAAGGGGAAGACAATGGAGATGAGACTCAGTGCTGCCTTGTATAGGTTGTTGAGAAAAATGGAGGGGAGAGGAAAGAATGAACAGAGGAAGAAGGCGCAGATCATATATTCAAGTATAATATGTTCCTCAATGAAACCGGTACCCAAAGCAAAATACGAACCATCTTATGTTAAATGAAAATAGGAATAGTAAAAGGTACTGACTGTATTTTCTAGAAATCATAAAGTGATGGCCATGGGTTATGCACGACAATTGAATGGTCACAAGAAGTCTAAAACTAAAATTTGAAACCAATACGGTTGACCGTTTTATGTTTATCGTCGGATATCAGAAATCTGGAACATAGAACTGAATATACCGCAGCGATCAACACGACGAGACGATCGAAACGGCATATAGATATCAGTGGTATGATAACCCGATCAAAGGTCGATAATCGATACCGAAAATGCTGATAATTTGCCAAAAATAAGACAAACGGAGCAATAACAGTCAAAATTTAAAGAAACGAAATATGACGTCTCGCTCAGAAGATGATTTACAAATTTATCGTATAAAAATATTCAAATTTTGAAAAGATTTTATTATCATCAATTATTAACTGATTTAAATTTAAATAAAATTACACAATAAAATAAACTTCCATATTATAAATTGAAAATTTACTATTTACTATGTTTAATTAGATGTATTCAAAAAATTAAGTTTGTATTTCAAAATTCAATTGCTTAAAATTTCACAAAATTCAATTAACTAAAATAAATAAAACCACTAAAATTTTCGGGTCGTTACACTCGCCCCCACTCAAAACTTTTCGTCTTTGAAAAGGAAAGAGGTAGGAGAATAGAAACAACTAGAAGGAAAATAGATTGAAAAACAAAATAAAAAAATTAATTCAAAACCATATAGATTAAATTTAAATTAATTAATATTTAATAATTGATTTTAAATTCAAGGTATTTCATTAATTTGATTTTATTTCAATTTAATAATATTTGATACAAAAAGGTTTCTTTCAAAGCAAAATTTATTTAATTTGTCTCATTTACTGCTCATTATTCTATTTATCTCTATTAACATTTTTATAATTAGAATTTAAGTGTATGACATTTATTATAACCACTCAAATTTTATTTATAAAATCATTAATCATCATTTTACATTGTAAATTATTCAATTACATATTTAACTTCTGAATGGTTTAGGTAAGTTATATTAGAATGAAATTGAGTATTAATAAAAAATTCCTAATTCAATTATTCAAGTTTAAATATTTATTGAAAATTAGCTTTATTTTATAATTGAAATTATCCTTTAATAGAATTAGATTTTCGATTCACATCAATCAATTTAAGGATAAATATATATATATACTATATATCAAATCAAATCTATAAAATATACTAATCATACGTGTATACTATAAATCAAGTCATACTTTAGAAAATTCAAATCAATTTAATTTCCAAAACAAAGTGTAGCAAAGCTACAGATTGATCTCTCCACTTCGAAACTCGAAAATGAATGTCGATGATGCGGCATCACCACTGAAATTATTTTCCAGCGACAAAAGGGAAGAGCGCTGATTTAACATTAAAAATTCTTTGGAACCAATTTGTATTCGAAAATACTTTTAAATAATATACATTTACATTTCTAAAACTTTAAAACCAAAGTTTGGAATTACTGGAAATTAAATTCTCAAATTCGAAATTTAAATTCATTTAGATTCCAACCAAATTATATTATGAATTCATTCACTTATATGTTGGTAAAATCAATGGTTTACAAAATAATAAATGAAAATCATTTTACAAATCAATTCAGTTAACTATTTAATTTCATAAAAAATACTTATATAATATAGTTATACAAATTTATTAAATTTTGAAAACAATTGTGTGAGTTTGGTCTGTTCAAGTGTTTTGGGAATCCTCTCGATAGCGTTGATCAGACGAATCGATCGGAAACTCAAATCAACATCAACAATTCAAACAACACAATATATAAAACATTTTTATATTAGTTACAAATACACTCTCTCACTCGATAATACAAAATGAATTTCAAAACAAAGACAGGGATTCAGTTAATAGGGATCCTAATCAAAGTGAATTCTAATCGAAAGATAGGCTTGAACGTGAGATAAGATAATTGAATTTCAAACTAGGAAGATGGATAGATTAATATAAATCACAAGTGACCTTAACCGGATCCACCGTGACTTTGAATAAGATCGACGTAGAATTCTGAAGCAAATCGACATTCGATCGTCGAAGATAGAATTCGGGTATAGCAAAAGATAGCAGTCATAGATTGAGGATACAGAAATCTTCGGTGAATCAATGCTTGTTGTAAAGGAGTTTCGCCCCTTTATAAATCATTCAAATATTGGTGAGACCATCGATTTATTATAGAAATCATTAGGGGTGGAGTTATGGATACTCCAGAATCATAAAATGCGAATGGAGGGAGACAAGAATGGATTTTGGAACCGAGGGGAATGTTCCAAAATTCAAAGGAAATCCAAGTCAAAGGGGAAGAGATTCAAGTTCGAACGGAAGGGATTCCATAATTAAATTTTACCCTATATGTTGAGTTTTTCCTAAAACCTGGCTCTGATACCAAATGTAATGTCCCGATATTTTCAATCATTCGCATCCAAGCATGCCGGAATTGAATTTCTCAATATATCAAGTTATTAGTTTATATTTGGCAAAACTCAGCATATACAGTAAATAAAATAAAATAATCATAGAATCATAGACACAGAGTAATATAACAATAATGTAGTGAAAACAAGAGAATAGTAGTTCATGAAGCTACTATATATATAACAGAGTTGAATAAGTTACAATAGAAGTTTCAAATACAATAGTCAAATACAAGATCAGAATACGTCACTGGAATCAATTGAATATCTGAAAGCTGGATAGATAGATGGATCTCCAAGCGATGCTCTAACTCTAAAGGTGTGTCTCGAACACTGAGCCATTCAGTCTTACCCGAGCATAAAGCAAAACATAAAACACTCGAGTCAGGATTAACATTCTTATATCAATAAATCCAACTCAAGTGAAATAACAACTGCAATACAAATAACTCAAATGATGTTTGTGATAAAAATCCTCTAAGGATCCGTTAAACTATCTACTATGTAATAATATATGCCATTATAGTAATGTCCAAAGTAAAATAAACTTACTTAAAAATAGCGTTAAGGCTTTACATTTTCCACCTTAACACATATATAGTGCCAATAGTCTATACAGTACTGTAATACCTCTAAATCGAAAGGCTACCATAGGATTCTCCATAAGTACGACACAAATCAAACTCGTAGAAGACATGCTAGGATAGGTGACACGGCACTACTAGGTAATGCCAGGGTAGATATACCAATTGCACTTCCAGACCGGTGGAAACGCGTGGCAGCTACTACCGCCCACCTCGAGCCACACTCCAAAATTTAAAGGTGCACCCAATCAATCACAAAGTAATAGAATGGTATCGAAGAAGTGTGTCCGATCAGAGGAGCTACCTCATTTGCCCATCAATTGCTCCTGTTTTAGCCACCTTATGCCAACTCATGGGAGTTGGGTCCACATATATACCTCAATAGGACGTCGCCACCATCCTACTTCATTCTGAAATCTCCACCACATACACGGTTGTTAAAGTGGTTTTCGAAGTTAGTAGAGAGTATGACAACTTCCGATCCCGGTCTCTTTAACAACCAAATGTTATTATAACACCATCGTCATTTCAAAATAGTTTATACTTCAAAACCAAAATATCATTTCCATTTCAAAACCAAATATGATATCATTTCCATTTCAAATATATATCCATTTTCCGAATCATAACATTTTCAAAGTTATAACACTTTCGAAACCAAAACACTTTGAAATCATAACACTTTCGAAACATAATACTTTGAAATCATAATACTTCCCACTTAACCGATTTAAATATTAAAATAGTATATATAACGAAATTGCTTTCCATAAATTTCACAAATTAATTCCAAATCAACTCGATTTCCAAAATTCAAATATCATCAGATCTCAAAATCATTAATTCCAATTTAGTTTCTAAATAAACCATTCAAAATTATATCGATTTCAAATACCGAGTTGAACCACAAATAAACCATTTCAAAATATATATTTCAAAGCTTTAAATATTCCATAATTTCAAAACTAAATGTGATAATTTCATATATTCACCAAATTTTCCTTATTTTATTTAGCTTTGAAATATTCACATAATAAAATCCAATATCGTTTAAATAATCCCAAATTTCAAATAACTGAATATTCCTTCAATTTATTTAAACTTAATATATTCATTTAAATTACCTTAAACCAGAATTAGGTTATAAAACCATATTCTTTGAAAATCTCAATTTCAATAAGTTTCAAATGGATTCTCATTAAATATAATTTATAATTAAATAAAATTTCAAATCAATTTCAAAGTTATCTTCTCAATCAATTTCTAAAAATCTTTATAAACTCTATATAAAAATATAATTTAATAAATAATTATCCATATTATCTTTTAATAAATTCGACTTTACTATTAAACATATTTGATATCAAACAAATTTATACATAGCTTAAATCAAGAATTTAACTATATATATAATAGCATTTATATAATATCTAAAATCAATATTTATATAAAAACATATTTTTCCAAAACCATAGAAATCAATTTCAAAATATTTATATATGGACCAACGGTGTCTGTGTATAATTTTCTATTCAATGGTCTAGTGATACGAATATTTATCATTTCAGTCCGCAATTTAAATATATATGGGTATATATCATTTCAACCCGCAATCCCAAATTCAATTCAATGAAAACCGCTTGGGTTTACCATTTCAATCCATGACGATTTTCTCCTATTCTAAAGTCCGTTCGGGTATGTATCATTTCAACACATAGTGAATTCTATACTAACAGGGAACTTGCAGAGTGATAACAGATATGATAATAACATAACAGGCATATATCATCAATATAAATAACAGATAATGATGTCAGATGTCACAGATGAACTGTTACAGATAAGTTACGGATCCAAGCACAAATTCCGAAGCAAAACTAGATTGGCACGAGTTTGACGATTAAAGCTGATAACAAGGAGTCGATGAAAATGAATCAGAATCAACTTGATATAGAATAAAACGAATTACTCTATTATATTAATTTCTTAACAAAATTTAAATTTGGAACTCATTAAAATAATATATATATATATATATATATAATTTCAAATAAATACTAAATCTAAATACCTATAAGAATCTCTATATTTTTTATTAAAATTCAAACTCTGATATACTCATATATAAATTAATATATAACAACTTATAAAATATAACACTTTAAACAAACAATATATATATATATATATCACTGTAAATATATACAGACTTTAAAACTTATATTTAAATTTACTTATCAACAACCATAACTCAAACTAATATGCTATAAATCAATATGTCAACAGATTTTGAAATCCTATAAAAATTACGTATACAATACCGTACCTGCATATAATATAAACAAACAATTTATACAACTTTATATATCTAACATATACATATCCTAGATTATATATTTAACAGTGTATATAAGCTACTAAATCAAATATTCATGCCAGACACGTACATATATATACTAATACATATATAAACATATATAATAAGACTTACATACACACACACACACACACACACACACACACACATATTACTGTAATATACAAACAAACCGAGCTCAAAATAAATTATATATATATATATACTTAACTGTTATATACTAAATATAAAACAAAACTGTTATATAACTTACTTAATTTTAAAAAGGAGATGTACAGAAACTGTCACGTGAATAAATGTAACACATATTGATAAGTTTAAATTAGTATATAACCATATATATGTATATATATATACACACTTTAAACAAATCAAAATTTAAATCTGTATAAACATATATGACACCACAAATTATATACAAACTTATAAAAGCTCTTATATACAACAACAAGTTTGTACTATCTCAAACATATAAACAGCTTTATGTAAAATATATATATACACTGATTGAACCATCATATATTATAGACTAACATATAATATATTTTAACCAAAATGTATAAATTATAAAGTAGCAGATTATTACCATAGATATACATAAGTAAGCTGATTATATCCATGTCTATCTCTTTAAGTCAATAATGTACATGTGAACAGATAAATGCATATAAACTAATATGTAGATCTGACTAATATAGTTTATTCTTTGTATAAATAACATATTAATATATATATGTGTGTGTGTGTGTGTGTGAACTAGCATATTTATCACTTACTTAAATACATATATAACCGATTTATATGTATATATCTATATATATACAAACTAACTGACATACACCCACTAACGAAAATACCAACCAGACAAATTCAAAAGTAACTAAGTCAATATGCGATATATATATATATATATATATATATATGAAAGCCAAAATATATAAATTATAATTTATAGGTAATATATATGAAATCCTACAGTAATTCGCCGTTACGGATCCGATGAAGCTGGTTTCGTCGAAATCCGGATCAGTGGACAAAATAGCTATTTTTTAGTTAATTAAATAATTAAATAATTAAATCACTTTTTCAATTTCAATTCCATAATTAACAAACCTTATCATTTATTTATTTCTTAAACAATTACAATAATTTGAAGAAATTTAGACGTCAATTTAAAGTTGATTAATCCATCAATTGCAATGTTTAATTTCAATTTCATTAAATTCAGAAATTATAAATTAAAATTCCCAGAATTCATTTATTAAATTTTTAAACCTTGTTATTCACGTCTTTTATTGCAATAAGAACACTGGTTCATGATTTATTACATTATTCGTCTTAATCTCTATTAACGTAATAATTAAATATTAAATTTCATTTAATTGCAATTTATCCAATTATTCTAGTTCAAATCTCAATAAATTGATAAATCTTGATATCCATCATTTTCATTCAACCAATTGTCATATTATGAATAGGATTAACATTATTTTCAATTATTTCCTTAATTTACACTAACGTAACATTGAATTGAGATTCATTGCAATTGATTAGAATTTTTGATTTAATGGACTAAATAAATGATTAACTTATAATAATTGTTATCAATAACTCTCAATCACATTTTTATAAGTTTGTCATTTCCAAACCAATGTTATAATTTCTTACTAAACATTGAATTTTATTCAATTACCATTCAATATATATTAATTCATTAATTAAATCAATATTTACGTTTGTTTACTTATATTTGATTTATACCCTAGTGTAACATTTACATTAACTACATTAATTGTACTCCATTCAAATAGTTAATAATTAGCTTTGGTTAACCTTGTTGTTTTCATTTAAGTTATTACCTCCTTATTAATTAACAATTTTTTTCATTCTTTCAATATTAAATTACCAAAACTTTATCAAATTAACGAATTTAAAACATTGAAATTTACGGGACGTTACACTCTCCCCCACTCAAAACTTTTTGTCCTCGAAAAGGAAAAAGGAGGGAAAAGAAGGGATAATTAATCAATGCATCTTATTCAAAAATATTAACTTTATAAACAAATAAATTTACAAAAGTAATAATTTTAAACAAAATATACCAATTTATAGCCATTAAATCTTTTTATACTAAAATTAATAAAGTTGGAAAATATTTTCAGAATTTTCTAAGTCCAAAATTTACGGAAAATTTTGGCAGAGCATCCCTTGTACAAGGAGGCTCGAAATAAAATATAATATCAAATATAACAATATACATCACAATATCTCAAAATAATATATCCCAACAACGGGAAAAACAACATAATAACGCTATAAAACCGTAATCCGAGAACGTACCTATTTGTCGGGCAAACAACATTGAAGTACGAAACCAAAAGCAGTATCAATTGCTTCCATAACTTGTATTTCACCTATATAATCTAAAAGAGTTCATAATTATATAAAATGAAATACTTAAAGTTGTTTCAACTACTAACAAACAATCAATATAAACAATAATCATTCGCAACCAAAAGCATACATATCAAATACAAATCAACCATTCAAGCAAGATAGGCAATTGGTTTGTTTCGGGTTAACACATAGAATGATGAATAACTACGAAGTATTCCATTTACTCAACAGTCTTAGATAAACTCAATAGATTATTCATACATCTAAGAAATTAAAAGTATCTTTTACCCAAACAACTCATAAACCAAAGCAAACAACAATTTCAAATAACAGATCACGTTCATTCTTATTAATTTCATTTCATAACATTTGTTGTTTGATTCTCTTTTTATTCACATAATGGTTTATCTCTTTTATTTACATTTATTCCTTGCAAATTTTCAATTTCCATTCATTCATTTATTACTTAATTTCATTTATTCATTTTTTACAATACTTACATTTCTATCAAAATTTATTATAGCAATATTTCAATCATAACATAAGTTTATAGCAACTACAACATCAAATTCTTATTTATTAAGGAATTTCATTAAATACTTTCATTACCACAAGTTTACTAGTATAATATCCAATTTCATTTCTTATAAGCATTAGAACTTTTAATATTTGGTATGTTATATACATGCTTTTAAGGATGTAATTGAAAGTTACACAAGTTTATTTTATTTCTTTTAATTAACTAAATATTCAATACTAATAGCCATTGTTTCATAGGTTATAATTTCAAATTTATTTTAGTTTCCTTTATAAATTAGCTTTAAATCTCATGTTTCATTCAGAGGTTTCAATTATTAGTTAAATTCCATTTCACTACACTAATTGAAACTATTAATTAACGAAAACTTGAGAACTAAATATCGGGTTAAATTTCAAATCATTTTAAAAATAATAGATAAATGTATACATTTACCCTTTATATATCCAATTATATTTAAAATAATTTAAAATTTATATTTATTTATCAAAATAAATCTGCAGTAAACTACTACAGTGGCCTTTCCACTTCGAAACTTGAAAATGAATGTCGATGATGCGTGCACTCATCACCGAAATTATTTTCTAGCGACAAAGAGGGAGTACATAACTTATTTCTTTTCAAAATTTCTTTAAAGCAATTCTTTCAAATCATATTGAAATATTTATATCAGAAAATACTTCTAAATAATATTATTATTATATTCCAATTATTTGAAAGAAATTTTCAAAAACCCCGGGACTTAGGTTCTAAATTTCCAATTTTCATTTATTTTATTTTCAAATCCTACCTTAAACTAATATTTATAAATTACACTACCTAACAACCAATATATTACAACCAAATATAACCTTTATAAAAATTTATCTTATATATAGAAAATATAATGGGAAAAATTATTTCATTCACCTATATTCAAACAAATATTATGTCGGTTTGTCCTATTAAGTGTTTAGAAATCCCTATTGATGTCATATCATCCTATGCACCAACCAGAATTTATAAATACAAAACGAAACAAATCAACACGATATTAAAACCTTTTTATAACACTAAAAAATACGCTCTCTCATATATATACACTCAGTGACTCCTCATAGGGTATTACTACCATACTGATAAAGAGTCAGACCCCACAAAGCTAAGGTTTATCACTAAACCAAAGCTCTGATACCAGATGTAACATCCTGCCTTTTTTGCATACTTTAAACCGACGATAAACCATACACGTCAGACTCACCATACAGAAGGACGAGTTGTTATTGGGGTGAATAACAAAAGCAGAGAAAGAAATAAAACAAAACAGAATCTCACAGCGGAATGACAAAATATAATAATCAAATAACAGTTCATGAAGCTGTTTTACAAACATTTGATTATACTTATACAACACATATCAAAGTTACACATACCAGAGAATATTAAATAATGCAGTAGAACAGTATGAATGCAGTGGAATAATATAATAAATAATAATAATGCAATCTCCGTCTTCGTCCTCCAGAAATAAGTCTTCGAATTCTGAAATGCTCAGACTGACCCGAGCGAATTGAAAAGACAAAACACTCGAGTCAGAACTAAAAGGTCTTATGTAAGTTAAATCAATGGTAAATAATATGAGTGGAATGGCGTCAGAGATATTTACGGGATTTGACATCTCCTATCCAGTGCCAAATGTGAATGCAGTAACTTAAGAGTTGCTCGGGATTCACATCTCCCAAGGATCCGTTAAACTATCTACTATGTAGTAATATACGCTATTATAATAATGTCTAAAAGTAAAATAAACTTACTTTAAAATAGCATTAAGAGGTTACCCATATAACCCTTAACACGTAATAGTGCCAATAGTCTATACAGTACCGTAATACCTCCTGATCGGGAGGCTGCCAGAGGATACTCCATAGATACGACACAAATCAAACTCGTACAAGGCGCGCTAGGGTAGGTGACACGACACAACTAGGCAATGCCCCGATAGATATACCAATTATGCTTCCGGACCGGTGGTAACGCGTAGCAGCTACTACCGCCCACCTCAAGCCACACCCCCAAATTCAAAGGGCCCAAATCAATCATAAAGTAATAGAATGGTATCGAAGGAGTGTGTCTGATAAAAGGTGCTACCTTCTTAGCCCGTCGATCGCTCTGTTTTAGCCATCTTATGCCAACTCACGGGAGTCGGGTCCACGTATATACCTCAAAGGAAACGCCGCCACCATCCTACTTCATTCTGGAATCTCCACCGCGTACACGGTTGTTAAAGTGGTTTTCAGTATCGACAGAGAATATGCTCATATCCGATCCCGATCTCTTTAACAACCAACCGTTATTATAACATCGCGGTCGTTTCAAAATATTTTATACTTTAAACCGAAATATCACTGCTATTTCAAATCCCAACATTTGAAATTATAACACTTTCAAATCATAGTACTTTGAAACTCGTAACTTTGAAACATAACTTCCACCACTTAAATGGTTTAAATAATAAAATATTTATATATAATAAATAATTTATTCAATTTCTCAACTCAATCCCAAAACAACTCGATTCTAAAATTTTAGATTTAACCAAATCTCAAATCATAAATTCCCATTTCAATTCAGTTTTTAAATAAACCATTCCAAATTATATTGATTTCAAGACAGATTTGGTCCACAAAATAAACCATCCAAATTTAGTATATTTCAAACTTAAATATTCAACAATTTCAAAACTAAGTTTGATAATTTCATATATATCAAATTCAATTTTCTATTATTTAGTTTTGAAACATTTACTTAATAAATCCATTATCATTTAAATAAATCCCAAATTACAAATAACTAAATATTTCCTTTAATTTATTTATACTTGAAATATTCACTTGATTCACCTTCCCAAAATCAAGTTGTAAAATCGTACCATTAAAATTTTCAAATTTAATAAATTTTACGTCAACTTATTTGAGTTAAATTCTTAAATAAATTCAATTTCAAATAAATTTCCAATTTATCTTCCAACCTTAATTTATTTAAATCATTATAACCTCTATATTAAAATATAATTTAAATATTTAACCATATTTTATTTTAATAAAATCAAATTCTATTATTAAATTTATTTTTATTAAACAAATTTATACGTAGCTTAAATTCAAGAATTTAACTATATATAAAAATAACATTTATATAATATCAAAAATCAATATTTATTAAACCGTATTTTTTTTCCAAAACCATAGAAATCATTTCAAAATATTTATATATAGACCGACGGTGTCTGTATATAATTTTCTATCCTATGGTCAAGTGATACGGATATTTATCAGTTCAATCCGTAATTTAAAATATAAATACGGTTATATATCATTTCAAACCGCAATCTCGAATGAAATAAAAATCCACTTGCCGTTTATAACAATATAAAATACAACATCCATTCATCCAGTATCAATCATCAAACATTTATCACAAATCATCATCCAAATCAATCAATAACATCAATATAGAACAGATAATAAATAATAGGTACTTACTGGCAGTTTATATTCAATAATAAATTAAATAACTATTTTATCCAAATAAGTTCAAATAAACTGAGATGATGATTCAAAATATGCCAAACAGTCATAAATAAATTTCTAATCACATCATAAATCAATTTAACAAATATAAGAAATTTTAGAAGTTGTGAGAGGATTAAAACGCTCACATTTTGAATTTAAATCCAATTTAGACCCAAAAATTGAACAGTCTCAAAATTCATCCAAACCAACGCCAAAATGTCAGAAATTCCGATACAATCACAGCAAAACAAACCGCGCGTAAAACCGAGTTTGTATGTAAAAGATATGATAGTTAGAACAATTGAAATTAAAATTTAAATAAAATAAAAGTAAAACAAAATGAACCCTTACCACGCGAACGGCCACGTGCCCTCCTTCTCCCACACACGCAGATCTAGTTCAACCCTAGCAGTATACGTTCGAACGCCACCAGCTACCTATCTCGCACGCGAGTACGCCACCGCTACCACCTAGCTTCACCGGCCACTACTCCTCGCTGCGCCGACCGAACGTCACCACCCCGAGGTCGCCTAGCAGCTCCGGTCGAGCCCCAAACATGAGCCAACGCCACCCACGACGGAACCCTAATCGAATTGTTGCATCCAATCTGACCGTCGAACCACCAGACAAACCACATAGATGCAATGCACGTTCAACTCTCCACACAACCCCTTTGTTGATTCGTCGATCAGACGATATTCATCGTCGAGCGATGAACGGCTGAGACTTAATCACCAATTTCTGGACAAATAGTGGCTCAAATTGAAAAACGAATTGTAGATCTAAGATGCACTTATCGAGAGCTTCAAATCGATATATAGTATGGTATAGTTTGAGGAGATTTCATTTTTGACTTGAATTTGAATTGCAATTGGATTTGGAATTCGTCTGCCATTGAGAAAGGAGAGAAGGAACTGGAATTGTACGTACATAATAATCAACATAAGAAATAGGCTAGGGTTTACAATGAGGTATATATAAGCAAAGCTTAAAATAGAGGAAATGATACGATTGGTTTGGACCGTTGAACGATAAATGGACCAAAAAGCCTGTTCTGACTTCGAAACGATATCAAAATAGATGTTTTCAAATATTTTAAACGCATTGGAATAGGTTTTGGGTCCAAGTTCCATCTAAGAAGAAGTTATGCTAAAATCAAGTTATTTCAAATTGATTTCAATTGATTTCAATTAAATTGATTTTTAGGCGTTTCGAGCCCGTACGATCAAACGAAAAGTCCGATCGTTACAAAACTTGAAATCCTACAATAGTTCACCGTTACGGATCCGATGAAACTAGAGTCATCGAAATCCGGGTCAATGGCCAAAATGGCTATTTTTCAGTTAATTAAATAATTTAATAATAATTAATTAAATCACTTTTTTAATTTCAATTCCATAATTAACAAATCTTATCATTTTTTTATTTCTTAAACAATTACAATAATTTAAACAAATTTAGATGTCAATTTAAAGTTGATTAATCCATCAATTGCAGTGTTTAATTTCAATTTCATTAAATTCAGAAATTATAAATTAAAATTCCCAAAATTCATTTATTAAATTTTTAAACCTTGTTATTCACATCTTTTAGTACAATAAGAACATTGGTTCATGATTTATTACATTAAGATCTCCAAATTTCGTCTTAATCTCTATTAATGTAATAATTAAATATTAAATTTCAATTAATTGCAATTTATCCAATTATTCTTGTTCAAATCTCAATAAATTGATAAATCTTGATATCCATCATTTTCATTCAACCAATTATCATATTATGAATAAAATTAACGTTATTTCCAATTATTTCCTTAATTTACACTAACATAACATTGAATTGAGATTCATTGCAATTGATTACTATTTTTGATTTAATGGACTAAATAAATAATTAACTTATAATAATTGTTATCATTAACTCTCAATCACATTTTTATAAGTTTATCTTTTCCAAACCAATGTTATAATTTCTTACAAAACATTGATTTTAGGGGCATTTCACCAGAAGGACAAACTTTGCAGTCCAATTAGTTTCTAGGACACACATTCAAAGAAATTACTTTCAAGGCCAAAGTCATCAGAATAATTTCTTTCAAAGACAAAGTCAGTAGTCCATTTACTTTCAAGGACATAATTTCATAGGTTTTTAGGCCCTATAAACTAATTATTTTACGTTTCGTCCTTGAAAGTAATTATTTTAGCTGTGTGTCCTAGAAACTAATTCCACTTGATAAAGAGGCCCTTGTGACTAATTTCCACTTGATTTTATTCAATTACCATTCAATATATATTAATTCATTAATTAAATCAATATTTACGTTTGTTTTCTTATATTCGATTTATAGCCTAGTATAACATTTACATTAATTCAATTAATTGTAACTCCATTCAAATAGTTAATAATTAACTTTGGTTAACCTTGTTGCTTTTCATTTAATTTATTATCTCCTTATTAATTAACAAATTTTTTCATTCTTTCAATATTAAATTTCCAAAACTTTATCAAATTAACGAATTTAAAACGTTGAAATTTACGGGTCGTTACACTCTTCATTCCAACTTTACTTAAATTACATCTATTCTTCTACATTTGTTTTTCTTTCAAATGGTTAAACTATTCAAAATAAAACCTTCTACAACATCATAACAAACCTTTTACAGAAGTGCATTCGATTATTTTTAACATTTAAGACATCAAATATGTTGCACTTTGTGTAAATCGATCAAGATGATATTTCAATGATCGAGTTCTTAGATGTATTTGTTTATGGTTTTGTGTTACATTAACATAATAAGATCCTTTTGAAATCATTCAAATTGAATACATGATCTTAAAATAATGTTTATTGGTGTACTTCGAATGAACTAGCTTCATTGAAATATTATGCCTCACAAACTATGATTGTTTACCACATAACATTTATATGTGAAAGTACATGGATCAAATATCTATAGTCTTGAATTGCATTTAGAGTTCAAAAACTCATAATATGCAATACACGGTCTAAGCCAAATAAACATATAAGTGACCAACTTGCGAATGTATTAAGTAGTTGAAATTATGTACTTGCATGGGTATACAAACATTATATAACATGCAATTAGAATTATTAGTAAATATATATTATATTTCTATTTGTCAACTTTCAATTCAGTTTGTTTATATATGTCAATTGACAAATGTTTTATTAATCATATTAAATGCATAAATTTATCGTTGTGGATAATTATAACATTATATGTGACAGTCCGCAAATCCGTACCCTTTGAATCGACAATAAACCACACATGTCGGATCTAAAAAGCACAGACTGACGGAAGGCCGGTGTAACGATCCGAACAACCGGACGCCGGAAATCCAAACTGTTAGGGTTTAAGAAAAAGAAGATAGAAGAAGAAAAGAAAACAACAACAGAATCTCACATACCGCAGCGGAACAAATATTATAGATAAATAAATATCTTTAAACAGAATCAATATATCAGTTATTACATTACATTACATTACATTACATTATCAGAGTGTACAACAACAAACAGCGGAAAAGAAATATTACATATGTAAGTGATACGCCTCGCCATCCAGCTCCAACTCCATATCTCCACAGCAACTTTTTGACTTTGCTCCCGAATAACTGCTAACCTGACTCTAGGCTGCCCGTGTGGAAAATTATGGGCACCTAAAGTTTAGAAAGGGAACAATAAACTTCAGGTCAGTCATAGGACTAGTGTGAGATCTTAAAAACAGTTATTTTCACAAAGAAAATAAAAGAAATCCGCTATGCTTTTTGGAAAATGAAACTACCATAAGGCCTCCAGCCACACATACAATGCAAACGTAGAATTGGAGGAGATTTCTCCGTATGATAGTCAAACATGCTTAATACGTAAAATCCTTTCGATATTATTGTTAGTGCATAGTGCATAAAACATTTCGAAAGTATAATATTAATCTTAGCCAGCATAGACATTCTGAACTATGCCTACTATAGCTACCATCTAAACAGTGGTGATCACCATAAGTAAATGGCATGTTATACAACTAAAACCATACAAGGTGCGTATTGGAGTTTGGATTTCCAAAAAATGGTCAGGCTAAGGAACTTCCTGCTGCCACATGGGTACGCCTATGGAGGGACGTCCCGAGAACCTACCCGGATCTCTGCCAACACAAGGCCGGTTACCCCTTCCCGGGAAGTAAAACCGAATATATGCCACCCCGGTCGTTTGCGACCTTTATTCGAGGATCCTCTACACCAACAACCACAAAGAAAAGTATTTGCAGTAACCACAAAGGTTAAATGTCAGGGCTCCATACCTGACACCACCGTTTTCCAGAAGGAATGGACATACCCTAGGGGAGCCACGCCTGAAACCTTGCCGCATCTTTCCTGTTCCGACCATTTTCCATTTGTGAGGTCCGACGAGGTCTCGTCCACAAAGCTACACTTTTTCACGAAGTCATGCTTCGATCAACAAATGATCAGCAGCACTTCGTATGCCACGTTACCAAATTGGAAATGTATCACTAGTAACCATCAACTACATAACCTCTGAGCTCGTATGTCTCAAAGAAGGGTGTTAAGCTAAGAGAATAAATTCTCCGCCACCAACAGAAATGTATTTGATAGAAACCAGCTTTATATCTCAAAGTGTAACATCAGACACACATCCATACAAGTCCGTTTTGGGATCGAATGGAACCGAAGGCACTTCAAAAGAAGCCCTTGCAAATTCGGATATTCACTAATCACGTCCGGAATCCCCATCACAAAGGGTGATCAAATCTCAATGCCGGAGCAACTCGGTGCAGAGACATTCGACATGTAATCCTTTCGTTTTCGAGAATACCTGGTCTTCAACACCATCTTCAAATGCAATCCCATTTCGTCGTATCATTATTCGGAATGGGTTTTATGACACAAAGTCATCTCCCGGCTAATCCGAATATCGAGCGCTTATTTTTGAAAATAAGTGTTCATTCAGATTTTAAACAAATCACAAAAATTTTCCACTTCGATCTTTTAAATAAAGGATCCATTACCATCACAAAGGTTCGATGTGGTTTTCGGATATCCACTTGGAATCCGACTCCCAGTCGCATCGAAATTCAAATGTCGTTTAAAGGCAAATATTGATAGTTGGTTATTTAACTTTCAATTAACATCCACGACAATTTCCGGATTTAAATAAATTTCCCATATTATTTATTTTCAAAAATATCTTCGCAAGATATGCTTTTATCACTTTAACATTTTGAAAACAAATTTCAAATCACTATTCACATTTCAATCCGTTGAAACAAATTTCAAATTACTTTCCACATTTCCATACTTTGAAAACAAATTTCAAATCACTTTTCCTTACGGAGAAAACATTTCCAAATATTTATTCATTTCCACTGAAAATCTGCCAAGTTCAAATATTCTAAAATAATTTAAAATGCTTAAATATTAGTTATGAAAATATTATATAAAGGTCTCATATAAAATTTCAAATCCAAACTAATTTTAAAATAAAATTAGTAGATAGGATATAACTATTTAAATATCCATTTTCTAAAACAAATTTTAATTAAATCATTAAAATAATCATTTCTATAATCAACTAAATAAGTCTCTACTTTAAAGATTTAAACATTCCCCCAAATAATTTCACTAACAATATTTTTCAAAATAATTTCTAAAACTTTTAATTTATACCTTAAAAGTTACTTTGAAAATATATTCGGCATTTCAGGGAAGAATTCTCTTTCCATTTATATAAATTAATAAATCTTCTCGATTTATTTTAATTTACATTCCAAATCTGTAAATTTCTTTTCACACCTTTAAAATAAAACAATATTTATTTTTAAAGCAAATTTCCCTTTCTTTTATAAAATTCCCATTGTGAATTTAAATTCCCAAATATCCATTGATATATGATTTTTAAATCGATTTCAAGAATCGTATACAAACACCAAATAAATTTCCAATTTGATTTCAAATTTCTATTTTAAACACCAAATCAAATTCCAAATTGATTTCCCAAAGATTTATTTTAAAAAACCAAATCATTTTTTTTATTTGATTTACAAATTCGTTGCCTTTAAAAATAAATTCCTTTACCAAATCTTTTCCTATTATCTTGGGATCTATTCAATAGGATTTCACTATAGTTTTTATACTAAAATTTAAAAATCCAATTTTATTTATTTCTGGTATCTTACGATACCAAAAATATATTCGGCTAAATTTTAGCCTACAACGATTTCAATCACAATATAATCACACACAGATTTTAAATAAATCAACATATAATATTGAAACAAATTCAAATATTTGAGGAATCCTGTTGGATCCCTCCAACCTGTTTTCCTGCATCCACAGATGTTAGCACAACAATTAAATACTAATTCCACTTCGAGGTGGAATATCGCGGCATATGGGATTTAAAATATCATCCGCTATTATGCGACGCAATAGGGTCTCATCCGCTATATAATGCGGGAAATCAACAACTCCAATATATACTATATACTACTATATATATAATATCATCCAGTGAATAATTATTATAATTCAATCATCCAGGTACGCAGTCAATCAATTTTAAATCTAACCATTCAAAATTTAAATCAGAACAATATTGATTGAGTGAGAAGATCTCACCTTGGATTATGCATGCAATCCATTTTCCATTCTGGACTTGATTTTATCATTGTATTTGACCTTGTATAAATAATTTATATAATTTATTAATATTCGAAATAAATCGAACAATTATTTCTTCCATTTACTAAATTTAATCACCAATGATTCAATGTAACCTAGTGATAAATTTTAAACATGTATATATAATAATTTTTTTTCCTTTTTCAAACCAATTTTCTATAATTAATTAATATATTTATTTTCTTTCAAACCTAAGAAGGACAGAAATTTCTTTACTGTAAAAACCCTTTTATTTTTTATATTAAAACAGAAATCCCTTATGTTACTGTAAATCTTCCCAATATATGAACACAAACAAATTTCCAGTTTGTATATATAATTAAATTAAATTAAAACCAAAAAATAGATATCTCACCGACTCTCGAACCCAGGCCCTTGACCACCTCGCATTACTGCCGGAATTGCCTCCACGAACTCCTCGTGAGTCTTCCTCAACGATCGCGTTTGCATCACCACGCCAATGACCCCATGGCGCTCGCGAACCAGAAAGAATCATCGCTCTTCCTTGCTCTGCTCCAACCCAGTTCACGCGATAGCGTACGCCAAAAGCGCAACCTCTCTTCCTCCATCACATCACGCGAGTACATGCAGTACCGGTCACATCGCGACACCAATCACCACCACGTCGCCCCTTCTTTCCACTGTCGCCTCTAGCTTTGCCCTAGCTTGTCACGAAAACAATTACGGCCCTGCCCTAACTTTTTGCACGCTCGAGATCCAAGACCATAGTAGGTCGCAAGGAAATCCTAATTTTTCGAATGAGCCGACGATTTGAACGAGCCCTGATTTTCCTTTTTTTTCATAATTTCGATCGGCCATTTATTTTGCTTTTTTCCCCGAATTGAATAACGAGAGAGGAACAGGCAGTTTTAAAAGGAACGAGAAGTGTGTGATGGAAGATAAGGGTAGCGTGCGTACAAAGGTAGGGTTTGACTTTCTAATTGATTTTTTTATAATGTTATATTCAAAATATCTTGTTTAACATATCTCAAAATTCCGAACCCCTATTGAGGTATGCCGCCAGGCAGTTATCAGGTTTTATCCACATTCCGAACACAATGGAACGTGTTTCGGGGGCTAATTCGATCATATGCGCAAGTTACGGAAGTAAACGGTCAATTTTAAATTAAATCGATTAAAACAGTTTCTATGCGTTTGAGCCGCCAGGGTCAAACGACAACTCCGATTGCTACGAAAATTGAAATTCGATAATAAAACAATATTACGGATCTAATGGAACTGGTTTCGTCGAATTTTGAGACCGTACCTCGGAAGGATATTTTTAAATATCGATTTAAACGATATTATTTCAAAACTGAACAAAGTATTTCCAAATCAAATTCTGAAGTTTCCATTAACCTCGGTATTATCAATATAAATTTTCTAAGCCTTGAAAATATTTTTAATCAGCTTAAAACTTAAAATTCAAATTTTTATCCAACTTCGATAAATTAAACTCAATAATTAAATTGCCAAATCCATAGTTAATTTTGAAATTCAAGTTAAACTAACTTCCAAATATTTAAAATCTATTAAATATTTCGATTTCAAATGTTCAAAATTTCCGGATCGTCACATTATATAGCATATGTTCTTACAATATTAGAAAGGTTAAATGTTACCTTTTCATTTTCTAATAAGGCTCCCACTAGTCTTTTATGTTTCTCCAAACTCTAAGATGAAAAATGAAAGTCTTGAAACTTCACTAGTGGGTGTTTGGACTAATTTGTTTTGGTATTTTGACCTTGAGTTGGCTCAACAAATCATAGCCCCACAAACGATGGATAACTCCTTATCGGTTGTATCACATACAACTCATAACTCATTTTTCCTTGTTCTAATCTCATTTCGACCTTGTGTTTACTCAACAAATCGAAAGAGATTATTCAATCATACCTACCACATCATGATGGCCTAAGTATAATATATATACCTTGAGTTTGCTCAACAAATACATATAGTTATTTACCTCATCAGTTCAATATATTAATAATACTACGCATAACATCCGTAGCTTGAGTTTGCTCAACAACTAAGGAGTATGTAAGTAATTTATTAATATATATATATATATATATATATATATATATATGGTAGAGAAAAATATTATATTGAAAATTCATAATCTTCAATATATATATATATTGAATGATATTGACTTATAGAATAATACATTTCTTATGAAATACCCCAGCAATTCAAGTGTCAGACACATCAGAAATCATGGTATATGTACATTTACATATGTATTTATTTCTCAAGTCTATTTGGGTTTACTTAATGTTCCATATTTAGTTTATACACATATCATATAAATTTTATTGTCATATAACTTTTATATTTCATATTAACTATATGATAGTCTTAACGGCCTAATATTTTCAACCATTCGCATCCACACATGCCAGATTTGAATTGCTCAAAATAGTAGATTGTTAATTTATATTTGGTAAAACTCGGCATATACAGTAAATAAATAAATCACGAAATCACAGACAAAGAGTAATATTCAATATGTAGCAGAAACAAAATGAATAGTAGTTCATGAAGCTACACACACACACACACACACACATATATCAGAGTTAAATATGATATAATAGAAGTTCCAAATACAATAGTAAAATACAAGATCAGAATACATCACTGGAACCAACTGAATGACTGCAATATAAAAAGATGTAGATGGATCTCCAAATGAAGCTCCAACTCCAAAGGTGAGTCTCAAAAGCTGTACCACTCAGTCTGACCCGAGCGTAAAGCAAAACACAAACACTCGAGTCAGGATTAAAATTCTTATATCAATAAATCCAACTCAAGTGAAATAACAACTGAAATACAAGTAACTCAAAGGATGTTTGGGATAACCATCCTCTAAGGATCCGTTAAACTATCTACTATGTAGTAATATACGTTATTGTAATAATGTGTAAAGTAAAGTAAACTATTAAAATAGCTTCAAGGCTTTACATTCTCCACCTTAACACATTTTATATATTCCCATAGTCTATACAGTATCGTAATCTCGCCTTAATGGGCGTCGTCAAAAGGCACTCCATAGGTATGGTACAAAACAAACTCGTATAAGGCGCGCTAGGGTAGGTGTGACGGTCCTGACTCGACTTTCGAAAATCGGCACCGAATACGACACTCATATTCAAATGCCACAGATGCAATTATCGAATCTGGTTCGCCGGAGCTTATAACAACATCAGATGAATATAAAACAGCAGAACAAAATGAATATCATGCATACATCACAGATACACCATCATAATATCCATTACTACATCAGAGTATTTTTTTTCTATACATACACCACAACTCTAGATAAACATCATAATAATACAACAGTGATAATATATCCAAAAATTCTTCAAAGGAATGAAGTGGTAACGAACTCCCAAAGACTAAACACCTGAGATCCCAAAAGCTTCTAAGCTATCTCCAAAGCAAAAGCTCTAAAATACTGCTACACCAGAACACGTAAACCTGCTACTAGGCTGCCCGTGTGGAAATTATGGGCACCCAGAGTTTAAAAAAGAAACAATAAACTCCGGGTCAGTCATGGGACTGGTATGTGTAAACAAAATAGTTGCTTTTAAATAAAACAGATTTAAAAGAAAATTCGTTATGCTTTTGGAAAATGAAACTACCATAAGACCTCCCGCCACACACACAATGCAATTGCAGAACTGGAGGAGATTTCTTCTTATGATAGTCAAATATGTTTGATACGAGAAAAATTCTTTGATATTATTACTAGTGCACAGTGTAGAAAGCATTTCGAAAGTATAATATTAATCTTAGCCAGCATACAACCATTATTGTATGCCTACTATAGCTACCATCTAAACAGTGGGGCGCCACCATAAGTAAATGGCAGGTTATACAACTAAAACCGTACTGGGCTCGTATTGGGAATTGGATTTCCAACAAATGGTCAGGCTAAGGAACTTCCTACTGCCACATGGATACGTCTCTAGCGGGACGTCCCGAAAACTTAACCAGCTCTCTGCCAACACAAGGCCGGGTTACCTCTGTAACTAGGTAACTACTACACGAATATGCCACTCCCCGGTCCTTTGGGACCTTTATCCGAGGGCCCTCTATCACAAAGCAACAACCACACAGTAAATGAGATTAGAGCTACCACATAGGTATATATCTGGGATCCATACCATGACACCACATTTTTCCAGAAGGAAATGACATACCCTAAAGGGCGCGACACTCATAACCTTGTCGCATCTTTCCTGTTCCGACCATTTTCGGGTTGTGAGGTCCTATGAGGTCTCATCCACAAAGCTACGCTTTACACGAAATCCATGCTTCGATTATAAATGATCATCAACACACAGCAGCACTTAACATGTCACACTACCAAATTGGGAGTATATCGCTGATAATTTTCAATTACATAACCTCTGAGCTCGTACGTCTCGGAGAAGGGTGTAAAGCTTAGAGAATAAATTCTCCGCCACCAACAGATGCGTATTTGAAAGAAATCTGCTTTATACCTCAAAATGTAGTATCAGAAACACAACCATACAAGTCTGTTCCGGGTTCGAACTGAACCGAAGGCACTTCGTCCAATGAGGAAGAAGCCCTTGCAAATCCGGGTATCTACAATCCCGATCGGACTTCCCATCACTTAGGGAATCTCTATACCGGAGCAACTCAGTGCAGAGACAATCGATAGGTTATCCTATCATTTTCGAAGACACCCGGTCTTCACCACCGGTCTTCAAATGCTATCCATTTCGACGTATCACTATTCGGAATGGGTTATATGACACGTAGGTCCTCTCCCGGCTAAACCGAATAGTGAACGCTTAATTTTAAAACACGTGGACATATCAATCACAAAGATTCACATTCAGGGTTCGATGTGGGTTTTGGATAACTAACTGAGATCCGACTCCCTGTCGCATCGAAGTTTAAATGTCGTTTTACGGGCAACATGGGTTTTCACATCTATACAGAACAAATCACAAATCACAGTGCAGTACAGAGCAATCTACATCACACTGTATCACAACCAGAACAGAAATATCAATCTAGTGCACAACAATAGTTAATTATTCTCCAATGTGGTTTAATGACGCAACGGATATATCAACAAGTTGTCACCAAATGATGCACAATGAACAAATGACGATGAAACGATACAATGATGAATCGATGGATTGATAATACCCAAGATAAATGCCCAAATCCGTTGATCTCGCGAGATACCGGATTCTAGCTATCTTTAACACGTTGATCGCGCACGATACCGTGTTAGAAGATCTATGATTCTACGACGTTGATCTCGCGCACGAGATTCCGTGAACTGACTTCAAAATCGTTGATTCGAGCGCACTCGAATAACCGAAAATGGAGAAAGGAGATAACACTCAACTTTCAATTTTAAAGAGGCACAAAGCACTCAAACAAAAGTTTATTCAAAATCAACCACCTTTGTACAATGACACAACTCCCCTATTTATAGAAGTTACAACACGCATACACGACCTAAAAGATGATGCGACCTACGACTCTACTGCTGCGACTTAACAAGCTACCATACATGCGACATAAGAAATACGACTTAACAAAGTTACAACAACAAACGACTTACGACCTAACGACATAAGAAAAAATACAACACATATGCAACATAACAGAATTACAACACAGGTACGCGACCCAAAAAATAGCCCAATTTCACGATATAAGGAATCAGCAACCTAAAAGGTGGCGGCACAAGCTTCAGCGACTCAAGAACTTGCAACCTAAGAAGATAGCATGCTACATAGAGAAGCGACCTAAAAGAACAACGACTTAAGGAAATGGCTTCCGGAACGACATAACATATGTAAGCGACCTAACTGATGAGCGACATAAGAGAATGCGACTTAAGGCCAGTGACTTATCATGGTGGTGACCTAAGAACCTTGCGACCTACTGAAGCGGCTTTGAGTGACATAAAAGAGAACGTGTCATACTGAATGATCTAACTCACTAGGTCGCTCGGCGACTTATCATAGGTCGCTGGATCATCTTCCCCTGCATAACTCACTGCATTCTCCTCCACTGCATAACTCGCATAACTCATTAGGTCGCTCGGGCGACTCAAGGCATAAGTCGCAGGCGACTTAACATGGTGCGCTGCATCATCCTCCCCTGGTTGAAAAGAATTCGACCCTGAGTTCACACTTTTCTCTTCTTCAAGATGCTTATCCTCATGATACAGAATCAAGTGTCGGACGTTAAAAACATCGGCAATATGGATATGATCCGGCAACCTTAACTGATAAGCATTATCATTGATCTTCTTCAAGATTTCTACTGGACCAATCTTTCGAGCCTTCAATTTGTTGTAAGTTCCAACTGGAAAACGATCATTGGTCAACACTGCCTAAACAAAATCACCTTCTTTGAATTCCAAACTCCTTCGCTTCTTATATGTCAGTTGCTTATACTTCTCATTTGACTTAAGCAATCGTTCATGAACAATCCTGTGGCATTCCTGCAACTCATTCACGAAATCACAAGCTCGTTTAATAACCCCTTTCTGAAGTGGAACTATCGACAAACCCAATGGTCCTTCCGGAATTGCTGAATATACTACTTGAAATAGACTGAATCCAGTACTTCGATTAACATCATATTATGTGTGAATTCTGCCCGACACAACTTCACATCCCAGCTTTTCAAATTATCCGTCACAAGACATCTCAACAAGTTTCCCAAAGATCTATTCACCACTTCCGTTTGCCCATCCGTTTGTGTATGATAGGCGCTACTAAAATTTAGCTTAGTCCCAACCATCTTCCACAGACTCAACCAAAAATGACTTAGAAATCTAGTATCCCGGTCAGAAACAATAGTCTCAGGTAGCCCATGTAGTCGATAAACCTCTTTAAAGAACAATTGAGCAACACGGACTGCATCGACGGTCTTTTTACAAGCTATGAAATGTGCCATTTTTGAAAATCTATCCACCACAACATATATAGAATCATTCCCTCGTTGAGTTCTTGGCAAACCCAAAACAAAGTCCATGCTAATATTAACCCATAGTCTAGTAGGCACGGGCAATGGCATAGACAATCCTGCATTCGTAGCTGTCCCTTTGGAAATTTGACATATGTGACATCTCTGCATGAATCTTTCAACTTCTTTCCTCATGGAAGGCCAAAAATATGATTGATAAATCAACTGTAAGGTACGATCTCTTCCCACGTGACCTTCTTCATGCAATTCTTTCACAATCTTCATTCGCAAACTGCACTCTGGTATAACACAACCTATTTCCTTTGAATAGAAAACCATCTACCAACACATACTCATCCGTCTTCCCTTTCTCGACTTCATCTACAATCTTAGCAAAGTAAGAATCTTCAACAAACAATTCTGGAAGTACATCAAAACCTGTCACTTCAACTCTCATCGTAGTCAACAAATGTTTTCTTCTACTCAATGCATCTTCCACCCGGTTTGTAACTCCGGACTTATGCTTTACAACAAATGTAAACTGTTGCAAGTATGCGATCCATGAAGCATGCCTGGCTGCAATCTTATCCTGTCCCTGCAAATGCTTCAATGCTTCATGATCAGTATACAACACAAACTCCTTATAAAACAAGTAGGGTCTCCAGTGCTTTATGGCTTGGACAAAAGCATAGAATTCCAAGTCATAGGTACTGTATCTTGTCTTGGCTCCAGAAAGTTTCTCGTTAAAATAAGAAATTGGACGTCCCCTTTGACTTAACACTCCTCCAATTCCAACTTTAGATGCATCAGTATCCAACTCAAAGAGTAACTGAAAGTCCGGATATCTAAGAATCAGTGTCGTAGTCAAAAGTGTCTTAATTCGTTGGAAAGCAGAATCAGCCTCTTCAGTCCACACAAATTGTTTTCCTTTCATACAATCTGTCACTGGTGCCATTATACTACTGAAATATGGAATAAACCTTCGGTAGAATGATGCTAACCCATGGAAACTTCTCACTTCAGTTATAGTCCTGGGTTGTGGCCAATCCTTGATTGCTTCAACTTTACCTTGATCCACATGGATACCTTCCTTGGACAACACATGCCCTAAAAACAAAACACTGTGTGTCATGAACATGCACTTTTTGCCGTGTAAAATTGCTCCTGACGAAGTATCATCAACACTTCCCGCAGGTGTTGTAGATGTTCTTCTGCGCTTCCACTGTATATCAATATATCATCAAAGTATACCACTACGAACTTTCCAATAAATGGTCGTATGATTTGATTCATCACTCGCATAAAAGTACTAGGTGCATTCGAAAGACCAAATGGCATGACCAGCCATTCATACGACCCCTCCCGTGTCCTGAAGGCTGTCTTCCATTCATCTCCTGGTCGAATTCGAATCTGATGATACCCACTCTTCAGATCAATCTTTGAAAAGATAGCAGCTCCGTTCAACTGATCTAACAAGTCATCCAATCTTGGCATCGGAAATTTACCCTCACTGTAATCTTGTTTAGTGCTCGGCTATCTGTACATATTCTTTAAGTTCCATCCTTTTTTGGCACTAACAAAGCTGGTACCGCACAAGGACTTAAACTTTCTTGTATGCGTCCTTGTTCAAGTAACACCTCCACCTGCCTTCTCAACTCTTCGTGCTCCTTTGGACTCATTCTATAGTGTGGTCTATGTGGTAACACAGCTCCTAGAACAAGATCAATCTGGTGTTGTATGTCTCTCAATGGTGTTAACTCTTTCAGTAATTCATCAGGAAATACATCTTCAAATTCCTTCAACACTGGCTTAACTTCCTCAGGAATTTCAACCGTTTCACTACTTTCACATCCAATCAACATAAATACTTCAGGTCCATCCTCTACTTCTTTGACAAACTCCTTCAAAGATAACAGAGTCTTTAGTTCTTCAATTTCCTCCAACTTGCTTTCACTTTGTTGCCGCTTTTTAGGAACTAAAGTGATTCTAGTGCCCTCGAACATGAAACTATAGCAGTTGGTCCTTCCATCGTGTTGCACAGCTCTATCGAATTGCCATGGTCTCCCCATCAACAAATGAAATACGTCCATATCTACCACGTCACACCAAATTTCATTCTTATACTTCTTTCCGATGGAAAAAGTTACACAAGCTCTTCAACTAACTTTCACTTCCCCACCTTTCCTCAACCAAGCTAATTTGTAGGGTTTGGGATGCTTCTCCGTCTTTAACGCTAACTTCCTTACAGCTTCTGTAGAGATGATGTTATCACAACTTCCTGCATCGATAACAAACTTACAAACCCTTCCCAAAATAGTGCACATCGACTGAAAAATGTTACTCCTCAACCAACTAGTCTCCTCTTCCTGCTTTAGCGTCAAGCAAGATCTCCTCATCATTAAAGAATATCCCTCGTCTCCTGCCAATAATTTTTCTTCCTCCTCAACTTGTGGTGAATTGGAACATTCTATTTCTGCATCCTCATTCTCAACCTCAGCAACCATCACTCGCTTCTTAGGCTTCGGGCATTCATTGCTCTTATGACCAAACTCCTGACAATTATAACACTTGAAATTGTTGTTGACCTTGGTCTTAGCAATTTCATTGACAACCGGATTACTAACAACCTTGGAAACATTTTTATTTCTACTAGCACCTTTGTTATGGTTGTTAGAATTCGTAAACACGCCACCTCCTCTTCTACCTTGCTTCCCCAAGCTAGAGCCTTCTGGTGTGCTTCAGCAACGGATCTTGGATCAAACATATTCACCATATCCTGAATTTGCATTCTCAATCCTCCAACAAATCAAGTTGTCAACTGTTCCTCCGTCTCCATGATTGTTTCTAGCAATCAGTTGATAAAACTCATCTGCATAATCATTTACCGACTTTGTCCCTTGTATCAAATTCTGTAAGCACTGATACATAAGAGACTGATAATTATAAGACAATAAAGTAGCCTTCGTCAACTTCTTCATCTTTTCCCATGAAACAATCGTCGACTTTCCCATTCTCTCCCGTGTAAGTTTAGTTTGTTGCCACCATGCCATAGCTCTTCCCCTCAATCGTGTAGCAACCAACTTAACTCTACGATGCTCGGGTACTTCCTTGAAGTCAAAAATTTCCTCAATGTTTGATAACCAATCCAGAAACTCTTCCGCTATCATTCCCCCTTTGAATTCTGGAATCTCTGTTTTCATCCCCGTCTCCCATCGACGATCATCTTCTACATTCCAATATTGACTTCGTACTTGGTCTCGATCTCGATAATGAATACTATATTTACAAAAAGCTTTAATGTTAATTGACTTTAACGTTTATCTTAAATTAATTATTAGTTAAAGCATTAATTAGATTATTAAGTATCCACTTAATTAATTAAAATTTGTAATAAACCTTTAACTCAACATAGATCAACATTAGTTACCATGTAAATACCAAAATTAACTTAACATTGTAAATTTGAAATTTTGTTGGGCTTAACCCATTATGAAGCAACTCGAGTAAATCCATATTTTTACTCGAGTCAACTCGAGTTCCCCTCGTCCCTTCCCCGAGTCTATCTCCTTTCTCCCCCTGTACTTACTTCTTCTTCCTTTCATCTTTTTTTCTAGCTTAAGTCTTACTCGATCAACTGCTGAAACAGTCACTCGAACGCGTGAGAAAACTCGGGCCCCAACGTCTTTTACTTGAACGCTACTTTGAATACCCCCAAGCTCAACATTTCCTGATATGAGACTGATGTCGTGCACGTGCACATCACCGCCCCTCCATTCTAGTGGCCATCGCGAGCTTCGACAGGTCGGAAAACTCCTCCGAACTCAAAATCGAACTTCGATTTTACACGAAAAAATTCGAAATCGAAAATTAACATTCGCTCGTCACTGCACTCGAACACACCCAACCAAACTATCTCGCCACCACGTTTCAGACCACCGGAAGCGCTTCTACTCCGGCCATAGCACGTCACCCTCCTGCACTACCATCCCGCTCGATCTCGTGTAACTCAATGCCTCCATGGTGATGAAATCATCACGCGTCCAACCCATTGCAAACTGTGAACTTAAACCCAACTTTGGATTCGTACGACCTATTTGTGTGTTCGAAAAATTATCTAGCAATTTTCTTATCATCACCGAAGTTCATACAAGCTTCAAACCAAATTTCAATGATTATTATTGGATCGTTCACCGGAAATTAGAAAAATGCAAATTTGGTTAAATTTCGAACTGCTCTTAAACTACTGAAGTAAAAATCATCATATTGCTTTTAAAAATCATAACTTTGTATGTTCATTCAAGTTATGTAATCAATTCAACGATTCATCATACTTGAATTTATCATAATTTTTTTTTTACTGTCAAACAAGTATACAGAGTCGAGTGTTTCATTTCTAAGCGTAAAACCATTTTCTGGGCCATGGTTTAGATTCAAACAAACTTATATTTATTTAAAAATCCTAAATTTATACCATTTGCATGGAGATTTATTAAATACTTCTCATTAGCTTTTGCTCTGAAGCCAAAGTTTAAAGGAACAAATTAGTTTCCAGTATCACAGAAAGAAAAACACATACAGAACACAGTTTTTCAATATACAACAAACACAAGATTTTTATGGACTAAATACTTAAGTCTCAATTTAGAAAAGAAACAAGTTTACTCACATGAATCTTCCTGAAACATAGAACTTCCCTTCTTTTGAAATCCTGCAGATAATCTGCTTAATTTTTTTTTCTGTTTTGTTTTGTTATATGATCTTGAATTTGTAAAATATGGTGATACTTATGTTTTCCTTCTTCTTGACTTTGTTTTTGAACGAACTAAAATGAATATGGATATGTATATATATAAAGAGGTTTGTACTAAGGGAAGGTTCTAACTGGTGCAAGGTTTTTCTTTTAATCGGATACTTGTTTATTTTTTTGTTTTCTTGCTTTGACTAAGCAAAACTTATTTCGGCTGATATGATTTTTGATTTAGGCTTAAGAAGAAAGCATTTAATGCATGTTTCCATCCTTATTAACATACAATCTTATTTGATTTTTGTAAGCACAAAGTTTTGTTTTGTTTTTGCAGATTTTTTTGTAATCTAATGTTTGTTTTAGGTTGTAGATTTTTATCTTCTTGTATAAGCCTTGTTTCCTTGTTTATATTTTTGTTTACAACCTACTTGTCTGATTTGTTTTGTTTTGCATACAACTCTTTATTTTATTGTTTCTTGGTTTATAAAATTTTCATACAAGTTTATATGTATTCCTATGTTATGTTATAACCATATGGTCTTACTATACATTTTAAATTTTATTTCTATTCAAAGTTTAATTATCAACATCAAATTTTTATCACATATATTTTATTTATGGTTTAAGACAATTTCTTGTTTGTTACATATTTTATTCATCATTATTATTTATATAAAGCTTAAACTATCAAGTATTCTATTTAAATCCATATGTCTTTCTTTTATTTAATATTAATAATATTTTATTTCTTTTGAAACTTCTCAATTTAAATTTCAAAAGTTCAAACAATTTACCGAATTTAAAAATCAAAATTTTAGGATGTTACCGTAGGTGACACGACACAACTAGGCAATGCCACGGTAGATATACTAATTACACTTCCAGGCTGGTGATAACGCATAGCAGCCACTACCGTCCACCTCGAGCCACACTCCCAAATCAAAAAAATCAAAAGTGGCCACCAAATCAATCACAGAGTCAGAATATAGTATCGAAGAAGTGTGTCCGATCGAAGGAGCTACCTCACTTGGCCCGTCAATTGCTCCGGTTTTAGCCACCTTATGCCAACTCACGGGAGTCGGGTCCACGTATATACCTTAATAGGATCGTCGCCATCATCCTACTTCATTCTGGAATCTCCACCGCGTACACGGTTGTTAAAGTGGATTTCGGAGTTGGCAGAGAGTATGACAACTTTCAATCCCGGTCTCTTTAACAACCAAACGTTATTATAACACCGCGGTCATTTCAAAATAGTTTATACTTCAAAACCAAAATATCATTGCCATTTCAAAACCATATCAATACGATTCATTTCCATTTCAAAACCAAATACCATATCATTTCCATTTCAAATATATCCTTTTCCAAAATCATTGCACTTTCCAAGTTATAACACTTTCAAAACCAAACACTTGAAATTATAACACTTTCGAAACATAACACTTTGAAAATCAAAATACTTTGAAATCATAATACCTCCCACTTAACCGGTTTAGATATTAAAATAGTATATATAATAAAATAGTTTATAAAGTAAAATAGTTATATAACACAGTTATAAGTTAAAATAGTTTATATTAAAATAGTTTATATTAAAAATAGTTTATAAAGTAAAATATATAATTAGTTTTGAATATAATTTGAAAATACTTTGTATAATATAAATGGCTTCCTCAGATTTCACAAATCAATTCCAAATCAACTCGGATCAACTCAAATTTCAAAAATTCAAATTTAACCAAATCTTAAATCATCAATTTCAATTTATTTTAGTTTCTCAATAAACGATTTCAAATTATATGGATTTCAAATACAGATTTTTAAACCATTTCAATTTCAATACATTTCAAAGCTTCATACATTTCAAAACTATATTTGATAATTCCAAATATATATATATATATATATATATATATATATATATCAAATTCACTTTACCATTATTTATTTTGAAATATTTACTTAATCATTCAAATAACATTTAAATAAAAATTCAAACTTCAAATTTAAATTAAACTAAATATGCCATTTCAATTTATGTAAATTTGAAATATTCACTTAAATCACTTTTAATCAAAAATCAAGTTATAAAATCATATCTTTAAAATCCCAAAATTTAATAAATTTCAAATCAAACTTATTTGAGTATAATTCTTAAATAAATTCAATTTCAAAACCTTGGAAATCATTTCAAAAATATATATACATTGACCAACGGTGTCTGTATAAAATTTTCTATCATATGGTCAAGTGATACGGATATTTATCATTTCAATCCGCAATTAAAATATATATAGGGGTATATATCATTTCAACCGGCAATCCCAAATTCAATTCATATGAAAATCGCTTGGGTTTATCATTTGAACCCATAACGATTTTCTTCTATTCTACAGATCGTTTGGGTAGTATCATTTCAATCCGTAGGGAATTCTATACTAATAGGGAACTTGCAGAGTGATAATAGATATGACAATAATATAACAGGCATATATCATCAATATAAATAAAAGATAATGGTGTCAGATGTCACATGTGAACAGATATAGATAATATCATATATAAAATAATGTAAATAACAAAAGGTATCATATTTTAATTGTCATTTCAATTGAAATCAAATTTAATAAATATAAGAATGTGATCGTGAGTGATTGCTCACCTTTTGAGGCTAGAGAATACAGAAGATGACATGGATAGGCACATTGATACAGACACTGAAATTGAATTACGAATCCAAGCAATGTAAAAACGGCCCGAATTCAACGATCAAAGCTGATAACAGGAATTGATAGAACAAATGAGAACGAGATCGATGAAAATAATTAGTATAAGTGGACACATATATATAGGTAACTAAAATAAAATAAATATATAATATGGTAAATTTCCATAAAATCAATATTCAACTTAAAATATCTATCAAAATAAGATCTATAAATACATATATCTTCAAAACCAATATCCAGTCGAAATCAAAATATCTACATATTTTGGGTATGCCGAGCATATAATCCTTGAATACAATTACATATTATATATATTTTAAAATTTTACAAGCAAATGCATATATACAACTAGCTACCAGACATTCATAGGTGTGTGTATATATATAAACTGTGAAGTATTTATATATAAATATATAAATAAACCAACTATATAACAGCATATATAAGCAACACATACTCCAAAATCTCAGACATATATATATTATATTATATATATAGGAATCCAACAGAATATACATATATAAACCTTAGAAACTTAATACATTTTAAAATATATAACTATATAAACTTTATAACAACCGACCCCTCGGTTCTTATGTATGCATATATAAACTTATATATATGAGTAAACAGAGATATACAACTTGTACATACTTATATATAAACATGTTGTACAGTTGTAAATCAACTCATGTAATTATATATAAAAGCTATATCTAAGCAAATATATACAAATTGGTGTGTATAAATTGTATGCAAAATGATGTGTATAAATATAAACCTGGATACTCAATAGATTTACATAACTTAAATTTGTACAAAACATAAATATACTCCAACCTTATATTTAACTAACGCATAACTTTTCATATATATAATATATATATCATATATATATATATGTATATATATATATATATATATATATATATATATTGAAAATCAAAGTATTTACATAGATACAGCTTTATATAAAATAATATATATATACAGCATAAAACAATAACAGGCTTGTTTTATTATAAAACATATATATTTTATATGCATGACCTGTAATCATATTTCAGTAACTATATTATATAAAGTAGTAGAGCAGGCTTGTTTTGGCATCAAGAAGATATGCTTAGATATTAAATAGGGATGTTTTAAACGTATATACTTTAAAACAATTAAAATATAATACAAAAGAAAATCCAACCTATATATATATATATATATATATATATGATAACAACTCAGAGCATACTAGAATACATAAGAAAAATTACAGAGATAAAAGTGGGTTGCCAAACAAGCTTGAACGAATACTAAGAAGCATGCATATATATATATATATATATATATATATATATATAATTCAAACAAGAGGCTTACAGCTACTTGAGCGATGGACGACCAGAAGGTGGAAGGCGACTTCGATTGGCCATTGGAGAAGATGCAAGCGGTTAGTTCGATGGCCGTAGATAACGATGGGAAGGTGGCGCATCGAAGCTAGTTGGAGGAGCACCAGTGTGAGGCCGATAGGAAGGTGAGCAGAAGTCAGGTGAGCATGAGCGAAGATGGAGAAGGAAGGTCGACGTGGAACATATGGAGGAGGAAGAAAGATTTGGCTACCAAATTTTTTTCTTCTCCTTTTATATTCTCTTTTGTTTTAGCATAATAAAGTGACGAAAGGGGAAAAAATGACAGAGAAAGCAGTAGGATAAAGTGAATTGACATGTGAAATGAACCAGTGGGATTAGCTAAGGTGAATTGTCAAATGCTGGAAATATTAAATATTGGAAAGATAAAAAGTCAAGAGTTGGATTCTTAAAACATTAATAACCAGTGACCATTCACTATCCCACGTCAGATAATTGAAAAGACACAGAACATGAAAAGGCTCAAATCAACGCAGGTACCGATACAGCTAGCCGTTTTCGTGGATTCTCCCGCATATCGGACTCGGAAATGCACAAAAGAATATACTGTTGAGATCAGCACAACAAGACGATCAAAATGATATATGGATATCAACGTTACGATCTTCCAATCAAAAGTCGATAATCAGTACCGAAAATGCTACTAATTTGCCAGAAATAAGATAAACGAACCAATACAGCTCAAATTTGAAGAAACGAATTATGACGCCTCACTCAAAAGATGATTTAAAAATTTATTGTGTAAAAATATTCAGGTTTGGAAAACATTTTATTATCATCAAATTTTAACTCATTTAAATTGAAATAAAATTACACAATAAAAGAAACTTTCATATTATCTGATAAAAATTTACCATATGCTATGTTTAATTGGACATATTCCAAATATTATATTTCTATTTCAAAATTTTATTATTTAAAATTTCACGGAATTCAATTAATTACGTTAATAAAACCATTGAAATTTATGGGTCGTTACACTCTCCCCCACTCAAAACTTTTCGTCCCCGAAAAGGAACGAGGTGGTGAATAGAAATAACCAGAAAGAAAATAGATTTGAAATACAAAATAAAAAATTAGTTTAAACTATATATATTTCAATTTGAACAAATTTATATTCAATAATTGATTTTAAATTCATGGTATTTCATTGAGTTGATTTAATTCCAATTTACAAATTCCTTCAAAACAAAATTTATTTATCTATCTTATGTATTCATTATCTTATTATTCAATTTTATCCCAATTAAAATTTCTATAAATTTCAAATTAAGTGTTTAAACATTTATTATAATCACTCAAATTTATTTATAAAATCATTTTACGTTGTATATTATCCAATTTCATATTCAACTTCTGAATAATTTAGGCAAGTTGTATTAGAATGAAATTGGGTATTATACAACTAAACTTTTCCTAACTCAATTATTTCAAGTTTTTAAATATTAATTCAAAATATGGCTTTATTTTATAATTGGAATCATCCTTTAACATACAACTTAAGAATTAAATTCCCGATTAACTTCAAACCATTAGAGATAAGTGTATACATATATATTCTATATCTATTATGTCAAATCTATAACATATACCTATATATACTATAAATCAAGTCATATTCTAGAAATTCAAATCAATTCCATTTTTCAAAACGAAGTGTAGCAAAGCTACAAAATGGTCTCTCCACTCTGGAACTCGAAAATGAATATCGATGATGCGGCCGCCATCACTGAAATTATTTTCCAACGATAAAAGAGGAGAGCACTGATTTAAACATTTAAAAATTCTTTGGAACGATTTCTATTCGAAAATAATTTAAATAATATACCCCTTTAAAACTTTAAAACCAAAGTTTGAAATCACCGAAAATTAAATTCTCAAATTCTAAATTTACGTTCATTTTAAATTCTAAATCAATTTATAAACCATGTTTAATAATTCCATTTATTTATTTTATATGGCAATAGCCATTGGTTTCAAAACAATAAATGAAAATCAACTATCATCATTTTGTTAACCAATTCATTTAACAATTATCTTTTAGAAAATTTACCTATATATAAAATATAATCATACAAAATTCATTTTATTTACCAAATTTGAAAACAATATTGTGTCAGTTTGCTCTGTTCAAGTGTTTTGGAAATTCTATCGATAGCGTTGATCAGATGAATCGATCAAAAATTCATATCAACATTAACAACTCAAACAACATAATATATAAAACAATTTAATATTATACACTCCCTCACTCGATGATTAAAAAATGGATTTCAAAGCAAAGATAAGAATTAAAATTCAAGGACACCTATATCAAAGCGAATTCTAACTAGAAGATAATCTCGATAGGGAGATAAATAGACTACAAAGAAAGAGAAGAATGGATAGACTAATATTAATCGTGGGGAACCTTAACCGGGTCAACCGTGACTTCAAGAATAAGATCGATGTAGAATTCTGAGGCAAATCAACATCGGATTACCACAGATAGAATTCGGATATAACAAGAATACCAGCATATAAACCAAGGATATATATAAACCTTCGGTGAATCGATGCTATTGTAAAGGAGTTTCACCCCTATAGAAATCACTCGGTGGAGCTATGCGATACTCCGGAATCAAGAAAATACAAATAGAGGAAGAAAGGCGTGAATTTCAAAATGAAGGGGAGAGTTCCAAAATTTAAAGGAAAGTGAATTAAAGAGGAAGGGATTCAAGCTCGAATGACAGTGGTTATGTAATTAAACCTACAATATATGTTAAGTTTTGCCTAAAATCAAAGCTCCATTACCAACTTTAACAGCCTAATATTTTCAACCATTCGCATGCACACATGCTGGATTTGAATTGCTCAAAATTCCAGATTGTTAAATTATATTTAGCAAAACTCGGCATACACATTAAATAAATAAATCACAGAATCAAAGACACAGAGTAATATTCAATATGTAGCGGAAACAAAATGAATAGTAGTTCATGAAGCTACTATATATATATATATCAGAGTTAAATAAGATACAATAGAAGTTTCAAATACAATAGTCAAATACAAGCTCAGAATACATCATTGGAACCAACTGAATGACTGCAATCTGAAAAGATGTAGATGGATCTCGAAACGAAGCTCCAACTCCAAAGGTGAGTCTCAAAAGCTGTATCACTTAGTCAGATTCGAGCGCAAAAAAAAAACACAAACATTCTAGTGAGAATTAACATTCTTATATCAATAAATCCAACTCTAGTGAAATAATAACTGAAATACATGTAACTTAAAGAATGTTTGGGATAACCATCCTTTAAGGATTCGTTAAATTTTCTACTATGTAGTAATAAACGTTATAATGACTAAAGTAAAGTAAACTATTAAAATAGCGTTAAACTATTAAAATAGCGTTAAGGCTTTACATTTTCCACCTTAAAACATTTTATATATTCCCATAGTCTATACAGTACCGTAATCTCGCTGTAATGGGCGTCGTCAAAGGGCACTCCATAGGTATGGTATAAAACATACTCGTACAAGGCGCGCTAGGGTAGGTGACATGGCACAACTAGGCAATGCCAGGGTAGATATACAATTACACTTCCGGGCTGGTGGTAACGCATAGCAGCCACTACCGCCCACGTCGAGTAACATTCCCAAATCAAAAAAAAAATCAAAAGTGGCCACCACATTAATCACAAAGTCAGAATATAGTATCGAAGGAGTGTGTCGGATAGGAGGAGCTACCTCACTTGGCCCGTCAAGTGCTCATGTTTTAGCCATCTTATGCCAACTCACGGGAGTCGGGTCAACGTATATACCTCAATAGGATCGTTGCCACCATCCTACTTCATTCTGGAATCTCCACCGCGTGCACGGTTGTTAAAGTGGTTTTCGGGGTTGGAAAAGAGTATGACAACTTCCGATCCCGGTCTCTTTAACAATCAAACATTATTATAACATCGCGGTAATTTCAAAATAGTTTATACTTCAAAACCAGAATATGATTGTCATTTCTAAACCATATCAATACGAATATCATTTCCATTTCAAAATCATATCAATGCGATATCATTTCCATTTCAAAACCAAATACGATATCATTTCCATTTCAAAACATATCAATGCGATATCATTTCCATTTCAAAACCATATCAATGCGATATCATTTCCATTTCAAAACCAAATACGATATCATTTCCATTTCAAATATATACTTTTCCAAAATCATAACACTTTCCGAGTTATAATACTTTCGATATCAAACACTTGAAATTATAACACTTTCATAACATAATACTTTGAAAATCATAATACTTTGAAATCATAATACCTCCCACTTAACCGGTTTAGATATTAAAATAGTATATATAATAAAATAGTTTATAAAGTAAAATAGTTATATAAAATAGTTATAAGTTAAAATAGTTTATATTAAAATAATTTATGTTAAAAATAGTTTATATGATAAATAATTTGTAAAGTAAAATATATAATTAGTTTTGAATATAATTTAAAAATACTTTATATAATAAATAGCTTCCTCAAATTTCACAAATCAATTCCAAATCAACTCGGATCAACTCGAATTCCAAAAATTCAAATTTAACCAAATCTCAAATCATCAATTTCAATTTATTTCAGTTTCTCAATAAACGATATCAAATTATATCCATTTCAAATACAGATTTTTAACCACAAAATAAACCATATCAATTTCAATATATTTCAAAGTTTAAATATTCAAACATTTCAAAACTATATTTGATAATTCCATATATATATATATATATATATATATATATATATATATCAAATTCACTTTACTATTATTTATTTTGAAATATTTACTTAATCATTCAAATAACATTTAAATAAAAATTCAAATTTGAAATTTAATTAAACTAAATATACCATTTCAATTTATGTAAATTTGAAATATTCACTTAAATCACTTTTAATCAAAAATCAAATTATAAAATCATATTATTAAATTCCCAAATTTAATGAATTTCAAATCAAACTTATTTGAGTATAATTATTAAATAAATTCAATTTCAAAACCTTGGAAATCATTTTGAAATATATATATATACATTGACCAACGGTGTCTGTATAAAATTTTCTATCTTATGGTCAAGTGATACGGATATTTATCATCTCACAATTTAAATATATACAGATATATATATATCATTTCAACCCGCAATCCCAATTCAATTCAAATGAAAACCGCTTGGGCTTATCATTTCAACCCATAACGATTTTCTCCTATTCTACAGATCATTCGGGTATGTATCATTTCAACCAATAGGGAATTTTATACTAACATGGAAATTGCAGAGTGATAATAGGTATGATAATAATATAACAGGCATATATCATCAATATAAATAACAAATAATGGTGTCAGATGTCACAGGTGAACAGATATAGATAATATCATATATATAACAATGTAAATAACAAACAGCAGCATATTTTAATTGTCGTTACAATTGAAATCAAATTTAATAAATATAAGAATGTAATCGTAAGTGATTTCTCACCTTTCGAGGCTAGAGAATACAGAAGATGAAATGGATAGGCACATTGATACGGACACTGAAACTGAATTACGAATCTAAGCAAAGCAAAAACGGTCTAAATTCAACGATCAAAGCTGATTACGGGAATTGGTAGACCAAATGAGAATGGGACCGATGAAAATAATTAGTATAAGTGGACACATATATATATAGGTAATTGAAATAAAATAAACATACAATATGATAAATTTCCATAAAACCGATATTCAACTTAAAATATCTATCAAAATAAGATCTCTATATACATATATCTTCAAAACCAATATCCAATCGAAATCAAAATATCTACAAATTTTGGGTATGTCGAGCATGCAATGCCTTGAATACAATTACATACTATATATATTTTAAAATTTTACAAGCAAATGCATATATACAAATTAGCTACCAGACATTTCGTAGGTGTATATATATAAACTGTGAAGTATTTATATATAGGTATATAAATTAATGAACTATATAACAGCATATATAAGCAACACATGCTCCAAAATCTCCGACATATATATATATATATATATATATATATATATATATATATATATATATATATATATTTAGGAATCCAACAGAATATACATATATAAACCTTAGTAACTTAATACACTTTAATATATATAACTGCATAAACTTTATAACAACCGACCCCTCGGCTCTTATACATGCGCATATATAAACCTATATATATATCAGTAAACAGAGATATACAACTTGTACATACTTATATATAAATGTGTTGTGGAATTGTAAATTAACTCATATAATTAATTATAAAAGCTATATCCAAGCAAATATATACAAATGGTGTGTATAAATTGTATGCAAAATGATGTGTATAGATATAAACCTGGATACTCAATATATTTATATAACTTAGATTTGTACAAAACATAAATATATTATAACCTTATATTTAACTAATGCATAACTTTTCATATGTATACTATACATATCATATATATACTGAAAATCAAAGTGTTTATATATATACAGCTTTATATAAAATAATATATATATATATATGCAACATAAAACAATAACAGGCTTGTTTTATTATAAAACATATATATTTTATATGCATGACCTGTAATCATATTTCTGTAACTATATTATATAAAGTAGTAGAGCATGCTTGTTTTGGCATCAAGAAGATATGCTTAGATATTAAATAAGTATGTTTTAAACGTATATACTTTAAAACAATTAAAATACAATACAAAAGAAAACCAAGCCTATATATATATAAATATATAAATATATATATATATATATATATATGATAACAACTCAGAGCATACTAGAATACATACAAAAACACTTTACTGAAAAATTTACAGAGATAAAAGTGGGTTGCCAAACAAGCTTGAATGAATACTAAGAAGCATGCATATATATATATATATATATATATATATATATATATCAAACAAGGGGCTTACAGCTACTTGAGTGATGGACGACCGGAAGGTGGAAGGTGACTTTGATTGGTCACTGGAGGAGGTGCAAGCGGTAGTTCAATGGCTGTAGATGCCGATGGGAAGGTGGCGCATTGAGGCTAAGTGGAGAAGCACTGGTGTGAGGCCGATAGTAAGGTGGGCCGAAGTCGGGTGGGCATGAGCGAAGATGGAGAAGGAAGGCCGATGTGAAACATATAGAGGAGGAAGAAAGATTTGGCTATCGAATTTTTTCTTTTCCTTTTATATTCTCTTTTCTTTTAACAAAATAAAGTGATGAAAGGAAAAAAAACGACAGAGCAAACAGTGGGATAAAGTGAATTAACATGTGAAATGAACCAGTGGGATGGGCTAAGGTGAATTGTCAAATTCTAGAAATATTAAATATTGGAAAAATAATAAGTCAAGAGTTGGATTCTCAAAACATTAATAACCAGTGACCATTCACTATCCCACGTCCGACAATTGAAAAGACATGGTACATGAAAAGGCTCAAATCAACGCAGGTACCGATACGGCTAGCCGTTTTCGTGGATTCTCCTGCATATCGGACTCCGAAATGCTCGAACGAGTATACTGTTGAGATCAGCATGACACGGCGATCAAAACAGTATACAGATATTAATGGTACGAGCATCCGATCAAAAGTCGATAATCAGTACTGTAAATGCTACTAATTTGCCAGAAATAAGATGAACTAAACAATAGCAGTTCAAATTTGAAGAAACGAATTATGACGTCTCACTCAGAAGATGATTTACAAATTTATTGTGTAAAAATATTTAGGTTTGGAAAACATTTTATTATCATCAAATTTTAACTGATTTAAATTGAAATAAAATTACGCAATAAAATAAACTATCATATTATCTGATGAAAATTTACCATTTGCTATGTTTAATTAGACGTATTCCGAATATTATATTTCTATTTCAAAATTTTATTATTTAAAATTTCATAAAATTCAATTAATTATGTTAATAAAACCATTAAAATTTACTGGTCGTTGCATAGTCTTACATATAACATGTCATTAACTAAATCCTTTCTAATTAATTTTAATCAATTATCTCTTTAATTAATTTTAAATTAGTATTCCAATATAACTTTTATATTGGACATATTTACCATAACATTTATAGTGTATACTATAATCTTTGTAGTGTAACACACATATATCATATATATGTGTATTTTATTTAATTAATTAACCTTTAATTAATTTATTCAATTAAACAATTTTTATTAAAATTATTAATTTCAAAATTTATCTTGTATACATACATGTATGCTTATGTTATCTTAAACATTTTAAAATAACATAACATATATCAACATGTATAATACATGCATATATGCATTAATTAATTAACATATTTAATTAATTTATCTTATCAGTCTTATTAAGAAATTTAAAATTTGAAGTTATTATATAAATATTTTCAAACATTTTGAAAATATCATTATCCCTTCAGACATTTTGAAAACTTATGTAGTATTATAATTTTTGTAATAAACATGTTTTATTTTAAATTTAACTATTAAATTTAAAATCTTTAACATTAATTTTTGAAACAATTTTGAAAATTAGTCCAAGGCCCAAATTAAGTTGGGCCTTTTCTATTAGGAGCATCCTTTGGGCTCACTTCACCTTTTGGGACCGGCTAGTAACCAGGTGGGACATGGTACTTGATTACTCAATTCCATTCCTAGACATTACCTTTCTAAACACCGTACTAAATGAGCAAGCTTAACTAGTTAGCCCTAATACGACTAATTTAGACTGCATAGGCTATTGGGCTCTGATAACATTGTTTCTAAAATGATATAATATTTTTTAAAATATAAAATTGAATTTTTAATGCAATAATTATTTTATATATAATAAAAATTCAAAAACTCAATAAATGTTAATTTAAAGATATGAATGTATGTATGATAATTAATTTTTGAATTTATAAATTCATATTATATATAAATAAGTGTATTAAATTTTTTAAATCATATATATATATATATATCTTATATATGCATATATTCTATTATGAAAGAGAAATATACACTAATATATATATATATATATATATATGAATTTATTAATAAATATGTATAAAAAATTATTAATGACAAGAAATTATTTTGTACAATAAACAACATTTGTCTATACATAAATCAAATGGTATAATAAACAAATTATGCACATAACCAAACGGATTTGTGACAACCACATCTACATACAAAATCTCACCTAACATATAGTAGCAATATATTTAAACAAATATGAAATTGTTTATTATAGGATCATAAAATATAATTTAATTACTATGATATGAATTAAAATAACCACTTTAATGATGTCTTTGAATCCCCGTTAAAGCAATGACTTCCCTTTCTTTTACGTTTCTTATGTAACGACCCGGATTTTTGAACGGCTAATTTGCAATATTTAAATTGGAATTAAATATTTAATTTGAACTTTAATTTGATTATAATATGAACAGTTTGGTTTTGTATGATAGAAAGGATTCGGAATTTAAATATAACGACCTGTTGAATTAATTAATTATTAAAATAGTAATTAAACATCGGGTAAAATATTAAATCTGAGGTAGCAAGCTTGTTTTAAATATTTTAAAGGCTTATGGAATTCATATTAATAATACTAAAAATAACAAATGAGTTAAACTGGAATTTAACAATGGTGTGTTCGATTTTAAAATATATCGTTTAAATTAATATTTAAAAAATAGCCATCCGAGGCACAGTCTCGAAATTCGACGAAACAAATTCCGTTGGATCCGTAATATTGAATTATTACCAGATTTGAAATTTCGTAATTTTCGGAGCTACCGTATGATTGTACGATAAGCAAACGCGCTAAAATTTAATTGAAAATTCGAGAAAGTTTTAAATATAAAGTTCAAAATAAAATAATTAACCTAGCTTCCTCCTTACGCAGCCGTTCCGTCTAAACGCTATAGATCGTTTTCCTTCATACGCTTCCCATCTTCTTTTAATCGCGATACTTTATGTCTCTTGCTTCGACAAGAAAAAGAAGAAGAAAAAAAATCAAATTAATGGCCTCTTATCTTCTTTTTAATCGCGAATCAAAACCCCTCATATTCATTTTTTTCGTAACCCTCCTCGTTTCACTTTTTCTTCCTGATACCGGTTCCATGGCTTTCATTAAATAAATAAATAAAAAGAACCTAGTTTGAAATCGATTCGACTTAGGGGGAGGGGACGAGGCGCGGCCGATCGGAAGACGGGAGGGAGGAGAAATCGATAGGGTGTTGATAGCGATGGCTTGGTTTTGCTCGCGTGATGGATGCGAGTCATCGGTGCAGTCAGAGGGGATTAGGGTTCGCGATTGAAGATGAGGCTCGCGCGATGCTGGGGAGTTCGGAGTGAGGTCGCGGTGGCGATGCTAGTGATTGGAGTCGTTCGTTCGTGGGGTCACGCGAGTGTTTCTTGAGCAGCTGCAGGTCACGCGAAGGGGGGGTATCGGCGATGGAGGCGGATGGTCACATTGAAGCTGTGGGCGGTGCGGCGTCTCAGTGATGGCTGTGGTTGATGGGTCGATTTCAAGTTGGCGTAGTCGTTGCAGTGGTCTCGAGTGAGCAGCGAGGTAGAATTTTATTAATTGTTTTACTAGTTTAAGTTTTAAATTTAAGAATTTGTCGGTTATACAGAAAATTTAAAAATTTACAGTAAGTTTAGGTTTTGATTTAAAAAAATTATTATGTTTACCGTTAAATAGTTTTAAATCTTAAAAATTTATTCTAGTTTAATTTAAAAATATATGTATATATATATATATAGGATTTTTAGGAGTAAATATGAATTTTAAACTATTTGAAGTCTATATAAAAATTTGATTTTTGAAATCTATTTACTTATTTTTATAAGTATATATATGTAGTTTCAAAATAAAATCAATATATGTCAATTTGAGATAAGTAGTTTCAAAGAGAAAAAAATAAAAATAAAAATAAAATAAGTATACATCTCTATAATTTAAATATTGTTAGTTCGTTTAAAAATAATTTACTTAGGTGATTAATTTGCTTAATTATCTTATTTAATTATTTTAGTTACTAAAAGTTTTTATAAAGGAGGATTAGTTTAAAATTTAATTATTTGTTGAAATAAATCATTGGTTAAAATTAAATTACTAGAGTTAAAGAATAAATTTATTAAACGACAAATAATTATTCAATTCAATTGGTCCACATATTAATAAAATTCATACAATTGTTATTCAAGGTCAAAAGTATGGAAAACAAGTCGAGATTGGAAAGGATTGCAACTTAAAAGAAAAAGTGAGAATTTCTCACTCATTTGGATGCCATAAATTTAATTTAAATGTTAAATTTAAATCATTGGATCTGTTTGGTTGATTTATAATAATTTATTCACTAAATGATATTATAAACCCATATACCGTGATATCCCACTTTGAAGTGGAATTGATATGTTATTGTGCTAACATTTGTGGATGCAGGGAAAACAGGTTGGAGGGATCCAACATGATTCCTCAAAGATATTTATTTATTATATGTATATGTTGTCATATGACAGGATGAATGAATTGATATGGAATTGCATGCGAATTGAATTATATAGTGTTAAATAACATGGAAATTGGAATTTACTAATTTTGAAATGCTATAAATAATTTAATTGAAGGAAGTTAAATGAAACTTAAATTAAAAGAATATTTCTTTAGGATTTGGATTTATTTCTATTGAGAATAAAGTAAAAATAAAAAGAATATTTATTACTTTGGTTATACTTAAAATTAGTTAAAGTTGAGTTTGGGAAATTTAAATTATATACAAAGATTCAAATATTGTTATCGCTGAATGAATTTGAAGTAAAGTAAAACTTTATTAAGAAATAAAGTAAATGAACTTTATTAAGAAATAAAATAAAAGGAACCTTATTAAGAAATGGAATGTTGTAAAGAACAAATATGGGATTTTATTGAAGAATAAAATTATAAAGATGGGATCTTTGAATAAAAATTGTTTTTATAAATAAAAATAAAACTCAGGGGAGTTATGAATTTATAAACAGAGTTTATAAATGAGACAGGAAGTATCAGCGAATACGTAATGAGATAAGTCATGGCGAGAAATTAATTTGAGTTATGAAAATTGGTTTTGGAAGGAAATAGTTGAATATTTCTGGAAGTAAGAAATGAGGACATAGTCAAGAGGAGTTTATGAGTGAATATTGGATTTTCTAAAATATAAATTTGTTTTAAAAGAATATTTTTTAAAAAAATCACTATACTATATAATTTGTAAAGAACTATTATCTATATTTAGAATATTTCGAAAAAGTTATTTTAATGCTTAGTATTTATTATAATAAATTATAGTTTTCTAAACCATCTTTGAAAATTTATTAATAACTGGATATGAATTAAATTTTTACCTTAAACCATAATTTGAAATAAAACCATTATTCTTACTTTATAAGTCAAGATGTTTTCAAAAATGTTTTGAAAATCCAATTATAAATCCTCTTGAAGTAAAGCAAGTGTAATTAATTTGAATAAGATCTTTAGGGAAGATTTTATAGAGGGTTATGAGAACTTGAATAAATTCCAAGTTTAAGATTAGTGAATTTCGAGGTGAGATAAAATTCACAAGAAAAGCAGGAATGAAACCTGAAATATTAATAAGCTAAATGGCTTTGGAAAATTTACAAATGGGACTGTAAATAATTTTTTGAGGAACGAAATAAGAGATAAAGGTATATTTTCCAAGTTTTGAGAACTATTGAAGTGGGAAAATATTATAAATGGTTGGCAAAGACTTAAATGGTTCCAAGAGAAATAGAGTGAATTGAATCTAATTTCAAGGCATTGAAATATGAAGATTATATCATAAGTAGATATTTGAGATAAATAATTTGAGGAAATTATTTGATGGTTGCTTGTGAATGATTAATTGATAGTTAAATCACCAAATATCAATATTGGACAATGCGTTGATCGTTTCGAAGAGTCCGGGATCGGATTTAATTATCCGAAACCACTTCGATCTAGTTTGAACGATTACGAATGAAGACCGTGAAGAGTTGAAGACGGTGATTCGGTTTGTTCAGATCCAGGGCAACTTGTATGGATTGAATGCTTTCAGAACATCGTAAGGAGGACGATGAGCATTCTAAGAGGGACTCGTTCTTGAAAGGTAACGCTTAGCCTCATACCTCATCAACGGGGAATGGCTAAAACAGGGGAGGTGCAGCAAGACTTCGTGGGTAGCCCCCACTGGAGAGTAAGGTTTCCCCTATCTAGATGTCCCTTTTTATTTCGGCTTAGTGGGTGGTTGGTCGCGCCAACCACGGGGTGATCTTGCTTGGGACTGTCCAGTAAGGGATGGTTTCGGTCTTGTGTTGCAGGGGAGTTAGGGTGGCTCCTCGGTACTCTGATCTAGACCAGGTACTGTGACGGGCGGTACCCCAGTAGCCCTGCCATTGTATGGAATCCAATCTCCAATAAGCGCCTGTACGGTTTTGATGTTCCCAACTATTGCTGAAATGTGAGATGCAAGCATTTCAGCTAGATTCTATTTTACTTTCTATAGACACTATTATAATATCAGACGAATTTGATAAAAATATTTTGGCTATCGTAAGGTAAAAACCCGACATGTTTATTTATGGCGTGGTCTTACGAGATGCTTTTGTTTTCAAAGGATTTTTGAAAATATAATAATCCAATTGAGTGTGATTTCTCACGCTGGTTTTCCAGACTGACTCGGGTGTTGTTTTATATGATGCTCGGGTCAGATCGAGTTAAATAGGATCAGGTTAAAAGCTAAGGAGCTCAGGAGACGAGCTGATGACAAAGCGTACTTCCGTATTTGACTATTATTTCCGCTGTATATGGACAATTATTAGTTGTCTCTGTATGGATGTTTGTTATACTCTGATGATGATATGTATATATATGTATAACAGTACAAATTTCTTGTATTTAAAGCTGTATTCTATATATTATATTTTATTCCGCTGCGATTGTGAGACTCTGATGTTGTTTTATTTTCTTCTTCTTCTACCTCTTTCTTCTTTTACCCGAAGACTCGTACATTTATGCCACTTTGGACTGAACTGTTGTGAGATTTTGTCAGTTCAAAGGGGTACGGATTTACGGGCCTTTACACTTGGTATCAGAGCTGAAAGGTTAAGCGAGAACCTTGGCTCTGGTGGGGATTACTCATTACAGATAGAGTCATTAGTACTCTAGAATGAGTTAAGCATATTAATAGATATGAGTGCGTATTTTTTAGTGAATATAAAATGGTTTTATATTGTGTTGATTGATTTATTGAGTGGCATATGAACTTTCGTCAGCACAGTCTGCACAACTATGCCGAAAGGGTTTCTAAACACTTGAATAGAACAATTCGACATAATATTGTTTTCGAAGGCGGGTAAATGAAATAATTTTTACCCAAATATATTTGATATAAAAAGAAATGATTTTCTGCAAATTATTGTATATAATTAAAGTGTTTGGATGATGGTATTATAGAAAAATAAGATTATAAGATTTAGAATGGCTTATATAACCAAGGAAAATATGAGACAGAATCTTTGAGCTAAAATTAAAATGAAGTCAAAAATGAGGATTTAACTTGGATTAAAATTTAAAACTTGAACTTTAATTAATGATTTGGAAGGGATAAATTAGCAGATTTTAAATGAATTGAAATGAGTAATAAAACTTAAAGTGGATTGAAATTAATTTAAGTTATGTGAATGGAAGTAAATTGAATTAAACTGAAAATAAAATTCAGTTGTATTTGAATTGAATTGAAATTTGAATTCAAAATGGGATTAGGTGATGAAACCCGAGTTATAAATAGAAATTCCATTGAAACGGTAAGTAAAATTAAATATGAATCACATGGGATTTGATCTAGATGAGTATCAAATAAATTGGAAATGCATTTAAGTAAGAGGTTGCAATAAATAAATTAACTTAAGATCTAAAGTTTATGGAAAGGTGATTTCGAAGAAAGTGAAAGTTCATTGAATAAAATAGATTGGTAAAGTACCTTAAACTTTGGATGTGATTAGATGGTAAATAGCAAATTTAATTGGATTGAGGACTTTGATTGAACTGGAATTATCTTAAACTAAGTTAATGTTTGAATTTGAATGAAGATGAATTAAATTGAGATGTAGATGATATTGTAATAAAACTCTCACTTGCGTAAAATTCATAATAATGAAATGAGGTTGAATTTAATGTAAGCTGGGTTAAGTGAAATTTTAATTTGAATAAATAAGACTTCGATAGCTTATAAAAGAATTGAGAAGCGTTGAAATAAAAATATACTTGGCTAAGTAAAAATGTATAAACCCGAATTAAAATAAAAATGGAAATGTGGTTAACTGTAAATGAATGGAAGTGTGAAGATAAATAAGAAGTGGGACTTATAAAATTAAGGTGGAGTAAATAAGTCAAATAGAATTGTTTGAATTTGGGAAATGAATCGAAATCCGAACTTGAATTTCAAAATAGAATTGAACCAAAGAAATTTAAATGAAGAGATTTTTGAAGCTAAAAAAAATCAAGTATTAAATTATAAATGTAAAATTCAACTTGGATTGGTTAGAAAATAAAATGAAATTGGATTAAATATAAATGGTTAGAAGTGCAAACAAAATCCAATTGTGTATAAATAAAGTGAAAATGGTCTTGTAATAAGTTAAATAAGTTCGAGAATGAATCGAACATGGAAATTCAAAAAAAAAATTAAATGAAATAATTAATTGAGCTAAGAAGTAAATGAAAGAGATTTGATTTAAATAAAATCAAATTAAATTGGATAAGAATTTGTGTTATGAAAATTAAATAATTTGAAGTAAATTAACTTAAGTCTAGGATTCAATGAAGCATGACTTATATAAATTTGGGACATGATTGTTAAATTTTAAGCATTGAGGCTGTCGAGCTTAATAAAAATGGTTTTTGATATAAAATCAATGCAAAGATATGGTTTAAAAATAAATTAGAATGGAATGAAATTTCATATAACTTGAGTTGGAATCAATTTTAAAACGGTTATAAAACTAAAGAAATTGTTTGTTTGAATGAATATTGTCGAATTTGCGTAGAAATAATTGTTGTTGTCGTAAACAAGATTAAATAAAGTTCTATGGAATAATAGAAGTAAATAAACTTGATTTTTGAATAAATTGTCATGAATACAAAATAGTTCGGATTAAGAATGGATTGAATAAAAGAATGATGTGAAAATCATTCCGAATTGGATAGGATGACATAAATCAAGTAAAAGCAACTGAATTAATCTGGAAACCTTATTACTTGTTTATAAAACTTGATTCGCGTATAATTGTTTATAAAATATGGTTTTGAATTGATAAGAAGCAGAAATTGATTTTTGAAATCAATTAAATTGAAAATGGGTTTGTGTGGACATAATTATGAATTGAAGATAAGTAAATGAGTTGTAACTCACTTAAAGCTGAATGCAAATGGTATAAAATCGATTAAAAACAAATTGAACTAAAGTTAGAAACCATACCAATTGCATACGTAAGTCATTTAGAATGCATTGCCTATGTTATTGATTGTTGTGGTTGTTTGAATGAGTAAAATGTTATAGATTTCATAAGTATGTTGCTTATATGTTTAAATTGAGTAAGTACAGATACTGAAAGATCGTTTAGCGGGATTTTGGATGCGCAAATGCTTAAATAAATACGCCGCTTGCTTAAAATGCTAAATAAGGTACGCCTACGCAATACAAACTAGGAAATATGAACTGTTTTTGGTTTTTCCGACCGTGTGGGTCGATGTATATATATTTATATCTATTGTCAAATTGCAAAAGCTCCTCCGTATAAAGGGGACTCTGCCAAAAAAAATTCAGAAATTTTGGGAGTTAGAAAATTTTGAAAATTTTTGAAATTTTTGTTTACGATAAACGTTTTCAAATTGAAAATTGAAATAAATTAGTGAATGAAACTAATTTAAAATAATGACATGAATTTGTTATAAATGAAAAATAGAATTTAAATATTCAGAGTTAAAAATAAATTGAATTCATATGGAAACGGAAGAATCAATTTGAATAGGAATGGATATAAACTAAAATGGTAAGATGGAAATAAATATAAGAAACACATAAAATGCTTATACTAACTTAAGTAAGGAATTATGCATTCTCAATCGGGAATTGATATTTCAAATATAATCTAAAATAATATTTGAATGAATAGATATTGACATTTGTAAGAAAGTCGATAAAATGTTTTGAATATTGTGATTGGACATATTGCGGTATAAGATTTGCAGGTAATATAAAGGGAAAGAGAATTGATTTTGATTTCAGAAGATAAATTTGAAATGCTCGACAAAAAGGTATGTGTTTAAATTTCTATATGGAAATTGATTGGGATTTTGATCGAGCCACTTAGCGTTTTGTTTTCTTTTGGGTTTTGGGAGGCCGTAGAGCCATTTTGTAGTTGTACCGAGCTAGCTGCGCAAAGGAGACGCTGGCAAATTTTTTTGGGAATTTAGGGAGTTAGAAAAATTTTGCGAAAATTTTGATAATTCAAAATTTGGTTAAATTGAAACTTGAATGGTTAAACAAACATTATAGTTTGAAAACTAGGAAAAAGTTTGGAAAGTTAATAAGAAGGGTAATGCGTCTTTTATTAAAAAAATAGTTAGTAGGATGTTGAAATTGTTGATTTTGGAGAAGAATAACGGGTATTGGACCATTCTTCCTAACTAGTAATTTCGGGGACGAAATTCTATTAAGGGGGAAGGAATGTAACAACCCGGATTTTTAAACGGCTAATTTGCTATATTTAAATTGGATTTAAATATTTAATTTGAACTTTAATTTGATTATAATATGAACAGTTTGGTTTTATATGATAGAAAGGATTAAGAATTTAAATATAACGGCCTGTTGAATTAATTAATTATTAAAATAGTAATTAAACATCGGGTAAAATATTAAATCTGGGGTAGTAAGCTTGTTTTAAATATTTTAAAGGCTTACGGAATTCATATTAATAATACTGAAAATAATAAATGAGTTAAAATTTGAATTTAACAGTGGTATGTTCGATTTTAAAATATATCGTTTAAATTAATATTTAAAAAATAGCCATCCGAGGCATAGTCTCGGAATTCGACGGAACCAGTTCCATTGGATCTGTAATATTGAATTATTACCGGATTTTAAATTTCGTAATTTTCGGAGCTACCGTGTGATTGTACGATAAGCAAACGCGCTAAACTTTAATTGAAAATTCGAGAAGGTTTTTAATATAAAGTTTAAAATAAAATAATTAACCTAGCTTCCTCCATATGCAGCCGTTCCATCTAAACATTGTAGCTCGTTTTCCTTCATACGCTTCCCATCTTCTTTTAATCGCGATACTTTCCGTCTCTTGCTTCGATCAGAAAAAGAAGAAGAAGAAAAAAATCAAATTAATGGCCGCTTATCTTCTTTTTAATCGCGAATCAAAACCCCTCATATTCGGTTTTTTTTGTAACCCTCCTCGTTTCACTTTTTCTTCCTGATACTGATTCCATGGCTTTCATTAAATAAAAAAAGAACCCTAGCTTGAAATCGATTCGACTTAGGGGGAGGGGACGAGGCGCGGCCGATCGAAAGACGAGAGGGAGGAGAAATCGATAGGGTGTTGATAGCGATGGCTTGGTTTTGCTCGCGTGATGGATGCGAGTCATCGGCGCAGTCAGAGGGGATTAGGGTTCACGATTGAAGATGAGGCTCGCGCGATGCTGGGGAGTTCGGAGTGAGGTCGCGGTGGCGACGCTAGTGATTGGAGTTGCTCGTTCGTGGGGTCACGCGAGTGTTTCTCGAGCAGCTGCAGGTCGCGCGAAGGGGGGCCATCGGCTATGGAGGAGGATGGTCGCATTGAAGCTGTGGGTGGTGCGGCGTCTCAGTGATGGCCGTGGTTGATGGGTCGATTTCGATTTGGCGTAGTCGTTGTAGTGGTCTCGAGTGAGCAGCGAGGTAGAATTTTATTAATTGTTTTACATTTAGTTAATTTAAGTTTTAAATTTGAGAATTTGTCGGTTATACAGAAAATTTAAAAATTTACAGTAAGTTTAGACTTTGATTTTAAAAAAAAAATTATTATCTTTACCGTTAAATAGTTTTAAATCTTAAAAATTTATTCTAGTTTAATTTAAAAATATATGTATATATAGGATTTTTAGGAGTAAATATGAATTTTAAACTATTTGGAGTCTATATAAAAATTTGATTTTTGAAATCTATTTACTTATTTTTATAAGTATATATATGTAGTTTCAAAATAAAATCAATATATGTCAATTTGAGATAAGTAGTTTCAAAAAGAAAAAAAATATAAAAATAAAAATAAAAATAAAATAATTATACATCTCTACAATTTAAATATTGTTAGTTCGTTTAAAAATAATTTACTTAGGTGATTAATTTGCTTAATTAGCTTATTTAATTATTTTAGTCACTAAAGTTTTTATAAAGGAGGATTAGTTTAAAATTTAATTATTTGTTGAAATAAATCATTGGTTAAAATTAAATTACTAGAGTTAAAGATTTAACTATTTGTAAAGAACTATTATCTATATTTAGAATATTTCGGAAAAGTTATTTTAATGCTTAGTATTTATTATAATAAATTATAGTTTTCTAAACTAGCTTTGAAAATTTATTAATAACTGGATATGAATTAAATTTTTACCTTAAACCATAATTTGAAATAAAACCATTATTCTTACTTTATAAGTCAAGATGTTTTCAAAAATGTTTTGAAAATCCAATTATAAATCCTCTTGAAGTAAAGAAAGTGTAATTAATTTGAATAAGATCTTTAGGGAAGATTTTATAGAGGGTTATGAGAACTTGAATAAATCCCAAGTTTAAGATTAGTGAATTTCGAGGTGAGATAAAATTCACAAGAAAAGCAGGAATGGAACCTGAAATATTAATAAGCTAAATGGCTTTGGAAAATTTACAAATGGGACTGTAAATAATTTTTTGAGGAACGAAATAAGAGATAAAGGTATATTTTCCAAGTTTTGAGAACTATTGAAGTGGGAAAATATTATAAATGGTTGGCAAAGACTTAAATGGTTCCACGAGAAATAGAGTGAACTGAATCTAATTTCAAGGCATTGAAATATGAAGATAATATCTTAAGTAGATATTTGAGATAAATAATTTAAGGAAATTATTTGATGGTTGCTTGTGAATGATTAATTGATAGTTAAATCACCAACAATCAATATTGGACAATGCGCTGATCGTTTCGAAGAGTCCGAGATCGGATTTAATTATCCGAAAACCACTTCGATTCGGTTTAAACGATTACGAATGAAAACCGTGAAGAGTTGAAGACGGTGATTTGGTTTGTCTAGACCCATGGCAACTTGTATGGATTGAATGCTTTCAGAACATCATCAGGAGGACGATGAGCATTCTAAGAGGGACTCGTTCTTGAAAGGTAACGCTTAGCCTCAAACCTCATCAACCGGGAATGGCTAAAACAGGGGAGGTGCAGCAAGACTTCGTGGGTAGCCCCCACTGGAGAGTAAGGTTTCCCCCGTCTAGATGTCCCTTTTTATTTCGGCTTAGTGGGTGGTTGGTCGCACCAACCATGGGGTGATCATGCTTGGGACTGTCCAGTAAGAGATGGTTCTGGTCTTGTGTTGCAGGGGAGTTAGGGTGGCTCCTCGGTACTCTGATCTAGACCAGGTACTGTGACGGACGGTACCCCAGTAGCCCTGCCATTGTATGGAATCCAATCTCCATTAAGCGTCTGTACGGTTTTGATTGTGCCCAACTATTGCTGAAACGTGAGATGCAAGCATTTCAGCTAGATTCTATTTTACTTTCTATAGACACTATTATAATATCAGACGAATTTGATAAAAATATTTTGACTATCGTAAGGTAAAAACCCGACATGTTTATTTATGGCGTGGTCTTACGAGATGCTTTTGTTTTCAAAGGATTTTTGAAAATATAATAATCCAATTGAGTGTGATTGCTCACGTTGGTTTTTCAGACTGACTCGAGTGTTGTTTTATATGATGCTCGGGTTAGACCGAGTTAAACATGATCATGTTAAAAGCTAAGGAGCTCAGGAGACGAGCTGATGACAGAGCGTGCTTTCGTATTTGACTATTATTTCCGCTGTGTATGGACAATTATTAGTTGTCTCTGTATGGATGTTCGTTATACTCTGATGATGATATGTATATATATATATATGTATAACAGTACATATTTCTTGTATTTAAAGCTGTATTCTGTATATTATATTTTATTCCGCTGCGATTGTGAGACTCTGATGTTGTTTTCTTTTCTTCTTCTTCTACCTCTTTCTTCTTTTACCCGAAGACTCGTACATTTGTTCCACTTTGGACTGAACTGTTGTGAGATTTTGTCAGTTCAAAGGGGTACGGATTTGCGGGCCTTTACATCTTGATTCGTCAGATTGCAAATCCGAAATCACCGGCCTCTAACTGTCAAATAGTATTATTTTAATTCGAAATATATTTGAGAATTTTGAAGTGGATTGAGAGCTATGTTTTAATCAGAAATGTAGAAGGTAATGGCGGCCAAATTTTTTTCCATTACATACATACATACATAGGGTTGTATTAGAGAGAAACGAGGAAAACCTTTTTACCCATTCTCACTTGATCTCAACCTATTATCTCAAAGCCAATTCCCTATGTTTTAGCCACCCCTAGACCTTCCTAAAACCAAAATTTTGCAACCCATAATGATGGACCTTAAACTCATCTATGCCCGAGCCAAAATACTATGCAATTAAATCTAATTTAATCTCTTGTCGATATTGTATATCGATCGATATATTTATAACTGTTATAAATATATATAACATTATTTATTTCTCAAATCATATTCAAATTTTATAATTAATATTTCATAAATGTTAATTAATTTAATTAATTTATAATAATTATAAACTAATTAAATCGTTCGGTCTTAAAGGAATTCATCATTTCGACTGTGTAACTCTTAGGGGTGTAAATTTGGTCAGCGATTAACATCGTACTATTCTTATGTTAACGTTCACACGTCATTTAGCAGGTGGTGTGACATTATGGCCAAATTTATCGCTTACTCATTTTCGGTACAAAATCCAATTTTAGTTTAATAAGCATTACCCGGTTGTGACATTTGTTTACACCAATTCTCTTCGTCAAAACTATATCGCTTTGGACTTAAGGAATTTGGTAATGGTCAAAATTCCAACCTCATCCACATTCAACATTATAGTCCAAATACAAAGTCTTTGGTTCAATAATAACAATTATTATTAACCGAAATGCTCTGGTCAGAGACTTTGACTTTGAATTGACTTGAGTTGACTGTGATACTGATCGCATATAACTGAGGAGACGAATCCTCTCTTAAATAATGTGTCACTTTCAATAATTCCACTCGACCCCGCTATAGTCACTCGATGGACGCCGAGCCATGGTTTGGCTATAATCAAGGCAGAGCTTTCATATTGAGGATTCATAGTATTCCCAAGTTGAAAGAACTGTGGTAATCAGCCACATCGATATTTTCTATTTGACCTTAGTTATATTAACCAATAGAAAACTATCGAGTGAGTCGTTCCATAGTTACCCAATAACTATTAGTATGTAACCCCTAGGTGCCCCCAGCAGTCATGAGTAATATAATGTCCAACATTTGGAGAGCGTTAAATACTCCAGTCTCAATGGATACATCGATATCCAGTCTCGATGCATTTTGACTAGGAACATTTAAAATGTTATATTTGTTTCGTTGTGATAAATTACTCACGGCTACAACACTTGATAACTACTACCACAAATGAATTTTTCTATTAAATATACTTTTAATTAAGTTTATTAATTAATATAATCACATTATATCAAGTATATAATATGAAGAAGATACATCTTATTTCAAACAAGATTGATCATTGAGTTAGATATATGTAACAAATTACATAATTTCCCCAGGGCGTACCCCTAACTCTATTAGCACTTGCCCTGGTCAGCACTCGGAATCTGACTGGTCAACACATTTCGGCTTCCCTTGGTCTCCGGGCGTTGATCACATGAGAATTTCATTCTAAAGAAAACATACATGATCGTGTTGGACTCCGAGTTTTATTGTTTAGAATGACTCGTTGATCCACTCACTTTAAGTTCGGTGAAGAAGCGTCTACCCCTTTAGTGACTGGATCATCGACAACTTTGGTATCACCATCTATTCCCGCCAGACCAAGACAATCAGTTACATCGGAATATTATGGCCCGCTAGTAGCAACATGACCTTGATCAGTCGGTTGCCTCCTGGACTCGGAATTCTACATGACCCATCGGAGCAGACATCTTCGATCCTTACTGTTATATCACTCCGAAACATATGTCTTCAGCATGACATTCCAAAAGATGATGTATTCTACTGTAGCGTCGATCCTATAAGTTTTGGTATTTAAAACCAATTGCAAATCCAAGAACCCTTGTACAAAAACTAATGCTACATTAATTAAATCAGCTGGTATTGTATATTAACTATAATTCCTACAAAACATAGTTATTTATCGATAAATTGCACGTTAACTAACCCTTAAAAAAATCCATTAACAATTGCAAATTCCGATTTCGTTGTTTTGTAAAAAGAATCATATATAAGCGACTACAAGTAGAACGAAAATTTAATGAAGTGCAGCTAAGTTAAGAATTAATTTGTGATATGAAATCAGCTACTGATTAAAAACACATAGAAAAGCAGAAGTTTGAATTTAATTTAATTAAATTCGAAAATAAAAACAACTCGATAATCCTAATAACCAATAAAGAGAATAGAGAGTATGAAACTTGATTTTAGATTCAGCAGTGTGAAGCAGATTCAAAATTCAAATCAATGATACCTTCAAGTTTCAACGACTGAATTTGTGCATTGTGCCCTATCTCAGCAACTCTAGTTGTTATCGAGAATTGAGATGTAGTCGTCGCCACCTAACCGAATTCGTCGCCAGTCGCGGCCATTTGTCATTGTACCCTAGTCGGTTCACGATTTAGTTTTTTTTTTCCTACTACCGTGTGTAATATTTTTGGGCCCTTAGCGGAAGCTTTTCCCGCTTTGGGCAAGGGCCTGTCCTGGTTATCGTTTCATATGTAAATAATTTATAATAAATCAAAAAAAATAAATTATATCAACTAAGATAAAGCAAATTATTTATGTAACAATTGATGAAGTATTCTAGAATCGATAACAATTAACATTGCTATGACAGCTTCACTTTCACACATCCTTGTATAATACATGAAGATTTCTGTTTCTACAGATTGCTTCCATTACACTGACCTGGTATATTTCAAGATAACTACTCTCAAATGCGCAGTGCCTCCAAATGTTTGAAAAGCAAGAGCAAAGTTATCATTCGGCCCAAACCTTCATGTCAAGTTTCTCTCTTCACTTCAAGCACATCATTAACAAAATATTCAATTCCTTCTCTGTTAAAAAAATTAGCAGACCAGCAAAAGTTATTTCATGGAAAATCAACACATGCCATCATTCTCCAAATTGGTCTTCAATACGACCCATTTATTGCTAGCTCCCTCATTAATCTTTATTTCAAATGCCACTTCCCAGTTGATGCACATAATCTGTTCACACAATTGCCCCAAAGAGATGCTACTATATATAACACCATGCTTAAGGGCTATTTTCACTGCAACTTACCCAACAAAGCCCGAACTTTACTTCATCAAATGCAGTGCTCAAATTCGAACCTCGATGGGCATACTCTTAGTATACTTCTCAAAGCTTGCAGTGACAAACATTTGAATTTACAGCACGGAAAGGTAGCTCATGCTTTTATTCTAAAGAAGAAATTGGAATTTGATTTGATTTTAGTAACTGGATTAATTGATATGTACTCAAAATGGGGTGATGTTGTAACAGGGTTCAAAGTGTTTAACGGGTCGATACATAAAAGTGTTACTATGTGGCATGCATTAATTGTTGGATTTAGTAAAAATGGAATGTGGGAAAAAAGTTTGGAACTGTTTCTTCAAATGAAAGCTGAAAATTTTACAGTTGATTCTTCGTGTGTTTCAAGTGTTTTAGTTGCTTGTTCAACCGCTGAAATTTTAAGTTTTGGTGTAGGGATTCATTGTTGGATTATAAAGATGGGGTTTGAATTTGAACCTTATGTTTCTACTTCTTTAATATCGATGTATGGTAAGTTTAGGCTTGTCCATGATGCTAGACGAGTATTCTCAATCGTGATTGACAAAAAGATCGAAACTTGGAATTCAATTATCTCAGTATATGCTAGCAACGGCTATTTCGGTGAAGCTTTGGATGTGTGCAATGACATGAAACTAAATGGTTTAGTCCCTGATTCGTTCGCTATATCCAATATTTTATCCGCTTGTAGTACATGTGGGTATTGGGAATTTGGAAGATCAATTCATGGTGAATTGATAAAAACGCTAAAATTAGGTAATATCGAAGTGCAAAGTTCACTGATCACAATGTACATGAAGAGTGGAAGCACCTATGATGCAATTGCACTTTTTGATTCGGTTATGAAAAAAGATATAGTTATTTGGGGTTCTATGATCAATGGATTTGTCCAAAATCAATATTATGTAGATGCATTGAGTTACTTTAATCAGTTGCGGTTTGAAAGACTATCAATTGATGCACCAATCATTTCAAACATCGTATCAGTGTGCATTGGCTTAGAACACATGGAGCTTAGCTATCAAGTTCATGGTTACTCCATCAAAATCGGTACAAATATGGACCCATTTGTTAGCAGTACTTTGATAGACATGTATTCGAAATTAGGGTTCCCAAAATTGGCAAGTAGCGTCTTCAATTCTCTACTTTATAAAAATCTTGTTGTTTTTAACTCTATGGTATCGGGGTATGGCCATAATGGCCTTCTTAAAGAGTGTATTGAAGTGTTCTTGGAAATAATAAATCTCGGTTTTCTTCCCGATTCGATAAGTTTAACAAGTGTTCTTGCTTCATTATCTTCATTTGCATCATTACGGAAAGGAAAGATGATTCATTGCTACCAAATAAGAAATGAAATTGTTACCGACACACTTGTAGAAAATGCTCTTCTTGACATGTACATGAAATGTGGATGCATGAATCATGCACAACATATATTTGAAAGAATGCAAATTAAAAACATCATTTCATGGAACACGATGATTTCTGGGTATGGCTCTCATGGACATTGTAATGAAGCAATCAAATCGTTCGAAGAGATGAAGGAAACTAATACTTTACCCGATGACACGACTTTTCTAGCTTTACTATCAGCTTGTAGTCATTCTGGTTTAGTAGAACAAGGCAGTATAATATTTGAAACAATGCAAAAAGATTACCATATTATGCCTAGAATGGAGCATTATGCCAATATGGTCGACTTATATTCTAGAGCTGGAAAGTTGAAGGAAGCGTTAAGGTTGATTAGAAACATGGAGATGGAGGCAAATGAAGGTATATGGCTAAGCCTGCTTAGCTCATGCAGAGCATATAGATGTTCGAGTTTTGGAGAAATAGCAGCAGAGCAATTGATGAAGTTGAAATTGGAAGAGAGTGGGAGCTATACTCAGATTTTGAATTTTTACAGGGAGTTGGGGTTGTTGGAAAAGGCAGCAAAGGTAAGGTCTGAAATGAAAAGGCTAGGGGTGATGAAAAATCCAGGATGCAGTTGGATTGAAGTGAATGATAACACTAATGTTTTTTATTCTGGGTGTAGTGATTTGTGTGGTGTGGAAATAGAGCCTGCGTTGAGAGGACTAAGAAAAAATATGACGAAAATCGATGAATTTCTCGTTAATTATTGGTGAATGATGATAGTATTTTCATAGTTTGTATTAAGTGGCAAAGTCGTTGATGTGGTTCCAGACAAAGAAGTCATGAGCTTTAATATCGAAAACACAGTAAATACTGAAAAGAATTCTACCTATACCTCATATAGAAATAGAAAGAAGGCCTAGTAGTGAATTGCTTGCTCTCCTGTTTATTTGGAGCAAACATACAAGCCAATGAAAATTTTAGCATACAAAAACGAGGATGGAGAAGAAAAGCAAAAACAGTCCTTGCTCAAACAATAAAGCGAGAGAGAGCTACAAATTTGAGGGCACCATATGAGTTTTGAAAACGTTGGATAAAAGTTCATTTAAGTTTTCAGAATTATTTCCTTGTTAACTGATTTGTTGTACCTGTTTCTTCTCTGCCTTCTTATTTTAGAAGTACATTCACGTATTGTTGCTCCACTTTTTAGATCAGTTCGAGTTAATTGTACAACAGAGAGTACTGGTTTGAAACCTTGATGCTAGCATGCGCATAGACGTGCAAAAAATATAAAATCATTCTAAAATATTTGTGCTGCAAAATTATCTGATTTTAGATTATTAAATCAAGTATATACCAATATAATTTGGTAAGATACATTTCACATGTGAAGTTCATGTTCGATGTTAATTCTATCATTTGTACACGAGAAAAAAGAAGAAGAAAGCATAAGGTCCGGTGGAGACAGTGAAATGCATTCGATATGAACAAATCAGCACAGGCTAAAGAAATTTGCACGGTAAATAGACATGTATATATTTATAATCTTTCGGTCAGAGTCAGAAATATCAGTGACTTGGATGAAGTTTCATTCAACACCACCAAATCAGCTATTCACGTTTAAATTGTTGTTTCGTCATTTGGATCATTCAAAAATAACTCATCTGGATAACGCCATCAACAAAATTCAACAGACTAACGAAAATAAAATGATGCCAGCAGAAATCGTCAACTCAACATCTTACACTGCTAGAAAGGCTTCGTATAGCGACGGAGTCTAGCGACGGCTGACGAGGGCTAAAAAAAGCGGCCGTCGCTAGCCGTCGCTATACGCAATATACAGATCCAAACCGAGAGCAGCAAATTCATTACCTTCCTCTTCCAAAATCAACCTCCTTCCCCCAATCCGCCGCCTCCTGTCACCGCAGCCGCCGCTCCACCTTTCAACGCCTCCAAATCACCCAAATTCATGTAGTTATGCTTCTAATCTCTCGTTTGAATATAAATTTGATGTTTTTAGGTTTAGTTTAAACCCTAATTCAATTAAGATTTATTGTTAAATTGGGATTTGTTGTTAAATTAGGTATTAGTAGTGTTGTTAAATTAGGTATTAGTAGTGTTGTATGTTGATTTGGTAGATTAATTAGTTTATTACCATGAACTTGAATTATGTATTACATTAATTAGTTTATCATGAAATTGAATAAATGGTTGATGTAGATAATTAGTGCTGACGATTAACATGATTAGTTGTGTTAGATGAAAAAATAGTGTATATTAATGATTAACTTGGTTATTGATAAATTTACATGAAAATATTCATAGTTTATGAAATTGATAAATTACAAATTTAAGTTGTCAAGTGAATTTAAATTGATAAATTTTTATTTAATAATTAGATTTTTATTGTTTTCTAATTATCTATTTGATAATTAGAATTTGTTATTTTCTAGTTATATTCATTGATAATTCTTCTATTTATCATGTTGATTGAGTGACGGCTAGCGACAACCATTTTAATAATTTTAGCGATGACTAGCGACGGCTAACGACGGCCAAAATGCAAAAGGTTGTATATATTGTAAAAAATAAAGTTTGTATAAAAAATTAAAAAATGAATATGAGAACATTAAAAATTCTGCAAATATCTAATTTTTAAAAAATATATTAGGAAATGGCTTTAAAAACAACTGATATTGTACTAAATTCGATTTTGTAAAGAAATTAAGAAATGAATATAACAACAACTAATAGTCACATTATAAAATCTATGTCGTAAAAAAATAAAGAAATGAATATTGAACTAAAATTGTTAATTGAATGTTGAACTAAAATTTAAATACACAAAATTTTGAAATAAAATATAAATAGTTGAAACATTGTCAAAATTTGAAAAGAACAACAATATTTGATAAAATTTAAAGAAATTTTTGTATCCCTTAGATTGGCTTTGGCCCCGTCTGGCAACTGTTGTATATGATCATTATATGGATGTTCGTTTTGTAACGGAACAGACATTTATATTCATCTGATACAATATTTGTCGGATTTGTCCCTGTATTGGACAAGTTACAAACACAATAAACTAATTACATATTATAAATCATTTCATTTTAAACGTTTATAAAATTTCGACAGCACTTCCTTTACGTTCCCTGTGTACACGCATTTGTGTACGATACAGAGAACATAAGGAAAGTGCTGCCGAAATTTTGTTGAACCGTTTAATCTGAAATGATTTATAAAATGTAATTATATTATTGTGTTTGTAATGGGAAGTAGGATGACTGACCACCGAAGTGAAAACCAAAATACCAAAAAATAAAAAAATAAAGTGAAGTTTATATTTTGAATTTTCTGCAACGATGAACTGTTTACAATGGAGAATAGTTGAAAATTAATGATTTAAATTGTCTAACATAAATTTTCAAATCAGGAAAAATGTTCAATTATTTTCTCGACCGTACTTGGATGTATGAAGTCAGAACTGGAAAGAAGGGATCAATAAAGCAACATTTCTACAACGGCGTACACGAATTTATTAGATTTGCTAAATCTAATAACCGAAACAATACAGAAATTCGTTGCCCGTGTAGTAAGTGCCAACATTTGAAGCATTGGAAACCGGATATAGTTGAAGTACATTTGTATCAATATGGTTTCGTGCCTGATTATTATTTTTGGGATCGTCATGGAGAACTTGTTGAACCTTACACCTAATACTGAAGTGTTAGAAGACGGTAATATGATGATGAATCCGATAGAAAATATGGTGGAGGATGCAGCACGATCAATGTTTCCTACAACTGAAGCTGTCGATGAAGATGAAAATGTCGAAGAAGAACCGACCGCGGGAGCTAAAAAAATATACAATTTGTTGGATTCTGCTAAGAGGTCGTTGTGGGACGGATGTAAAAGCGGAACCGAACTTTCAGTAACCGCCGAATACATAACTATGAAATCAAAATTCAACCTTACGGAAGCTGCATTTACAGCAGTTGTACAAGCTGCAAAACGACACATGTCACCCAATAATCTGATGTGCGATAGTCATTATAAAGTAAAAAAATGATGTCCGCTTTCGGTTTACCGTACGAGAAGATAGATGCATGTGTGAAAGGTTGCATGTTGTATTGGAAAGACGACGTTGACCTCAGAAAATGCAAAATATGTAACGAAGAAAGATACAAACCAAGAAAGAAGAAAGGGAAAGAAGTCCCGTACAAGAGAATGCATTATTTACCCATCACTCCCAGACTTCAAAGATTATATGCATCTTCTGCTACGGCCTGTCATATGCGATGACATAGTGTGAGAACAGCGGAAGAAGGAACTTTGATACATCCATCCGACGGTGAAGCATGGAAACATTTCGATAAGACTTATCCCGCATTTGCTGCGGAAAGCCATAATGTCATACTTGGTTTATGTACGGATGAATTTTCACCATTTTCACAGTTTGGTAGTAAATATTCATCCTGGCCAATTATCGTTACTCTGTATAATGTACCTCCATGGATGTGTACGAAGACACCATATATGTTTCTCACCACTGTCGTTCTCGGCCCTCATGATCCAACCTAAGGAATTAATGTTTATTTACAACCATTGATCGAAGAGTTGAAGAAACCGTGGAATGTAGGAGTCGAAACTTACGATGTATGTTATCCCACTTTTTGAGTAAAAACTGGAATATCAACAAATTCGCAAGGAATGATGGATGTCGGGATTGGAAATCGATTGGGATCAAGGCTACGGTCGATATTATCAAATTTCGGTTGAGTTCCGATTGGGATGAAATTGATTGGAAATGACGATAAGGACTAGGAAAGGCTATGTTTCAATTTTCAGGATAATCGGAGTTCGTATGAAGGAGATATGATCTGCTGGGCACGATTTTACTTACTACCGGTCCAAAACAATGCCGGTCCAAGCTCCATCTCCAAACAATGCCGATCCAAAGCAATGCCGGTCCAAAGCATAGCCGAATCAGGCTCCATCCACTCACCACCGAACCAGCCATCTTCCCCTACGTAGCCGAACCAAACCCCAATTGACCACCACCGAATCAACCACCACCGAACCAACTGCCGCTCCAACCCTCGCCGAACAAACTCCACTTCCATGTACCACCGAACCAAAGTACTACTGAACCAAGACGTTCCAGATCAACCTAGTCAGGCCAGATAGCATCAGCTCAGGCCCACCAGCAGCTATATACATCCAGGACCCCTAGCCTGAGCCTCACTCTATAAATAGAGGGGCAGGGGTACAACAATGGGGGACAAGTTGGAGAGCTCAAGCCTGGAAGGAACTTTCAAACAACTTTGATATACTTGTAATCAAAGCTTTGTACTTGTAATTGGATCGGAAAAGGAAAATAACATATAAAGTGGACGTATGCACATTATGGCCGAACCACTATAAATCTGTGTGTCTTTTACAGTTTAGTCCCTATTTTTTTACGTATTTGCATAAACCATCCAAATCACTACGAACAACATAAAATCAACTAAATCATACGACTTGGAGGTGTTTACCCATTTTTTGTGCAAACATATTTGGGTTATTTGCTGAGATCTGTGATTTGTGTTTGAATATTGCTGATTTGTATTCATACACTGGTGCTTTCACGGTATTTGGGGTTTGTGGCCAATTTTGGCGCAAACACTTTGGTGCTTCCACTGAGAAGGACTAGCACCCGCTGCATCGGATAGAAGTTTGGATTTGGAAGACAATGGCTAGGCAAAACAGTAGAAGGCTAAGGGCTGAGAGAAGCCAACAGGAAGGAAGTCAACAAGCATCCTCCGGAGGTGAGAAAGTACCAGCTTCGATCTACATAACCCGGGATGAAATGGAAGCCATAACAAATTCACTGCAAGAGAGGTTGTTGAAGAGTCAACAGGAGATGACGCAGACTTTCTTGGAGCAAATGAGAGCTGCAGGGGCCCAGAACTTAGGAACAGCTACAGCAGCCGTGGATGCAGGACAAGGAGCTAGGGTTATGGAACCCAATGGAGGACAGGATGCAGAGCCAGAGTGCAATCGACAAGGACTTGGGGGCAGGCCCGTAGGATCCAACACAGGAGGACCTTTGGAAGGAGTTCAACAGGCTAGAACCAATGTTGCTGCTAGCGAGCCATATGAAGAGTATGTACCGGAATTCCCTCGGGGGCAACCCCCGACAGACAACGCTGGATTGGTAGATATAATCAGGAAGACTGTGCGAGGTGGTTTGACCAACGGAGACTTGGAAGGAGTGAATAGGAGTCCATTTGCTCGGGAAATAAGGATAGCTCAGAATCCACCTAAGTTCAAGCTACCTAGCGTGGAGGTATACGATGGCAAGACAGACCCTACGGATCACTTGATGAGGTACACCAGACACATGGATGTGACGACCCGGAATTTTCTAGCAATATCAATTTAATAATCTGCATTAAATATTAAATTGATTTGATATATTTTTATTAATTAGACTTGAATTGATGCTTTTCTTTTAAATAAATATTCAATTGATAAATTTTATCTGTTAAAAATTAATTATTTGTTTTCTGTTTATATATGTATATATTTGTATACATTGTAAATAGATGAGATTTTGCTTTAAAGTTCAACTAATAAATTTTGTTTTAAATACTAATATATATATTTTAGTGAATTAGAAATTATGTTTTATTTAATATAAACTTTTCAAAGCTAATAAATAAATAAATAAATATAGGGTTTTAAGTACATAAGTAAATGTTTAAATAGATTAAAACTTATTTTAACTTAAGTTTAAATTGACATTTATTAACAAAAAGATTTGTTTACTTTTCTTTTTAGTATATTTGATTAAATTATGGATTTAAAATGATATATGAGTTTTAATATAATTTTGTAAAACAATACTATATCATACATTAATAAAATATGTAGCTATAATAAAAAGATAATCTATTCTATCTATCATTTCAAAGTAATAAATATGTTTTTATAAAATAAATAAAATTAAAATACACATATAAAAATACAAGCCTACAAGATAAATTGGAAAAGAAATATAAGTTAGTAGAACATTAGTTAAATTAAAATAACATAACAACATTCATATGCATTTTAAAATATAACAGGACAACGAATAAACTAGAAAATAAATAAGTTTTTAAGTTGTAAACCAACATGAGCAAACTGTAGCATATATAATATGTTTAAAACATTAAGAATAATATCTAGAAGCAAATGACAGTAATATAACAACTGTATATAGTGTGAAGCATCAAGATAATAACATTTAATGATCTCCTCAACATTCTTGTCTCAGCCACCTAAATAAAATAATAATGCTAGTAACTTGTTCATAAGATTCAGACAAGTATCAAGTATAAAACAAAAATCTAGCAACAAATCTAAATATGCAGGCATAGGATAGGATAGTCAACCTGTAAGTAATAAACAAAGCAAATGATAGTAACAAATCAAAGTGTGCAGGCTGAAATAAAACAAAATAAAGTATATAGGTGTGATAGGCATGAACCTGAAGTAAAGGACTGTAACAAAGAAAGACAGTAACAACAAAAATAAAAATACGTATGTATGAAGCTTGTGAAGGAAGACATGATTAAATATCTTTAAGCAAACAAACAAAAGTAATTAATGTAAAAATCTTTTAGTGCATAATAGTATACATATCAGCCACCATTTACAAATATCTTTGGAAAACAAATCTGTACAATACAAGATTGCATACAATATTGTCACAATTTCATGAAACATAATTATAACCCTGCCTTTTTCTTTTTCTATATGTTAGCTTCATATCAGTTCGAACTAAGGAAAAACTAAAGTAAACTTCATTTCAAACTAAAACATGGAAGTAAAACTATTTCATACTTAAACAAAATTCAAGAAGCAAAGTAGAATGAAGTCACAGTAGATTCAAGCCTGAAATTTCATGCCTGCTTCAATAAAGTGCCTCTGTTCTTCCATATATCTGTGAGTAACACTTTCATAACTTTCTTAGGATTTAAATCTGTTGCAAGCTAAATTTTTGGATGCTTAAATTAATTGTGTGCATCTATACATATTCCTTTCTATGGCAAACTGTAAAATAAATTATTGCAGACTGAATTCTTTGTGGGTAATATTTTTCTTAATTGTTATTATTCAACATAACTTAAGTTAGAATGGTAGTATGTGTTTTCTGTGATGATATATAAGGTAAGCATACAAGTATATGTTGCAGTGAATCACTTGAATGTAGACATATACATATACTGTGCATTACTGTAAAAATTTAGAAACTCTGTTCCATTTTTCAGGGCCAAACTTTGTTCAAAAATTTATTTGATCTTGTTTTAATACATGTTAAACCTTAAGCCTTGAATGAAATGTATTTGTTACACTATAAATTTGTGTTTAAAATTTTGTTTTAAGTAATTAAACCTGTGTGTCACTGGGAGGAGCTAAAACACAGAACCATCTTCAAATATGTAAAAATTCAAGTTTAATGAATTACAAATTCATGAATATAAACCGAATTCATATACAAATTTATGATTTTTAAAATGAATATGGGGATTTTTAGTGGAGGGAATGAGGTGCAGTTCAAATTTTCCTATTTTAGGCATTTTACGTCGCCGTGGGTGATCAACTCGACCTGGTGATTTGAGATTCGGTCTAGAGGTAGAGGACTGTGCCGTGGTGCTAAGAAAATTAGGGGATGGTGGCGCAAGTGGAGGGGGAAGCATCGATATGAGATTCAAGTTTTTAAACCTAAATTTAACCGTGCTTGAAATTTCTAGCACCGCGGCTAGCACAGGCGACCGAGTGTCGCGTGTTTTTGCAGGGAGGTAGGGGAGAGATGGTCGATGTGATGACCGGAGTTTGGTGGCCTCCGGTGGTGGGACCACCGCGTGCGTGGCGGTGACAGGTTGGGAGGGAAGGGGATGAAGTATTTTCCAGGTTTGTTTCTCGTCTCAATTTCGCGCGTGTGCCTGTGAATCTCGAAGCTGTGCTGTTGTTTCCTCGGGGGAAACTCGTGGGTTACTCGAAGTAACAAGTGAGGGGTCGGCTTTTTGGTATTCAGGTTTTTTAAAACCCGTAGCTGTTTTTTTTTACAGTTTTGAACACTTGGTTTTAAAATGTAATCAAGGTTGAAACTAGCTCTAACTCAAGTTTAAATAGTGAATATAAGTTAGTTTGAAAGAGAGTTAGAAATAATAAGGTTTTCAAAATTTAAATCATTTGAATAATTTAAAAGTGTTTAAAAATTAAAGTATTTTCAAAACTAGAATTAAGTTCAAATGAAATTTAAACTGTTAAGGAAAATTGAATCAAGTTAACTCGAAAATTGAGATCCGGACTTGGACTTGAATTCTAGATTTGAAAATAAATTAAAGTTTTATAATTTAAATTTATTCAAATAAGTTTAAGTGCAATTGAACATGTAAGTACAAAGAGTTTTGAAAAAATAATAATAAATTTGTTTTGAAACTTTATTAATGATAAATTGGTTTTTAATGAGAAAGTAAATCGAGATAAATGTTTTAAACATATTGGAATTGAAAACATAATCAATAATAAGAATGATTTACTTTAATTCATGAAGTTTTAGAATTTTATATACATTAATCTTTAAGTTGATTAGGTAAGAATAATTAATGGTTGAAATAAATTAAACTAGTAATTATAGTGTAAAAGTAGTAATTAAAGTTAATTAATAAATTAATTAACTAATATGTGATTTAGAACTATAGATTAGATTTTAAATTAATAATGGTTAATTAACTTATAATTAATAATAATTAATATAAGTTGATTATGTTAGAAGGAGATAATTAAATAATTATTAATGAAGTTCATTAACCAGATTATGTTATAATTAATTAATATGATTGATTTTGTAATAAATTAATTAGATTAATTAATTCAATAGTTTAATTATAAATTATTTATTGAAAAGTAATTAAGAAATTAATTACTTATAAATTGAGTACATTGATTTAATTTGAGTTAATTAATTTAGTTTAATTAACTGATATTTTGGAATTGAATTAGAGAAGTAATTGAAGGATAATTACGGGATGTAATGAATTGGGTGATGTTGTTAATAGGTGTAATTGGAATATAATTACTTAAAATTAATCAGGGGATTAATTAAGAGTGTTATTGAGAAGTAATTAATTATGAATGATTAATTACTGTATATATTAATCAAGAGGATTAATATTTGTGTATTGAAGGTGTGTATTCTTAATATAATTAACAAATGAAAATGAAATTAGAAATCATAAATTAATATAAATTAATGATGGAAATTAGAGAAATTGATTTATTTGAGAATAATAAATCAACAAGATAATTAAATGGAAATAAATCGATATAAATGTAATTAATGGAGCATAATTACTCAGAATAGTAATTAGATGATAATTACTTGATGAAATTTATACAAAATGATTTGTAAATGAGGTAATTTGAGTAATTTCTTTTGTAATTAATCAAAGGATTGATTTATGAAATTAATTAATCATGGAATGATTAATTTGTTAATAAGTAATTAAGAGTAGTTAATTACTGATTTGTTACTAATCACAGGGTGATTAATAATTATGTTTAAGTTAAGATCAATCACTTAATTAATTTAAATAAAGTAAATTGATATAGATTGAAGATCATTAATTAATATAATTAATGATGTAATTAAGAATTGTTAATTAAAGAATAATTAATAGGGAAGTAATTAAATTTTAATCTACTATGAATGATTTAGAATAATTCATTTTAGAAATTTATTAAAGACTAATTTATTCTTGTAATTAGAGAATGGTTAATTAAATTGATTTATAATTAATGAATGATTGTGAGAGCAAGATTTATGGAATGTGTAATTAATTTAATTTATTTTAAATTAATTAAAAATAGAAGTAGTTAATTTAATTCATTTTAAATTAATTATAGATTGATTCATAAATCATGCTTATGGATGATATTGATATTTCGTTGATTGATTGTGATCTCAGATGTGGATGAATAATATCTATGTGATATGGATGTATATTTTAAGTATGATAATGTTTAATTATCTGTTTGGATGATGATTTTAATTATCTGTTTATGATGATGATGATATATTATCTATTATGAGATGTGAATTATCTATCTGTTCATATTGATGATATTGAATTCACTGTTAAGACTAAATAGACAACTTGGCCCTAAAAGACACGTTTTGGATTTCGATGAGACCGGGATCGGGTTTTCCGCATTAGGAATATCCGAAAACCACATCGTTTCCAAACTACGATAGGTCGTGAATCTGAAGTGAAGATGAAGGTTCAGAATGCAAGGGTTATCGTCGTTAACTCTGAGGGTGTTTCCAAAATGAGTGTAACGAGATAATGCCTTCGGTTTCGTTCGAACCCGGAACGAACTTGTATGGATTGAATGCTTTCAACACATCGTCAGGCGGACGATGAGCATTCTAAGAAATATGTTCTATAAAGGTAATCGTAACCTCAAGCCTCATCAACCGGGAATGGCTAAAACAGGGGAGGTGCAGCAAGGTTAGGTGGGTCATGCCCAAGCAGGACAAGGATATTCCCCTGTCTAGATGTCCCTTTTTATTCGGCTTAGTGGGCGGTTGGTCTGCAGCCAACTGCGGGGTGTATCTTGTTCGGGACTGTTCAGTAAGGAATGGTTCCGGCCTTGTGTTGCAGGGGATGAAGGGAGTAATCCTCGGTACGGTGATCTAGGCCCCGTACTGTGACGGGCGGTACCCCAGTAGCCCTGCCATTGTATGGAATCCAAAATCCAATAAGTGCCTACGGTTTTGATTGTATTACCCACTTTTGTGGCTAGTAGCTGGAATTTAATCATGTAACAATTTCGGCTATTTTCTATTTACTTGAAAACCCTAGACCTATTATAATATCACTGGATTTCCTATCAAATGTTTTGGTTAGCGTAAGGTAAAAACTTTTCCATGTTTATGTGTGGGAAGTCTTACGTAATACCTTTTGTTTTCAAAGGATTTTTTTCAAAATTAAGCAACTTTAACCTGTTACTCATACCAGACCCATGTCTGACCCGAAGTTTATTTTTGTTTTTCATAAACTCGCGGGTACCCAAATTTTTACGGGTAGCCAAGGGATTCAGGTTTAGCTTTGACGAATTCTGGAGGAGCAATGGAGCAGGAGGCTTCAGCGTTATATATATATATATATATATATATATATATATAATTTCCGCTGTGGGTATCTCTGAGTCATGTTGTTTGAGTTGTATTGAATTGAGTTGTATTAACTAGACAGGTGTTTATAACTGTCTAGTATGTGATGTATTATCTGTATAGCTCTGATTGATGTATATATTATGTAAATACTTATGTGATTAATATATTTTATTCGTTCCGCTGTGAGATTCTGATGTTGTTGTTCTTTCTTCTCTATCTTTTCTATTTTCTCACCTCTTTCTTTCTTATTAACGATGCTTCTTCCTGGGAGTAGGAAGTGGGGTCGTTACATGAAGGTGCTAGGGGCATCGGAGGAAGTGATGGCCCGATGTTTCCCTTTGTACTTAACGGACTTAGCTGCGATGTGGTTTAGGCAGCTGGGAGAAGGATCTATCAGGACTTGGAGGGAATTGGTGGAAAGGTTTTTGGGACAGTTTCGGGTTCATGTCAAGAGACCGAAGAACGCGATGACATTGACATCGGTAAAGCAAAGGATTGATGAATCGCTTAGAGCCTTTCTAACTCGATTCAGTGCCGCAGTTGCTTCGGTGGATCGGCCCGATCCATCGATGGTTTTAATGGCAGCAGTATCAGGAGTTAGGGAGAACTCGGATTTCAAGGTATCTCTGATACGAGATCCCCCATGGGATCTCGACGAATTCTTTCACGAGGCAGAAAGGTTCCTTCGGCAAGAAGATGCGAGTACGGATTTAAAGTTGAAAAAGATTAATGCAGTTGAGGTTGGAGGACCATCCAGCAAAGGTTTGGATAAAGACAAAGGAAAAAGGAAGTTGGAAGATGGTTCTGGAAATGCTAGGAAGCAATGGAAGGATCCAAAGTTTTCCACATACACAGAATTGAACGAGACGTTGGAGCGGATATACCTGGATACTCGGAATCGCCTTCCCTACCGGAGGCCAGCTAGGAGAGAACCAACAGAACGGGAAAGGACATCAGGAAGGCACTGTCTCTTCCATGATTTGGATGGACACGACACCAACAGCTGCAAGCACCTAAAGGACATAATTGAGGAGCATGTAAGGAATGGACAGCTGCCACAATATGTTGGACCTCGGAATGCAACGGCGGGGCAGGAGCAACCGCCGCCTACCTCAAGCTACGATGGTGGGAGGCCCAGGAATGATGGTCGGTTGATCATCCATTGACCATGTTAATATGAAATAAGCAGCGAACTATTGGCAAGCAACCAAGTCATTTACACATGTACGGGGACAGAGATAGCCCCTAGGCATGCTCTGAATGATGATAAACTGCAATGCTATGGTTTGTGAAATTTATCTTTTGCTTTTGGATTGGACACTGCTTTTCTTTTTGGTTTTTGGTTTTGGAGCTTGGATTGAGCTTCTGGTTTTTCTTTCTTTTTGATTTGGATTTTCCTTTGGATGCTGGTTTGGATTTCTGGTTTTCTGGTTTTGATTTGGATTTTGGATGTGGATTTTGGATTGGATTTTGATTGGATTTTTATCTGACTTTTGATAAACGGTCGTCAGGTATGGATCATGCCTGGCAAGGGGTGAGTCGCTTTGCCCGAACGTGGTAAATTGACTCATTCAGGTCGTCGAGTATGGACTATGCTCGGCAAGGGTCCGTAGTGACCAGGATTCGGCCTAGGACTTAGGCTATGTATTATCAATTGTTATTTTCAGGTCGTTGAGTATGGACTATGCTCAACAAGGGTCCGAAGAGACCAGGATTCGGCTTAGGACTTAAGCCATGGCATTGCACAGCGTCCAGGGACACTGGACCAAGGACGTCAAGTGTGGATTACGCTTAGCAAGAACCTGGAGAGGTTAGCTCAACGTCCATGGACATTGGACCAAGGTCGTCAAGTGTGGATTACGCTTGGCAAGAACTCGGAGAGGTTAGCTCAACGTCCAGGGACACTGGACCAAGACCGTCATGTGTGGATTACGCTCGACAAGAACACGATTAGGCTAGCTTAACATCCAGGAACACTGGATCACGACCGTCAGGTGTAGATTGCGCTTGGCAAGAGCCCGGAGAGGTTATGGAATTGGATATCGACTCGGAGCAGTCAAGGATGATATACTTTGGCAATATGGTTATGGACTTTGGATATTGGATTCGGAATTATTCAAAACACGCCTTGTTATCACAAGACATGTTTTGGGGGGCAAAGTGTTATCCCACTTTTTGAGTAAAAACTGGAATATCAACAAATTCGCAAGGAATGATGGATGTCGGGATTGGAAATCGATTGGGATCAAGGCTACGGTCGATATTATCAAAATTCGGTTGAGTTCCGATTGGGACGAAATTGATTGGAAATGACAATAAGGACTAGGAAAGGCTATGTTTCAATTTTCAGGATAATCGGAGTTCGTATGAAGGAGATATGATCTGCTGGGCACGATTTTACTTACTACCGGTCCAAAACAATGCCGGTCCAAGCTCCATCTCCAAACAATGCCGGTCCAAAGCATAGCCGAACCAGGGTCCATCCACTCACCACCGAACCAGCCATCTTCCCCTACGTAGCCGAACCAAACCCCAATTGACCACCACCGAACCAACTGCCGCTCCAACCCTCGCCGAACCAACTCCACTTCCATGTACTACCAAACCAAAGTACTACCGAACCAAGACGTTCCAGATCAACCTAGTCAGGCCAGATAGCATCAGCCCAAGCCCACCAGCAGCTATATACATCCAGGACCCCTAGCCTGAGCCTCACTTTATAAATAGAGGGGCAGGGGTACAACAATGGGGGACAAGTTGGAGAGCTCAAGCCTGGAAGGAACTTTCAAACAACTTTGATATACTTGTAATCAAAGCTTTGTACTTGTAATTGGATCGGAAAAGGAAAATAACATATAAAGTGGACGTAGGCACATTCTGGCCGAACCACTATAAATTTGTGTGTCTTTTACAGTTTAGTTCCTGTTTTTTACGTGTTTGCATAAACCATCCAAATCACTACGAACAACATAAAATCAACTAAATCATACGACTTGGAGGTGTTTGCCCATTTTTTGTGCAAACATATTTGGGTTATTTGCTGAGATCTGTGATTTGTGTTTGAATATCGCTGATTTGTATTCATACACTGGTGCTTTCACGGTATTTGGGGTTTGTGGCCAATTTTGGCGCAAACAATGTATCAACGAATTTTTTTCCGGTTATTCGCTTCTTTGTTATGGACGATTAATGATTTTCCTGCATACGGGATGCTTTCTGGTTGGAGTACGACCGGTCATCTAGCATGCCCTTATTGTATGGAAGAAATACGAGCATTTTCGTTACGATATGGGAAAAGTTTCGTGGTTTGATTGTCATCGGTGTTTTCTTCATCCCAATCATACTTTTAGAAGAGATAAGAAAATTTTCATAGCTAACAGAGAAGAGAATCTGAAACCACCCAAGGTTTGGTCAGGCGAGAAAATATACGAAATTGTAAGAGACTATCCAAAGATACATGAAACTGAAATCCAGACTGAAATCCCAGGAAAGTCAGACATTCATAATTGGTGCAAACAAAGTATATTTTGGGAGTTACCATATTGGAAAGATCTCTTACTCCGACATAATATTGACGTGATGCACAACGAAAAGAACGTGTTTGATAATCTGTTTAATACAATTTTGAATGTAATGGGCAAAACCATGGACGATTTGAATTCGAGGCTTGATATAGCAAACTATTGTAAGCGCCCGGAACTTCATATGAAGCCTAATGACAATAAAAAACCGAAAGCATGCTATGAGCTAGACAATAAGCAAGTAAAACTCATGCTAAAGTGGGTGGAAGAATTAAGATTTCCCGATGGGATTTCTTCCAATCTTCGTAGATGTGTTGACTTCAAAAATAGTAAACTGAGTGGGATGAAAAGTCACGATTGTCATATCATGATGGAATATTTACTCCCCATGGCTTTCAAAGAACTGTTGGCCGTAAAAGTATGGAACGTCATAACAGAGTCATGTTTGTTTTATAAACAGCTTTGTTCGACAACATTAAAGGTGGATCGTATACGTAAACTTGAAGTAGAAATACCCATATTGCTATCCAAACTGGAGAAAATACTTCCGCCTGGTTTCTTTAACGTAATGGAGCATTTACCTATTCATCTTCCATCCGAAGCACTTCTTCGAGGTTCTGTGCAATATGGATGGATGTATCCATTTGAGAGGTAAATTAACATGTGCAATGTTCATGTCAATTTCAAATTCAAATTTGTATATCTAAATATGTAATAAATATCTTAATAGGTACTTGAATCATCTGAAGAAGAAGATTCGACAAAAAGCCCGAGTTGAGGGTTCGATATGCAAATCGTATCTTGAAGAAGAAGCCTAATTTTTTCTCTCACTACTTTAAGGACGATGTGAACTTGTCGTTTGTAACTGTTCCTCGAAATGAGGAAGTCGTTAAACAAAATTCTTCTCAAACAATGTTATCTGTTTTTAGACAACATGGTAGACCTGGTAGAAAATGTGTGGAAATATGGTTGGACGATAGAGACCACCATGTAGCACACAGTATGTTCTTTTAATTTGTGTCGAACTCGCACCATTTGTCAAGTAATAATTAATTCACTTGTAATTTACTTGTACGTACATAATAATAATAACACATATTACATATATGTAGTATCTACGAATCACAGTATCCATCTGGCGATCTCAGTAAAGAATTTGCCAAATGGTTTTTGAACTATGTTTATGAGCCGAGAAACTGTGTCGTTGATGAAGGCTTAAGACATCTTGCGATTGGACCGAAAAGAAATGTGAAGACTTATCCAATATTCTTCGTCGACGGGTTTAATTTCAACACAAAAGATTACGGTGTTGAAAAATTAACATACAACAGCGGGGTATTTGTCAAAGGCAGTGATGATCCAAATGAGCATTTAAAAGATTTTTACGGCGTCTTAACACAGATTCTAGAATTGACATATTATGTTGAACCTTTAGAAAAGGTTTTTTTTATTTAAGTGCAATTGGTTCAGTAACGTTCCTAGTTCCAGAATCAACGTGCATAAAGAGTACAAACTTATTGAAATAAGGCATACATCACACTACTATAAGTACGATCCTTTTGTATTAGCCAAGCAAGCGTTACAAGTTTATTTTGCTCCGTATCCATCTTTGAAAAGAGATAAAGCGGATTGGTCCGCTGTTTTCAAAACGAAACCAAGGTTTACGTTTGATGGAAATAATATTCCAGATGAAGCAGCATATCAAGCCGATCTTGAATCAAATACAGAAATAATAATAACTGATGATATTGATGTAGGGCCTTTGAATGATGAATCGAACGTCCTATTTGATGCATTCGAAAGTACCGGAGAAAATGAGATAGAATACGAGACTGAATCTGAATCAGAAAACGATGAAGACTAATCGTTATTGATATAATTGTTATGTGATAGTGATTGAAACATGCGATGTAATAGTAAATTTCTGTAATTGTTCTGTGATGATCATTTAGTTAATTTTTATCCATGTTTTGTATTAGTAAATTTTTATAATTGTTTGTGAAAGTGATTGAAACATGCTATGTAGTAGTGAATTTCTATTATGGTTCTGTGATGATTATTTATATAATTGTTATCCATGTTTTGTACTAGTAGATTTTTATAATTGTTCTGTGAAAGTGATTGAAACATGCTATGTAGTAGTGAATTTCTATTATGGTTCTGTGATGATTATTTATATAATTTTTATCCATGTTTTGTACTAGTAAATTTTTATAATTGTTTCTGTGAAAGTGATTGAAACATGCTATGTAGTAGTGAATTTCTATAATTGTTCTCTGATGATATTGTTTTTCTATAACAGATATGTCTGGCAGGAGACGGAGTGTAGGTGGTGTGGCACGCCATCCCCATCTCCCGGTGCAGGTGGTAGTGGCACTGCACCGGACTTACGTCCGATTGCAGAAGTTGTTCCTAGAAGTGCTGGGTAAGTATCAATTTTATTTAAAGTATAAGTTTTAAAATCCACTAAACATGTATATCATATCTTTTGCAGTGGCTTTGAGGTGGAACCATCAGATTATATTTTACAGGTTTTGAGAAAGGCATTTCAGAGCCGGATGGATGGTTATTGGCCTCGTTGGGACGACATCCCCCCTCATGTAGGGGTGAGCGTTCGGTTGGTTCGGTTGGTTTTAAGGTAAAAAATGTCAAACCGAGCTAAAACTGAAAAAAATCAAAACCGAACCGAACCAAATAAATTTCCGTTAATTCGGTCGGTAGCCGATTTAACCGAACTAGAAAGGTAAGTGAAATAAATTACCATAGATTATTATTCAAATGATCGGTTTACTCAAAGGAAAACATAAATTTATGTTTAGAGAAACTATTTCGAGTACTTTTTTAAGTTTATAAGAAAAATTAACATATTTTCAATAGATAAAATTTGTTTTTTATTACTAAACAAATTATTAATAGTATTACAATGCTATGAATTTGGGTAATATAATAAAAGTTCGGTTAATTCGGTTAAACCGATAACCAAAGTAAAATTATTTTACAAACCGATACAATTTCATAACCGAAATGAACCGGTTTGGTCGGTTAATTCGGTTTGAACCGAATATTGCTCACCCCTACCCTCATGTCAAGAACGCTATACAGGCAGATTTACTTGTAAGTAGTAGTTTGAATTTCAGTTGTAAATTAATATAATCTATATAACTTAAAATAATTTTAATTTACAGGCTGCAGTCCGCGTTGACCCTGATGATTTGGACATTTTTTAAATCACTGGAACAAACGAATGAGGAAGAATTACAGGGATACATTGTCCAAGGCTAAGAATGCAGGGAAAAAGCCAAACTGGATGGGTGAGGGTGTATGGAATGAATTTCTTCAGCTTTGGAACAGTCCGGCGGTAAAAGTAAGTAAAATATGTTTTCTTTGTTATTTAAGTCTAATATAAATCTCGCAAGATATATACGTGATAATTTATCTTAATTTGTAGGAGTTATCTGCGCGGAACCGGGCAAAATAGGAATAAAAATCCTGCATTGCACCATGGTAGCTCCAAATCCTTTCAGGAGCACAAGAGAGAGTTGGTAATTAAATCTATAAACTGTGTTTACATTTTATTACAATATTTTATAATCAGATTAGCAATACTATTTATATATTTTCAGGCCGCGAGATACAACCGCGAGCCCACTATGGCCGAGCTGTTCAAGGCCACGCATGCCGTGGAGAGGACTGACGAAGAGGGCAATGTTTCGTACGAGTGGACGGATGACAAATCACAATCCGTAATAGTAAATTAATTTACTGTTAATAATAAAATTTTGTCTTATTTTATTTTTAAAATTTTAAAATTCGGTTTTTATCGTGTAAAACAATTGTTTGTAATCGCAGGAGAGGTACGAAGCAGAGCGGGCTCGTGTAGCACAGTCCACTGGTCGGGAAGAGCTTACGTTAGAGTAGGAGAACCATATTTGGGATGCTATTATTGACCCGCCTTCTTGGACCAGTCGACGGTATAGCTATGGAAATGTGGATGTAAATTTTGACATGTAGTAATATATAAATTTACTTATGCATATGAATAGTTATATAATTTTAATAATATTATATATATATACTAATATATAAATAATTATGAATTATTTTACAGGCGATGAGAATGCAGAGTGCATACAGGAGGTCGCAGCAAGAGGCGGAGATTGCTCAGTTGAGGGCGACAGTGGAAGAAATAAATGATTGGAGGAAGAGTTTCTTTGAGCAATAGCTGGATGAGCGGATTGCGGCTTATTTGTAACAGCATGGGAGGATGCCTGGAGAGGACAGCAGCGATGGCGAGGAGTAGGTAGTTTGTTTGCTTATAGTTTGGTATATACACATTTTGGTTGGTTTGGTGTATATATATTTCAGGATATTATGTATATATTTTGATGACTTCTAGTTGATGGATTTGGTTGGATATTATGTATATATATGTCGGGATATTATGTAGAAATTTCGGTTTACTATGTACATATCTGGTTAATGGATTTGGTTGGATTTGAAAATGAGATTTGGTTGGATTTTATATTGTTTGAATGTGTAGTGATGTTATATGATGGATATATGATGGTTATAGTTGATGAATATAGTGTATAGCGGTTGTTTGGTTCAGATTGGTTGAAGTGTATATGGGCTGTGCAGTTGCAAAGAAATTTACCTAGGTTAGCGACAGCTAGCGACGACTATCTGGTTCAGTTTAGCGACGGCTAGCGACAGCCAATTGGTTCAGGTTAGCGATGGCTAGCTACAGCTAGCGACGTCATTTAGACGTTGAAAAAATTTCCACATGGCACATTTGCCGTCGCGAGCCGTCGCTATTTATGTGACGGAGCCGTTGTTAAAGCCTTCGCTATACTATTGGGCGACGACCAATATAGCGACGGCTTTTAGCGTGGGCTAACGACGGCTAGCAGCGGCCGGCTAGTGGCGGCCGGCAACGGCTAAAAGCCGTCGCTATCTAGTGCCATTCTTGTAGTGTTATGGCATACCAAACAGTCCATAAAACAGCATATGAAAAACAACGCCACAATAAGGCATCATACAGAAACAACATGATTAAGCTATATATATATCCTACATGTTTATGTGTTACAAACAACACTATATTTAAAGCTAAGCAATGCATAACCTTTTGAGAACCATCAAGCATCAGCAACACCTTCTTGTTGGTACCAGTATTTAAAGCATCATAGTAAATGCCTTATTTTAGAAGGGATCCGACTTACATTAGGTCCATAAGTCACCACATCTTTCGATGTTCTATAATTTATCTCCAAATAATGAGTAGGCAGCTTGATCTTTCTAATTCTTGGCTTTCCAGTTAACGGGTACCTAGAAGCATAAGTTGAGTTATTATATATAGAAGCCTTGAAAACAAAAGGACCTTTTGACCTAGGCGGCAGATTTAGGCTTTGATCTTTTCTTCTCTTTGACCTTTTGATCTTTATTTTGATGTGTTCAGCAAATGAGCTGCCCAAGCACACTTTTTCAGACCCAAGCTTCTTTTTCTTTCCATGTCTGATTCTTGCATGGTGGTATGCAAGTCACGTAAAAACCGGGATTTAAGTAGCAGACGGCTTCCTCTCCGTTCTGATTAAGCGGTATCATTCAACTTTGGTTCTTCTCCACATTCTTTGTGGTAAGGACTTGCTAATGATTTTCTCTAGCAATAAGTTAATATAGAATCTTCTCCTTATTCCTTCACCATAGACGTCGACTACATATTTTCTTTCATCTTTGGGGTTTATCATCGTCTGGCTTGTCATCTTGAGCAGTAGAATAAAAATATGTAGAATTCCTATTTTCAATATGCAAACAAACCCTTTGAGGGATTATTGTATGTCTTGCTTGTGGGAGAGTAACTGTAATGGCCTCTGAAAAGGGATATCAATTCTATGTAAGAGCAACTCCAACAGCTGCTAAGATGTCTCATTTTGTAAAATCTGCACCAAGATCGTGCTCCAACAGGAGGTGAGAAAATACGATAGTGTGGATTTAGGACAGTATGGGTCGGAAATATAGGATTGTGATGGGCGCTTGTTCAACAAACGCCTGTATCTCAGGCGCTTGTTGAACAAGCGCCATATTGTCAGACGCCTGTTCAACAGGCGCCCAATGCTCAGACGCTTGTTCAACAGGTGCCTGACAATATATATTTTATAATTATTTGATGCTAGGCGCCTGTTCAACAGGCTCCTGACATCAGGCGCCTGTTGAACAAGCTCCTGGTTAAATTTTGTTGGAGAAAATAGCCGACTACAAAATTCAAATATGTATTTTGTAAAATCTACACCCGTATTTGTTGGAGATGCTCTAAGTATCAGAAACATATGAGAGTCTAGTGTTTTGCAATTGAATTCAGTAAATACTAACTATCAAGCAATTGAAAGTGCTAGGTGATTATTGCTTTTGTTGCACTTTTAACAATGATATTCATCATTAAATTCATAACGTCTGTTATCCCGCCTTTTGGCAAGGCCGAGATACCAAGGAACTAACTAGAAAGAGACGGGACATACATCCTTAGCTTTGAATGATCGTTGGGCAACTACAAGTATCGACGAGTTTTGCCCGAGTCCGGATCGGGCTACAGTTGATAAGACACGTCAAGAAAAGCTGTAGAAACCAACGTTCCAAGTTTCGGGGCAATCCGAGTTCGTATGCTCAAGTTATCGCCAATGGGAAATGGATCAGGTAGTATAACGTTCGAATCCCTCAGAGATAACATAGGCTCGAATCCATCAAGAGGAAGAATTGGTTCGAATCCATCAGACACGTATTGCCTCGAATCCATGAGGAGTGCCTTTGCTTCGGCTCCATCAAGCAAGTCCTCACATGCCTATGTTCGAATCCATCCCCTTATGCTCTAGTTCGAATCCGTCGAAGGAAAAGTCCTTCGAATCCATGCAAATGAGGAAGCTTCGACTCCACTCCCTGCTTCGAATCCATCAGGGACATGCCTTCGTTCGAATCCATCAGAGGTAGCCACGCTTCGAATCCATCCACACCTACCTTGGTTCGAATCCCTCGAAGTGTTCCTATCTTCGACTCCATCCCATGAAAGTCCTTCGAATCCATCAAGCGGAGAAGACTTCGCATCGACCAGCTATGAAATACTCTGTGCGATACGAAGGGCACGTACGAAAATACCTTCGAATCCATAACTCCGAATCCACCAAGTCATAGCAGCAGAAACCAAGGATTCGACCCTATCGATTCGAAGGGATCGATTCGAAGCACGTATATCAATTGGAAACGCAATCTTGAATCGATCATAACTTGAGATCTACAAGTCCAAATGCTATGAAATTTTCACAGGAGCTTGCATGTACATAGAAGAATGTCCACACCAAGTTTCATCACGATTGGACACTTTTTTGATCGATTCGAACCAAGGGTCGAATCGATCCCCAAAGTGGGCCCGGATCTCCAGAATTCGGCCATGTGGGCCCCCACACGTGCCAGAAGTGGTCTCCTCGAATTTTAGGCGAAATATCAGCCTCCAGCACTTATAAATAGAGCCCCTGGTCATTCAGAAAAGGGATCGGAGAATTTTAGAGATAAAGCACACCTAAACGCTGCCAGAATTGCTTCAGAGCACCACCGTTGCCTTTGATTTCGAATTTTGGCTTACTACTTGCTGTACTTTGACATTGAAAAGTTGTATTCTCCGAATATCAAGCAATAAAGTAACAAAACTTCATAGTGGACGTAGGCAAATAGCCGAACCACTCTAAATCGTTGTCTCTTGTGCAATTTACTTTCTGCTATTTGGAGTTTTTGTTAGATAATCTACGTTTTAATTTAACTTCTTCATTTATTATCTCTTCAAAAACTTCCGACGAGTGTTGTGCCCAATTTTGACACAAAAACTTTGGTGCTTTCATTGAGAGAAACCCAGTTTTTTCTCCTGCTCCTTGGATCTATCTTCGATACCGGATTGCATAAATCTAAGAGAGAGATCCAGACCTCATATTCAGATTCCTTCCGTTCTATTCAGATTTGTTAAAAGTCTAGGAAAGGATTCAACACTTCAAGATGGTGAGTACAAGAACCACTTCTAACATTGGTGATCAAGAAGGTCGGGATAGGCAAAATCCCACACAGTTATAGTCTATCAATCAAGATGCTGCTGGGCATATGGATCAGTCGGGTCCGGTCACAAGACAAGAGTTCCAGGCGCTACTCCAGGAACTAACCCAAAGCCGACAACAGCTAACTGAGCAGTTGCGCGCTAACGCTGAGTTGACCAATCAACTAAATCGCCAAAAGCGAAGAAGATCCAGAAGGGATCAAGCTCCTCATTCTTCCACCGAAAGCTCTGCTTCATCCGACTACAATAACAGATCTGCCTGTCCCAGGCTAGACGGAAATCAGGCGTAAGCTGCTGACTATCAACAGGCGTTAACCGTTGGGCAAATAAGGGTTGGCCCATCTACCAGCTTCCATACTGGACCCTCCTCCCGAGGAGGCACTATTCCACAATACACTGCAGATGATCGAGCTACCACAGCCGCTGCAGTTGACATAGGAGTTGATACCCGAGATCACTCCAATCAAAATTATCATCAGCAGGGACATGCTCCAGAGCCATATGTCCCAGAAGACGTCGAGCCAAGGAGGCGAGATACGGATCGTCGACAGCGCCCGGTCCCACCTCACACTGTGGAACCCGACCACACTTTGGCTCACCATACACAGAATTTTCCAATGCCAGACTTCTCAGCCATGGTATGACAAATGATTCGCGAGAGTCAAGGCCTAACAAATGACGATTGGGGAATCTCCCGAAGTCATACCCCGTTTACTGATGACATATTGTACGTTGAACCTCCTCGGCGATTCAGAATGCCGACCCTGCCCATGTACGAATGAAATTCCGACCCAAATCAACATATTTTGAAATACGAGTGGTCGATGACTGCTGCGAGAGCTGATGACGCAGTAAAGTGTCGCAGTTTTCCCATTTCCTTAGGGGGAATTGCGACGATGTGGTTTACACGATTACCGCCACGGTCTGTTTCTTCATTTGATCAGTTAGCTACCAAATTTGTTGAGCAGTTTCGTATGCATATTGCCCGACCTAAAGATGTTAATACCTTATCAAGTGTCACTCAAGCTCCCGGAGAAACACTTAGACGATATTTGGAGAGATTCAATGCTGCATGCGCAGAGATCACCAACCCCAATGATAATTCTATTTTAATGGCTTTGACTAAAGAAACCGACCCTGATTCCGAGTTTGGAAATTGGTTAGCTGGAAAGCCTCCCGCATCGTTGGACCGTTTTTATTCCAAAGCCGCTCAATTCTTGAGGCGAGAGGATGCGAAACAGTCTAGGAAGCAGGATGATGCAAGGCCCAACAGTGAAGGGATTCAGAGTAATGTTGCAGTTAAACAATCCGGAGAAAGTTCAGGAAAATTCGAGTTGAATATTCAAAATAAACAAACTCAACGATCGATAAATGGTGATAACCTAAGCAAGAAGCAAGACCAGAATCGTGGTCCGAGACGTAGGGCCGTAATGTTTGACAGTTATACACCGCTTAACACGTCGCTGAAAAACGTATACCTACAGACTTGTAATACTATGCAATACAAGAAGCCTGCTCCGAGGCCTTCGTCGGAAAGGCAGATTCAAACAGGAAAATTCTGTAGGTTTCATGAAAGTTACGGGCATAATACCAATGAGTGTAGACATTTGCAAGACCTCATTGAAAAGTTGATCAGAGAGAGAATGTTGGACCAGTTTGTTCGGGCACCGCAGTCTGGTGGAGCGGGCCCATCTAATCAAAATCGAACGCAGAATCAGGAAAGACAAGGTGAACCCGCTCGTACGGGCGGAAGATTGGTTATCAATACAATAAGTGGTGGTCCCCATCCAACAGATAGAAGCTGGAGAGAAATGGAGTCATATGCTAGCTCGATCAGGCACGTGGACTTTGAATGCTATAGTAACTCAGAAGACGGAACACGGGCTAAACAACAAAATACGATGGCTGATGAAATCGTATTTAGAAATCGAGATGCCGATAAAGTCGAAGCTCCTACAATTGACCCGTTGGTCATATCCGCTCAAGTTGGTCCTGCTTGGATGAAGATGATCTTGGTAGACAGTGGGAGTTCTGTGAACATATTATTTAAAAGAGCATATGATTTAATGAAAATGGAAGCTAAGGACTTAAAACCTTTTCAATCACGAGTCCACGGCTTCAACGGGAGTGCGAAGATACCAACCGGAATGGTTGAATTGCCGGTGGAGTTGGGAGTGGGAGAATGCCGAAGAGTTCAGATGTTGCAATTTTTTGTCCTGGATATTCCTTCCCCGTACAATGCTTTCTTGGGCCGACCGGCCCTTGCATAATTTAGGGCTGCTATTGCCCCATGGTGTTTAACTCTGAAGTTCCCTACTGACCACGGGATAGGAGTTGTACAAGGAGATCAGGCTGCTGGGAGAGCCTGTTATGTTGCTGAGCTGCGGGAGGCGCAGCGAAAAGAAAAAGGAAAGAGCGTAGAGGAATCTCTCTGCGTTCGTTTTACTGACGATTGACAACTAGCGCCTGGGCTTCGGCCTGGGCACCACAACCAATTCCAAAAGGATCTTGATCCAAGGGACAATAATAATAAAGAAGAATCTAAGGAAAGTCAAGCTTCTCCAGCCGAGCTAACCATTGATGTCCCGATTGACTATGATCACAATGACTCGAGAATGTTGAAGATTGGGTCTCAGCTTAACCAAGAGACACAACAGGAATTGGTTGATTTTCTCCGGACGAATCTCGATGTATTCGCTTGGACGCATCCGATATGTGTGGAATCTCGCTGGACATCGCGAGCCACACTTTGAACATTGACCCGCGGTATATCCCGGTCAAGCAGAAAAGACGTGGTATGGATCCAGAGAGATCTTTCGCCCTGAAAGAAGAGGTCGATAAGTTGAAATCAAACGGGTTCATTAGAGACGCTTTATACCCAGAGTGGGTGTCCAATCCCGTACTTGTCCGAAAACCAAACGGGAAATGGAGAACGTGTATAGATTACTCTGACCTGAATAAAGCCTGCCCGAAAGATAGCTTTCCACTTCCCTGAATCGATCAACTAGTAGATTCAACCGTCGGACATGAATTGTTATCCTTCATGGATGCTTACTCAGGTTACAATCAGATACCCATGCATGTACCAGACCAAGAGCACACAAGCTTCGTAACCGACTTGGGATTGTACTGCTACAAGGTCATGCCTTTTGGGTTAAAGAATGCTGGTGCAACTTATCAACGCTTAGTCAACCGGATGTTTGTCGATCAAATTGGGAAGACTATGGAGGTTTATGTAGATGACATGTTGGTGAAATCATGATACTCCGATAATCATGTCAAAGACTTGGAGTCAATGTTCAATATCCTCCGGAAATACGGGATGAAGCTTAATCCACTAAAATGTCATTTTGGAGTCGCATCCGGAAAATTCCTTGGGTTCATTGTCAATGCCCGAGGAATAGAGGCCAACCCCGAGAAGATCTGGGTTATCAGAAATCTTCAAACTCCGAGAACCATAAAGAAAGTTCAAAGTATTAATGGGAAAGTTGCAGCACTGAGTAGGTTTATCTCGAAGTCGACCGACAAATGCATTCCCTTCTTCTATTTGATTCGAAAAGGGAAACGAAACTTCGAATGGACTGCAGAATGTGAGGGCGCATTTCAATCGCTAATCCAACATCTTTCCGTACCACCAATCCTTTCAAAGCCTATAGATCATGAACAGTTATATCTTTACCTGGCGGTATCAGAAAATGCAATCAGTGCTGCATTAATTCGGGAGGAAGACCGAGTGCAAAAACCGGTCTACTACGTGAGTAAATGATTGACCGGAGCCGAGAGAAATTATCCGAAGCTTGAAAAGTTGGCATATTGCCTAGTCATTGCCTCGAGGAAGCTCCGTCCATATTTCCAGGCTCATCCTATTACTGTGTACACCGATCAGCCGTTACAACAGGTCCTCACGCGGCCTGAGACGTCTGGTAGGTTACTAAAATGGAACATCGAACCGAGTCAATTCGACATCACTTATACTCCAAGAAGAGCCATTCACGGCCAAGTCCTAGCAGATTTTATAGCCGAATTCACTGTTCCCGAAGACTTGCCCGAGACTATTAAATCTCCCGAATACATATGGAAGCTGTACACCGATGGTGCGTCCAACGATCGGTGCTCAGGAGCTGGGGTAGTGCTTGAAACCCCCGAGGGACGATCCATATGTTATACTTTAAAGTTCGAGTTCCATGCGACCAACAATGAAGCCGAGTAAGAAGCTCTACTTACCGGACTAAAGCTTGCCCGTGATCTGAAAATCATCGCTGTAGAGATCTACTGTGATTCCCAGTTGATAGTATGTCAAGTTCGAGGAGAATATTAGGCCAAAGACCGAAGGTTAGCCGCTTATCTAACTCGAGTTCTGGAGATGCTTAATCAATTCGATTACTATGCCATTTTCTACATACCCCGAGAGCACAATCAGAAAGCTGATTCGTTGGCAAAGTTTGCAAGTGCAGGTGAGGCTCAGCAATTGGGGGTTGTTCCGGTTGAAACCCTATCTTCTTCGAGCATTGATCGAAGAGAGACCGATTTTACATTTGAAGCTACCTCCACTAAGGAGTCATGGATGACTCCTTATCGAGATTATATCGAACGTGGTGTATTGCCCGAGCGACGAAGCGAGAAAAGACAAGTTCTACGAAAGGCCTCACGATTTGTTATTCAAAATGGAGTCATGTACCGGAGAGGATACCCTGTTCCTCTCCTCCGGTGTATCGCGCACGATGAAGTCAAACGAGTATTACACGATGTACACGAAGGAGAATGTGGCGATCACACTGGGGGGCAAGCCCTTGCAAAGAAAATACTTCGATATGGGTATTATTGGCCTACTGTTAATCGCGATGCTGCAGACTATGCTAGAAAATGTGACAAATGCCAGAAACACGCTCGAATTCCTAGAGCCCAGCCTACTGAGATAACCCAAATGGTCAGCCCTTGGCCATTTGCGGTATGGGGAATAGATATCATCGGCACATTGCCTCTGGCCAAAGGTGGCGCGAAGTACGCCATCGTCGCAGTTGATTATTTCACCAAATGGGCTGAAGCTGAACCCCCTTGCGACAATTACAACAAAGAAAGTAATCAAGTTTGTAGTACGTAACATCATCTGCCGTTTTGGTCTCCCACATACTATCATCACCGATAACGAAACCCAATTCGACAGTGCTGAATTCAAGAATTTCTGTCAACGATTCCACATCCATAAGAAATTCTCTGTAGTAGCGCACCCTCAAGCAAATGGTCAAGTTGAAGCTGTTAATAAAGTTATCAAGTCCATTCTAAAGAAGCGACTGGAAAAGGCTGGGGGCAAATGGGTCAACGAACTTCCTATGGCATTATGGGCCTATCGAACAACTCATAAAACTACAACCGGTCATACCCCGTTTTCTCTATCCTACGGCTCTGAAGCCGTTATTCCAGTCGAAACGGAAGTGCACTCTCATCGTGTAACGTATTATGATCCGAAAACAAACGCCATACTACTTGCTGAATCTTTGGATTTACTCGATGAGAAGCGCGAAGAGGCTGACTTGAGGGCAGCTGCGTATCGAAGTCAAGTCGCCCGACTATACAATGCCAAGGTCCGTCCGCGAACCTTCGAACTCGGCGACCTCGTACTCAAAAGGGTCTATCCGGTCCCTTCGCACATGAAGCCAAATTGGGAAGGGCCGTATGTGATTTCACAAAAGCTCGAAGATGGCACGTTCAAATTATCGACCGTTGACGGTCTTACTTTGCCGAGAGCTTGGAATAGCGAAAGTCTTCGTCGCTACTACATATAAAAGACTTTACTTATTTATTTTCTGTCAATTTATTCCTTTGCATTTTATTCTAGCATTTCGAGATTTAAATTTGTAATAAGGCAACTGACTTTGCCATATTTTCTCGTTTCAGCGATAAAATGCCATCTCTTCGAGCCAGAGCTGTGATTTACTGACTATGACGTACAGTATCACGATGCACGGAGAGCTAAGTTCCATCACGCGGTGGGATTTATTCAAATAGTGAGTAACTGTGATACGACCGGTCACTCGCTAAGTGAAACCCGAGCTCGGGGGTAGAACACTACACCAACATAAACGGGGATTGATACACGACAATCCCTCCTCCAACTCCAAATTCCCAGAGTGCGAATTGGAGTATAAACTTCAACTCTTGGTTCCCGGAGCGCGAACCGGAGTATAAATCCATCGCTTCCAGAGTGTGAGCCAACTCTAAATTCCCAGAGTGCGAATTGGAGTATAAACTTCAACTCTCGGCTCCCGGAGCGCGAACCGGAGTATAAACTCATCGCTCCCAGAGTGTAAGCCAACTCCAAATTTCCAGAGTGCGAATTGGAGTATAAACTTCAACTCTCGATTCCCGGAGCGCAAACTAGAGTATTAGTCCAAATTCCCGGAGTGCGAATTGGAGTATAAACTCCAACTTTGATTCCCAGAGTGCAAGCCAGAATATAAAACTCTATCTCCAAATTCCCAGAGTGTGAATTGGAGTATAAACGTCAATTACAAGTTCCCGGAGAGCGAACTAAGTCATAAACACTGATAATTAATAAGTTCTCAAAATATGGGCCGAACTGTTAATTGCAAATTATGTTAAGTCCCCGAAGTGTGGACATATATTCAAGGCTTATGACATATGTGAGCACGAGCTAATCAATGAAATACTTAAGCGAAAAAGAAAAGAGTTGTTTCCCATTTTATCAACAAACAAAAAAGGAGTTTGATTACATGATAAAACTAAAAACAATCCATAAAGTGGGTGCCGAGTCCACACTTATACACGGCCTAAAAAGGAGAAGTAAAAAGAATTTCCATTTCACAACCGCATGATAAGACGAGAAGTTCACTCCTTCTTCTTCCGGTGTCTCTTCTTCAGAGTTGAGCCGCTAGACCCGCTACCCGGCTTCTTGCGAGATTTTTTGTCCTTCTTTGGAGCATCCTCAGGATCTGGCATAATATCCACGTCCTCCTCAGAGCTGGAAGGGATAGAGATCCTTTTGTGAGGACGAACCGGAGGCGGAGAAGCCGTAACAGGTGGCGAAGCTTCGACACTAGAAGTTATAGCTGTGCCGGCGAGAGAAGTAACCATTGAAGGAGTTAAGCTTGGTGGAGAAACACCACCTCCGGAACCACCGACTGTCGTCACTGCAGCCATTTCAGCGCTTATCTCGGCAAGGATTTCTTTTTCTCGGGAAGATCGAGCAGCGCTAGACGCACTGACGGTTGGCATAAACGAGCTAAAAGTTGGAGCAACTCCACACATTGCAAAGGAAGGATCGGTAAAGGGTTCACAGGGTTGATTGAGAAGCTCCTCAATCATCTGAACATCAAACGACATTGAACTCCCCTCACCCATCTCGCCGGTTACGGTAGTAGTTGTAATAGCCTCAGTAACGATGGCTCCTTGCATTGGCTGCGAAGTTTGTGGTACTGGAGGTGCTGGCGCATCACTTTCAGTCACTAGTCGAAAAGAAATGAGAATAATTAGTCAAATGATCTGTTCCAAGTTCAACATTCTAAAAACACTTAAGCAACATTTGGAATACCTTCTTTGCCTCGGCTCGGTGATGAGACGAGTTCGAAAATGGTAGTTGTACCAAGAGACAGTTCTGGTCGATCCGGGTTATAAGCAGGAACAACATGTGGACCAACTGTAGCAGTAACTCCAGACGAGGTCGGGGCATCAACTGAAACATCCTCATTATAATGTGCAGCTCCAGAACCTTCGCTAGTCTCCACATGATGAAAACCAAGTCTCTCTCTCTAAGCAGAAATCATTGCTTCATGGAGAAGTTTCCTTTCCTCCTCGCTCAACAAGCGAGACTCGAGTTCAAATTCATCCACGGCGCCTTCAGGGAGAGATGCTTTCTTGTTCGCCATCAATTTTTTCCAAGCACTGAGTAGAAGCGTAGAATAATCTCCGAGCCACGAGAGATTCCTGTGCTCAAGCACATTAGCATTGTAAGTGTCAAGAAGATCATCAAACTCGGCTTCTACTCTAAATATCTCTGCTTGAACTCTCCCTTCCACTTCTGCCTCCACCGCTTCAACTTTAGCAACCGCCGCGTCTCGCTCAGCTCGGAGAGACACGGCTTGCTTGCACGCTTCTTGTGCGGCCATGTTAGCGTCATCCTTTTCCTTGCTCAAGTCGGCAAACTTGGCCTTCAATTCCTCGAGCTCTTTGACCGCCGCATCCCGCTCGGCCTCAACATTTTTATACCGATGGCCCAAATCTTCAATTAAAGTGCAATGCGCTTGTTGCATCTTCGCCATCTCAGCTAGTGTCTCATCGACCTTTTTTAGCGACTCCATTTCGGCCTTACGAGAAGATTCCGTTTCAGATTGAAGTATGTCAACAATACGGTTCTTCTGAGCCAAGTCTGCTTCCAATTTCTCAATCACTTTGGCTCGTTCGAATGCTACTTTCGAAGCTTTAACAGCCGCCCTGTACCATTCTTTATACAGAGCATAAAAATCACGGGTATAGCTGAGGGCGGCGTTCACAGCCTCTTCGTGGATTCTTTTGAGATTGGGTGGAAAGATATAAGCGTCGAAGCATATTTATGGAAAATCCTTCTTCAGTTGAGAAATTCTTATAGCCCCTTCACCAGACGGTTCAAGAGGGGCCTCTTCCATAGTTACGGTCATAGCCGTATCAGTCCTTGAACGATGTGGACCAGGTTTTGAGATTTGTTGGGATGGCTGTTGTCGCGAAGGTTCGACTGCAGGTGCCTGGCCGCTGGATGGCGGAGGAGAACGAGACGGTGAACGGTGCCTTCGGTCTCTATCAGAACGCTCCTGGCTAGAATAATATCGGGAATAGTCCCTCTCACAATGCTCTTTCTCATAGTACCTCCGTTCACGGTCACGGTCAGAATCCCTACGGCGAGACTCGTAATAAGATGAAGAATGATGCACTCGCCGAAGTCTATCAAGTGTAGAAGGACGATCCGACATGGCACCTGTAAAGAAGAAACAATTCGGTCAAGTACCAAGAAAAGCACTGCAATGCATGTGGAAGTCGTGAAGTGTTGTGAAAAGTGTATAAATGCGCAAACCCCCCGACCAACCAGAAGCGTCGATTACACTAACGGGTAAAGATTCGCTTATATCAAGCGCTCCCCGGAGCTCTTCCAACCCGGACCCGTGGTGGAGAGATACGTAGTCCGGAATGGGAATATCGTCCAACCCTGTGAAAAGGTCTCCGGACTGGCGAGGAGAGGCGCTGGAGACTGTAACCCCAGGTTGGGAACGGGTTACAACTACAGACTTCCATCTCTTAAACTTAGGTACAGCAGCCTTACCTTTCTGACCCTCTATTCGGGAAAGTCGGCTGCTATCTCAGTGTCTGTGGGCGTTCTTTCATCATCGCTCACTTCTCTTATCACAACGCCAGGTTTTCTTTTTGCCACTTTCTTCTTCTTCCTCGATGCCGATTTCGCCAATCCTTCAATTACAATACTCTGGCTCATTCCAATCAAACCCAATGTCCTTAAGTTATCGTCGGTCAACAGCAAGTCTATGTGCCTTAAGTCGCGTGGGACCCTTTGCAAGCTTTGAACGACGCCTCTATAATGCCCACCGGTAGGTCTTGAAATGATGGATGCAAGAATAACAGAGTATTAGGGTAAAGTATTGAAAGTGGCCATTCAAAAACGAATTATGATACTTACGTCTGGATAACCATCTCCTGGCAAACCCTGGGGGGCATCGAACAAAAAACCACTCGTTCTTGAAATAACTAAGCCTGGTCCAGGCCCCAGTCACAACCTGATAGTTCCTGACCGCCTCCAGAAAAGTGAAAGACGGGCTATCACCCCTACTCTTAAAATTGAATATGCTCCTGATCTCGTTAGGTCTTGGCTGGCGAAAAAGGCAATCCATAAATATGACAAAGACGCTGTTCAGTAGTGCATGCCCGTTGGGATGGAGTTGTGAAGGAGCGATTCCTAAATAGGACAGCATCCCTCTGATGTATTGGTTAAAAGGAGGAAGAGATCCAGCCGCGCAGGCATGACGGTAGAAGGCAGTATATCCTTCAGGTGGGTTGTGTGGTCTGTCACTGGCACTAGGTAATAAAACATCGTCCAAGGATATGTTATGTTTCGAACATATCCGGCCCAACAGAGACTCCGAGATATTGGACTGGACAGAATCGACAGGATCTTCGATAAATATGGCCTCCGGCAATTCATCCGGAGCCGGATCTACGACTTCAGGAGGGATTTCCAGAATCTCAAGCACTGGAAGAGGCGAGCTTTGTGCTTCTTGTTGTTGAGAACTCGAAGATTCCATAATTAACTAACTCATCAGAAAGCGGCGTTAAATACATAAAAAGCCCATGCATTCCCCCGATGCAAAGTGTATGAGTATGTCGTCCAGTGCAAGTGCTATGCAAAACTTAAGCAAATTTTACAAGTTGAAACGAGATGTCCGAACGATGAAACTTTGGAATTTGAGAATGAAAACGACCGTCATCGCTGACCGTCACTTTCACGCCACCCAGAAGCTACTGACCAATCCAAGTATAAATTCTTTATATTTTGTTTAAGTCATGGTGCCATCGACGAGCTCCAAAGGGAAGGTCAAGTAAAATTTGATTATGCAAGGCTGAAGCTCGCTGGAGTTAAGTATGCTAAAAATTCAGTGAGTTCGTCAAAGTTCGACTTGAAGTTGGTCGTAGTTCAGATATTGGAGAAAATCAGAAGAGTGGAAGTCCCAGAAGAAAGAATGTTCGAATCGATCGACTCGAATCGACACGAGTCGAATCGATGAACTTCGAATCGGTACGCCCCAATTCCACGTAGTTCGACTCGATGAGACCTTGGAACAGAGGAGCAGTTCGAATCCATGAAGCCCTACACGACTTCGAATCGACCATAGTTGAGCTCCTTCGAATCGATCAACATATCATTACTTCGAATCGATCAGGATATTGTTATTTCGAATCGATCGCCACGAGCCTTTTTCTTTTTCTTTTGTAATCGTCGGTTCGAAGCTATGCATTCGAAATCGACTCGAATCGCTCATTCTTGGATCGATGCGAAGCAATGAAAGATGACACTCTGATCGATACGACTCGAATGGCCTCATTCCTCAGTTCCATCGAGTCGACCCACCTCGTCCAGATCTCACCACTCCTCAAAATTTTCGAGAAGAAGAGATTGAGTCGATGCCAAAAAAGTTCTAAGTACTATCATTGTCATCTCGAATCGATCCCTTGATTACCTAAGTTGATTTGGTTACGAATGGAAGTGTGAAGGGTTTCGATCGATTCGAGAAAAGCACGTTCGTCTTGGCCTTGGAGAGATCGATTTGAAGAGGAGGCTATAGCAACAGTGAAAAGTAAAAAGTGAAAGTGACACCGGCCTCACGTATTTATATGAGTCTCACATAGGAAACATGAAGATTCGTCTCCCGGTCAAAATGACCGACCCCAACCAGTCATGCGCTGGTCCACTCGAACAAGCCACGTTCGAACCCATCACGTTCGAAGCCATCGCATTCGAACCCATCGCATTCGAATCCATCGATACTTTGAACCCATCCATGCAATGTCGATACGAGGCATCATCGATACGAAGCACTTGAACAAGGACTGAGTTGATAAATCCTATCGATTCGAAGTACCAATTCCATAACCATCAATTCCATCGGTTCGAAACGCTATCGATTCGAACAAACATGCTTCGGATCCACTAGACACCATCGATGAGAACGAACGTAGTGCTTCGATATGAAAAATTACTTGTCTACCTTTTACACCGATTCAGGAGAGGATCGATACAAGAGGATGATCATAACAACAATGTTTTAACCCGAATCTCAAATCGGTTCAGGAGAGGATCGATGCAGAATTCGGTAACAAACCAAACTGGCAGCAACTTGCAATCACGCAACGTTAGCCAAAGTCAAGGTGATACACATATGCACATATGTTTGACTAATATTTGATCTTTATCATTCACAGGGATCAGATACCCATCTTGTCATGATTTCAACGACGAACAACCGATCACAATCACACGACAGTTGATAACAGCAATAAAGAATACAGCTTTCAGCAGAGCATGTCCTAATTGTCCAGCGTTAGATTGTAGATTTTCAAAGCACGTCATGTTTACACAAGATGTACTTTGGGGGGCAAATGTTATTCCGCCTTTTGGCAAAGCCGAGATACCAAGGAACTAACTAGAAAGAGACGGGATCATACATCCTTAGCCTTGAATGATCGTTGGGCAACTACAAGTATCGACGAGTTTTGCCCGAGTCCGGATCGGGCTACAATTGATAAGACACGTCAAGCAAAGCTGTAGAAACCAACGTTCCAAGTTTCGGGGCAATCCGAGTTCGTATGCTCAAGTTATCGCCAATGGGAAATGGATCAGATAGTATAACGTTCAAATCCCTCAGAGATAACATAGGCTCGAATCCATCAAGAGGAAGCATTGGTTCGAATCCATCAGACACGTATTGCCTCGAATCCATGAGGAGTGCCTTTGCTTCGGCTCCATCAAGCAAGTCCTCACATGCCTATGTTCGAATCCATCCCCTTATGCTCTAGTTCGAATCCGTCGAAGGAAAAGTCCTTCGAATCCATGCAAATGAGGAAGCCTCGACTCCACTCCCTGCTTCGAATCCATCAGGGACATGCCTTCGTTCGAATCCATCAGAGGTAGCCACGCTTCGAATCCATCCACACCTACCTTGGTTCGAATCCCTCGAAGTGTTCCTATCTTCGACTCAATCCCATGAAAGTCCTTTGAATCCATCAAGCGGAGAAGACTTCGCATCGACCAACTATGAAATACTCTGAGCGATACGAAGGGCACGTACGAAGATACCTTCGAATCCATAACTCCGAATCCACCAAGTCATAGCAGCAAAAACCAAGGATTCGACCCTATCGATTCGAAGGGATCGATTCGAAGCACGTATATCAACTGGAAACGCAATCTTGAATCGATCATAACTTGAGATCTACAAGTCCAAATGCTATGAAATTTTCACAGGAGCTTGCATATACATAGAAGAATGTCCACACCAAGTTTCATCACGATTGGACACTTTTTTGATCGATTCGAACCAAGGGTCGAATCGATCCCCAAAGTTGGCCCGGATCTCCAGAATTCGGCCATGTGGGCCCCCCACACGTGCCAGAAGCGGTCTCCCCGAATTTTAGGCGAAATATCAGCCTCCAGCACTTATAAATAGAGTCCCTGGTCATTCAAAAAGGGATCGGAGAATTTTAGAGATAAAGCACACCTAAACGCTGCCAGAATTGCTTCAGAGCACCACCGTTGCCTTTGATTTCGAATTTTGGCTTACTACTTGCTGTACTTTGACATTGAAAAGTTGTATTCTCCGAATATCAAGCAATAATGTAACAAAACTTCATAGTGGACGTAGGCAAATCGCCGAACCACTCTAAATCGTTGTCTCTTGTGCAATTTACTTTCTGCTATTTGGAGTTTTTGTTAGATAATCTACGTTTTAATTTACCTTCTTCATTTATTATCTCTTCAAAAACTTCCGACGAGTGTTGTGCCCAATTTTGACACAAACAACGTCAATCTTGTGGCCAACATTAGAATATGATGAATGTTAACAAAAACATTCTGCAAGTACAAATTAAAGCTAAGAATTAAGTAGTGTTTGTTTTGAAAACGAATTTTGTGCTTTCGGTTTTCAACATATATGTGAAATATAAGAAGAATGGAGGACGACGGAGGGGATGAAAGAAAGACGGATGGAAAGACAAAGGGGATATAGGGACGATGGAAGAATGGATTGTTCCACGTGCTTGTGTTATTTTCCAAAACACGGAAAATAAGCAAAAGTTGTTTTCTATATTGTAAGTTAACTTCGTTTTCTAAATTTGTCATTTTCAACAACATAAATGCATCATGTGCATTTTTTTATGGACGAAACCCAAAATTAAAAACAACAAACCAAACATTACCTTAGTTTTTCTGAAGTTCAAAAATTGTTCTAGTTGATTAAACCATAAAACTTTCAATATAATGTGCTTGGATACATAATTACTGTTGCAATGTGTGTGCACGCGTTTGTGTCTTCATATGATAGTGTCACTAGATTGAATGGTACGTTGATGGGTTGATGTAACAAGAGAACCTGTATAACAAGTAGCAATTGAATACGTATAAATCGGAGATTAGGAAAATTAACACTTTGACACACAAGTGTTATTTGTACATGGCTTAAGTGTGTTTGATATGTTAGTGAACCTAGCAGAAGATTCACATGCCAATGTAACTATGACTATTATGGTAAGGGTAAATGTACCAATATTATACCATTATTAGCCAATCAGTTGTCATTTTTGAGTGAAATTAGTACACTAGTTTAATCGGTATGGTAACGATAAGTTTACCATTTTCTACGCTAAATCATCGGTACTATTTTTCAAAACTAACGGTAATGGTACATTTACCCGTCAATTTATAACACATGGATATTCAAGTAATATGATTTATTATAGGTATTTAGAACTAACCAAATGATTAAATTTAGTTTAGTAATTTAGATCAAATAATGCTAACTATATATGTCTTATTTTTTTTTATTGATGTCTTTTATTAAGTCATACTATGAATTGTATAATGAAACATCATTATGGTGCAAAAATATGTAAATTGCCAACTTTTAAAAAAAAAGTATTTACCATTACCGGTGTAACGGTTTGTATACCAGCAAACCGGTAACGGTTACCCATTTATCGTTATACCAATCTCCGGTATACCAACAAACCGGTAACGGTTACCCGTTTATCGATATACCAATCTCTGATATAACAGCAAATCGGTAACGGTTACAATAAGCAATTTTAGCTTACCGATAAAAACGGTATGGTAAAGGTATCCGCATAATGATAATGATAATCATTACCATAACAACTATAAATGTAACAAGAAGACCTTACGACAAGTAGCATCAATAACTATATAGGTAACAACAAAGGAGATTACGGTGTTGAGAATGTTGAGAGACTAAACATATTTTCTGTTATACCAAAACTTTCACCATTAGCATAAATCACAAATCTAAATAGTACATCTTTATAACCCATATAACAAATTCCTAAATATAGCTTCTATATAAGCAAATACTGCCATTTGAGCATCACACACACTTATATCTGCCGTACACAATTTTACTAGTAAAAAGGCTTGCTACTATCATGGAAACTCTAGAGTTCAGATCTAATCTATATGAAAATAATGCTACTTCTACACACACTAGATGCAAAAAGGAAAAACACATACTTTCACATATCTTCAATTTTGTCAACCCGCATTTTAGCCAAAGCAGATTTCAGCCGAACTTAGAAGATCAAAACAAGAACAAAACGATTCACGAACTTGAAAACACGATCAGAAGGACTAGAGAATTGAACTCGAAGAATTTGAGTGGAAAATTAGTAATGATATAACTCGGTGCCGAGTTATGATGGAATGGTACCAAGTTATCTCCACTCCATTTCTTACCTCCAAAACATCATATACCCTTTGTACTACTTCAATAACACATGGTCAAGTGATTTTCCACTAATTTTGATGAGCAATTCCAATGATTGACGAAGGAAACAACTATCGAAAAGATCACAAGAATCAACTCAAAGTAGAAGGAAAAGAATTTGAAACAACTCAAAAATAAGACAAAAATGTTAGCAAGTAGATGAACTTCCAATTGGATGAGTTAAAATAACTCGGCACCGGGTCATTTACTTCAATACCGAGTTATTCTGTTAACTCATGGACCTTCGTGCTCTTCTGTTGGTGTCTGATTATCCCCGGACTTCGGTGCAAACGGGCTTCTAAACATGTACACATGTTTCTCTATAAATACAAACTTAGCTGCAACCAAAACGAGATTGGATCTCTCTGTCATTGGAGACTCCTTCTTCTTCTTCTTCACATCTTATCTATCATCCATTAGAGTCACCTAAAAGCCACTATTTGTTGTTCATGGACTTAGAGCAGCAAATGCCTAGTACTAGTGACCGTCGGATACTCTAGAAACTCTATTGCAAATTTGAGATCCATTAGATAGTGATCAAATTTGATTAATTAGTTGTAATCCAAAGAGAAAACAACTATTAACAAAGATTAAAGTGACGTAAGCTGAAGACTACGCCGAACCACTATAAAAATTGTGTCTCGTTTTACTGCTTTTTGTCTACTTTATTTGAATTGGTGCTTTCATCTGATTTTTGTGTGTTGATCCTTTTTTAAGTTAACATTTTGATGCTTTTATCTGATTTTTGTGTGTTGATCCATTTTTTGAGTTAAATTTTGGTGCCTTCACTGAGAAAGAACTGGATCTGAAGATTTGAAGCTTGAATTTGAGATTTGAAAAAGATGAAGAGACCCAACGCTGGATCTAAGGCTGGAGGAAGCCAACCAGAGCATGTGTGCAGCTAGGAGATGTCCTCAAATTGCTCATCAATCCATCTGTGTGACCAAAAAAGAGATGAAGAAAATGATGAAGAAGATGCAAGATGGATTAGTGACTCGATAACAGGAAATGCTCAAAGGATTTTTCCAAAGGATGAACAAGGAATAGCTAGGACTGCTGGAATTCAGAATCAAGAAGGAGCTAATGCAGGAACATCTAAAGTTAAAGCGGACCAAATTGAAACAATGTTGCCCACAAGAAGAACAACTCGATGCGGACCCAAATCTACTCGGTACCTAGAGAACGATACTCGGGGTCAATGTTAGTGTGACCGGTAAGATGCAGGGAATGGATAATGTTGGAGCTAGAAATGCAAATTAAAATGTGAATGGTCAACGACCAGAGGAATGTGCTAGAACTTCCCCGCAGGAACGGAGGACGGAATGAGACCAAAGGAATAGGTCATAATGCAAATGTGCAGCCAAAGGAGTGTGTCAGAATGTGTCGGAGTTCTCCCATAGGAGTAGGAGGCAGAATATAGTTGGTGATCTGAGACTTCCATTAGATGATAACAACATGATGGTTGAGGTGATTAGAAGAACAGTTAGAGGTAGACCCCCAGACCGGAGTTTAAAGGATGTAATTCACTTCTAATATCCGAAATACAAGGAATCCTCTCGATCTCAAACTTCTGGCATTAGAAATGTACGAGGAAAAGTCAGATTCGACGATTCATTTGATGATGTACATCCGACATACGGAGATGTTGGGTGCTTCTAAGAAGGTGATGTGTGGTGCTTCCCATTATACTTAACGGACTTGGCGGCGATGTGGTTCAGACAACTGGAGAATGGATCCATAAGCACATGGACGATTTGGTGAATAAGTTCTTAACAACACCAAAAAGGTGTATTTGTAACGAATATAGTCGTTACAAATGAAATTTATAACAGATATAGTCGTGAGCGGTACAGGCGTGAGGTATGTCGTTACAAATATTTATAACGGCCTCTACCCGTTATTAGATATATCACTTACCAACGGACTTTGTCGTTAGAAATCTAAATTTTTGTAACGAAATAGGTTGTTATTATTTGCATCGGTTTGTAACGGGTATTTTCCGTTACTTAGTTTCCCCTTTCATGGTGGAAGCAGGGGTTGTCATTCTAAATTATCACGACCTTGTCCGTTACAAATTTCATCATTAGTAACGCACTTGTTCGTTACAAATTTCATCAATAGTAACGACTATGCTCGTTATAAATTTCGTCTTTAGTAACGAATATGTTCGTTACAGCTACCAAACCATGTAGAGCTGCATTTTTGCTAGCATTTACACTACAGAATTGTCTATTATAATACAGTAGGTACATACATATCAAAAATTACAGAATTTCGATAACAATAAGCAATTACGCATCCAAACATACAACTTAAATTACACAAATATTTGACAACAAATTAAAGGAAGATTCGAAATTTCACAAGTTCATCATACATAACTAAAGAGTATGAAATCAAAATATTACAAGTTCTAACATTACCTCAAAATAAATTCTAGATCCTACAAACAACGAACACGACACTCAGGCCAAATAACAAAACCTCCATCAATTATATCAAATAGCTTGTAATTACAATTTTGTGGTGCTTCATAAATAGGTGCTTCTGGATCAAACACTTTCTCCACCCATACAACTCTTTCCCCATTCATGACCTCTATATGGTGGCATATTTTATGTGTCCCAAGATGGCCCTTAGCAACCTCTTTCAACTCTTCTGACAATAAGACTACAGATTGCCTATCTGAAGATCCAATAGCACCATTGGATTGAACACCCAAGCTAGCTCTAGGACTATCATGCTGACTGTTGGAAGCAACTTCATTTCTTGATGTCGCATTCCCTCCAAACTGATTCATAAATTGTAACAAATTTTGTTGCATACTCATCATAGTCGAATGCATCGATTTAAATTCTTCGGTTAGTCTATTTTGACTGTTCTCCATCTTTGCTTTCCATTTTCTATCTTCATCTTCCTTGAAATTAGCTATTGCTTTTGATGCTTGTGTAAGCTTCACTTGCTTCATAGTCGATGTAGAGCTAATTGCACGACAATAGTTTTTTCTTTTCTCCTTTCCAAACACTTCAGCAATGGGATCATTCTCAAAATCTTCAAAACTTCTACTTCCATTGCTACCATTGACACTAGAGTTTTCCTTTTGTCTTTCCTCCGCTGCTTCAACTAATGCCTGCATAGTACCTAAATAAATTATAAACAAAAGTTGAACTTGAAAATATTTTGCATATTAAATAAAATAAAAGCATAAACTAAAGAATATACTATCAATATCTTGCATAAATGATGAACATGTGAATACTGTAAAAAAAATTCCTGTCAAATTATGAATACTGTAAAACAAAATATGGAGGAGATTTGAGTTTATGGGCACTACTTTGGTTTATGTTATTCTTATTAGCGATTAGAAACCTCATTAGGTAATTTGATCATGATGGTAAGCTAGGGCTACAAGATGGCTTTGCAGTGAAAGCTTATTTAGAGCTTGGCTAGATAATTATTGTCTGTGTAACATGAAAATATACTATCATTAACTGCTGGTGTATTTCTAGTATAACTAATTTTGAATGCCCCTTGTTTTCTTATTGTCTGTGATTTGATAGAGTTGTTATATTTTGTTCATTGAAAGGGTGTCTGCCACAATACTACATAATTTTGTGATCGTCTTCTAATTATGACCCAATGTTATACCAGGTCATTTTGCTTTCTTTTTTTTTCCGTGCTTCGTGCATCATCCCCAGTGTTTATATGTTTATATTTTTACCTTTTTTCTGTTGTATGTATCGTCTTTAAAAAATCCATTTGTTTTCATCTTTTTCTTTGAAGATTGGAAACCAGTAATCTGAATTTAAGAAAACAAGGTTAAACAAAGTTCACAAATATAGGTGTCATCATATTTACACGTTTGCATGATTCGATTGCATTTTCATTTTTCTTTTTACATTTCACTTTGCATTGCATTTTTATTCCACATACCACAATTTCACCACCGTTCCTCTATGCAACCACTTACCACTGTTGCACACAGCAGCTACCATTCCCTTGCCCTGACCATCAACCACACACTTCCTTCACTACCTCATTCCATCACCTTATCATTTACATCACCAGTCTCACCATAACCATACCAGTGCTTACATAACATTTCCCATCCACCCATTCATAACTGTAAAACCATCACTCTACCTCTGTCACAAATCACTTCACTGCTATCTCCATTTTCCCATTACTGACTAGCACACAACCATTCCAAAACCACACACTTCAGCCACCACATCAAGTTCAACCTCGGCCTGCATCTCCATACCACTATTCACCCAATACAGCCACTGCCATGTCATTCAACACCATATCTTCATCCATCTTCATATCCACCTTTGCATACCATCCCTTTAAAATTCATAGACTTAAACTTTACCTGACCATACCCATTCCCCTCCTTCACATCATAACACTGCATCACCAAGTTACCACAGACCTCCTCCATAATCACAGCAACAAACATCATCTGCCAACTACCTCAAATCAACCCCTTTGACCAACTTCCTTTCAACTGCTGCACTGCAACTTCAGAACTCCAAACCAGTGCTGTCAACCCATCATCACGGTTCCATTCTCTGCCAATTGCCTCATCACATCTAACAACTCCTCCCTACCATTCGCAAAACCACCCAAACATTGCCTAACCATCTCTGATCTTCACACATCAAACACCACCATATACATAAACAATGCTTCCACAAAACTATGCCATCACCATCATTCCACATCACATCAAACCCAGACTGTCATCTACACTACATACTATAGAAACACTGCATACATACATTGCCTCTGCTACTTCTTTGAGCATTAACTTACTTGTCTGCCATTTCACACTTCTGCTCATACATTATCAACTAAAACCACCTCATCACTTATCTGTGCATATCTGTATTTGTTTTAAAATTGACTAGAATCAACCGTCTCCAACAGGGGTTTCGTCAGCAACGTTATTAAGTGAAATCATTTCAGTTAAAAATTTGGGAACAACCTGCCGAAATTTACATGATTCGATTCTCTGGATTTCAGTTTCACATTCCTTTTGCGCATCGCGAGTGGAATCTTTTTTATGGCATCCATTTTGTGGCATCGTCTTTTATGGTTTAGTTCGAACAGTACAAATATAATTGTTTTAGTATGACATACTTTGTATCTCTTTACTGGCAAGTAGACTGCATGTTCGCTCGATATGTTGTGTAAATAATTATATTCATATGCATTCTATGGTTGCATCAGGAAGAGCTGATATTACACCCGTAAATAATTATATTCATATGCGCAAGTATGAGTAAGATTTGAGTTTGTACTTTAAATTTTGCTGAACTGCAATTGGTTATTGTTTTTACCGTATGCAAAAGCAAAATTTTACGTTCATACATCTTCGTTCCTTCATTTGGATTTTTCATAAAAACTACTTTCGATGGTCGTTTTTAGTACTCTTTTTTCCTACGTTCATTTAGATTTTATTTATTTATTTATGCGAGTAGATGTTGAATAGATATTGAAGTACTTACAAATTTTTCGACAGCACATGGAATCACCTTTCCCGTTTTTCTACTTGTATGAGCCACTTTCCATGCCACTGTACGTGTGATCTTCTATCCTGGATTCTCAGCTGCCTACATATGAATAATTTCATAAAGTATATTTTTGTCACTGAAATATTAACCTAAAAAATGTTTTTACATACCAATTCTTCATACAGTCTAAGATAAGGTTTCCTTCCCAATGTATGAGTTAGAGTACTTTTGGCCTTGTTTCCGGAATTTGTCTTGCATTGTTTCATTTTCTTGTCACTATATTCGATGTCAACAAACCTCTGCCACCATACTTTATCAACGTCATCAGGACGAATATTAAGTGCAACATGTTTGGGCATGAGTTGTCCATCTTTTTTGAGGAATCTCTGACGTACCATTGCTTTGAATGTTCGATAACGTTGTGAAAACTTCTTCTCCAATATTGGTCCAGCTACCATGGGGTCGATATTCAAGTCAAACTCTTTCTGTTGAAACAAAAAAAATGACACAATAAAGATTAGACACAACAATATAAAGATTTAATGGTAGAGGACAGTATAACTGTTCTCTTGCAGCCAGTGAAGAAGTAAGCAGGTGCAATATAAATAACACACAATGTGCACCTGTGGTGCTCGATGTACTTCCAAACAAAACGGTTTAGAAGGTGGGTTTTATCTTTCTTAAATATTGCATTTTCAGAAACTCGAGATTCCGATAGTTAAGTTTTAGTTTTAGTAGAGACTGAAACTCCAGTTCAAATATAAAAAGAAATAAAAACTGCTATACTTTAAAATTTAAGTTGACACTCAAAAAGAAAAAAAACGAAAACAAAATGAGGTTTAAATGAATTTTATGGAACTGTAAATTTATTTCATTTCATGTTTAGGTATCGAGCATGTGCTCTGAAATGGCATCCCGATAGTCATCAGGGTTCATCAAAGGTATGCATTTTTGCGTCATTGATTAAAGATGATTTGGTCATTACCGATTGTTTTCTTAATTTTGACTTATTACCATTTTGCAAAACTGAGACTGCTTCTTTTTTTTTATCCTTAATTTTATCTTCATTTTTTTGCCTTGAACATGCAGCTGCAGAGGAGAAATTCAAACATTGCACTGCAGCTTAAAAAACTTTATGCGACAAATTAGCGGTTTAATCCTACGGCAAGTGGCCCATAGTTTTGCTCTCGTATGTTGTTTCTGAAAAACCATGAACTTTTTTAGTTCAACATCTGTAAACAAGCTACTACTATAGTAAACAAGCTCTCTGTCTTGTAAAAAATGTTGCCTGTAGTATTATGTTCAGTTATTGTATTCCATTAAGAAGTCATATTGGGTCACTTTGATGTAATAAAATCAGAACATGTTATTGTATTCAATTAAAAAGTTCTATTGTTACCCTTTGATCGGAACATGTTACTGGATTCAATTAGTAAGTTATATTGGGTCTCTTTAATGTAATAAAATCAGAACATCCTAGGGAAAGTAACGCTGGGAGTAATAATTTATGCATTTCAATTTTATGTATCATCATTACAATTAAGTAAAGCAGTGATATGAACATTTAAGTTAGCATCTCATTATTGCACATCAGGTTTAGAAACATTTCAGAGGCGGTTTAGAAGGTGGGTTTTATCTTTCTTAAATATTGCATTTTCTGATGAGGAAAAGAAAGGCAAACAGCAAAATTCGTTCTTATATATTTGTATTGATGATACATTATGTTCTTTCATTCATCATGTCACTGATCCTCAAAATACTAAGCTGAATTTTAACCACAGAGTCACAAAATGACACTGGTAGAAGCAGATCGAAACTACATCGAACCATTTACTGTGAATGACATGGACATCTATTCAGGCGAGAACAGTTACGAATAAATAGTTAAATATATTACGAATAAACAGTTACGTACCATTAGTGCTTTCCACAGGCTATCTTTGAAAACAGCATCTACATCATTCCATCCTTCATAACCAATCGGAATGAGAGAACGAAGCAAAACACCACAACGAGAGGCCCATTTTTTTGCATCACTGTCTTTTTCACCTTCTAAGTCCATAATTATTGAGCACTTTTTATTTGGAGGGGGAGGAAGAACATCAACTTCCTTTGCATCATTTGTATGTAGTGACGTGGCATTACAATTGCCTGACATTATACAATGCAAATAATTTAAAGACGATGAATGCATATTAAAGAATAAAAGAAAATTTGTAGGATAATGGCTCATCCAAGATGGAGAACATAGCAAAAGCTTAATCCATGTTTATTTATTGTTCATACCAATTCATATTTGTAAAAGGTATCAACTATACACAAAAAGATTAAATCATAGCATTAATATGATGCGTTCAAGACAAGTGTGATAACTTCAAAAGTATTCAACAATTGAGAAACATACCCAAGTGTATAGTAATCAATACAACATTGTAACAAGTAAACAAAATAATTATTGTTCGATCAAGTGTGTCTATTTTGATTCGATACATTTCAATAATGCAGTTAAATTAGGCTGCTCCTTCAAAATAGATTGAAAGCTCGTTGGCATCTCATAATCATCTATGCTATCAGTCATGCGCTTAGGCGAGTGTTGTACGATGGACCAATTAGGATCATGCATGTCGCTTATGTAAAAGACTTGACTTGCTTCGGACGATAGAATGACGGGCTCGCCATATTCTCCACTACTGCTTTTTAATTTCCTTAGATTCACCATTAACAAATTAGTGTCACTACAAATCTTACAGCTATTTGATTTATCTGCTACATTGATCCAATCACAGTAGAATACTACATGTTGAGATTCATAATAATCAACTTCAATAATCTCTTTGATAACACCATACCACGTAGTATCATCATCCATAGGATTTAAATCTTTCGCACTTGCAACAAATGTTGTAATCGCATTCATGCAAACACCACTATTTTGGGTTGATAATGTGTTGTCATAATGTTGTGGAGAGAATATATAACCATTGATTCTATACTTAAGATGAATTCTAGCTTCCCATTGTGGTCCACTAACATAACGCCACAACATTGAATCCATGCTTTTTTCTTCAATTAGCTGTTAAATCCACTGAAATATATTAAATACTATTATTTTTATTATTAAACTATGAACTAAGAAGCAAGTTCGACAAACCTTATTGTGCAACCAATCAATAAATTCAGATTGTACTACCACTTCCGCCTTTGTCTGTAGTCTTTTTTTACCACGCTGAGCATCTTCTAAGGACAACCAATACTCGCTACAAATTATAAGTAATATTCTCAATAAATATAATGTTATACCTTACGAAATGCACAAAAAATACAAACCTATAATAATCATCTAGATCTGGTATGTCAATTCTGAAAAGTATCCATCTTTGAATCTGCGTACGTTGCACACTAGATAACTTGATATTTTTGCCTTCCATAATTGAACATTCGTATATATCATTGCCGTTCTCATCCAAAAATGACGCTTGTGTAGAACTATGATTACCCATACGTGGATTTGGCATATATTCCATTGCATATCTAATAGATTCTGAAACAAGATACACTTCGAAAATTGAGCCATCCACGTATCGCTTGTTACTTGGTATGTTCTTACACTCCTTCATAGCTCTAGTCAAGAAACAAAATATATATTACCTTATATATATTTTTAAATATAAAACAAGTAATTTTATAAAGATGTATCGTACCTCTCAAACGGATACAGCCATATATAATTAACAGGTCCACAAAGTAATGCTTGATCAGCTAAATGCAACATTAGATGTATGCTAATATCAAAGAAGTGAGCAGGAAAGTAGTGAACCAACACACATAATGCCTCTGAAATCATATCTTTAGCAGCTTGGACATGCTCTCGAACTAAAACCTTCGAACAAATAATTTTGAAGTATAAACATACTTGCAAAATTGCACGTCTTAAGTTGCGACATTTTGGATAGGCATGTTGAACCATGATTGGAAGAAAATATTGAAGAATGATATGATAATCATATGATTTTCTAATGCTCAAGCTAGGTGGTTGAACGTTGACTAAATTGCCTATCTTTGTTGAAAAGCATGATGGAAGCGTTGCACCTTTTAAGACTTGGCAGCATTGAATTTTGTAAGTCTTATCAAATGAAAACTTGGAAGATTGTTTTTTATCAAAAAACAAGTTAATAAGATGCTCCGCTACATTCTTTTCAGTATGCATCACATCAATCGTATGTCGCACTTTATGACTACTCCAATACTCTAAGGTATCTTCATTGTCATTCTCATTTACAAAATTATCTTCATTGCCATCATCAAATTCTTTACATTTTAATTTTTTTTACCCGGTACATATTTGATATGAGCAAGCTTTTCCAAAAGTGCCGATCCTACCAATCGTGTGGGAGGTTCCTTATGCTCTACATCTTTGTACCATCCATGTTTCAATGCTCTATATGGATGACCATTATTCAAAAATCTTCTATACTTTGTATAAACAATCTTATTACCAATACGTTCTGACTCGGTCTCAGTAGCACAAACCGGACATGCTTTGTAACCATGTGTCACACAACCGGATAAATTTCCAAATGCTGGTAAGTTATGAATTCCCCACAAAAGCATCGCTCTCAGTGTATATTGCTCTTTCTTATCCATGTCAAATGCAGGCACTCCTATCCAAAGTTGCTTTAACTCATCCACTAGAGGTTCTAAGTATACATCAATGTCTTGGCTTGGTGCTCTAGGTCCAGGAATCAACAAACATAACATTTGAAAATCGGGTTTCATACATAATGAAGGGGGCAAATTATATGGGATCATATACACGGGCCAACAACTATAACTATTAGATTGAGCTCCACTAGGATTAAATCCATCAGTAGAAATGCCAAGCCAAACATTTCTTCCGTTAGTAGCAAAATCCGGCCATCTATTTTTAAGTGATCTCCATTCAGCCGAATCAATAAGATGGCGCATGGAGTCCCAAGAAGGCTTTGCTTCACTATGCCATAACATTTTTCGGGCTATCCAAGGTACAGTGTACAACCTAGTTAATCTAGGAATAATGGGAAAATATTTCAAAACTTTTCTTGGTTGTTTTTTGACTTCGACTATTTTCCCATGTTCTTTAACTTTAAATCTCGAAGTATTACAGTGCGGACATTCCAATGCATCTTCACACCCCTTCCAAAATAATATACAATCATTTTCACAAGCATGTATTCCTTTTACATTCATTCCTAGATCTTTTAATATTTTTTTCATTGTAGGGTACTTATCGGGTAGTGTATTTTTCTTTGGAAGCCATAATTTCAACCTCTTCAACAACTCAGTCATACTGTTTCCTGACCAGTTGAATTCTTTTTTCAAGCCATGAAGCTCTATGAGGATACTTAATGTTGTAAGACCATCTTCACAAGAAGGATATAATTTTTCACTTGCTTTTCTTTTGTATTCATTATACTTTTTTTTCATGGTTTCCACCAAAAGTTTCTTGTGTACCATGAGATAATCCATATACATCATCAACAAGATTTCCAAGACCACCTTCTATTGGGTTTTCCTCTTGAAATTGATGAGACATGAAATCATCATTGACAACATGGGGTGTAGGATTGACCATTACTTCAATGCCATTACTTTCTCCATGAAAAAACCATTCATCGTATGCTGGATCCATACCGTAAAGAATTAAGTGCTTCTCAACTATTTCAAAAGGCAATTTTTTAGAATTTCTACACTTGATACAAGGACAACAACATATTTCAAAATCAGGCGGTGAATGACACTTCACGAAATTCATAAAATATCGAACACCTTGTATATATTTGTTTGTGTTCCTATGTCGAATTCTGATACAATCTCTCGAGGTAGGTTCTGACATTAGCAAAAACTCGTGGATCACCTAATTCATTATGAAAATAAAGATTACTGATTCAATGCCATTTCTTATATGAATGGAGCAAAAGCACATATAATAAAATATTACGGCAAAAAATGTCACAACGATTTAAACTGGAGAAGCATGAATGCAATTACGAAGTGAAATGACATATAATAAAATCAACATGAATGCAATTACCAAGTGAAATGACTACAAGTACATATAAGCCTGTTATACAAGAGAGGAATGCAGGTTGCACAATTTTGTCAAGTCAAGAATTGATTAATGGAAACTTCGTCCCCTCCCTTCTTCCATTCTCATCTTAAATCTTCTAAAAATGACTAAATATCTGCAGAAAAGTTGCATTGAGTCCTCGCAGAATCCAATGCCTTTATACTGAATCTGCATTTTATAGCTATTGAGGTTTTCGCATAATTTTATATCATATCTACCTACCTAGCCTTGCTTTGTTGAAATTGAACTTCAGCCGAACTTCAACACTCCAAATCCACCACTTACAACTTCATCCACAAGTGTAGCCTCCACCTCATATCAATACTGTCACTCACATACATCCCTCTTGACACTCCATAATTTTCCACTGCATTTCTGTGCACATATTTGTGCACTTCTACTTCATTCCACAACTCAACATAACAACATACTGACCATCCTCCTCCTTACAATATACATCTCCACCAGACAGAAGTGCTCAAATTCTCACGGTTATATTCCTGACCATTACAATCAACACTTCAATTTACCTCTTCATATATCCCCTACCACCTCTCTCACATTTCTCTGTTCACCACCTGCTTGAATCACATATTCTTTACAACTTCAACATCTCTGCAACCGTCAAACCATCCTCCTCATATCAAATTCGATAACTTCCCTGCCTTTCCTTAACAGCTCTGCCAATCCACCTTCCCACCCAAACTGCTTCAGCTCCACTGTGGTCGAACTGCATCACTTCAAACATCAAACCTAAATTGCCTGGCAAACAACACTGCTCCTACTTTCCGGTGCAACTCACTTCCTCCCATACATCAACAGATCAGTGCACTTCACCACTTAACATCGCTGCACAACAAACTCCAACCCACTCAAAACTGCACTTCTACCAACATTGCTAACATCCACTACCTTGCATTACATCAATTAACTTACCAATAATTGTGATTAAAGGAAAGCTTAACCATCAAAGTAATATTATAGTAAATCCAATACATCATCATCACAGGGGAAGGCTAAAGAAAGCGACAGAAAATGAATTAATAATGAAATATTTGACCACATATGTACACTTCCAAAAGCCAAAGATTGGAAGAGTCTTTCTATAACAAAGGATGGTTCGCTTTTGGAGCTCTTTGAATAGGAGATGGTGTATGTCTTGTGATATAAAGACAGCCTTGATTAGTACTAAAGTTTCCATCTTCGTATTTCCCTCTTGCATAAAGTATGAACGTAACTAAAATAGGCTTCAAAATCACAAACTGCAAACTCCCTTGCTTGCACCTCTTTATAAAACGTCTGTCTTAGATACCAACTTAAGTAAGCATGGTTCACTAATGACAACTTTGCGTATATCAAAAGCTGAGTGTCTATTAATTATTAATGATAAAGAGAAATTGAATTATATCAGAAGGTTTTCCGATAGTGCACACAAAATATTTTTAACTAAAAAGACTCATGAGAACTACATAGAAGAATGAACAATTGGTGATCTACTCTGTTCATAAATAGCATTATGATTTCGCATACAACCAGTTTTAATAGTGGCAAACAAATGTTATATAACGTGGTTGTATGATGACTATTGGTTGGTCAACAGTTAATAGATGAAACAAACAAACCAGTAGCATAGCTCATCACAAATGATTTTTTCTGTGACTTTTTAATAATCTAAAATATAGGCATATCTGTATTTATATCCTAAAACATCTCCAATCAATTATGAACCATGCGCCATCAATGATGAAATCCTTCAAATAAGAAGTTGACAGAAAATGAATTAATAATGAATATTATAACCCAATATTCTACATTTTAATATTTTTCCTAAATATAATTATCACAGAGGATTTACAAACACCTTTATGATAATGGGTTTTGTTCTCATTTTTTTGCTTCCTACCCAGAAGAATTCTCAAAACCTTTTACCGTAAAATGAGAATAAATCATGAAAAAAATTTGAATCTTTCTCAGAGGCCTACGGTTCTCTAATTAAAAACGCTACACTTATTACTGACTGAAATTATAAAAGAAACGTAAAAGTTTGATCAATAGAATATAATTTTATGGCATCTTATCAAGTAAAAGAATATACAGTTCATCCAAATTCAGCAACCAAGAAATTGAAAAATTGAAATCAAAATTATTACTGACTGAAATTACCAGAATTAAAAAATTAAAACCCAAACCTGAAATAGCCTCCTTGCTCCCTGCTACTTGTGCTCCATTGCTGTTTTTTGATTTGTCTTCCACATCGGCCGACGTAGCTGCCCTTCGAGCCTCAAAGTTTGATCCAGATGATATTTTTATGCAGAGAAAAGAGACTTGTTTATGCCCTAGGAATTTGCGGATTTAAGCAGCTTCTTTTGTTGCTTTGGCAAAAGCCGACCCTGCAGAGGGGGCGCTAGAGGCGGAGGTGCCGATAACAGAGGAGGCAAAAACCCTAGAATGAAATTTTGATTTAGCAAATGCAGAAAAGTGGGTAACAAGCGTGAGAAAATGGGCAAGGGACAAAAACAAATAAACTGACAATTCTGTCCATCTTACTTTTGAATATTTTCGAAATTACCAAATTTTGTAACGGCAATAACCGTTGTAAATGCTTATAACGGTTATAACCGTTACAAATTGAAACGAAAAAAGTGTTACAAATGGACCTATTTGGTGGAGTATAAGACAATTCAAGTTCATGTCCCGTGATCGAAGAATGTGACGACGCTATCAAGCATGAAACAAAGGCCTGGAGAGATCTTGAGAAACTGTTTAACAAGAGTCAATGCGGCAGCTGCAACCGTCGATAAACCGGATCTATCTATAATCTTAATGGCGGCAGTATAGGGAGTATTAGGAATTGCAAACAAGATCGATTTCAAAGTTGCATTGGGAAGGGATCCACCGATGGATCTTAAGGAATTTTATTACGAAGCTAAGAGATATTTGCGTCAGAATATGTTGAAGCTGAGAATACTGAAATTAATTTTGTGGATGATAAAAGACTGTCCGGAGCAGGAATCAGAAAAACAAAGGAAAAAGAAGAGCTGATGATGACTTCGAATAACCGAAACGACAAAGGAGAGAGTCGAAATTCTACTCCTACGCTGATTTAACAAATACCACAAAGAGAATATATCTGGACACTAAAGGGCGGATCTTCTATCGGAAGCCAGCTAGAAGGGAACCTACTGATCATGAGAAAAGGTTTGGAAAGTTTTGCATCTTCCATGGACCGGAGGGACATTACACGAACAAGGGTTGGCACCTTCGCGTTCGATAGAGGAAATGATTCAGAGTAACCAGCTGCAGTAGCACGTTAGGAACCAAACTACGATGGTGCGGTCGGAGCAACCACCATCTGCAGCAAATGCACCAAGGAACAACTAGGGATCTAATCCGAGACTCGAAATCTCATGATCGGGATGATCAGGAATCAGATTCAACTCCCTCTCTTTGTTTTTTCTTGGTTTGAATAATCATGTATGACCTCAGATTGCTTACATGTGTACGGGGCCTAGATCGGTCTTTAGGCACGCTTTGAGTCGGATGTCTACGATGATTATTTAGGACCATAATAACCTCGGACCGCTTACGTATGTATGGAACCTAGAGTTGTCTCTAGTACGCTCCGAGTTGGATGTCTGAGATGGATAATTAGGATTTTCGCTTATTTGTTTCGATTTGAACATTAGATTTCTAAAAAATCCACTTGAATGTGATGACTTCTATTGATCGCTTTAAGTCCCATTCGGAGAGACGAGACCGTAGAGTAGGGTGCAAGTCTCCTCGCCTGAGAGGGGAGAGGCAGGACCGAAGTGCAAGGTGCAAGCTCCCTTGCCCAAGAGCGAGTGGACGGACTTGTACGAAAAGTAAGTCCCCTCACCGGAGAGTAAGTGGATGGACTTATTTGATTGCCGATTTCCTTTATCAAAGGGCAAACAGACACAGCAAGAATCCGGAGAGATTGAAACCTAAGATTGGGCAATAGACGACCCAGAAAGGTCAAACTCTAGATTGGAAGATCAACAGTCCGACGAGAACAAGCCCTAGGTGGATGCAGACTTGATAAAAGGATTTGAAGAAAGATAAATCATGAACGAACATGGGATGACTTGGATGTGAAATGATGCCTCTAGATAATAGACAGATTGCTCATAATTCATAACTGAACTTAAACGGGGTCTGAAATCTAAAGCTATAATAGGTCTAGAACAACCTTTGACTCACTAGAGAATCCAAAGGAACTGGACGTTTCACCAAGATTGAAATAACTGGAGAGCTAACTATCGAAGACTGATTGCTAGAACTAGTTCTTGAGCAAAACACACCTTACATTCGAAGGGCGTACTTTGGACGGCAAGTGTTAACCTGCTTTTTAGCCAATGCAGATTTCAACTGGACTTATAAGATCAAAACAAGAACGAAACGATTCATGAACTTGGAAACACGATCAGATGGACTAAAGAATTGTACTCAAAGAGTTTGAGTGAAAAATTGGCTATGGATATAACTTGGTGCCGAGTTATGATAGGTCGGTACCGAGTTATCCCACTCCGTTTCTTACCTCTAGAACATCATACACCTCTTGTGCTACTCCAATAACTCGTGGCCAAGTAATTTTCCAATGATTTTGACGAGCAATTCCAAGAATCGACGAGAAGAGAAAAAAAACAGCTATCAAAAAGATCACAAGAATCAACTCAAAGTAGAAGGAAAAGAGCTTAGAATAACTCAAAAAGATATAAAACTTAGCAAGTAGAATGACATCCAATTGTACGAATTAAAATAACTCGACACTGAGTCATTTGACTCGATACCGAGTTATTCTGTTAACTCGTGAACCTTCGTGCTCTCTTGTGCAGTGTCTGGCTATCACATGGATTTCAATGCAAACATGCTTTTAGACCCGTACACATGTTTCCCTATAAATACAAGCCTAATGACAACCAAAACAAGATATGATCTCTCTGCCATTGGAGACTCCTTCAGATCTCATCTCTCCTCCATGAGAGTCGCCTATGAAGCTACTATTTGTTGTTCTAACACTTAAAGCAGGAAATACCTAGTACTAGCGACCCTTAGATACTCTACAAATTTATTGTAAATCTAAGATCCATTAAATAATGGTCAGATCTGATATACCTAGTTGTAATCCAAAGAGAGAACGACTAATAACAAATATTGAAGTGGACGTCGGTCGAAAATTATGTCATACCACCATAAAATTGAATCTCCTTTTACCGCTTTTTTGCCTACTTTATTTGAATTGGTGCTTTGCTATGATGTCTTGGTGTTAGTCAATTTTCTAGGTTAATAAATTCAAATCAGATTTTTCATGAAATTAACTTAGGAGTCCTAAAACAATAAGCTTTGACAGAAATACTAATAACAATCTTAATAAATGTAAGTAAGAAGTAAGACAACTTACATGTTTTTTATGGTCGAGAGCCCCTCAATTTTTTTCCTCTTGACCCACGTAGTACCTCCAAGAAAATGGACAAAAAATGAGATTTAAGAAACGAAAGTGGCATAAAAACACTGGCAATATCCAAAACTACAAAACTGGTATATATTACGTAGCTGCATAAAGTAATGTAAGAAAAACACTCAATGTATAGCAATTAACAAGTTAAAACGTAACAAGGGAATTTTGGTTCCACTTTCTGATGGTATTACCTTTTTTTTTACTATTTTTCTGAACATGGTATTCATACATGCATAGGGATTAGGGGTTCGAGCCCAAAGCCTCTCTACCAACAACTGAAGCCAGATGTCTCTGCTGAGACAATGGTCATTGGCATAATTTATAAATGAACTAAATACACACCCTACATCCATATTGCTATTTTTTAACATGGCATTGAAAAAAGGTAATACTAGTTTTCCCTTCATCTTCAAGCATGCAAAAACTCCACGTTCCAAAATATATGTCATACCATAACTGTACAATTACGAGACAGAAGCGCCCCCCCCTCCTCTTTCATATTACTGTTGATGAATTCAAGCAACAATTTTAAATAATTTCAATAGTAATTTTGAGTCTAATGCAAAAAAGGATCGGTTCAATAAGATTTTAGCAGTTTGAAATATGATAAATATTCAAAGATGCTGCTACATTTTCCATAAGGATACAGACACCTTAAAAGAGACTATGAATCTAGTTCTTAACTGTTCATTTTATCAGCTTTAAGCAGTTTTGTCAGTTGTTTCAAAACTGTAATCTTTTATTGTCTAAAAGCCTTTCCTTTGTAGATTTAAATAGTAAGGAACATTGCATTAAATCTAAAGAAATTTGCAAATGTATTGCCTTTTTTGCTTCAGGTCAACCAAACAAATTCTGATTAAAAACTCAGATAGTTCTGAACGAACCTCGCATCATTCTCAAAAAGGAAAGAAAAAAATCAGGTGAATAATAAAATCTTCCCAACGATGCACCTTATACTTCAACACACAAACACTTTCGAAATTTATCAAATACGAAAGGAGGGACTACGAAAGATAACGAGTTATGAGTTTGGAATTATGTTCACACATAGTAATATAAGACTTACCACATACCTTTTCCTCAATACATAAATCAAACAAAGAATATAATGATATCCCCTATTACTTCTCTGCAATAATCTAAACTAAACATCATACATTCATTATTGAGGAATAATATCCAAGAAACTGAAACTAGCTTTTTAGAATAGGGTAGTCCTGACAAACAACATATCATAGGTCATTTCTACTTGAGTCCCCAAAATAACTTCCTACTCAAAATTTTGACCATCGACATTTATTTTTCATACCCCAATTCAGCAATGCTTTATTAAGCATAATAAACATATTGCCAAGATAAAATGAAAAACATAGATCTAGCACTCAATTTTTACCCAAAACAATCAATCTTCAATTGTGAAATAATGTGTTAAAACCCAACTCTAAAATACCAAAACCACCGAAAGGCTACAAATCAACAAATAAATATAGGAAATTTTACCATATTAGCCTAGTTCTGAAAAGATATAACAACAATATCCCACTTCTACGAGCATTTACACATATAGACCAGTTTTTGTTTTACTGGTCTGTAGCGTTGGCGATTTTTTAAAAATCGCCAACGTGTGATTTTTCAAAAATTGCCCAGATGGAATATTTGTTTTTGCTTTGGGCGATTTTTGAAAAATCGCCAGGTGAAAGCCTGCTATAAATTCAACCAGCCACCTATCTTCTTCTTCACTATCAACTTTACCAAACTCATCATCAAATTCTCAAAACTTTGCAAACCCTACTTCTTCATAGAAAACCCAAAAAAAGTCCGATTCTCACAAGATACAATCAAACCTTCTCAACAAGTATGTGTAATCTTCGGTATAGGGTAATGTATATCGATTTATAATATGTTTACGCTAACTAAAATCCTAATTCGGAGTTGTTGCGTATTCTAACCAATGTTGACGTACTCGCAGTTGAACTAAACATGGATGATTGGGAGATAGACGACGAGACGATGTCGAAATGTTACAATGATTTTGAAGCTCGAAGGGACATTACGCATCTAAGTGATGTTGAATTTATTTCGAAAACGCAATTTGGGCCGATACGTCAAAAGTTTCATTCGGGAACATCATCTCTCAGCACTCGCTTACGTGAAGTTGTAGCGAACCAAAGACCGGGCAAGCTAATTTCTATTGAAGGTAAAGTACTAAGTCCTGGTAATCATGTAGGTCTTACGTTGCCATCCGGTGCATATCCAGTTTGCCGATGTGGCGATGAATGCGTGGTTGTCGTAGCCAAAACTGAAATCAATGCTGGACGAAGATTTTACGGTTGTGCTTCGTACGAAGATCACATGATGAATCATGGCGAAGTGGGGTGCTATAAATTTATAAAGTCGATCGATCCTCCATTGTGTGCTCGAGGGGTGGAATACGCCCTCGAAATGCAAGCTGAAGTTAGGCGTTTGAAAAAATTGGTTGAAGAAATGAATAGAAAATGTTGGTAGAGAAGAAAATGTCATCTTTAGCTTATGTTCGCAATGGAAACATTTGACAAACGGTTTCATATCATGAACTCTATATTGGGTACTTCATTTATTTTCATGTAATCGATGGATATTTTCACCTTTCGTAGATCGTACGTTTTTTGTTTTGTGTTATTAGTTCTATATGTTGTTAGTACTCTGTAATTGAGGGATAATCTTACATATTCGTAGAATGTATGTTTGATTTTCTCTGAAATTGATGGTTATATCCAAGTATTTCACGTCGGATGAATTTATATGATCATACAGAGTTGTTTGGAGGAATCTCTATATCACTTCTATCTTTTAAGTGAAAACAAACAGTTGCCATAACAGGCAGCCCACTGTTTTGCCTTGGGCGATATTTGAAAAATCCCCCATGGGCGATTTTTGAAAAATCGCCCACTGTTTCGCCTGTTACAAAACAGCCAGCCAGCCAAGCCCTCTCCCACTCACTCTACAACATTCAACCTAGCTCTAAAAAACCCATTTCGGGTTTCAGCTCTCTCCCTTCCAAAAATTAATATTTTCTTTGCTTTTTAATCAAATGCGAAGTTCATTCGGACCATGGCTTCAACATCCGAAATAGTGGTGAATATTGGTAATGCACTCATCTCCAATTTCTTGATTTCGGGCATTTTTAGGGTTTTCTAGATTTCAATTTTTTGCAAGTTGTTGTGAAAGCTAAGTGTTGTAGATTGTATTACGAGGTATTTGCAAGTGAATGTTCATTCAATTGCGTATACTTTAGTGTAGATTGAAGAAAATTAAATTTATGATAGTTAAGGGTTGTATCTTTGTGTTGTAGATTACATCGAGATAGAGCCCGGTCCAGTAGACCCGAGCGTGCTGTACTTAGAGCCTAGACACCGCACGTCTAGTGAAGCGTATATGATGGTAATTTCCTATGATTTTCGTTTCACGAATTGTGTGAATGTTAACATATGTACATGTAATGTTAAACAGAGCGAAGAAACAGATTTCACCATCGATTACTCTATTTCTCTCAAGAAAGTCACTTCACACCATCCTAGAGTATTAGAGGAGATTGATCGAGCGGGCTTTTTAACAGTACTGCAGTTAGGCTACCTCCAGTTAGATCATCATCTGATCACAGCTCTTGTCGATAGATGGAGATCGGAGACATCTATATTCCATCTTCCTGTCGGAGAGATGACAATCACATTAGGGGATGTGACCGTGCTTTTAGGTTTGCCTATAGAAGGCAATCCAGTGACGGGTGAGGACCATCATGATTATATTCAGTTGTGTATGGATTTGCTCGGTATTACTCCTCCTCCGCAACAAGTAAGGGGTAACGACATGGTAGAAGTGAAATGGTTTCGACACGCTGTAGCTGATGATATACATGCCAATGCTATAGAGGTTCAGATACAGCAGCGGGCTCGAGCCATTATTCTACACATCAATACATCCCGTTTAATGTGCGATCATTCCAAAAATCGCATGGACTTGAAATGGCTATCATTTTTAGCCGATCTCGATCAGTGTGCCCAGTACTCACGGGGTAGTGCTATTTTGGCGTACACCTATATGGAGCTCTCCAATCTCGCTCTTATGGTGACTAAGCTTATAGGCGGGTGTTTGACGCTTTTTCAGGTACACGTATAATTTATCTTGCTACTTCGACCAAATTCGAAATATGTTGTAAGTAGCTAAATTGTTTTTTCCCTATAGATTTGGTCATGGACATATCTACCTGTCGGACGGATCCAAGTCTGAAATGTTGTCGTCGATCACACACACCGTCTTGGATCTCGGTATAACTTTATGTCCTTTGAAAATTAATTTTGTAATTCGAAATTTGTTTACGCTAAATATTGTTTCTTCGCTTGTTGACAGATGGGTTGGTCCAAAAAAGACATCTCAGACCTCCCGGTGGAATGTACGCTTTTACCGCAACGAGCTAGATGTTCTAGACCCGGCTGTAGTGACCTGAACTCCATACACGCAGGATGTATTGGAGGGTCTTCCGGCTATATGTACGGCCGCTAGATATCTGTGGGCTGCCAGACTTCTACTCATTTTCACTACTCATTGTGCACACCACCTACCCGATAGGGTAATGCGCCAGTTTGCAATGGCGCAACATATTCCAGAAAACGCTCCAGTTTATACCGACGAGTACCATGTCGGGGAAATTGCAAATGCTATGAAGATATGGAATCAGCGCCATTTGTTTACGCAATTTGAGAGAGAGCCGACGCCCCTCTAGAGACATATATGCGGTGGTATTGGCAATCACGCGTAGATATGTTCTTCAGGCGCCTGTACAGGCTGTTCCCCACCATCCATATACCCCTCGTGCCCCTCTTGAGAGAAACGTTGTAAGTATACTGAATCCTGTTAATTTAACTATATTTTCGAAAATAGAAAACTAATTCTCTTTGCATTGTACAGGCTGATGACATTTACAAGGCGTTGGAAACCGTCGAAAAGCTCGAACAACGTCTAGATCACGATGCGCAGTCGAAAGGAATGTGCATGAAAATCAAAAACATTTTACGCGCGGTCTTGGGAAGAAAAAAATTAGAGAGACCAAGACGTCCTTCCTTACTATACCTCCACCTCCAACAGACATACCTCCACCTCAAGGGGAGGCACCACCGCTCCTACTTACTTACAGGTGGCGACACAAAAGAGGTGAAGGAACTTCATACGAAGAAGGCCCTTCGACGTCCCAACAACCGGAAGATTTCACCCACGGACCTTCTCAACCACCATGTACATTTGATCCTACCACCGATACCGGGGAAGAAGAGTACTGTCCCAACGACCGGAACGTCGTCGTCGCCGTACGCATATGGAACTTCGTCGCTTGCGTAGATGATACATGCATTATATTGGATATGACTATGTAATTTTAACTGTGTTGTGTACGGTATAATTGTGTATGGTATGGACATGCTTTTGTGTACTGATTGGATATGGATACTAATGATGTTTTTGTATGGTATGGACATGACTGTGATATTTATGTGCATTTTGTATGGTATGGACTTGCTGCTGTTTGTTAGCAGCAGCAGGTTGTGGAAGGGCGATTCTTGAAAAATCGCCCTCTGGCGATTTTCGAAAAATCGTCAGCAGCTCTTTTCCTACTGCAACTACCGGACAACAGCAGGTTGTTTCATATATAACAAACAAAGCACGGACCTACAATATATAGCATTTGACAAATTTTCGAACAGCAGCAAACAACAGAACATATTAAGTAGAAAGTAGAGTTCAATTACATAGAAGTTATATAGTACAAACACATCTACACGGCAATAACACATCACTTACGATTATGGCCTAGCACACTGCATTTGGTACACCTATTTGATTTGGATGACTGGCCTTCATCCATCACACCTTTCATCCTTGTAGACCGTGGCATTCCCAGTTGCCGTCTCACAGTCGGAGGCAATATTTGAGGACCATTATATGCGCCCCAAAATCTCCTATCATGCACAGGATGAAACTCTGGCTTATAAGCGGCTTTGTAGCTGTCAACAGAGTACCAGTTTGACGCTAAGTCATGGTGTGCTCTATTAGCCCCACCTGTTTGCGTCGAACAAGCTGCCATTACATGAGAGCATGGTATCTTCTGCAGTATCGGAATGTTGCATGTGTACGAGCAGTTGGTGTCGTCGATTATAACTTTGTATTCATCACCAAAGTAGTGAATTACCTGCCATTCGGTTTGACTAAATCATACTAGTCTGCAGTGACGTGCTTCACTGGCTCTTTCTGCCATTTTGGCTTCCCACTTTGGAGTCAAGCGTGTCGCTAGTTCATCTGCAATTTGGCGACGCTTGCAGAAATATTCAACTGAGCGATAGAATGTTTGTGCAACCAAAGCCTTTATAGGTAGCGATCTAGCTCCTTTCAATACACCGTTAAAACTTTCAGAAGCATTGATTGTCATTACATGAAAGCGTCCTCCATCGTCTTTGCACATAGCCCAGTTTTCTTCAAAAATTTCCAGACTCTGCTCAATTCACTCATGCGCACGCCTACTTGTTGCTTTCATCTCTTCTCTAATTTTCATGTACTCGACTACCTCAGACGCGCACGCTGCCGAATAAAATAACCCTGTCAAACGCTTATCTCTGAATCCTGCCGTTTGAAAGTTGGCTTTTATATGTCTTGCACAATAACGATGTTTGTGCGGTTGTCGCTATTTTCCATGTAAAGCTTTTGGAATTCCTTTCATCCTATCAGATATGAAAGTAATACAACGACCGCGAACACTATGTATGAATTCTAGCATGCAAAAAAGAAACCAACCCCAAGAATCACATGACTCCGATTCAACTACTGTGTATGAAAAAGGATAAAAACAATCATCTGCATCTATCGCGGTTGCAACAAGCAATGTGCCTTTGTATTTACCGTATAAGTGTGTACCATCAATACATAATAATAGCCGACAATGCGCAAAATCTGTAATGCAAGGCCCAAATGCCCAAAGGCTCGATCAAACACTCCCACTTCATCATGTGTCACGTGACCTATAGAGCCAGGGTTCGTTCTTTTTATCTCGTCAAAGAACTGTGGTAAAGTCGAGTACGATTCTGCCCAATCACCATAAATTCTCTCTATTGCTTTGCTTAATGCTCGCCACGCTTTCATGTAACTTATGTTGATGAACAACTGATCGTGCACAAGCACTTGGACTGTACCAGCTGAAATATCCAAATCGGTTTTGACAAAAGACATGATTTTCGTCACAATAAATTTCGAAGTTGCTTGCTTATGGTTGGAATTAACTATTGGGTTGACACAAGTGTGTTCGCTTGGATACTTCTGAATTTCACACCATCCCGACTTGGATTTTTTCGAAACTATGGCATGTATTCTCCACGGACAATTACCTTCAACGGTGCATATAGCGGTATGTTGTGTTGTTCGACTTTGTTGGTTTGTATGAAACAGCATGCAGAATTGACCATTTCGTTAGTTGTCGAAGAAACTTCTCTTTTGTCTCAAAAACCATTCCAACACTGAAACCAGCTTGAACGCAAGAGGACGAAAATCGTTCGTCCGAAAATTGAAGATTACCAACAACAGATCTTGCCAACATTTGGGCGGTGCAAAGATCATCATTCAAAGGCACTTCCATCACTTCTTCATCACTATCTGCATCATTGCCATCTGCTGCAGGGAAGTCATAGTTCAACGGCTCGTTGTTAACTTGCATTCTTTATATCCAGGAGTCTTCGTTAACATTCATAGAAGCAACGACCATGCTATCTACATGACGTTCTTCATCCACGGCAGCATTCCCACCAACATCCATATCATTGTCAAAATTTGCATACGGAGAATGGGTGGATGGTCCAACACTCCATTGCGCACCAGAATCAACTGTCATATACCTAATTGATATATAGAAGTCAACTAACCGACAATAGAGACCAAATGAGACGAAAAATATAGCCCAATTTGTAAACATACCTTTGACTCATATCATATAGTTCGCATGGATTAGGATACATTGACTACGATAAATTTGCATTAACATGTCCATCGCTTTCGTCATGCTGAATGCCTTGTTGTTGGAAGCTGTTTAAATTACGGCATAGCATAAGAAAAATTAACTACATAATAGTACATCTACCAATTCATCAAAAAAATTGCCTTGCACTCGTATTTGCATCCCTAGGAGGGTTGCAATAAATGTTACTTTGTTGCGTAAATGGCTGCGCGTCTTCGTACGACATAAATCTGTACTGCATAAATGGAGGACGGTTTATTCCACCGTTTGGAAAAGGATTGCTATAGCTAGGAGATACGTAGTCAGTAGATGGATTCGCAGTCTCCAACATCTGTGTATAGTATCCAATTCCAGTACTCACAACGGGAGATCACTACAACAAAATTCAGTTTCAACAGCAATTACTATCAGCGTTTAGGGAGCAAATGCGGTCAAAAGTAATTTTGGATGATATGGACAATTTGTGTAAACGCTGAGATAAAATTTTGTACGTGTAAACGTGTTTCGTATAACGCTGAGAAAAAAATTTGCCGCGTAGTTAGTAATTTTTTTTCCCTTCCCTCGTATTTTATTTTTCTTCCCCCTTTTTTCGTTTTCTTCCCTCCGTCATTGTCTTCTTCCCTCTATTTTCATCTTCGTCCCCTATTTTAATTTTCCCCCTTCTTTCTGTTAATTTCCTGCCATTAATTCTCCTCTCTTCCTACTCTCGTCATCTCATTTCTTCTCATCGTAAATTCTAGGTTTTGAGGTACGTACCAAATTAATGCCCGTTAGATTTTGATTCTGATTGTGATTCTTCTCATCATCTCATTTCTTCCTTCTGCCATTCGATTGAGTTGTTCGTCGACAAGCCCTAAATCAAAATTTGGATTTTGTAGGGTTTACGCGATTTGATTTAGTTTCGCTTCAGATTCGAACGGTAATTATAGTGCGCTGTTGAGGTATATTAGATTCGTTTCAGTTATTTGATGCGTTTCAGTTATTAGATTTGGATTTTGTATGGTTTACGTGATTTTCATTAAAATGTTTTGTATTCCATGACAACAAACCTTCCTAGCTTTTTTAACTACTCATCTGCTATTTTATCAAATATCTTCCATAACAATTTTTTGTTGTTGTTGTTATGAAGAATGTTTGTAAATATAAACTGGAAGTTTATAATTACTTCCTGTGTCATTCCAATTTTATAATATATCATTGAGGTTGGATCTTTTAGTGTTGGGACTAAACAACTTAGCAGAACTTTAATTAGGAATCCTAAACCACTTCATGTGTCGTTCTGAATCCAACAGTTTGATTAAAACTTATTGATTGAGATGGTTGTATAATGTAGATAAGCTTTCAACAGTAAGGATACAATATGTAGTCTGATATAAATTTCTCCACTAATCGTTGTACATACTCAACTAATGTACAATACTCTTAGTAATTCAGAAAGAGAAAATAAAATACAGAAATATGATTTGCATGTGTTGCCTTTTAAACTAGCTAGGAGATTGCTAAAATTGTCACTTCAATTTAGTGATGTATGTTTGATACATCTAGTTTTAAACCTGACCACCATCATTATTCATCTTCATATATGGAAGTTGCTCGTTAGTCATGGCATGCCAAATGACTTTGTATGATAACTATTGAATAAGTCAATGTTTTTTTACTTGTGTATTTCCTACTTTCTTATTTATGATTGATTTTTTCATATACGTTATTTCAGCAGTGAAACATGTTCTTAATGACGATTTCATTTTGATCCATCAACCTGAAGCACTTGCTTTGTTCCGTAATCATAGACAGTGAACTGATAAGGTTTCATGTTTGGAAAAAGGTCATTTGCTTGGTCCATACAGTCTATGACAGTTTGTATCAATCAAGTATTTTTTAATAATTGATTTGCCTGTAGGCTTAACATTGTTTTATAGGATACCATGTTGCTTACTACAATTCATACTATGAAGGCAAATAACTTTTAATAATTGATTTGCCTGTATGTTTCTCTTTTCAGCTATGCTATGTTTTTCAATTTGCATGAAAGCTGTTAATGCATAAAAATTTAAAATTTAGAGCAAAATGGTGTTAAACAACTTATATTTGTTGCCAAAATAAAGACCACGGACAAGTATTTCACCTAATGAACCAGTTTTAAGAAGACTGGAGTACATTTGTTGGCACAGAAAACTCAAAATATACTAAAGTAAACATTTTAAAAATGTCTTTCCGAAAACCACAATCCTAAGAGTACTGCTAATCTTTTATACTATTTTAAAAAGAGTCATGGAAATGCAATACCCTTATCTTCTATATGACAAGTTAAATTTTGTCAAAACAAATAATCAAACTATAACGGCATTCAAACATATTACTCTTTAGATTAATTTTTATTTTCTTTTAATTTGTGTTAGTTTTCATAAAAAAAGTCAATTTTTATTTGCATGTGTTAGTTTCAATTTGTGATCTGTTTTCTTTTATTTTGCATCTTCTACTTTAGTTTCAAAAAAAATTGAATTTTTGTTTTGAATTTACTGTTCATTCTGTGTTACAACATACTGTTCTCTATTAGTTTAGTTTTCTGCATGCATTCATTTTGTGGTTAGTTGTTGCAATTTGATTCACTGTTGCATTTTCTTGTCATTGTGCACTTGTTAATCCTGTCCCTATTTTCTTTTGTTCCTCTATTTTGTTACTTTTATAAATTGAATCACAGTGCTAAAAAAACGAACATTTTATTGCATTTGAATCAAAGTTCTCTTTTACAAATTGCATTTGTTTTGTTTTCTGATAACATTTTCACTGTGCATATCACTTCTGCCTACCTCAATTCAATCACCAAACTCCCTTTCCTAACCCTTCTCCTTCTCCAGCATCACTACATTAAGTGCGAATATATAATGTTTTTTGCTTTTAAACAGTGATAGTAATAAAAATTAATTCGGTTAGACATTCTTATGAAGTTAAACAAAAACCAGATTTTACATGTTTAAAGTTCAACAAAATCTATTTGCCTTCATACCAGACTAATATGTAGTTTTTCCATTATTGTTTTATTTGTTCAGCCAAACTTAAAAATTCACATGAATGCCAGAAGGTTGTTTTCGAAGAGGATAATTACTTGTTCGATTTTATCTGGTTAGGATTTTGGAACTCGTCAGTGATATTTGTTGGATTATCTGATTGTGGCATACTGCCCACTGCCTGGTTGAGATAGAACTTAGGGTACATGCACCGAATTAAGTAAAAGTTGGTTTAGTGAATTATGGTTTTGTGTAATTTGTGTTTCTATCATTTTAAACTTTGAATGCAGTTGAGATGTAGGATTATAAATGTAGTTATAAATTTTAATGAAATGGTAAGTTGTATATGAATCTGTGTTTTTAGTTTCCTGATCCATCCACAAAAATGGCATCTTTGATCATTTACATAATTTAAAAAATAATTAGTTTATCTACCACGTCACCTTTTATTTTTTTACTACAATAGGAAAGGTAAATCAATTTTTACTACAAATAATTTGATACTACAACAAACCATGTGTTTTCTATAATAGCTTCACGGATCTTTGGTAGAACCCTTGCTTTCTATTCAACACCATTCTACCTCACATGCTTTGGTACATGTTGTATCTCCTAACCATACTTGTATAGTATTCTACGTCACTCCATGCACGATAAGCAAGTACATTTTAATTTAATTTACTTCTCTTCTTACCCTATTTTATCGTTAGTATTATGGTAAGTGAATTAAATTTTTAAAAATTAAATGAATGTAACATCGCTTGGTACAGGTGGTTCTGCATGCATGCGCATGACTTTAGATTTTCAGTAGTTGAGTTTGCTGATAAAATTAATTTCAAAATGTCATTTCCTTTGTGCATGCATGCGCATGACTTTAGATCTTAGGTACAGGTGGTTCTGCAGACTTCTGTTTTCACAAGTGTGAAGGTCTGCCCTTCAACTAATTTTTTCAATTGGATATAACTTTTAAGTATATCAGGCGTTGTTGTATATGGTTTTGGCATTGTTGTATAAGTGGATAAAATTGTTGTTAATGGCGCAAGCCAAGTATCAGGAGAGGGGTAATGCACAGACATTACTCCGGTGCTACAAAATAGTGCCGTTGTAATGGCAAATTTTTTGGAAACAGTTTGGTGCTAATGTTAACTTTTATAGAAATGCTATTTTTATAATTAAGAGTACCATAGAAAATAGTCTATATCAATATACTTCACACATCTGAAAACATGACCATTACCTTACAATGTGGGAGTATTCTCAAATAAGAGCTTATATGCTCATCTCGTATTTTTAATAATTCATTTCAATTCAAAAAAATTCCAATAATTTCCCACTTGAATTTTTCAAAAATATTCTTTTCGAGCAATTGGAACGAGGATCCATTGAAGGGCAACAGTCATGTTCTGTTATATATGAATTTTATATGTATCACTCGTAATGTATCCAATATTAATGAGGTTGAAAATGGAATTCAGTTTTGGTAATGCTCATGCTTTATACTTATTTTTCGATTTGAGAAGCCTGAGGCCCTGAATGGGAAATTAGTGTAGTAAAGAAGAAAGGAAGAACAATCCAAGAACCCATTAACAATTCCAAAATATTTTGGATAAAAAGCCATGTAAAAGAAACTAGTTTTAGCAACGTGTACATTTCAACAAACATTATTTTTCTCTTATAATACTTAGAGCAACTCATACTGTTACTTTTCATACAACTAGGGAGGAAGATTAACCGATTGCAAATTTATATTGTATATGATGATGGAGAAAGATTGGTTGCATCTACATAGGTAATCATATGGTAACTAATTTATACTTAACTTTAGAATTAATATTTTGATAATAAAAGCTAATATTTTTGTTTTCAATTTTAATCATAGAACTAGCAGAGAGTATGGCCAAGGAGCATGGAATTTTGTGCGTGTTGCGAAGAAAAATTTAGGAGATGTGGAGAAAATATTGTGTCCTTATTTAGACTGTCGAAATCTTGGTCGTCAATGTGGTGAAACCGTTGTTGAGCACCTGATTATGAAGGGAATGGATCCTAAGTATAAAGACGATACATGGTATAATCATGGCGAGCAAGTGAACATTGAAAAAAAGATTAAAATGGGCAAGACGTACGACTTGCTCAAAATGATTCACTATGAAGATGAAGACTATTTTAATCGTACTTTTTTTGATGATGACAAAGATAAGGACGATGCACAAAGACGCCATGATGATTTACTTAAAAGTTTGGAGGATGCAGAAACCCCATTGTATCTTGGTTGCACAGACCATACAAAGTTATCCGCCATCACTATTTTGTATAATCTTAAATGTGAAACTGGATTATCTGATACTGGTTTTGATAAACTTCTTACCATCCAACATTTGTTTCTACCAAAGAATAACGTACTTCCCAAGACTTTATATAAAGTAAAGAAATTCCTCAAACTATTTGACATGGGGTTTGAAAAAATTCATGCTTGTGAGAATGATTGTTGTCTTTTCCGTAAAGAGTACAAAAATTTAAATAACTGTCCTAAATGCGTTTCGTCGCGATGGAAGATAAATCAAGATACAAAGGAGATTATGCAGGGTATCCCAGTTAAAGTGTTGAGATATTTTCCAATAATCCCAAGATTTAGAAAAATGTTCAGATCTGAAAAGATGGCCGAAGAATTAAGATGGCATTTCAAAAATAAAAGTAGTGATGGAAAGATGCGACACCCTGTAGATTCTGTAACGTGGAGCATGATTGATGAAAATTGGAAAATATTTTCAGCCGATCCTCGTAATCTTAGACTTGGTCTAGCTACAGATGGGTTCAATCCATTTTATATGTTAAGCTCCAAGTATAGTTGCTGGCCAGTAATGATTGTGGCATATAATTTGTCACCTTTGTTGTGCATGAAGAAAGAGAATATTATATTAACACTTTTAATTCCAGGTCCAAAGCAACCAGGAAATGACATTGATGTATATATGGCGCCATTAGTAGAAGATTTGCATTACTTGTGGAGTAGTGGAGTTGAGACATATGATGCATTAAGTAAGACACTTTTTAACGTGAGAGCTATTTTACTATGAACGATAAATGATTTTCCAACCTATGAAATTTTGCTGGATGTTGTGTAAAGGGTAAAAAAGCTTGTCCAATATGTGGTGTCAATACTCACCGTCGATGGTTGAAATATAGTCGGAAAAATGTTTATATGGGTCATAGAAGATTTTTACCCTCTTCAAATCCATTGAGGAAAAAAAGGCTTGGTTTGATAACACCGTGGAGGATGGAAAGATGCCTAGAATTCTAACCGGCAAAAATATCTCTGTTATTTTGAAGGACTTTCCAAATGATTTTGGAAAAGACATGGAAAGCGAAAAGAAGAGCGTGAAGTTAAATGATACAAGACAAACTAAAAAAAAAGAGATTAAGGGGAAAAGCAGAAAAAGGAAGACTGACGACAATAGCGAAGATGATGATAATGAAGATAATGATCCTATTAAAAATGAGCTATTAAGGTGGAAAAAAAATCAATCTTTTTTGACTTGCCATATTGGGAAGTTAGTATTTAAGTTACATTTTTCATTATCAATCCGTTAGAAATATAAAATATAAAATTTTAATGCACAACTTTTATTTTTTTATAGGAACTTCTATTACGTCATAAATTTTTTATAGTAGCTTCATTTATAACGCTTCATATATTTCCGTACAAGAATCATTTACCAATACTCAAGTATGAAATATATAGTAGCTATCTTGTTCATTTATACACAATCATATCGATATGTTATCTTGGTGGCTGACTTTGAATTTAATAGATGCTTCTTTTGTCTTACTTAATTGTACATATAAACCAACAATATATGTTAAACTGTAATGTACTGGACAAAATTCGTGTAGTGTTGATAAGCATACTTTGCAGTTATTTATATCAAACATGTTTATAGTTGATAATCTGCATCTAAGTAGAGAATATTGGAATTATACATGTGCGTGTGTTCGACTATATGTTAGCAGATAATGAATGATTTCGTGTACCACTTCACAGATAAGAAATGTTGCACTTGTCTATTATTACTAAATGACATTTATTATTCCAATAAAGCAAATACAAATGCATTTATGATACTTGTTATTTCAAAGTTAATTACACATGCATTATGATGCGTCAATAGTAGTTACGATGACTGCACGATTGTCTTAATCCAATTAACCCTACAAAAGAAGTGGGGCTCGACAGTTTGGGTTTGTAAGAGGCAGTGGTATAGAAGTTTGCAGGGGAAAAAAATATTGATTGTTGCTGAGGCAGTCACAGGCTATGGTGTGGTATGGATGTGATCGAGTGGCTTGTGCACAGTTTTGCAAGTTTTGAATTGTGGAAAGCTTTGAAGTGCAGTGGTTTGTGCACAGTTTTGAAATTTATGAGTTTTGAATGGTAGTGGTTTGTGGCAGGTGAAGTATGAGTCTTGGACGATGTTTTGCATAGTTTTGTAGATGCAGTTGCAGGGTGTTTGTTGGGTGGATTCATGAGTGTGGACGATGATTGAAATGGAGATTGAAGTGTAGTAGGGTGAAGGTTTGAAGAAGTTGAAAATTTTGTGTTTAAATGCGTTGCAATTTTTTAATAGTTGCAAATTAAACATGTTATTTTAAATGTGTGTTTGATCATTAACATTTGAATTTCTTTGTTACATGTAGGTGAAGTTTTTAGATGCAAAAGATGGACAAGATACTTTTTAGATTTTTGGAGCTTCGGCCTAGTTAGAACATGAAAAAAATTTGGGTGCATGTTTTGTCATTCATATTTGAAGCAAAACCTTGTAGATGTTGGGTCTTTGTCTAATGTTATATGAAGATGGTTTATAAATTTCATCGTTGTTTGTAAGTAAGCTTTGTTCGTGGATATATTGTATAGCTATTTTATGGAAATGATCAATTGTTATGCTTTTATTTTATAGTTTTTTACTTTGATTTGTATATTATCCGATTGAAATATAATTAAATGCAATTAGATTACGGATATGTGATTATTGTAGTGGTATGATTTGTCATAAACGACAGCGTTTAAAAAGTGCGGTCAGTATTTTGGGACAATAACTCATGATAATACGATAGCGTTAAAGCCTTGCTGTAAGTTATTTAAAAACATAAATCACATTGATACAACAGCGTTTTACAACCGCTGATGAATAAGTAGTAACAACGTTTTCCTGTCGCTGTTGAAAACTAGTGAGTTTGTTTAGACAGGGTATTTTAAACGCTGTGGAAATGTAAAAACCACTCTAAATACTTTTCCACAGCAAAATATAAACGCTGTAGAAACTAAATAAACAACGACAAAATAACGCTGTGGAAAATGATTTTTGACAGCGTTGTTTTTTCGCTGTTTGAAATTACATATCAACGACCGCATGTCGTTATACAGCGTTCTTCACAACGCTGTTATATAATTTAACAGCAATTTTTAAACACTGTTAAAAGGCTATTTTGTTGTAGTGGATGCCACCTGATGTTCTTGTTGTTGCTTTTCTACTTTCCCTACGTATAACTCAATAGATTTTGCAACAACAGAAAACATTACTTTTACATCGTCATCGTCCGCTAATGCTATTGCTTTAGAACCTGAGTCCGTAGGCCAGTTAACCACTAGCTCAAGTTCAAATTCTTCTTTATTAATCTTCGTCGTTCTGTACACAGCTTCTTTTAATTCCGTCAATTTGCAATCTTTTCGCACTCTTTCTGGTTTATAAATACCGCCAACATATTTACCATTCCTTTGATCATCGACAAATAGTTCGCCGTCGTAGTAGCAAAGCGTAGGAATCATATTTCTCGCCATTCTACAGATCAATATACAAATCGTTCAGTATGTACACATTAAATTAATTTTTTACCTTAACATAGCCAATTACTAAATTCATCAAAATACAGATATTAGACAAAAAAACTAGGTTTTAGTTAATTTACCTTCAACTAGCTGAAATTTGCTAAGCAATGTGGACTCGATCTACAGATTTACCACCGAATCAAGGTTTTAAATAGTATGAAAATTGATTTCAGAATAGATCTGCCATTACAGAAGTTTGTTTTAGTTTTGTGGACATGGTGGAAATGAGAGAGAAAGGTAGGTTGTTTGTGGTTATTTCCTTCTGGGCGATTTTTGAAAAATCACATGTTGGCGATTTTTGAAAAATCGCCAACGCTATAGACCAGTAAAACAACAACTGGTCTATATGTGTAAATACTTTTAGAAGTGGGATATTGTTGTTATATCTTTTTAAAACTAGGCTAATATGGTAAAATTTCCATAAATATAAAACACGACCAATAAAACAAACATCTCATCGACATCTTATCACTTTCGTCGGCATCAACGTTTCTACCGTTGTTGTGGTCCACGACTTGCTGGTGAAACCATCTCGACTGCGCTATCGTCACCCATAGAGAAATGGTTGCACGACTACGAAATCCGACTGGTGCTAAAAATCTTCTCATTATGTGTCGCAACATTTTGGAGTGAAGGGAGAAATTGCTGTTGTAGGGGATGGACAAGTTAAATTTGTTCTAATTTTGAGAACATTTTTTGAGGAATAATCTACGTACTAAATTAGGGTTTAGGAAAGGGATGGACGGATCTGTGTAGTGCGATCCGTCTAGTGCTAGAATGGTCTCATTTGCTATATATATTTTTTCATTTGATTTTAATATTCGTTTGGGTTTGACGATTTAAATAACATACAAAAACATCTAACTATGTAAAGTCCATCCATGCCGGATTGTGTCAAAAGGATGTTTTTATTGGCACTCCTGTTTTGAATATGAGAATGTCATTTAAAAGAAAAAATTACTATAAGGTACTAATCAAACTTGCATCCTTATAAGATTACACTCAAATTAACCAAATTACCTTCTCTTTTATTTACCTTAATTTTTCTATTAATTATCATTAACCTTTAATCCAAACCATCACTCAAATAATGGAAGCATTCAACTCATCTCTCGATGGAACTACAAATATGAAAGAGATGAGGTTGAATTCTTACTCAAGGAAGCATTCAACATGTAGATTTCATTGAAAAAACGATATAAGTTATTTATGAAGGAAAAAATTTGACTATAATTTTAAACCTTAATTTTTACCATATTTAAAAAACAGCATGATAAATTCGGTAAAAATTACCTTTCCATCACCTACTCAACAAATTTTGGATATGGTTTTGAAGATCATTTTGAATTTTTTATTTTCATCATTATTTTCTTTTTGAAAAGGTAGGAAAAGGAGTGAGTAAATGAAAATATTTATGGTTTTGATATATTTACTAAGAGCAAAAGATGTAAAAATATATATTTTATTAATAGGATGTGTACCCCACATAGTAATTTAATTTTGTATAGAGTATACATAAAATTTGAACCCCTCGTATCCAAAACCGGAGTGTCAATAACAATACCCGGTTGGAAAAAGTAATGGAATGCGACTTCATTATGTCGTGCTCTTCCTCTCTATCAAGTTCTCTTTTCCAACCTAATACTACACATTTTTATTATTATTATCAAAAGAAAATGGTAATTTACAAGTCCAATTTCTAGTTTATAGGCCTAAAATAAGCGATAACTGATTGTAACAAAACTCGCCCATATCGGTGAATAGCAAATAAACAAAGGAAAAGGAAAAAAGAAAGGAGAAAAAATTATGTCGCAAGTTGGTAAATGTGTGCTTCATGAACACATGCAAACTGAGATGTATTCAGTTCATCTAACCATTGACTAGGAGAATGGAAACTGTGCTTCATTCAGCTTTGCTCTTTCTCTATTCTCCATTCCACTTTCAAGCAACCGACCTTTAGAAAAAAATAGTGATTTGATGTGTTTAGACACCATCTTGAATAAAAAATGAGAACAGACACATCTTTACTCACCCTCCTGTTAATACGTTAATTAGAGAATTTCCATGGATTCATGGATCAAACCACATGTTTGTATTTTTTTCCTTTTGCGATTTTTCTATCTATTAAGCCATGGCTTATATTTATATCTTAAGCTGGAGCTTTCATGTAAGGACCTGAATTTTGATTTCTTTAATTAAAGATATTTAAATTATTTTAAATATTCAAATATAGATTATTTTTCATAGTTAATCAAGTTTTAAGTGATAAATAATAATAATGAACTTATTTTGGAAAAATGTCCACAGTAATATTTCATATTCTGGTAATATGCCGAAACCATTTTATCGATAAGCAGCTCTATAATCGTAAAACGTCGCGTACGGAGCTGGATACATACACTTATTTTTATAATTGAACAAGAATATGAAATAAAATAATTTATTTTATTTTTGAAAAACTAATTTTTTTATGAAATCATCAGTTTTCCCTTATATTTAAATATTAATTTAAGAATTTAAATTGAGATTTAATGATTTAATAATTATTATGATTATTCAAAAAATTATTTTTAAGTGATAATAATTCATTTTAAATATTTATAAAGTGATAATAAATCAATTATAATGTGTTTATAAAGATATATATTTGATTTGGAGAATACAAGAAAATTCGTATCCCTTTATTGGTAAAATAGCAATTTTTGTAAATAATTGTTAATATTATTTAAATGGTTTTATAATTCAAATGAGATAATTTTAATTGATTAATAATGATTATAAATTTATTTTCAAATTTTGTTTATATATATATATATGTATGTACGTACGTATGTATACTAACTAAGAAGTGAAAATGTGACTGATAATCGGTTTCCCGGTTTTCGATGGTTTATCGAACGAATCGCAACATTATTCGTTCTCTTGTGCATATATATATATATATATATAACAAGCATATACATATGCACGTCATATGCACATGAAACTATACATAAGAATTTACCATTTACATTTATGTATTTACTTAAAGTAAATATACAAAATATCCAAGACATATCTTTACTCACCCTCCTGTTACTCATAGCTTGCCATCCAAATACGTTGATTAGAGAATTTCCATGAATTCATGGATCAAACCACATGTTTGTATTTTTTTCCATTTGCGATTTTTCTATCTGTTAAGCCGTGGCTTATATTTATATCTTAAGCAAAAGCTTTCATGTAAGGACCCGAATTTTGATTTCTTTAATTAAAGATATTTAAATTATTTTTAATATTCAAATATAGATTACTTTTCATAGTTAATCAAGTTTTAAGTGATAAATAATAATAATGAACTTATTTTGGAAAATGTCCACGGTAATATTTCATATTCCGGTAATATGGCCGAAACCATTTTATCGATAAGCAGCTTTATAATCGTAAAATGTCGCGTACGGAGCTGGATACATACATTTATTTTTATACTTGAACAAGAATACGAAATAAAATAATTTATTTTATTTTTGGAAAATTAATGTGTTTATGACATCGTCAGTGTTACCCTTACATTTAAATATTAATTTAAGAATTTAAATTGAGATTTAATGATTTAATAGTTATTATGATTATTCAAAAAATTATTTTTAAGTGATAATAATTCATTTTAAGTATTTATAAAGTGATAATAAATCAACTATAATGGATTTATAAAGATATATATTTGATTTGGAGAATATAAGAAAATTCGTATCGCTTTATCGGTAAAATAGCAATTTTTGTAGATAATTGTTAATATTAATTTAAATGGTTTTATAATTCAAATGAGATAATTTTAATTGATTAATATATATATGTATGTATGTATGTATGTATGTTAACTAAGAAGTGAAAATGTGACTGATAATCGGTTTTCCGGTTTTTGATGGTTTATCGAACGAATCGCAACATTATTCGTTCTCTTGTGCATATATATAACAAGCATATACATATACATATACATATACATATGCACATATGCATGTCATATGCACATGAAACTATACATAAGAATTTACCATTTACATTTATGAATTTACTTAGTAAATATACAAAATATCTAAGATATTTGTTACATCCTTACCACTTAAGCAAACTCAATGTCAACCTTCTTACACACCAAGTACACACACATGGGGGGAGTCATTTCAGCCATTAGAGATGACACAAGAGTGGTGATGTAGGGTGGCCCAAATATTGTGATATTTTAGAGAAGAACCTTGGCTATAAATTTCTCTCCTTTTGCATCTTCTTCATTTCACCATATCTCCTTCATAACTGATTGGAATGTTGTAATTGTTTTTTGCCAAACCATTCAAAATTTCAGTGGCAACAACTTTCTAGTTGACCACTTCTTCTTATTCTAAGCTTAGACATGCTCAAAACCCACTTCTTTCCATTGCATTTTCGAACCCAGAATTTTAGTTTGGAGAATGCCCTCTCTTATTTTGATCATACCTTCCTCATAACAAAACAAAATTAAGTGTTTCTTTTTTCTAAACTGTGGAGAAAAGAATTTTCAATAACTTTTTTTTCACCGCTTTTGATAATTCTTTAAGTAACACGTCCAAAATTCAGTTAGAATTCGACCCATTTTCGGGTATGATTTTTGTAAATCCAGAATGCCTCTTCTTCATTCGACCATTTCTCATTCAAAATTATCGCAATTTGGATGGTTCTTTTTTTTAAACTGTATAGAAAAGAATTTCCTACAACTTTCATGCTGAATACATTTCCAAATTCGAGAGTAGAATGTGTAAAAACCCAAGAGAAATGACCTATTTTTAGGTCAAGTTTTTGGTTAATTCAATAAGAATCCAAAGTCCTACACCTCATTCCCCATGCTTGGCCGAGCATCAACTTTGGCATGGAATGGTCAAGCACACTAAGAGGCAAGGTGTTGGGGTTCATGGGCTCTGATCGTGAGTTAGTGAAGATATAATTCTTTTTTCGATAGAAAATATCAATATGAGAACTCTAACTTTAAACCATTATAAGCAGTTATAAATGTTTAACATAACTATTTGGATGCTAATGATGTTTGGATGTTTGGTTAATGAATGTTTGAAAAAAAAATAGCACCATAGAACTAAAAGTGAGAAAACTCCTAAACTATGGTTATATATGTTATTGGATGATATATATGTTTGGATATGATTATTGATGGCGGTTATTTAATATAGATATTGAATATATATATATATATATATATATATATATATATATATATATATATGCATGCATGCATGTCACGTTAATACACATTGATAAGCACAAAGAAAATCACTTTTCATTATTGAACGAAATGGTGTATATGGAATGTTTAAACCTCTTGAAAATGGTTTAATATTACTTAGAAATGTTTTATAAATATTTAAAAGTGTTTTGGAAAAGTTTAAATGAATATTGAAAATTGATTTAAAAATAGGCGCGTCGCATTACTGTAGTTCTCGATTTCGCGGCATAAAAATTAAACGAGTATATAGAATGGAATATAGCTCGGAATTCTTCCAGATAAGAATTTTCCGAACTACTATATCCATAGTTTTCATAAAAAGAATGAAAATCAAGATTCCGATAAGTAGATTTTGAAATATGAGTAAAAACAAGTTTTTGGAAAAATCGCGGTTTTTATAGTTCGGAATCCATAAAGGGATTTCTTTAAAAATAAAATTTTAAAATTGTTTAAAAATATGAAATTTAAAATGTTTTAAAAGTGATTTGAGTTATAAAAAATGAACTCCAAATGATAGAGAAGTCGTTTTGATCAATATTGCTTAAAAAGCACTTTCTACGGCATTTTTCCGCAACACTTTTCTATAACTTTTGAATAATAGTGTTAAACGCGACCGCTCTTTTTCAAATTTTTTGTAAATGTTTTTAAATAATTAATAAATTATTTTAAAGATGATTTAAAGGATTTATGGAATGGTTAAATAATAAATGATTTAGAGTCGATCGAATAACTTGACCGCCTTATGGGTGACAAAGAGATTGTATCTAGGCTTGAGTTTGGAAAAACAGTTTCCCGCTCTCCCTGGCTATCCTAACTGGCCTGACGAAGGAAATAGTAAATTTGATTTATATGGATCAAAATTTTATAAAGTGTAAAGGATATAATTTTCCAAATATAAATAACTTGGATTTTATGGGGAAACTTTCTTATACTTGGTATTAAAGCCCGAAGAGGGAACTCATACTATTCGTGGAATTTAAAAGATGATTTTGTCGTTATTCCACACATGGAACTTGTTGAATACGGGAATTGATATTGAGTAGAATTAGATGATTTCTGTATATTCTGCTCCCTTAATATTTGCTGGTTTTAACATTCTAGATAACATGGTTTTAACTCAATTAAAAATTATAATTTCTGAATTAAGAAATATTTGTTAATATTTAAATGATGATTTGGAAATATTTTCCTAAGATAAGAATGAAATGATTTGGAATTTAAAAAGGTTTTTAGGTAATCAAAAGATTTGATAAATGAGGTTCAATGGTTTTGTATATACCAAAAGAATGTTTTAAAAATATACATCTCTAACAGATATTTTGATACAAATAAATTAATCAATCAAAGAATAATTATCTATTCACTTAACATCTTTTTATCGATGATTGGTTAGAAGGAATCGGGATCGGATTTGGGTAATTCCTATCCGAAGACTACTTCGAACCAATATACATGATCGAAAAATAAAGATCTGATGAAGACTGTGAATGATGAAGACCGAAGATCTTCATGGTGGAAGGACTGCTTGTTGATAATTCTGTTTTGATCCCAAATAACTAAAGTAGCACTGGTCCCTTCATTTATGAAAATCTTCAGGTTGAAAGAACTTCTCGCTAATAATCCTAAGGGTAACTCCCGACAGGATGTAGTTGGAGAGTGCCTTTGGTTTGTCCTGTTCTTACACAATTTGTACAGATGAATGTCTGACGTTGCATTTGTAATTACATTGATTTATTTTTTTGAACTTATCGTCTGATTGGTGGTGAAGAAGACAACTTCTCTTAGCTTAACACCCTTTTCCTGAGACATAAGAGCTTAGGAGTTATACGTTTGTAGAAATCAGTTGTGTGATTAAGGAATGGCAATGTGGTATTCAAAGTGAAATGTGTTATGTGAAAGGTAATCGCTACCTCAGGCCTCATCAACCGGTAATGGCTTAAACAGGGCATGCCGTAAGGCTGTGTGGGTCATGCCCATAAGGGTATATTCATCACCCTTCCAGATATATCTATTCCCGCTATAATGTTGAGGTTTAAACTAATGTTGTGTATTCTTTGGCTATGGATAGGTCAGTTACGACCAGGGTGATGTCATATTCGGTTCTTTCCACCACCATGCGGGTATGTGGGTAGGCCGGTCTTGCCAAGTGTAGAGGTTTCGAAGACGTTGATCCTCGGTACATCCCTCTAGAGGTGTACTGTACGGAAGATAGTTCCTTACCTGCCATTGTATGGAAATCCATTCTCCAATAAGTATCTTCGAACATGACCGTAGAACCTACTTTATAGCTTGTATGATGGAATTTAATAATGTAACAATTTCGGCTAAGATTCATAAGTTTATTTGAAAAGTATTTTCAAAAGAATGTCATTAAAAATAATATACAATAATTTTACGTAGCAAATATTTTTGGTTATCATAATGTGAAAACTTATTCCGTGTTTATGTGCGGCATAGTCTTATGAGATACCTTTGTTTTCAAAAACACGTTTTTAAGTTTCTCACACCAGTCTCATGCCTTACCTGGAGTTTATTTTTCTTATCCCTTAAACTTCGGGTGCTCTAATTTCCCCTGGCAGCCTCGTAATCAGGTTTCTTAGAAGAAATCTGGATGGAGCTCGAAGCATGGAGTTAGAAGATTCTTCAATGGGCTATTACCTTATTTCCACCACAATTTTGTACTATTGTATTCTGCATTTGTAAGGACATATATTTATAACTGTCCATGTTAACTCTGATAAATGTGATTAAAATTTCCACTATATATATATGTATGTATGTATGTACTGAAATAATAAATGTTATTCCAATTGTGTGAGATTTGTTCTGTCTTTATTTTCTTTCTCACCCTTGATAATCCGCCTCCCCGGCACTTGGATTTGCGGCACGTGAATACCGAGGATGTATTAGAGTCGATTTTCGAGGGCAGAAGAACCTGGTCGTCACATTTCATGTATAAGAAGCATTTGTGTCATCATTGATGATCAATTTTTATTTATTTAAGCAATATATGTTCTTCATTCATGTCACCTAAAGTATGCCTTGTACAAATTTCCCCAATCGTTTAAGAGACAAGTATTGTTTTGATTAAATCCATACCTCTGTTTTTTGGCTTGCAAACAAAAACCAAATTTACTTAACTTTGTTTACCTTGCCATAAGAAGTTTGCACATATGATGTCAATATGATTTGTGACATTCTTTGAAATTTGATATATTTTCATCCAAAATGAAACTATGGAATGGATTACTATTTTTATTTATGATTCCAACATTCCACTTATTATAAGCAATGTATCACCATCCAATTAGTTTTTGTTAATACTATTAATGAGTTTGTTGTAAATCAACTCTTTACGGTAGAACCACCGAGTGGTATAGTTGGATATATGTAACACCCCACCTCTATATCCATGCCACCAAAGAGTATTACTAGGTAATGTTGTTTGATAATACGGAGAATGAGACGATATTGGGAAGTCGTGTGTGAATATTCTCATGGACTAACACCGGTATGTATTTCAAAAATCATAAACATCTCGTCTATATGTATTTAGTATCATCACAAAGCACTAAACACATGTGTGTCCAGGATAGAATAATACACAATATAAAATAAATCACATAGGATACAGATCAGCACGTCAGCGATAATATATATAATAATAAATATATACGAGTTCAAATGGGTTTATAAAATAGTCAAATACACATTATCATCAAATATATACATAACATATCCAAACTATACATCTCGTCAACAAACACATGTAGATACAAATATACAAATACTGTATCCTCCAGCTATGCCCAACATCCACAAACTGATCAACTTGCCCTTGAACCTTAAATGTCTCGGACTGACTTGAGTGTTATATAAATAACAGATAGGTCAGACTATGTCTAAAATATAGATGTCAATATTAATGACAACTGGCATAGTGAAATAGAGTATCACAATTAAAATGTAAAATTTTCTCAAGTAAATCAATGTCGATCAAAACCATACGCCCAAAACATCACCCATAGTAAATAATAGTCTGATAACTCATCAAATGTCACAAAAACAATATGGGTCAAATAACATCCATACAAAAACCAAACTACTATATAAACACTATACTCAATAATGTATACCTCGACCACTAACCCTGATGGGAGACATTACTCTCGATCATGCGGTCCTAAGAGGTGTGGTACAACATAGGATGCAAACTTAAACTATATAACACAAATATAATATAACACACCAACACAATATTATGGTCAATCTCGACCAATAATTCTTATGAGAGGAACACTCTTAACTGAATGATCCAGGAAAATACATACATAGTAGATCGGTATATCTCTCAGCCAAAGGCCCTAAGAGAGAATGACAGACGAGCACATCGCTAATCTCCAATGTCATAGGGTGGAAATATGTAGCTGTTTAGGGTTAGGCTACCTCAAATGACAAACTAACACGCAGTCAGTCTCTAATGTTATATAAACATCGTCTCCAGTGGGGTTATAATATCAAATATCTCAACTATAATGGATCTACCTAAGTCATCCAGATGGGAGTCCGACGCATCGCAGCTCTGCTCTGGGAAACACTAATGACCACAACCTGTTTCCTACAGTCCCTTAATTATCTTAGAATCGTGATACTTATATTTATCGCATGTCATAGACACGCTGCAAGACTACGTTGTGCATTAGTCATGACTCCTACTTGCCCTTAGTAACAGGCTGCTGGTCCTTAAGTGACGTCGAGGCAATGACTCTAATGAGAGGACTACTCTCAACCTACAAACTCAACAAGTTAACATCATGGATTCAAAGCACGACCCTACAATCTGGATCGCTAGGATGGATAACTAGCCTATTTGGTGGGTCTATTTCACATGCTCTCCATAGTGGTGTGAACCCTATGATGTAGATTCCCAAAAATACCCTCGACTATATAACTCTTAATGAGAGTAATAATAAGTACTCCTAACTTTAATTGTCCTGATGAGAGTGACAATAACTTCTCTCGACTATACAAGTCCTATTGGGAGTGATAACTTTTGATACTCTTGACTCTTCGAGTCGTAATGAGAGTTACATCAAATACTCTCGACCTTAAGATTCCTGATGAGAGTGATCTTAATATAACATATTATCCACTACTAGCCCTAAGAATAGATTACACTCGACTAGTTAGTCCTTATAGGATGCAACAAAATACTCTCGATGAGATGAGTCCTAACGAGAGCATCACAACTCCTCGACTACTAGTCCTAAGAGTAAATAACAATATCACTCGGCTAGTTAATCCTAAGAGGATATATCTATAAATCTTAGCATATCTCTAACTTGTAGCCCTTGAAGAGTGATATGTCTCTTGACTGCTAAGTTCTAATGAGTCACCTCTAGTTGATATCACAATTTCTAACCTATCTCTAGAATATAAGTGAAATCTACTTACAGAAAGTAATCGAATAAATATCAGCCCAAGCGTCCCATACCACCTGGAGTTAGTCACCCATTTATTCAATGATTATAAATTACACTCATCATCGAACAATTTATTCTATATAACAATTCCAAAGAATAACTAGAGAAATATTACTAAAAATTTCATACCAGATGGTACTATAACTCCATTTATTCTAATTCCTATTTACACAGAAATATAAATCATTCTTTATTCAATTGATTCCGAAAAGGTTTTAAACTATACTTCACCAAAATTCTTCAATAAAATTTCAAGTTTAAATTCCTAATTGAAAGAAACCTATTTGTGAAATTTCCAATCTTTCCTTGAAAACCATTTTCTTTTTCGAAACAAATAATCGCAGATCTATTATTCCATTACACGAAAATCTATAAATTACAATTCAATTCCAAATCACTTGAAAACTCTTCCTAAAAATAATTAACGAATTTTTTAAAATTCTTCTTTAACAACTGAAAATAATATTAATATAACCGAGTTTTATAATTCAGGATTTCCTTAAACCACGAATTTAATTAATTCAACTTTTTCAATAAGGTTTTCAATTAAGGTTAATCTCCAAAAGCCGTAACATAAAATTTCATAAATGAAAATTTCAATTCAATAAATAAATTTCATTCCACTTACTATAACCTTAAAATATTATTTTTACAAATTTCCAATCATTTAAATCCAAATTAAAATTAACGTATCACTTTTAAAATATCAGTTTCAAATATCATTCCATAACCACCATTTAAATATTTTTACAATCAACAATAAGTGAATAAAAATATAAATATCATAAAATTTTACTTATTTAATCAAATCCTAAAAATTCATCATTCTCTAAATAATTTTTATTCAAGGAATACTAAAAACAATTTGTTCAAATAATTTTCTGTCACAATAATATTTTGAGTTTTAAATAAAAGTCGTTCAAAAATCTACCATTTATTTCAAAATATATTTCATTGTTTCATTAAATTTTCTATTTCAATTTCTTCATCCTCTTCGGATCAATTAATGGTGTGATCTCACTACAGCAAAAATCACCAAGCTATGCAATTCAATTTCATCTAATCCAATTTCTACCAACCAAAAATCCATCATCCAAACAACAAACGAATTCTAAGAAAATAGAATATAAATCATACCGGTGATTTATACAAAATAACTCACACAAATAAAGCAAACAAACCGTTCGAACATCCAATGCCAATGCACAATTCAGCAATATCAATCAACAACAATTTGTATAAAACTAGACAATAGTTGTGAGTAAAAAGAATTTACTCATCGAATAGATACTCGTGTACCCTAAAATAATGACTATCCTTAGCTTAACTTGCAAACTACCATTACTAATCACCTCAGCTGTCACTTAAATGCCAGCAGCACTCGTAGCCAACCACACACATGAATTTCACGACATCAGGTCATGGCTGCTCCAAACATCTGACTTTGCTGCCACAACACTAAGCGCCAGCCAGCTGCCGCTGAAAAACCACCTTATTCTTTACAATCACCCACGCAACAACCTCGACTCCAAAGCCATCACGATTCCTTCCTTCGATTGCCAACTCGCCTCGAGCTTCCCGTTGCCTTGTCGTGCATCGCAACTAAGGAACATTCATTTTTTTTCTTCTTTTTTACGCGATTCAATTCACGAATACCGTAGAGGGCATCAAGGCTTTAAGATGCAGTCAGGTTTAGGTTTGGGGAGTTTGAAAGAATGATCTAGAAGAGAGGTTGTCGTCTTGGGTTAAATATAATTATTTAATATATTTTCTTTTCTTTTCTTCTAATAACTTCAATTTCAATCCAATTTAATTTGAACCCTTCATTCTACAAGTTTATATTTCGATAACTATACAATTCCATTCATTTCAATACATATTTATTTTTCACTATTTTAATTACACTAAAATTAGCAGCACCTCCAAAGATATTTTGTATTCAATCAAAATAATTTATTTAATTTCAGTGTATTACTTGAAAAGAAATTATTAATTTAATTCAGTTTATTAAAACTAAAAACCTTTTATTTAATCAACTTAAAATAAGTACAAATATTATTTTAAAAATAATTAATAATTATAAAAATCGAATCCGAATATTTTTATTTTTATTAAATTATTTAATTTATATGGTGCAGAGAGGAGGGTTGTTAAAATATGTAACATAAAGGATTTCCATATTCACTCCTAACATATTGGAAATGCATTGTTTCATTGTCACCCCTTCGATGAAAATTATTTTTGATTTTTATCCATTCATGATTAAGCCAACATAGATTTTCAAATTATGCATTATATTTCTAATGGAATTAACATTTTCCATGTTTACTTTGAAAAAGATCAGTAGATCATTGACAACTGAAGTACTTTTATATATCATGCCAAATTTCCTTTTTTGTTTTCAAAATCAAACATGATTAAAAGGTACTCTATAACAATTGCAAAAAGATAAGGGAATAATAGATATCTTTTCTTAGGTCCTTGTTGCTCTTTGTATAAACACATGAGGAACCAACAATCAGAATGGAAAAAGTGGGAGACGATATGCATTTGCTAATTAGGAAAGTTAGCCTATGTGGAAACCTTATCAATATATGAAAGATGAATTTTTTGTTGATTTCAACACATGCTTATTACAAATTGGTTTTTAAACACAAACTATTGGAGCCTTTTATATTGAATATCCCGACCATTTTATATACTAATAAAAGGTTTTCACTAATAAGTTTGCTTCGAATGTAAGAATTTTGGTTAAGAGAGACCAATTCATTCGTGTGCTTCTTAATTCTATTACATATTATATATTACAAATGATTTTATATATGATGTCGTAATGAGAAATGGGTTTAAGTCTAATATGGAATGAGCATGGTTGAAATTATGTAATAAACTAAATAACATAGGAAAGAAGAAAGGGGAAGAGAAGGAGAAACAAATAGCTATTAAAGACTACATCTTTATTGATGACTTGAGTCAATAAAACAGGACTTATATTTATAGCTAGATTACCTGAATTCTAAGTAATATAAAATAGAAAATTATTATAAGTAGGGAAAATACAATTGGTAAATGATAAATAGTGGGATCTTCTGCAATATTCTTTAACATCCTCTTCAAACTCAAGATGCATAACAATTAGAATTTGCAAAAATAAAAAAACCGAAGAAGAATAGATAAGCAATAGTATCATTAAAACCATCCAAATAATGTGAAACCAATGGACAAATGCTGCTAGAGAGTAACATCAAATACATGCTTTAAATTGATTGGTGGACAACTATCTAAAAAGGCGATAACAATGAATCAAAAATCTAAAGTTGAAATTTGGAAAAAGAAAAAGGAAATAAGGAAATTTCTTTGGGATTGGAAATAGAACTATAATCAGGATTGGAAGAGTAATTCCAATCAGAAATTCAGAGTTGGAATCCATGAAAAGTGAAAATAGGAATAAGGGGTTCTTATGGGAATAAAAGTGGAATTGCAATCGAGATTCATTATAATCGTTTAAAAGACTGGCACCAATCGGGAAAAGAATTCCAAAATCTACAAACTAATACATTAACCTTATACTGTTTCACTAGTAGCAGAAGCATGGTTTGAGTTATACATCCGACATGTTCCAAATCTTCAAGCTTTCAAATCTTGTTGATGTTAGGATGTAATCTCTGAACAAGCATTAATGAATTCTAATCGCAGTTGATGAATTGAATTGTAGTTCCCAAATTAAAATTGAAGCACACAATTATTTTATTAGAATCCAAATGCGCTCTGATACCATGTTGAAAATTATTGAATAAAACGGAAAAAATAGAAAAGGAAAAGGGAGAAGAGAAGAAGAAGAAACAAATAACTATTAAGGACTATATCTTTATTGATGACTTGATTCAACAATACATGACTCATATTTATAGTTGGATTACTTGTAGCTTAAAGAATTATATTATAGGGAATTATTATAAATAGGGAAAATACAAATACAACTGGTAAATGATAAATAGTGAGATCTTATGCAATATTCTTTAACAGTAAAAAAACAAAGGGGTTTTATTCAAGTTGTAACGACCCGTAATTTCGCTACTTCGAAAATGAGAGATTTCGTTCATTTTAAATTTAAAAGGAATTTGAATCTTAAATAAAAATGTTATATATAGTAAATAAATTATCTATTCTTATAGTTAATAAATTTAAAAGTATAAATTTGGATTTTAGAACAAATCGACAAAAGTTAAGTTCTGTTAATAATAAAGGCTTAAATAAATGGATTTAGATATTTATTTAAAAAGATAAATCTTATTTAAAACATCTAATAAAGATAATAAAAGTATGTTAAAAGATTTAGAAGTTTGTTAATAACCGTTTGACAAAAATAACCAAAATTTGTCGTATTTTGTCAGTTTTACATACACTGTAAAATTTGAGATTTTGATATTAGTTAAATATGATATTTAAATATAAAGAGACTTGTTTTAATTTATTTAAAGAAGTAAAAAGTTTGTTTTAAAGTTTTATCTACTTCAATATATAGATTAGTAAAAAGGTCAAATTTTGGCTGTAAAAATTGTCGTAAAAAAACACTGTTTTCAACCAAAACAAGTTGTCGACAAGTTGTTGCAACTTAATACATTTTCTAAGTTATAAATACAAACTTATAAAACACTTCACAATTAGTCGCATCAAAAGATAAGAAAATATCTAAGATATTTTCATAAAATAATTAAATAAGCATGCTTAAAAGTTAAGTAATAAAAAAGCAAACTTACCATCACCTTTCATCTCCTTACACATACTTTCCATCACCATTAATGCTTAAGTCATATCACTTATGGAAAATGAGCAAATGTTATTTTAACATTTTAAAGTGTAAGAAAAAGAGGTAAACATCATTTCTGCCATTAATGCAAATCAAATCAAGGAAAAGCCTTCTATCTTTTTAACACAAAGTTTAAGAAAAAAAAGAGTAATCATTTCATAAATTCAAATCACATTAATGAGCCATCCATTTATTCTTAAATGCATGTCCTTAAAGGGTTAAATCAAGGGTAGAAAGGTAAACTAAAAAGTCAAAAAGTAAATAAGGGTATTTTAGTCATTTTCCAATCATGGCTCAAATATAAATAAGCATCCATACCTTCCACTTTCTCACATATCATTCCTTCCTTCTTCTTCACTTTCTCCTTCTTCTTCACCTCCATTTCCATGGCATCCAACCTCTCTTCCACCTCCATTCTCTTCTACCTTCAAGCTATCACCTCCACATCACCACACCATCACTTTTCACCACCAAAACCAAGCCTAGCTTCCACCTCCCACCTCTTACACCCATGACCGAGCCCTACACACCCATACCCACCTCCACAAAGCCGTACCCACCTCCCTACCCCCTAGGCCGAGCACCACACACCCCACACCCTCCTCCACACCAAGTCCGTACCCCATCTTCTCTTTCATATATTAAAAAAACAAAAGATAAAGAGACTGAGAAGGAAAGAAAAAGAAAAAGGAAAGGAAAACAAAAGCGTTTGGAAAGGAAACGGCAAAAGGTAAGGCGTTGGAAATAGCACGTTAGCGAGAAACGTGTATCTCACATTAAAGATCGACGGAGTGGATATGAAGGTGAGAAATTCTCACCGCTTTTTAAATTAAATTGATTATCATGCTTAATTGTTATGTTAGATAATCACTATTTGATGATATGGTTGTTTGATTGATTGTTTGAATATGTTGGATAATACGTAGTAATGTTAGGACATTTACCGTATGGAAAATATTGATTTTATATGATTGTTGTATGGTTGTGATGATAATTTGGACATCAAATTCCTATTAATTAAGTAATCCCTTTGTTTAGTAAGACCATATTTTAGTAATATGAGATATTATGGAAAATTAAGTCTCTTTACATCTAGAAGTAAAATTAAAGTTAAAATGAAAGAGGATTTGAAATTTGAAGTGAAACGGATTTGAAAAGGATATCTAAATGGAAATTGAAATCGAGATGAATAGTGAAATTGAAATTGAAATCGATTTTGAAAAAGTGAAGTTTAGTTTGAGGTTGAATTGAAGTTTAAATTGAAATTAGATTTGAAATTTAAGTTTTAAATGTGTTTAATTTGAGATTAGAATTGCAATTGAACTGAAATTGGAATTTAAAATTTAATATTAAAATAATAGAAATATAATAATATTATAATTATGGTAGTAGTGAAAATATATTTTAAAAGCTTTGTTTTTGACCCACCCTAAAGTTAAGAAGTTTGGATCAAGAATTAAGTAAGGAAATCTGAGATATTTTCCGAAGCAAAAGAATGAATTACTTAGAATTACTCTAAGTCAAAAGAAAGAGATTTTGAAATCATCTGAAAAGAATTAAAGTGAAAAGAGACTTAATAAATCCTATATACTCGTATTCACTTTTATCGATGATTGGATTTCGAAGGAACCGGAGTCGGATTTGGTTAATTCCTATCCGAAAACCACTTTGAACCAATGTATACGTTCGAACGTGAAGACATGTTGAAGATGTTGATTGAAGACCGTGGATCTTCCTAGCGTGAAGACTGCTTGTTGAACATGCTCTGGTTGGCCCCCATTATAAAGTTATTTATAGAAGTGGTCTCCTCGTGATGGAGATTTTGCGGATTGCAAAGGCTTCTCGCCTAGTAATGGCCGAGGAAAGTGCCTTCGGTTTGTCCTGTTCCTGGACAACTTGTATGGACGTTTGCCTGACATTGCATTTCTAATAATTACGTACATTGGTTTTTACAAACGTACATCAGTGGTGGCGGAGAAGGAAAATTCTCTTAGCTTAACACCCTCCTTGAGACATACGAGCTCAAGGGTTGTATTTTTGTGGAAGGCAATTAGTAGTTAAACGGAGATGACAATGTGGCATTCAAAGATGTGATATGTGCTGTAAGAAAAGGTAATCGTTTGCCTCAAGCCTCATCAAAACGGAAACGACCGAAACAGGATTAGATGCAGCAAGGCTAAGTGGGTCATTCCCAATTAGGATATGGTCATCCTCTTATAGATATATTTCTTCCCGCTATGATGTTCGGGATGTTAATTAACGTGGTGTATGGAAAATGAGCGCTCGGTTAAAGGTCGGTAACGACCGGGGGTTGACATATTCGATACCATCTAGTTAAGAGGTGGGTCGGTCTTGTGTTGGTAGAGGAGCTTTGTAATGGTTTCTTGGGACATCCATCTAGAGGTGTACCCATTTCGGAAGGTAGATCATGCGCCTGGTCATTTGTATGGAAATCCATTCTCCAATAAGAACCTACGATTTTGTTTGTATTGGCGTAATGAATAGCCTCGAAATGCTATATGGGTAACCATTTCGGATAAGATTAATAAGTTTATTTGCAAATGTTTTCAAAGAGATGTCATTAGAAATAATATCAAATGTTTTGATATATATAAAAGTGTTTTAGTTATCATAAGGTAAAAACCCGTCCGTGTTTATGTGCGGGCGTGGTCTTATGAGATACTCTTTATTTCCAAGAATTTTATCCAAAGGCTGATATATGACACTGTCATTTATTATTGATTTTTTTCTCACGCTGGTTTATCAAGCCTGATCCAGGTATTTTCAATACTCGGGTCAGATCCGAGTAGTTTCAGGATAGTCGAAGACAGTTGGAGTTTCCAGAGGAGAGCTGGAGATATTCATCGACGTATGGAAATATTCTATCCCATTCGTGTGAGATTTTGTTCTGTCTACTTTTTTTTATCACCCTTAAAGATCCGTCTTTTCGTGCAATTTGAGTTAGACATGTGTGTTTATTGTCGATTCAAAAGATACAGAAAAACGGGCCTTTACATTTGGTATCAGAGCTTTTGGTTGAGCGAACACCGAAGCCTAATATGGGTAAGTCTCATCAGAGATAGGATTAGTAATATCCTAGGATGAGTAACTCATTAGAGATAGAGTTAGTAACACCCTAGAATGAGTTATGAGAGTATTATATATGAGCGCGTATTCGTTAATTTTATAAAAATGGTTTTATTTTTAAAAGAAATTAGTAAATGAAATAATTTTACCTTGGGTTTATATTATAAATATCAAATGGGATATTATTATTTTTGGGTTAGAAATTAAGGATTGATTGTAATTTTGCTTAGCAAAACTAAAATATGAATATCTTGTGATTAGAATTGCACAATTTGACTATAAGATATTCCATATAGAATCAATTAGTTGAGAGCTAGAATTTAGAACTTTAATCATATACCCTTAGACAATTAGTATTAAGAGATAATAATGATTAAGTGATTATCATAATGGATGGATCTAAAAGCTAAGTACAATATCTTGTGAAGTAAAATTCATAATTTGATTGTAAGATATTTGATGATAATATTGAAGCTACAAGTTGTAACTAGAGAAAGTAAAGAGAAAATGAACACATAGAAAAAAATGATAGCAAGGATACAACAAAAAATAGTAGAGGTGTAAGAAGCTTCATTAGATATAAAATCAAATATTTAAAGTTAATTTATTCTCATTCTCACATCATTTGTGTAGGAAAAATAAATATTACATAATCTTATATAACAAAATCGAACAATATCACGATTTTTGTAGTTAAGATTTGGTGACTACAAGAGATTGCCAACTTATATTAAGCACTCATGCCCTAAAACTAGGTCTTTACCTTACTTTATTTATTTGGTTTAAAAGAGAATTAGTCAAATCAGCCTTTTTATATTAATGTTGATAAAGCGAGTGCTAAAAAGCTTTGATTTAGTAGAAGCAGCGCAAAATAGCGGGTCTTAAAGTGGCTCTACTGTTTAGCAGGGACAAATTAAAAAGGCACAGCGGTCGAAGAGCGCAACGCGCTATAGTGGAGACTTCGTGGGGCTTTAGTGGGGCTTTAATTGAACAATTTTGTATTATTTTTTCTATTTGGTCATGCTGATCGGAAGCCTTAGAAAAGCGGCAAACACTAGCATTTCTTTGATAGTTAGAAGTGGGAAAAGTACGTCGACTTGAGTCACAAATCCAATCCTAACAAGCAAATATATAGTTATTGTAGTATAAGATATCCTACTCAAAGGTGTTATACATTGCTTATAAATGCCAATGTAAATTTCCTTCCTTTAAGATGAGGAATATAAGGAGTACCATTATAAGTAATGCATCCTTTGATATCTCTGTTTAATCTCCCACCCACTACTTTTAGTAATATTATTTTCCCACTACTAGAAGGTCCCATCGTAGCTAAGATATCTCCAAGATCCACACTTCCAGTATGGCCTTTTAATATTTTCTTTCTATTTCATGACTCTATCGCTACCTTCATTGGTTTTGGAATCCTGCTATGAAGTATGTACTCCATATCTACAAACTACATGGATCCAATAATAATGGGTCATATATGTAGGACGTCCTAAACATTAGCATTCAAAGTAATTTGCCAATTTCAGGCAATAATCAATTCAAATTATATAGACAAATTACCAGTAGTAACAAGTAAATAAGTAATTGTGAAATACAAGGAAAATTAATGGATAAATTACTAAAAGAAAATGCTAACTATGAATTGGTGAACAAATTTACTAGTCCATAGACATGCATGTGATAAATGTTGACACTAACAAGACCAATGTAATGATCTGCCTTTCTTATCCTAAAGACGACGCTTAATACTTCCAGGATATTTGTATGTCGATCATCTAGATGTCATAAAGACTGGTTGTTGGGGTTATAAAAAGAAAGGACAAGAAGAAAGAAACAAAAAATCTCATAACGTAGAGAAATCATACGTAATAGAGCATAATATAGTACATATGGTCACTTTCAAAATGAAACATCAAAGTTAAAACAACTAACTTCAGCTAGAGATAGTATAACTCCTGCCCCCACAATGCTGATACATGATTATATACACATAGCAGAAATAAATAGGTAGCTTGATAACGACGAAAACTCCTACTCCATGCTCCTCCAAAATGCATCCGTAAGAACCCAAACAACTTGGGTACTCATAAAAATTTGAGTACCCTAAAGTTTAATGAAAGAAAGAAAAACTCCGGGTCAGACATGGATTTGGTGTGAATAAACTCAATACGACTGAATTGTTACATATAAAACCCTTCAAAAATAAAGTTATCTTGTAAGACCATGTCACATGTCAACACGGATGAGTTTTTACCGTACGATAATCAAAACCTTTCTATAAGAAAATCCAGCGATATTATAATAATGTCTAGGGTTTTAAAATAAATATATATAACAAAGCTGAAATGCTTGCACCTCACATTCAAACATGTTTGAGCACAACTAAGTCCATAAGGCACGTAGTGGAAAATGGATTCCATGCAACGACAAGGTAAGGGACTACCTACCGTACGGTACACCTCTAGAAAAAATATACCAAGGCAGAACCTATCGTACCTCTACCAATACGGAACCGGCATATCCCTTACTGGATAGTATTGATTAGGATCAGCCCTTAGTTGCGATAAACAACTATTTACGTAGCCACAAGCATACATTAAACATAAATATTGATCTACATCAGATGATGACCATACCATTATGGGTGCGACCCACATAGCCTTGTCACATCTCCGCTGTTTTAGTCATTTCTAGGTGCGAAGCTCAAGGTAACGATTTACCTTGTTAAATTGCAATCCCACCTGGAATGCTAACGCTATCCTTCAAGCAACAATGCAGAGTCAACATTCTTCATACAAGTTGTTTAGGATATGAACAAACAGAAGGCACTACTTCTACTACATTCTTTTTGGAATCACCCTTAGGATTAGTATCAAGTATCCCTTGCACTTCAAAAGAACACTGCCTTTAATTCCATCATCTTCAAGATGTTTCCAATTCAAATGCTTAAGCTAGTTAGAACTGGTTTTCAGAAAACTCATGTTTATCCATTCTCGATCTCTTCAAACCAACATTTGATAGTTTTCATAACCTTAACTCCAGTTCTTTTGGAAAGAAATTGACAATACATAAGAACGAAGATCACCCTCCTAACCTTTTAAGTGGATGGATCCCTTATAATTTGTTCTAGAAGAACACAATGAGTTTATACGTACAGTATAACATCAACGAAGATAACTGTACCCTATAATTCTCATGTTTCTTTAAGATATTTCTAGAGTTAAAAATTAGTCGTCAAGTTATCTATAGTGGACAAATCCACTATCTGGTGTATGTATAGTTTTGCATATGAGAAATAAGACATCTTACACTTAATTATTCATGACCCATTTATCGAAATTTTTTCATACTTATCATGTTTCTGACATTTCGACTTCCTATCCCTCGCCTAGAAACTCTGGTTTTAGATGTCACGGATAGAGGAAAGTCTACTCATCGGCTTTTAGTACTAAATACAAGATAACTTACTTTTCATAAAACATGTCAACATTTTTGCACAACTTATCACATTTGTTTGATGTTACTTAATGGCACAGACAAAGTAATCCCTTGTATTTAAAACACCTTAAAAGATAGTTGCTTATAAACAAAACCCGACCTTTGAAACAGGATGATTGAAATTTGAACCTCTTATTTAAATAATTAAATAAATTTTAGAAAATATTTTTAAAATTTTCAAACTTCCTTTTTAATACTTATAATGTTTTTTAAAATATCAAATGTAGAAACTCTTTTTAGTTTTCACAAAAATGGTTGATTTAGAAACTACATCCATTGCGTCTATCGCTATATGAACTATATTTTTTTAACTTATTTTGTAAATCAAAATACCTCTTAAACCTTTTCTTTCTATATTTAAACCACTTTAATAAGTTTTTAAAAAGATTTGAAAAACAAAGTTAAATTCGGAAATCTTTTGAAAACATTCTCAGAAAACAAGGTAGTAAACAGTTAAAGAAACATGGGATTTTCATTGTCGACCATAAACCAATTTCAATATGTTAACTATACTAAATAACATCCAACATTTACATACACAAGAACACATATATAAAATGTAAATAACATCTATAAGACAAGGAAAAATATCACTTGCAAATTAGTGCTTAAGCACTTTGACTTCATTTTAAGCCCTTTGCAAATTATCACACATGTCATCCGCTTCAAGCGGGAACCAAACCAACAACAATCATTCCAAACTTATAAACACAAGCAATAAACCAAGATTAATATAACAATTAATAAAGTTTAGAACTTTATTTTTAAAATGAGCTTTACTCATGTAAACACACACAATTTTTTTACCAAATCAATCGAAACTTAGCAAACAACACTGACCTAGCATCTTTTTAAAAAACATGACTTTTAGGACCAATTGGAGGGTTAAGTGGCTCAGCCCATCTGGTGGCGGGCTCAACCACAGGAGAAAAAGTGGGGTTTTAAATCTTGTTTTCGAATATAAGAGATGTGGAGAAGGATGGAAGTGTTTTTAGCTATGTTTTAAGGATTCAAAGTGGAAAAGAAGTATTTTTTAAATTTAAAAAACTTTTGAGAAGACATGGAAAAAGAAGATAAGAGTTGGAAATGAACAAGTAAGAATTAGCAAATTGAAACAAATGAAGTAAAGTGGGAAATTAAAAAGTTACGTTAATTTTATATAAAATGGAAATGAGAAATTACTAAATACCCTTCTTATTAAAAAAAATGCATACCCTCCATCAAAATTTGACAACTCACCCTCCTTCTCGCTTACACACACGTTACCCTCCTCTCCCCCTTCCCAATTTGCATACTTCCATCACTTCATCTCTTTTGAAAAGGACTTCTTCTCTTATCTTTTGTGCCACTTTTCCTTTTAAAATACAAAAGAAAAGTCAAATTCTATTTTATTAACATAAATAAAATTTTAAATATATTTTTAATCTAATCACTTTATTAACAAAAAGCATATGTTATTCTTATATATGTGTACATATATACAATATTGTATATGTAGCATCCCCTGTCTAAAGGACCAAAACTAAGGGGTACAAATGCTGTAGTCAACTATAGTATTAACTTCCGGCAACTAAATACGACTATGTTAATGGTATCTATAATATCACAAGCACTTGGATATGAAACAAAGCATATATTTTAAAACAACATTTTTCCATTACATTTCAAAATTGATATTCCATATTCAGATTACATAATCCCAAAATGTTTCTCAAGCAATGATAAAATATACTTATTACAAAACTCACCAAGAGCGACATATGAAGATGCCCACTTGGATGGTCAACGTCATATGATCATAACTGGCTTAATACATACACAACTTAAATAAACACACAATAAAGAACTGCAACTCCTAAATAGTTATCCGTTAGCCATCTGCTCTTCTACGGTAGCTTTATTCTTCATCCTACTAGAACCTAAAAAAACTTCAACCCTCAATCTACTCAAATCAATTTTGAGCATCCAAGAGTTTGTGGGGGAAACATAAACTTCGAGTCAAACATAAAGCCTGATGTGAATAATACTATGCATCTTGGTCATTAATGTTAAGTGGGACCGCGCTTAGCGGAATGGGGTTCCCCTCACTAACATATTTTTAAAACATATCTTTTGCAAATATTTTCCTGCAATCAAATCTGGTTAAACAATGTAAAGCATCATTATGTAAACATACATATCGGGTAATAAAAGAACTATCTATTCAAGCATTTCAGTTTTGTTTGGCTTACTATTAACCTATGGCTATCTCAGGCCTGCCAGATAAAGTAACAAAATTTAACTAATGTCTATTAGATACTCCTCTTCTGGACGGTCTGTCCTTAACTATCTGTTAAATACTTCTCTTCTGGATGGTCTGTTCCTAACATAACATCTCCTAGGGTCACCAGATCCTAATGGATTTGTGGGCTTACCAATAACCTATTTGTATAAAAAATAAATATTCCCTTCTGTTTGTAATCATAATTTTAGTCTTACCAATGACAAAGTCCTACATACTGAAATTTTGGACTAAATTAGCTGGGGCTAATAGCTAATGTATATGGTGCGACCCTATACCAGTCCCATCTGATATTCTAATATCCGAGCTATTTTACTTAAGGATACCTTCCCATAATTTTCTTTGAAAACCTTTTCATATGAAATTAATTTATAGCCTTTTAAACCAAACTTAGACAAGGAAAACATTTATACTCTATGCTTTACTGAAAATCACCTTGACATGTTATGTATACTTTACTCAAATCTTTATTGATGAAAAACTTTAAACAATTGAAAGTACCCCTTTCGATCCTATTGAAAGTACCCCTTTCAAAATCATTCATATAAACCTTTCGAAACCACTGAAATTCCTTTTCCTTCGAAAGCTAAAAATATTAGACATCCCTCTTTAAAACCAATAAACATTGCCTTTCGAAACCATAGGAAAAACCCTTCCTTTAAACCATTCAAAACCATTGGAAAACCTTTCCATTAGACCTTTCAAAACCATTGGGAAACCTCCCCTTCGAAACCATCTTTAAAACCTTTCGATGGTATTAAAATCTTAAGCCCTTCGAAAGCATTTAGGTTTAATTTAAAACATGTGGTAAACACCTTTCGAATCATTCAACACCATCTGGTCGAAACCTTTTTGGGTTATTCTTTTAAAAATCACTAAGGCTCACAAGAAAAAGAGTCGAAAGCTTACTCTTTCAAAATCTACGCTAAATAGAGAAGTGATGGTGTCAAAATCACCACTAAAAGCATCGGAGAAGTGGTAGGGTTCTTATAAAGCAAAACAACCCCCTTCAAAGCTCTATTTCAAAAGGTAGAAGAAGGTAGTAAAGGCTTCGACATAGTCGGAAGCTATTATTTAAATACAATGGTGCAACTATTTCGAAACCAACCTTTTTAAACCATTGAATTATTCGAAAGCTATTTCTTAGAAGCAACCTTAAACCCTTTCTTTTAAATCAATTGATCTAGTCGGAAGCTAACTAAGTCGAAAGCTACTTGGTCGAAAGCAAGCAGACGCTTTTTCTCATTTAAAACATAAAGGCGATTCGACCCTTTCAGAACCCCTTGGTTTCGACTCTTAACTTCCATTTTTTTCTAATTTGTTGTATACTGAGATTGATATTATGTGCATTAGTTTGAGGAAAGAGGCAGAGGGTCTTAGTCGAAGGCTACTTGGGTGAAACCAAAAGTGGCCAAACATACTGTTAACATGAATTGCTGATTTTAAACCTTTTTAAGTAAACTTTTTAACTAGTCTTATTTGTCAAACTCATATTGGTTACTAATCTTCTTTTATAAAAGTAATACCATAATTTTAGAATTAATTAATTTAATCATTTTCAGAATACCCCTTCTACTTAATTAAATATATAAAACATTTAAGTATCACACCTTAAATAATTTTATATATTCATCAAAAAACTTTGGAAAATTCTACAAAGATTACAGAAAAATCTTATCAATATGTTTTCTAACATATATATATATATATATATTTCTTACCCAAATAATTATTTATTATGCCTTAAATAATTTATAACCCAATAAATCATTTCTTCACTAAAAAATTAAGACAAAATCCACATTAGTTCAGAAAATTATGAAAACTGAAAGCCATCCCTAAAATATCATTTCTCATCTACATTAAAATTCGAAAGGCATTTGGATGTCATTTAATAGGGATTTCATATCAAACATATCATAAAAACTAATATGAACATGTATAAATCATCAATAAGCATATATAAACTTTCAATCATCCAAAACATCGAATTATCATGCAAAATCATTTCGGGTGCCTTTAAATCCGAAAAGTACAAGAAAAATGGGATGTAGTAATCATTCACCTTAGCATTGTGATTAAAGATGTGAGGTTTGATGTTGAATAAGTTGATTTAATTCTTCTCTTGAAAATCTTAGCTTTATCTTCTCTTTAGATTAAAAATGGTGGTCGGTCTTAGAGTATTTTTGCTTGAGAAAAACGAAATGAATATGTGTTTGGTTTCCTAAGGGTTTATAGTACACCCTATTTCCCATTTTCCCTCCCTTATTTCCAAAACTTTTATTCATGTTATCTCGTTTTGATTCACATTTAACATGGCACAACTACCTTTAGTTAAATCAAGTCTCAATCCACTAATCACCTTACATTATTTTATTTAGCTAATTAAATATCCTAAATAATGTTATAAAAATATGGGGTGTTACAATCTCCCCTCCTTAAAGAATTTCATCCTTGAAATCATGGTAGGGCCCACAACACATAATCAAAGGTAAAACATGCCGTCAATAAATCAGGATAAGCATCTCTAATCCCACGCTCAATTTTCCAAGTACATTCTCTAGCATTGTCACTCCGTTGGACTTTCACTAGTCCGACGGTCTTGTTTCTCAACTTCTTCTCATCTCTCTCGACTTCCGGATAGGCTTCCTAACTATAGTCATGTCCGGTTCTACTACTAAATCCTCTAACACAGTCGGTGCTATAGTAGTGTCTTGATCCCTAACATGTTTCCTCAGACGAGATAAAAGAAAAACATCATGGACTCAAGTTAAAATACTCAGTAACTCTACTCTATACGTGAGTTTCCTGATCCTTTCTAAAATAGGAAATGATCCAATGAACCTCGATGCTAACATCCCCATCTTCCCGAACTTGACAACACCTTTTATCGACGATACTTTGACGAAAACACGATCTCCAATAGAGAATTCTAAATATTTTCATCTTCTATCTGCATAGCTTTTCTGTCTAGACCAAGCTTCCTTCGTTCTCGTCCTTATCAGCTTAATCTTTTCTGCTGCTTCTTTTACTAAATTAGGACCAAGGACCAATCTATCCCCGGTCTCTAACCAACATGTAGGGATTTGCATGATCTTCCATAAAAAGCTTCAAACGGTGCCATCCCTATACTAGTCTAATAACTATTGTTATATGAAAACTCGAATAGGTGTAGATGGTCTTCCCATGATCCCTCAAAGTCCAATACGCAAGCTCACAACAACTCTTCCAAGATCTTGTTAACTCTTTCTGTTTTTCTATCAGTCTGTGGACTGTAAGCGGTACTCATCTTGAGTTTGGTTCCTAAACTTTCCTGTAGACCTTTCCAAAACTCACTAGTGAATAAGGAATCTCTATCACTAACAATACTACTAGGAATTTCGTGAAATCTAACTACATTCTTCATAAATAACTTAGACAATACACGTGCCATTTTATTTTCCTTAACCAGAACAAAATGGGAACTCTTGATGAATCTGTCTATTATAATCCATATACTTTCGTTCCCTCTATTAGATCTCAGCAACCCATCAATAAAATACGTAGAAATAGAATCCCACTATACCGGAATATAAAATGGTTGAAGTAATCCACTCGGCTTTTGATGCTCGACTTCACTTGTTGATAGTTCAAACTTTGTTTTAGGCATAAGCCAACATATCTCTTCATTCCTTCTCAGAAGAAACTTCTCTTCATATCCTAATACATCTTTGTTCCTCCTGGATGACTAGTGAACCTTGAACGATGGCATCCCTCCAAGACTTTCTTCCTTATGTCTCCCACATTCGGAATACATAATATGCCCTTCTTTCTCAACCGCCTGTTATGGTTAAGACTAAAGTCCTTCAAGTCATTGCTCTCCATTCCTTCCCTTAAATTTTTGATTCATTTAGCCAAAACTGGATCCTTCTCCTGTTTTGAAGCTATCTTCTCAATCAATACCGGTCGGACTTCGAAACAAGACACCTTAGCAGATCCTCCACTAGACTAAGCATCGGATCTTCACAATATTCTTGTGACGACCCAAAATTTCAAGATATTTGAAATTTAAATATTTAATTGATTTTAAATGTTTAAAAGTTAGTTTAATTGAATTTTAAATATCACTGTTCGTTTGGCAATTAAATTATTGAATTTAATTGTGGAAAGTTGGGCAAAATATTGAATCTTCAGTTTTATTCTTGTTAAAAATATTTCAAAGGTTTGGAAAATTTATAATTATAATATTGGAGATATTAGAAGTTTTAAATTTGAATTCGAGATTATTCTATTCAGTTTTTAAATTACATCATTTAAATCGATATTTAAAAATAGTCTCCCGAGCCATAGTCTCGGATTTCGACGATACCAGTTCCATTGGATTCATAATAGTGTATTATTATATGATTTCAATTTTCGTAGTGTTTGGAATGATCGTTTTGCCGTATGGTAGATAAAGGCGCTGAATTTATATCGAAAATTCAATTTAATAACTGGGACCAAATAGCTATCTTCTCCATACGATCGAATTAGGACCCAAAACCTTTTCCATTGCATTCAAAATATGGTTTTAACATTATAAACGCCTAGCGGCACATCTCGATTGGAGATCGAAATTGTGAATTGCGAAAACCGAGATGATTTGAATTTAAATTTAAATTTAAATAACATATATATTGACTAGTCAAAAATTTATTCACATCGGTTTCTTTTTATAAGTTATATCACTCCAACACCTATACAAAAAGAAACAACGTTTCCTCCATTTGTCATTCATGCAATAGAATCTAAAGCACGTTGCAAAAAAAAATCGAACATAGTTAAAACGAAGAGAAGGGATGGTCGATCCAGTTTTTCTCCTTCTTCTTCTCTCTTCAAATCGAAACCGTATAACTTTAAAAAAATCACGATTGAAATCAAAATCAAGCCGAACCCTATCTCAATCAAATCAAACTTCAATTCGATGTATGAATAGATGGTGCGATTTCGTGCGAATGGACTGATGGAGGCGCGGCGTAGGTTGTACGCGATCCAATTTGTGCCTGTTCGAAGTCATGGTCGCGACTCAGTGAGGTTGAGGTGAGCGTGCAGGGGCATGACAATGGATGCGACGACTCGTGTGGCAGCAGTAGGTCGGAAGGGGCGGCAGTTGGTAGGGTTGCTCGAGCAACCGGTGTGAGCAGTTAATGTATGGGGGATTTAAATTTAATATAAATGTATATATATGTTAGGTCATAAAATTTTATAAATACATATATGGATTAGGAAAAGAAAAAAGGAGTCATTTACAGTAAGAAAATTTCTGTCTGTTTACAGTAGTTAAAAGAAAATTAATAAGCAGGAAATAATATATATAGACAAGATTTTGGTATATATTTACAAGTTTTGGTATCTATATATAATATATTTATAAGGTTATGTGTTTTCAAAAATAATATAAACATACATATGCACATTTTTATTTTTACTAGTTTACGTTTTAAAATATTGTGTTATGGTGATTGATTTGTTTAATTTACTTATTTAAAATATTTTAGTTACAAAAAGATTTTAAAGGAAAATTAATTTAAACCAATTATTAGCTAAAACTAAATAAGTAAATGGTGGTAAATTGTTTGATTAATTTAAATAGCAAATAATTGTGAATTGTTTATTCAAGGTCCAAAACAATAAAGAAGAAAAAAGTCGGGTTGGATCAGATTGCAAATTAAAAGTCAAAGGTGAGTTATTCTCACTCATCTGGATTACTATTTAAATTTAGTAGTTAAATTTAAATTATTGGATTGAATGATTGAATTGACTGGATGTGATATTATATATAATAGTACACGTATATATATATATATATATATATATATATATATATATTGGAGTGATTGATTTCCTGCATTATATAGTGGATGAGACCATATGCGCCCGCATAATAGCGGATGACCCATATACCGCGATATCCCACCTCGAAGTGGGATTGATATTTTTTATATTATGCTAACATCTGTGGATGTAGGGAAACAGATTGGAGGGATCCAACTGGATTCCTCAAAATTATTTTGATTGTTTAATATTCTGCGATATGGTTTATTTGATAATCTATGATAAATTGTATTGGTAATTGAAAATATTGGATGCGATGGGTTGATTGAATATATTTGGGTATACTGAGTTATCAAAAATGTATAGATTGGATTTTTGAAGAGAAATAAAAAGGAGAATTCTTAAGTAAATAATTATAGAGGTTTGGATAAAAGAATTGGAAAAGGAGAAAAGTGGATTTTTAAATTCTAAAAATAAATTCCAAGTATGGGAAAGGATATTTTTGAATAAATGAAGATAAGTGGATTTTTAAACTTATGTGATATTAATTAAAGGAATAAAAGATTTATTTTTTAAATTCAGAATTTAAATGGTTTAGGAAGAACTAAAAGAATAATTTTGAAATAAGTATGAAATTGGTATTTTCAGTTTAAATAAGATTTTAAATCATAATTAAGAAGTTTAAATCTAAGATTAAAGGGTTTGAAATAAATTGAGTAAGTAAAAAAATTTATTTTTCAAATGGGGTAAATTTGGAAATTGATTTGGAAATTTGATTACATGTTTGAAACTGTGTTTTAAAGGAGATGAGAGTACGGAATTTATAAGCAGGGTTTGTATATAAAGTGCAATATTTATCAGAGGATAATTTTGAAGTATAAATTTAGGATGGGAATTTATAAGGGAATGGTGACTTGTTTAAAAATAAATAGTAATTTATTTTTAAGGGTGTGGAAAGGAAAGTGTATTTCCCTGAAAAGCCGAGTATATTTTCAAAAAAAGATTTCCAAGTATAAGTTAGAGGTTTTAAAGTAATTTTTAAAGAATATTTTAAGTGAAATTTTATTATTTTAAATTGTTTTAGAATTTTAAAAAGTAATTATTTATTTAAATTAATTATAGTTGTAATTATTTGAAAGGTTTGACTAGTATTACGATTTTAAAGATAATTATTAATATTTATGTTTTATTAAGTAGTTTTATTTTAAGATGGTATGGTTAAAGTTTTCATTTGAAAAACTTGTATTGAATTACATAACTTTTATTTTAAATTTAGTATGGTTTAAGTTTTTCCTGAAAAGTATTATAAATTTTCTTAACCAGTATTTTAAACAAAAAAATTTAAATAATTTTTATTTTAAATATTTTAAAGTATATATTTTTAAAGCGATTTAAATTATTTTAAAATCTAAAGTATTTAGACTTGGTGATTTTCAGTGGAATAAACAATACTTGGAATTTATTTCGCAAGAGAGTAATTTGAAAACTATTTTCTAAGGGTTGAAATATAGAAAAATGTCTTGCAAAGATATTTTGAAAATAAATAATTTGGGAAATTATTAATGTCTGATGGTTGTTTGTGAATGTTATTTGATAGCTAAATAACCAACTATCAATTTTAACCAATGCGCTGATCGTTTTGAAGTGACCGGGATCAGGATTAATTTCCCAAAAACCACTTCAATCTGGTTTGAATGTTTTTCGTGAGGAAGACAAGAGCTTGGAGTCGAAGATGGGGCAGTGAATTGCAAGGGCTAATCGCTACTAATCCTAAGGGTGATTCCAAAATGGATGTAGTGGGAGTAGTGCCTTCGGTTCCGTTCGAACCCGGAATGAACTTGTCAGTACGACTGATATTAGAACATCATCAGGAGGACGATGAGCATTCTAAGTGAATGTGTGCTAATAAGGTAACGCATGGCCTCGAGCCTCATCAACCGGGAATGTCTAAAATAGGGGAGGTGCACGCAAGGCTAAGTGGCTAGCAACCAATTAGGGTAAGGTCATCCCTGTCTAGAGGTCCCTTTTATTCGGCTGTGTAGGCGGTTGCTGATCCCAACTGCGGAGTAAACTTATTCAGACTATCCAGTAAGGGGTAGCTCTGGTCTTTTGATGTAGGGCATCAGGATGGATCCTCGGTACGGTGATCTAGACCACGTACTGTGACGGGCTATACCCAGTAGCCATGCCATTGATGGAAATCCATTCTCCCGTGCCTTTATGGTTTTGTTTGTAGAACCCACTTTGTGGCTAGTATTGCTGGAATTTAATGAATGTAATAATTTCAACTATATGAATAAGTATTTGTATACAGACGCTACTATAATATCAGAGGATTTTATAAGAAAATGTTTCGGTTATAGTAAGGTAAAAACCCGACATGTTTATTTATGGCGTGGTCTTACGAGATACCTTTGATTTCAAAATGATTTTGAAAACTTTAATAATCCAATTGAGTGTGTTTTCTCACGCTGGTTTTTCAGCCTGACTCGGGTGTTATTCAACTATAATGCATGGATCAGACCGAGTATTATAGGATACAAGAAAGGACGGTATGAAGCTCATGAGTCGAGCTGGATGGCGAGACGTATCACACGTATTTGATAAATATTCTGCTGTGTTTGATTAGCTGAATATTCAGCTTTGGGAGGATAGGTTATGATAACTGTCCAGTTGTGTGTTGTGAATTTTGGTGATGTAATGTATAAACAAATATAATTCTTTTTTTGTTTAAAGATCGGTCATTTATCTATTATATATTGTTCCGCTGCGATTGTGAGATTCTGATATTGTTCTATTTCTTCTTCTACCTCCTTCTTCTTTAACCCTAATGGTTCGGTTTTCGGCATTCGATTGTTCGAAATCAGGTATAGTGGATGTATTGATGTGAATTTTCGGGCGTCGAAAAATCGGGTCGTTACAGATTGGTATCAAAACTGAAGGTTAAGCAAGAACCTTGGCTCTGGTGGGGATTACTCATTAGGAATAGAGTCGATAAGCACTCTAGAATGAGTTTGAGTGTAATAATAGATATGAGCGCATATTTGTCAATGAATATAAAAATTGTTTTTATATTGTGTTGACTTATCGGTTGGGTGTTTATGGATTCTGGTCGATATATAGGACGCCTTGTCATCGATAGGGATTTCTAAACTCTTAAACAAGATAAACCGACATGGTATTATTTTAAAATAGGGTAAATGAAATAATTTTACCCAAATTATTTTTATATATAAAAGAAATAATTTTTTAAATTATTATAATATGGTTGTTTGGTAGTAAGGAAGTGATAATATTAAATTAAAATAAGGAAATAATGGTATAACCAAAGATTTGGAGATAGATTCTTTTAACAAATGAAATTTATAAATGTGAATTATAGTGTGATTTATAATTAAAATAAGATAAAATTCCAGAATAATGTTTGAATATGAGTTGAAAGGATTTGGAATTTGAAAATTTAAATTCCATTTGGGTTTGAAAATGATTTTCAAATGTGTTGAAGGAATAATGGTGATATTGTTTAAGAAATACTTTTGAATTGGATATGAAATCTGGTGAGATTTGGAATTTAGAAATATTTGAAAAATGATTTTGAAGGGATGAAAGCATTGAACTCACTTCGGCCGCTGAAAATTAATTTCGGTGATGACTGCAGCATCATCGATGTTCATTTTCGAGTTTCCAAGGGAGGAATTGCTACCTAAATGTTTCGAGTTGGTTGTGTGCAAATATTGGGTTTGATTTTGTGATAAATTGATTTAGATATATATGTTTTAAAAATTGATGATTTAGTATCAGTTGGATGTGATATATTGATTTTGAATGTTTAAGTAATGGTTTAAGCTCTGGAATATTATTTAAAACATTTATGAAACAAGTTTGGGAACTTATAAAACTTGAAAATTTGTTTATAATAGAATTTAACTTGAATAAGAGTTAAATTAAAATAAATATGACAAAAATAAAGTGGTAGGTAAACCAATTAAATAAAGTAAATTAAAAGTAACTAGTAATTGGAATATAAATAGGCTGGAAAACTCATAGAAGTTAAAAATTCGAATTAAAATGGAATGTAATTGAATCTAGTAAATAAAAGTAAAAATTTATTTTATTGGATGTAAATTTGTGGGAGAACATTTTTATTTAAATTTGTAAGTAATAGAACTAGAAGTAAAGTTGAATATTGGAATCAATTTAAATTGTGTCAAGAAATGTGAATGTAAATATGTTCGAAGGAACTAAAGGAAGTAAAAGTTTAGAAATAAACTTTTTATTGAAATTTGAAATTAAATTTGAAAATGAAGTGATAAATTAAATTAATAAGTTTCACATTTATAAGCAAATGATTTGAAATTTGAATATTGAAATCAACCTGAATTGTATTAAGTAAAGAGGAATTGAAATAAATTAGTGAATATGACTAATTAAAGAAATGATAATTAATTATGATTTGAAATGAATTGAATTCAATATTTTAAAATGAAAGTGAATTGAATTCAGAGTGGAATTGCAAATTTAAAGTTAAATGATACTAGACATGAAAGCTTAAGTGGTGAGGCGAAAATAAATATAATAAGTGTTAAAATGTTCATATTGGACTTTAGAAATAAATGGTAGAATACTTAAGTATATTTGGTATTAGAAATATACAAAGTAAATAATTTAGTGAAGATTTAAATGGAAGTTGTGAAATGGGAAAATTATGAATAAGTGGATAGAAATCAAAATGAATGTGAATAAAAAGAGAATTGTTATAGCTAATAATCAATTGGAATACACATAGGATGTATGTATATTATTTTATCCGCATAGCATTTTGATCCAGATTCGAGCAAAGAATTTCGAGATAATTATCTCGATCCGAGTTGGAATTTTTCACTCATTTTCGACGGCGAACCCTGGATATGGATTTTTGATTGGTTCTGAGCTTCTCTATCATAGTTTGTGGCTACGCAAGGAAAATAACGGTTTTCGATCAAGAAACTAGATCTGAGTTTGCAATAGAAAGTCGGGTGGACGATACTAGTTCGGAAGTGAAATTGTGTGATCGAGTGAGTGATCAGAGTTGGTATTACGTACGTATAATATACGTGCATCATACGACTTAAGTAAATCAAATATTGATACTTTTGTAAAGAAGTGTGTAAAATGATTTTGAATGTTGTAATTGGACATTATTGCTTAGTACGATATACGGGTGTTTAAAGGCAAAAGGGAATTAGGATTTTTGATTTCAGAAGATAAATGAAATTTGCTTGACAAAGGTATATATGCAAATTTCTGTAAGAAATTTGATGACTTACTTGTCTAGCCACTTGGTGTTTTATTTTCTTTTGAGAATCTGGAGGCCCGTAGAGGCATTTTGTAGTTGTACCGAATTAGCCGCGCAAAGGAGACGCTGGCGAAATTTTTCGAAAATTTAGGGAGTTAGAAAATTTTGGAGAAATTTTGATACCTTAAAATTTGTTTTTAAATTTAAATTGTTGAGTAAATAAGGCTGTTTGGAAACTATGGATAGGTTTGGAAAGTTAATAAGGATGTCAATGTGTCTTTAGTAAAAGATTGTTTTGGATTTGTTAAAAACTATTTGGTTGGGGAAAATAGCTAACGGGTTGGAGCATTCCTCTTAACTACAAATTTTGGGGACGAAATTCTTTTAAGGGGAAAGGAATGAGACGACCCGGAATTTTTGGATATTTGAAATTTAAATATTTAATTGATTTTAAATATTCGAAAGTTAGTTTAACTTGAATTTCAAATATCACTGTTTATTTGGCTATTAAATTATTGAATTTAATTGTGGAAATTTAGGTAAAATATTGAATCTTCAATTTCATGCTTGTTAAAAATAGTTCAAAGGTTTGGAAAATTTATAATTATAATACTGGAGATAATAGAAGTTTTAAATTTGAACTTGAGAGTGTTCTGTTCAGTTTTTAAATTATTTCGTTTAATTCGATATTTAAAAATAGCCTTCTGAGGCATAGTGTCGGATTTCGACGAAACTAGTTCCATCAGATCCATAATAGTGTATTATTATCGGATTTCAATTTTCGTAATGTTTGGAGCGATCGTTTGGCCGTACGGTAGATAAACACGCTGAATCTATATTGAAAATTCAATTTAATAACTGGGTCCAAAAAGCTATCTGCTCCATACGATCGAATTAGGACTCGAAACCTTTTCCATTGCATTTGGAATAGGGGTTTAACATTATAAATGCCTATCGGTACATCTCAATTGGAGATCGAGATTGTGAGTTGCGGAAACCGAGACGATTTGAATTTGAATTTAAATAATATATATATGTTGACTAGTCAAAAATTTATTCACATCAGTTTCTTTTTATAAGTTTTATCACTCCAACACCTGTACAAAAGGAGACAACTTTTTCTCCATTTATCATTCATGCAATAGAATTTAAAGCACGTTGCAAAAAAAAGTCGAACATAGTTAAAACGAAGAGAAGTGATGGCCGATCCAGTTTTTCCCCTTCTTTTTCTTCTCTCTTCAAATCGAAACCATATAACTTTAAAAAAAATCACGATCGACATCAAAATCAAGCCAAACCCTATCTCAATCGAATCAAACTTCAATTCGATGTATAAATAGATGGTGCAACTTCGTGCGAAGGGACTGGTGGAGACGCGGCGTAGGTTGTATGCGATCCAATTTGCGCCTATTCGAAGTCATGGTCGGGACTCAATGAGGTTGGGGTGAGCGTGCAGGGGCGTGGCGATTGATGCGGCGACTCGCGTGGCAGTAGCAGGTCGGAAGGGGAGGCCATTGGTAGGGTTGCTCGAGCAACCGTGTGTGAGCAGTTAAGGTATATGGGGATTTATATTTAATGTAAATGTTTATATATGTTAGGGAATAGATTTCTATTTATAAAATTTTATAAATACATATATGGATTAGGAAACGAAAAAGAGGAGGAGGAATTTACAGTTAGAAAATTAATGTCTGTTAACAGTAGGTAAAAGAAAATTAATAAGCAGGATATAATATATATAGACAAGAATTTGGTATATATTTATATAAGTTCTGGTATCTATATATACTATATTTATAAGGTTATGTGTTTTCAAAAGTAATATAAACATACATATGTACATTTTTATTTTTACTAGTTTAGGTTTTAAAATATTGTGATATGGTGATTGATTTGTTCAATTTACTTATTTAAAATATTTTAGTTACCAAAAGATTTTAAGGGAAAATTAGTTTAAACCAATTATTAGCTAAAATTAAGTAAGTAAATGGTGGTAAACTGTTTGATTAATTCAAATAGTAAATAATCGTGAATTGTTTATTCAAGGTCCAAAACTATGAAGAAAAAACAAGTCGGGTTGGATCAGATTGCAATTTAAAAGTCAAAGGTGAGTTAATCTCACTCATTTGGATTACTATTTAAATTTAAATAGTTAAAATTAAATTATTGGATTGAATGATTGAATTGACTGGATGTGATATTATATATATATATTGGAGTGATTGATTTCCTGCATTATATAGCGGATGAGACCCTATGCGCCCGCATAATAGCGGATGACCCCATATACCGCGATATCCCACCTCGAAGTGGGATTGGTATTTTTATATTGTGCTAACATCTGTGGATGCAGGGAAACAGGTTTGAGGGATCCAACTGGATTCTTCAAAATTATTTAAATTGTTTAATATTACGTGACATGGTTTATTTGATAATATGTGATAAATTATATTGGTAATTGAAAATATTGGATGCTATGGGTTGATTGGATATATTTGGGTATACTGAGTTGTCAAAAATATATAGATTGGATTTTTGAAGAGAAATAAAAAGGAGAATTCTTAAGTAAACAATTATAGAGGTTTGGATAAAAGAATTAGAAAAGGAGAAAAGTGGATTTTTAAATTATAATAAATAAATTCCAAGTATGGAAAAGGAGGTTTTTGAATAAATGAGGATAAGTGGATTTTTAAACTTAAGTGATATTAATTAAAGGAATAAAAGATTTATTTTTTTAAATTCAAAATTTAAATGGTTTAGGAAGAAATAAAAGAAGAATTTTGAAATAAATATGAAATTGGTATTTTCAGTTTAAATAAGATTTTAAATCATAATTAAGAAGTTTTACTCTGAAATTAATGGGTTTGAAATAAATTGAGTAAGTAAAGGAATTTAGTTTTAAAATGGAGTAAATTTGAAATCGATTTGGAAATTTGATTACATGTTGAAATTGTGTTTTAAAGGAGATGAGACTTTGGAATTTATAAGCAGGGTTTGAAAATAAAGTGAAATATTTATGAGAGGATAATTTTGAATTATAAATTCAAGATGGGAATTTATAAGGGACGGGTGATTTGTTTAAAAATAAATAGTTATTTATTTTTATGTGGGAAGAAAAGTGGATTTCCATGGAAAGTCTAGTATATTTTCGTAGAAAGATTTCCAAGTATAAGTTAGAGGTTTTTAAATAATTTTTAGAGAATATTTTAAGAGAAATTTTATTATTTTAAATTGTTTTAGAATTTTAAAAATTAAATATTTATTTAATTAATTATAGCAGTAATTATTTGAAAGGTTTGACTAGTATTATGATTTTAAATATAATTATTAATATTTATATTTTATTAAGTGGTTTTATTTTAAAGATAGTATGGTTAAAGTTTTCGTTTGAAAACTTGTACAGAATTACATAACTTTTATTTTAAATTTCGTTTGGTTTAAGTTTTACCCGAGAATTATTGTAAATTTTCTTAACTAATATTTTAAATAAAGTATTTTAAATAATTTTTATTTTAAATATTTTAAAGTATATATTTCTAAAGAGATTTAAATTATTTTAAAATCTAAAGTATTTAGACTTGGTGATTTTCAGTGGAATAAACAATACTTGGAATTTATTTCGTAAGAGAAAGTGATTTGAAAACTATTTTCTATGGGTTGAAATATAGAAAAATATCTTGCGAAGATATTTTGAAAATAAATAATTTGGGAAATTATTAATGTCTGATGGTTGTTTGTGAATGTTATTTGATAGTTAAATAACCAACTATCAATTTTAACCAATGCGTTGATCGTTTCGAAGAGACCGGGATCGGGATTAATTTCCCAAAAACCACTTCGATCTGTTTTGAACGTTTTTCATGAGGAAGACAAGAGCTTGGAGTCGAAGATGGAGCAGTGAAGTGCAAGGGCTAATCGCTACTAATCCTAAGGGTGATTCCAAAATGGATGTAGTAGGAGTAGTGCCTTCGGTTCTGTTCGAACCCGAAACGAACTTGTATGGACGAATGTTATCCGAACATCGTCAGGAGTATGATGAGCATTCTAAGTGAACGTGTGCTAATAAAGTAATGCATAGCCTCGAGCCTCATCAACCAGGAATGGCTAAAACAGGGGAGGTGCATGCAAGGCTAAGTGGCTAGCAACCAATTAGGGTAAGGTCATCCCTGTCTAGAGGTCCCTTTTATTCGGCTGTGGCCAGTTGCTGATCCCAACCGTAGGGTGAACTTATTCGGACTATCCAGTAAGGGGTTGCTCTGGTCTTGTGATGCAGGGGATTAGGGTGGATCCTCGGTACGATGATCTAGAGCACGTACTGACGGACGGTACCCCAATAGCCCTGCCATTGATGGAAATCCATTCTCCCTACGTGCCTTTACGATTTTGTTTGTAGAACCCACTTTGTGGCTAGTATTGCTGGAATTTAACAAATGTAACAATTTCGGCTATATGGATAGACGCTACTATAATATCAGAGGATTTTATAAGAAAATGTTTTAGTTATCATGAGGTAAAAACCCGGCATGTTTTTTTGTGGCGTGGTCTTATGAGATACCTTTGACTTCAAAATGGTTTTGAAAACTTTAATAATCCAATTGAGTGTGTTTTCTCATGCTGATTTTCTAGACTAACTCAGGTGTTATTCAACTATAATGCACGGGACAGACCGTGTATTATAGGATACAAGAAAGGATGCTATGGAGCTCAGGAGTCGAGCTGGATGGCGAGACGTATCACACGTATTTGATATATATTCCGCTGTGTTTGATTAGCTGAATATTTAGCTTTGGGAGGACAGATTGTCATAACTGTCCAGTTGTGTGTTATGAATTTTGTTGTGTTATGAATTTTGTTTTGCTCTTATGATGTAATGTATAAATAGATATAATTCTTTTTTGTTTAAAGATCGGTCATTTATTTATTATACATTGTTCCGCTACGATTGTGAGATTCTGATATTGTCCTATTTGTTCTTCTACCTCCTTCTTCTCTAACCCTAATGGTTCGGTTTTCCGGCATTCGATTGTTCGACATTTGGTATAGTGGATGTATTGATGTTGAATTTCGGGCGTCGAAAAATTGGGTCGTTACAATTCTACAAGCTGACAATGATTCTAAGTCTTTCCATTCCGCTATTATAGCTAACACTGCATTCTGATGCCTTCTACTAAGCACTTCTGCAACCTTATTTCCTTTTCCGGGTGTGTACTCTATTCCAAAATCATAAGCGGCTAGAAACTCCAACCATATATACTGTCTCATGTTTAGCTCCGTCTGAAAGAATAAGTACTTTAACGACTTATAATCTGTATAAAGCTCAAACCTCTCTCCCAAAAGGTAACACCTCTACACCTTTAAGGCAAATATTACTGCGGCTAATTCCAAGTCATGCATCAGATACCTAACCTCATGCGGTCTAAGCTATCTAGAAGCGTAGGCAACTACTTTACCCCTCTGCATTAATACAACTCCCAATACAGTACCACATACATCAGTATAAACAACTAAATCTTGATTCCCCTTCGAAATCACTTACACAGGTGCATGGGTCAATAAGCAAGCTCTAAAATGTTTCCTCACACTTATCGGTCCATACAAACTTTACATCCCTTCATGTTAGCTTAGTCATCAACGCTGCTATCCGCGAGAAATCCTTTATAAACCTCCGATAATATCCCACTAATCCAAGGAAACTTCTTATCTCGGTTACCTTTTTGGTCTTTTCCAATTATTAACGGCTTCAATTTTTCTGGATCGACTAATAATCCTTTCTTTGAAACCATGTGACTAAAAAACTTCACTTCTTTCTTCCAAAAATGAAACTTTGAAAACTTTGCCTTTAGCTGTTGCTGCCTCGGCGTTTCAAGCACAACTCTAGGATGAACTTCATGCTCCTTCTCATCTCTAGAGTATATATGACATCTTTATTGTCTTCTCCTTCAGCTTACGATAATCTATACATAGCCTTAGCGATCCGTCCGGCTTCTTAACAAATACAACATCTGCTCCCCAAGGCGAGCTACTCGGTCTAATAAAACTCTTTCCTTCCAAATCTACCAACTGAGTCTTCAACTCCTGTATCTCTGTTGGTGTCATCCTGCTTTGCCGTCTACTCATCGGTTCTGCACCGAGCACTAAATCAATCTGAAACTCAATAGCTCGTTTTGGTGGTAATCCAACTATAGGCTTGAACACAATTGCGAATTTTCTAATCATGAAAGCATGATTCAACTTAACTTCTAACTCCGTAATACCCCGCAAAGAATTCACCTCACAACTATGGTTTTCTATGGTATAAACTATTCAATTATTACAATCTGGGTGTCTAAGTGATATTTTCCTATCTAGGCAAAATATCCTAGCATCATAGTTACTTAACCAATCCATTCCCAATATAATTCCGAACCCAACAAAGTCAAATACATGCAAACTGCAAACAAAGGAGTAACCTAGAAAGTCAAGCTCTAAGTGGTCACACTTCACACCAAGCATCGCATACCCTCCTATTGAAATTGCAACTCTTAAGGGAGTAGCTAAATATTTGGGTTCTAGGTTAAGCTTATCTATCAAACATCAAGATATAAAAGAATGAGATGCACCAGTAAAAAACAAAACGCTAAAAGATACATCATGGATCTGACGCGTACCTCATAACACAACCTTTCCCTTCTCATGCACTGTCAGCTTTGAAGTAGCAGACTACATTGCAAACACTTGGCCTTTATCTCATTTAGCTGGCTCTTTGCAATGATTCTTGCAGCGGCCAATCTGATCACAATTAAAACACCTGATGTTCTTCTTTCCAATCAACTCCATTCCTTTTCCCTTTTCGGTACGACACTCATGAGCATAATGTTCTTTCTTGTCGCACTTACAGAAGACCACCTCAGACTTCCCTTTCTCTGTTACACCTCCTTTCGGAGCATTCTTTTTGTGGAAAAACTTTCTTTTTTTGCCTTGTCCGACCTGGACCTCCTTTTCCTTCTTTTTCTCTAAACAAACTAACATCTCTTTATATCTCAATGCCAATTCCACTACCACATCACATGGGTCTTTGATGTGCGGTAAAGTAGCTCTAGACAACTCCAGCTTCGAACCTCTAATAAACTTTTCATTTCTTTTCAACACTGTATCAACAGTGGCATGCCCATACCGGGCTAACTCTTCGAATCTACTAGCATATTCCAGAACTAACATTTATCCTTGTTCCAACTCAACAAACTTCTTGAGCAAGACAGATTGCACCACTACTGACATGAAACTTTCTTGAAACCTCCTCCTGAACTCCGCCCACGTTATAGTCTCTTCATCCATGCCAGGAGTTATAGTATTCTACCAAAACAAAGCGGCTCCTTGAAGCTGTCTTGAAGAAAGGATCTGCTCGTCATTGAGCCCTAGGTCAGTAAAAATCCTCTCACAATGTAGCAGCCAGTTTTCTACTTCGATAATATCCCTGTTCCGATAAACGACTTTCCTCCTAGCCTAGTATAATCTCTGCTCAAGTTAGCATACTGATTGACCATCGGAGCTTTTTGAACTCCTCCTCCAGCAGTATTTCCACCAACAACTCCAGTTGTGATCCTAGCTTGTATCATGTGTACGAAAAACTGATACATGGCTTCCATGTCCACTTGGGGAACCCCAGCACAAACATTCTCAGCCTGAGCCTGTCCTCTTTTAGCATTTGGTCAGGCATTTCCATTTGTAGCGATGTTGTCTCCTCTTAGATTGACTCTGCCTCTTCTTCCTTCTGCATCTGTTTTCAAGCCTCGTGAGATACAGATGAATAGCTTGACAAAGACAGGAGTCTAGAGATAAAGCATATACTTATGTATAATAAATACAAGTATGTTACTACAAAGTTATCACATGCCCCAATTTTAACTATAATTCCTAAGGATTATGTTTTTAAAAATCATTTTTAGTTAAAGTATTTCATAAACCTGGTACCAAGTTGTAACATCCCCTATCTAGAGGCCTAAAGCTAAGCGCTATAGATGTTACAGTCATCTATAGGATTAATTTCTGGCAACTAAATAGGGCTATGTTAATGGTTTCTATAATATCAGAAGTACTTGAATATGAAACAGAGCACAGATTTCAAAACAACATTCTTCCATTACATTTCAGAATTGGTGTTCCATATTCAGATTACATAATCTCAAAATGTTTTTGGACAATTATAAAATATATTCATTACAAAATACGCCAAAAGCGACATATGACGATACCCCATTGGATGGTTAGAGTCATATGGCATAATGGCTTAATACTTACACGGCAGAAATAAACAAAAAACAAAGAACTACAACTCCTACATAGCTACCTGTTAGCCTCTTATTCTCCTCCCGTAGTTTTATTCATCATCTTACTAAAACCTGAACGAACATCAACCTTCAGCCTACTCAAATCAATTTTGAGCACCCAAGAGTTTAAGGGGAAAACATAAACTTCGAGTTAGACATAACGCCTAATGTGAATAATACTATACATCGCAGTTATTAATGTTAAGTGAGACCATACAACTTGGCGGAACGTGTTTCCCCTCACTAACAATCTTTTAAAACGTATCTTTTGCAAATCTTTTCCTGCAATCAAAACTAGTTAAACATTTTGAAGCATCATTTTATAAACATACATATCAGGTGATAACAGAACTATTTGTTCAAGCAATTTAGTTTTGTGTTTGGCTAACTATTAACTTTTGGCCGACTCAGGCCTACTAGACAAAGTAAAAATATTTATTTAACATCTGTTAGACAATCCTCTTCTAGACGATCTTCCCTTAACTATCTATTAAATACCTCTACACCGAACGGTCTGTCCCTAAGTTAAAATCCCCTGGGTCACCTGATCCTAATGGTTTTGCGGTCTCACCAATAAACTATTTGTATACAAAATATATATTCCCTTCTGTGTGTAATCATAATTTTAATCTTATCATAAATTTAATATTACCTGTGACAAAGCCCTACACACTGGAATTTTGGACTATATCAGTTGAGGAAAATAGCTAATGTATAGGGCGCGACCATTGTTAGTCCTTGAGATGATGGTTTTGATGACAACAACCTTAAAATAAGATTATAAAATATAAATACTAACATTATAGTTTAGATATATATGTATATGCATGATTTAACCATGGAGGTACCAAGAATGAAGACTGTATAGTATAGAGATTCAAGATATCAAGATTGAAGACTCATGAGTATCAATAATATCAAGAGTTCAAGATTTCAATAATAAGTAATTTAATTAGAATTTTGTTAGAAATCCTAGAAAAGCACTGCCATCTTAAAATCCAATTCATACATGGAATAAAATCCACTTCGAGCCTGTTAAAGGGATGAAACCCTAAGTAGGATGGAACCTATGAAAAATCTAGTGGAACATTGTTTTGTATCCGCTAAACTTTTATTCAAAATGTTTTTACAAAATTATATTTTTTTTTTCAAAATGATTTCAAAACCTTCCTTTTAAAAGAATCAAAAACATCTATCCTGGTTTTAAATATTTTTAGCCTCAAAATAATCTTTATTTTCAAATCAAATTATCCTTAGTTTTAAACTATCTTTTAATAATAATATATTTAGCTTTTAATATTTATACTTAGATTTAAATAAAAAATTATAGTGAATTTTTTTTATATATATGTATCAAAATATTATTCTCTATACTTATTTATGTATTTTAACTATAGTTAAGTATATTTGTAAAGTTTAAATTAGTTTTAATATAAGATAGAAGTTATTTTCAAAGAAAAACAAATTACCAAAATTTCCTTAGGCATGTCGACAACCTCAAGTACCCCTTGTCGACATGGTAGCAGTTTATTTCAAAAGATTGAATTTCAAAGGAAGTGTCTATTCGTCATATCCTTTCACGAATGGACATGGTTATTGTTCTACTATAAATAGGGGTAGTTTTGAACAAATTTGTATTCATATTTTCTCTGATTTCACTCCTCTATTTCTTCCACATTTCTTTATACACATTTTTACCCTTACTCTGTCGAAATCAACATTGAATCTAACTAGATCATTTCTGGTTTGATTCTCTATCACTATCTTAACAAGATCTCAGTGCTATTCAGAGTTATAGGCTTCTTTGTAATAAACTAAGCGAGAAAATGTGTGATTGTAGCCTGTGAAAACAATCAAGCGAGAAAAGGTGTGATTCTAGCCTTGGAAATCAATTGGGTGAACTTGTTGCCCGTAAAATCAAGTATCTCTACCCAGAGGATTGTGAATCTGGAGTGGTGTACCTCGTGGCCTTGAAATCGAGGGTGTAATTGTACAATTGCTTTTGAAAGGAAATCCATACTTGTGTGCAGGACTGGATGTATGGTAACTCTGAACCATTATAAAATCCGGTGTGTTCTTTCCTTTATTGCTTTTACTTTACTTCTACATCTGTGTTTGTTTCTGTGATCATATCTGTGTCTGAATATTGCATACATTTGTGTTCAAATTAACAAAAACTCAAAAAGATTTAGTAATTCCTTAAAACACTATTCACCTCTCCTCCAGTGTTAATCCTAGTCTTAAGATCCGTATTCTGCATTTCTCACGTTTGATATCAGAGTGAGGTTTTCAAAGTTTCATAATATGATTTTTGAAAAAGTTTTTAAAATGGCTATATTTAATAAACTTGTTAATACTAGTTTAGAAATATTCAGATCATCATTGTCTCTTGTGTCTGCATATAATCAATATTCAAATTCAAGTTTTCTACCAAAATTGTACGATGTGGAGGAAACATGCTTTATGGGTGTTGAGGAATCAATCCACAATGGACAAATTGTGCAGATCAAAAAGAGAAAATGGATACTCGATAGTGGATGCTCTAGACACATGACTGGCAATCCAGATATGCTGAATGATATAATATACAAGGACGGAGGACTGGTTAACTTTGGAGACAATGCAAAAGGATATGTGATTGGCATCGGCAAAGTCGGTAACTCTGAAACTCCTATTATTACTAATGTTTTGCTAGTTAAGAATCTGAAACATAATCTGCTAAGTATTAGTCAACTTTGCGATAGAGGATATAAAATTAAATTTGAAAAAATAAATGTCACATTGAAGATAATAATCCAACCATAATATTTGAGGGAATTAGAAAAAAGAATATTTATATTCTTAGTATGAAAGTTTAAAATGATAACCTATGTCTTTTGGCAAATACAAGTGACCCTTGGATTTGGCATAAGAAATTTGGACATTTGAATTTCAAACTCTTATCTAGACTGTCAAAACATGATCTAATAAGACGTCTCCCTAAAATAAATTTTAAAGTAGATAGTTTATATGATGCATGTCAATTAGGAAAACTTATAAAAAGTTTCGTTACATTAAAAGATATGATTTCAACCTCAAAACCTCTTGAATTACTTCATCTTGATTTATTTGGTCCATCTCAAATTCTGTCAATAAATCATAGTAAATATGTTTTTGTAATTGTAGATGATTATTCTAGATTTACATGGACAATATTTTTAAAATATAAAAGTGATACTTTTGAATGTTTTAAGAACTTTACAAAAAGGATTCAAAATCAACTTTTTCTAAAAATTATAACCATCCGTAGTGATCACGGTGGTGAATTTGAAAATGAAAAGTTTGAGGAATTCTGCAATAAAAAGGGAATAACTCACAAATTTTCATTTCCAAGAACTCCACAACAAAACGGAGTAGTAAAACGTAAAAATAGGACGATTCAAGAGTGTGCGAGAACAATGATTTCAGATAGTAAATTACCAAAGTTTTTTTGGGCTGAAGCAGTTGCTGCCGCTGTTATATTTTAAATAGAATTTTAATTAGACCTTTAACTGATAATACATCTTATGAACTTCTTCACAGAAACAGAAAGAAACCTAAGGTATCTTATTTTAGAATTTTTGGAAGTAAATGTTTTATTTTAAATACAAAAGTTCACTTAGATAAATTTGATCCTAAATCTGACAAAGGTATCTTTATTAGATATTCTAATAGAAGTAAAACATACAGAGTGTTTAATTTAAGAACTAACACCATCGAAGAACAATGTATGTTTCATTCGATGAAAATCTCAAAAATATGAAGATACAAATGATGAAGAGGATTTAATCACTCAAAGTCGAGAGTCAACTGAAACTAATAATGAAATTAATCATCCTAAGAAAAGGATTAAACTTTTAAAAGATCATCCTATAGAAAATATACTAGGAGATATGCAATCTATTGTTACAACTAGAAATCAATTAAGTAAAATGAGCAATGTAGCCTTTATATCAACTATTGAACCTAAAATTCCAAAAGAAGCATCAACTGATGATTCATGGATTTTGGCTATGCAAGAAGAACTAAATCAATTTACTAGAAATGATGTTTGGGAACTTGTTTCTAGACCTGAAAATAAAACTATAATTGGAACTAAATGGGTTTATAAAATAAAATGAATGAACATAGAGAGGTTGTTAGAAATAATGCCCGGTTAGTCGCTCAAGGTTGTTGTCAAGAAGAAGGAATAGATTTTGATGAAACCTTTGCTCCCGTAGCAAGGTTAGAAGCCATTAGGATTCTACTTCCTTTAGCAAATCATAATAATTTCAAATTATATCAAATGGATGTTAAAAGTTCTTTTTTTAAATGGATTTGTAAAAGTGGAAGTATATGTTGAACAACCACCACTTTTTGAAAATGAAAAATTACCAAATCATGTTTACAAACTTAAGAAAGCTCTATATAGTCTAAAACAAGCTCCTAGAGCCTGGTATGATAGACTAAGATCTAACTTATTACAATAAAACTTTGAAATTGGTAAAGTAGATAATATTCTTTTTATTAAAAGAAATAAAAATGATATTCAACTAGTACAAGTCTACGTAGATGATATCATTTTCGGATCAACTAATTTTGAAATGAATAAGGAACTTTCTGAAATAATGACAAAAAAGTTTGAGATAAGTCATTTGGATGAATTAAACTTCTTTTTAGGATTACAAATAAAACATTTAGATAATGGTATCTTTATTAATCAAGAAAAATATGCTAAAGACCTAGTTAGTAAATTTAGTTTGACTACTGCAAGTGGAAAACCCACAATCATGGCAACCAATGAGTACCTAAGTAAAGAAGATCTCTCGAAAGATGTAGAACAAAAATTATATAGAGGAATGATTGGATCACTACTCTATATCACTGCTAGTAGACTTGATATCATGCGTAGTGTTTGTCTCTGTACAAGATATCAATCCCAACCTAAAGAGACCCACTTAAAAGTCGTAAAACGTATCATAAGATATGTTAAACACACCTTTGATTATGGGTTATTTTATCCTAAAAATGATTCTTTTGACTTAATGTCTTACTGCGATGCTGATTATGCTGGCTGTAAATCAGACCGAAAAAGTACAAGTGGAACTTGTCACTTTTTGGGGCATTCTCTGATTTCCTGGTTTAGTAAAAAGAAAAACATAGTTTCTTTATCAACAACTGAAGCAGAGTATATTTTTGCTGCTTTGGCTTGTTCTCGAGTAATATATATGCAACAAACTTAAAAAGAATTTGGCTTAAATATCTCAAAATCACCAATTTATTGTGACAATACTAGTGCAATAAATTTATCCAAAAATACTATTCATCATGCTCGAACTAAACATATTGATATCAGACATCATTTTCTCAGAGATAATATAAGTAAGGAAGTAATTACTCTCGATTATATCAATTCTGAGAATCAAATTGCTGATATCTTAACAAAACCCCTAAATGAATCTATATTTACTAAATTAAGAAGAGAATTAGATATTTTTTCAATAATTGAAATATAAAATATAGATAACAAAGTATGATTAAAAATTATACAAAATATATCAAATAGTAAAAATATCAAGCACTATGTCGACAACCCCCTCCCACCCAAGTTGACATATAACGATTTTTATTTTTGAAATTTTTCCGCCAAAATTAAAATGAGTGGTAATATATTCTTCTTATTTCGAAATTTTAATCATTCTTTCTGTTTCTCTCTGTTCTAACTTTTGAAATCAATAAAACAATGGCCTCCTCTTCCAAATCAAACAAAAATTCAATCTTTTCGTTCCCTTCTCCTTCTACTAGACCATTTCAACGAACTACGCTCACACGAGTGATGAAAATGGAGGATTCCTTGAAGGATGCACTACAACTAATGATAAAAATTCAAGTGGTGCAACTTAGAATGGCCAAAGAACAAGAACGGGAAGGCAAAATCCTTAGAAATTTGCAAAAATTTCTAATAGACAATCATGCTAATCCGATCTTGATTGATGAAGAGTCTTCAGGAGATCAAGTGCAAGAGGACAGCGAGGAAGAAGAAGAAGCCTTCATGGAAGAAGAGCACACTGAAAATGACGACAAAGTTTTTTGCGTTGGCGAAGTGTGCTTTGACAAGGAAGGGAATCTAGTCGAACAACATGGAAATTTCTGTTTCCACTACCCAAATTGTTCGGTTCATATATCTTCCATTTTCAGGGACACACATTAGTTTCTTTTCTTTCTTTCCTGTTGTTATATGTTTTTACTTACGTACTCCACACACATGTAAATAAAACAATATATAGTTAATAAATAATTTGTGCTCTTATATTTGATTTCTCACTATTATAAGTATTATCGTATATGGAATCTTAGTTAGGATAGTTAGTAATTTAGGATTAAGTTTTAGTTTTAGAATCAAGTGCTGATTATTTATGATAACACTATCATTATAATCAAATGTCATAGAGTATTAGATTAAGGGAAGAGTTATATAGTTTGGAGTTAGTTTTTGTTGATGACAAAGGGGAAGAAGTATAAAATAGGATAGTTAGGCATAGATTAAGGGGGAGTTATTAGTTTTAAGGGGAGTTATTAGGATAGAAGTAATATTTTATAAACAAAGGTCGTCATCATCAAAAAGAAAGAGATTGTTAGTCCTTGAGATGATGGTTTTGATGACAACAACCTTAGAATAAGATTATAAAATATAAATGCTAACATTATAGTTTAGATATATATGTATATGCAGGATTTAACCATGCATCTACTGTTAGCACCAAAATTGGCCACTAACACCCTTAAGAAAGATTGTGTAGAGAGATTAATGAAGATAATAAATTAAAACAGAAAATAGTATGTAAATTTTAATGCAGAGAACAAGAACACCAAATTTATAGTGGTTCGGCGTAACTGCCTACGTCCACTTTGAAGTTGATTTCTATTTCTTTCCTTGGTAGTTGATTACAGATACAAAACGTTTCCAATTACTTGAATACAATTGCAAAGTAAAAGATTAAGTCTTGAGTGAGTGTCGAATGCGGAAGAGTTTCCCCAGTGTTCTCAAAAAACCGATCCTTTTCAATGTGCCCCTGCCTCTCTATTTATAGATGAAGGTGGGTTGGACTTCCTTGGTGGGCCTGATAGCTGAATACCTCGGCCTAAATGGAGTGGTCTCTGTGTGCCGATCCATAGATGCCGAACAGTACTGGAAGCCGAAGCAGAGTGTGCCGAACGACTAAATGCCGAACCACCATCTTCATGACGAACGAAGTCAGATGCCGAGTGGCGAGTGTATGCCGAGCAATGATTGAAGTTGATTGAGACTGGTTGAATGCCGAACACTTCTGACTGCCGAACGATATGAATTATTGAATGGAAGGAGTAGGCCAAACGATATCCTTACGCCGACCGAAGAGGGGTGCCGAACAAGCTCGGGATGCCGAACAAGACTTGTGCCGAACGAGATGGATGCCGAACGGTAGGCGAATGCCGAACGAGATCTGGACGTCGAGCAATATGGGATGTCGGACGATTCTGCCATGCCGAACGTCATTTGATGCCGAACACTCTTGCCTACCGAGCGTTATCCAATACCGAACGCTCTTTAGATGCCGAGCGTTATCCAATGCCGAACGCTCGCTTGATGCCGAGCATTATCCAATGCCGAACGCTCTCTAGATGCCGAGTGCTTCCTGAATGCCAAGTGTTTCCAAATGCCGAACGTAATGAGATGTTGAACAATCTGGTTGAGCAGAACGATATGGATGCTGAGTACCTAGTTGCCTGGTCAAATCTCCAGGAAACACTTGCCCCCAAAGTGTATCGCATGACCGAACATGATGAACTTTGAATTACGTGTCCTTGGTGCTCTTCTTCGATCCTTGGTTTATTCCTCTCGACGGTGTGATGGTGTACGCCGAGCAGTATGCGAGTGCCAAACAGAACAGCTGAAGCCGAATGCTCCTTATATGCCGAACGGCTCTGAATGCCGAAGCCGAACGATGACGCTTTGACCGGTTCCATCGACCATAGCCTCTTCGACTTCCCTTCTTCTCCTATAAAATTCAGCATCCTCCTCCTTCTTCTCTTTTCACTTTTTACCTCCGCTGCCTTGTACTTGCAAATTTTGCCTGTTAGCAGCCTCCAAAGATTTAACACTCCTTCCCAATCTATTCGGCATTAATCAACACCGCGCCCTTAACTCCAGAATTCTCCAAGTCTCGATCTACTAACTAGGTATCGATCCCTCTATTTAAATCCTTTCCTCGAATAAAAAGGTTTTAACACGAGGCTCGAGTTCGTAAGTTAGAACTGTAGCCGATAGGTGTTACGTGGATGAGAGAATCGAACTTCGATTCGATTAGGCTATTTTTTAGGGTTAGATGGTATGGAGAGAAAGAGAAGTGGCCAGAGACGAGTACACGAGGGAGTTATTGGGAGATTTATCATGGTTCGGCATGGTTCTCTTGTGCCGAACGAGTTTGGAGGGGAGAATAATGGAGGAGCAGGAGTTGGCTAGAATGCCGAACAGTATGGTCCGGCATGACTCGCCGAACGTTTTGGCCTCGTTGTTCGGTATGGATGGAGGAAGGAAAGAAAAATAAAGCCGTTGTTAGGGATGGAGTGCCGAGCGTTGAGGCTCGGCGTAACTTGGGTTCGGCAGGATTCGCCACATGTCGAGTAGTGGAATGGAAGGATAGGAAAGAAGTATGAGTTAGGCCGGATGCCGAACGTTATTTTGGCCGAACAACGTCTTGGCCGAACGTGACCTAGGCCGAATTTTTTTTGACCGAACAATACCCAGGCCGAACAGTGTTTTGGCCAAATGATACCTAGGCCGACCAATGACTTGACCGAACACTATATAGGCCGAGCGATAGTTTGGTCGGTCGACACTGATGCCGAACAACATTTCAACTTTGCCTGAACATAAGACAAAACAAAGACATGGACCTAATCAAACTGGCATATCGAACTGACCTGAACAGATAACTTCCTAGCTCCTATTATTCACAAGCCTGACCTGAAGTCGATAAAAACAGATGAACGCTTTGGACATACAATGTCAATGTCCGAGTCCAAAATTGAAAACATTGCCAGGCTGGCTTTCGGAGACGGTCTACGATGACGGTCTTCGAGAGTGACAGTTTCAAAGTTCAACTTTATACCATCAACTATGTGACCTATTATTTCTCAGTATTTATATTTGAATGATTGCACTAGATCACACACCGCACGAGGGAGGGGGGCATTTATGTTGTTAAGTCTAACGTCGATTATTTTTCGAGTATATTTCAAACAGGTGCTTTGCCAAATTCAATATTTATTGGAAATGTCTAAGAGGTCTAGCTCCGCCATGATTTCAGATAGACCGGGACCGTCCTCCCGATAAGAAGTCGTAGATATTTCAAATCCGTCAACTTCCCCTGCCCATAACTTGGCTCTCGACGTCTGGAGGCAGCAATTCTCTTGGATAACCCTATTGATTCACAGACTTCGAAGGTCAATGAAGTTGTGCTCCAGCGAATATGCTCTATCCACGAAATCCCTTTCGACGATGTATTGGTTCCATCGGGGCACGATCGTCCACGCCTGCCCCCAGTTGGATATTTTACTGCCTGTAATAAGTTTATATGCTGGGTTGGAAGCGTGCCACCGTTCAATTTATTTCTCCGGGATGTGCTGCAATACATTGACTTTGCCCCGTTGCAATTGCACCCGAACGGCCACGCCTTTATCTACGGTACCTACATCCTCTTCATAACCATCCTCTCTAGGACCCCAACTCCGGGCGACATCAGATATATATTATATATGATCAAGAAGCGGAGAGATAGCCCATCTTTTGTGTTCCTCGAGCCGCAACACAAATGCCAGGTTTTAACCGGGGGCGTGGAGCAAATTTTCCTTGTACAAGCAGGAATGGTTCTATGTACGTTGCCCTCCTAGTTTCGCGAGGAGATGGGTTGAAAGAAGTAAGTCTTCTCTCTAGATCGATGTTTGTGCTTGGTCGGGGCTATGCCTTTTCTAACTCTTGTTTCACCTTTTCAGGTATCAACCCGCGTCCTGATGGTCACGGATACTCTGAGGCGGTCGAGGCTATTCGAGCCCTTCCCATCGAGGAAAGAGATACCCGGACTCTCATTTCGAATGAGACACTTTCAAGGTTTGGGATGTTGGCAGAAGGTCGTCAGATAAGCCTTCCTCAAGGCGTCACCATACCCAGGCCCACCTCCGGAAAAGGGAAGAGATTAGCGGAGTCATCAGCACGTCATACTCCTGACGCACCAGAAGAGGGGGAAATTAAAGAGAATGAAACACCCGAAGCACAAGGTGAGAACTTGGGTCCCATTCAGGATACGAAGGTTGAAGTGCACGACATCAAAATGTCATCTTCCCCTTCGAAGAGGAAAATGAGATTGACGTACAAGATTAGGAAGGAGAAGGTTGGCGGAACTTCAAAAGTTACGCTCATCCCAACGGAGAAAGAGGCCTCTTCACAACATGTAGAAAGTTCTCTAAAGGGCCTATCAAACCTCTCCATTCCCGATGACCTGCTCAATTATGACTTCGACGACCCGGAAGCATTTCAACTTCACTCGCGCATCAGAGGCGATGCGGGCGCTCTAGCCCAAAGTCAGGGAGAGAAAACTCCCATTAGTGAAGCAACTGGTCCGTCGGGGGGAAACACTAGGACATGCACAAACACTTGCACTTCCATTTGCACTTAGATTTTTATCGTCACGCTACTCTTTGCTAATTCGTTGTTGTTTAAATTCTGTGCAGGTGACATGGGGCGTTCACAAGATTCGATCGCCTTCGTGGTTCGTTTATCTTTTATCAACCCGGACAGGACTCGGGTTCCGGAAGACATCGGGATAGAGATGGTGACGGTGACAGAGATTATCATTCCCGGGACTCATCATCTCGGGAGAAGACTTACTATCAGCCAAAATACCACCAGGATACCTCTTCTTACCCGGAGCACAGCAAAGATAAGCGCGGCCATAAGGGGTCGCAATCTGATGTCCCTCGGGACCAAACTCCGATTCCTCTTCCACTCGACAGTCCCGAGATCCTCATAGGAGAGCCGAACTTTCAAAGCCGTCTCCTTCTGCCCCTGCAACAGATCCAACCGTATCGGAAAGGCCGGCCGAGCTTAAAGATAAATTCCTAAAATCTGCTTTGATGGCCTGAAATTCCCCCCCCCCCCCCGACGATTCATCCTATTCCCGGACATGTCAAGCAGAGCGCCATTCCCTGTACCAATGACGTCTATGTTCAACATGACGCGTTTGTTCATTTGGCTGAAAAACTTTCTGAAGTTTCCATGGAGCACCAACACGAGATCGACCGCCTGAAGCTTGAGCTATCCACGACAAAGATATCATTAAAGCTCGGGACGAAGAGATTGCGACTTATAGATCTCAGCTTGAGGCCGCCTGGTAGAGCGTTGAAGACACTGCCGAAGCCGTGACTCGTCTGGAATCGACACATAAAAAAGAGATCGACAAGGCAGTACAACACTGCGGGGCCTTAGCACTAGAGAAGGACTCAGTCCAAAAAGAGAGGGATGCATTCAGCCTCTGAGTGAAGGAACTTGAGGAGCAGCTCCACAGAGAGAAAGAAGAAAAAAACGACTGCCCAAGAAGAGTCACAACGATACTGTGACGAAATCGTTGCTACTCGACTCTTAAAAGAAAAACTTGAGGCCGAGCTTTCCAAAGTTGAGGAGATAAAAAGTGAAGCCCATGAAGAGGGCAAGAAGATAGCGTCTGTGGACATAGACTCCCATCCTGAGGCGGCTAGAGAAGAAGGTAGGGAAGAGGTCAAAAGCATGTTTGACCCGCTAATCGCTGAATTCAATGCCCGCATCCTCATGCACCGAGACTTGACTTTTTTGGGAGTTGGCTATCTTGAATCTTTAGCCAAGGCATGAGAGGCCTTGATAGAAATCAAGAGGGCCGAGCACGGTACCGAAGAGATTGATGAGGGGGCCTTGATAAAAGAATTCCTCAAGGGGAATGAGCCTTCGGACTTGTCAGCAGCTAAAGCTATTTATTGTAAAGGCTCCCCCTCAAAGAAAGGGAAAGAAGTGATTACCGGTCCATCCGGGGTCGTGCCTCCAGCTCATGTGCCTACTCGTTCGGTCGATACTCGATCCATTTGAGCAGCATATCGGTTATAATCCGGAAGACCCCGGCTTTGGCGTCTATATTCTGTCTCCTATTTCGGAGGGTGAGACCCCCTTGACGACCGAGAGCCTGCCGGAACCTGGTAGATAACCCTTCACTTTAAGATTTCAAAAGTTGTCATTCTTTATGAAGGACTATTGTATTCTAATGCTTATTTTTCATGATTTTGCGCAGGCCGTTCTGATCCCAGGCCCACTCCGAGGAGAGATGTCGCCAAGGAGGTGGAGGAAAAGATAAGTGAGGCCACTCATGCAGGAGAGGCTCCCGGGCCAGATGCTCAGGTGATTGGAGCGCTGGACGAGGACAAATCTGATACTTCTTCTCCCATCGACGGGAGTTATGAAGTAGAAATTACAGGCGCCTCCGAACACACATCTGAGCTGAGTATGAAGGAGTGGCTTGTGGTGGAGAAGAGAGAGATAGCCAGGGTCAAGGTCGAGCCTCGAGTTGTGGACTTGGACGACCCTTTGCATAAGCCATTGAAAGTCATCCTTCCTGGCGGGTCCAAGCCCATGGATGTTCCCCGTACTTCTTCAGTTGCTATCCCTCCATCAAAGAAGAGTACCAAGGGTAAACGCATAAGAGAGGAACCGTACGAGAAGACAATGGAGGTGAAGAAGTCGAAGAAGCGCGAGAAGTGATCATTACTCTCGTTCAACGAGAGTTAGTTTAAGTTATGTAATTATTTTCATCTACTTCCGTAGTCTTTGCAAATAGATTGTCGACTCCGAACTTTGGAGGGCTTGTAGTAGAAACTTTTTCTGAATAAAGCTTAGTTCCTTTTTCTGTCTTTCAAAAGGCTCTTGTCGTTCAATTTTTGTATGATTGTGATTTAAATCCAAGCTGCTGTGAATAACATGGACTTCTCGGTTCACCTTCATATAGCTCGGAGATTCTTTGAGAGTTGTTTGTTTTTCCTTCCGCGCTTCAAGCACTTAGAATATTTTTTAGTCCGCACATCGGGGACTTAGAGTACTCCGGTCCGCACTCTAGGGACTTGGAGATTTGAGTCGTTTATACTCGAGTCCGTGCTCTGGGGACTTAGAGTACTCCAGTCCGCACTCTGGGGACTTGGAGATTTTGAGCTGTTTAAACTCGAGTCCGCGCTCCGGGGACTTAGAGTACTCCAGTCCGCACTCTAGGGACTTGGAGATTTGGAGTCGTTTATACTCGAGTCCGCGCTCCGGGGACATAGAGTACTCCAGTCCGCACTCTGGGGATTTGGAGACTTTGAGTCGTTTATACTAGAGTCCGCACTCTGGGGACTTAGAGTACTCCAGTCCACACTCTGGGGACTTGGAGATTTTGAATCGTTTATACTCGAGTCCGTGCTCCGGGTACTTAGAGTACTCCAGTCTGCACTCCCGGGACTTGGAGATTTTGAATCGTTTACACTCGAGTCCGCGCTCCGGGGACTTAGAGTACTCCAGTCCGCACTCCGGGGACTTGGAGATTTTGAGTCGTTTATACTCGAGTCTGCACTCCGAGGACTTAGAGTACTCCAGTCCGCACTCTGGGGACTTGGAGATTTGGAGTTGTTTATACTCGAGTCCGCACTCCGGAGACTTAGAGTACTCCAGTCCGCACTCTGGGGACTTGGAGATTTGGAGTCGTTTATACTCGAGTCCGCACTCCGGGGACTTAAAGTACTCCAGTCCACACTTTGGGGACTTGGAGATTTTGAATCGTTTATACTCGAGTCCACGCTCCGGGGACTTAGAGTACTCCAGTCCGCACTATAGGGACTTGGATATTTTGAATCGTTAATACTCGAGTCCGCGCTCCAGGGACTTAGAGTACTCCAGTCCGCAATCTGGGGACTTGGAGACTTTGAGTCGTTTATACTCGAGTCCGCACTCTGGGGACTTGGAGATTTGGATTCGTTTATACTCGAGTGCGCACTCCGGGGACTTAGAGTACTCCAGTCCGCACACTGGGGACTCGGAGATTTGGAGTCGTTTATACTCGAGTCCGCACTCGGGGACTTAGAGTACCCCAATCCGCACTCTGGGGACTTGGAGATTTTGAGTGCCTGTACGTGTTCGTACGTCAGCCAGTATTTCATAATTTCATTTGCCTGTCATGGGATCATCATATGCAGAAACATTAGTAATTCATGGAAAAGATGGCTTCATGCCTTTATTATCGAAAGTAAGTTAAATTGTCTTACTACATGCCAAGAACTAGAAATAAAAGCGAACTGGAAGTAAATGCAATTAATACATGAAAGAAGTAGGCTAAGTATAATAATGCCGCAAGTGCTCGCTGTTCCATGTGTTTGCGTGAAAAATGGCCGCAAACACCCAAAGTCGTATGAGTTGGTTGATTTTATGTTGTGTTTAGTGATTTGGGTGATTTATGCAAATATGTAAAAAGCAAGGACTAAAACGTAAAAGACACACAGATTTATAGTGGTTCGGCAAGAACGTGCCTACGTCCACTTTATATGTTATTCTCCTTTTTTCTTCAGATTACAAGTACAAAGCTTTGATTACAAGTATCTAAAGTTGTTTGAGAGTTCCTTCCAGGCTTGAGCTCTCAAACTTGTCTGCCATTGTTGTACCCCTGCCCCTCTATTTATAGAGTGAGGCTGGGGGCAGGGGTCTTGGATGTTTATAGCTGCTGGTGGGCTTGGGCTGAACCAATCTGGACTGGCAATTCTTGGTTCGGCGAGCCTTGGTTCGGTCATGCTAGAAGGGGTCGGAGCTTGGACCGGTGATGGAGTGGACCGGTGGTAGGTGGTTTGGAGGTTCATTTGGTGGTGAGGTGTTAGGCTGGTTCGGCTTTAGGTGGTCCGGTGATGGTGGGAAATGGAACTGGTTCGGTGGTTGTTGGCTTGGTGGTAGCATGGGAAGGGTTTGGACCGGTGAGGCTATACTCGGCATGGGGGGAGTTTGGTTCGGCGTAGATGAGGAGTTTGGTCCGGCATTGGTTGTGTGGTGTTGGACCGGATGAACGCTATGCCGAATGAGCTTGTATATTAGGAGTGCCGAATGTCCCTAGGCATGGATTGCCGAATGAGTCGTGTATTATGAGTGCCGAATGACCTTAGGCATGGATTGCCGAATGAGTCCGTATACTTGCATAGCCGAATGAATATGAGAGTCTAAGGCCGAATGGACTTTGTATTTGGATCTTGAGTGAAACTCTGGTCTTAGGTACGCTTGCTGGTTGCTTCTTCTTAGCTCGATCGTGGTGGAGACGCGCTCAACATGGATATCCTAGTTTTGACCAAAAAATGGGATAACACTTTGCCCCCCAAAATATGCCTTGCGGTAGGAAGGCGTGTTTTGTAATGCCATGAGCTGGATGTTCATATCCTGTCATCAACCTGTAAAGAACTTGATAGTTTATATGGCCCCAACTGATGACCGTTCGGGATCGAGCTATTTGGGATGAAGCGCGGCCGTTCATGGTCAAGCGCCTAACTTCAAATGACGATCGTTCGTGATCAAGTCATTCGAGGGAAAGTGCGACCCTGCGCGGTCAAGCGCGTAAATCCATGCGTCGATCGTACGGGATCGAGTCATCTGCAGTGAAATGTGACCGTTCAAGGTCAAGCGCTTTACTTCAAATGACGACCGCTTGGGATCGAGTCATTCGAGGTAAAGTGCGACAGTGCGCGGTCGAGTGGGGACCGTTCAAGGTCAAGCGCTTAACTTCAAATGACGACCGTTCGCGATCGAGTCATTCGAGGTAAAGTGCGACAGTGCGCGGTCGAGTCTGTATGTCCACGCGTCGATCGTTCGAGACCGAGCCATTTGTGATGAAATGTGACCGTTCAGGGTCAAGCGCCTAACTTCAAATGACGATCGTTCGTGATCAAGTCATTCGAGGTAAGGTGCGACAGTGTGCGGTCAAGTGGCGGTCCTCAAATGACGACCGTTCGCGATCAAGCCATTTGAGGTAAGGTGAGTTGTGGGTGGCGGACCTCAAATGACGACCGTTCGCGATCGAGCCATTTGAGGTAAGGTGAGTTGTGGGTGGCGGACCTCAAATGACGACCGTTCGCGATCGAGCCATTTGAGGTAAGGTGAGTTGTGCCGTTCGAGGCGAGTTGTGCCGTTCGAGGCGAGTTGTGATCGTTCGCGATCGGGTGCCGTTCGAGGCGAATTGTGACTGTTCGAAGTCGGGTGCCGTTCGAGGCGAATGAGTGTGCCCGGGGGGGACTTAATATTATCAGTGTTGGAGTTATTGTTTGGGGGAGTTTTTGAATCAAAGACTTCGGCAGTTCGTTGCCATGCAATAGGTGCTCGTGGACCGTTCGCGATCCAACGGGCATACAAGTAAATAATTTTTTCATAGAATTGTAAATGTTAAAGCAATAGTACCTTACAGCAGAAATGTCCAAACAGGAAGAGTTCAAATGTTCAAATCGAAACAAAAGCAAAGCAAGGATGTCAAAGTGTAAGTTCCCACTCCGAAGCAGTCAATGATCATTCAGAGCATGCCTGGAGATCGTTCGCGATCTCGTACATGTGTAAATGATTTAATTGCGTTAGTGGAAGCTTACGACCTGTTCATCGTTATTTTAATCAAGTAATCAAGGGATAATCAAATGGTGCCCCGATCTAGGGTCACCTCTAGCTGACGTAGTGGGCGGTCGCTCTGGCTCCACCGCTGGAGTTCGCCTCCTCACATACTGAAGGAGCATACCGTTCCTGATATGCCCTTCTACCTCGTCCTTCAAATGCCTGCAATCATTAGTGTTATGACCATTCAATTCATGAAATACACAAAACTTATCTGATTTTCTTTCGTCAGAGGTTGGATCCCTTCGCATTGGTTTACGATACGGAACCTGCCCCTTGGTATCCTGATAAATCCGTTCCAAACTCTCATTCAGCTCTGAATGGGTGGTGAAGCGTGGTTCTCTTCGTAGCCACTTTGTCCTGTCATCATTATCCTCAGCCTTTCTTTTTCCTTTGCTAGTCTCCGCACCCTTTCCAGGTGGGTTTCCGCTCTTAATTGTGTAAACGTCATCTTCCTCCTCTCTTTCTGCACTAGCATCTTCCAGACGCAGAAACTTTTCAGCCTCATGATAGAACTCTCCCAGATTCATAGGCGGATCCTTGGTTAATGAATTCTTGAACTCGGTATTACCAGCTATTCCAGATACAGCTGCCATCATGACCATAGCTGGATCTGGTCGATCCACTGATGCTGCTGCAGCATTAAATCGCGTTAGAAAGCTCCTCAAAGTCTCTCCAGTTTTCTGTTTCAAGGTTGCCAAAGTCATCACATTCTTGGGTCTCGCAATATGAACCCTGAATTGCCTCATGAATCTCTCAGTTAAATCTGCCCATGTTCCTATGGAGCCGCTCTCCAGTTGCCTAAACCATAACGCTGCAATGTCCGTCAAATACAGTGGAAAGCACCGGGCCATAACCTCCTCTGATGCCCCCAGCACTTCCATATGTCTCATATACTTCGTTAGATGGACCGTGGGGTCCGTTCTCCCGTTGTACATGTCCAATGATGGTAGCTTGAATTCTGGTGGGTTCCTAGCCGTCCTAATCGCAGAAGAAAAAGGACTCCTGTTTACATCTTCCAAGTCTCTGTTTACTAAACCGCCTCTCATAGCTCTTCTAACCATCTCTGCTAATCTGTCGTTGTTTCCAAGTTGTAGTTCTCGTTCACTGTCTTCGACCTGCCCCCCAAGTCCGCGGGAGTTTCCATGTGTATGCCTCCTTGGCTGAGCGTTCATTCCTCTATTGCTACCAGGTGGCTCGGATGCCCCTATCTCACTTCCCGGGGTCGGATCAACATGCTCTGCGTGAGTGCCCCCTAGCTCTGGTGCTGCACCAGATGGTCCTGCCCCGTTCTGAATCCCAGCTGCTCCTTGGATTTGTGCTCCAATTTGCCCAATTTGTTGAAGTAAGTTCTGGATCATCTCTTCTTGTCTTCTCATCATGACCTCCATCTCATCCCTAGTGATGAAGATCGACGCTTGATTCCCTCCTGAGGAAGCCTCTTGACTTCCTTGGTGTTCACTTCTCTCTGGCCTTTGCCTTTTACTTGTTTGTCTCGTCATAACTCTTAGATCTGAACTCTTAGATTTTCAAATTCAACTTCTGTCCGTGTAGCGGAAGCTGGTTCTTCTCAGTGAAAGCACCAAAATGTTTGCGTGAAAAATGGCCGCAAACACCCAAAGTCGTATGAGTTGGTTGATTTTATGTTGTGTTTAGTGATTTGGGTGATTTATGCAAATATGTAAAAAGCAAGGACTAAAACGTAAAAGACACACAGATTTATAGTGGTTCGGCAAGAACGTGCCTACGTCCACTTTATATGTTATTCTCCTTTTTTCTTCAGATTACAAGTACAAAGCTTTGATTACAAGTATCTAAAGTTGTTTGAGAGTTCCTTCCAGGCTTGAGCTCTCAAACTTGTCTGCCATTGTTGTACCCCTGCCCCTCTATTTATAGAGTGAGGCTGGGGGCAGGGGTCTTGGATGTTTATAGCTGCTGGTGGGCTTGGGCTGAACCAATCTGGACTGGCAATTCTTGGTTCGGCGAGCCTTGGTTCGGTCATGCTAGAAGGGGTCGGAGCTTGGACCGGTGATGGAGTGGACCGGTGGTAGGTGGTTTGGAGGTTCATTTGGTGGTGAGGTGTTAGGCTGGTTCGGCTTTAGGTGGTCCGGTGATGGTGGGAAATGGAACTGGTTCGGTGGTTGTTGGCTTGGTGGTAGCATGGGAAGGGTTTGGACCGGTGAGGCTATACTCGGCATGGGGGGAGTTTGGTTCGGCGTAGATGAGGAGTTTGGTCCGGCATTGGTTGTGTGGTGTTGGACCGGATGAACGCTATGCCGAATGAGCTTGTATATTAGGAGTGCCGAATGTCCCTAGGCATGGATTGCCGAATGAGTCGTGTATTATGAGTGCCGAATGACCTTAGGCATGGATTGCCGAATGAGTCCGTATACTTGCATAGCCGAATGAATATGAGAGTCTAAGGCCGAATGGACTTTGTATTTGGATCTTGAGTGAAACTCTGGTCTTAGGTACGCTTGCTGGTTGCTTCTTCTTAGCTCGATCGTGGTGGAGACGCGCTCAACATGGATATCCTAGTTTTGACCAAAAAATGGGATAACACCATGCTTGGGGGAGTGTCGCTCCATCGACGGTCGCTAACTTGAAAGTTCCTTCTCCAAGCTTCCGTTCGATGACCTATGGACCTTCTCATGCAGGATTCATATGAGACGGGACTGGAAAACTCATTTCAAAACGAGGTCTCCCACGTCAAAAATTATCGGTCGGACCTTTTCGTTATAATATTTAGCGACTCTATGTCTGTATGCAGCCGTTCTCGAATTAGCTTCTTCATGTTTTTTGTCAATGAAGTCCAACGATTCCAATAAAAGATTCTGGTTTGACTCGGGGTCGTAATAAGTTACCCGATGTGACGGATCTTCAAGTTCCACGGGTATGACAGCTTCCGTGCCATATGCCAATGCGAATGGAGTGTGGCCAGTCACGGTCTTGTGGGTGGTCCTGTAGGCCCAAAGAGTCGTTGGAAGTTCATCCACCCACTTGCCTCTAGCCTTTTCCAGACGCTTTTTCAGTATAGACTTGATTATCTTGTTTACGGCTTCCACTTGTCCGTTAGCTTTCGGGTGAGCTACCGCCGCAAACTTCTTCTCGATGCCATGTTTTTGACAAATTCTTTGAACTCCTTGCTTTCGAATTGAGTTCCATTGTCCGTAATGATGGTCCATGGAAGGCCAAAACGGCATATGATATTTCATACGACGAAATTGATAACCTTCTTGGTGGTTATTGTGGCCAGAGGCTCTGCTTCTGCCCATTTGGTAAAGTAGTCGATTGCAACTATTGCATATTTCGCTCCACCTTTGGCTATGGGTAAAGAACCAACTAGGTCGATCTCCCATATTGCAAATGGCCAGGGACTAACCATTTGCGTGAGTTCCGTCGGCGGAGCTCTTGGGATTTTTGTATATATTTGGCATTTGTCACATTTTCTCACATAGTCTGCAGCATCCCGATTCACGGTTGGCCAGTAGTACCCATAACGGAGGACTTTCTTTGCTAATGTCTGCCTCCAGTATGGGCACCACACTCTCCCTCATGGACTTCCTTTAATATTCATTTTACCTCATCGTGGTCCATGCATCGGAGTAAGGGGGTCGAGAATCCCCTCTGATACATTACCCTATCTTGCATTATATATCGTGAAGCCTTACGAAGGGCTTGTCGTCTTTCGCTCCTTTTTTCGGGTAAGATCTCGAACAGCAAGTACTGCCTGATTGGGGTCATCCATGATTCCTTCTCGATTTCGGTTTCGAACGTGAAATCTATCTCCATCATATCTATACTCGGAGCATGGAGGGTCTCAACAGGAAATAATCCCATTTGCTATGCATCGCCAGTGCTTGCGAACTTTGCCAATGAATCGGCTGCTCTGTTTTGCTCACGCGGGACATGTGAAATATCATAATGCTCAAGATTCGCTAGCAGCTCCTGAACTCGGACCAAATATGGGGCAAGTATCTACCCCTTGTTTGGTAGTCTCCTCGCACTTGGTACACCACCAGCTGCGAGTCGCTAAATATTTCAACCGATTTTACTCCCTGTTCTTTGATAAGTCTTAAGCTGGCAATCAACGCTTCATATTCGGCTTCGTTATTCGTTGTTGTGAATTCGAACTTCAACGCGTAGCAAACTGATCGGTTCTCAGGAGTTACAAGAACTATGCCAACCCCCGAACAACGGTCATTAGATGCCCCATCGGTGTACATCTTCCATCAAACGGGAGGTATGACATTGTGATCGTTTGATTCTTCTATCATAGTAAATTCAACAATGAAGTCAGCTTGTGCTTGTCCTTGTATGACCCTTCGCGACAGGTTGGTGATGTCGAACTGACTTAACTCAATATTCCATTTTAACATCCTTTCGGAAGTTTTCGGTCGTTAGAGTATCTGCCGCAAAGGTTGATCGGTATAGACACTGATTGAGTGTGCCTGAAAATACGGACGAAGCTTGCGTGATGCAATCACCAAGTAATTGGCTAGTTTTTCAATCTTTGAATAATTTCTTTCTACCTCCGTTAAGCATTTACTAGCATAGTAAACTAGATTTTGTACCCGGTCTTCCTCGCGAACCAAGGCTGTACTGATAGCGTGTCGGGATACTGCCAAGTATACATACAACATTTCATGGTCGATTGGTTTCGATGGCACCGGGGGATCTCCAAATACTTTACCAGAGCTCGAAATGCTTTCTCACAGTCGAATGCCCACTCAAAATTTCTTTTTCCCTTCTTAATCACGTCAAAGAAGGGGATGCATTTATCCGTGGCTTTGGATATGAATCGGCTCAGCGCTGCTACCTTTCCGTTCAAGCTTTGCACTTGTTTTATAGTTCTAGGCACTTGTATATCTCGGATAGCCTGAATCTTCTCTGGGTTAGCCTCGATTCCCCGCGCATTCACAATGAAACCCAGAAACTTTCCTGACGCTACGCCAAATGAACATTTCAAAGGATTGATCTTCATTCCATAATGCCTGAGTATGTCAAACATCTCCGCTAAGTCTCGGATGTGGTCGTTTGTCTGCCATGACTTCACGAGCATGTCATCCACATAGACTTCCATCGTCTTACCGATCTGGTCTTTAAACATTTGATTTACTAGACGCTGATAATTTGCTCCCGCGTTTTTTAATCCAAAGGGCATTGCTACATAGCAATATAGCCCCATATTCGTGACAAAACGGGTGTGCTCTTTGTTTGGAATATGCATCGGGATCTGATTGTATCCTGAATATGCATCCATAAATGACAATAATTCGTGCCCGGCAGTAGAGTCGACGAGCTGGTCGATTCTAGGCAAAGGGAAACTATCCTTCGGGCATGCTCTATTCAGATCGGAGTAATCAACACAAGTTCTCCACTTTCCATTTGCTTTCTTCACTAGCACTGGGTTGGATACCCATTCAGGGTAGAGGGCGTCGCAGACGAACCCATTGGCTTTGAGTTTGTTCACCTCCTCTTTGAGAGCCGCAGACCTCTCCGGGTCCATACCTCCCCTTTTCTGTTTTTCGAAAACGTATTTTGGGTCTATGTTCAACATATGACTCGCAATCATTGGAGAAATCCCACACATGTCAGAGTGTGTCCAAGCGAAAACATCAAGATTCGCTCAGAGGAAGTCAGTGAGGTTCTAGGCCACCACGGGGTTGAGTTGTGATCCAACTTTAAGAATTCGTGACGGGTCATCCCGGCTGACTGGGATGTCAATTGTTAGTTCAGTCAGTGCTGCATTTATTTCCCTGGGTCCCCCATCATTATCTCTCGGATCTATGTCCCTATAGATCCGAGAATGTTGCCCGAGCTAGGGCTCGGGCGCTACTTGTCAATCATTAGAATTTTGGATGCGGACGGAGCTGTCCGCAACCTTTCCTTTCTCTGTACGCCGACCTTCTCTCAGCTCAGCCACATAGCATGCACAACCGGTCGCCCGACCACCGTGTACCACTCCAAACCTCCGTATGTTGGAAATTTTAACGTCAGACACAAATGGGCCAATGTTGTCCTAAATTCTGCCAGGGTTGGACGTCCTAGAAATACGTTATATGGAGAGTCAACATCCAACACTATGAATGGTAGTATTCGCACCCTCCTACGCTCGCTTTGCCCCAGTTCAACTAGTAACTCCACATATCCCACTGCATCCGTTGCTGCGCCGTTAAAGCCATGGATTCTGGCTTTAGACGGTTTCAAATCCTTGGTCTCTAGCTTCATTTGGTCGTATGCTTTCTTGAAGATGATGTTAAAGGAACTTCCGCAATCAATTAGAATTCTCTTTACGAACGCCGGCCCGATTGTCGCAGGTATGACCATCAGGTCAATGGTAGGAGCCTCCACCTTATCCGCATCTCTGCTCCTGAATATGATATCATCATCCATCGTGCGCTGCTGCTTTGTAGGAGTCCCATGCTCCACATTCGAACAAGAATCATACTCCGCATGTCTTAAAGAGTTAGCATATCAGTCCATCTCCTGCCAATTCTTATCCGCAGGATGTGGTCCGCCAGCAATAGTGTTGATAACCAATCTACCCACAGTTCGAGCAGGTTGTTCTGGTTGGCATGGAGCTGGCCCGCGTTCGGGGTCCGATGTCTCTTTTCTTCCGTCTTGTGGGCCTTTGACAAACTCCTGCATCTTCTTCTGTCTAATCAACTTTTCTATAGCGTCATGGAGGTGTCTGCACTCCTCTGTGTTGTGCCCATAAGACTCATGAAAGCGACAATACTTCCCAGTCCGCTTCTGTTCCTCCGTTGATTCCTTTGGGCGTGGTTTTCTATATTGAAAAGTGTTGCAAGTTAACAATAGATGTTCTCAAGAGATGCGTTGAGCGGGGTGTATTCATTGTAGGTCGGGATCCTTGACTTCCATTTCCTCGTTTCTCTTTTCTTTCCGGGGTTTCCACCTCCGGATCCTTTAGGCTGCCCAGGCTTGTTTTGGACGTTGACTTGAGCTTTTCTCGAATTATCACCTGTTTTCTTCATGGCCACTGTACTTTTCACAGTCTCCTGAGAAGGCCCTGGTGCCTTGTCTCATCTTGTCCATCGAGCTTCTTCCCTTCTTATGAACTGATGAACTTTCGAATAAAAACGCTCCAGCGTGGTTGGGGGCTTTCCCGCCAACCAATCTCCAAATTCAGAGTCTGGATCCACTCCATGCATTACCACCATCAAAATTGCGTGGTCGCTTGGATTGCTCACTTCGGTTGCAGCAACATGAAATCTCTGCAAGTATGCTTTCAATGACTCTCCAGGAGCTTGGATTACGCTTGATAAGGACATCACATCCTTTGGACGAGTGGTGTGTATCCTGAATTGTTCTATGAATTTCATTACCAATTCGTCAAAGCTGGATATAGATCGTGGGGGAAGTCGAGTAAACCACATGGTGGCAATTCCGGATAGAGTGATTGGGAAGCACCTATACTTGGTTGCATCATTAGCTCTTGCAAAATCCATCATCCATCCGTACCTCATCACATGCTGCCTGGGATCAGTCTTCCCTTCATAGGCTATGATAGTCGGCATATTGAACTTCTTGGGGTACTCAGCTTGTAGGATACCATCTATAAAGGGAGTATGACTTCGGGACACTCCCCAATCTTCATTGGTCAAGCCTTGGTTCTCTCTCATCAACTGCCTGACCATAGCTGTTAAGTCCGGAGTTTGTATGGAGGATGGAAGGTTGGGTTCCATTCTACGGGACCGTGCGAGTTGATGTCCCACCTGAGTTGGGTCTTGGAGATTCGGTTGTCAAGTTTCTTCATGGGCTTGATCCTTAGTCAATCGATCTGTGGCACCCGCCTGTGCACCTTCATCCTTAAGGCGTCTACGCCTAGGAGGTTCATCAGCTGAGGTTGAACTATCTGATTAAGAATAAGAGGTAGGGTTACCATCAGCATTCTGATGCTGCTGCTGAGTGAGCTGAGTCATGAGGTTAGTGTTGGCTTGAATTTTCTTAAGTTGCCTTTTACTTTCCTTGAGTTCTCTTATCAAGTCGTTGAACTCTGTTCGAGAAACAACTTTCGCTTGGTTTTGGGTAGAGGGCCCTGCACCTCGAGTTGCTTGCTGATTTCTAGGTCCAACTTGTTGTACGCTAGCAGTCTCGTGGACATCTGCGTTGTGAGAGGCCGATCTAGTTCGTGGTCTCACCATGGTAGAGTTGTTGGTTCTAACTCTGAATAGAATCAACAGATGCCTTGTGAATGATCTTGGATCTCCTCTGCGGGATTTATGCAATCCAGTAGCTACAAAGCAGATCCTAACAGCCTGTGAATTCGATTCCTAGCGAAAGCACCAAAATGTTAGCACCAAAATTGGCCACTAACACCCTTAAGAAAGATTGTGTAGAGAGATTAATGAAGATAATAAATTAAAACAGAAGATAGTATGTAAATTTTAATGCAGAGAAGAAGAACACCAAGTTTATAGTGGTTCGGCGTAACTGCCTACGTCCACTTTGAAGTTGATTTCTATTTCTTTCCTTGGTAGTTGATTATAGATACAATCCGTTTCCAATTACTTGAATACAATTGCAAAGTAAAAGATTAAGTCTTGAGTGAGTGTCGAATGCGGTAGAGTTTCCCCAGTGTTCTCCAAAAAACCGATCCTTTCACTGTGCCCCTGCCTCTCTATTTATAGACGAAGGTGGGTTGGACTTCTTTGGTGGGCCTGATAGCTGAATACCTCGGCCCAAATGGAGTGGTCTCTGTGTGACGATTCATAGATGCCCAGAGTGTTGTGCCGAATGACTAAATGTCGAACCAGCATCTTCATGCCGAACGAAGTGAGATGCCGAGTGGCGAGTGTATGCCGAGCAATGATTGAAGTTGATTGAGACTGGTTGAATGCCGAACACTTCTGACTGCCAAACGATATGAAGTATTGAGTTGAAGGAGTAGGCCGAACGATATCCTTATGCCGACCGAAGTGGGGTGCCGAACAAGCTCGGGATGTCGAACAAGACTTGTGCCGAACAAGATGGATGTCGAACGGTTGGCGAATGCCGAACGAGATCTGGACGCCGAGCAATATGGGATACCGGACGATTCTGCCATGCCGAACGTCATTTGATATCGAACGCTCTTTCCTGCCGAGCATTATCCAATACCGAACGCTTTCTAGATGCCGAGCTTTATCCAATGCCAAACGCTCTCTTGATGCCGAGCGTTATCCAATGCCGAATGCTCTCTTGATGCCGAGCATTATCTAATGCTGAATGCTCTCTAGATGCCGAGTGCTTCCTGAATGCCGAGTGTTTCCAAATGCCGAACGTAATGAGACGCCGAACAATCTGGTTGAGCCGAACGATATGGATGCCGAGTACCTAGTTGCCTGGTCAAATCTCTAGGAAACAGGTACCAAGAATGAAGACTATACAGTATAGAGATTCAAGATATCAAGATTGAAGACTCATGAGTACCAAGAATATCAAGAGTTCAAGATTTCAATAATAAGTAATTTAATTAGGAATTTTGTCAAAACTCCTAGAAAAGCACTGACATCTTAAAATCCAATTTATTCGTGGAATCGAATCCACTTCGAGCCTGTTAAAGGGATGGAACCCTAAGTAGGATGGAACCTACGAAAAATCTAGTGGAAGATTGTTTTGTATCCGCTAACCTTTTATTCAAAAAAATTTCACAAAATTATATCTTGTTTTCAAAATGATTTTAAAACCTTCCTTTTAAAAGAATCAAAAACATCTATCCTAGTTTTAAATATTTTTAGACTCAAAATAATCTTTATTTTCAAAATCAAATTATCCTTAGTTTTAAACTATCTTTTAATAATAATAATATATTTAACTTTTAATATTTATACTTAGATTTAAATATAAAATTATAGTAAAATTTTATATATATATCAAAATATTATTATCTATACTTATTTATGTACTTTAACTATAGTTAAGTATATTTATAAAGTTTAAATTAGTTTTAATATAAGATAGAAGTTATTTTCAAAGAAAAACAAATTACCAAAATTTCCTTAGGTATGTCGACAACCTCAAGTACCCCTTGTCGACATAGTAGCAGTTTATTTCAAAATTTTGAACTTCAAAGGAAGTGTCTATTTGTCATATCCTTTCATGAATGGGCATGGCCGTTGTTCTACTATAAATAGGGGTAGTTTTGAATGAATTTGTATTCATATTTTCTCTGATTTCACTCCTCTTTTTCTTCCACGTTTCTTTATACACATTTTTACCATTACTCTGCCGAAATCAACATTGAATCTAACTAGATCATTTTTTGTTTGATTCTCTATCACTATCTCAACAAGATCTCGTTGCTATTCAGAGTTACAGGCTTCTTTGTAATAAACTAAGCGAGAAAAGGTGTGATTGTAGCTTGTGAAATCAATCAAGCGAGAAAAGGTGTGATTGTAGCCTTGGAAATCAATTGGGTGAACTTGTTGCCCGTAAAATCAAGTATCTCTACCCAGAGAATTATGAATCTGGAGTGGTGTACCTCATGGCCTTGAAATCGAGGGTGTAATTGTATAATTACTTTTGAAAGGAAATCCGTACTTATGTGCGGGACTGGATGTAGGGTAACTCTGAACCAGTATAAAATCCGGTCTGTTCTTTCCTTTGTTGCTTTTACTTTATTTCTGCCTCTGTGTTTGTTTCTGTGATCATATCTGTGTCTGAATATTGCATACATGTGTGTTCAAATTAGCAAAAACTCAAATAGATTTATAAATTCCTTAAAACACTATTCACCTCCCTCTAGCCTTAATCCTAGCCTTAAGATCTGTATTCCGCATTTTTCACAACCTTATGCTAGTCTCACCTGGTATTCTAATATCTGAGTCATTTTATTTAATGATACCTTCCCATAATTTTCCTTGAAAACCTTTTCATCTGAAATTGATTTAAAGCCTTTTTAACCAAATTTAAACAAGAAAACATTTATACTCTATGCTTTACTCAAAATCATCTTGCCATGTTATTTATACTTTACTCAAATCTTTGTTGATGAAAACCTTTAAACATTTGAAAGCACCCCTTTCGATCCTATTGAAAGCGCCTCTTTTGAACCATTCATATAAATCTTTCGAAACCATTGAAATTCCTATTCCTTCGAAAGCTAAAAACATTAGACATCCCTCTTTAAAACCAATAAACATTATCTTTCAAAACCATAGGAAAATCCCTCCTTTAAATCATTCGAAACCATTGGAAAAACTTTCCTTTAGACCTTTCGAAACCATTGGGGAACCTTCCCTTCGAAACCTTCTTTAAAACCTTTCGAAGGTATTAAAAACCTTAAACCTTTCAAAAGCATTTGGGTTCAATTTAAAACATGTGGTAAACACCCTTCGAAATCATTCGACACCATCTAGTCGAAACCTTTTTTGGTTATTCTTTTAAAAATCACTAAGGGTCATAAGTAACAGAGTCAAAAGCTTACTCTTTCGAAAGTTATAACTAAGTAGAGAAGTGATGGTGTCGAAACCACCCCTTCTAAATGCATTGGAGAAGCGATAGGGTTTAAAAAACAAAACAACCCCCTTCGAAAGCTCTGTTTCGAAAGGTAGAAGGAGGCAGTAAAGGCTTTGACATAGTCGGAAGCTATTATTTAAAAATAATGGTGCCACTATTTTGAAACCAACCATTTTAAACCAACGACTAATCGAAAGCAGACTTAGCTGAAAGCTATTACTTAGAATAAATGTGCAACCTTAAAACCTTTCTTTTAAATCAATTGACCTAGTTGGAAGCCAACTAAGTCGAAAGCTACTTAGTCAAAAGAAAGCGGGCACTTTTTCTCATTTAAAAGAAAAAGGCGCTTCGACCCTTTCAGAACCCCTTGGTTTTGACTCTTAACTTCTGCCTTTTTCTAATTTACTATGTACCGAGATTGATACTATGTGCATTGGTTTAAAGAAAAAGGCGAAGGGTCATAGTCGAAGGCTACCTGGGTGAAACCAAAAGTGGCAAAGCATATTTTAACATGAATTTTTGATTTTAAACCCTTTTAAGTAAACTTTTTAACTAACCTGCCTTGTTTTTCAACTCTTATTGGTTGCTATTTTCTTTTCTAAAAGTACTACCATAATTTCAGGATTAATAAATTTAAATCATTTGCAAAATACCCCTTCTCCTTATTAAATATGTTAAACATTTCAGTCTCATAGCTTAAACAATTTTATATATTCATTAAAACACTTTAGGAAATTCTACAAAATTTTCAAAAAATCCTTTTCAATATGTTAGAAAACGAATATAAATTTCAGACCCAAATAATTATGTATTATGCCGTAAATAATTTATAACCCAATAAATCATTTTAGCCACTAGAAAATTAATATAAAATCCACATTAATTCAAAAAATTATGAAAATTGAAACCCATCCCTAACATATCATTTTTGATCTACATTAAAATCATTTGGATGTCATTTAGTAGGGTTTTCATGTCAAACATATCATAAAACTAGTATGAACATGTATAAATCATCAATAAGCATATATAAACTTTCAATCATCCAAAACACGGCATTGTCATGCAAAATCATTTCGGGTTACCCTTAAATCCGAGAAATGTAAGAAAATTGGGATGCAGTAATCATTCACTTTAGTTTTGTGATTAAGGATGTGAGATTTGATATTGAATAAGTTGATTTACTTCTTCCTCTTGAAAATCCTAGCTTTATCTTCTCTTGAGATTAAAAAAGGTGGCCGGCCTTAGAGTATTTTTGCTTGAGAAAACTGAAATGAATGTGTGTTTGATTTCCTAAGGGTTTAGGGTATAAGTTCATCCTATTTCCCCTTTTTACCTCCCCTATTTCCTAACACTTTTATTCATGTTATCTCATTTTGATTTACATTTAATGTGGCACGAGCACCCTTAGTTAAATCAAATCTCAATACATTAATCATTTTACATTAATTTATTTTATTTTATTTAGCTTATTAAATATCCTAAATAATGTTATAAAAATATGGGGCGTTACAATGTGCAACTTATTCTAATAACTTTCAAATGATGAAAACCCAAAAATTCGATAAAAGATTTTCGGTCGCATTTTCGATTTTTATGCAAACTAACTACTTTTGTAAAACAAATTTTAAAACAACTATAACACCATTGGTTATAACATAAAAATTTCTATTTGACTTATAAAACCCATTATTTAATTATTTAAAAAATATTTAATATTTATATTTAAAGTGAAAAAATTACGGATCATTACATTCTTTCCCCTTGAAAGAATTTTTTACCGAAATTAACACAAAAAGATAACTCAAAAAGGATGTATATCATATAAAATGCGACATGTGCAAAAAAATACTTACTAAGAAACTATAGAATAAACAAACTACTAATCTATCATCAACTCGGGCGAAGCCTATCTTATACTATCCTCGGTCTCCCAAGTGCAGTCTTTGGAATCTTTACTCCATTGAACTTTAACCAATCTCATGACCTTATTTCACAATTTTTTTACATATCGATCAACAATGCAAATTGGATGTCTTATTACAGCTAAATTCGGTTCCACTTTCAAATCTTCTTGAAAGGGTTACTCAATAATCAGTGACGGATCCTGCATATACTTCCTAAAATGTGATACATGAAAAATATTACGCATCCCCAACAATTTTTCAAGCATCTCTACTCGATAGGAAAGTGAGCTAATCCTCCAAAAAGATCTAACATATATTAGTGCCAACTTCCTGCTCTTCCAAACCGAACGACTCCTCTTATCGGAGAGATCTTCACAAACACAAAGTCTCCAACTGAAAATTCCCAATATCCATGCATTCAATTGGCATAGCTTTTCTATCTATCCAGAGCTTCTTTCATTTTCCTTTAATCACAACTACCTTCTCTATGGCCCTCCAAAGCATATCAGATCCAAGTACCAGTAGATCTTTGATTTCCACCCAACATGATGGTGATTTACATGGCCGTCCATAAAGATCTTCATAAGGTGTCATGCCGATACTTACTTAATACCTGTTACTATATGAAAATTCCACTAAGTGAAGATGATCCTCCTACGATCTTCCAAAGTCTAAAACACATGCTCTCAAAAGATCTTCCAAAACTCGGTTAACTCTTTCTGTTTACCCATCCATTTGAGGATGATATGATGTGCTCAAACTTAGCTTTGTTTCTAAAGCTACATGTAATGCTCTCCAAAAATGGCTGGTAAAGATTGGATTCCAGTCACTTATAATGCCAACTGGAACTCCATGCAATCGGACGATGCCTTTTATATGAATCTTGCCAAAGTTGCTGGAGTCCTAAAATGTATCACTGGAATAAAATGGACGCTCTTGGTTAGTCGGTCAATAATAACCCAAACGCCTTTATTACCCTTCCTTGATCTGGGTAAACAATCAATAAACTCCATTGATACTTGCTCCCATTTCCAGTTCGGAATCCCAAAGGGTTGCATTAATCCAGTAGTCCTTTGATGATTACCTTGATGTGCTGGCAATTCGCACATCTGCTAATAAAGATTAAAATACCCCTCTTCATCCCTACCCACCAAAATACTCGCTTGGCATCCCGGTACATCTTGTTAACTTCAGAGTCGATACTTAACTTAGATTTATGGCATTCCATCAAAAATTCTTGCCTAAGTCCATCAATATCTGGAACACATAACCTTACATTCATTCATAATATTCCATAGTTATCTATCTCAAAACTAGGACATCGACCTTCTTCAACTTATTGCATAAATTCTGCCAAAATACTATCTTTCCTTTACTTACTAGCAATCCTTTCAAGGAGAGTCGGAGTACCTTCCAAAATAGCAAAAACTGCATTTCTACTTATAGCATCTACCACCATATTGGATTTTTTGATGTAAATAAAATGTCCAAGTCTTATGTCGCCAGTATTCCAACCAATGCTGATGTATCATACTCAATTCCTTCTTCATGAACAGATACTTCAAGGACTTGTGATTAGTGAAGAGCTCGAACTTTTCACCAAAAACATAGTACATCCACATCATTAATGCAAATATAAAAGCTAACAATTCCAAATCATGTGTTGCATAACTCCGTTCGTGAGGCTTCAGCTGCCTACTAGCTTAAGCAGTAACTCTTCCGTGTTGAATCAAAACTGCATCGAAACCTAAACTGCAAGCATCTGTAATAGTCCACCCTTCACCTCTATCTGGTATAGCAAAAACTGGAGTGTTTGTCAACCTCTTCTTTAATTTAATGAATGCTTCTTCACACTTCAAAGCCTAAATAAACTTAACATCCTTCTTTATTAACTTTGTGAGGTGCAAGGCGATCTTGGAGAAATCTTGGATGAATCTCCTATAATATCCTGCTAAGCCTAAGAAGCTTCGAACATCCATTGGAGTCCATGGTGTCTTCTAATCTCGAACAACCACTACCTCTTTTGGATCAACCGAAATACAGTCCCCCGACATAACATGTCCGAGGAACCTTACTTTTGATTTTCAAAAATGACATTTAGAAATTTAGCTCTTAAAACATGTTTCCTTAAAATTTCTAGCACCACTCTCAAATGGTGTTTGTGTTCCTCCTTGACCTTAGAGTAAATAAAAATATCATCTATAAAGACCGACACAAATTTATTAAGAATATCTTGAAAAACTCAATTCATAAGATCTATAAAATAGGCGGGTGCGTTAGTTAACCCAAAAGGCATAACCAACCACTCAAAGAAACAGTTCGATCCTCTAAATGATGTTAAGGGTGTACTATCTTTTGCTACTCTTAACTGGTGAAATCCCATGGCTAGATCCATTTGAGAGAATACCCGAGCACCATGTAGTGGTCAAAAATATCATTTTTATGGGGTAAGAGATACTTATTCTGAATTGTCTACTTGTTTAGCTCATGGTAATCCACATAGAGTCTTAATGATCCATCTGACATTGCAACAAAAACTACAGCCATGCCTTAACTTGAACGACTTGGTTTAATCAGTCCCTTATTCAAAAAATCATTTGTCCGATTTCTTAATTCCAATTTCTCCCTCGGAGTATCTTATGAATAGGTTATATAATAGGTTTCCAATCGAGAATTAATTCAATGCAAAACTCAATCTCTCGATATGGAGGTAGGCTATTAATTTCTTCAAAAACATCAGGGAAATCCTTAACAATTTATATCGATCACAACTCTACTTGGAAGAAATCTAGAGCATACAGGAAACTACTCATAATTTTACTAGGCTCCTCACATGATACTTCAACAAATTTCCCAAGACTAGTTCTTAAAGATACCGTCCTACCTACATAATCTAAGACAACTTCATTCTCCGATAGTCAATCCATACCAAGTAAAACATTAAACCCATTAAAATCTTGAACAAACAGGTCCCATGAAAAATGGTGGATAACGTAAGTAGCTTACACATTTACACAAATCATACATTAATTAGATGCACCGACTATGGGGTTAGACACATAAATAAGGGTTTTTACAATTCTTGGGGAGAGTCACAATCTATCCACCAACTCTTTAGAAACAAAACTACGGGAACCCCTGGTATCAAGTAATACTCGAACTAAAATACCATTAACATATAAAGTACCTTCAAGAAATCCTTTCCTTTTCACATCCTTTGAAGTTGATGGTTCCTCCTTGATAATATAACTTTGACATGCTCTCCTTGCTTCATCATTGGACAATCTTTCACCATATGCCTTGGTTAGTAACAACTATAGCAGAGTGTCTTCTAAACCATTGGAGAAATAGGTCCTCTCTATTGCTTCTAAACTCTGGATTCGTAAAAAATTTGCAGTATGGCCCATTTCATGACAAAGATAACAAGTAACATTTTTCTAATTACTTTCCTGATATCCTCCAGGCTCTCCTCCCTACTGCTTCTTTCCTGGATGATTTGATTTTCTCTTATTTGGGTTTTGCTATTGTTGATCGGTGTTGTTGTCGGCTTCTTCTTCTCAAGAAATTCATATCACAAAGCCATATCTACTAAGTCCACGAAAGTTTCCTTCAAATAGGCAGTCATTTCTAATGAAATATTTCCCTCATCCTAAACATGCCATTTTTATTAAGAGGGGTATCTATCAATCCCATACCAAATCGAGATAGCTCATTAAACTTGGTTACATATTCAGCTATCGATAAATATCTTTGCTTAAGATACAAGAAACTCCTATGCAGATGGGTCTTTCCACAGTGGGCATGTGCTGGTCTTCAAATACCTCCTTAAACCTAGCCCATGAAAAATCATCCTTCAGAACATCCGTTGTAATAGAGTCCTACTACGCTACAGCCCCATCTTGTAACTACCAAGATGCTAAGAAACATTTCTTCTCATTCAAAATATACATCCCCTTTAAAATCTTTTCGCAAGAACGAAGCGAAGCTTAGACTTCGATAATGGTTTTCGTGCCTTTGAACAGCTTTCCTTCTAGATTAGTATAATCTTTACACAAAGCTTCAAAATTCATACGGGCTGCATCGGTGCTACCTTTTTAACTGCTTTAACATTCAGAGCTCGATTATTGGTGGTAGTGGTGCTACATCTCCTCTGCCATGTCTTACCCTGTTACTCATTCTTACTACCTGGACATAGTAAGATAACTTTAGAATACTTAGATGAGATTATCTTAAAGGGAAAGAGTACCAAATCAAACATATCAAAGCTGAACAAAATAACTCGAACACACACATACACACACGAATAAAAATTACAAATACGTACTCTCATAGACTAAACTCATTCTATGGTATTACTATCCCAATCTCTAACGAGTTGACCCCGACCAATGCCTAAGTGTTTGCCCAACCTAAGCTTTAATACCACGTGTAACGATCTGCCGTTCTTACTCTTATGGATGAGATATAATCCATCTACGGTATTCATATGCTGATTATCTAGGTGTCAAGAAGATAGTCCATTGGGATAATAGAAAAAGAAAAGACAAGAAGAAAGAAACACAGAATCTCACAACGTAGGGAAATCATATATAATAAAATATAAGATGGTACATATGGTCACATCCAAAATGAAACATCAAAGTTACAATAGGTACTAACTTCAGCCAGAGATAGTTATAACTGCTTGCCCCCATAATGCTGACATATGATTATATACACACAATGAAAATAAATAGATAATGACAAAGCCTCTTGCTCAATTCTCCTCGAAAATGCATCCATAATAACCTGGACTACTTGGCTACTCATAAAAATTTGAGTACACAAGAGTTTATGGGAAAGAAAGAAAAATTCCGGCTCAGACATGGGTTTGGTGTGAGTAAAATAACTGAATCATTATACTTATAAAACACTTCAAAAATAAAGGTATCTCATAAGACCACACCGCACATAAACACGGAAGGGTTTTTACCTTACAATAACCAAAACCTTTTTATAAGAAAATCTAATGATATTATGATAATGTTTTACGGTTTTAAAATAAATATATAAAATAGCTAAAATGCTTGCATCTCACATTCTAACATATTTGAGAACAACTAAGTCCATAAGAAACATAGTGGAAACTGGATTCCATAAAACGTCAAGGTAAGACTACCTTGTGTACAGTATACCTTTGGAGAAAATATACCGAGGTCGAACCAATCGTACCTCTACCAACACAGAACCTGTTTACTTCTTGCTGGATAATACTGAATATGATCACCCCTTAGTTGCGATCAACAACCGTCACCATGTCCATAAGCATACATAAAACATAAATTTAGACCAAGCGATAACTATACCTTAATGGGTGTAATCGACATAGCCTCACTACATCTCCTATATTTAGTCATTCCCGATTGCGAGGCTCGAGGTAACGATCTACCTTTTTAAGTAGTAATCCCACTTAGAATGCTAACAATGCCCTCTAAGCAACAATGCAATGCCAGCATTCATTTATGCAAGTTGTTCATGATATGAACAAACCAATGACACTCCTTCTACAACATCCTTTTTGGAATCACCCTCAAGATTATTAATAAGTAGCCCTTGCACTCTAAAGAACTTTTTCTTCGATTCCATCATTGTAACGATTCGGATTTCCAATCTTGTCAAAATCGTCGAAAACTCGTTCGGTTTAAACTACAAATGAAAACTACCGATTTAATACCTAATATCGTTTGATAAATATTTAACACGGCTAAATGTACAGGATACAAATTCAATTTATACAACTTATCAGATTTATTAATTCTATAAGGTGTGTTTAGGACATACCAAATACCAAGGTCTTCAAATCTACCGCTGCGCACTCTAGTGAGAGAGAGGACAATATCCTTACCTGTAAACTCAATAAGTAGGTCAATGTAGAATAAAATGATAAGCATGAAAGATACATGAACATCAAACAAATAACAACCCATAAAAATATGAAAGGGTTATATTATTTTTGGGACTTCATCACTACCACTTGTGACTGCCTACGTACTCCTATCTAATTGGATACCTAATTAGATATAAAATCAAGCCAACATAGTTCTCTCACCACAAATTGGACTCATGGAGCCAACGATGCAACAAGCAAATATGAAATTCTCTAATTACAAACTTAGGCTTAATCTTCATGTTTAAATTCTTCATATCTTATTTACTTCATTTTATTCAAAAGCTCTTTGAAAAGAAAAGTATCTCATAAGACTACACCGCACATAAACACGAACGAGTTTTTACCTTATGATAACTTAAAACACTTTTTATGTAAAATCATTTAATATTATTTTTAATGACATTCTTTGAAAACATTTGCAAATAAACTTATCAATCTTAGCCGAAATGCTTGCATCTCAAATTTTAGTATTTGCAAAACTAAATCCATACGATACTTATTAGATATTGGATTTCCAACTGAATAGTAAGGTAAGGGAATACCTCTCGTATGGTGCATTCTAGAGGAATGCACTCGAGTCCCCTATGTTGGTCCTCGTGCGAATTAAGATCGGCCTATCCAAAATATAACATACGAATAGCATTGAGTATTATATCACCTGGCCGTTATCAACCTATCCGAGATCCCGGGCATACACCACATAATTTAAACCCGACGTTATAGCGGGCATAAATTTTTTATATCTAGAAAGGTGATTTCATACCCAAATGGTAGCGAGCCACTTAGCCTTAAAGCATCCCATGTTTTACTATTTCTGGGTATGAGGCTTTGAGGCAACGATTACATTTTATATAGGACATATTCCGCTTGGAATGTCACTTTATCATTCCCCAATCACACAATTGATTTTTACAAACATATAGCTCCAAAGCTCGTATGTCTCAAGAAAGGGTGTTAAGCTAAGAGAAGTTGATTTCTCCACCATCAAACATATGATACATTCATAGAGATCAATCAATATGATCTAGAAATGTAACGTCAAACATTCGTCCATACAAGTTGTTCGGGAACAGGACAAACCGAAGGCATTCTCCTGCCACATCCCATCGGGCATTACCCTTAGGAGTAGTAGCGAGTTAGTCCTTGCATACGAAGAGTTCAGAATAGAGGGAACACTGACATTTTTTATTTTGGTGGGTCATTCCTAAATTATCGACAAGCAGTCCTTCTATTATGAAGATCCTCACCTTCAAAATCAAGGTCTTCAATATACATTTTCTTCACTTTCGAAACGTAAATTGGTTCAAAGTGGTTTTCAAATAGAAATTACCCAAATTGGATCCCGATTCCTTCAAATCAATTGTCGATAAAAACATGTTTTATAGTTAGGAGATTATCAATTGATTTATTCATTTCTTATTATCGAAAAATATCTTCAATATATATATATATATATCTTTAAAACATTTTTGTGGGTATATATGGAATCATTAAAACTCTCTTTATTAAACTCTTTGATTTAATTAAACCCTCTTAAACTTGAAATAATTCCAAAAAGTTTTACTTAGGAAAATATTTCCAAATCATTTATTTATATCTTTATAAAGAATTCATATTTTCAAAACGTAACTTTTCAATAAGTATAAAACATGTTATCTAAAATGGTAAATCCAAATTGTTTTAAATTTGAAAATTTACACTTTTATACTTGACTCATTTCTGACATTTCAACCTCATCTATCCCTCGCCTGGGGGAGGCCAGGTGAGCCAGAGCACCGATTACTTTGGAACATCTCCTTAGTTTAAGCACCTAACCCAGATCTCACGAGTAGATAAATTGGGTGTACTCGTCGGCTTATTAGAGCCAAGATTAAAACATTTGCTTCTGCTTTTCTTTAATTCATTTATTATTTTAAATAAGTAATAAAATCTTCAAATCATCTTTAAAACATGTAATTATTAATTAAGAAATATTTATAAAAGATTTGGAAAGGAATTGTTAAGTTTAAAATCATATTTTAATTGTTATTGAAATCCGCTGCAAATAGTGTCGCGATAGTGTTTGTAAAGTTATATTGGTCAAAATGACTTTTCTATTATTTAAAAATTTATTTATATAACTCAAATCCCTTTTAAAAGATTTATAAAGATTTTTCCATGTTTTTATGGAATTTAAAAATATCAAATTTAAATCATTTTTAACTTTGGTCGTTAAACTACAAAACCGTGATATTTTTAAAATTTTGTTTTACTTTACATTTCAAGATCTACTTATTGAAATCTCTATCGTTTTCTTTTTTTTGAAAACTATGCATATAATAGTTCAAAATTTTTCTATCAAAAAGAATTATGAGTTACATTCCACTTTACATGCTTATTTAAATTTTACGGTGCGAAATGGCAAACTACTGTTATTCGACGCGCCTAGTTTTGACTTGTTTTTCATTTCTTATTCAAACTTCATCAAGAAATATTATAGTATTTAAAATCATTAATAAATAATTTTAAACCATTTTCAAGAGGTTTAACATTTCATATATATATATATATATATATATATATATTATTTCATTAATAAAAGATAAGTGATTTTCTTTGTGATTTTCGACGTGCACTTAACGTGACTTGTTAATGAAATCAAACAATCATGTTAAACTAGCAAACATGATTATCAATCATCATAACGAAGCATAGCAAACAATATTATATCATCCAATATGTGTGTGTGTATAATAGTATACATGGAGTTATCTCATCCATTTCTAAGTCCAATTCTTCCTACCAACATTCAAACGAATCAACGCTTCACTAAATCATCACTAACAATTCCACCACTCTCTTGGCTCTTGGCCATCCTTCCTCCATTAAGCTCATGTCACAAGGGTACAGGTCAAAGAGTTCTAGCATTGGAAAAAGAAGAGGCCTTTAGTTCAAAATATTTGGATCCGAAAATAAGTCCTTTTCTATCGATTTTTTGACTATGTTGCACTCAAAATTTGGAAAAGTTGTGAATTGTAAAGTTGTTAAAAATTATTTTCTCTACTATTTAAAGAAAATAATTACTTAATACCAAGTTGTTTTGAAGGAGAAATGGTCAAATGAAGAAGAGGTATTCTCGGATTCACAAAAAAAAAACTCGAGAATACACTAGAAAAAATTGGGTTTTTGACATAGCTAAGTTCAAAATAGGAAAAAGTGATAAATGTGAATGTTGTAGCCATTCTAATTTTAGAGGATTTGAAACAAATAATGTCTCTTTTTGGTTCTAGGTTGGAGAAGTTATGAAATATGGAAAATGAGCAAAGGAGGTGGGTATTTATAGGCAAGTTCATCAACATATATACAAACATCATCATGAGCTATCATCTCACCATCACCTCCAGCACCTACCACATCCCTCCTACATCACCCTAGGATAGCCAAAAGTCACCTCAAGCATGGGTAAGTCCATGTTCCCCCTTGGATGTGACATTTGACGTGACAAATATGATAATTACCTTAGATATTTTAAGTGTTTTCTTCCCCCACCATCATTACCATAAGGCCACTTCCTCCTTCATCATCAACTAGCATGGTCAAGTCCCCTCCATTACCATCTAGGCATGGCTTACATGACCCCCTCCCATTTGCATGTGATGATAGTTGTACTTAGATGTGTAATGTTGACTTAAGATTGCTTAAGTGTTAAGGAGTTATTAAAATATCTTATATCTTTTTGGTTTTGTATATAATTGGTCTATATGTATATGTGTGTATATGTGTGTTCATGTGCATGTGCACATGTCCATTGATGTGTACAAGGATATGTACATATGTATTTTACATTTAATCCGCAACATTGCACAACTTCTACACGTTGAATCGTTATGAATCTCGATTTTGATTTCCTGTCACATTTTCATTATATAGTTAATACATACACACACACACACAAATATATATATATATATATATATATATATATATATATATATAAACAAAGTTTGAAACTTATTTCTTATTATTATCGATTAATTAAAACGTTCCATTTGAATTATAGAACCATATAAATCAATATTGAACAATTGTTTGCGAAAAGTATTTTTATACCGGTAAACCAATATCGATTTTCCTTATATTTTCAAATTAATGGTATATCTTTATAAAACCATTATAAATGATTCATTATCACTTTTAAACTAATTAAAATGAATCACTATAATTTTAAACTATTAGTTGAATAATAATTATTATTTGTTATCACCTGAACAATATTATTTGTATTATCATCGTTTTATTTGAATATTTAAAAGTAAATATAATTTATCAAAGTGATAAATTTACGGGTCATTACAGACTCCTCTCCTTAAAAGAATTTCGTCCCAAAAATTACACGAGAACAAAAACCTGAAAATGTTTACCAAAACATTTATTTTTAAATTAATACTCGTACGATGTATATAGATCATCCATATGCCACATTTGATTCGATCTACTATTCAAATTCACTACTTTTACTTCTGAATTTGTATCAATCTCCTAATTCTCTAGTGTAGACTCTGATCATGGTCTTTGATCAGAAAATTTCCCTCCCCTTACATAGCTCTCAACTATTATAGAAAACATAAGTACCCAACCATAAACCCTCATCAATGTTTGTCGTCAAGAATCAAGTGATAAGTCCTTTTTCGGATTGGTGTAAACACCTAAAAGTTCCATACTTGAATTTTAGATCAAAATTGTATGACGAAACGATATATGTACAACATACGCACCTACCAACTTTCCAAAATCATTATGAAAACTTCTCATTTATTAAGTTTCACTCAAAATTCCACTCCATTATAAAATCTTATTTATAACACTTATTTCTTTATTTATAAAAATGCCATTTATAAATATAACCCTTTATTTGTAAAACTTTGTTTATAAATTCATCATTTCAAAATGTTTATTTAGAAAAATATTTCTATTTCTTTTCCAAAAGAAATCATTTAAATTTAAAATATCATTATCTTCTATTTTTGAATTTTACGATAAACTTCTCTTATTATAATATAATCCATTTTAATTAACCTTTATATCCAAAATTTACCCATTAACCAATGATTCAAAATTATCCTTTTAACTTTAGAAAAATTTATAAATCAACTAACTCCAAAATAATACCAAGAATCTGGGTACTACCAATAGTATTACATATTTCCTTAACTAGAAGGGCAATACTTAAAGAAACGTTTTCCATTTGAACATAACTCGTACCCAAACTAGTTAAACTTTAAATTCTTTTCAAAAATACCGGGATTTAGATTTTCATAAATTTCTTTATAAAACACATTTTATAAGTCCAATTTATTTAATTACTTATATAAAACACATTTATAAATTTATTTATCTTAAATAAATTTCTTAAACCAATTATATTTATCGAATACCCACATAGTCAAATTGTGAAACTAAATTCATGAGGTATTCGTACATAGTTAGATTGAAATGAATTAATATTATCATTAAATATCTTATAGTCCATCATGAATTAAATCCCAAAATTTTTAGCCTAGAATTACTTTCTACTCAACCCACGCTAAAGAAAATTAATCGCTCATAAATTGGCTGAGCGAAAATCAAATAATCGAATGATTAACAAAAGCCAAGCACACCAAAAATAATTATATCACCCATAACCACAGTCAAAGGTACGGTGCATTATCCTATTCATTTTATTTATCAAATTAAGGTAGTTTATTTTTAAAATTTCTTGTTTGATTTACTAACCTAGATAAATTTTACATAGACATCTAAACTGTGCTCTGATACCAAATGTGAAGACCGAGCCTTTGGCCCTCCAGTAGTGGGTACAACCACTGTGGCTCATACTAGTACCACATCATTTTCTTTTATGGCCACCCTCTTGAATAAACCAACCTAGAGGGCATGTAGGAGTAAGAGTCTCCTGCTCGCCACCAAACAAAAAGTGAGAAACCCTTTCATGCTGCACCACGCACCAAAGCAAATCTGATCTCGGTTCCTTCGAATCAATTATCGATAAAAAGATGTTTTATAAATAGGTGATTATCATATGATTTATTCATTTCTTTTTATCAAAAAATATCTTCGATATATATATATATATATATATATATATATATATATATATATATATATATTTAAAACATTCTTACGTATATACAGAACCATTAAACCTTTCTTTATTAAATTCTTTGGTTTGATTAAACTTTTTTTAATCTTGGAGTAATTCCAAAAAAATTACTTAGGGAAATATTTCCAATTCATTTATTTAAATATTAACAAAGATTTCTTATTTTCAAACCATAAATTTTTAATAAGTTGAAAACATGTTATCAAACATGGTAAATCCAAAATGTTTTAATTTTGGAAAATTTAATTTTTACACTTAACTCGTTTTCGACATTTTGACCTTATCAACCCCTCGCCTGGGGGAGGCCATGTGAGCTGGGGGTTGGTTACTTCTGAACATCTTCTTGGTCTAAGCATCTCATGGATAGAAAAATCATGTGTACTCCTCGGCTTATTAGAGCCAAGATTAAAACATTTACTTATAACTGCTTTTCTTTAATTTGTTTATTTAAATTCTTTTAAATAAATAATAAAATATTAAAATCACCTTTAAAATACTTGATTATTTATTTAAAAATATTTGTAAAAGGTTTGACAAAGAATTTCTAAGCTTAAAACCATATTTTAATTGTTATTGAAAATCGGTGCAAATAGCGCTACGAATAGTGTTTTTAAAGTTATATTGATCAAAACGACTTTCTATTATTTGAAAATTTATTTATATAACTCAAATCTCTTTTAAAAAAAACTAAAAGATTTATAAATATTTTTCTATATCTTTATTGAATTTAAAAATATCAAATTTAAATTATTTTTAATTTTTTCTTTAAACTGCAAAAACCTCGATATTTTTGAAAACTAGATTTACTTTATATTTCAGAATCTAATTATTGAAATCTCGATCATTTTCTTTTGTTTGAAAATTATAGATACAATAGTATAGAAAATTCTTATCACAAAGAATTCCAAGCTATATTCCATTTTATATACTCATTTAAATTTTACAGCGCGAAATCGCGAACAACCGTTAGGCGATGCGCCTAGTTTTGACTTATTTTTCGTTTCTTATTCAAACTTCACCAAACTTGTTTCTTGTGTTTATAAAAAATTATTAAATTATTTTAAACTATTTTCAAGGGATTTAATATTTCATATATACCATTTCATTAATAAATGAAAAGTGATTTACTTTGTGATTTTCGACGTGTATTTAATGTGACTTGTTAATTAAATCAAATAATCATATTACACCACCAAATATTATATCATCCAATATATATATATAGAAATATAGATTTATATAGTATAAATGGAGTTATCTTACCTATTTCCAAGTCTAATTCTTCCTACAAACATTCAAACGAATCGACATTTATTAAATCATCACTAAAACAACTTCACCACCCTCCTTGCTCTCAGCCATATCCTCTAATACCATAGATCACGTCACAAAGGTCTAGGGTCAAAGAGCTTGACCATTGGAAAAAGAAGAGGTCGTTAGCTCATGATATTTGGACCTGAAAATGAGTCATCTTCTCTATACTTTTTGACTATGTTGCACTCAAAACTTGGAAAAGTTGTCAACTGTAAAGTTGTTGCAAATTATTTTCCTCCTATTTAAAGAAAAGAATTACTTAATTCCAAGTTGTTTTGATAGAGATATAGTCAAAATAAGAAGAGTTATTCTTAGATTCACAAAAATCAAACCCAAGAATGCACTGAAAGGAAGTGGGTTTTTGACATAGCTAATTTAAAAATGGAAAGAAGTGGAAAACATGAAAGTTGTAGCCACTGAAAATTTATAGGGTTTGAAAAAAAGAATTTTTCCATTTGGTTCTGGTTTTGAGAAGTTATGGAAGATGGAAAATGAGCTAAGGAAGTGGGTATTTATAGGCAAGTTCATCAACATATCTACAAACATCATCATGAGCTATCACGTCACCATCACCTCCACCACCTACCACTTCCCTCCTACACCACCCTAGAACAGCCAGAAGTCATCTCAAGCATGGGAAAGGCCATGTGACCTTTGGATGTGACATTTAATGTGATAAATGGTAATAATTACCTTAGATATTTGAAGTGTTTTCTCTCTCCACCATCATTATCCCTATGCGCCATCTTCTCCTTCATTATCACCTAGCACGGCCAAGTCCCCTTAATCACTACATAGGCATGGCAGACATGACCCCATCCCATATGCATGTGTTGCACTTAGATGTGCAGCGTTGACTTAAGATTGCTTAGGGTTTAAAGAGTTACTAAAATATCTTATTATATTTAATTTTGCATATGATTGGCATATATGTGTATATATGTATGTTTATATGCATGCACACATGTCCATTGACGTGTACATGGATATGCACATGTGTGTTTTACATTTAATCCGCAACGTTGCACAACTTCTGCATGTTGAATCATTATGAATCCCGATTTCGATTTTCTGTCACATTTTCATTTTTTGGTTACTATATACATATACATATACATATACATATATATATATATAAACAAAGTTTGAAAACTAATTTCTTATTATTATTAATTAATTAAAAGGATCCCATTTGAATTATAAAACCATATAAATCAATATTGAACAATTGTTTTCAAAAAGTGTTTTTATATCGATAAACTAATATCAATTTTCCTTATATTTTCAAATTAATAATATATCTTTATAGAACTATTATAAATGATTCATTATCACTTTAAAACTAATTAAAATGAATCATTATCATTTTAAACTATTATTTGAATTATTATTATTATTATTATTTATTATCACTTAAACAATATTATTTGTATTATCAACCACTTATTTGAATATTTTAAAAATAAATATAATTTATCAAAGTGATAAATTTGCGGGCCGTTGCAATCACATTCAAGATGTTCCAATTCGAACGCGTAAGTCGGTTCAATATGGTTTTTAGATAGCTCATGTTTATCCAATGCTGGCCACTTCGAGCCAACATTCGATAGTTTTCCGTAAACCCAAATCCGATTCTTTTGGAAATAAATAGACAGTACATAAAAGTGAAGATCGCCTCTTAATAATTTAAGTGGACAGATATTTTTATCATTTGTCCTAGAAGAACACAATTGTACATATAGTATAACATCACTCAAGATAACAGTACCATATAATTCTCATATTATTTTATATATTTCCAGAATTAAAAATTGTTCAAATTAGCGATAGTGGATAAATCCACTATTTGGTGTAAGTATAGTTTTGCATACAAAGAATAGGACATCCTATACTTAATTAATCATGGCACATTTATCGAAATTAACTCTCTCATATTTATCACTTTTCCAGCATTTCGACTTCTCTGTCCCTTGCTTAGAAACTCTGGTTCTAGATCTCACATAAAGGAAAGTTTACTTATTGGCTTCTAGTAGTAAATACAAGATGACTTACTTTCTATAAAACGTGTCAACATTTTAGCGTAACTTATCACATTTGTTAAAACATTACGATTAAAATTTAAACCTCTTATTTAAATGATTAAATAAAATTCAAAAAATATTTTAAAATTTTTCAAACTTCCTTTCTATGCTAATAATATTTTTAAATTAATTTTCAAAAGTATAAACTCTTTTCAATTGCACAAAATTGATCGATATACAAACTACATCCATAGCGACTGTCGCTATATGGACTATAACTTTTAAAACTTGTTTTGCAAATCAAAATAGCTCTTAAACCCTTTCTTTTTTATATTTAAACCACTTTAATAACTTTATAAAAAGATTTTAAAACAAAAGTTATGTTCGAAAATCCTTTGAAAACATTCTTAGAAAAGTAGTAAACCAATTATAGAAAAATGAGATTATCAATGTCGAATATAAACCAATTCCAATATGTTAACTATACCAAACAACATCCAACATTTATATACATAAGCACACATATATAAAAATGTAAATAACATCCATAGAGCAAGGAAAAATTATCACTTTCAAATCAGTACTTAAGCACTTCAACTTTGTTTCAGGTTCTCTACAAATTATGGCATATGTCATCCGCTTCAAGCGGAAACCAAACCAACAACAATCATTCCAAACTTATAAACACAAGAAATAAACCAAGATTAATATTACAATTAATAAAGTTTAAAACTTCATTTTTAAAGTGAGCTTTACTCACTTAAATACACACGAATCTTTTACCAAATCAACTGAAACTTAGAAACAACACACAGACCTAACTTCCTTTTTAAAAACTTGACTTTAGGACATGATGAGGGTTAATTGGCTCGGCCTAGGTGGTTTAGGCTTGGCAATAAGGGAAAAGGTGAGGTTTTGGATATAATTTTTGAATATAAGTGATATAGAGAAGATTGAAGTGTTTTTGCTGTGTTTTAAGGATTTAAAGTGGAAAAGAATCGTTTTTTAAATTTTAGAACTTATGGGAAAATGTGGAAAAAGAAGAGAAAGATTTGGAAAGGAAGAAGTAATAATTAACAAATGGAAAGAAAAGAATTAAAGAGGACAATAAAAAAGGTAAACGTAACGACCCGTAAATTTTCGATAATTAAAATAGTTAATTTAATAAGATTTCATGATTTAATGTAAAAATATATATTTGTAATTCATTTGGAATAATAATAACTGGAATGAATTGCAACAATAATTATCCAAGTAATTATTTATAGATTGAATGGAGTTCCAATCTAATTGAATTGACTCAAATGTTATAACTTGGTTATGAGGGAATATATGGAAAAACAAATGTAAATAAGTGAATAAGAATTGTGAATTAGGTAGTAATACAAATTTTAATAGATTGGTTTTGAAGATTTGAATAGTAATAAGTATTGAAAAATAAATGCTACTTAGTGAATGCCTTTGCAGTCAATAGTTGGATAGGATAATAAATGTTGAATTCATTGGGTATAATAGAGTAATTGATTGATAAGTAAAATCTATTTAAAATCAAATAATTGAATATTGAACAGGTAAATTGTTAAAGTAAATATTTAAAACTTATTGAATAATTGAATAAATGTAAAATGGAAATAGTGTTCTAAGATGTGAATTGGTTTTAAAAGTTGAATCTTATAAGTTCAATTTCAAATATTTCAAAGGATAATGAATTATTGGATAATCAAAAATTGTTTAAATTTAATATTAGGAAATTATTGAATAATTGAATAACAGGTTTAATATGATTAAAAATGATTTGTAAAATTTTATTTTATCATATTAAAGTTAGAATAACATTATAGAACTTTTAAAATTGAATTAAAAGTTAATTTGTGAAAATTGAATATTTTAATATTTAATTGACGAGTTAAAATAGTCATTTTTCAAACAGTCTCGGATTTCGATGAAACTAGTTTCATCGGATCCATAACATGATATTATTATATGATTTCAAATTTTGTATCAATCGGATTTACTGTTTGTCCGGGGCAAGCCAAAACGCATAGAAATTAGTTGAATCGGTTTAATTTAAATTTGATCGTTTATTGCCGTAACTCGCACATATGATCGAATTAGCCTCCGAAACACATTCCATTGTGTTCAGAACACGGGGTAAACCTTAGAAACGCCTGCCGGCACGCTTCGTTTGGAGTTCGGAAAATTTTCGGTGAATAGTGTTTTTGCAATTTTCTATAAAAGGCCCTCCATTTCACAATTTGCAAACAAAGGCTAGGGTTTCTAGTGCAGCTGCCGTTCACCATTTCTATGGCCGGAAATCATTCACCTTTCTCCTCCAATATCTCACAATCCATCGATAATTAGCAAAAACCTCCAACTACAAAGTTGTAAATCTCGACGAGATGTACAAATTCATGATCTGAAATGGAGCTTCGGATTGACAGGAAATCGCGTTCAAAGTCGCTACGTTTTTCATGTTTTTCGAGGCCAAAGGGGCAGCCGAGTTTCATGCTATTCATGGTGTAGGGAGAGTTCGCCGAGGGCTTCACGATGGAGGTGGCCGATCGTCTTCAAGTCGTGTATTTTGGTCGTGAAAATTCGTTGAAGCTTGACGGCTAATGGGTTTTGTTTTGTTCGTAAATTACTGGAGGAGGAAGAAGCTACAACACACGGCCTGGATTCTAGGGCAACGAAATCAATGGCTCAGATGCAGTAGGTTTAAAAATAAAAGAAAATGTTTGATTTATTTATATTGTAATTTGTATAAACTTCTAAAAGCGATAACTTTTTCGTACGAGGTCGAAAACACACGAAACGAATTGCGTTGCCTTCGTATTGACGAGAACTACGCAATGGAGCTTGATTGGAATCGTTTGGAGCTAGTGAAAATTTTGTGTAAAGTTAAACGCTGGTTTAATTTTAATCGAAATAAAACGCTGGAACTGCATTGAGATCAAGGTGAGTGTTTATAACGCTCACAACGTACTGAATATCTTTAGGCTAGTTAAATTTGATATTATGAAGTGATATGAATTTCATTTGTCGTTGTTTGATAAACTTTAATTGTCACATAGATTGTCATTTGAATTCGCCGTTGAAAATTAAATTGACAGTCAAAAATTGAAATAAAAATTGAATTGTGATTAAATTACCTGATATTGATAACTATGAAATTGCCGTGAATTGTATTGTCTATTGGATGATGTATTTCGATGGATGCTATTGATTGATATTTAGATGTTTATTTGCTTATATATATCCTGTTATGCATACATATGAAACTGTGATTTGATTTAAGTAATATATATTCATCCCTGACATTTAATTGAAATAACTAATCACTTGGCCATAGGATATAAAATTATATACGGACACCGGATTGGCTAAATTAATAAATTTTAAAATCGTTGATTTGAAATTCATTTAAATGTTTTGATTTAAAAGTTATTAATAAAATCAATTTATAGAAATCGAATTTATTACAAATTTGAGTTGGAATGTTGAAATAAATTTTGGTTAAAGGAAATTGTTAAATAATTTAAGTTGAGACTTTGAGATTAAAAATTAGGATATGATTGAATTTCAAAAATCTATTTGTTTTAAAGATTGAACATTATTTCGAGCTTTGAGTATTACTAAGTAAAGGTGATATAAAAATGATATTTTGAAATTGAGCTTGGAATTAAATCATATTTGAAATTGGGATTTAAAAGTTGAATATTGATGGATAATTTTGTTAAGTGTGATGAATTGATATTTTGAAAAATCAAGCTCCAAATCGATATAAATTGAAATTGAATTAATTGAAGGTGAATGTGGAATTGAATTAATTTGAAGTCAAAGTTGACATTGATTTGAATTGAAATCGAAATTGAATCGGTAGAATGGAAATGGAAATTGATTTGAATTGGGAAGTTATAATTGGAATGGTTTTGTGACGACCCGGGTTTCTAAGCCCAGAAAACCGTTTCGTCTTGAAGAAAGAAAGGGGTGAGAAAATAGAAAAGATAGAGAAGAAAGAACAACAACATCAGAATCTCACAGCGGAACGAATAAATTATAATAATCACATAAGTATTTACATAATATACAACATCAGTCAGAGTTATACAGATAATACATCACATACTAGACAGTTATAAACACCTGTCTAGTTAATACAACACAACTCAAACAAATAACTCAAAGATACCAACACAGCGGAACTATATATACATATATATATATATATATCTACAACGCTGAAGCCTCCTGCTCCATTGCTCCTCCAGAATTCGTCAAAGCTAACCTGAATCCCTTGGCTACCCGTACAAATTTGGGTACCCGAGAGTTTATGAAAAACAAAAATAAACTCTGGGTCAGACATGGGTCTGGTGTGAGTAACAGGTTAAAGTTGCTTAATTTTGAAAATCCTTTGAAATAAAAGGTATCACGTAAGACTCCCCACACATAAACATGGGTAAGTTTTTACCTTACGCTAACCAAAACATTTGATAGGAAATTCAGTGATATTATAATAGGTCTAGGGTTTTCAAGTAAATAGAAAATAGCCGAAATTGTTACATCTATTAAATTCGAGCTACTAGCCACAAAAGTGGGTAATACAATCAAAACCGTTGGCACTTATTGGATTTTGGATTCCATACAATGTTAGGGCAACTGAGGTACCGCCCGTCACAGTACGAGGCCTAGATCAACGTACCAAGGAGTACGCCCGCTCCCCTGCAATACAAGGCCGGAACCATTCCTTACTGAACAGTCCCGAACAAGATAACCCCGCAGTTGGTGTACATCCAACCGCCCACACAGCCGAAATAAAAAGGGACATCTAGACAGGGGAATATCTTGTCCTGCTTGGGCATGACCCACCTAACCTTGCTGCACATCCCCTGTTTTCGCCATTCCCGGTTGATGAGGCTTGAGGCTACGATTACCTTTTTAGAATACATTTCTTAGAATGCTCATCGCCCACCTGACGATGTGTTGAAAGCATTCAATCCATACAAGTTCGTTCCGGGTTCGAACGAAACCGAAGGCATTATCTCGTTACACTCATTTTGGAATCACCCTCAGAGTTAACGATGATAACCCTTGCAATTTGAATCTTCATCTTCACTTCAGATTCACGACCTATCGTTAATTTGGAATCGATGTGGTTTTCGGATGTTCCAAATAAGGAAAACCGATCCCGATCTCATCGAAATCCAAAACGTGTCTTTGATGGCCAAGTTGTCTATTTAGTCTTAACAGTTCAATTCAATATTATCAATATACACACAGATAGATAATTCATAATATCACAATAGATAATCACATCATCTCATAAACAGATAATCAATATTATCATCCAAACAGATAATTAAATATTAACACACTTAAACCATATATCCATATCACATAGATATTATTCATCTCATATTTGAGTTCACAATCATCAAATGAAATATAAATATCATTCATCCATGAGCAATGATTTATAATCATACCATTTATAATTAATTTAAAAATGAATTAAATTAACTACTTCTATCTCTAATTAATTTAAAGTGAATTTAAATTAATTAATTCATCTATAAATCTTGCTTATACAACCATTAATTAATTATAAATCAAATTAATTAATTATTCTCTAGATATTCGTCTTGATTAAACACCTTTGATTAATCATCTTCTAATTACAATGAGTAATTGGTCTCTATTTAATTTCACAAATTAATTATCCTAAATCATTTATAGTAATTAACATTTAATTACTTAATTTATTAATTAAATATAAATAATTACATTTATTCTTAATTAATTTCATAAAGTAATCACCACCTTATTAATTATTCCTCAATTAAACAATTTTTAATTACATCATTAATTATATTAATTAATGATCTCAAATTTAGATTTAAATTAAATTACTTATTTAAATTAATTACTTTAAGTAATTAATCTTTAATTAAACACAATTATTAATCATCCTTGATTAATATCAACTAGTAATTAACTACCCTTAATTACATAATAATAAATTAATTATTCCATAATTAATTATCTCTATTAATTAATTCCGTGATTATTACAAAAGTAATTATCCAAATTACTTCATTGACATATCATCTTTCACTAATTGCATTCAGTAATTATCATTAATTACTTCCTTAAGTAATTATGCTCCATTAAATACACTAAGTAATTACGCATATCAATTTATCAAATGATTCCTTAAAATTAATTAAACTAAATTAATTAACTTAAATTAATCATTTTATCAAAATTTATTACAATAAGTAATTAATCTCTTAATTACTTCCATTAAGTAATTACTTCACAATTTACAAATGATTGTCCTAATTAATTAATCTAATTAATTATTAAAATTAATCACATTAATTAATACTTAATAATTCTTAGTTAATTATCTTCATTGACTAATAACATTTCTTTAATTACCTTCTTAATTAACCTCTATTATAAATTAATCTAAATCATTAATTTAAAATCAATAACTAAGTCATTCCTTAATCCTGTTATGAATTAAATTCTTTTATTATCTTGATTATTTCTAAGATAATTCATTTACCCTTTCAATGACTTCATTAACATTTAAGTGTATTTAAAACCTTATACTTCTAAATTTAAATTCAAATTCCATTTTGAACTTAAGATTCAAAATGTTTAACCATTTATCATAATTTAAATAAATTTATATACCTTATAATAAATGCAAGAAGCATTCATTATTTATATAAGCTACTTGTATAAGAAAAAGGTTTAAACTGAACTACTTAATTTTATAAAAAAAAAACAAGCTTCAAAAATAAATTGATTATTTAACTTCCATATTTAAGTTAATCACTTCATAAGTTTTCATTCAAATATTAAGGAAACCTTTTTATAAAGAATTTTATCAAGTTTAAACATTTATTTGAAAACAAACTCACTTTTAAAATCCACTTTAAAACATTTAAACTTGTTCAACATTTACATTTATAAAGCTGATTTAAATTCAAGGTTTGGATTCATAGTAAACTTGAATCCATAATTTAGACTTGATTTGAAATTTGATTTTAAATCTTGCTTTAATTTTAAATTTTATTTAAAAACTAGGATTCAAAAGCTCATTTGAATCCAACTTAAATTTTGAATTTAAAATCCCTGTTTTTAAATCCTTCTTTAAATTTACATTTCATTTAAATTTCAAAAAAACAAACTTAACACTGTCAGGTTATAAACCTGAAACTAACCTACTCGAGACCAAACAAAGTTGCTTCGAGTCACTAACCAAAATCCTTTGAGCCAAACACTCCAACTACTCGAGTAATACTCGAGTAACACTCTGCTCAATCCAAAAAAAAACAGACATCAACACCAATGTGCACAGTGCACATGCACAGTCCAACCACCTAACTCCGACCATCTTCGACGACCTCCACAAGTCATCGATCACTGCCTCCCCCAGTTCTGTCCACCCGGACTTCCACGCACCCTCGGAGGCAAATTTGAGCATCAAACCCAAACTGGAACCACCACTCTACAACCTGGAAACACCAAAGCATTCCCACCTCAAAACCTGTCATCATCTCGTCCCCACAGCTCCGACCATCTTCAGGTCTGAAGCTCCAGCGTCCTCTTCCTCTATATGACCACTTCCATTACCCAAAACCTAGTTGAACTCGATCCACTCTCTGAGCCGTGGTGTTCGATTCTTTATGCGCAGTAAAAACTATGTTTCGAAACCCAAAACGGTCGCCGCCGTCACCACCGCGTTCTGCCACCACGTCCACCATTTTTCCCATAGACTCTTTACACTCTTCTTCCTCCATAACGAAGCACGACCTCCCACACTAAAGAGAATCTCATAATTTCCTCCAATTTCAATTTCTGGTTAAACCAGAAATGCACATAAATTCCCATACTAAAAATCGTGATCTTTGTTTCAAAAATCAAGTTTTGGTTTAAATATTTGATTCATATCCCTAAATTCATGGATCATGACAATTAAATTTTGACTTGTTTTAGGATTGCCATGTTGTTTCATTGTTTCCAGGCTTACTCAAATTTATATTTAACTTACCTATAAATTTTAAACATCCATCTATGCTAATCCAAACAGCTTTTGTTTAAGTCCTAAATCCAAACAGCAAGTAGGTAAAAAGATGATGATTTTTAAATCAAACTGATACTTGAAGCAAAGAACAAAATGTTACAGAAATAGCTATACTCATACATACAGAGATATAACAAACAAATATATACCAACCATACATATTACAGACATCAACCAAGCAACCATATCTTAAATTTAAACCTTTAAAAATGATGTTACTCACCTTTGCTTTGAAAAGAGGGACAGTGCACCTCTGATTGCAAACAGTTTTTGAACTTTTAAAACTGGAAATAGTCTTTACTTTGATCTTTTAATCATCTTGCTTGATTGTTGTTTCAGTTTGTAAAAATGGATATGCCTACATTTTCTTGCTTTTCTGGTTTACTAAGTTTGTTAAGTGATTGTGAACGAACTAAAATAGTATGATATATAAATAGGAAAACTTTGAACAGCTGTAGGTTACCATATGTACAAGTTTTACTTGTTTTTGATATGACAGACTTTTATATCTGAGATGTACAGATTTGTATACACTTGAATTGACAAAATAATGTGCTGAGATGATAGTAATTAATACTTGGTTTCTCTATTAGTTGACATAAGTATATTTATGTTCGGCTGCTAAAAGATATGTGTGTGTAAGTGTACAACCTGCAGGTCAAAGTTTGGCTTGTATATGAAGCTACTTATTTATAAATATTTGTTTTCTTGTTTCTAGTTTGAACTATAATATACATCTTTTGTGAGGTGTTATTTCCATACTTTGACTAATTTCATTTTACTTTGAATGAAGATATTTTATTTTGTATCTTGCAGGTAGATGCTCTTGTGAAAGAAGGTTATTTTATTTTGTACTTTATTCTTGTTTTATTCTTTGGTTTCAAATTTATAGTTTGTGTTGTATGCTTGTTTATTCTGTAGTTTGTATTTCACTTCATTTCTTATTTGTATTTACATTTGTATTTTAACTCTGACTAACAATATTTGAGTTATATTCAATATAGTGACTTATAGTAGCTTTATACATTTGGTTGTATTTGTATTTTAGCTATAAATACTTAAATTGGGTTCATATGATTTATTTACATTTATATTTATCTTTATATTTATTTCTATTTGTATTTTAACTATCAATATTAAACTTAGATTCATGAGTTTACTTATTTATTTATATTTATGTTTTTGACTTACATCAATATTAACATTTTATATTGAACATTATCATCTATTTATATTTTATATTTTATATTTTTAGACTTTGATTTTATTTTAAACACTCCATATGTATATTTATTTAACAAGGTAAAGTATTTAAATTAAATCATACAAGATAGATTTTACTTTAAATATTCTTAGGAGATTTTATTTTAAATTTCTAAATCAATCTCCGTTTTAAAATGCAATTATATAAATAAATAGAAATAATTTCAAAATCATATTCATTTTAATACGATCAATATACATTTATTTAATTAGATTAATTATTTATTAAAATAAACGGGGCTAAAATCCAGGGTCGTTACATTCCCCCCCCCCTCTTAAAAGAATTTCGTCCCCGAAATTTGAAACAAAGGTAATTTAATAATCCAATTAAAAATTTAAATTTTAAACACAAGCATATATCAGCCATAAACTAACAATTATAGCAACCAATTCATCCAAACAAACAAATCTAACTATCCAGACATAATTCCGGATAGAATTTTCTCGAGTTTCCTCAAGTATAAATACCGGGTTACTCGCTCTATAGAATCCAAACAACCAATACTACTAAGCTACGGAGCTTCCACTCATCTCGATCTACAAAACAAGACAGGATATCGGACTACAGGCAAGTCTGAATCAACAACTAAAACTCCCTGAACTGCTGATTCTACAACCAGTGATAAATCTTACACGTACTCCCTCAGAGGTACGTGAAACACAACGAATTCCAGTTATCCAAACTGACAATTCAATCCTGCAGACCAAACACTTATCCAAAATCGAATCTTTGATATCGGAATCCAAATTCCTTCGTTTCTTATCCACAAAACTCTACGGACAATCCTGTGCTGCCTACATCTTTCCTAATCAGCTCAACTCTTGCTGATGTCCTTAGAAATAAACCGGACCAAAAACAATCAAACAAAATGATCTTCCCAATATCAACCAAACTCAGAACACAAACTCTATTCCAAAACAGAAAACAGAACTCACTTCTCTCATCCGGAAGAGATAAAACAGGTGCACTCCAATCTGGTCTCAGATCCTGAAAAATTCCCTATAGAACTCTCCAATCCAAATATTGCAACATCCAATTGCTTCTCAACTAAACAGCTGCCACCATGCTTCCACTGTGCAACTCCGACTGAACAGATGAAAATGCTGAAGTCGAGCACAGACTGGACAACACATTCCAAAAATAAAGTTCACATATCCAAAAATAAAACTCAGAAGTTCCTCCAAAATATGAGCTACTTCCACAACTCAAAAACCATCCTATTACTAAGCTGATCCATCAGTACCACTTCTGAAATCCAGTTAATACCCAACTCAATCTCCAAAGGTTGACAAATCTCTGACTTCTTGAAGACATCTAGAAAAATGTCTCTGAAACACAAGAGAACACTCAAACTATCGCAAGTCACTTTTGCATTCAATCTAGCCTAATTCCAAAGATACTGCTCTCTCTTTATAAATCAGAACAGCTTACACTTATGTGGCCAATCCATCGAAGAAATGGAACTACTCTGCTGCTTCCGTAGTTACCCCAAGAAAACTACTAAGCCAGAAGACTTCCAAATCCAAAGCTCTTCGAGAAACTCGGACCTCAAACCAACAAAAACATTCTACTGAACTCAGCTACAACACCGAAGTAGACACTCTTCCTTAACTTGTCCCAAGAAACTTATTCGAAGACATCTATATTCACTGTGTCTCATCACACAGCTACTGCACCTTGATGTATCAACATATCATGACTTGCTTCTGTCCAACCAACAGATCCAAACTCTAGCTCGTCCAAACTACATTTCAAAAATGAACTCCAAATCTTAACAGATTTTCCTTCAGAGATCAATGAAATCCTTACACCACCCAAAGCTCACTCGAGACGGTATTAGGTCTACAGTCTCGATAATTACACTTCCAACCTCAAACATTCAAATTCCAACCATTGGTAGTCGTGTTACACACCACTACCCTATCTTCCTTTATAACTTATATTGGAAAACCCGAACAGGTAACCCAACAATAGGTAGAAATAAATAAATATATACATATATCAAAATTACAAATACGCTCTCTCAAGAAGAAATCACTCAAGAGCCTAGGTATTCACTCAACCTAGAGCTCTGATACCAACTGTGACGACCCGGGTTTCTAAGCCCAGAAAACCGTTTCGTCTTGAAGAAAGAAAGGGGTGAGAAAATAGAAAAGATAGAGAAGAATGAACAACAACATCAGAATCTCACAGCGTAACGAATAAATTATAATAATCACATAAGTATTTACATAATATACAACATCAATCAGAGTTATACAGATAATACATCACATACTTGACAGTTATAAACACCTGTCTAATTAATACAACACAACTCAAACAAATAACTCAAAGATACCAACACAGCGGAACTATATATATATCTACAATGCTGAAGCCTCCTGCTCCATTGCTCCTCCAGAATTCGTCAAAGCTAACCTGAATCCCCTGGCTACCCGTAAAAATTTGGGTACGCGAGAGTTTATGAAAAAAAAAATAAACTCCGGGTCAGACATGGGTCTGGTGTGAGTAACAGGTTAAAGTTGCTTAATTTTGAAAATCCTTTGAAATGAAAGGTATCACGTAAGACTCCCCATACATAAACATGGGTAAGTTTTTACCTTACGCTAACCAAAACATTTGATAGGAAATTCAGTGATATTATAATAGGTCTAGGGTTTCAAGTAAATAGAAAATAGCCGAAATTGTTACATCTATTAAATTCCAGCTACTAGCCACAAAAGTGGGTAATATAATCAAAACCGTTGGCACTTATTGGATTTTGGATTCCATACAATGGCAGGGCTACTGGGGTACCGCCCGTCACAGTACGTGGCCTAGATCAACGTACCGAGGTGTACGCCCGCTCCCCTGCAACACAAGGCCGGAACCATTCCTTACTGAACAGTCCCAAACAAGATAACCCCGCAGTTGGTGTACATCCAACCGCCCACACAGCCGAAATAAAAAGGGACATCTAGACAGGGGAATATCTTGTCCTGCTTGGGCATGACCCACCTAACCTTGCTGCACATCCCCTGTTTTAGCCATTCCCGGTTGATGAGGCTTAAGGCTACGATTACCTTTTTAGAATACATTTCTTAGAATGCTCATCGCCCACCTGACGATGTATTGAAAGCATTCAATCCATACAAGTTCGTTCCGGGTTCGAACGAAATCGAAGGCATTATCTCGTTACACTCATTTTGGAATCACCCTCAGAGTTAACGACGATAACCCTTGCAATTTGAATCTTCATCTTCACTTCAGATTCACGACTTATCGTTAATTTGGAATCGATGTGGTTTTCGGATGTTCCAAATAAGGAAAACCGATCCCGGTCTCATCGAAATCCAAAACGTGTCTTTTATGGCCAAGTTGTCTATTTAGTCTTAACAGTTCAATTCAATATTATCAATATACACACAGATAGATAATTCATAATATCACAATAGATAATCACATCATCTCATAAACAGATAATCAATATTATCATCCAAACAGATAATTAAATATTAACATACTTAAACCATATATCCATATCACATAGATATTATTCATCTCATATCTGAGTTCACAATCATCAAATGAAATATCAATATCAGTCATCCATGAGCAATGATTTATAATCATACCATTTATAATTAATTTAAAAATGAATTCAATTAACTACTTCTATCTCTAATTAATTTAAAGTGAATTTAAATTAATTACTTCATCTATAAATCTTGCTTATACAACCATTAATTAATTATAAATCAAATTAATTAATTATTCTCTAGATATTCATCTTGATTAAACACCTTTGATTAATCATCTTCTAATTACAATGAGTAATTGGTCTCTATTTAATTTCACAAATTAGTTATCCTAAATCATTTGTAGTAATTAACATTTAATTACTTAATTCATTAATTAAATATAAATAATTACATTTATTATTAATTAATTTCATAAAGTAATCACCACCTTATTAATTATTCCTCAATTAAATTTTTTTTAATTACATCATTAATTATATTAATTAATGATCTCAAATTTAGATTTAAATTAAATTACTTATTTAGATTAATTACTTTAAGAAATTAATCTTTAATTAAACACAATTATTAATCATCCTTGATTAATATCAACCAGTAATTAACTACCCTTAATTACATAATAATAAATTAATTATTCGATAATTAATTATCTCTATTAATTAATTCCATGATTAATTACAAAAGTAATTATCCAAATTACTTCATTGACACATCATCTTTCACTAATTGCATTCAGTAATTATCATTAATTACTTCCTTAAGTAATTATGCTCCATTAAATACACTAAGTAATTACGCATATCAATTTATCAAATGATTCCTTAAAATTAATTAAACTAAATTAATTAACTTAAATTAATCATTTTATCAAAATTTATTACAATAAGTAATTAATCTCTTAATTACTTCCATTAAGTAATTACTTCACAATTTACAAATGATTATCTTAATTAATTAATCTAATTAATTATTAAAATTAATCACATTAATTAATACCTAATAATTCTTAGTTAATAATCTTCATTGACTAATAACATTTCTTTAATTACCTTCTTAATTAACCTCTATTATAAATTAATCTAAATCATTAATTTAAAATCAATAACTAAGTCATTCCTTAATCCTGTTATGAATTAAATTCTTTTATTATCTTGATTATTTATAAGATAATTCATTTACCCTTTCAAAGACTTCATTAACATTTAAGTGTATTTAAAACATTATACTTCTAATTTAAATTCAAATTCCATTTTGAACTTAGGATTCAAAATGTTTAACCATTTATCCTAATTTAAATAAATTTATAAACCTTATAATAAATGCAAGAAGCATTCATTATTTATATAAGCTACTTATATAAGAAAAAGGTTTAAACTGAACTACTTAATTTTATAAAAAAAAACAAGCTTCAAAAATAAATTGATTATTTAACTTCCATATTTAAGTTAATCACTTCATAAGTTTTCATTCAAATATTAAGGAAACCTTTTTATAAAGAATTTTATCAAGTTTAAACATTTATTTGAAAACAAACTCACTTTTAAAATCCACTTTAAAACATTTAAACTTGTTCAACATTTACATTTATAAAACTGATTTAAATTCAAGGTTTGGATTCATAGTAAACTTGAATCCATAATTTAGACTTGATTTTAAATTACTCATTTTCCATTTACCCCATAGACTCTTTACACTCTTCTTCCTCCAAAACGAAGCACGGCCTCCCACACTAACGAGAATCTCAGAATTTCCACCAATTTCAATTTCTGGTTAAACCAGAAATGCACTTAAATTCCCATACTAAAAATCGTTATCTTTGTTTCAAAAATCAAGTTTTGGTTTAATTATTTGATTCATATCCCTAAATTCATGGATCATGACAATTAAATTTTAACTTGTTTTAGGATTGCCCTGTTGTTTCATTGTTTCCAGGCTTACTCAAGTTTATATTTAACTTACCTATAAATTTTAAACATCCATCTATGCTAATCCAAACAGCTTTTGTTTAAGTCCAAAATCCAAACAACTAGTAGGTAAAAAGATGATGATTTTTAAATCAAACTGATACTTGAAGCAAAGAACAAAATGTTACAGAAATAGCTATACTCATACATACAGAGATATAACAAACAAATATTTACCAACCATACATATTACAGACATCAACCAAGCAACCATATCTTAAATTTAAACCTTTAAAAATGATGTTACTCACCTTTGCTTTGAAAAGAGGGACAGAGCACCTCTGATTGCAAACAGTTTTTGAACTTTTAAAAGTGGAAACAGTCTTTACTTTGATCTTTTAATCATCTTGCTTGATTGTTGTTTCAGTTTGTAAAAATGGATATGCCTACATTTTCTTGCTTTTCTGGTTTACTAAGTTTGTTAAGTGATTGTGAACGAACTAAAATAGTATGATATATAAATAGGAAAACTTTGAACAGCTGTAGGTTACCATATGTACAAGTTTTACTTGTTTTTGATACGACAGACTTTTATATCTGAGATGTACAGATTTGTATACACTTGAATTGACAAAATAATGTGCTGAGATGATAGTAATTAATACTTGGTTTCTCTATTAGTTGACATAAGTATATTTATGTTCGACTGCTAAAAGATATGTGTGTGTAAGTGTACAACCTGCAGGTCAAAGTTTGGCTTGTATATGAAGCTACTTATTTATAAATATTTGTTTTATAGTTTCTAGTTTGAACTATAATATACATCTTTTGTGAGGTGTTATTTCCATACTTTGACTAATTTCATTTTACTTTGAATGAAGATATTTTATTTTGTATCTTGCAGGTAGATGCTCTTGTGAAAGATGGTTATTTTATTTTATACTTTATTCTTGTTTTATTCTTTGGTTTCAAATTTATAGTTTGTGTTGTATGCTTGTTTATTCTGTAGTTTGTATTTCACTTCATTCCTTATTTGTATTTACGTTTGTATTTTAACTATGACTTACAATATTTGAGTTATATTCAATATAGTGACTTATAGTAGCTTTATACATTTGTTTGTATTTTTATTTTAGCTATAAATACTTAAATTAGGTTCATATGATTTATTTACATTTATATTTATCTTTATATTTATTTCTATTTGTATTTTAACTATCAATATTAAACTTAGATTCATGAGTTTACTTATTTATATTTATGTTTTTGACTTACATCAATATTAACATTTTATATTGAACATTATCATCTATTTATATTTTATATTTTATATTTTTAGACTTTGATTTTATTTTAAACACTATCATCCATATGTATATTTATTTAACAAGGTGAAGTATTTTAATTAAATCATACAAGATAGATTTTACTTTAAATATTCTTAGGAGATTTTATTTTAAATTTCTAAATCAATCTCCTTTTTAAAATGCAATTATATAAATAAATAGCAATAATTTGAAAATCATATTCATTTTAATACGATCAGTATACATTTTATTTAATCAGATTAATTATTCATTAAAATAAACGGGGCCAAAATCCAGGGTCGTTACATTTGGTTTTGAAGCTGTTTCATTTTGTTTTCCAAATTACTCGGTTATATAAACCATTTTTAAATACTTAAACTATTTTAACCTACATTAATTATATTAAGTTAATTTATCTATTTGAAATCCATTTAAAAAAATTAAGTATTTTTAACTATTTTAATTATTGAAACTACTTTTAAACTACTTAAAACTATTTTTCTAAAATTTCAAGCTAGTCAATAAGGTGAAATGTTTATTTTTAAATCTTGAATTTAAATACGACTTGAGTTAAATGTAGTTGCAACCTAAATTGAAATTCGAAATGATTTTGAAATCGAAATGAGATAATGAGGCGAAAATGATTTTTGAAACGGAATCTTACATTTTGAATAGATATGATGATGTTCGAAATGGATTTGAATTTTTGAAGCGAATATGATATTTTGATATCAGTTATGAATCGATTGAAATGTAAATGAGCCACCGGTGTAATAATACTTAGTTATTAAAGAGACCGGGATCAGATATGGACATACTCTCTGTCGATACCGAAAACCACTTTAATAACTATTATACGCGGAGTGTTGATCCAGAATGAAGTGGATGGTTTGGTGAACGCGTTGGTTAAAGAAAGAGAACGATATTGGATGACCCCTGACATGATTAAAACAGGAGTTGCGCCGGGCCATTGAGGTTCGCCATCTCTAGTGGACACACTTCTTCGATATCATATCTATTACTTTTGTGATTCGATTTGGGTGCACCCCTCGATTTGGGAGTGTTGTTCGCGGTGTTGAGGTAGCTGCTGGCAATGCTCAACATCAGTCCGGATCACGCAACTACTAGTATCCTAGTTGGTATCGCCTCATGTACCTTGTCATACTGATTATCCTATTCGCGACCACTACGTTTTGTTTTGTGTTATACCTATGGGGTACCCTCTGATAACCACTAGTTTACGGTGGGGTTTACGGTGCTGTATAGACTATGGCATTATAAAAATGTGTTAAGGGGAATTATGGTAACACCTTAACGCTATTTTAATACTTTTACTTTACTATAGACATATTATAATAGCGTATTGTACTACGTAGTAGATAGTTTAACGGATCCTTGAGAGATGGAAAATCCCGTAACATCTCTTGAGTTACTGCACGCACGTTGACACTGGATATGAGATGTCAAACCCCATAAACATCTCTGACGCCGTTACACTCATATTTATTTACGATTGATTTAACTTACATGAGGATATTTTAGTCCTGACTCGAGTGTTTTGTCTTTTCATTACGCTCGGGTCAGACCTGAGTTTTTCAGCTTATTGAAGATCTATTCTGAAGGACGAAGACGAAGATTTGGTATACTATTACTCTTATTATCTTTGCATCATGTTGTTTGCTGAATTATTTTATTTGTTCTGTTGTATATGTATAACTCTGATAAATGTTGTATAAATAATGATCAAACTATTGTAAACAGCTACATGAACTGTTTATTTGACTATTATATTTTACCGTTCCACTGCAAGATTCTGTGTTGTTTCTTTTCCTTTATTTCCCTTTCCTTTCTTTTCTTATTTACCCCAATAACCATCTGCCCTTTTGAATGGTTTGGAATCGGCATGTGTATTTGATCGTCGGTTTTAACTGTCCAAAAAGGTGGGTCGTTACAGTTGGTATTAGACCTTTGGTTTAGCGATAACCTTAGCTTTGTGGGGTCTGACTCTTTATAAATAGGGTAGTAATACCCTATGATGAGTCGCTGAGTGTATACATATGAGAGAGCGTATTTGTTAGTGATATAAAATGTTTTATATTGTGTCGGTTGATTTGTTGAGTGGCTTATGGATTCTGGTCAATACGAGTAATTAACGTCATTGATATGGATCTCTAAACACTTAAACAGAACAATTCGACATAGTATTGTTTTGAAATTGGGTAAATGAAATAATTTTGCTCTAATTATATTTTGAATATAAAGAAAAAATTTCAGAAATTATTGTGACTTATCTAGCTTACCTGGTTGTTAGGAATGAAAATATTGGTTATTATCATTAATTTGATATTGTAATATAATAAATAAGGTGAATTACAAAATGAACAATGTTAAAACACTTGTGGAATGTTTTAAGAAAGAAAATCCTATAAGAATATTTTATAAAGGTGACTTATGAATTAAAATAGATTTAAATGGGAAAATATTAAATTTAAGACCCGGAGATTTTGAAAAATGGATCTCAAAGTTTTGAAGAAATATATAGTAATATTAGTTGGAAATTGTTTATGGAAATATTTTGAAAGGATTTTGAAAGGATTTTTAAGAAGGAATGAATTCAGTACTCCTCTCTTATGTCGCTGGAAAATAATTTCGGTGATGACTGCGCAGCATCATCGACGTTCATTTTCGAGTCTCGAAGTGGGGGAGACTTCTAAGAAGCTTTGCTTTTCTTCGAAATTATTTTGGGTAAATGGGTTTTGGTTTAAAATCCAGAGGTATGATTTGATATATTAAAGATATAAGTGTATATATTTATTTCAAACGATTTGAAAGGAGCCGGGCATCTAAATTTCTATGTTCTGTTAATTAATAATTTTCAAATTATTTGAATGAAATGTCAATAACCAGAATTTATAAAATAAGAGGATTAAGATATCTAAGCTTATGTTTTGAAAGAACTTTAGAGTGTAGTGTACCTTTAAAGTTGAAAGGTAAAGAGGATTTAAATAGATTAAATTTGTGAACATTCTAATTTAGTAAAATGAAATTCTATAAATTTGTATAATACCAAATTTGCATTCTAATAACATATAATATGACTTACCAAATATAAAAAAAAGTTAAAATGATGTTTCGGATATGTAATGAGATATTGTACAAATAAACAGAACCTGAAAGTAATTGAAATATACAAGGAAAACTCAAAAGGAATTAAAATGTATATAAATGGAAAAATTTGATTGTGATAAAAATTATATATACTTAAATATAGCATTAAATGATGAATGGATAAATGGAACAAGTAAGTGAACTTAAGAAAAGCCCATTGAGTCAAGCAATGTCTTTGTAAACTGGTTGTAGACTTTAAATATAAATTTGCAACAACAAAAAAAACATGTGAAGATAAATTTGTAACTTTTGAGATAATTATAAACTAAGAAAAGTCATATATAAGAAGTTAGACTTTTATGGAATGACTATAAATTAAAGTGATGATTAATAAAATGTTCCACAAATAAATTGGTTATTAACTGAAACTGAATATGAAGTAGATATAAACAAAAGAATTTGGTGTGGCTAAGAATCAATTGGAATTGAAAGAGATAAACCAAATTGAATGTAAAACTAATAATTTGGTTATGTTGGGTATGATTTGGTTGTTATATGATTATCAGTTGATTGTATATAATTCATTAAGTGTTAATGAAATTGAAAGCTATAAATCATTGAAATCAAATTGGAAGTTAAATGAATTTAAATAGAATTTAATTTGATTCAAATTGGAAGTGAACTAATGTAAATATAAATTAGTGAATGTTAACTAATTGAATTGAGAATGAATGTTAGTAAAATCCAACGTTAATGAGTCAACTGTGATTAAAATTGAAAACCAAGTCAATAAATATTAATGAGAAGTGAATTTATATTGATTGGTTATGGATTCGTTGGATGATAGTTGGATGATAATTGATTTGGTGGATGAATTTGTTGTTTGTTGCATTTGCTATGTTGGCACATGTAGTTGTTATGTTGGTATATGATGTATATTGATATTATTTTCATATATGCATGTTTCTCATGGTTTGTTGAGTGTTTAGTAGGTGCAGATTGCGCTTGCTTCGCATTTGGAGCTCGCTTTCGCGCTATATTAGCTGTATATGCTCGCTAATAATATATAAGGTACATATCTCGGATTACATACCGTACTTTTACACTTTTTCCCTGCGGGATGCCTCATCACTTGATGAGATGTATATTGGTGATATATATACTGTCATTTTTTTTTCGGATCGAGCCGCGCAATGGAGACTCTGCCGAAATTTTTCGTAAATCCGGATGTTAGAATTTTTTTTTTCAAGTTTTAAAATTTTATAACTTGTTTTGATAACTAACTCGTAAACTTCATAGGCTAATCAGAGTAGCGTAGTGGAAGTGTAGTAACGATTTTATAAATGGAATTTCATTGTTTTATAAGTTGGTAACTTTGAATAAAATATATCTAATGTTGAATTCTATACTTAGTTCCTTTTCCCTTCTTTTTCCTTTTCGGGGACGAAAAGTTTTGAGTGGGGGAGAGTGTAACGACCCGTAAATTTTCGATAATTAAAATAGCTAATTTAATAAGATTTCGTGATTTAATGTAAAAAAAAAATTGTAATTCGTTTGGAATAATAATATCTGGAATGAATTGCAACAATAATTATCCAAGTAATTATTTATAGATTGAATGGAGTTCCAATCTAATTGAATTGACTCAAATGTTATAATTTGGTTATGAGGGAATATATGGAAAAACAAATGTAAATAAGTGAATAAGAATTGTGAATTAGGTAGTAATACAAATTTTAATATATTGGTTTTGAAGATTTAAATAGTAATAAGTATTGAAAAATAAATGCTACTTAGTGAATGCCTTTGCAATCAATAGTTGGATAGGATAATAAATGTTGAATTCATTGGGTATAATAGAGTAATTGATTGATAAGTAAAATCTATTTAAAATCAAATAATTGAATATTGAACAAGTAAATTATTAAAGTAAATATTTAAAACTTATTGAATAATTGAATAAATGTAAAATGGAAATAGTGTTCTAAGATGTGAATTGGTTTTAAAAGTTGAATCTTATAAGTTCAATTTCAAATATTTCAAAGGATAATGAATTATTGGATAATCAAAAATTGTTTAAATTTAATATTAGGAAATTATTGAATAATTGAATAACGGGTTTAATATGATTAAAAATGATTTGTAAAATTTTATTTTATCATATTAAAGTTAGAATAACATTATAGAACTTTTAAAATTGAATTAAAAGTTAATTTGTGAAAATTGAATATTTTAATATTTAATTGACGAGTTAAAATAGTCATTTTTCAAACAGTCTCGGATTTCGACGAAACTAGTTTCATCGGATCCATAACATGATATTATTATATGATTTCAAATTTTGTATCAATCGGATTTACCGTTTGTCCGGGGCAAGCCAAAACGCATAGAAATTAGTTGAATCGGTTTAATTTAAATTTGATCGTTTATTGCCGTAACTCGCACATATGATCGAATTAGCCTCCAAAACACGTTCCATTGTGTTCAGAACATGGGGTAAACCTTAGAAACGCCTGTCGGCACGCTTCGTTTGGAGTTTGGAAAATTTTCGGTGAATAGTGTTTTTGCAATGTTCTATAAAAGGCTCTCCATTTCACAATTTGCAAACAAAGGCTAGGTTTTCTAGTACAGCCACCGTTCACCATTTCTATGGCCAGAAATCATTCACCTTTCTTCTCCAATATCTCACAATCCATTGATAATTAGCAAAAACCTCCAACTATAAAGTTGTAGATCTCGACGAGATCTACAAATCCAACGGTCATGATCTGAAATGGAGCTTCGGATCGACGGGAAATCACGTTCAAAGTCGCTGCGTTTTTCACATTTTTTGAGGCTGAAGGGGCAGCCGAGTTTCATGCTATTCACGGTGTAGGGAGAGTTCGCCGAGGGCTTCGCGATGGAGGTGGCCGATCGTCTTCAAGTCGTGTATTTTGGTCGTGAAAATTCGTTGAAGCTTGACGGCTAATGGGTTTTGTTTTGTTCGTGAATTACTGGAGGAAAAAGAAGCTACAGCACACGGCCTGGATTCTAGGGCAACGAAATCAATGGCTCAGATGCAGTAGGTTTAAAAATAAAAGAAAATGTTTGATTTATTTATATTGTAATTTGTATAAACTTCTAAATGCGATAAATTTTTCGTACGAGGTCGAAAACGCACGAAATGAATTGCGTTGGCTTCGTATTGATGAGCACTACGTAATGGAGCTGGATTGGAATCGTTTGGAGCTAGTGAAAATTTCGGGTAAAATTAAACGCTCGTTTAATTTTATTCGAAATAAAACGCTGGAACTGCATTGAGATCAAGGTGAGTGTTTATAACGCTCACAACGTACTAAATATCATTAGGCTAGTTAAATTTGATATTATGAAGTGATATGAATTTCATTTGTCGTTGTTTGATAAACTTTAATTGTCACATAGATTGTCATTTGAATTCACCGTTGAAAATTAAATTGACAGTCAAAAATTGAAATAAAAATTGAATTGTGATTAAATTACCTGATATTGATAACTATGAAATTGCCGTGAATTGTATTGTATATTGGATGATGTATTTCGATGGATGCTATTGATTGATATTTAGATGTTTGGATGTTTATTTGCTTATATATATATCCTGTTATGCATACATATGAAACTGTGATTTGATTTAAGTAATATATATTCATCCCTGACATTTAATTGAAATAATTAATCACTTGGCCATAGGATAGAAAATTATATACGGACACCGGATTGGCTAAATTAATAAATTTCAAAATGTTGATTTGAAATTCATTTAAATGTTTTGATTTAAAAGTTATAAATAAAATCAATTTATAGAAATCGAATTTATTGCAAATTTGAGTTGGAATGTTGAAATAAATTTTGGTTAAAGGAAATTGTTAAATAATTTAAGTTGAGACTTTGAGATTAAAAATTAGGATAAGATTGAATTTCGAAAATCTATTTGTTTTAAAGATTGAACATTCTTTCGAGCTTTGAGTATTACTAAGTAAAGGTGATATAAAAATGATATTTTGAAATTGAGCTTGGAATTGAATCATATTTGAAATTGGGATTTAAAAGTTGAATATTGAAGGATAATTTTGTTAAATGTGATGAATTGATATTTTGAAAAATCAAGCTCCAAATCGATATAAATTGAAATTGAATTAATTGAAGGTGAATGTGGAATTGAATTAATTTGAAGTCAAAGTTGACATTGATTTGAATTGAAATCGAAATTGAATCGGTAGAATGGAAATGGAAATTGATTTGAATTGGGAAGTTATAATTGGAATGGTTTGGTTTTGAAGCTGTTTCATTTTGTTTTCCAAATTACTCGGTTATATAAACCATTTTTAAAAACTTAAACTATTTTAACCTACATTAATTATGTTTAATTAATTTATCTATTTGAAATCCATTTAAATTTTTTAAGTATTTTTAACTATTTTAATTATTGAAACTACTTTTAAACTACTTAAAACTATTTTTCTAAAATTTCAAGCTAGTCAATAAGGTGAAATGTTAATGTTTAAATCTTGAATTTAAATACGACTTGAGTTAAATGCAGTTGCAATCTAAATTGAAATTCGAAATGATTTTGAAATCGAAATGAGATATTGAGGCGAAACTGATTTTTGAAACGGAATCTTACATTTTGAATAGATATGATGATGTTTGAAATGGATTTGAATTTTTGAAGCGAATATGATATTTTGATATCAATTATGAATCGATTAAAATGTAAAAGAGCCACCGGTGTAATAATACGTAGTTATTAAAGAGACCGGGATCAGACATGGACATACTCTCTGTCGATACCGAAAACCACTTTAATAACTATTATACGCGGAGTGTGATCCAGAATGAAGTGGATGGTTTGGTGAACGCGTTGATTGAAGAAAGAGAACGATATTGGATGACCCCTGACATGACTAAAACAGGAGCCGCGCCGGGCCATTGAGGTTCGCCATCTCTAGTGGACACGGACACACTTCTTCGATACCATATCTATTACTTTTGTGATTCGATTTGGATGCACCCCTCAATTTGGGAGTGTTGTTCGCGGTGTTGAGGTAGCTGCTGGCTATGATCTACATCAGTCCGGATCACGCAACTACTAGTATCCTAGTTGGTATCGCCTCATGTACCTTGTCATACTGATTATCCTATTCGCGACCACTACGTTTTGTTTTGTGTTATACCTATGGGGTACCCTCTGATAACCACTAGTTTACGGCGGGGTTTACGGTGCTGTATAGACTATGGCATTATAAAAATGTGTTAAGGGGAATTATGGTAACGCCTTAACGCTATTTTAATACTTTTACTTTACTGTAGACATATTATAATAGCGTATTGTACTACATAGTAGATAGTTTAACGGATCCTTGAGAGATGGAAAATCCCGTAACATCTCTTGAGTTACTGCACGCACGTTGACACTGGATATGAGATGTCAAACCCCGTAAACATCTCTGACGCCGTTACACTCATATTTATTTACGATTGATTTAACTTACATGAGGATATTTTAGTCCTGACTCGAGTGTTTTGTCTTTTCATTACGCTCGGGTCAAACCTGAGTTTTTCAGCTTATTGAAGATCTATTCTGAAGGACGAAGACGAAGATTTGGTATACTATTACTCTTATTATCTTTGCATCATGTTGTCTGCTGCATTATTTTATTTGTTCTGTTGTATATGTATAACTCTGATAAATGTTGTATAAATAATGATCAAAGTATTGTAAACAGCTTCATGAACTGTTTATTCGACTATTATATTTTACCATTCCACTGCAAGATTCTGCGTTGTTTCTTTTCCTTTATTTCCCTTTCCTTTCTTTTCTTATTTACCCCAATAACCATCTTCCCTTTTGAATGGTTTGAAATCGGCATGTGTATTTGATCGTCGGTTTTAACTGTCCAAAAAGGCGGGTCGTTACATTAAATTACTTTTATATAAAATGGAAATGAAAATTTACCAAAATACCCTTCTCGTTGAAAAAAATACATACCCTCCACCAAAATTTGACAAATCACCCTCTTCCTCTCTTACAGCATGCGTTATCCCCTTGCACCCTTCCATCACTTCATCTCTTTTGAAAAGTACTTGTTCTCTTATCTTTTGTGGCACTTTTCTTTTTATATTATTTAAAATATAAAAGAAAAGTCAAATTCTACTTTATTAGCTTAATATAAATTTAAACATATTTTAATCTAATCACTATATTAACCACAGCATATGTTATTCTTATATATGTGTACATATATAAAATAATGTATACAACATGCTGCAACAACTTTTGTACGATGAAAAGTCTAAATTCGGTAAAATGATTTTTAGTTATATTTTTGATTTTTCTTTGAACAAACTATTTTTTAAACCAAATTTTTGTAGGGGTTAATTTACACAAACGATTGCAAATCAACCCTAATACATGCAGAAGTAATAAGATCATGTTGTAGTGCGACAAAACAATAAAACTTGAAAATAAAATAGCAAATCAATAAATCACACAAGAAAGTAAGTAGAGAGTTCACACACAGATTTATAGTAGTTCCACTATCGCAAGGTAATGTACATCCACTTGGGGAGAGGAGATTTTATTACTTTAAGAGAGAAGAATTACAAGACTGATAATGTAGACTAAGAAGAATATGAAGAAATACAAAAGAGAAGATAATTCGTTTCTGATGCATCTATTCATCATAATCCCTACCTTTATATAGGGATTATTACTTAAGGTCGAAGTAATTGATTTATTGTCAGAAATCAATACCTAATCAATTATCTAAATCATACGGGAAACATTTACCATTTTATTATTCCCGTTTCTCAAAATTTATATGCGTCTGATAAGATTCCTTCTTTAATCATCTAATTAGAGAATTAATTAATTAATTCCCTCTTTTTTTCAAATATTTCTTCCTCTTATGTAGCTGATCCATTGCCCTCTTTAATGCATATAAAAGGGGCAATATATTTGAGCAATTATCTCAAATATCTTCCAAATCTTCTTAAGCATGGAAATATTATACCAAATCTAACAATATCCACCTTGATACTATATTTACCCATAAGCCTACCAACTCCACCTACATTCTTTTACTCCAATCAGCTCTCGGACAAAGCATCACGGATACTTTCCCGATGGGCTTCAGCATGGCCATCACCCATTCCACTTGTCAACGAACTCCGGCAAGGCGACCGCCCGCCAACAAAGAGTTGAAAGTACCCCCTTCATATAAGACCCATCAATCTCCAAAACTAACATCTCCGTATACTAACTCACTCTCGCCATGTGCCATTAAGTGGCACTTAACACTTTAGCAAGAGAATTAATTTTGAGTAATGCTCGAACTTTGCAACAGGTCTAGCCTTATGCCTTCCATCATCCTTCACTTTATAAACCCACTTGCATCCGATGGCTCGGCTTTCTTGAGGCGGCGGTACCAATTCCCATGTCTGGTTCTTCTTCGACGAATCCATCTTCTCTTCCATAGCATGCATCCATTTCGAGCTGGCACTCAAATACATAGCTTCTTCAAGGTTGAAAAGCTCATCTTACACTATATGTAGTGCATAATTAAAATGATCCACAAGGATGAGGTTTTCATAGCTCTAGTCTCCATACCTATTTGGTGGCCTTCTAATTCTAGAGCTAGCTCGAATATGTGTAACTTCGCCTAAACTCCTATCAACTCCACCTTGATCTAAGTCATCTCTAGCTCCACGACCATCGCTATCATTGCTAGAGGAATTCTGTGGACCGTCATGTGATGTATCAACAACTGCAATTACTCTATCTCCTTCTACATCTCTAACTTTACTACTAGGCTGATATATGGGAATAGTTTCCACCCCTTAGGCTTTTCAGCTTTTGAATCGACTGAACAAGATGGATTCTCCTTAGGTTTGAACCTAGCAGACTCATCAAATTTGATACGTCTCGAGTGCACTACATTCCTACCAATAAGGTTCTAAATGTGATACCCTTTGATACCTTCTATATAGCCTAGAAATATGCCTTGATAGACTCTAGCCTCCAACCTGTCATTTCCTATATGGTGAATATACATGGGGCCTAAATATACGAAAATGACTGTTACGAATAGAAGTACCTATCCACCTTTCCTCAGGAATCTTCCCATCGATGGCTGAGTATGGAATCCGATTGATAATATATGCTGCAGTTGATAAAGATTCAGCCCAAAATCCTCTAGATAAGCCCGCCGTCAATCTCAAGCAGCGGGCCTTCTCCGATAGAGTTCTGTTCATCCTTTCAGCAACTCCATTTAATTATGGACCACTGGGTGTAGTAAAATGTCTCCTAATTCCATGTTGTCTACAAAATTTGTGAACTCCTTAGAAACAAAATCACTGTCGTTGTTGGATCATAGCACCTTCAACTTCCTTTCTACTTTATTCTCTACCAGTGCTTTTCAAGTTTTAAACTTTTCAAATGACTCTGACTTAGCTTTCATCATATACACCCAGACCTTTCGAGAGTAGTCATCGATAAAAGAGATTAGAAACTTAGCTCCTCTAGTAGAAGCTATAGCTACTGGTCCCCAGACATTCGTATGGACATACTCGAGTATTTCTTTGGACTCATGTCTACCAACACTGAAAGAAACTTTTGTCTGCTTCCCCAATACACACTCCTGGAAGAATTCCAAATGGTTGAAACTTTCACCCTTGATCGTCTTCTTTCTTCGAAGCAGCTCCAAACTCTTCTCCGAAACATGACCTAATCTGAGATGCCAAAGTTTAGTGGCATCCAAAGCTCGAGAACTGTTAGCTCCAACACGTGTCTCTCCAAGAATTGTAGATCCTTTCAGCGGATAAAGATTCCGGACAATCATTCTTTTCATCAATACAAGAGCACTATATGTCACCTTCAAGCCATCCAACTCTATCATAGTCTTGCACCCCAAAGATGCTAGCTACCCAAGGGCAGAAGAGATTTTCTTAAACCTGGAACATAGCGGACTCCAGTGATAGTGCGCACCATACTATCGTGAATGCGAATATGCTTTGATCCTTCTCCTATTAACTTGCAAGTAGCATCATTTCCCATTAATATGGCACTTCCCTTCTTGTCTTCATAAGAACAGAAATCCTCCTTCTTCGGCTTCATATGGAAAGATTCCCCTGAATCTAGCGCCCAACGGTCTGATACATCGGAAATAAATGCAGTCAACACATCATCATAACCAACCTTCTCTACTACAATAATGAAGAACCATCCGCTTCGTTTCTCTTCCTCAAATCTGGACAATCTTTATTCCAATGGCTATGTTTCTTACAATGATGATACCTGTTGTCTCTAGACTTACCTCTCCAACAACTTCCAGGCTTCCTTGACTTGGAACTCCCTCACAAATTATTCTCCTTCTCCTTTCTTCCCCTCTCCACAAATTGCCCCAGACTACTACTAGCTTCTCTACTTTTTCTCATATTCTTCATCCGATCCCTTGTTTCTTCACTTAGAAGTTCCGTCTTTACATCTTCTAATGACAATGTGCTTCTGCCATCAATCAAGCTGTTAGTGAAAATCGTGTATATCTCAGTAAGAGAACACAATACCACGATAGCCTTTTGCTCCTCATCCACATTCAAATCAACAGCTTTCATTTTCATCATCAAATCATCGAAGAAGTTCAGATGTGCTTTCAATGACGCACCTTCTCGCTTCTTATATGTGAAAAAAAGTCTTCAATTGAATCAACCTATTTGTAAGCGATTTCTTCATGTAGAGGACCTCCAATTTCTTCCATAAGCCTCTAGGAGTAGTTTCACTACTAATCTCTGGAATGGCACTCTCACACATGGCTAATTGAAGGGTAATAAAGATTCATTCTTCCATCTCCTTTCTTTCCAATTCTGAGATATCTGCGGGCAACGATTCCATGTCAAATACAACCTGATGAACATGATTTTTTCTCAACATCGCCTTCATCTTCCTGCCACTTCTCGAAATCATTATCTCCGTTCCACTTCTCTATAGCCAACTGTGAACCTGATACTGCATATGAACCTCTAATGTAGGGTGCATATTCCTGGATAGGTCTAACCTCCTTATTTTCATATCATGCCATTTTATCGAACACCTTCTAGCCTTAGGCTTCAACAACAACCTTCAAAGCTCTGACACCAAACTATAGGGGTGGATTTACATGAATGATTGCAAATCAACCGTAATATATGTAGAAGCAATAAGATCGTATTGTAGTGTGACAAAACAAACAGAACTTGAAAATAAAATGGCAAATCAGCAAATCACGCAAGAAAGTAAATAGAGAGTTCACACACGGATTTATAGTGGTTCCACCAATGCAAGATAGTGTACATCAACTTAGAAAGAGGATATTTTGTTACTTTCAGAGAGAAGAATTACAAGATTGGTAATGTAGCCTAAGAAGAATATGAAGAAATATAAAAGAGAATTATAATTCATTTCTAATGCATCTATTCATCCTAATCCCTACCTTTATGTAGGGATTATTACTTGAGGTTTAAGTAATTGATTTATGGTCATAAATCAATACCTAATCAATCCCCAAATCATATAAGAAACATATACCATTTTATTTTTTCTGTTTTCCAAAATTTGTACGCGTCTGATAAGATTCCTTCTTTAATCATCTAATTAGAGAATTAATCAATCACTTTACTCTTTTTTTCAAATATTTATTCCTCTTATGTAGCTAATCCATTGCCCTGTTTAATGTATATAAAGGGGCAATATATTTAAGCAATTATTTCAAATATCTTTCAAATCTTCTTAAGTATGGAAATATTGTATCAGATCTAACAATTTTAAAACAATTTTACCATTATTAGTTATTACTTAAAAGAGTTTATTTGAGTTATAAAATCCATTATTTAATTATTTAAAAAAACATCCAACGTTCATAGTTAAAGTGACAAAATTACGGGTCATTACAACCAGCATATGAAAATTGATAGTCATAACAAAAGAATACAAAAAGACAATAATCTAATTACTGAAAGATGTGGCAGAGTAGTAAGCATACCTTGATAGCAGTAGTCTACTCCGGTTCCTCTGTTTTTGTGGCATCCATTTTTTCTATGACTTTAACTTGTGTGAACGTCTTTACAACTTCTTTTTTGGCTTCCTCTTATTTTCCTTTTGATGCAAATAGTTTTGTTACTTTATCCCCCTCATATTACATGCAAAGATCATATTATTTAGAGATTGAAGAAAAATACATAGTCTATGTTATACAAGTAATAATTCAATCAAGTTATTGTTAGGCATGTTTTGAGTCTTCTTAAATTGTAGGTAAGCCAAATACTATTTGTTTAGCATATATAATGGTTCATTTTTAATGAGGAAAAGATGAAGTTGATAGGTATGTAATTAGCTTCAAGCATATGGCAGAATACTGCACAGACTTTATTCTAATGATTTTTGTTGGCAACAAGGATCATAGGAACATTTTTCAAACATTAAATGTAAGAAATAAACATGACTTGAAAAACATGGGTTGCTTTTAATGTTCCATGTTAATAACGTGAATCGTCAAAATAGTTATGTTATGTACAAGTTGCTGTTAATATAAGATGACACGCTTAACCTTTGCTTAACTTTTTTGAAATCCAGCAAGCATAAACTTTGTTTAGCATGTCGATCACTTATAGACGAATTTGGTTTCTATGTAATATTCTTGTCGAGCAAGCTTAGTGTTCACAACTTTAGAAGACTTGTAAGGGGATTGACCACCACCAAATTGACAAGATGGTTGTCTGTAAGGATCAAATTATGTAAGTGAGGCTAGTATCATGTACATGTTGTTAAAAAACTCAAAAAAATACACATTTGCAAGTCACTTATGACAAACATAAAGTTTTCTGACCTCTAATATTAGAGTTATACGAGCTATTCTTTTATTACTTATCAGTAGGGTTCCAAGGAAAACTTAAATTTTATTTTGTGTGATGCTATCTGCACCCTGTTTTCCTCTTGTTGCCACCTACACTAAAGGCCACACCAAAATAACGAGTTCTTATCTTCCTAACACCATTCTTTTTTTTTTAATTACTAAGCATCCAGGCAACATTTCGAAAACAGTACTTTCCCTCTTTTCCTCCTACGTCATTCAAAAGCTCTACCACCCTGTCCAAAATGGTTCTGCAAATATGTTTTCATTTAATTTTCCATTGACATGTGGTTATTACGTGAAATGTAGAACTGTTGCATGTATATGAAGTAGATGTGGCATGTGAAATGTATTATGTGTAGTGTATTATGTGAAATGTCCATCTGTTGGATGCATATGAAAACAGTATCCATCTATATGTATTTATTGGTTATAAAATTTCTCATTTGTTTACAATTGTGTTCATTTCACCTATCTTGTCTAATTGTGATGTGTAGTAGCTTTTTAACTTATTTTTTTAATTTTTTTTCTTCTGTACTCGCACTTGAGAAGTATAATATTGTAAAAGCAATATTTATAGCATTCATTTGAAGATTATATTTATATCACAATAAATAAAACAATAGTACCAAACTTCTTCATGTATTTTGAATGGAGTGAGACCAGATTATGTGAAATATCCATTTGTTGCATGTATTATGTGTAATGTATCATTCAAAATTTCAATTTACAAAAAATTGCTTTTCTCCATTCGGGTACCAACTGCCATTCAAAATGGAAGGTGGTCGGTTGTTATTGGTCATCCAAAGTTTCAAATTATAAATAAAGAAAGCTTTTCTCTATTCGTCTAGCAGCTATCATTTACAATGAATGGCGGTCCATTGTTATTGGCCTTTCAAGATTTCAAGTGGCCAAAAATGGACGTTTTTCTCTATTCAGCTACCATCCACCGTTTACTTATGGTAATGGTCGGTCGTTAAGGATCAAGTGAATGAATATAATATGGGGTCCAGAAGCACACACAAAATATTTATTTCTATTAAAATTATAAAGGTGGCCAAAAGAGCCAACCGAGTTGCCAATAGTAGCACATTTTTTTCTTTTTTAGCTTTGATATGAGAGTGTCATGGATAAAAGCTGGAAAATGGGTGCACTTGAGGGTATACATCATGATTACTATAACTCGTATCGGGCAGTATGGATTACATCATTAAAATGATTTAAAATACACAATAAATTTAGCTAAGTCCAATTAAAGTAGAAATTATCACGTGCATTTGAACATGAGTCTGATTAAAGCAATGATTTGCTCAAAAATAGGTAACCTGATTCCACGAAGCACAACTAAGTATATATGAAATAATCACATTAAAGGCTAAAATAATCTATTTGCCTATTGATATATTTCCTTGAATTTAAGCAGAAAGACCTCATGTTTCTTACTTTTTATGGTAAAACACTAGTAACTTATGCTTTGTAAAGAAGCTCATATAGCTATAACTAAAACATTAAGCTATTGAATTTTCAAAACTATTCCTCACCACAGCATAGTTTTTAAATTCTATTGTAATAGTGGAAAACAAAAAATTAAAGCTAAATAGGCTATGCACAAATCTCACAAAATAAGAAATAATACGTCATCCACTAATAAAAAAAGGAAAACTTAACTTTTAGATCAGAAAATCAATTATCTAAATTTAGGGTGACAACTAAGCAAAGTTTCTGAATCAAGGTAAAGAAGAGGTGGATTATGCCAACAACTGTGATAACACTGAGTTGAATGAAGCATTTGTGTATAAACATATGGGTTGCATAGGAATAGTCAGAAGATATAAAGCTCTCATTGATCTCAGACAAAGCAAGGCGGTTTACATTTAATTTCATGAATTTCAAAAAATAAGTAGATTAAAGGCTGAGAATTATGCAGGAAACATGAGGGCTTACACTTTCAGTGTAACACCCCATATTTTCATAACATTATTTAGGATATTTAATTATTAAATTAGATTAAATAATGTGAGGATTGATAGGTTGGAATTTGATTAGTTAAAGGTAGTCGTGCCATGTTAAGTTATCAACAAAAATGAATTAATATTAATAATGCGTTAGGATATGAGAAGGGAAATATGGAAAATAGTAAAACCTTATACCCTAAACCCTTGGGAGATGGGTAACCCGTGTGCATTCTCATTCTCATTTCACTCAAACTAAAATACCTAAGGTCGGCCACCATTTCATATTCTCAAAAGAAGAATCAAAGCAAGGATTCAAGAGAAGAGAAGTAATCAACTAATTCAACAATCAAATCTTTCATCTATAATCTCAAAGCTAAGGTGAATAATCATTATATCCCATTTCTTTTTAGTTTTTGGTTTTATGATTAGATCCAAAATATTTTGAAAGTATATTCCATGTTTGGATGATTAAAGTTGTATATATGATTGTTGATAGATTATATATGTACATGTTACATTTTTATGATATGTTTGACATGAAAACCCTATTTAATGACATCCAAATGCCTTGAAAAGTTAAATATAGGTTAGAAATGATATTTAGAGATGGGTTTCGATTCTCGTGATTTTCAAAATTAGTATGTATTTTATAATATTTTTCTAGTGAAGTAAATTGTTTATTGGGTTATAAATTATTCTTGACTAAAATAATTATTATTTGGGACTGAAATTTTTATATATTAAGCAACATATTAAAATAGTTTTTTTAGGATTTTTTTTAGATTTTTCCTAATTGTTTTGATGAATATATAAAATTATTTATGGTATGAGACTTAAATGTTTTATATATTTAATCGAGGAGAATTGGTATTTTGTAAAACAAAATAATTATCTAAGTTTGAAAATAGTGGAAGCACGTTTCTGAAAAGAATTTGTTAACTAATGAGGATTTGACAAACAAAGGCAGGTTAGTTGAAAAGTTATCCTTTTTAAGTGAAAAACAAAGAAATCATATTTTTAGCATGTTTCCGCCTATTATAGCAAAAACCTTCTGGCCCAGACCTTTCGACCAGGTCAAGAGGTTCAAAGCTTTCGGCAAGGTTGAACCAATGCATATGGCATCAAGTAACATGGTATATAATAAAGTGGACAAGGTCGAAAGGTCCTTAGTCGAAAGATTAATGGCCAAAGAGATTGGGGTATGTTTGTTTTATAAATCAATAGCTTTCACCTGTTTTGTTGTGAATTAGAGCTTTCGACTTGGTTGTTTTCGACCAGGTCAAATGTTTAAACTATGGTTTTATTTAAAATCTTTCGACTTAATTGAAAGGTTGCTGCTGCTTTGTTTTGATTTGAACATTTTGGCAAAGACGAAAGGTATACTTGTTTTAAAACCAGCCGTTTCTCCTAATGCTTTTGAAAGGAAGCTTTCAACTTAGGTGTCGTACCCTTGTTTTAAAAATTAAAATATAACCTAAGGTGTAACGTTTCGGATTTTGCCCGCTCAAAAATCGACATCCATACTTCAAATCGTACTCGAATGTCATAGATTCGACCGTTCAAATCCGATTCGCCGGAGCTTATAACAACATTAAGTAAATAACACAGCGGAATAAAAGAATAATACATTGATATACAGCTTTGATACAATATCTGATACAACAGATGATCCAATAGATATCAACATACATCAGAGATATGATATAATAAAATAGCAGCGGAAATGAAACGATAGATAACATCTAGCAGCGGAACAATATAACTCTTAGATAGTCTTCAAAAGAGAACTCCAAGAATTGCAACTCCATCTCCAAAAATCAATCCAGCAATAGCTCGAACTCCCCATAACATTGCACCAAGCTTAGCAAGACTGGTGCATCCAAAGACTGAACTAACTCCAGATAACCTACTACATCTGACTATCTGAAAAACCCAACTCTAGACTGCTCGTGTAGAAAAATTTTGAGCACCCAGAGTTTAGGAAAGAAACAATAAACTCCGGATCAGTCGTGGGACTGGTGTGAGCAACAAAAACAGTTTATCTTTTAAAACATTCAACAAAAGATTTTCAAAGTCAATTCGCAATGCTTTTAAAAATGAGACTACCATAAGGCCTCCCGCACACACACACAATGCAAACGCAGAATCGGAGGAGATTTCTCCTTATGATAGTCAAAGATGCTTGATACGCATTAAAAGGAACATTTTGTATTATTACTAGTGCATAGTGTAGGAAAAATTCATTTCGAAAGTAGAATATAAAACTTAGCCAACATACGACCATTATCGTATGCCTACTATAGCTACCATCCAAACAGTGGGGCGCCACCATAAGTGAATGATAGGTTCTACAACTAATACCATACAAGATCGTATTGTTTCTTTGGATTTCCAACGAATGATCAGGCCAAGGAACTTCCCATTGCCACATGAGAATGCCTCTGGATGGACATCCCCGAGAACCAAACCGGATCTCTACCAATACAAGGGCGGGTTACCCCTAACTGAGTAACAACTGACCGAATAAGCCATCCCCCGGTCCTTTGGGACCTTTATCTGAGAGCTCTCTAATCAATTCACACAATCATAACAAAGTGTTTTCAACATGAGTAAGTATCTGGGCTCCATACCATGATACCACCCTTTTCCAGAAGGAAATGCACATATCCTAAAGGGCGCTACCCCTCATAACCTTGCTGCTTCTTTCCTGTTTTGACCATTCCCGAGATGTGAGGCTCGACGAAGTCACGTCCACAAAAACATACTTTATACAAAAGCCATGCTTTGGGTCAACAAATGATCATAGAGATGATCACCAAGATAGACGATCAAATAAATGATCCTATCACAAATAATCAACACAATGATCATCTCACAGCAACACTCAGTATGTCACATTACCAAATTGGGAATATATCGCTGATAACCTTCAACTATATAACCTCTGAGCTCGTACGTCTCAGAGAAGGGTGTTAAGCTAAAAGAATAAATTCTTCGCCACCAACAGAAATATATTTGAAAGAAATTGGCTTTATATCTCAATTTGTAATGTCAGACATACAATCCATACAAGTCTGTTCTGGGTTCGAACAGAACCGAAGGCACTTTCAACGAAGTCCTTGCAATCCGGATATTCACAATCCCGATCGGATTTCCCATCACTTAGGGAGTTTCTATACCTGCGCGACTCGGTGCAGAAACAATCGATAGGTCATCCTATCGCTTTCGCAAATACCCGGTCTTCATCACCGGTCTTCAAATGCTGTCCATAACGTCGAATCACATATTCGGAATGGGTTATACGACACAAAGGTCCTTTCCCGGCTAAACCGAATAGTGAGAAAAAAAATTAAAACATATGGATATGGGATTTCAATTAAGTCACAACTTAATAATTCAAAACTTTTCTTCAAATGGTTTAAATAAATTACCATTTTCAATCTTTAAACAAAAAGATTCATTTTCACAACCTTTAACGGTTTAAACAATTTTCACATTTTAATCTTTTAAATGAAAGATTCATTCACAGATTTTCCAAATCAATTTTCATTTCAATTTGATTAACTCGTTAAATCTTTAAATCAAAGATTTAACTTATAGCCTTCACAACAATTTCATTTCAATTTGATTTAAACAAATCATCAATTTAAATCTGTTAAAAATAAACAGATTTAAATTCATAGCTTTTAAAAAGAATTCATTCATAACTTAGGAAAATCATTTCTCTATTCAATCTTGAAATTCCCCTAATTAACTGGAATCTCAGTTCTTATCTAAAAGTGTTTATCATTTGAAAACAACAGTTTTCATTTTGGAAATCTGATTCATTTATACGAGTTGAAATCCTTGGGTTAAATTCAAATTCTCAAAAATAATACTTTAAAAATGATTTAACTCTTAATGAATAGTATAATATCGTTAATCCCTAGTTCCAAATTACAGAACTCAATTCCTAATTTTGAATTCAAATTTAAATCAAAGTATTTAAATTCCAACACTTAATCCAGTTATTCAAAATAAATTTCCATCTTTGAAATTCCCTTTTCAATTGCTTTTCACATTTAGTCCGATTCCATTTCCAAAACATTTGAATTTAAAAATTCAAATTTAAAACTATTTCAAACATCTGTGACTTAACCGATTTCCTCGTGAAATCCATATTTGTGTGTGTATGGTGTGGTCCAGGGGTTTAACACAATAGTGCAACATCATTTCAATCATCACAGATTAAAACACAAAAATATAGTTGATAAGCGATATAAACTATAACGCTTATCGACCATACACAGATTCACAGATAATATACAAATGTAAATAAATACACACAGCTCAATCCACAGAACAAAATATCACAAATCAGATAGGATAATCAATTCAAGGCAACTCATTTAATTCAATCATTCATAAGTAAGGTCAATCATTCAATAAACATTTATAAGCAGGATTAACTATTCTCTTAATCCTAATCAATTCAATTTATTTCCTAGTAAATTAATTACTTATAAATTAATTATCTAATCCTGATTTATAAATTAATTACAAATAATTTGATATAAATTAATTTATCAAACACTTTAATTAATTATCCTTAATGAATAAATTAATTAGATTAACCTTAGGTAAAATTCAAAATTATTTAACCTTTATTAATTTCATTAAATAATTATTTTTAAGTAATTAATTATCTTTATGGATAAATCAACATTTTAATTACATTAAATGAAATTTTATCTTAATCATTTGATTTAATTAACTACTTACAATACCTAATTAATCTTCAATTAATTATAACTCATTAATTAGTAAATCTTTAATTAACTATCATTCAATTAATTATCCTTAACTGGCTACAATAAGTGCTCATCCCAAATCACTTATTTTAATGAGTCACAATTTAATTACATCGAGTAATTATACTTAGACTCCTTGATTAATCATTATTTAATTAAGTTAAATCATTTTCACCCTTTAATTATTTCTGAGGTAATTTATTCCTTTAATAATGATTTAAAGGAATATTAAAGTGTATTTTAAAAACATTACTCTTTTTGAATTTAAATTTGAATTCCATTTTGAATTCAAGATTCAAAATGATTTACCATTTAACATTAGCCAAATTTAAATATAAATTTATAAACTTTTTTAAGAGAAATGAAAAAGAACATTTTATTACTTATATAAGAAAAGCCTTTAAATTAAACTACTTAATTCTTAGATAAAAATTTTAGCTTTTTAAATTACATTGCATTTTAACTGGCAAATTTTAATTTAAAACAATTTATTTAACCTTTCATTTAAAATCCTTAAATAGAAGAATTTTATCAAAATCAAATTTAAACATTTGTTTGGAACTAATTACCTAAAAAAAATTAATTTAAACTTGTTTTAAACATACAGATTTAAAAACTGATTTGAAATTTCAGATTTGAATTCATAGAAGAACTTTGAATCCAATAATTTAACTTTGATTTAAAAACTTTGGTTTTAACTTTCTTTTAAAAACTTGATTTTTATTTCTTGATTTAAAAACCAAATTCATTTTTTTTTCTAAACCTTGGATTCAAAAGTTCATTTGAATTACAAAGTTAAATTTTGAATTCAAAACCCCTGTTTTACATTCTGCTTTAAATTTAAATTTCATTTAAATTTAAAAAAAAAATAGAACTCTGTCAGGTTATAAACCCTGAAACAACTCATTGACCCGAGGCCCCCCCGTTAATGCTTCGAGTAAATGACCTGATCCACTCGAGTGCGACGCGAGAAAAACTCTAGTTCCTCCCAGGCAACCAAATACCCAGAACACACAGTGCTCGTGCATGTGCACTTCGCCGCTGGCGATCTTCCGGCACCGCCACTACGTCGAACAAGTCGACGATCTCCCACGTACAAATCTCCGACCATCAGAACCTCCATCCTCCCTCCGAATCGAAAATGAGCATCAGGTCGAAACCTGGAACACGCGAAAACAAAAACCCCCCAAAACCTGGCAACGCCATGTTCTCCGACCCCCGACCACTGACCAGCCTACAACTCCGGCCTTCGACGCGTCAACTCGATCCCTTCCATCCCCCAGAACCCCGAGGCACTCGGTGCTTCCCCGAGACAACGGTGCACAAATTTCCCACGTGGGAAAAAATTAGGTTTACAAAACATATCCCCACACCACCGCCGCCACGACCAACCGGACCACCTTCCCCCATTTTCTTCGACCCTCCGATGGCTCCTCCATCACCAGAAGAAGGCTCAGCCCCTCCAGTCGCCACGATCATTAGAAATCGCCAAAAATGTATTTTCCAGAAAATTCCAAAACTTACATGCAATTCAACATTTAAAATTTGGATTTTTATTTTAAAAATCATACTTTTCAAAGATGATTCGAGGCATATACCAGAATCAATATAACACGACATTTGATTTATCCCATTATTTAAGTTTCAACTGTATTTTTCTTACTTACAGGAAATTTTCAAACTAAACTACTTAAACTTGTTTTCAAAATCTAGATGGTGTTTAAGTTTCAACTTATCATGTTTGAAATTTTAAAAGTTATCAGGAAATAATAATAATAATAAACTTTGAATCAACTTCAACTTGAAAACTGGAACAGTTTGTTCCAGAGATTTTGTTCCAGAGATTTCAACAAGTGTATAACATCCATCCATATATGCAGAGAAACATACATATATATCACAAAAATAATTATCATAGAAAATGTAACCATATTCATTTTTAGATTAGAAAGGTGATGTTACTCACCTGGCAAAAGAAATTAAACAGAGCTGCATCTTTTTGAACAGGCTGTAAACTGCTAGCTTGATCTTCTTGTTTATTTTGTTGAGAAGTTGTTTAAGTTTGAAAAAAAATGAAAATGCTTGCTATATTTCTCTGATTTGCTTAGTCTTGGGAACGAACTGAAATGAATTTTGTTTAAAGTATGGAAAGAACTACCAATTGATATCCCTTTGTACAAGGTGATATCTGGTTTGTACAATACAGCATGGGTGAAGTTGCTTGTTTTAAATGGAAGTTTGTTTGAGTTTGAGTGATGTTACTTCAGTTTTTTTCTTGCTGAACGAGAAGGAATAGGTGTATATATGAAGCTACAGGTGTAGTTAGTACAACAGGGTGATATTATAATGCTTTGTTCAATAATTCTTTCTTCTTTTTATTTATTAATTATGCAGACATTTCTGTTGGTGGCCGAAATCATGCTTCAGTGGCTTGAGATATCTTAGTCCTAGGCTGCAATACTTTAGTATGCTAGAGAGTATGGCATTTAATGCTTTGTACATTATGTTCTTACTTAAACATATACTTGTTGTCCTTGCATTCAAAAGTGTATACAGATTTTTCAACTTAGCCTACATATTCTTTTCTTCTTTCAGTTATGGTGGATGAAATTGAAGTGAGGAGTTGATGCATATACAAAGGAAGCATGCAGTATATTATTTATACAAGGTGGTGATCTGGTTTGTACAAAGGCATAGGTGAAGATGCTTGCTTGTACTTGTTTATACATATAAATGTATTTGTTTACTTCAGCCATACTTGTTTCCTCGGCCTGCATATCTACTTTACACTCGTTGAATCATGTATGTACAGTTCTTTGCTTTGTTTATGTTTTCTTGTCTTTGTCTTGCATACTTACTTTTATATTTGTTTGTATTTATTACTTTATAGTATGAGTAACTTCTATTTTAACTTGTTGTTAAAATTTATTTATATATATATATATATATATATATATATATATATATATATATATATTTCTTAATTTATTTTATAACTCCAATATTTATTAAACCATTCATCTAAGATTTAAATTCAAATCAAAAAATATATATATACACACAAGATTTTATAATTTCAAATTGACTCATATATACCCAAATATACATACATATATATATATATATATATATATATTCACATATATACATATATATACAGTATTCAAAAATTTAAATGATTTATATAGAATATATTTGAACTCGGGAAAACTCACATCACTATTTATAATTAATTTTATAAATTTTTATTCAAAATTTCATTTAATTATTAATTTAAATTAAATAAAAATTCAGGATCGTTACAGTAAGGCTTTAGAAAAAGTTGTTTCAAATGATATGTTTAAAGCTTTTGAAGCAAATCTTTCGACTTATTCGAAAGGTTGCTTCCAATGACTTCAAAAGGTTTTAAAAGAAGGTTTTCCATTTGTTTTGAATTATAACCAGTTAGCTTTGGAAAGGTTTAAGTAAATAATTTCGAAAGTTTAAGAAAATAATTTCAAATGGCTTAAATGATTTTGAAAGGTTGAAGATTAATTTTGAAAGGTTTGGTTCAATGGTTTCAAAAGATTTTTGCTGAATGATTTCGAAAGGTTTGAAGATTGATTTCAAAAGTTGGTTCAATGGTTTCGAAAGGTTTTGGCTGAATGATTTCGATAGGTTTGATGATCAACCACGAGAAGTTTAAGTTCAATGATTTCGAAAGATTTAAATGATTAATTGCGAAAGGTATAAGTGAATGACTTCATAAGGTTCCAATTGAATGACTTCGAAAGGTTTAAGTGAATGGTTTTGAAAGGTTTGAGATGGAAGGTTTTCCAATGTTTTCTAAGGAAATGTTTTAATGAGATTTTAAAGAAGGATGTCCAATGTTTTATTGTTTTCGAAAGGTCTCTTTTCGAAAGGTTTGATAGTTGAATTTGAAATAGATGATTTCTAAAGTGTAGAAAGAGGTTCTCTCAAATGGCCAAGTGTTTTCATCAACTAAAGTTTTAGTAAAGAGGATATATAACATGGTGATATGATTTTGGGTAAAGTATATAGATTATATACAATTCCTTGTTTAAATTTGATTCAAAGGTTTAAATCGGTTGGAAATGTTTTCAAGGAAAATTATGGGAGGGGGTCCTTAAGTGAAAATGACTCAGATATTAAAATACCAAATGGGACTAGTATGGGGTCGCGCCCTACACATTAGCTATTAGCCCCAGCTAATTGTTGTCCAAAATTCCAGTGTGTAGGTCTTGGTCACAGGTAGGCTAAAATTATGATTACACACCGAAAGGAATATATGTTGTATACAAATAGGTTATTGGTAAGCCTGAAAAACCATTAGAATCAGAAAGACCTAGAAGATGATTTAGTTAGGGACAGATCGTCTAGAAATGAAGTATTTAATAAATAGTTAAGGATAGATAATCCATAAGATGGGTATGTAAAAGATGTTAGGTTAATTTTGATTATATTGTCTGGTATGTCCGAGTCAGCCAAAGGTTAAAAGTTGTCCAAACAAAACTTATGTATTTGAACAGATAGTTCATTATTACGTGAGACTTATGTATGTTTACATAACTAGTGCGTGCCCCGTGCTACGCACACGGGCAGTTGACTAATGATAGATGGTTATAGTTCTATTCTATTCTTTTTTGAGGGTTCAAAGTTTATTTATTTGTAATAGCATTTGAAAGTGTTTTCACTTTTTGGTTTGTGACTTATCAGCTAGTGGATAGATATCTTTATAATGTTGTTGTTACTTAGGAAACCAATGGTACGAATTTATTTACAAATTTAGTAGGATATCAATCATGTTAATAATTTTTATGTGTTGTATAGTTAATTTTCTTTGCATTGAATAGTTTTAAAAGCAAGTACATCTAAATGTTGAAAATGCTGTTGTATTCAATCTATAGGAGACAATAGTAATGCATGGGCGTAAATAATAAAATTTTGAATTAATTTTTCATGAAAAGAGAACAACATTTGCTCACTTTCTTAGTAACCAAAAGTATATTTATCCCATTTCATTTACCTACCTTAGTGTATGCCCATCTCAGCGTGAAACATGGATTGTTATTCCAACAGCCTTGATTTAGTTACTTACTTTTTAATTCAATGTAGAAGTAACATCTATATTAGAATGAACGTAGGTAAATAAAGAACATTTCATTCAGAAAAAGGGAAATGAATAAGCCAGACAGTAGGAACAGGTACAAATTTTTTATAATTTCACTTTGACATTGCTTGAGAAAAAGAATTAAATACGCAGTTTAATACCTTAAACAAAAGAATGATATATGCCGTTGGAACTTTATTGGTTAAGGCTCAAATGGAATGGAATTAATGGACACTGCAGTACAATTTGGAGATAATCAGAATAGTAAAGATGCTAAAATGTTAAAATCAGTTATAGTAATAGACACTAATATTTAAGTTAATACTAAAAGTGGTGGATACATACGTGCATTGTTATACAATCGGCAAACAAATTACAAAGTTGCAAATGGAAATAAACAATGTGGTGGAAAACCATTTTTGTAAGAATGGAGTTAAATCTGGTTTCCGTAGATGACATAGATTTAAATGGAGGATTATTATTATTGAAAATCATTTATAAATATTACTGACTCATTACTTCATACATCTACCATATGTCATCTATCATTATTAATGTCAAAGATAGATTAATATGAAAGTTATATGCAATTAATATACATATCTTTATGTAAGTTTATATTAATATTAATAATGTAAGCTAAAGAGTTAAAACAGCACGGAGGTGATGTGTAGGTGGTAGTTGAGCGATAGTAAGTGCAGGGAGATGTTTAATGTATGGTGAGAAATTTAGAGCTTTGTTGTTTAATACAGCGCGGTCTGTATATAAATTGACATCTTCAATGTTTACTGTAAAACCCATGTTTGTAGTATTTCAATGTGCATGTAGATTAGTACGGAGGGTAAGTATGCAAACCGTAAATATTAATCAGTGTGTATGGTAGTTGAAAAAAAATTAAATTCGAATGTGGAATGGAAAATTTTAATCAAAAATGGCAGAGCTGGAGCTTCAACAATAAACATTATAGTCGGAGGCAGTGCGCTGAGAACTGGGGAGATGTACAGGAAGCAGTTGTACAATAGAGAGCAACATTACCCTTCAGAATTTATACTAATCGTTGTACAGCTGCATATATTGTATGCTGTAACAGCGAAGTAACAATGTTTATACTGTGAGTTGTAAATGGACGGAGCACTGAACTTCTATGACTGACAGTGAAGCGAATGAGTATATACATATGGTAGATGTATGAAGTAATGAAGACGAAAATGGGAGGGACACACAAGTTGCATAAAAGGATGATATTGTTCTCCTTATAGCTTGCGTAGGCTGGTCAGTGGCCTGTGCTACGCACACGGATAGACCGATGTGGAAGTTCTGTGTTATTTTTATTATGTCTCATTCTTCCATCAATTAGGGTTATATGTGAAAGAAGTTATAGTTATGTTGTCAATGATATATCTGCTCAGATTATGGTAGGAATCTTTATTTCTGTGTAATCAAAGCAAATTAGTGAGTTTATACCAGTTAACACAAAAATTTGAGAAGGCATTCACTTTGAAGACTGGGTATATAATTGGAAATTATGGAAAAAATATTAATTAGAAAAAACGCAACGATTACTGTTGTATAAAATTTGACTCAAATTGTTGATCGTGAATGGACAGAATATTTATAAAAGCATACAGGGAAAAACATAGATATGAGAAAGGAGTAGGTAACTAACATAGTTGCACAGAACGAATTAGTCAAATAGGAAAAAAGTTGTTGGTTATCTAATGCTTATAGAAGATAGTAAAAATTCCATCTTAGAGAACAATCTCACTAAGCATGGCAGTCATATCAGTTCAGTGTTGTACAAAGACATTGATAGGACCACCAATGACAAAAATTTATAGTAGGTTCAAATGGACATGAAAATTCATTTTTAGTAGAGTCACGTCATGGTACAAATGTACATAGATAAACAAACTGAAACCAATATGAAATTGAAAAGTACATTGTAGCTACTATTTTTTTTACAACGACCATGACCAAACAGAAATAAATTTACAAACCTGTAAAAAAAAAATACAAACCATATAGATCTTAGAGTGAAGAACCATACAGGAATAAAACGGGACAGTACACGGTCCAGTCCTTTGTTTCAATAACTATATCGTTCTTTTCTTCTCATTTGTTCGTCTTCAAGTCTTTTTCTTAACATGGTCCATTTTTGAATCATCCTGGAAAGTAGACTTATAGATTATTTTCCCTGCAAAAATTGTATCATATAGTATTTAAATCACTTATTATATCTATGACTAATCCACATCTAGCTACAGATCTGAGTTCCAAAGAGTAGCATGTGTGATTAACGTCATCTTGAACGTTGTTGTCCTATAACGGTATTTTGCTGAGCTTCTCACATTTCCCTATAATGCATTGCTCATTCTTGCAATGCTTCGAGTCTTACCATTTTCTTCTTCATCCAGTTGCATATCCAATATGGTGTGACTTGTAACCATACCCATCTATCAATTTGATATAATCTTCAATAGAAACTTTCGGTAGAATAAAATTTCAGCATGACTTTATAATTTTATGATCATATGATCTAAATACTACTTGTATTTACAATATGAAAATACGCTGTGAATGTGTCAGTAGCCCAAACATAGAACATGTCATGATCTGTTTGAGAAAATCTAATGCATCGCAAATTTCCTCCGCATTTTTGTTATAGGGCTTTCAAGCATATTTTGATACATTGAATATGCAGAATCATCAAACTTGAAAAACACAAAGAGATCTTCCCTGCAATATTTTGCTTTAAGCATACAGTCCTAGTACGTTTCTCATGAAAAAATTACAGTCATCTGACAAGTATCGTTTAGCCAATTTATGATAAAATAATCTTTTCTAAGGTTTTGTTTAATTTTGCACTCTTAGTGCATCGCAAAATCGATGACATATTACACAATAGTAATATAGGATTCAAACTTTATCTCAGTGTGTGCTAATACGAACCGATGTATCAAATATTAACTTACTATAGATCATTTGTCACCAACATTAGCAACCTTTTGCATTTGTAGCCATCTTTGAATTTGGTTATTACTTGCTACCCATGCAACCCATTTATCTTTAAATATAAATATGTAACTATGCATCTTGGTCAAAGTTGATAATGATTCCCACTGTTTGCAGATATAAATTGTTGCTTTTTAAAAATATTAACTATGTATACACACGTACATAAACATATACATATATACGTGCAATGATCAGCTCCCCTGAGTGGAGAGAGACCATATTATTTAATATAGAATATGTGGTTGCAATCAAGAGGCATTTGAGATGTAGCAAAAGTGAATGAGAGTCGATCCATACATACACACACATGTATATGTATGTATATTTACATATGTATATATGTATACATGTGTAATATTAAAAATTAAAAATGGTAAGGTGCCTATCATAATAAGTTGAAGCTTTCCTTAAGTTAAACAAAATAAATTTATGTATAAACTTCTACCCATAGCATGACAATATAATATTCAGGTCTATAGTAAGTTGTTTAATCATTATAATATTGTGTTCTTCACTTTCAATTGAATGAACCCACATTAAAATCATAATTACAGTTGTACATGAAATATCCAAAAATGAATCTCATTTACATGAAATATAAACAAATAAAAGAAATGTCATTATGTAATTTCTAGCTACAAAGCCAATTGTAAGAATGTTGATAAAAAGAGTGTAGTGTATTTTGTCTTAACAACGTAAGCAAAGTCATAAATCAATGGCAAAGGCATGTTTGTGGAATCATTTTATTTTTTAAATTGGAAAATGATAAGGGTAAGAAAACGGAAAAATGCTATGTATAATAGGAAAACAGAAGCACATAAAATGCTTGGAGGTAGTTGTTCAATATGTACTAACTCCATTTTGGCAATCACAGTATACACTTTATTTTGTAACAACTAAGAAATTAATTTGAGCTTAATGTCAACTAAATTTAGAAGAAAACGATCAATCAACTTATATTAAGAAAGTTTTAAGAAAAGGATACATTGTAGCTACCGATTGGTAGTTGATGTGAGCCTATCCTTGATTTTAGAACCCACCACGATCGAATTTAACATATAAGCGCGCGCGCACACAAACACGCGTGCGTGCGCGCAGATGTGCGTGTGTGCGTGTGTGTGTATATCTGTGTGTGCATACGCGCGCACGCATGTGTGTGAGTACATGTGTGCATGTGTGTGAGTACATGTGTGTGTATGTATATACATATATACAACTCTTCATTATTTTTATCATATCGTCAATATCGTGTAATTAATGAAGTGTTTACAATAAAAAGACGATATAAATTGCGGGGAAAGAGTAAGCATTGCTGATTTTTATTAACCAATAGTTGTAAACTACCAAAATGCACATGGAAAATTATTTTAAATTATCATAGGAAAAGAATATATGTAAAATGTAAATATCCGTAGCATAAAAGATATGACAAAAGATAGATGATATAATAGTACCTATTAGACGACTAAGCATTTGAAAATTTCTTAGTCAATAATTTAATTAACACTTCAAAATTACAAATGAAGGGTGGTCAAAATTATAAATTATAAACATAACCACCATACCTCTGTATTCCTAAAAGAAGTAAATGAACAAATATCATTGGTTGTTGAAACTCTCTTACCAAAACAGAAAGCTAGGAAATATGAAGCAATACTTTTATATGATAAATGACGGGAAGAAATAAATTTCAACTCTATTTCCTTATAAAAAATGCATGATAAACAAATATATATGTGTATATATATGTATATATATATATGAACAAATATGTGTGTGTGTCTATATATATATATATATATATATATATATATATATCACTGCAATCATGAACCGCACTCCAAAGTTCAAATAGAAGGTTGTTAAGTTAATAAGTTGGAGAATAATTTATTCACAATGCAGAAAAATGTGCTTGCTGTCGAACTAATCCACAATCTAAACAGTTGTGAACAAATTCTCTTTGTCATATCCCTAGGCAACCAAACGAGATACTAATGACCCTATAGTTCACGAGACATAACACATAAAGTAAGCAAAATAATAGGAAGAAACTTTGATTCACATAAATAAAAATGTTTTGAATTCTCCACGGAAAAGTGAGGCATGTTAATTTACCGTATAATGTCAATTCTGTCTTTCTGCGTTGTAATGTTTAACTTGCAAAACCCTTACAATTCTAATAAAGCAACTTCAACTAATATACACATATAGAACTGTGTGGCATAAGTAATCTAAAGAAAACTATAGTATTAAAAGGATTTATCACAATTGTCAATCATACGCAAGTGGCATTAAAAATTACTAAATTGATAGAATAAAATGTCAAAATCATATTTACAAAACTGTTATATCCCTCTCAGGCCTAAGGACTAACAAATTAAACCCAAGATACTATACATTCAAGTCTGTTGATTAAAACTCACCTTATGGTATCTTGGAACAATCGTAGTCGTGAATTGTAGAATGGATCCAAATTTCAAGCAGAAACCAACGGCATGAAAATCAGTTGTTCAAAAATGTTGAAAGTTGAAAACCACCAACTGTTGTTTGATTCAAACAGATGCCCATCCATCTAGGGTTATTTTTCATAGGGATGTATCTTTGTTTCGGTCAGAGGTATGGTGGGTTTACTTAAGCGGATGTATTTTAGATTAACGAAAAATTAATATTATTATCTGGAGAGAAGAAATGGGGAGTATCATTTGAGTAATTCACGATTGTGATCTGGAATGGGAAGTAGGAGGAAGATGGGAGAAATAAGTAACCGCTTCAAGACGTCGTAAAGAAATATGGCACTTGTCATAGAATTGACACGTGTAAGCATGTTAGAAGAGTGGATTCTGCTTTCCTATTTAAGTAATAGATGATTACTTTATAGTATTTAAATATTATGGATGCAGGAGCACAGTATATGGTTTTGTAAAAGGTTTTGTAAAGATATGTTTTAAAAACAATGTTAGTGAGGGAAAACCCGTCTCCCTAAGCGATGTGGTCTCACTTAAGGTGTTTAACCGGGATGTATAACATTATCCATACCAGATTTTATGTCTAACTCGAAGTTTGTGTTTTTCCCTTAAACTCTCGGATGCTCAAAATTAATTTGATTAGGCTAAGGGATTAAGGTCTTTTTCAAGTTAGTAGGACGACGAATAAGGCTACCGGAGGCATGGAGGAGGCAAACAGATAACTATTTAGGATTTGTAGTTATTGTTATGTCTTGATGTAATTCCGCTGTGACTATATTAGATCTATTATAACCACATGTTTACATATATCACTCTTGGCATTTTTTGTAATAATTATATTTTATCTGTCCTGGGAACAATTTAGGATTATATGTTGTGAATGTGAAACAATTGGTTTTGGAAATATAATGTAGAATTTTTTTTTTGAAATTTGTATTTTGTTTCATATTAAAGTGCTTCTGATATTAATGATATCATTAACATAGCCATATTTAGTCATCGAAAGCTAATACTATAGATTAATGCAGCATCCACAACGCTTAGTTTTGGGTCTCTAGATAGGGGATATTACATGTAGGCTTTTGTCCGTTGGTTGATTTGGCAATCAACCTATTTAACTCGTGTGGTAAGATGGAAAAACAGGTTTTATGTAGTCATAAATTGGGCCACGACACTTGTTTTTGGTTGTGACATATCTCACTTATAAATGCTATAAGCATTTGGTGAAAAAGAAAGAAAGAAAGATAAAGATCAAAGAAAGAAGTCTTGTATAGGTTAGGGGTGTTCCAAAATTTGTCTTGTGTTAAGTCGAATAAGATCTTGATAAAAGCCATATGATTGCTATGTAAATTCATGGACTATCAAGTCGGTCTTTTATTGTTTATTCATGATGGTTGGAATAAAGTTTATGGTTTCTTTTTATCCATATACTTCTAATATTTAGTAAAAGTAGAAAATGCTTTCTACGTTTTTACTTTAATTTTTATGTACATGAAGATTAATGCTTGTCGAGAAAGTACAGTTTTGAATATTTCACTTATGACTATGGTAAATTATAAGAAGAGATGGTCTCCTCATAATTTCTAGTAAGAAATCGGCATGATGAGTTACCTAAATATAAAAATTTGATAAATTCTTTACATAAAAGGTCACAACGACTGCCAAATTTGGACTCCAAGAAGTTCTAAGCGGGAGGCAAATGTGTAGTGCTTAGAAAATTAATTATCCGCTAATAACAAATAAAACGCTCAATTCATCCACTACATAGGCGAAGCAAAATCAAACATGGAGCACATACCTAAAAGTTGAAAAATATATGCCTGAAATGGTTAAAGTTCATGGCAGTTGAGGAAGTGAAACTAACAAATCGGTGTAACGACAAAGTTGAGGAATCAGAATGGTAGCGAGCAGGTTGAGGAATGGTGAGCAGCGAAACTATGGACGACGAGCAACATTTTAGGAATGGTGAGAGTTAAGGAACGGTGAGCAAGGGGATTTTAAACTCGATTAAGTTAGGTCTTAGTTTTGAATCATGACATGAGTTATTCGCGGTAGGGATTGAAACATGAGAGAGGAAGAATAAAATTATACAAGCCAACTTTTTCTCATTAATCAATAGTGTGTTATTGAGTTATCATTTTATATAAATGATTACTAAGTAACTAACAATAGCAAGTCGTGTTGCAATTCTATTCTCTCATGATGCCAGTAAACCATTTTCTTATTGTGCACCCATAATTGAATACTTAGAAAAAGGAACACTGCCCAAAAAAAGAATGAGCCAAGGAAATTGAGATATCAAGCCCATTCGTTTAATATAATTGAAAAGAAATTATATAGGAGCGCCTAACTTATGATGCATTACCATAGAAACCGGAGAAAAGTTGTTAAACAAAGCTCATGAAGAATACCGTGGAGATCGCCCTAATGGCTAAAAGTAGCAAAGAAGTTAATGAGGTAATGTTATTATTGGCCTTGTGTGACTGAAGATGCACTAATCTATACGTGATAAAGGCCAAAAGTTTTCTAGAATTCTTCCTCCAAATAAGCTAACTTCTGTCATAAGCCCATGGCCTTTTGATGTATGTTGAATTGGCTTAATAAAACCTCTTATGGTCTTGAAAAAGAGCGGCAATGTGACGACCGCCTTACACCACCAGAACCTAATATAACTAAATAGTGCGTTACTACCATGCCTAGCCGATGTAGGATGATTGTTAAGGGTTAAAAGAAATAAAACATCATAGAACCTATCGTATATCTCATAATACATTGAATAAAATATAATTATCATCTCAGTTACAAAACAGGAGAGACACTAATAACTAAGTGAACCAAATATCAAAACACAGATCCATAGGGTTACACAACATAGAAATAGAGTTAATGCAAAGAAAAAATTAAATAAATTATCTCATGATAGCAAAGCAAACACTGTCTAGGCTCCACAGTGTTTCACAACAGAATAACTAATAGAATATCCATATACAATACAAGAAAATTCCATCCAGCTTGTCCTCGACAAAACCACCACATATTACCTAGACCTGCTATCTAGTCTATCATTTAAGAGTACTAGAGATAATAATAAGTAAAGCATAAAACATTGATTCGGACAATGTTATGGTGTGAGCGATAAATCTATCTCAAAATACTATACAAGTTGATATAGTAAGAAACAAGGTTACACGAATACATATCAGACCCCTCCATACAAACAAAGGGCTAACACATAACATCATAATATGCTACTCTACAATCATCACAAAGGTGCACTACATCATAAGTACAACAACGGGTATCCAGTTATCCCTATCCACTATACCTATTTCATGTGACTCCTAGAGTGACGTGTTATAGGGGAAACAACCAAAACAAATAAAGCATCCACCAAAAAACAAACCTCACTTTCACTCAACTTTCATTGACAACTTGTACGACATGATCATTAGCCAGAAACCCAAGAATATATCAGTTCCATAATGCTCAATCCATGCCACTTCATAAAGCTAGGTAATATACCCACAGTCATAAGGCCTAGGATAACCTATGTCCATAAGATCTGAACATGATCATAATCTAGATGGGCGTCCCCACATACCCTCTCTACATGAGCACACAAGAAACCTCTGTATGTCTATAATCCCATGGCATACGCCCTTATAATGGAACACAATCATAATTCCATTCTACTCACATCCATAGTGGAACACAGTCATAATTCCACTCACGAGCTCCCTTCATTGAACCCTTTTGGGTCAATATTTCGCCTCCAACCATTGAGCCATTATCATCAGAATCTAACTTCATTCACTATCTATTTATCGTCATCAAAGTTTTGAAGTCATCACATCGAAGCACTTCAATATTGCCTCGTTTCTTATCCATCAATCTTCACCGTGCTGTCACATCTCTAGCGAATGAAGAACGAATGAACAAACACCTCCAGCACGATCCATAGAACACGTGTGAAGACCATCCTACACCATCGGCACCCAATATATATAAGATAGGCGTCGTCATCGTGCCAAACGATGTAGAGTAATTATCAAGGTTTAAAATGAAACAAAACTTTATAGAATCTATAGTATATATCACAGCATATGGAATAAAATATAATATCACTGATATAAAATAGAAGAGATAGTAATAACTAAGTGATCCAAATATCAAAGTAAAGATACACAAGTTATATATCATGAAATAAAGTTTATACAACATAAGAAACTCATAAGGCTGTCTTATACTAATAGTAATATGCAGCATTGCTAAGGCTCCTCAGTGTTGCACGACAGAATAAGCACAGAAATCCATATATAATATGAAATAGCTCCCTCTAGCTCATGCACTGCACTTCTACTACGTTAAAATTAGACCTGCTATCCAGTCCACTCATTTAAGAGTACCTAAGATAATAAGAAGCACGACATAAAACCTCAAGTCATAAAATAGTCAGGTGTGAGCGGTAAACGAATCTCAAAAATACTATACAAGTCGATATAGTAAGGAATAAAGGTATATGAATCATACATGATAAGTTTCTCCGACTAAAGAGTTAGCATGTAATAACATAATATGCTAGTCTAAGTGTCATAAAGGTGCAATACAACTAAGTATAATAACGGGTGTCCAAGTATCCCTATCTCCAATACCTATCTTTAATAACTGCCCTAGGGTGATAGACTGTGGAGAGAGAAATCAAAGCAACCACAACATCCATCAAACAATCCTCACTATCACTCTATGTACTCTAGATATATGATAAATTATATGGCCATACTGCTACTAGGGACTAATGGTAATCTCAATTTTCAATGTACTCTCTTTAGCCTGAAACTGACTAGACCCATTCAATCGATCTAGGGTACATGGGTCCATTTTACCGATCCAGGGTAACTTTCAACATACTCATAAGCATCCTTACAATATACTTGCTTTGAGTACAACAGAATAAACTCCAAGTATCAACAATCCCTTAATTCCCTTATTCGAGGCATTTCCTTTGCTCCGACTAACTTCCATTGTCCGGAAGGAACCATTCTACATTCCCCTACTCAATGATTCATTTCAACATCGAGCTGTCACCTTCGAGGAACCATTCTACATTCCTCATTCTACGACTCCTTTCTATATCGAGCTATCTTCTTTGGAACCTAACTCCATTCAATGCTGAGTTACCATCCAAAGACTCTAACTTTCACCATGCTGTTAGACCATCGTTAATCATCATTCGAGCGAGCCAATATCACCAACACGACCTCTACAACCCCTGTACCACCTCCCAACAGTTCCATCCTTATAGGACCAAACTAGAGAAGTCGGTACCAACTTCTGAAGTCGGTACCGACCTCTGTACTTGGCCACTAGTGGCCAAGTTTTTTTTCCATCCTTCTTCTTACTTCTAGTACTCTATGCCTAAGTGCTTGAACCGGACTTCTCTTCTCCAAATCAAGTCATCATATCTTTAAAACACCCTGCTTTATATTTTAGAAAAAAGTCATCATTAGCCTTTGACACTTAGCCGATCTCCAATCCATCACTATAGGCAACCTCTACAAGCCTTACTCTTCCCTTTACCCAAGTCACTACCGACATGGAGCAACTGAAAGAACTCGGTACCGACCTCTGAATTCAATATCGACTTCTGTCCTTAGTGAATTGAGGGATGCGATTTGGACCACGAGCTCTTCCCATGCTCCAGAATCTACCTACTAAATTTCGTCCAATTCTGACCAGTCCTGCCTATGATTTGCCCAATTTTTCAACCTATCTACTTAACATACAAAACATTAGCAAACAACATCGAATCACAACATATAATCATAGAATAGCATGCATACACACACACTCATAATGTATGAGAATGTGGTAATCAAGCTAGTTTTCCTTTAAATCTAAGTTTTATATTAGCATATGCATGCATAAATGATGTGAGTTACAATAGCATACGAATATGAGTAAATAGATTACAAAACCAATTTTAAAGCCATTTCAAAATCTTCAATTTCTAGTCATAAACATGTATAAATAAGTGATTAGAGTTAGAAAACCTTTTTAGATAAAAATCATGTTAAAACAACCACTTTAACTATATAAACTAGTATAGATGAGTGAGAGATCAAAAATCGCTCATCAAATATATGAAATACCCCATTTCTTCCTTCGATCTAAAGTGAATAGCAAGGAAGAAAGACCCAAATCAACAAAAATGATAATCTCTAGCTTTTATACGTTAATCCTCTCTCGAATCAATGATTTAGCTAAGATTAGTAAGGACAAGATGTGATTTTTGATGAAACTAAGGCTAATAGGTTTGGATCGATTTTGGGGAAGAAGAAATGACTTAGTTAATTCCTATAGTCTTCTATTAGCACAAATTTTGAAATCGGTTCGTAGGTCTAAGCACGGGATTAGTTAATTACCCACTAAAACTGGCCAACAGCAACCAAAACTTAAAGCTGCACCAACTTTCAAAGAAAAATTTTGTTTTTCTATTATGAATACTCTACTGAATGAGAAACAATTATCCTGAAGTAATGGAGGTGGTTTGAGACCCTAATTCAGCTCTAATCAAAAATTATAGTCCAAACAAGCTTTTTAGGGTCAAGATGTCACATAGAAATTCGATAAAAATTTATAGATATGAAAGGTGCCCCTAAGAGTCACTTTCTAACATCTTAGAGTCATACGATCTCGTAAAAATAAAATAAAACTATTTTACGATCCTTTGATACATAAAACAAATGTCGTTACACTCTCTCCCTTTAGGAATTTCGCTCCCGAAATCCCTAGAAACACAAAAAATCAACCAAAATTACCTCGCATGCCTAAAAATCATGTATATCATCAAACATGTCAAACACGCGACCATGCAATCAATAGTATAAGTAAAACTATCCTAGCATGCAGGATACTAAACTATCCTATATGATAACGAAAGTGAAAGTAAATACAATAAACATTAGTCCTTACCATATGAAGAGCTTCAGATGTGTGGCCCTCACACTCTCCTCGGTAGGAATGGCAATGGGGTGGGTTGGGACGGGTTTTTAGTGCCACGTACCCATTCTGGATTTTTTTAGACCTCGTCCCAGACCCGTCCCGTAGACCCGATGCGGGTCTGGAATTTTTGCCCCGTACCCAGGACCCGTACGGGTCAGGGTAGACCCGACCCGCCACAAGAACCAATGAGTCTCATGTATTGATTCAAAATTGTGTGCTAACTTACATATATTTATTTGTTTATACTCGTTATCACCAAATAATACATGAAATACAAATAACAACGTGTCTAAGGAAAGTTAGTACAAATGATGTGTACAATAACAATTAAGAAAATATATACATATGTTATTATATAATTATCAATGACATAACCTAATACTCTAATTTTTTATATAGAATATTTATTGGAACATTTTAATATCCATGTAGAATCACTTATATCTAAGAAGATTAATAAATCATTACAGTAATAAAGCAGTTTCATGAGATGTTAGTAGTGTGGGTCGGGTCGGGGCGGGTCAACCGAGCCCCGACCCGACCCTATACCTGGAGCACTCAAGAACGGGTCACGGGTCTACCCGCCCCAATGACCCAGTGGGGCGGGTCTGGACGGGCTAAAACAGGGGCGGGTCGACTGGGTTTGGACCCTAGACCCGCCCCATTGCCATCCCTACTCCTCGGTTTTCCATGTGCAAGCGCCTTCATTTTTGCCCTATTGAACCTTTGCTAACTCCACCATCTTCCTCCCTCGAAACTTCTAGTTCAATCTCGATATCATCAAGCTGATACATCACAATTATTATGCTTGAGTCGTGCAAAATTTTTGTAGATGAGAAACATAGAAGACGTTGTGAATACCTGCCATCTTCGATGGTAAGTTAACCTTATATGCTAGGTTCCCAATCCTCTCTCATGTCGGAAAAGGACATATGAATCTTGATGCCAACTTCCCCTTGCTACCAAGTCGAATAACATTTTCAAAGTAGAAATTTTCCGACTACCATATCTTCGATAGAAAATTCCAATTCTCTATGATTTCTATCAGTATAACTCTTCTGCCTATCATGTGTAGCTTTCATCCATCACCGAATGATCTCTATCTTTTTCAAGGTTTCTCTAATCACATCTGGCTCAAGTATCAGTTCCTCGCGTACTTCCCACCACCATAAAGGGGAATTACATGGTCGGCCTTGCTTCATTTGGTGCCATATCAATACTAGTCTGATAGCTATTATTGTATGTGAACTCTACCAAATGCAAGTGACCATCCCACGAGCCTTCGAAATCGAGAACGCAAACTTGCAAGAGAACCTCCAATATACAATTCACTCTCTCGGTTTTCAAATTCATTTATGGATGATAAGCCGTACTAAGATGTAGCTCAGTACCCAATACCTCCTGTAATCTCTTCCATAACCCACTAGTGAACAACATATCTCGATCGCTCACAATGCTCTTCGGCACATAATGAAATCGTACGATTCTTTTCCCACAGAACTCAGTCAGTTTGGCTATCGTTCTGCCTGACTTGATGGATATAAATCTAGCACTCTTAGTCAATCGATCGATTATAACCCAGAGCTGTCATACCCTACTCATGTCTTTGGTAGTCCCTCAATGAAATCATTCGATATTTCCTCCCACTTCCACTCGGGAACTTCAAGAAGTTGCAATAGGCCACTCAGTATCTTTTTCTCTGCCTTTAACAACTGGAGTTTAAACACTTTGAAATGAATATCCCGACATCCTTCTTTATCCCCTTCCAATAGTAGGTCCGGCCCATATCACGGTACATCTTGTTACCACTGGGATGTATGGTCAACCTAGAATAGTGGCACTCTCGTAGAACCTCATCTTGTAATCTGTCAACATCGGGAACAAATAATCTCCCATCCTTACGGAGCTAACCTTCTTGGTCGGGTCCTTTTTTTCATATCCCCTGACCTTACTCCTCCTTCTATTTTCGCCATAATTTCTGCCAATCTAGCATCTCGCTTCTAATTGGCACAGATCCACTCAATCTAAGTAGGTCTGATTGTCAAGCTTGCATATATCTCCGACTCTAACTCGCAATGAGGTCTGAAGTCATAACTAACAACATATTCTAACCGTTTCCACTCTAGAAACGTTTCCCCCAAACCGGTATGCCATCTACTCAAGGCATCGGCTATAGCATTTCCCTTACCATTACTAATCCATTACTACCGCATACTTCCTTAGTCAGACCATTCCCAAGATAATCTCGAACCCAACGAAATTTTGAATAAAACAATCACAAACAAAAGGGAATTCATGACTCAATAAGACCAAACCACGAAAAACTATACACGGGCTAGTGGAGCCTCTAATAGTGTTCGTCACAATCAACGGTCGGTCAACTACTTCGAGTTTCAATCCTAGTCCATTTACTAGGTTACCAGATATAAAGGAATGTGAAGCCTCAGTAAAACACATATGGGAACATCATAAAAGGAAAGCACACCTTGAATGACAATCCCCTTCCCCTTCTCTTTTGTTGATGAAGCACTCGACGAAGTCGGAAGAGCGTCTAAAGCATATGCCTTCACAACCTATTTCTGCTATAGTAGTTCCGAACAATTCTTCAGTATATGCCCAAGCTTTTTGCGGTTTTCCTTTCAAATTTGCGATCTTTAATCAAGTGACCCTTAATTCCACAACCATAGCAAATAGGATCCTATTTAACCTTCTTTTGAGCATCCTTCCCCTTAGATTGCTTCCTCTTTCCAAACTGTTTCTTCTTCTTACCTCCACCACTTTGTTGTGGTTTTGGCTCTTCCTTAACAACAACAGCTGATCTAGACTTAAGGTATAAACTCTCCTAGCGAAGAGCTTTTTCAATGTGCCTCTCAAAAGGCTCATCGATATGGCTTACTAACTTCTCTCCTAAATAGTTGTCCAAACTCATAATAAACTTCTTATTCTTCCTCAATGGAGTGTCAATAAAAGTCCATACTTTGACAAAGTGTCAAACATAGCAATGTATTCAAAAACAAACATATCTCCCTGCTTTAAGTCAGCGAATCTCCTGAACAACGCTGAATTTTGAGCAGCTTGAATGAACTTCTCCTCAAACCTGGTTTTGAACTGGTAATAAGTGAACTAATCCTCGGTCGTAGCAACAGTGATGGCACTCCACCAGTTCATGGCCCGCCCTTGATGTTGTTTAGAGGATAGTTTCCTCTTCATGGCATCATTAATCTCTATATCACCAAAAATATGATCGTAGGTATAAAACCAATCCTGCACTTCGATGGCAGACTCTGTTCCAAGAAATAAATTGCCTCCCAAAGTAGAGTAGTCTTTGGCGAAATTGGCCCTCTATGCTTACACTTGAGCACCACCATCAATAGCAACATTTGGAGCAGCCATTTGGGGATTTTGAAGCATGCTTCTCATCATTGCATTAAACATAGCTTGTATGTTAGGATTTGTAGCCCTCGAACCCGCTCCTTGCTCAACTCCAGAGATGGAGTTCCTAACGGTGCTTCTTGTTTACCGGCTTATTCTCGATCTGTAATAAGAATGACTAATCTGTCGAAAAGGAAAATATGTCAATGGTACTCATGTGTGCATGCGACTTATATACTATATGTGCTACTATATAGTTTTGAAAATCAAAATATGTAACAAGTATGTGCTCTCATATATATACTCTTTCAATTCAATCTAAGGCGAGAACCCATTCCTTATCTCTACTAAATCACGGTATTCCTTAGGTTAAACAATGCAACCTAAGCTCCGTTACCAAATGAAAAGACCGCCCTACACCATCGACACCCAATATATATGTAAGATAGTGCACCGCTGTCGTGACGATCGATGTAGAGCTATCATCAAGGTTTAAAATGAAACAAAACATCACAGAATCTTTAGTATATCTCACAACGCATGGAATAAAATATAATGTCACAGATATAAAGCAAAAGAGACATAATAACCAAGTGATCCAAATACTGGAGGACAGATATACAAAGTTATATATATATATCATGATATAGAGTTTATACAACAGAAGAAACTCATAAGACTATCTCATACTAATACAAATAAGCAACACTGTCAAGGCTCCACGGTGTTGCACAATCGAATAAGCATACAAATCCATATATAATACGAGATAGTTCCCTCCATCTCGTCCTCTACACAGCTACTGTGTGGCATCTAGACTTGCTACATAGTCTACTCACTTAGGGGCACCCGAGATAATATGAAGCAAAACATAAAACCTTAATTAGACAACAGTCTGGTATGAGCGGTAAATAAATCTCAAAAGTACTATACAAGTCAACATAGTACGGAACAAAGGTATACGAATCATACCTGTCCTGTCTTTGCAACCAAAGAGTTAGTACATAATAACATAATATGCTACTCTATGCATCATGAAGGTGCAATACAACTAAGTATTATAACTAGTGTCCATGTATCCCTATCTCCAATGCTATCTTCAATAACTACCCTAGAGTGATAGACTATGGGGAGAGAAATCAAAGCAACCACAACATCCATCAAACAATCCTTGCTATCACTCTATGTACTCTAGATATATGATAACTTGTATGACCATTCAACTGCCAAGGACTAATAGTAATTCTAGTTTTCAGTGTACTCTCTTTAGCCTGAAGCTGATTCTAAATCCATTCAATAGGTGAAAGGTACATGGACCCATTCAAAAAATCCAGAGTAACTTTCAATATACCGTCCACATAACATCCTGCTTTGAATACAACAGAATACGCTTTGAGTATCAATGATCCCTTAAATGTATATTTGAGCCCTTTCCTTTGCTCCAACCAGCTTCCATTATCCTAGAGGAACCATTCTACATTCCTCCACTCAAACATTGAGCCGTCACCTTCGAGGAACCGTTCTACTTTCCTCATTCTACGACTCCTTTCTACATCGAGCTATCTTCTTCGGAACCTAACTCTATTCAACGTCGAGTTACCATACAAAGACTCTAACTTTCATCATGATGTTACATCGCCATCAGTCATCATGCAAACGAGCCAACATCTCTAACACGACCTCTAGAACCCTTATACCAACTCCCAGAAGTTCCATCCCCATAAGACCAAATTAGAGGGACCGATTTCAACTTCTAAAGTCGATACTGGCCTTGGCCACTAGGTGGCCAAGTGTCTTTACATCCTACTTCTTGCTTCTAGTACTTAATGCCCAGGTGCTTGAACCCTAACTTCTCTACTCCAAATCAAGTCTTCATATCTTCAAAACACCCTACTTCATATCCTAGAAACAAGTCATTATAGGTTTCGACACTTAGCCGATCTCCAATCCATTATCATAGCCAACCTCTACAAGCCATACTTTCCCCCTTCCCCAAGTCGTTGCCAACATGGAGAAACCAAGAGAACTCGGTGCCGACCTCTGATGTCGGCACCAACTTTTGTGCTTAATGAATATGGGGATGAGATTTGGACCACGAGCTCTTCCTATGCTCTAGAATCTGCCTCCTAAGTTTAGTCCAATTCCGATCAGTTTTGCGTTCGATTTTCCTAATTTCCCAACCTATCTACCTAACATCCAAAACACTAGCAAACTATATCAAATCAGCACACACAATCATGGAATAACATGCATATACATCCATTCATACAACCAATACATGGTAATGTGATAATCAAGCTTGTTTTACTCTAAATCTAAGTTTTACATTAGCATTTGCATGTATAAATGATGGGAGTTACGCTAGCATGTGAATATGAGCGAATAGATTATAAAACCAAATTTAAAGCCATTTCAAAATTTCCAATTTTTTTTTTATAAACATACATGAATAAGTGATTAGAGTTAGAAAATCCTTTTTAAACCAAAATCATGTTAAAAACAATCATTTTAACTATATAATCAAGTACAGGTGGGTGAGAGGTTAAGAACCACTCACCAAATACCTAAAATAACCAATTTCTTCCTTAGATATGAAGTGGACATCAAGGAAGAAGGACCCAAATCAATAAAATTGGTAATCTATAGTTTTATATGCTAATCTGCTCTTTAACCAATGATTTGGCTAAGATTAGTAAGGAAAAGATATGATTTTTAACGAAATGAGGACTTATGGAGGTTTGGATCTGTTTTGAGGAAGAAGGAAATGATTAAGTCAGTTCCTACAGCCTCCTGTTAGCAAAAACAATTGATGTAGGTTAGTGCACGGGCTTAGTTAATTACCCACTAAAATGGGCAACAACAACGAAAACTTAAAACTATAATAACTTTAAAACAAAAAGTTCATTTTTCTTTTATGACCACTCTAAAGAATGGAAAACCATCACATAAAGAAGTGGAAGTGGTTTAAAGCTCTAATTTTGCTCCCATCAAAAGTTATAGTCCAAACAGGATTTTCAGGGTCAAAATGGCCACATAGAAATTCGACAAAAATCATACATGTGGAAGATGTCCCTAAGAGTCACTTTCCAAAATCCTAAAGTCATATGACCTCATATGAATAATAAAAATATTTCACGATCATGCGATACGTAGATCAAGAGTCGTTACAACACGTACTTCACCTCCTAGAAGTTTCACACTTATTTGAACAAATCTCTCATATCGATACCGACCGAAAGAGGTCGATATAGAGATGAACTTTGGACCCCCCTTACTTCTTTGACTTCTACTTGATCTCCTCTTCCCAAGCCTAAGTCCCTACGCTAAGATCCAAGTCCACCTCTTCCCAGTTCAGGTGGGTACCGACCTAAACACTTAGCCAATTTTTTTGCCTTTGGCTCCTTAAACTCTTCTCCTTTGCCTTATCTTGAAGCACGTTTCGAGTTCCTCCCATTTTGGCCCGAAGCATTCTTGTGTTTTCCCTAAGCAAGCATCGGAGTGAAAATCTGCCGAGCTAATTTGGCCGTCACTTGAAACCTGGGCTTCTCTAGCTAGCTTGAAGTCAACCCTGAGTCTTCCACCATGTTTCCCGAAGCATGACTCGTAGAAAAATTCCATCCAGTTGAAGCTCTACCACCGATCTGATTCATGTTGTCGTGACCATAATCAACCGTGCCAAATTTCATGCAACTTGAACCGTGGGCTTCTCCTTTACTCAAGAACCCCTCCTCCAAGTTTCATCTAATGTCGACCACATTTGCCTTTGAATTTCCAAATTCGATGACGTCTTTACTAACTATCTTAAAACACAAGCAACCAAAGCATAACATACCAAACTAAAATATCATCCATATAGATCCATACGTGCATGAAATTCATCAAAATATGATAATAATACAGATGCTAATGTAGATCTAACTTTTACATTAGCGTGTTAATATGATCAAAATTAGTTGAAAAACCACTTAAAAATCATTGTAAATCACTTAAATTTTGGCCAGAAACATGTATAAAGATGTGATTAAGGTTAGAAAATGTTTGATCGATATCACACTGAAACATCTATTTTGACTATATAAACATGGATAAGATAGTGAGAGGTCAAGAACGGCTCAACTAATACCTAAATTACCACTTTAGATCCACAAATCTGATGTGAATAGCCAAGAGCATGAATTTCGAAGCACAAAAAATGACGAATCTCTAATCCCCCTTACTAATTACCCTTCCAATGATGGATTTGGAAAATATTAGTAAAGAAAAAAGAGTTTTTGATGAAATTAGGGTTAATGGAGGTTAGGAATTATTTTGGAAAAAGGGAAATGATTCTATACCATCTCCCCTAACTAGACGCAAGTCCCGAAATTAGTTATGGGCTAAGCTTTGGGCATAATTAATTACATATTAATCTATCTGTAGCAAAAAACCTTAAAATGGCCATATCTCCTCAATAATTACTCTGTTTTCCTATTATAACCATTCTACGGAAAAAGAAATCATAAGCTCGATCTAATGGAAGTGGTTTTAGACCCTGATTTAATCCCAATCAAAAGTTATAGGCTTACAAGAATGTTAGGGTCTAAAATGTCGATAAAAATTTTAAAAGGGGAAAATGTCTCTAATAGTCATTTTTCAAAGTTTTAAAGTTATACGACCGTATATGAATTAAGTAATAATATTTTACGATCGTTCGATATGTAAAATACATCTTGTTACACTCTCCCCTTTTAGGAATTTCTCCCCCAAGATCCTCAAACAAATCAAAGAATGGTCAACCATAGTTACCCTACATGCCTGGCAACTATATGCAATCACCAAACATGCGACCATGTAATCAATAGTATAAATAAACCTATCCTAGCATGCGAGATACTAATCTATCCAAGTAAACATGAAAAATAGCAAGACTTACCCTACATAGAGCTCCGGATATGTAGCCCTCATGCTTTTCTCGGCTTACCCATGCGATCGCTTTCATTTTCATCTCATTAAACTTTCACCAACACCACCGTCTTTTTACTAAGTTAATTCATATTGCATCCGACAATATGAATCAGCCTACGAGGCCTCAAAGCTTTTGAGTCAATCTCGATCTCGATGTCATTCAGTTGATCTAATGCAATTGTCACGCCTAAGTCATGCACAAACTTCCTTAGGTGAGAGATGTGGAATACTTTGTGCATGTCCGCTATCTTCTAAGGTAAGTCGACCCTATATGCTAGGTTCCCAATCCTTTCTACTATCAATAAAGAACCTACAAATCTTGGTGCTAACTTTCGCTTAATACCAAATTGAATAACATTCTTCGATGGAGAAATCTTTACGAACATCATATCATTGGTAGAGAATTCCAAATCTCTATGTCTCCTACCATCGTAGCTCTTTTGTCTATCCTAAGTGGCTTTCATCCATTCCCGAATGATCTCGATCTTCTCCAAGATTTTCCTAATTATATGGACCAGGTATCAGTTTTTTCTCCCACTTCCCATCGACATAAAGGAGCGCTATACGGTTAACCATACAATGCTTTGTATGGTTCCATGTCGACGCTAGACTGACAACTATTGTTGTATGCAAATTATACCAAATGCAGATGATTGTCCCACGAGCCTTTGAAATTAAGAATGAAAGCTTCAATATACGGTTCACTCTCTTGGTTTGCCCATTATTTTGCGGATGATAAGTAGTACTTAGATGCAACTCGGTCCTAAATGTATTTTATAAGCTCTTCCAAACCCACTAGTGAATAAAGGGTCTCAGTCACTCATAATTCTTTTCGATACACCATGGAATCGTACTATACATTTCACATACAACTCGACCGATTGGACTGCCGTTCTACTAGACTTAACGAGTATGAATCAGATACTCTTCGTCATTCTATCGACTGTAACCCAAATGCTATCATACCCTGTTTTGATCCTTGGCAGTCCATTAATGAAATTCATCGAATTTTCTACCATTTCCACTCAAGAACTTCAAGTGGTTGCAACAATCCACTTGGCTTCTTCTCGGCCTTCACCAACTGGCAGTTCACACATTTTGAGATAAACTTCCCAATATCCTTCTTCTACCTTCCAAATAATAGATCTATTTCATATCACGGTACATCTTATTACCATCGAGAAGTATAGTCAATCTAGAGTGGTGAAACTCTCGTAGCACCTCATCTCGTAATTCTTCGACATCTGGAACAAATAATCTTCCATCTTACAGAGCCAACCATGTCGATTGAATTTGTGCTACTTCATCTTCTCAAACTCTACTATTTCCTCTATCTTTGCCATGATATCAGCTAGTCCAGCATCTCGCTTACCGATCCACTCTATCAAAGTATGTATGATTTTCAAGGTCGCTAACATCTCTTGCCCTAGCTCGTAGCGAGGTCTAAAGTCATGCTAACAATATACTCCAATTGTTTCCACCCTAGGAACATATCTCCCAAACTAGCATGTCTTCTACCCAATGCATCGACGAATGCATTTCCCTTAACGGGTATACAAGAAATGTCAAAGTCGTAGGAGGCCGAGAATTCCAACCATTGTCGTTGGCCAATCTTGAGATCCTTCTAGGAAAAAAGGTACTTCAAGTATTTATGGTCCGTGAACAGTTCGAACCTTTCTCTTAATAAACATTGCCTCAAAATCTTTAAAATAAATAATATCGCCGCGAACTCCAAATCATGATTTAGATACTTCTTTTCATGTGGTTTTAGTTGTCGGCTAGCATATGAGACAACTTTTCTCCTCTTCATCAACATCACACCTAGTCTAGTACCACAAACATCTATGCATACTATCAGCTACCCATTCCCTCTCAGAATGGTTAATACTGGTACATTGGTCAACCTCTCCTTCATACTCATAAGTGCATAATCACACTTTGCATCCTAAACATAAGTTTGATTCTTCTTCATCAAATTTATCGACGACGCTGCTAACTTTGAGAAGTTCTTGATAAAACGTCTATAATACCCCAATGGTCCCAGGAAACTTCTTAATCAGTAGCGTTTTTGGGTTGGTTCTAATCCTCAACCACTGCCACCTTGGCCGAATCTATCGCGATGCCGTGCTCAGAGACGACATAACCTAAGAATCTCACTTCCTTCCTTTAAAAGTAGCACTTAGAAAACTTTGCTTTCAACTTGTACTTCCTCAATACTTCAAGCATGATCCTCAAATGCGTCTTGTGTTCCTTCTTTTTCGTAGAATAGATTAGAATATCATCCATGAACACAAGCACGAACTTTGTTCAACGGATCAATGAAGACACGATTCATGAGATCAATGAAGTATGCCAAAGCATTAGTTAGTTCAAATAGCATAACTAACCACTCATAGAAACCAGATAGCGTATGAAATGCGATGATCGACGCACACACTTTTCAACACTACTTTTGGATGGTGAAAACCTATCGCTAGATCTAACTGAGAGAACAAATTCACACCATGGAGCTGATTGAACAAGTCATTGATACGCGGGAGTTGATACTTGTTCTTCCGCTTCACCTTATTAAGCTGTAATCTACATGCAATCTTAGAGAGTCATCTGCCTTAGTGGCGATTACTACAGGTGCATCCCATTCAGATATGTCGCTATGAGTGAACCCTTTCTTCAATAGGTTATTCACTTGCATCTCCAACTCCTTCCGCTCTGTTGGTGCCATACGCCTCAAAGGCATAACTATCGGCATGGAATCATTCACTAAGTCTATGTAGAACTCAATCTCTCGATGTGGCGATAATCCAGTCATATCCTCAAACATGTCCGAATACTCCCTAACAATCGGCATAGATGACAATTCATCCTATGGAACCTCGAGCAAATATAAAAAGAGAACAATAACTCCATCCTCCAATAGGCAGCCAATCCCTACCTTCTACCTCTCTACAGCCCCAATTTTCACAAGCATCCTCTCGCAATCTAGCACTACCACTTACTTCCTTAGCCAGTCCATCCCCAAGATAATCCCAAACCTAATGAAATTCAAAATAAAACAATCATAAACAAAAGAGCATCCGCGGCTCGATAGGACCAAACTATGACAAACCATACATAGGATATTGGAGCCTCTAACAGGGTTTGTCGTAATCAAAGTTCAGTTAACTATTTTAAGTTTCAATCCCAATCTATCTACTATGTCACTAGATTTAAAGGAATGTGAAATCCCGATATCAAATCGAACATGCGTGGAAGCATCATAAATGGAAAGCATCGTAACTATGCACCCCGAAACAGACTTAAATTCTGATCCACTAAAGCCCATCAAAACTTAAACCCATTCCAAAAATGGCTTTTTGTTGATAGAAAGAACAATACAGAGCGATTTATCCATTCTTTCAGAACTCACAGCAGAAGGAATATAATATAATAATAATAGTACCTTTTTATTTCAAATCATTTCAAATGTCATAATACATAACAACAACCGCTACATCAATTTGTTCAAAAGTACATTTCATGGGTACAATAGAAAATAACATGAAGAGATAGATAATAGCTTCCAAAAGCTTCACTCTCGCCATCTTTAAGCATCATCAACTCCTTCTCTAACCTGTCCTGTAATGAGGAGGGAGTCAGAACATCAAGTGGTGGAAAAACCTCAAACCTTAATATTTCAGTATTTGGGTTGTATATTTCAAAATAAGAATGTCTTGCGTATTTTGAAACCATTAAATACTTCATGTATGGAAAGGAGGTGGGCCCTCAAATAACCATTTAATACCTATGAGGAGTCTGCCATGGGAATATGTGTTAAATGATCTCAGTTGAGGTCTTAAATAGTCAGAGTTTGCCCATTATCCACTAAAAGGTATTAATTGGCTTGGGTTCTATTTGTTTAGCTGACATTGCATGGAAATCTATTTGAAAACTTAATGCTTTCTATTGAAGCGGACCTTTTCGAGATAGTCTTAACCTGCCTAAACCTAATCCACTACAACAAAATACTCTTTTCACAACGGAAAATACCCATTGTAATAGAGGTTTCACAATGAGCCAGCACTCATCGTATTATGCAATATTGTAATAGACCCAAAAGATTTTAAAATGTATTAAAACCGTTGTAAAAGTCTATTGAAGTAAATCTTTTTACAACGGTCCATAACCGTTGTAATATAGCCTTTTGCAACGGTAACTGCCCATTGCAATAGTATCTTTTACAACTATGTTCACCTATTGCAAAAGAATCTTTTACAACTGTTTTTGTCCGTTGTTAAAAAAATTCAAAGAGAAAGAAAATATAAATAATATTACATTGCATCTATAAAATTAAAATTAAATTGTTATTGAAACCAAAATAATGTTCCAATAACAACATATTCATTCATATCTACTAAAAATAATAAAAAAAGACTTATATTTTTAAATGCCAAAGGGATTCATGTATTCTTAGTCTCTTATAGTATAGACCTATCGAAGAAATACATATACCTACCAATACAATGAAAATATAATGAATATTGGATTTATCTAACTTTGTGTATGCATTGACGCTTGAACTTTAGCAACTTGAACCCCAACATCAGCTCTTTTAGCGACTACATGTTTATATAAATATTTTAATGTAACTTATATATAATAAATACATACACTCCAGCTTATAGTAAAACGAATTTACAAGTAATGAAAATTTATATCTACTCGACCAATCTTTTAATGTAAAATGAAGCAAATAAGCTATTTCTCTCCCTAAATTAACAAAGCAGAAACCAGCAACAATTGATAAATAAATTTATGTAAAAGTTTTTGATTTCAAAAGGAAGAAAATTATCATCTTAACTAACACGATAAAGATAAGAAAGTGGATCTATTAATGAATACACATCAAACCAAAAGAGTGAAAGCATCTTCAATGCCTTCCTTTCTTCAACTTCAGATCTCTGGAAAATAAGAAATAGAGTGCACCATATTAACCATAGTTTTAACGCCATAGGATAAACCATCTGCAGTTTATCTCATGTTTAGTCTTGTTTGCAATGTTATATTTTGATTTCCAAACATATACAGTGCATTATAACATGACCATCGATAAGATATCGCTATATCACAGCGCAATAGAATAATATACTTCGATTTTCAACTAACTATTGTAGTTCCGATAAAAAAAATGAACGGCACCTTTGGATGTGATCCAAGATTAGAAGCCTTGGCCCAGGTGGTATCTTGACATCTCTAAGGGCACTATAAAAACCATAAAAAAAGAAAGAAGTTGGGTTAAGGATTTATTTATTGTGCGTTTTACCTCATTTTCCAATTTTAAACTAATTACGTAATTATGTAGGTGTGTGGGCAGTGATGAAAATACATGCATGTAATTACCGCATGGAAATATCGCAACGTTGCATAGCTGTCAATAAGAAGAGGAAGAGTGGCATTGGTTAGTCAACATACCTCTTGCTCGAGAGTAAATAACATACTCAATTGGTACTACATATCATTGTGATTTAGTTGAAGTATGTGTTGTAGGTTCGATGCATTTTTTTTAGATTTTACAAGCGAAGCTTGGTTCTCTAGGTCTTAAAAAAACTAAAAACTAAAAACAAAAACAAAACATCCTCAGCTGGTGGCTGAGAGAACTTCTGACCCAACTAATTGAAAAAAGGAAATTGTTTTATTGGAGTGATTACAAGTCCCTTTTACCCAGTAGCCAAAATTGGCTGCTAAAGTAATGATAATGAGCTTAGGTCGTAATTTAAGTGTTCTAAATGTGCAACTTTCATGCTTTTGCAGTATATTTGAATATATCATAAAAAGTTAAGTTTGATCGATGTGTTTTAGTACATGACTATTGTATCAAGATTCATATTAATTTTGATAAGCTTTGAGCAATCGACTTTTAGCTCATCCATGGTTGAAAAGTGACGTGAAACTAGCATTTTTATAATAGTATAGCATTTCAAACTCTAAGATGAATGCAAATGGTAAATGGTATATTTATGTATCAATTTGAGTTCTTAAATACAAAATCAAACAATTGAAATTTTTAGCTACGATAGAGGACCCAAAGAAAAAAGGAAAAAAAGCAATCACATGGATAAATTATCTGTCACAATGTAGCCACATCACTCTCATAAGCAAAAAGTTTACTACTAACCATCCAAACTTAGTTAAATCCGAAAGTTGGGTATGATGGGCCAATAAGAAACCGAAGCATGTAACATTTGCAAACAACATATATCTTTACTACTAATAATGAAAACTCCATGAATTTATTTGCATGGTGTCTTTTTGAAATCCCCAAAATGCCCTTTAATTTCTTTTCTTTCGCATGCTGTTAGCATAATCTTCGGATTGTCTTCTTTCATATCTGCTTCTCACCCCATTCTACTCTTCTCACTTCGTCCTCCCCCAAACTAAAAAAACCTAAAAAGACTCACGATCCATTATCATTTCCGCTTCTTTCAGCCTTCCCCAAATTAAAACCCTTACTCTCATTTCTTCCTTCCTGCAAAGCAAGACACGACCTCAGATCCAACGCTACTGCAGATCCATCATCTTCTCTAACAATCGATCGATGGTTAGTCCACTGAACTGTACATTCTAAGGCTACTTCAGCATGATTCTAGATTATCTACTAAGGTTACTTTGATGATCCGCTACGATTAGTTTGAAAATTTTATGCTGTTAACAAGGAAATTTTGCTTTTGATTATAAACTGAAATATACAAATATTATGATCTGCAGATATGTTGATTGATATAATATCTGATTTTATATGATAAACTTATGGAGATGGTTCTTTTTCCCCCTTTATCTTTTCATCATCGCTGGAAAAAAAATTCCTTTTTCGTAGTTTTTACCGCTACTAACAACCATATTAGACTTCGGCAACATGCGAACATGAAGTGCATCGGAGATAATCCTATGACAATGAAGGATTAAATTATAAAAATAATATTGTCTTCACAAGCATTATCGTACCACTAGTTGGAATATTTTGTGTTTTCTACTGGTAACTTTTAAAGATTACAATTTCATTTTGACAATGAAAATTTTATTTATTATGCACCTAAGGTTTTTTTTATCTTATTCAATTAACTTGCATCTTAGTAATGAATATACTTCAATTGTAGATTTTTTGCCAACCTTCTTAAATATATAAATTTGATTTTTTTTGCTTTGCAAAAATAACTGTACCAATGGTTCCAAATATTAAATTATCATTAATCGAGATATACATTACTTATGTTGTAGTTATGAAATTCATCAATATTTTAATAAAAATTACAAAATTAATCAATACTCTCACATTTCAACATTAGTAATGTCCATTCCATTGTTTTTTTTCCACGTTGTTCTTTTAACGGTAGTGAAATGACATAACTGCCTTGCCTAGACAGTTTCTAAAATCATGACCTAGATATAAAGGAGGGATACTTTTGTGACATAAGAAAAAGCTTTACTTTGACCGAGCTTGAACAAGATTTTGCTTTATAGTATAAGATTTTCATTAAAAGGACTATATGATTTTACTTATGGACTTGCGCTCCAATAGAAACAGTCTAAGAGTTATGGTAAGCCTCTCCTATGTCACCTATGATTACAATCTTCTAGAATTCTATTGCACTTTATTCTACTTCCATATAACCCGTAGTCAACTTTCTTCTGGAAAGAGTAGTTGATCTCACAAAGTTAGCATGTTATAATAGAAAATTTGTTATCTTTCAAGAAAAAGAATGAGAAATGTGTAGATGCTAGAAATTATTGCACACAAGGATTTGAATCTCAGGTTTGGAACTCTCAAGGAAGGAAACAAAGTTCAACTCGGTGGCCAAAGGCAAGTAATGTCGATGTTGTCATGGAGCTGCTATTGCAAGGTCTATCTATAAATGTCGAGGGAAAAAACAGAAGTGTATCTGCCTTGGAGTTGCTACCGCACGGTCCATATAAATGTCATGGGCTTATCCCACTTTGAAATATCACCATAAGGTATATAATCATTATGATGAAAATAATAGAGTTTAATGTTGTGTATCATGATGTCTCTTGGCGATTGCATATAAGAATGTATGGTGCATATATGCAGTGAAGTTGCAGAAAGAGAACTACTTAATGATCTTTGTCTGCATGAACTATGTAATGAGCACTGCAGAAATGTAGGTGCTGGCATGGTGAATCGTAATTGATGCAGATGGGTAAGCTTGATTGAAAAAGCAGATTTTTTTTACTCATGTCTAATATATGCGAACATGTAGGTAGGCTTCAGAATGCAACATGAGTGAAAAGTAAAGCTTCATTTTGCATTTGAGTAAAAAGATAAGCTTCGGTGATGAGAGGATAAGCAAGCTTCAAGGCAGACATGCATTCTGGCAAAAGGTGAAGCAGCGTGATTGGCGTGCAAGTAGAAGAAGACTATAACATGATAAATGAAACTGAACTGGTACACTTGCTTCAAACTAAAGAGAACGATGTAGGGTAGATGAAAACATAAAGCCAAGTAAAACTAGTTGGGGTATGCACCATTCTCTGAAGTGAAGATAGGCTTGAATGCATTGAAGAACATAAGCTACTATTATTAGTATTGAAAGACATGAAGTGAATGAAGCAGTGAATCGAAGAAAATTGATGAACTACGGCAGGCAGGCTGTGGTTGTAGATTGAATGGCAAGTAGGCCCTGAAATGTTAAACCGTGACTTCTCTTAATGTCTAATTTAAATATTTTGTGTGTAATAAATAAAAATCATTTTTTTAATATTTAAATGATTTACATGTCAGCTTTGAAAACTATTGTGTTGACATCAATTTATTTTCTGATTGCCTTTTTGTTTGCACACTATTTTTCCCACGCATGTCCATCGGACGTGCCTTAGTACTCGTAATAATACAGATTAATTGAGTTATACAACCGTCTGCCACATCTCTATTATTAATTAATAGAATTTATTGCATATGGTTCACCAGTGTTCGTATTTTCAACTATAGTCAAATTGGCATAAATACCCATTTAGTTTCAGATATTCTAAGACATTTCTACAATCACATATATGCATGTGTACATTGTGCACGTTAGATACGTCGATGGAATCATGCTCACATCATCTTTATATGTATAACAGATTTTTGGATGTTGTCAAGAAAAAACTGGACCACTTTTTCCTTGCCAAAACTACCAAATAGCTCTTTAATCACATTTGATTGATAAGTTATTCGGTATAGTTCCACAGTTGTTTTCTTGAAAGATATCGTTGCAAACAAAGGCAAACTCAAAGGTAATGGTCATTATTGGTATGAAAAAAACGTGATTTTTATTTTTGCCAAATTTATCATTACATTAACTCGACATGTGAAATTTTGTATGATGATTATACGAAAAAACATGTTATGATTTGTCATTAAACAGCAAATTTATGAGTTACCATACTTGCTAAATAGAAATCATGCTAGCAGCAATCAGAAACATAGAATGAAATGGTTTCAATATGAAAGAATATAAATCACCTTGAAAATCAACTAATGTGTGTAGTTACATTATCCATTGGCTATTCATAATTTCTTGCTGAATAGCTATTAACTGCGCATCATTTAAAGCAAGTCGCCCACCCCCAACTTGTCTATAACTAGTTAAGTAACAATAAGGATAAACACTATGCATGAGGATGTTTATTATAAAATAAACAAAGTTTGTAAGTCAAATTCATTTTAAACCATACCTGAATCAGTTGCTATCACATCAGAATTAGTTGCTCTCATGTCTACAACCTCACTCAGCAACTATCAACAACCGTTCTTTGTAAAATCGTGAGTGCATCTATCTTCTTCGATGATAATTGTTCCTGGCGATAACGAGCGTTCCACTGTTCAAATGTGGAATTAACTTCAAAATAGCAACATCGGCAAGCTTTAGGCAAACACAAGCCAGTGAACCATCAAGACCTCGACCACAATTTCAGTGCAGGAACATGTGACGAATACGAATTTTGCCCGTTCGAAAATCGACATCCATACTTTACATCGTACTCGAATGCCGCAGATTCGACCGTTCAAATCCGATTCGCCGGAGCTTATAACACCATTAAGTAAACAACACAGCGGAAGAAATAATGAATATCAATATACAACATCTGATACAACATCCTGGTACAACAGATGATACAATAGATATCGATATACATCAGAGATATGATACAATAAAATAGCAGCGGAAAAGAAAATAGCTAACACCAGCAGCGGAACAGATAACTCAAATATAATCTTCAAGAGAGAACTCCAACAGCAGCTCGAACCATCATCACGATACACTAAGACAAGCAAGTCTCGTCCATATCCAAAGATTGAAACTAGCTTCGGATAATCCACTGAACCTAACTATCTGAAAAACCCAACTCTAGAACTGCTCGTGTGGAAAATAGTGAGCATCCAGAGTTTAGGAAAGGAACAATAAACTCCGGATCAGTCATGGGACTGGTGTGAGCAACAAAAACAGTTTATCTTTTAAATAAAACAAGAAGATAATTTTAAAGTAAATTCGCAATGCTTTTTAGAAAATGAAACTACCATAAGACCTCCCGCCACACACACAATGCAAACGCAGAATTGGAGGAGATTTCTTCTTATGATAGTCAAACATGCTTGATACGTAGAAAGTTCTTTGATATTATTATTATAAGTGCAAAGTGAAGAAAACATTTCGAAAGTAGAATATTAATCTTAGCCAGCATACGACCATTATCGTATGCCTACTATAGCTACCATGTTCAATAGCAGGTTACCACCACATTCCATGGCAGGTAATACAACTAAAACCGTACAGGGCGCGTATTGTTTCTTTGGATTTTCCAACAAATGGTCAGGCTAAGGAACTTCCTACTGCCACATGGGATCGCCTCTGGCGGGACGTCCCGAGAACCTAACCGGATCTCTGCCAACACAAGGCCGGGTTACCTCTATAACTAGGTAACTACTACTCGAGCAAGCCATTCCCCGGTCCTTTGGGACCTTTATCCGAGGCGCCTCTAAGCAACAACCACACAGTAAATGAGATTGGAGCCACCACATAGGTAAATATCTGGGCTCCATACCATGATACCACCCTTTACCAGAAGGGAATGACACACCCTAAAGGGCGCGACCCTCATAACCTTGCCGCATCTTTCCTGTTTTGACCATTTCCGGGGTGTGAGGTCCTGATGCAGTCTCGTCCACAAAGCTACGCTTTGGTACAAAGCCATGCTTTGGGTCAACAAATGATCAAAGTAATGATCACAAAGATAAATGATCAAACAAATGATCATATCACAAATGATCAAACAATGATCATTAACACACAGCAGCACTCAGCATGCCACACTACCAAATTGGGAGTATATCGCTGATAACCTTCAACTACATAACCTCTGAGCTCGTACGTCTCAGAGAAGGGTGTTAAGCTAAGAGAATAAATTCTCCGCCACCAACAGATATGTATTTGAAAAAAATCCGCTTTATATCTCAAAGTGTAGTGTCAGACATACAATCCATACAAGTCTGTTCCGGGTTCGAACAGAACCGAAGGCACTTCCGAAGAAGTCCTTGCAATCCGGGTATTCACAATCCCGATCGGACTTCCCATCACATAGGAAATCTCTATACCGGCGCGACTCGGTGCAGAGACAATCGATAGGTCATCCTATCGTTTTCACAAATACCCGGTCTTCACCACCGGTCTTCAAATGCTATCCATATACGTCGTATCACATATTCGGAATGGGTTATATGACACAAAGGTCCTCTCCCGGCTAAACCGAATAGTGAGCGCAATATTTAAAAACATATGGATATTAGATTTCAATTAAGTCACAACTTAATAATTCAAAACATCCCTTCAAATGGTTTAAACCAATTACCATTTCCAAATCTTTTAAACAAAAGATTTATTTCACAAAATTCACGCAGTTTCACAAAGATCCATTTATGGATTTCAAATCAATTTCCATTTCAATTGAATTAATTCGTTTAAACCTTTAAATTAAAGATTTAACTTATAGCTTTCAAATCGTTTCCATAACTTGGAAAAATTATTTTCATTGTTTAACTTGAAATCCCTTTAACACAATTTGGATGTTCACTTCCTATATGAAAGCTTTTATTATTTGAAAACAAATGGTTTCCATGTCAGAAAGATCCAATTATATTTACACGAGTTGAAGCCTTTGAATTTAAATTTAAATTCCCAAATCAATACCTTTAAAATAGTTTAACTTATATAAACTGATATAACATCTTTAGCCCCTAGTTTCTAGATCATAGAATTCAATTTCAAATATTGAATCCAAATTTAAATCAGAATATTTAAATTTCAAAACTCAATCAAGTTATTCAAAATAAATTTCATCTTTGAAATTCCATTTCAAAAGCTTTTCACTTTAAATCCAAACCATTTCCAAACACTTGAATTTAAATATTCAATTTTATAAATCGTTTCAAAATCTGTGACTTAATCGATTTCTTCGTGAAATCCATATTGGTGTGTGTATAAGTGTGGTCCAGGGTTTTAACACAATAGTGCAACATCATTCAACCATCACAGATTAAATACAGAAATTTATTTGATAAGCGGTATAAACTATAACGCTTATATTTGATAAGTGGTATAAACCATAATGCTTATCTTTTATTCACGGAACACAGATATATATATATATATATATATATCACAGATAATAAATACATTTATCTCAGATAAATAAATTACATTTCAGATCATAACACAAATCAAGACATATCACAAAGCATCAATATAAGGGATATCAAACAATTTTAATTATTCAGTCAAGTTCAAACATTCACAAGTAAAATTCATTAGTTGACTGATAAATTTAAATCAACTGTAATAATTATAAATCAAGGTTAATTATCCTAAGTTAATTACAATTCATTTGAAATAATTTCCTATTCAAATTTTATTAGTTAACCCTTAATTATTAACTAATCATTCTTAATTAATGAACCAATTAGTCTTTAATTAGTACATTAATCTTAATTAGTCTCCATTATTAATTAATCCTTTAATTTATTAACAAATAATTTACTCAAATTTCAAATCATCACTCAATTAATTACATTCAGTAATTATCTATTAATTACTTCTTGAAGTAATTTTATTTTACCAAATTATCAAGTGATTATTCTAAATTATACTTAAGAAATTTTAATTTGAACTAATTAAGTTAACTCAATTAATTATGCCGAATAATTAATTCCACAATTACTGTCATTAAGTAATTTTACTTAATAGTCCCACAATTTATTATCATTAAATTAATTAATCCAATTTATTGTTAAAATTAAATCACATTAATTAATTTTTCAAATAATCTTAGTTAATGATTTCATTAACTATTTAATTTCTTTAATTCTTTTTTTTTTATAGAAAATTTCTTATATTAATCATTTTTAATTATAAATCGATTCACTTAGAAAATTCATTCATTAATGAAATAGAAGTCATTAAACTTCTTTACTTAAAGTAGTGTTCAATCCTATTTATAATTTAATTATTTTTCACAATATGTTTGGAACATTGTTTCAAATTTCATTTCAAATTTCATTTTTTTTTCTTTCAACACTTAAGTTATAAAGCTTAATTTAATTTCAAATCCATTTCAAACTCAAATCTCTTTTATATATTAAATTGCTCTTTTTTTTTATTAAAACAATTTGGATTTTTATTTTAAAACTTATTTATGTTCAACCTAAAATCCCAATTCAACTTGAATTTATATTGACATTTTAATTTGAACTCAGCAAAATTCAAAAAAAAACAGAAAAAAAACAGGTTTCCAAGTTGAAAACTGGAACAAGAGTTCGACCCGAGCCTACACGAATTTACTTCGAGTAATTTGCTTGAATCACACGAGTCACACGCGAGAATTTCACTCGTGCTTCCCAGGCATACTAATACTCAGGCAACACAACACGATCAGGTTCGTGCACATGCACAGTAGGTTCGACCGACGCCGGTCATCATCACGACATCGAGCAAGTCAACCATCAACTCCAGAACGTACTCCGAACATTCGAATCACTTCATCATCACGAGATTCAAATTTGAGTTCGAGCTTGCAAATCTGGAACACTCGAACCCATACGAACCTCAAACCTGTCATCGCGATGTTCTCCGAGCTCCGACCATCAGCCAGTCCACAACTCCGACCATCGCTTCATCGCCTCCTCCTCTTTCATTTCCCCAAACCACGGCGAACTCGGTCGCCTGAGGATGATGCACGACGCGCAAACCTTGGCCTTACCAGAATTAGGTTTAAATATTTCAAATTCTCGTCGCCAACGCCACAGTCATTTTCGCCGCCTCCGACCATTTTTCCAGTCACCCTCGTAGCCTCCTCCATCTCCTCAAGAACACCCAAGCCCCACGAACCAGTAGATCATCAGAGATCGATGATAGAACGAGATTTAAACAAATTCGAACTGCACTTAACATCCAATTCTAAAAATTATGATTTATGCTTCAAAAATCATATCTTTGCATGGGGATCCAGTTTAGATAACTGAATTCGAAAATTAAAAGATTCGAATTTTGATAAATTTGGAGTTGTGCTCAGACAACTTGCTTTCCAGAGATGATTCCAAGAGATTGTAACTTGAATATATTTTTAAAATTTAGTTCAAGGTCAAACAAACATTTTTGGTTTTGATCCCACGTCCAAACATCAAGTGGATTGGGAAGAATTGATTTTTAAAATCAAAATTTGGGTGTTCAAAGCATCAGACTGTAAGCCCATATAAACACTTCCAGGTTTCAGTTTAAATACAGAGGATCCATGTATACATATACAACTTATTCACAGATGTACATATAGATAAACAACGATTTGATGCCTTTAAAATTTAAGAAGAATGTGCTACTCACAGTGTTTTCCAGGAGAAGAAAACAGAGCTTGAATTTCTTTCTGCTTGCTGAACCCATTTCTTTGATTCTATTGCTTTGATTTGATTTATGTTGTTGTTTAAATTAAAAATTGTGTTAAGTTTAAAAATGGGTTTATCAACTTGAAGAAACAAACTGAAATGAGAAGGATATATATAAAAGGAAAGGATTACAGGGTAAGATATTTTTGTACACGTGATTATAATCTGGTTTGTACATAAAGGAGACATTTATTTGTTTTGTACAAATATTGATCAGAGATATTTTTTTATTGCAAATGAAGGCTGAAGTGATATGTTATGGTGGCTGATATTCTATATTTTTGTGTGCTTAAGATTCATGCATTTATTGCTTTGTCTTTATTTTCTTTGTGTACCTACTTGAATGTATTTGCACTGCTTGTTTTGCAAGCTTACAGATGTTTCTGTTTTCATACATATATATTTTATTGTCTTCATTTTGCAAATGTACATACCTGACCATATTTTTAAGTGTAGGGGTAATAATATGTTGTACAACAGGCATAGAGTTTTCTTTATATAGTTTGACCAGCCTGATATTTTCCTAACTTTGGTGGCTAATGTAAATTATGTTTTGATGGCTGATAGGTATGGCATAAATTAAATTTGTCTTTATTTTGCAAAAATCTACATACTCATCTACTTATTTGTTTGTTCATATTCGAATATATTGTTTCTCATACATGAATATACTTACTGTATTCACTTGCAAGCCTTTATATATTTTGTTTCTTTATTTTACAAGTATACATACCTGTCTTGTTTTTACAAGCTTCATGTATTTATTTTTTGTTTACTTGTTCCATTCCATACTTGTTTCATATTTGTGTATTTGTTCTTATCTGTTCTTTTGTCTTATAATCTTAAAAATATTTATACTGTTTTCATATTTTATCTTTGTTTATTCTTTTATACAACCTGATTTTTTTTATTGGCTAGGCTGGTATTTGTTCCAGTTTGTAGCTTAATTCATATGTTACTTGACTTTATAATTTACAATTTATCTTGTTTGTTTGAGCCTACATACTTCTACTTATTTGTACATAGATATTTAATTTATTCCTTCTTTTGCAAGCTTCATTCATGTGTACTATTTTAATTTGTTTTTTAAATTTTATCTAAGTGTTACTTTATTATCCGTAGTCTATATAGTTTATCTTATATTTTATTACATACATTTGTGTTTTTATTTTTATCCATTTCCATTTCTAACTTAACCCATTAATTCTGAATTTATGTATTCTATATGTAGCTAAAATTTTAACTAATGTCTACTTTATATTTTATAGTTTATTATATATTTATTTCTATTTCTAACTCAAAAATTTATTATTAATTTTACTTTAATACTTATTGTTTGCTATTTCTTTGTATGTATATATTTATGTTTCTTTCTGACATAAATCATCAATTCTAATATTTATCATTATATTTTATCTTTAACCCATTTGTTTTAAGATTAATTAATGATTTCACAAATAATTGAGGTACTTAAATTCAAATGAATTAACACATTTTTTATTTGAACTCGGGGAAACTCGCATCAATAAATTTCACAAATTTTATTAAAAAATTGAATTAATTACCAATTTAAACATAATCAATTTCGAGATCGTTACAGACTTCCTCCCTTAAGAAATTTCGTCCCCGAAATTTGCCAAGGAGACAAAAAGATAGATGAACAACATCAAATCAAACCGAACACCTATTCTGCATTTGGCTTACCAAATCGGAATATCAATAATAGATATAAGAACGAAAGGATAACTAACCATTCGTAATATATATCTAGACCCAAATATTGACAGATATATGGATACAATTTCAAAATGTTGAGTTTAAAACCCAATTTATACCTATCAACCATAACAACCAAAGCAAACAAAGCAACCAATACATCCAAACAAACGATTATGGCCTATTTGGAGTTTATGTCCCATACAAATATATCAAATCTTCTTCCTGTATTTACCAGGAACCATCGAAGAATTGATAAGAGATGTTGAACAAAAGAGATAGATTTAATCTTCTATAATTTTTCCAATACTAGGAATGGATTCCAAATTCAAGTCGGAACATCTCAAAGTATACCTCAACTTGTCCCTCTTCGGACTTCGATCAACCCAAGAAGTTATAATAGAATTTCAAATTTGGTTTTAAACGAAATCGTTTTGTCGATTCAATTCAAATTTTCCTTCATATTCTATTAATCAATTTAACTCAAATTAAAATTTCCAATTTATTTCAATTTTCATTCCAAATTTTCAATTCATATCCATTAAGGTTTAAATCAAAACATGATAAGAAACCAATGAAGATACGAAGTAAGGATTTCTTATAGCAATTCGTAGAGCATCATTACACCGAAACTTCTTCTGGAGCTGGCACGAAGCAATCAAAAGAATTTAGAAACGAATCAAAGAAAATTGAAAGAGAAAGATTGTTTCCACTGTTGCAGGATATTGACCATTTATAGTCGTATTCCCTGTCCCCTATCTCGTTCTCTTCTTGCACTCATACTCACTATCGTGGATAGTAAGAGAATTTACTGAGGCATTCGAACGGATATTTTAGGGATTACTCATTCTAGGGTTTACTTCACCCTATCTCTAATGAGCTACTTAACGTGTTATACTCCTGAGCTAAAGTTTAACCCTCAGCTCTGATACCAAATGTGACGAATACGAATTTTGCCCGTTCGAAAATCGACATCCATACTTTACATCGTACTCGAATGCCGCAGATTCGACCGTTCAAATCCGATTCGCCGGAGCTTATAACACCATTAAGTAAACAACACAGCGGAAGAAATAATGAATATCAATATACAACATCTGATACAACATCCTGGTACAACAGATGATACAATAGATATCGATATACATCAGAGATATGATACAATAAAATAGCAGCGGAAAAGAAAATAGCTAACACCAGCAGCGGAACAGATAACTCAAATATAATCTTCAAGAGAGAACTCCAACAGCAGCTCGAACCATCATCACGATACACTAAGACAAGCAAGTCTCGTCCATATCCAAAGATTGAAACTAGCTTCGGATAATCCACTGAACCTAACTATCTGAAAAACCCAACTCTAGAACTGCTCGTGTGGAAAATAGTGAGCATCCAGAGTTTAGGAAAGGAACAATAAACTCCGGATCAGTCATGGGACTGGTGTGAGCAACAAAAACAGTTTATCTTTTAAATAAAACAAGAAGATAATTTTAAAGTAAATTCGCAATGCTTTTTAGAAAATGAAACTACTATAAGACCTCCCGCCACACACACAATGCAAACGCAGAATTGGAGGAGATTTCTTCTTATGATAGTCAAACATGCTTGATACGTAGAAAGTTCTTTGATATTATTATTATAAGTGCAAAGTGAAGAAAACATTTCGAAAGTAGAATATTAATCTTAGCCAGCATACGACCATTATCGTATGCCTACTATAGCTACCATGTTCAATAGCAGGTTACCACCACATTCCATGGCAGGTAATACAACTAAAACCGTACAGGGCGCGTATTGTTTCTTTGGATTTTCCAACAAATGGTCAGGCTAAGGAACTTCCTACTGCCACATGGGATCGCCTCTGGCGGGACGTCCCGAGAACCTAACCGGATCTCTGCCAACACAAGGCCGGGTTACCTCTATAACTAGGTAACTACTACTCGAGCAAGCCATTCCCCGGTCCTTTGGGACCTTTATCCGAGGCGCCTCTAAGCAACAACCACACAGTAAATGAGATTGGAGCCACCACATAGGTAAATATCTGGGCTCCATACCATGATACCACCCTTTACCAGAAGGGAATGACACACCCTAAAGGGCGCGACCCTCATAACCTTGCCGCATCTTTCCTGTTTTGACCATTTCCGGGGTGTGAGGTCCTGATGCAGTCTCGTCCACAAAGCTACGCTTTGGTACAAAGCCATGCTTTGGGTCAACAAATGATCAAAGTAATGATCACAAAGATAAATGATCAAACAAATGATCATATCACAAATGATCAAACAATGATCATTAACACACAGCAGCACTCAGCATGCCACACTACCAAATTGGGAGTATATCGCTGATAACCTTCAACTACATAACCTCTGAGCTCGTACGTCTCAGAGAAGGGTGTTAAGCTAAGAGAATAAATTCTCCGCCACCAACAGATATGTATTTGAAAAAAATCCGCTTTATATCTCAAAGTGTAGTGTCAGACATACAATCCATACAAGTCTGTTCCGGGTTCGAACAGAACCGAAGGCACTTCCGAAGAAGTCCTTGCAATCCGGGTATTCACAATCCCGATCGGACTTCCCATCACATAGGAAATCTCTATACCGGCGCGACTCGGTGCAGAGACAATCGATAGGTCATCCTATCGTTTTCACAAATACCCGGTCTTCACCACCGGTCTTCAAATGCTATCCATATACGTCGTATCACATATTCGGAATGGGTTATATGACACAAAGGTCCTCTCCCGGCTAAACCGAATAGTGAGCGCAATATTTAAAAACATATGGATATTAGATTTCAATTAAGTCACAACTTAATAATTCAAAACATCCCTTCAAATGGTTTAAACCAATTACCATTTCCAAATCTTTTAAACAAAAGATTTATTTCACAAAATTCACGCAGTTTCACAAAGATCCATTTATGGATTTCAAATCAATTTCCATTTCAATTGAATTAATTCGTTTAAACCTTTAAATTAAAGATTTAACTTATAGCTTTCAAATCGTTTCCATAACTTGGAAAAATTATTTTCATTGTTTAACTTGAAATCCCTTTAACACAATTTGGATGTTCACTTCCTATATGAAAGCTTTTATTATTTGAAAACAAATGGTTTCCATGTCAGAAAGATCCAATTATATTTACACGAGTTGAAGCCTTTGAATTTAAATTTAAATTCCCAAATCAATACCTTTAAAATAGTTTAACTTATATAAACTGATATAACATCTTTAGCCCCTAGTTTCTAGATCATAGAATTCAATTTCAAATATTGAATCCAAATTTAAATCAGAATATTTAAATTTCAAAACTCAATCAAGTTATTCAAAATAAATTTCATCTTTGAAATTCCATTTCAAAAGCTTTTCACTTTAAATCCAAACCATTTCCAAACACTTGAATTTAAATATTCAATTTTATAGATCGTTTCAAAATCTGTGACTTAATCGATTTCTTCGTGAAATCCATATTGGTGTGTGTATAAGTGTGGTCCAGGGTTTTAACACAATAGTGCAACATCATTCAACCATCACAGATTAAATACAGAAATTTATTTGATAAGCGGTATAAACTATAACGCTTATATTTGATAAGTGGTATAAACCATAATGCTTATCTTTTATTCACGGAACACAGATATATATATATATATATATATATATATATATATATCACAGATAATAAATACATTTATCTCAGATAAATAAATTACATTTCAGATCATAACACAAATCAAGACATATCACAAAGCATCAATATAAGGGATATCAAACAATTTTAATTATTCAGTCAAGTTCAAACATTCACAAGTAAAATTCATTAGTTGACTGATAAATTTAAATCAACTGTAATAATTATAAATCAAGGTTAATTATCCTAAGTTAATTACAATTCATTTGAAATAATTTCCTATTCAAATTTTATTAGTTAACCCTTAATTATTAACTAATCATTCTTAATTAATGAACCAATTAGTCTTTAATTAGTACATTAATCTTAATTAGTCTCCATTATTAATTAATCCTTTAATTTATTAACAAATAATTTACTCAAATTTCAAATCATCACTCAATTAATTACATTCAGTAATTATCTATTAATTACTTCTTGAAGTAATTTTATTTTACCAAATTATCAAGTGATTATTCTAAATTATACTTAAGAAATTTTAATTTGAACTAATTAAGTTAACTCAATTAATTATGCCGAATAATTAATTCCACAATTACTGTCATTAAGTAATTTTACTTAATAGTCCCACAATTTATTATCATTAAATTAATTAATCCAATTTATTGTTAAAATTAAATCACATTAATTAATTTTTCAAATAATCTTAGTTAATGATTTCATTAACTATTTAATTTCTTTAATTCTTTTTTTTTTATAGAAAATTTCTTATATTAATCATTTTTAATTATAAATCGATTCACTTAGAAAATTCATTCATTAATGAAATAGAAGTCATTAAACTTCTTTACTTAAAGTAGTGTTCAATCCTATTTATAATTTAATTATTTTTCACAATATGTTTGGAACATTGTTTCAAATTTCATTTCAAATTTCATTTTTTTTTCTTTCAACACTTAAGTTATAAAGCTTAATTTAATTTCAAATCCATTTCAAACTCAAATCTCTTTTATATATTAAATTGCTCTTTTTTTTTATTAAAACAATTTGGATTTTTATTTTAAAACTTATTTATGTTCAACCTAAAATCCCAATTCAACTTGAATTTATATTGACATTTTAATTTGAACTCAGCAAAATTCAAAAAAAAACAGAAAAAAAACAGGTTTCCAAGTTGAAAACTGGAACAAGAGTTCGACCCGAGCCTACACGAATTTACTTCGAGTAATTTGCTTGAATCACACGAGTCACACGCGAGAATTTCACTCGTGCTTCCCAGGCATACTAATACTCAGGCAACACAACACGATCAGGTTCGTGCACATGCACAGTAGGTTCGACCGACGCCGGTCATCATCACGACATCGAGCAAGTCAACCATCAACTCCAGAACGTACTCCGAACATTCGAATCACTTCATCATCACGAGATTCAAATTTGAGTTCGAGCTTGCAAATCTGGAACACTCGAACCCATACGAACCTCAAACCTGTCATCGCGATGTTCTCCGAGCTCCGACCATCAGCCAGTCCACAACTCCGACCATCGCTTCATCGCCTCCTCCTCTTTCATTTCCCCAAACCACGGCGAACTCGGTCGCCTGAGGATGATGCACGACGCGCAAACCTTGGCCTTACCAGAATTAGGTTTAAATATTTCAAATTCTCGTCGCCAACGCCACAGTCATTTTCGCCGCCTCCGACCATTTTTCTAGTCACCCTCGTAGCCTCCTCCATCTCCTCAAGAACACCCAAGCCCCACGAACCAGTAGATCATCAGAGATCGATGATAGAACGAGATTTAAACAAATTCGAACTGCACTTAACATCCAATTCTAAAAATTATGATTTATGCTTCAAAAATCATATCTTTGCATGGGGATCCAGTTTAGATAACTGAATTCGAAAATTAAAAGATTCGAATTTTGATAAATTTGGAGTTGTGCTCAGACAACTTGCTTTCCAGAGATGATTCCAAGAGATTGTAACTTGAATATATTTTTAAAATTTAGTTCAAGGTCAAACAAACATTTTTGGTTTTGATCCCACGTCCAAACATCAATTGGATTGGGAAGAATTGATTTTTAAAATCAAAATTTGGGTGTTCAAAGCATCAGACTGTAAGCCCATATAAACACTTCCAGGTTTCAGTTTAAATACAGAGGATCCATGTATACATATACAACTTATTCACAGATGTACATATAGATAAACAACGATTTAATGCCTTTAAAATTTAAGAAGAATGTGCTACTCACAGTGTTTTCCAGGAGAAGAAAACAGAGCTTGAATTTCTTTCTGCTTGCTGAACCCATTTCTTTGATTCTATTGCTTTGATTTGATTTATGTTGTTGTTTAAATTAAAAATTGTGTTAAGTTTAAAAATGGGTTTATCAACTTGAAGAAACAAACTGAAATGAGAAGGATATATATAAAAGGAAAGGATTACAGGGTAAGATATTTTTGTACACGTGATTATAATCTGGTTTGTACATAAAGGAGACATTTATTTGTTTTGTACAAATATTGATCAGAGATATTTTTTTATTGCAAATGAAGGCTGAAGTGATATGTTATGGTGGCTGATATTCTATATTTTTGTGTGCTTAAGATTCATGCATTTATTGCTTTGTCTTTATTTTCTTTGTGTACCTACTTGAATGTATTTGCACTGCTTGTTTTGCAAGCTTACAGATGTTTCTGTTTTCATACATATATATTTTATTGTCTTCATTTTGCAAATGTACATACCTGACCATATTTTTAAGTGTAGGGGTAATAATATGTTGTACAACAGGCATAGAGTTTTCTTTATATAGTTTGACCAGCCTGATATTTTCCTAACTTTGGTGGCTAATGTAAATTATGTTTTGATGGCTGATAGGTATGGCATAAATTAAATTTGTCTTTATTTTGCAAAAATCTACATACTCATCTACTTATTTGTTTGTTCATATTCGAATATATTGTTTCTCATACATGAATATACTTACTGTATTCACTTGCAAGCCTTTATATATTTTGTTTCTTTATTTTACAAGTATACATACCTGTCTTGTTTTTACAAGCTTCATGTATTTATTTTTTGTTTACTTGTTCCATTCCATACTTGTTTCATATTTGTGTATTTGTTCTTATCTGTTCTTTTGTCTTATAATCTTAAAAATATTTATACTGTTTTCATATTTTATCTTTGTTTATTCTTTTATACAACCTGATTTTTTTTATTGGCTAGGCTGGTATTTGTTCCAGTTTGTAGCTTAATTCATATGTTACTTGACTTTATAATTTACAATTTATCTTGTTTGTTTGAGCCTACATACTTCTACTTATTTGTACATAGATATTTAATTTATTCCTTCTTTTGCAAGCTTCATTCATGTGTACTATTTTAATTTGTTTTTTAAATTTTATCTAAGTGTTACTTTATTATCCGTAGTCTATATAGTTTATCTTATATTTTATTACATACATTTGTGTTTTTATTTTTATCCATTTCCATTTCTAACTTAACCCATTAATTCTGAATTTATGTATTCTATATGTAGCTAAAATTTTAACTAATGTCTACTTTATATTTTATAGTTTATTATATATTTATTTCTATTTCTAACTCAAAAATTTATTATTAATTTTACTTTAATACTTATTGTTTGCTATTTCTTTGTATGTATATATTTATGTTTCTTTCTGACATAAATCATCAATTCTAATATTTATCATTATATTTTATCTTTAACCCATTTGTTTTAAGATTAATTAATGATTTCACAAATAATTGAGGTACTTAAATTCAAATGAATTAACACATTTTTTATTTGAACTCGGGGAAACTCGCATCAATAAATTTCACAAATTTTATTAAAAAATTGAATTAATTACCAATTTAAACATAATCAATTTCGAGATCGTTACAGAACATCTCGCAACTTTATGCGTGGTTCAACTTCACATCAGCAATCATATGAGGATTACGAATTATTTTTGGGAGAAGGAAAACTATTTTGGAGATGCTAAGGGCATCTCCAGTGGTGCAATTCAACGCTGAATTGGGCGAAAAAAAATGTCCAGTCGTTCGATTAAGGGCAAAAATTAAGCTGAATGTTCAGGATCCAATTCAGGATCCTGAACTGGGCTTGGACGCCCATAAAATGGGCGCGCATTAAATGGGCGCCCAAGTCCCTCCTTCCCCATCCCGACCCACCGTCTTCCAACGGCTATAACTAGCCCCTGCATTTGAATTCCAACAGCTAAAAACAGTCATATTTTGACCCCAACGGTTAAAAACGGTCATATTTAAAATTACAACGGCTATAAACGGTCATATTGAAAATTACAACGGCTATAAACGGTCATATTTATGATTTCACTACATATATCGGAATAATATTCAGATTGTAATACACACGTTTCTTCTTCTATTACAATTCTATTCTCAATTCCTTAATATTGAAAGTATGTCTCATCCGTTTCAATCATATACCGAAGCGATGAATATGGATAGTTGAGATTTAGATTCTCAACCCTTTCAAAATGTTCATCCCCAAACGGCCCCCTATCGTTCCATTCTTCTGCTCCATGGTCTGGCGATGAAGATAAGGATTTGTGTTATATTTACTGTCATTTTTCTAACGACTCGGTAAAGGGGAACGACCAAAGTGGAGAGGCGTTTTGGGAAAAAGCCATGACTGCGTACAATAAAAAACATGTTGAAAAGACGAGGTCAATGTCTGCAATCACGGGTCATTTTGGGATGATTAATTGACAAACATAATTCTACGAGTCGCAGATCCACAAAATAAGAACAGCAAATCCAAGTGGAATGGGTGGCGAAGCTGAATTGGTAGCGTTTTGTAAAATATGATTTTTAATTTACATTCATTTCTGATCACTTTGTTAATATATGATTTTATGTTTCTATTTTTGTAGAAGAGAATGGCGAATGATCAATTCTTGAAATTATTTCCAAGAGAAAATGGTACAAAGAAACCTCACTACTATCAGTTTGCAAACTGCAATGACTTGCTTGTTAGTCAACAAAAATGGAGCTCAAACACCGCAAAAAGCTTAAGAGATGTCTAGACGAAGTCGAAGGGGAAGAAAAAAACAAGTAGATCTAATTACAATTCTAGCCCAGGAAATTCTTCTCATATGGACTCAAATGTATGCCCAGATAACGAAGACGAAGAAGCAGTACCCGCATTTGATGAAGACGCTAGACCGATGGGGCAACGAGCAGCTAAGAAGAAAATTGCTGTTCAATCTCAAATCGATTCTCATTTAGCCCTAATGCATGAAAAACATGCAAAAGAAAATGCAGAACGTCAAAAAGGAAGTGCAGAAAGCTTTCCGTGTTAAAAGAATTGACTGAGATTGAGAAGGGCCGCTTTGAGCTAGAGCGGCAACGCCAAGAGACCTTAGTAATGGAAAAAGATGTCACCGGAATGGACCCAATTACAATGCAATATTGGATGGAGTAAAAACAACGCATTGTTGAGAGTAGATCTGGAACAAAACATATGTAGTTGACGTATTAATGTGATATTTTTAGTTATTGTAGTTTAAATATCCATGTACCTTCAGTTCATATTTGCAATCAAGTGCTATTTTCAGTTTTACAATATTCAATGGTATATCATTTTTTCAATGCATTATGTAGATATCAATATAGGTTTACTTCATCAAATATAAATGATATTACAAACATAAAAATTGAAGCATTCTACACTTCGTTACAGAAATAAAAAAGGCAAACATATGTAATTAAACAAAGATCCACCATCCCCAACTGCTGATTTCCATGAGAATTACAAATATGCTCCATTAAATCCCTTTGGAGTCTATTATGAATAGCTGCATTACGATATACTTCATTATGATCGTCATGAATTGCGTACTGTTCTTCATTTCGTAACGTGGCTGTGTGAAACAACTCGGGGGGTTGTCTTGCCCCCTCATATTCGAAATCAGGATAATCCATACCGCGTTCATCTTCAATGATCATGTTATGCATAATTATACAACGGAACATAATTGTAGCCATTTTTGATCTCTTCCATAATCCACATGGATTGCTGACCATTGCAAACCTTGCTTGAAGGACCCCAAATGCCCTTTCTACGTCCTTCTTTTGTCCTTCCTGCATTGCAGCAAATTGTTTCTGTTTTGCCGTCATTGGGTTTGCAAATGTCATTAAAATCGTACTCCATTTAGGATAAATTCCATCTCCTAAATAGTATCCATGCTCATATGTGTTATGACCAAGAGTAAATGATACGGGAGTTGACTTACCTTGCGCCAAATCATTAAACAATGAGATCGTTCGACAACGTTTAAGTCATTAAGAGAACCTGGCATTCCAAAGAAAGCATGCCAAATCCACAAATCATGAGAGGCAACTGCTTCGAAGATGGTAGTTGGTTTTTTTTCTTTGCCGTTATATGCTCCATGAAAAGCTTTTGGACAGTTTTTCCACTCCCAATGCATACAATCTAGACTTCCAAGCATTCCAGGTCAGCCCTTGCTTTCATGCATTTCACGCAAGCGCGTTACATCTGCCACGTTTGGAGAATGAAGATATTCCGTCCCATAAATGTCCACAACTGACTTACAGAAGTGATCTAGGTTTTCCAATGCTGTACTCTCTGCAATACGATATGCGTCGTCAAGGGCATCGGCGGGTGTACCGTATGCTAACATCCTCAAAGCTGCGGTCGTCTTTTGATGGCCACTCAAACCTTGTTTTTTTGCAGCGTCCTGCTTAAAAACAAAATAATTATTATTCTGCTGAATACTTTCAAGACTTCTTATAAATAATGGATGACTCATTCTGAATCGTCATCTAAACATCTCTGGACCATAAGTTGGATCACGGGCAAAGTAATCTTGCATAAGTGTTTTTTGAAATGCTTGCTGGTTACGGTTGATATATTTCCGACCCACGACGGAACCACCATGTTTTTCAGAAGTTGATCCATATACTTCATGGTATATCTCCATCAGTTCCTCCTCCTCCTGTTGATGCGCTAACGCGTACGCTTCTTCTTCCGAGTCACTGTTGTATAGCAATATAGCTTTTAGTAAACTTCCAGACATTGTTTGATATTTGAGGATAGTTGTTTGATATTTGAATGTTTTGTTAGACTAAATTGTGGTGAACAAGTATCACATCCATATGGTTATATATATATATGACTAATTCTTGAGTGGAGAGAAGGGGGGTCGGTTTGCGGTCACCATCACGTACTATAGCCACGTTAATTTGCCGGTCAAGAATCTTTGCTTTGTTGAGTGGAGAGAAGAGGGGTCAGTGTGCGATCAAATCACGTACTGTACCCACGTTCATTTGCCGATCAAGAATATCTGCTATGTTGAGTGGAGAGAAGGGGGTTAGTGTGCAGTCAAATCACGTACCGAAGCCACGTTTATTTGTCGGTCAAGAATTTCTTCTATGATGAGCGGAGAGAAGGTTGATCGGTGTGTGGTCAAATCAAGTATTGTAACAACGTTCATTTGCCGGTCAAGATTCTCTACTTTGTTAAGTGGAGAGAAGGTGCGTCAGTGTGTGGTCAAATCACGTACTGTAGCCATGTTCATTTTTTGGTCAAGATTCTCTGCTTTGTTGAGAGAAGAGAAGGAACATCCATTATATAAATTCACAAATCATTATATGTTTAAATCATTTTAAAACCTAACATTATTCAAACTACATTGTCCAACATGACATTTATGTCTCATGAATTGAAGTTGCTTATGCAGTGCTACATTCAAACCGATGAGATGTGCGATAATCAGGAGTCAATGGTAATTAATTTTTGGGACACTCTGGCTGAACTCTACAACAACGACGTGGTCTCTCAAGTCAGACGTACGGCTCAAGAGGTCAGGACTGTATACAAAAACTTTACTAGGGCATGCATGCATCATACAAAGATTATTAATGAGGTAATATTGGAAAATGTGTTTAAGACTACACATTCGACTTATGACGGTCGATATAATTTAAAATATCGCACGCCCTTCTCAGCCCATGATGTGTACTTCATACGTCAAAACTGGCTAGAAAGATTTAGATGGCCTTAAGATAACAGTATTGCTAGTTGGTTATGTAACGTTCGTTAATGTGTCGAGAGCTTTCTGAATTGTCTTTTCAAATGATAATGTCTGTTGTTGTTGTCAAAGCTAATGCCTATGTGTAATGTTTGTTTATATATGCCCTTGTGTATTGTATGTTGTCAGATCAAAAAGTAGTGGTAGCACAAGTGTAATGTTTGTTTATATATTCTCTTTCTGGCTTACTTATTCATCAATCATAATCAGCTTCTTCCTCACTCACAACAATAAATTCTTCAATGCAATGTCTTCTTGGCCTTCTTCTATCGGTTCAGATGCAAGTTACATACCTACGGAAAGTCCACATACTGATGAGAATTGGCTTATCGATTATCAAGAACAACACTATGAAGATGTCCGCGGTCAGTTTCAAAACCTTAAGCAGCTGAGACTTCAGGAAGTGGTTGAACCGCCATACAACAACATGTTGTTCGTACGGCATATGAGCAACCTGAGAACCAGGATCAAGTAGTTCAACCTCCCACTGAGAAAGAAGTTGAATCACACCTAGTTTGTTGTTAGTGCGGGTATGAAGTTGAAGTTGTAGTACGTGCGGATGGAGAAAATATTGGTCGTCGAATCCAATATGTCAACTCTGGCCAAATGGTTGTAATTACGCGGAATGGTTGGATGATCCTTTATGTCCAAGGGGCATAACCTATGCAAATGAACTAGAACAGGAGATAAGACGTCTTAGACTTTCTATACAGGAATTGCAGTTTAATCGTCACGTCTAGTTTCTTCATATTTGTGGTCTATTATTACTGTGTCATTTTTTATCAGTGTTCTATGTTCGTGTGCCTCACTAGTAGTTTTTTATGTCACGAGTAGGTTTTTATAAGTTTTCTATCTACTGCCACTATTGGTTTTTTTGTATGTTTATATGTAACTAGTTAGTGCTTATAAGTATACACAAACATATAGAATTCACATTGTACACCAACATATATAATTCATAGTTAAACAGACATATACAATTCACATTATACACCAACATGTATAATTCACAGTATACATAGACATATAGAATTCACAGTATGCTCGAGCATTATAATCCAAAATCCAAGAAAGTGAAAGTATACAAACATAAAGAATACATAGTATACTCAAACAATAACATAAGTACAAAAGCTATAGGAACTGCAACATATAATAAAAACGTCTACTACGCATAAACTAAAAGGTATACAACTAAAGGGATGCAACGTCGTCGTCGTCAACATCATCACCATCACCATCATCTCCGTCATCGTCATCGTCATCGTCATCATCTCCATCACCATCATCATCGCTATCACCACCATCATCTCCATCGTCATCATCGTCATCCCCATCACCATCATCCCCCTCGTCCTCATCTAAACCACCAGCATCATACCCACTGGGACCAGCATCACCTCCGCCTTGTGATCCGAAAGGCTCATATACAGCAAGTCTAGCTGATAGCTGATCAATCTGGGCCTCTAGCATCTGTGTATGCTGCATGTACATATCATGCATGGTGTATGTATGTGTAAGAGTCATATCGCAAAATACACCAAGTGAAACTCTGGCCTGGTCCAATCTAGCAACATACTACATAAAGATGATATTTGACATAGTAAGAAACTAAGAAGAAAATAAAGGAAAAATGACAATAAACAATAAACGCACCTCATACGGAGGATATAACCCGACTGAAGGCACACCAGGATAGTCGGGGTGATCTGGAAAGACTAAAGGCTGCTCAATCAAAGTACCTGTCACGTCATATGCTCTAAAAGTAGTATCAGGCTCCAACTGCATGGGAGTCTGGGAGAACTGTGACGGAATCGGGTCAAATGAAACCTGCGGTACCTGAACACTACCGGCTGCCAGATGAGGTCCTATATGATTAGAGTTGACCCCACGAACATAATCTGGTACGATGAATCTACAGGGAGCTACTCTAGCCCAATAAGCATCGTAATCCCCATCGATGAAGAAAGTACTACTATCCACCCATCCAGCCTGTCGTAGAGCATCTAAGTACTTATCGTCGATCACCCTATGTCTACCAAACATGTCCTCACAAGATAAAGGATCATATGGTATATGACGATCACCCGTAATCTGATAATCACATCTCTCTTCCAAATACCACATAGGCATAAATGCAGGTGTATGCAAAGCAACCCTACGTCTAGATAGTGAACACGCAACCATCAACGGATGGTCGTCCACCAGAAGACCTGCATCTGCTAGATGAGTCCAATGTGAGGCCCAAGGAGTCCGAATGATGTTACCTCGACTACGCATATCAAGCTGTGACCAAGCCTCCATCAAGTCATGCCGTACACCTAAGGGGACATGATGTACGTACTGCATAGTCTCCCATCGTCTCATCGTAGGGAAGTAATGCTCAGCAGCCTGACTAGCCGTGTCCTGGATGTGGGGATGCATGTTTGCCGTGTACTTGTAGTACCATAACGGCAACATATACCAAAAAGCATACATCTGCCTGACATCGCCAAGCGCAAATGAATCTAGAGCGGTATATAGGGTGTCTAATATCGTTGTGCCCCAGTCAATAGTATGTAGCTGGTCTAATCTGGTAAGAGATGCTAAATAGCCTAGTCTAACCGTACCTTTTTGGTTCAAAAAAAGATCGAACCAAACAGGTACAACAAAAATGCTCTAGTAACTGCATCCATCATATCGGCTCTAGCTATATAACTGGTGATGTACTGCTGCAAGTAAGTCAACTTAACAGAACCACTAGTTACATAGGTAACATCTATCAGTGTTAAAAAAACTGTAAATAAATTAGGCGACTCGTATAAATCATCAAATGGAAAAGGTCGAAGACCATGTCGTCCAATCTCAATCCCAGTTAACATGTAGAAATCAACTGGGGTGATACCAAACTCAAAATCTGAAAAATGAAATGTATGCGTGGTGGGCCACCACCTCTTAGCTAATGCCTAAATGAGAGGTTGATCAAAGGACTGAACAGGTCTAATCGACAAAAATAGACCAAAAGGACTAGCCTGTAGCCTCTCAATAATAGGACCGGGAAGATGGTCATAAAACTGGGTAATGCACTTAGCCCAACTACCCCGACAGTGAATGTAATGGTCCTATAGATAATTTATGAATTAACAATTTTTGATACAGTAAGGGTTATTTAATATGAGTACGTAATGTACGTATTAAAATAACAAGTTATAGTAATTTGTAATTTATACCTGTATGGTCGTCAAAACAGTTTCGGCTCTATGCCGATAACCATCTGCAGCTCATGTAGAACACGTAGATCGTCTGGTGAAACTCCAGGTAGTGGCGGAACGTGTAATGGTCCAGCTTGCTCCGTTGGATGTCTGTGAACCGTTCTTCGGGCAATTTTGGTTGGACGCAGCGGCATTTCGTTTTAATTTAAAAAAAAATTAAATGGAAAAAGTTGAGAGAGAAGTGAGGGGGAGGGGAGGCGGTGCCCATTTTATGAGCGCCTTAGTTCAGGCGCCCATAAAATGGGCGCCTGATTGTCAGGCGCCCATTAAATGGGCGCCTGAGGCCAGGCGCCCATTTAATGGGCGCCTGGCCACTGGGGCCCCAACCCAGATTACGGGTTGAATATTCAGCGGGCTGAATATTCAGCCCGTAATTCATTGGAGATGCCCTAAGAAAGGGGCTGTGAGAAACATGAATTGGAAAATGGGGATTTTGACTTTTTAAGATATGTGAAGACGGAGGGAAATGAACGGGACAGCCAAAACGATTTGAACTTGGAGCCAAATTTTCGAAAAAGGAGCAAATTTTTTTTTTGCATTGGAGCCAAATTATTTGTTACTTACAACTAAAAAAGCTTGTCTATCTCAGAAAAGATGGTTACAAAAGGAAACATCGAAATACGCATGGAAGTAACAACTTGCAACGTAATGTTTTTAATATTTGAATTTTCAACTTTTTTACATTTTCAAGTTTTTTGAAATTATTAATAGTAAAATAATTTAATTATTAATTAATAATAGTAATTAAAAATTAATTATTGGATATTAATAGTAATTATTTTATATTTATGATTAATTATTAATTGTGAAAAGCAATTGTAAAAATATAGTAATTAAAATATAACTATTAATTGTCGAAAAATTAATTATGAATTATAAAATATCATTAGTAATTATTCAATGTAAGATATTCAATGCAATTAAATATTAGTTGTTTAATATTAAATATTAAAAGTAACTAAAAATCAATTATTAATAATTAATATTATTGATTATTAATTCTAAAAAGTAATTAATAAATTTAATTATGAAAAATTTAATTATTAACTATTAATTAGTAAATAAATGATAATAATTATTAATTAATTGTTATTTATTTATTGATTATTAATTTATTAATCATTTATTTAATCATTTGTTTAATATTAATATGAATTATTTTGTATTTCAAATTAATTATTATTTAATATATATTTGTACTTAATATATATTAATTTTTAATTATTTATTTATTTATTATTTAATACAACTTTTATTAATTATTAATTACTAATTACTAATAGGAACTATTTCATATTTCATATTAATTAATAATTAAAATTAAGTCTGTTGATATGCTGATTAAGTAAAATTAAGTGTAATGACCCTAATTTTGACTAACATTATTTAGGATATTTAATTAGATAAGCTAAATGAAATAATGTAGATAGTTTAGGGATTTGTGATTTGTTAATTTAGAAGGAGTCTTGCCTTAATGAATGTATAAGAAAAAGAGAATTGAAAATAAGTAAGTAGGAGGAATATGGTAAGCGTAAAATTGAAACATGCTTCATTCTGATACCCTAAACCGTTCTATCCTTCATTTCTTATTCATTTTAACATTCACAAACAAAACTAAAACCCAATTGAGCTCGGCCGGCCACCATTAAGAGGTCGAAGAAGAAGAAAAGCTAAGACTCAAGTGGAAAGCTTAAGGAAATCAATCTAAAGGCAAATCTCAACCTTCTTAACACAAAACAAAGGTGAATAATTTGATTTACGTCTCACTTTTGATAATGATCTCGGTTTTAAGGTATGATCCAAATTATTTTTCCAGTAATTGTTAGTCCGTGAGATGATGGTTTTGATGACAACAACCTTAGAATAGATTATAAAATATAAATACTGACATTATAAGTTTAGATATATATGTATATGCAGGATTTAACCATGCAGGTACCAAGAATGAAGACTTACAATATAGAGATTCAAGATATCGAGATAGAGGACTCATGAGTATCAAGATTATCAAGATTTCAAGGTTAAGTAGTTTTATTAGGAATTTTGTTTAAACTAATAGAAAATCATTGGTATCTCAAAATCCAATTTATTCGTGAAATGGAATCCACTTCGAGCCTGTTAAAGGGATGGAACCCTAACTAGGATGAAACCTATGAAAAATTTAGTGGAACATTGTTTTGTATCCGCTAGCTTTTTATTCAAAATGATTTTTCAAAATTATATCCTGTTTTCAAAATGTTTTTCAAAACTTTCTTTTAAAAGATTCAAAACCCTCTATCCTAATTTTAAACAATTTTAGCTTCAAAATTATCTTTAATTTCAAAGTCAAATTACTCCTGATTTTGAACTATCTTTTAATATAATATATTTAACTTTTAATATATATACTTAGATTTAAATATAAAATTATATTTAAATTCTATATATATTATTCTCTATATTTACTTATGAATTTTAACTATAGTCAAGTATATTTATAAAAGTTTAAAATAGTTTTAATATAAAATAAAAGTTATTTTCAAAGAACATCAAAACAACAAAAAATCCTTTGGGATGTCGACATGACCAAGTACCCCATGTCGACATGGTGTTAGTTGAATTCAAAATTTAAATTTCAAAAGAAGTGTCTATTCGCCATAACTCTTCATGAATGGACATGGCTGTTGTTCTTCTATAAATAGGGGTTAGTTTCAACGAATTTTATATCAGATTTTCTGGTTTTTCACTCCTCTTCTTCTTCTTCCACATTTCTTAATACATATGCTTACCATTACTCCGCCGAAATCAACATTGAATCGAACTCGATTACTTCTAATTTGATTCTTTATCACTATCTCTACAAGGTTCTCAGTGCCATTCAGAGTTATAGACTTCTTTGTAATCTATTAAGCGAGAAAAGATGTGATTGTAGCCTTGGAAATCAATCAAGAGAGAAAAGGTGTGATTATAGCCTTGGTAAATCAATTAGGTAAACTTGTGGCTCGAAAATCAAGTATCTCTACCCAGAGGATAGAAATTCTGGAGGGTGTACCTCGTAGCCTTGAAACCGAGGGTGTAATTGTACAATTGCTTTTGAAAGGAAATCTGTACTTGTGTTGCGGGACTGGATGTAGGGTAACTCCGAACCAGTATAAAATCCGGTGTGTTCCTTCCTTTACTGCTTTTATTTTATATCTGCATCAGTGTTTGTTTTCGTGATCATATGTGTGTCTTTATATTGCATACATCGGTGTCTAAATTAACATAAACTCAAAAAGATTTTGTAATTCTTTATTAACACTATTCACCACCCCCTCTAGTGTTTGTCCTAGCCTTAAGATCCGTAATCTGCATTTCTCACAGTAATATGCCATGTTATGTTTGTTTAAATGGATATATACGCTTGTTGATGATTTATGTGATTTCTTATAGATTTTATGATAAGTTTATATTGAAAAACCTATTAAACGACATCCGTATGATTTTAGTTTTTGATATATGATCAAAAACATTATTTTAAAAGTGGGTTTCAAGTTTCATAATTTTCTAAATAATTGTGAATTTATTATGAATTTTCTATGGGAGAAAATAGTTAATATTGGGTTTAAATTATTTAAGGCAATTATATAATGATTTTGAGTCTGAAATTTATATATGTTAGAAAAACATATTAAAAGTGAATTATTGTGATTTTTGAAAAAATTTCTTAAGTATTTTATTGTGGTTATAAAATTATTTAAGTTAAGGGACTTAAATGTTTTATATGTTTTGTTAAGGAGGAGGGCTTATTTGTTAAAATGTTTTTAATTGTAAATTTTGAATTCAGCAGTCTTTTTAGAAAAGAGTTTTGATAAAGCATGGGAAATGTGACAACCCGACTTTCTATCCACAGGAAGATGTATCATCTTGAGGAAAGAAAGGGATAGAAAAGAGAAAAGATAGAGAAGAAAGAAGAAACAATATCAGAATCTCAACACCGGAACAAATAAATTATATTAATCACATAAGTATTACATAATTTACAATATCCATGAAAGTTACATAGATAATACATCACATACTAGACAGTTATAAAAACCTATCTAGTTATTACATCTCAATACAACTTAGAGAAAATAACAAAAAGAAACCAACACAGCGGAAAACTATATATCTACAATTCTGAAACCTCCTACTCCATACCTCCTTCAGAATTCGTCAAAGCCAACTGAATCCCTTAGCTGCTCGTAAAAATTTGAGTACCCAAGAGTTTAGGAAAAACAGAAATAAACTCTGGGTCAGACATGGGTCTGGTGTGAGTAACAGGTTAAAGTTGCTTAACTTTAAAAACCTTTGAAAACAAAAGGTATCACGTAAGACTTCCCACACATAAACACGGGTAAGTTTTTACCTTACGCTAACCAAACATTTTATAGGAAATTCAGTGATATTATAATAGTGTCTAGGGTTTCAAGTAAAATACAGAAATAGCTGAAATGCTTACATCTCACATTCCAACATAGTTGGGCACAATCAAAACGTACGGCGCTTATTGGAAATTGGATTCCATACAATGGCAGGGCTACTGGGGTACCATCCGTCACAGTACGGGGCCTAGATCACTGTACCGAGGATCACTCCCGACCCCCTACAACACAAGGCCGGAACCATTCCTTAATGAACAGTCTCGAACAAGATAACCCCGCAATTGTACCTAGCAATCGCCCACACAGCCGAAATAAAAAGGGAGATCTAGACAGGGGTATATCTCGTCCTGCTTGGGTGCTACCCACCTAACCTTGCTGCATATCCCCTGTTTTAGCCATTCCCGGTTGATGAGGCTTGAGGCTACGATTACCTTAATAGAACATATCTTTTAGAATGCTCATCGTCCGCCTGACGATGTTCTGAAAGCACTCAATCCATACAAGTTCGTTCCGGGTTCGAACGAAACCGAAGGCATTACCTCGTTACACTCATTTTTGAATCACCCTCAGAGTCAATGACAATAACCCTTGCATTCTGAAAACAACATCTCGATTTTCACTTGGGAATTTACGACCGAACGTTTAATTTGGATCGATGTAGTTTTTGGATAATCATAAATGACACCCGATCCCGGTCTCATCGAAATCCAAACGCCATTTTAAAGGTCAAGTTGTTTTAAAGTTTAAAACAATTCAATCCAATATTATCTATATACACACAGATAATCCACAATATCACAATAGATAATCAACATTATCATCATAAACAGATAATCCATATTACCATCATAAATAGATAATCCATATTATCATCACAAACAGATAATCCATATTATCATCATATTTTCATCAAAGCATCTATTTCACACAGCATCATTTATCTCATATCTGAGATCTCAAACCTTTCAAGGTAAACAATAGCATCCATCCATACATAAGCAATGATTAGTAATCACACCGTATATAATTAATTTAAAATGAATTAAATCAATTACTTGCATCTCTAATCAATTTAAAGTAAATTAAATTAATTACTTCACCATTGTTAAACTTTCTTATATCACTATTAATTAATTATCAATCAATTAATTTATCATCATCCAATTATTCATTTTAATTAACCATCCTTGATTAATTGTCTTTTAATTACATTTAAATAATTATCCTTTAATCCTTTTCACAAATTACTTATCTTTAACCAAATATAGATATTAACCTTTAAATTACTAACATTAATTACATTACTTCTTAATTAATTACATTAATAAATCCCTTCATTTATTAATTATTTCCTAATAAATCCATTCTAAATTACATCATTAACTATAATAATTAATGATCTCTAATTACATTTTCTATTTAAATTAATTACATTAAGTAGTTAATCTTCAATTAAACCAAATTGTTAATTACCCTTGATTAATCCCATTCAGTAATTAACTACCCTTAATTACTTCATCAAATAAATAAATTACTCCTTAATTAATTATCTCTAATTAATCCCTTGATTAATTATACAAAGTAATTATACTCAAATTACTTTCATCATTAATCATCCTCAGTTAATTACATCCAGTAATTATCACTAAATACTTCCTTAAGTAATTATACTTATCACATCATCAAATGGTTATTTAAATTAATTAAACTTAATTAATCAACTTAAACAATTCATATTAAACTTAATTAATTACAATGAGTAATTAATTCCTTAATTACTTCCATTAAGTAATTATACTAAAATTTCACAATTGATTATCTTAAATTAATTAATCTAATTAATTATTTAAAATTAATCACATTAATTCAGTATTAAATAATCCTAGTTAATGACCTTCATTAACTATTAACAATTCTTTAATTATTATTTTCTAAAGTAATTAACTAAGATTAATCATTATTAATTACAATTTAATTTTATCTTTAATAACTCATTAATTATTCCTTAATTATTTAATTAATTAAGTGTTAACTATAACTTAATTAATCCTTAATTACTTGATTAATTAATTACTAATCATTATTTAAAAATTAAAACCTTATTTAATTAATGATCCTTAATTACCAATTTATTTATCTTAAATTAATTACCTTGAACCTTAATTAATTAATTTAAACTCTTGATTACTAAATTAATTAATCCAAATCATTAATTCTCCATTTAATTAATTTAATAATTACAAATCATTAAATCTTCAATTATTTAAAGATAAAAACATTTTTCTTATTAATGATCAAATTATCATTAACAAGGTATTTAAAAACAATTTAATTTCAAATTTTAAAATTTCACTTTAAATTTAAGATTTAAAATAAAAATAATTTAACTTTAACAAAGTTCAAACAATTTCAAAACCCTTTTTATTTTACAAGTTAAAGAATTATTTATTTTATACTAGAAGTCAAAAGAATTTAAAAACCAATTTCATTTTAAATTCAAATCAATTTAAAAATTCACTTTATCATTCAAACTGTTTAAACTAATTAAATTTAAAAACTTCTTTTATTTCAAGTCTAAGATTCAAATTTATATTTGAATCCAGATTTAAACCTTTGATTTGAAACTTCACTCACAATTTAAACTTCACTTTAAATTTCAAACTACTTAAATCTTTTTAAAGTAGTTAAAACAATCTAAATTTTAAAAACTTTATTTATTTTAAACTGAGATTCAAAGCTAACTTGAACCAGGGATTTAAACTTATTTTAAAACTTTGCTTTTCATTTTAAATTTCAGTTTAAATTTAAATCTGAAACATATTTGAAAACCTATCACCAGAAATCGACCCGAGCCCATTTTATTCTGCTTCGAGTCCAAACCTAACTTAACACGAGCCAAACATCACCATGCTTCGAGTAAAACTCGAGACTACTAATACCCCTAAAGCAAAACTTCACTAGAAAAATAAAGTGCACAGTGCACATGCACGGTGACTTTACGACCATCTCTGATTGTCCATCCACATCGGCAACATCCTCCACATCCAAACACAATCAACAGGAACATCCTTCCCAAGCTCGCAATTGAATTCGAGTACAAACCCCAAACCTGGAACATGAATACAGGAAACATCAAAACCTGGAATGCCATCGCCTTCTCAATTTCGATCATTTGAGAATCCGTTGTAACGACCCAGAATTTCTGTCATTGGAAATTCATATATTTAATTAATTTTAAGTATTAACAAGTAAAATTTGTAATTCGAATAAATTTTATTTCGAATATCTAGATTAATTGGATAATTAAATATTTGAAATTACAGAAATAATTGGAAATTGGGTTTAATGTGATTAAAATTGATTTGTAAAGTTGTATTAAATCATATTGGAGTTAGAATGATGTTGTAGAGCTTTTAAAATTGAATGAAGTTAATTTGTGGAAATTGAATATTTTAATATTTAATTGACGAGTAAAAATAGTCATTTTTCAAACATCTCGAATTTCGATGAAACTAGTTTCATTGGATCCGTAATATTAAATTATTGTAAGATTTCAAATTTCGTGTCAATCAGATTTACGGTTTGTCCGGGGCAAGCTAAAACGCACTGAAATCGGTTTAAGTGAATTTTAAATTTAAATAGTCGATTTGAAAACCTATCTTTCAAATATGATCGAATTGACTCCCGATATATATTCCATTGTGTTCAGAATAAGGGTAAAACATTATAAACGCCAGGCGGCAAAGCTTCGTTTCGAGTTCAGAAAAATTTCGGGTGAATAGTGTTTTGAGAATTTTCTATAAAAGGACTTCATAATTCATTATTTTCAACCAAACCCTAGTTTCTAAGCCCTAGCCACCCTTATCCTTTTGATGGCCAGAAATTCGTTTTCTTTTCCCCTTAATCTCTCTCTATCCTTAAACAATTACCCAAAACACTCAACTACAGTGTTGAAGAGCACGACGAGATGTATAAATCCATACGGTGATGATGAGCTTTCGAGCAACGATGTGACGAGGATCTTGGATTGAAGGCGCAACGTATACGCGCGTTTTTCGAGGAGTATATGAAGCCGAGCTCATCGTGGTTCCAGCCGAAGGTGACTCTCATGATGGCGATTCAAATGAATGTGCTCGATCGTCATGGAAGTGCACGTAGAGGCCGTGGCAGTTAGGGTTTGATGACGGCCATATGGGTTTGAATGCGTTCGAATAACCCGGGAGCAATGTTGGGGAAGAAGCAAGGTTGTGCGGCCCAGATGTTGCTATAGGAAACGAACGACTAGATTGAAGCAAGGTTAAAATTTGGAAATAAAATTTTAAATAAATTGTATATTAATTCGTGTAAACTTTAAAATGCCATAACTTTTTGATACGAGGTCTGTTTTGGACGAAACGAGTTGCGTCGGGTTCGTATTGATGAGCACTACGCAATGGAGCAGGATTGGGATTGATTGGAGCTAGTGGAATTTTGGGTAAAATTAAAGCGCGTTTAATTCTATTCGAAATAAAACACTGCAACTGTATGGAATCAAGGTGAGAACTTCTCACTCGATCAAATTTGTTTCGATTTAAATTTTAAATAGTTAAATTTAAAATTGCTTGATTGTATGATTAAATGATGGTTGCTATTTGTGGTATTGAAATAGACCCTATACGCCGCATATTAAGCGGAGGTTATTATATTAAACACATATACTGCGATATTCCACCTTGAAGTGGAATTGGTATTATATATGTACTTGGAGTTGATTTCCCGCATTATATAGCGAACGAGACCCTATTGCGCCGCATAATAGCGGATAATATTTTATATAAACCCATGTACCGCGATATCCCGTTTTGAAACGGGATTGGTATTGTGCTAACATCTGTGGATGCAGGGAAACAGGTTGGAGGGATCCAACAGGATTCCTCAAATAATTGAATTCGTTTCAATGTTGTGTGTTGATTATTTATCATCTCTGTGTGATTATCTTTGTGATTGAAATCGTTGAAGGCTAAAATTTAGCCGAATATAATTTTGGTATCGTTAGATACCGAAATAAATAAGAATTTGATTTTTGAAAATTCAGGTTGAAAGTTTATATTAAAATTTATTTTTTGAGAATTGGATAAATTTAAAAGAAGGAATTCTAAAATAATAAAGTCTTATTTATAATCTTATTGAATAAAATTTCAAAATATGGGAAAAGCTTTAATAAATGGATTTCGGGTAATATTATTCAAAGGTTGAAGAATTTATTCAAAATACGGATTTTAAAGAGTTTGAAAAAAATAAAAGAATTGGTTTTCTTTAAAAGGAATTTATTTTTAAAAGGAAATAAAATTTTAAACCCATTTGGGAATTGATTTTTGGTGATTAAATTTAAATCTTTTGAAAATCCATTTGGAAATTTATTAGGTGTTTTGAAAAATTTGGAATCAATTTGAAAATTGATTTGGGGTTTAGTGGAAATTGATTTCAATTTGAGATTTGAATGAAATTCACTTGGTGTTTAATTTTTTGGGAAATGAATATGGAATTTGATTTGGTTGTTTTTGAAATCAAATGAAATATTGAATTGTTGTTGAAAGTGAATAATTGAAATCGATTTGAAAATCGTATATCAGTGGATATTTGGAAATTTAAATTCACCATGGAATTTATAAAGAAAATGGAAATTTGTTTAAAAATAAACATTGATTTATTTTTGAAGCGTGGAAATAAATTTACGGGTTTGGAACGTAAATTTAAAGTAAATCGGTAAGGATTTATTTAATTGGTTTAAATGAACCATTTTGAAATGAAAGTGTATTTTCCCTGGAAAGCCGAATAAAATTTCTGAATAGCTTTGAAAGATATATATATATATATATATATATATATATATATATATATATATATATATATATAATTCTAGAATTGGTTTTGAAAGGGATACTTTGGAGAAATTAACTTCTTAAATTATTTTAAATCCTCTAAGTAAAGATTTTTTAAGTTGATATAGAAATGATTTATTTCTAAGATTAATCAATAATTGTTTTAGAAAATAGTTATTTAAATAGTTATACTCTATCTACTAATTTTATTTTGAAAATTAGTTTGGAATTAAGTTATATGTAATATTGGTATAATATTTTTTTATAACTAATATTTTAAGTAAAGTGTTTAAAAAAATAGTTTTATTTTAAAGTGTTTTCCCGTTATATTTTGGATAAGTGTTATAAATTATTTTAAAGTATTTGAACTCAGCAGATTTCCAGTGAAAATGAATAAATATTTAGAGGTGTTTCCGCGTAAGGAAAATGATTTGAAATTTGTTTTCAGAAGTTGTAAAGGTGAAAAATGATTTGAAATTTGTTTTCAAATCGTTGAAGTGTGGAAAAATATATCTTGTAAAGATATTTTTGAAAAATATAAATAATTTGGAAAATTATTTGGAATCTGGTGATGTTGTGCATATCTATTGATAGTTAAATAACCGACTATCAATATTTACCTTTAAATGGGTATTTGTTGTGATTTGCTTGAATTTGAATGCTACACTTATTTTAAAAATAAGCGCTCGTTATTCGGTTTAGCCGGGAGAGGACCTTTGGGTCATGAATCCCATTCTGAATAGTGATACGTCGTAATGGATAACATTTGAAGACCGGTGTTGAAGACCGGATATTTTCAAAAACAGAAGAATTACCATCGAATGTCTCTGCATCGGCTGATCTCCGACATAGAGATTTTATCACCCTTTGTGATGGAAGTCCGGACTTGATTAGTGAATATTCGGATTACAAGGGCTTCTTTGGAAGTGCCTTCGGTTCCGTTCGATCCCGGAACGGACTTGTATGGATGTGTGTCTGACGTTACAATTTGAGATGTAAAGATGGTTCTATCAAATACATTTCTGTTGGTGGCAGAGAATTTATTCTTTTAGCTTAACACCCTTCTCTGAGACGTACGAGCTCAGAGGTTATGTAGTTGATGGTTACTAGTGATACATTCCCAATTTGTTAATGTGACATATGAAGTGATGTTGATCATTTGTTGATCAAAGCATAGCTTTTTTGAAAAGAGTAGCTTTGTGGATGATACTTTGTCGGACCTTACAACCCGGTAATGGTCAAAACAGGAAAGATGCAGCAAGGTTATAGGGAGTAGCGCCCTTTAGGGTATGTGCATTGCCTTCTGGATAGAAGTGGTATCATGGTATGGTGCCCAGATACTTAACTTATATGGATATCGCAAATATAATGACTTTGTGATTGTTGTTGGTTGAGGATCCTCGGATAAAGGTTATTTACAACCGGGGGATGGCATACTCGTGTCAGTAGTTACATATTTTTGCATAGGTAACCCGGCCTTGTGTTGGCAGAGATCCGGTTAGGTTCTCGAGGAATCCTACCAAAGGCGTACTCATGTGGCAATGGGAAGTTCCTTGGCCTGACCATTTGTTGGAAAATCCAAAGAAACAGTACGAGCCCTGTACGATTTTAGTTGTATAACATGCCATGGAATGTGGCGGTAACCTGCTATTGAACATGGTAGCTATAGTAGGCATAGTTCGGAATGTCTATGCTGGCTAAGATTTATATTATACTTTCGAAAGGTTTTCCACTTTGCACTTATAGTAATAATATCAAAAAAAATTGCGTATCAAGCATGTTTGACTATCATAAGGAGAAATCTCCTCCAATTCTGCGTTTGCATGGTGTGTGTGGCGGGAGGCCTTATGGTAGTTACATTTTCTAAAAGCATTGCGGATCTATTTTAAAATATTTCTTTGTTTTTTTTTAAAGTTAAACTATTTTAAGTTCTCACACTAGTCCCATGACCGACCTGGAGTTTATTGTTCCTTTCCTAAACTCTGGGTGTCCATCATTTTCCACATGGGCAGCCTAGAGTCAGGTTATCAGGATATTCTGGAATTCAGGAGATACTGTGGAGCAGGAGGCGAGCTGGTTGGCGAAATGTATCACTTGTATATGATATTATCTTTTCCGCTGTGTATTCAGTTGTGAGGACAGGTTTATATAACTGTCCATTATTTTGTTGTGTTGTATATTGACTCTGATGATGTAATGTATAAAATGTACAGTTCTTTTGATTTAAAGATTATTCATTTATCTATTATACGTTGGTCCACTGTGATTGTGAGATTCTGATATTGTTTCTGTTGCTTCTTCTTCTTTCTTTCTTCTTCTACCTCTTCTTCTTAAACCCTAAGGGTTTGTTTTTCTGGCATTCGATTGTTCGGCAGTTGATACAGTTGACGTATTAATGTCGATATTCGGGAGTCGAAGAATCGGGTCCTTATACCCGTGTTTCCAGCCACACCATCGTCAACATCACCTCTTCCAATCCCCCGAATTTAATAGCACTCGATCCATTGGGGTAGTCGAACCAACCCAAAAATCAACCTAGTTAAAAACTAGGGTTCTGAACTTAAATCGATCACTTGCACCTCCACAAAGATCCTGATCATCTTCTGGTATTTTTTCCTCACTACCCTATCACTCCTCCATCATCAGAGAGAAACCCGACCCTCCAGCACACAAAGATCATCAGAGATCATCAAAAACTCATATTTTAGTCCAACCAAAACTGCTCACTCAACCCTTAACTAAAAATTGTGATTTTAGTTTTAAAAATCTAATTTTTCAAAGATGATTCAAGTTAAAATCTTGAATCAGTAAATTAGAGTGACTGATTTTAGCATATTCTTATGTCTTTGATTCTTCTTGCTGTTTCCAAATAATTACAAATTTATCTTTCTTAAATAAAATTGTTAAACCTTAGTCTAAGCTTTAACAAATAGTTTTTGTTTGAAATCCAGATCTTAACATTGATTCAATAAAAAGATATTGAATTTGGATTTTATTTTAAACTCTGTAATTATAAACAGAGAAGAATAGGTACTAATCAAACACAGATCAAAACATACATATACACAGAGACTTACATTTGTATATTCACAAGAAAACACAATAGAATTCTAGAATCATATGCACAGATTAAATTTTTACTTAAGCTTTTAATTAAATTGTTTACTCACCTAAAAATGCAGAGAGCCTTTGAAACTGGAATGAAATTTGCATGCTTTTGTTTTTTATTCCAGAAAACTTGTATTTTGAAAACATGAAAGCTTGCAACAGATTAACTTGAAAACTTTGTCTTGCTTTGATTTCTTTAAACTGGAAAGCTTTGATACTTGAACATTTGAATTCTGGAATGTTTTAGGACATTGGATTTTTGTTGATTCCAGATTGCAATTTTGAAAAGAACTACAGGTTTTGATATAAATTTCTGGTTTTCAGGTTTATTGTTTGAGGAGGTTACATGGTGGTGTTTTTTTTTTCCTGGTTTACCAAGTCTTGAGAACGAACTAAAATAATAAGGTATATATATATATATAGAAAAGAGTTTTGTATAAAGTAGGTGTTTATTGGTTTAGTTTCTTCCTTCTCTTTTTTTAATTTTATATTGGGTCAGAGATTTTTCCATATGGAGGCTGAAATGATTTTTAAACATTTCGAATTGACCAAATATTGCTAGCATTTAATGCATAAGTACTTTATGTCTCATACTTATCCTATTTTTGTGTATGTAGATATTTCCTTCTATACTTTGTTTATTTTTGCCTTGCATACTACTTTACATACATATTCTTTTGCCTGGTTTGCTTTATTTTTTTCTTTGCCTATACATATGCATATTTTGTTTTAGTTATTTTTATAAATTTTTAACTTATGTTAATATCATAGTTTCTTATGTTTATGTATTTATACTTATGCTTATAACCATATAATTGATTTATACTTATGTTTAATATTAATAAGGTTTATATTATTTTAAATATTTTTGAAAGACTTTATTTTAAATTTTCAAATCATAGCTCCCTCCAAAATACACATATATATGTATAAATAAATTTGAAATAACAATTTCTATTTATATTTTAAATCCATTTGTAAAGACATTACATTATTAATATTGTTTAAAAATAACTCCTTATTAAATTTAAAATAATTTATAAAAGAAATTATCTCCTTATTAATAAATCACTTATTTTGTCAAGCTATATTTAAAAAGAACAAAACGACCTTTTTGTTTAAATTTAAACTTAAGCTAGAATCATTTTAAACAAATTAAACTTTTATTTTGAGTATTTTAAAGCCATATGGTTATTTATTTAATAGCTTAATATTAAATTAAATATTTCCAAATTACCAAAAATATTAGAATTAGAAAACATGCATTTATTTATTAAATTTAAAACAAAGCTTGTCCATTTACAATATATACAAATATATATATATATATATATATATATATTTAAAATAGAAAACAATTTAATTAGCTTTTAAAAGATAAAATCATCCATTTAAATATTTATTATAGAAAATTATTAATTCAATTCAAATTTATTATTAACAATATTATCAAATCTATTTAATTTTAACACAGATTATTAAATTGATATTGCCAAAAATTCGGGGATATCACATTGCTCCCTCCTTAAAAGAATTTCGTCCCCGAAATTTTAGACAAAGGTAATTTAATAATCTAATTAAAGATTTAATTTTAAAACACAAGCATATATCAGTCATATGCTAGCAAGCATAGCAACCAATTCATCCAATCAAACAAATCTAATTATCCAGACAAAATTCTGGATAGAATTTTCTCGAGTTTCCCAAGTATAAATACCGGGATTCTCGCTCTACAGAATCCAAACAATCAATACTACTAAGCTACAAAGCTTCCACTCATCTAGATCTACAAAACAAGACAGGATATCAGACTACAGACAAGTCTGACTCATCAACCAAAACTCCCTGAACTGCTGGCACTACAACCAGAGATAGATCTCACACGTACTCCCTCAGAGATACGTGAAACACAATGAATCTCAGTTATCCAAACTGAGAATTCAATCCTGAAGACCAAACACTTATCCAAAATAAAATCCCCGACTTCGAAATCCAAATTCCTCCATCGCTTATCCACAAAACTCTTCGGACAATCTTGGGCCGCCTACATCCTTCCTGATCAGCTCAACCCTTGCTGATTCCCCTAGAAACAAACTGAACCAAAAAAATCCAACAAAATGATCTTTCCAAGACCAACCAAAACTCAAAAAAAAACTCTATTCCAAATCAGAAAACAGATCTCATTCTCCTATCTGAAAAAGATAAAATAGGTGCACTCCAATCTGGCCTCAGATCTTGAAAAAATTTCCTGAAGAAACCTTCCAATCCAAACACTGCAACTTCCAGTTGCTTCCACTTTAAAATAGCTGCCACCATGCTTCCACTGCGCAACTCTGATTGAACAGATGAAAATGCTGATGACGAACAAGAGCACAGACTGGACAACGCATTCCAAAAATGTGGTTCAACAGATCAAAAAATAAAACTCAGAAGTTTCCCCAAAACCTGAGCTGCTTTACCAAACTAATTCCCCAGAAACCATCCTACTACTAAGCTGAACCATCGGTACCACTTCTGGAATCCAGTCGATACCAAACTCAATCTCCAGATGCAGACAAAACTTTGACTTCCTGAAGACATCCGGAAAAATTTCTGACAACCCAAGAGAACACTTAGCTATCGCAAGTCACTTTTGCGATTAATCCAGCCTAATTCCAAAGAAAAAATGTTATCTCTTTACCAAACAGAACAACCTATGCTTAATTAGCCAATCCATCGAAGAAATGGAACCACTCTGCTACTCCTAAAATTACCTCAAGAAAAACTGCTAAGCCATAAGATCTCCTTGACGGCACACAGAACACTCCGAGTTGCACTGCTGACTCAGATGCCAAAGACTTCCTATCCAAAGCTCTTCGAGAAACTCGGATCTCAAACCAAACAAAAACATCCTGCTGAGCTCAGCCATAACACCGAAGCAGACGCACTTCCTTAACTTGTTCTAAAGAAAAATCTTCGGAGACATCCATAATCACTGTGTCTCATCACACGGCTACTACATCCTGAGGTATCAAGATATCATGACTTGCTTCTGTCCAACCAACAGATCTAAACTCTAGCTCATCCAAACATACACTTCAAAGATGAACTCCGAACCTTAACAGGTTTCCTTCGATGAAATCCTTACACCACCCAAAGTTTACTCGAGATGGTATTAGGTTTACAGTCTCGATAGATACACTTCCAACCTCAAACATTCAAACTCCAACCATTGGTAATCGTGTTACACACACCACTACCCTATCTACCTTTTATAACTCATATTGGAAAACCAGAACAGGTAACCCAACAAATAGGTATATATATGTATCAAAATTACAAATACGCTCTCTCAAGAAAGAAATCACTCAAGAGCCTAGGTATTCGCTCAACCTAGCGCTCTGATACCACCTGTGACGACCCAACTTTCTATCCACAGAAAGACGTATCATCTTGAAGAAAGGGATAGAAAAGAGAAAAGATAGAGAAGAAAGAAGAAACAATATCAGAATCTCAACAGCAGAACGAATAAATTATATTAATCACATAAGTATTACATAATATACGATATCCATCAGAGTTACATAGATAATACATCACATACTAGACAGTTATAAACACGTATCTAGTTATTACATCTCAATACAACTCAGAGAAAATAACACAGAGAAACCAACACAGCGGAAAACTATATATCTACAATGCTGAAGCCTCCTACTCCATACCTCCTTCGGAATTCGTCAAAGCCAACGTGAATTCCTTAGCCACTCGTAAAAATTTGAGTACCCAAGAGTTTAGAAAAAACAGAAATAAACTCCGGGTCAGACATGGGTCTGGTGTGAGTAACAGGTTAAAGTTGCTTAACTTTAAAAATCTTTGAAAACAAAAGGTATCACGTAAGACTTCCCACACATAAACACGGGTAAGTTTTTACCTTACGCTAACCAAACATTTTATAGGAAATTCAGTGATATTATAATAGTGTCTAGGGTTTTCAAGTAAAATACAGAAATAGTTGAAATGCTTACATCTCACATTCCAACATAGTTGGGCACAATCAAAACGTACGGCGCTTATTGGAAATTGGATTCCATACAATGGCAGGGCTACTGGGGTACCGTCCGTCACAGTACAAGGCCTAGATCACAGTACCGAGGATCACTCCCGACCCCCTACAACACAAGGCTAGAACCATTCCTAACTGAATAGTCCCGAACAAGATAACCCCGCAGTTGTAGCTAGCAACCTCCCACATAGCCGAAATAAAAATGGACATCTAGACAGGGGTATATCTCGTCCTTCTTGGGTGCTACCCACCTAACCTTGCTGCATATCTCCTGTTTTAGCCATTCCCGGTTGATGAGGCTTGAGGCTACGATTACCTTAATAGAAAATATCTCTTAGAATGCTCATCGTCCGCCTGACGATGTTCTGAAAGCACTCAATCCATACAAGTTCGTTTCGGGTTCGAACGAAACCGAAGGCATTACCTCGTTACGCTCATTTTGGAATCACCCTCAGAGTCAACGACAATAACCCTTGCATTCTGAAAACACCATCCGATCTTCACTTGGGAATTTACGACCTAACGTTTAATTTGGATCGATGTGGTTTTCGGATAATCATAAATGACACCTGATCCCTGTCTCATCGAAATCCAAACGCCATTTTAAAGGTTAAGTTATTTTAAAGTTTAAAACAATTCAATCCAATATTATCTATATACACACAGATAATCCACAATTTCACAATAGATAATCAACATTATCATCATAAATAGATAATCCATATTATCATCACAAAAAGATAATCCATATTATCACCATATTTTAATCAAAGCATCTATTTCACACATCATCATTTATCTCATATCTGAGATCTCAAACCATTTAAGGTAAACAATATCATCCATCCATACATAAGCAATGATTAGTAATCACACCATATATAATTAATTTAAAATGAATTAAATTAATTACTTGCATCTCTAATTAATTTAAAGTAAATTAAATTAATTACTTCACCATTATTAAACTTGCTTATATCACTATTAATTAATTATCAATCAATTAATTTATCATCATCCAATTATTCATTTTAATTAATCATCCTTGATTAATTGTCTTTTAATTACATTTAAATAATTATCCTTTAATTATTTTCACAAATTAATTATCTTTAACCAAATATAGATATTAACCTTTAAATTACTAACACTAATTACATTACTTCTTAATTAATTACATTAATAAATCCCTTCATTTATTAATTATTTCCGAATAAATCCATTCTAAATGACAACATTAACTATAATAATTAATGATCTCTAATTACATTTTCTATTTAAATTAATTACATTAAGTAATTAATCTTCAATTAAACCAAATTGTTAATCACCCTTGATTAACCCCATTCAGTAATTAACTACCCTTAATTACTTCATCAAATAAATTAATTACTCTTTAATTAATTATCTCTAATTAATCCCTTGGTTAATTATACAAAGTAATTATACTCAAATTACTTTCATCATTAATCATCCTAAGTTAATTACATCCAGTAATTATCATTAATTACTTCCCTAAGTAATTATACTTATCACATCATCAAATGGTTATTTAAATTAATTAAACTTAATTAATCAACTTAAACAATTCATATTAAACTTAATTAATTACAGTAAGTAATTAATTCCTTAATTACTTTCATTAAGTAATTATATTAAAATTTCACAATCGATTATCAAATTAATTAATCTAATTAATTATTTAAAATTAGTCACATTAATTCATTATTAAATAATCCTAGTTAATGACCTTCATTAACTATTAACAATTCTTTAATTATTATTTTCAAAAGTAATTAACTAATATTAAACATTATTAATTACAATTTAATTTTATCTTTAATAACTCATTAATTAATCCTTAATTATTTAATTAATTAAGTGTTAACTATAACTTAATTAATCCTTAATTACTTGATTAATTAATTACTAATCATTATTTAAAAATTAAAACCTTATTTAATTAATGATCCTTAATTACCAATTTATTTATCCTAAATTAATTATCTTGAAACTTAATTAATTAATTTAAACTCTTAATTACTAAATTAATTAATCCAAATCATTAATTGTCCATTTAATTAATTTAATAATTACAAATCATTAAATCTTCAGTTATTTAAAGATAAAGACATTTTTCTTATTAATGATCAAATTATCATTAACAAGGTATTTCAAAACAATTTAATTTCAAATTTTAAAATTTCATTTTAAATTTAAGATTTAAAATAGAAATAATTTAACTTTAACAAAGTTCAAACAATTTCAAAACCTTTTTTATTTTACAAGTTAAAGAATTATTTATTTTATACTAGAAGTCAAAAGAATTTAAAGCCCAATTTCATTTTAAATTCAAATCAATTTAAAAATTCACTTTATCTTTCAAACTGTTTAAACCAATTAAATTTAAAAACTTCTTTTATTTCAAGTCTAAGATTCAAATTTATATTTGAATACAGATTTAAACCTTTGATTTTCAACTTCACTTACCGTTTAAACTTCACTTTAAATTTCAAACTACTTAAACCTTTTTAAAGTAGTTAAAACAATCTAAATTTTAAAAACTTTATTTATTTTAAACTGAGATTCAAAGCTAACTCGAACCAGATTTAAACTTGGATTTAAACTTATTTTAAAACTTTGCTTTTCGTTTTAAATTTCAGTTTAAATTTAAATCTGAAACAGGTTTGAAAACCTGTCACCAGAAATCGACCCGAGCCCATTTTATTCTGCTTCGAGTCCAAACCTAACTTAACACGAGCCAAACATCACCATGCTTTGAGTAAAACTCGAGACTACTAATACCCCAAACCAAAACTTCACTAGAAAAATAAAGTGCACCATGCACATGCACGGTGACTTTATCCACCTCCGACCATCTCCGATGGTCCATCCACGATGGTCCATCCACATCGGCGACATCCTCTATATCCAAACACAATCAATAGAAACATCCTTCCCAAGCTAAAAATTGAATTCGAGTACAAATCCCAATCCTGGAACAAGAATACAAGAAACATCAAAACCTGGAATGTCGTCGCCTTCTCAATTCCGATCATCTGAGAACCCGTGCTTCCAGCCACACCATCGTCAACGTCACCTCTTCCAATCCCCTGAATTTAATAGCAATCGATCCATTGGGGTAGTCGAACCAACCCAAAAATCAACCTAGTTAAAAACTAGGGTTCTGAACTTAAATCGATCACTTGCACCTCCACAAAGATCCTGATCATCTTCTGGTATTTTTGCCTCACTACCCTATCACTCCTCTATCATCAGAGAGAAACCCGGCCCTCCAGCATACAAAGATCATCAGAGATCATCAAAAACTCATATTTTAGTCCAACCAAAACTGTTCACTCAACCCTTAACTAAAAATTGTGATTTTAGTTTTAAAAATCTAAATTTTCAAAGATGATTCAAGTTAAAATATTGAATCAGTAAATTAGAGTGATTGTTTAGCATATTCTTAAGTCTTTGATTCTTCTTGTTGTTTCCAGATAATTACAAATTTATCTTTCTTAAATAAAATTGTTAAACCTTAATCTAAGTTTTAACAAACAGTTTTTGTTTGAAATCCAGATCTTAACATTGGTTCAATAAAAAGATATTGAATTTGGATTTTATTTTAAACTCTGTAATTATAAACAGAGAAGAATAGGTATTAATCAAACACAGATCAAACCATACATATACATAGAGACTTACATTTGTATATTCACATGAAAATACAATAGAATTCAAGAATCATATGCACAGATTAAATTTTTTACTTAAGCTTTTAAATAATTTGTTTTCTTACCTAAAAATGCAAAGAGCCTTTGAAACTGTAATGAAATTTGCTTGCTTTTGTTTTTGATTCTAGAAAACTTGTATTTTGAAAACATGAAAGCTTGCAACAGATTAACTTGAAAACTTTGTCTTGCTTTGATTTCTTTAAACTGGAAAGCTTTGATACTTGAACATTTGAATTCTGGAATGTTTTAGGACTTTGGATTTTTGTTGATTCTAGATTGCAATTTTGAAAAGAACTACAGGTTTTGATATAAATTTCTGGTTTTCAGGTTTATTGTTTAAGGAGGTTACAGGGTGGTATTTTTTTTCCCTGGTTTGCTAAGTTTTGAGAACGAACTAAATTAAGAAGGTATATATATGTATATATATATATATATATGTATGTATCGAAAAGAGTTTTGTATAAAGTAGGTGTTTACTGGTTTAGTTTCTTCCTTCTCTTTTTATTTTATTTTATATTGGGCCAAAGATTTTTCCATATGGAGGCTGAAATGATTTTTTTAACATTTCGAATTGACCAAATATTGCTAGCATTTAATGCATAAGTACTTTATGTCTCATACTTATCCTATTTTTATGTATGTAGATATTTCCTTTTATACTTTGTTTATTTTTGCCTTGCATACTACTTTACATACATATTCTTTTGCCTGGTTTGCTTTATTTTTTTCTTTGCATATACATATGTATACTTTTGTTTTAGTTATTGTTATAAATTTTTAACTTATGTTAATATCATAGTTTCTTATGTTTATGTATTTATACTTATGTTTATAACCATATAATCGATTTATACTTATGTTTAATATTAATAAGGTTTATTTTATTTTAAACATTTTTGAAAGACTTTATTTTAAATTTCAAATCATAGCTTTCTCCAAAATACACATATATATGTATAAATAAATTTGAAATAACAATTTCTATTTATATTTTAAATCCATTTGTAAAGACATTACATTATTAATATTGTTTAGAAATAACTCCTTTTAAATTTAAAATAATTTACAAAAGAAATTATCTCTTTATTAATAAATCACTTATTTTATCAAGCTATATTTAAAAAGAACAAAACAACCTTTTTGTTTAAATTTAAACTTAAGTAAGAATCATTTTAAACAAATTAAACTTTTATCTTGAGTATTTTAAAGCCATATGGTTATTTATTTAATAGCTTAATATTAAATTAAATATTACCAAATTACCAAAAATATTAGAATTAGAAAACATGCCTTTATTTATTAAATTTAAAACAAAGCTTTTATATTTACATTATATACAAATATATATATATATATATATATTTAAAATAGAAAACAATTTAATTAGCTTTTAAAAGATAAAATCATCCATTTAAATATTTATTAAAGAAAATTAATAATTCAATTCATATTTATTATTAACAATATTATCAAATCGATTTAATTTTAACACAGATTATTAAATTGATATTGCCAAAATTTCCGGGATATCACAGACAGCCAATCCGATTTTGACAAATTAGGTAAAAAGGAATTATAATGAAAGGGGGATTTAATGACAATTATTATCAACTAACTATGCAATTAATACGTGATAATTGTATGCTATTTATGGTAATTAATATAAATAAATGTGCGCTTATTATTTTTTATGTGTAACGACCCGAAAATTTTAATGATTTTAAATAACGTAATTAACAAAAAAATTCATGAAAATTAAACAATAAAATTTTATAATGAAATTTTGATATTTGGGATACATCTATTTTAACGTAGCTAGTGTCAGATTTTCATCTAAAAATATGGAAGTTTATTTAGTTGTGAAATTTTCAAATTTAAATTTAAATCATTTAATTGCTGGAAATAAATTATTTTTGAAACCTCAATATTTTTATTTAATAAAAATGTAAATCATTTTCCAAGTATGATATCATATTTCGTTTCATCAAATTTGGAATGCTTTAGTTCCGTTTATCTTATTTTCGACGTTTTAGCAGCATTTTGGCAGTGAATATTGAGTTTTGATGGGTGAGTCATGTCGCTCATATCTTTATACCATTCCATTCGTCTCATCACGCTGCTCTTCGTGGTATATTAATTTGCGCATTTCGGCATGCGGTACACAGCAAAATCAATAAAACGATCAGCCGTATCGGTTCCCATTTTTGAATCTTTTGGTTTCCCTGTTCAATTGCCCAGTCGGAAGCCAATGGTCATAGCTTTTATATTTCTAAAATTCAACCGTTCATGGCTTTACAATTCCCCATTTGTTTTCATATATTTTATGGTTTCATTACCAACTTTTTCTCTTTCATTTTTATTTCGTTCTGCCATTCTATTCTATTGTTAAAAGAATATTCGTTCATGCCTGAAGCCTATTCTATTGCTTTGAAAATCTTTGTGCTCGTCCATTCCTATTCTTTTTCAACCTGCTCCTCTTACTTTCACGATCGCTCACCTTTCCATCTTTCCAGAACTCGCCTCGTTCCCTACATCATCCACCACACGCCTCATCTCCTTGCCACCATCCACTCTCCGCCTCCTTAAACTGCACACGCTCCTTGGCTCAGACCCACGACAGCCAATAACCCGAGCCGGTCATCCTCCGACCCTGAGCCAATCATCTTTCGATCCTTCCTCAATCACCTCTCTCTCTCTCCACCCAAGTGGCCCGACAGCTGATCTACACCATCCACGTCCAGTCACAGCCTTCCTTGTTCGCCTGACCTTTTCCAGCCTCGACCTATCAAACTCGCTCACCCTCCACCTGTCAGCGCCATACAGTTCACCTCCATGACTGAAGCAGCTCACTGGTCTCACCACCACCCCTGCATGTGCAAAATTTCCTTCGGCCCAGTCCCACCACATCACAATAGCCGAACACCACAACGGTCAGCCTCCCATCATTAGACCATCCCTTCCCAACCGAGCATCACCACCACTCGAACAACCATCTCACACTGCTGATTTGCCTCTAGCCATCGACTATCCTCCATCTTCCCTCACTAGACTTCCCCTCCCCACTATCAATCTGCTCGTTGTCCCCTTCAGCCGAACCCAATCAAAAGTTGAACCCTGCAATCCTCTTAGACACACACACACACACACACACATATATATATATATATATATATGCACACACCAACATTGTTCATATATATATAAGTTTGCATGCATGTTTGTTTGAAAAGTTTAGCCCATTCGTTTGCAAACCCATGCCTGCTTGTTCCCCTTCTTTTTCCTGCGAAGTTATTTTATTCTCTTCCCTCCCACAATCATCCGCGAGCACAGAAGGAATACACACACACACACACACACACATATATATTTGATTCCCGAATTTAAGATCGTGTTGCTTTGTTTCAGTGTTGTTCAGAGATTTCAGTAGTAATTTCTAGCTTGTCGTTGTCCCGTTAATTCGTGTCCATATCCGTGTGCGTGTGCGTGTCATCTTCTTTGCCATTGTTATTTCCATAGCCTCGAAGGTGAGCGATCACTGCGATTAAAATTTTTATATTTAGTAAATTTAATTCACATGAAATGATGATTGAAATATGTTTTTAAATTTGAACTGGTCAATGATTGATCATTAAATACGATATGTTAATATTTAAAATTGTTCATCTTTGAAATTTACATATGACAGCATAACCATGTTGTGTGTGTGTATATATTATATATAAATTGTTAATTATGATCCATGCTGTAATTTTTATGTGATGCTATTTTATATTGTTATTTCATTGTTCTCACTCCGCAAGTTCTCTGATAGCTAGGAATTCCCTATGGGTTGAAATGATACATACCCGAAAGATCTTATATAATGGGGGAAAAATGTTATGGGTTGAAATGATGCACCCAACCGATTTTATTAATTTTGAATTTTGCGATTGCGGGATGAAAATATATACCCGTAAATATTAAATTATTAGGGATTGAAATGGTAAATATATGTATCACTTGACCATAGGATAAAAAAAAATATACGGACACCGTTGGCCTATTTTTGAAAAATGATAATATAAAGATATTTTAATTTTAATATATGTGAAAACTTTAGATTTTTAAAATTATATGTTTTGGAAATCTTAAAATTAAAGTTAAGTTTTAAAATGTAAATTATAAAAATTTAGTTATAACTTTATTATTTTTAAAATATATAAAATAAGAATTAAATAGATTTAATAATTAAAAAGATTTAATTTAAGAAAAATTAATGTATTAAAAATTTGATTTGTTATAAAAAAATTGATTTGATAAGAGATATATTATGTTTAAGTATTTTTTTAAAATTATATTAATATTTTAAAATATAGATTTTGTTATAACTTTATTAAATTATGGTTGGAAAGATGAATTGAAATTGATTTGAAATTTTATTTGTTTAAGAATCGTGTTTAAATAAAAATTGTTAATTTGAGATTTTAAAGATATGTTTTTTTATTTACTTGATAACTGGATTTTTGATTAAAGGCGATTAAATGAATATTTTCTTAAACTGAATTTTAAATTTGTAATTTGAGATTTTATTTAAATGTTATTAAAATGATTAAGTGAATATTTTCAAATTTAAATAAAATTAAAGTTGAATTTTCAAATTTGAAATTAAGTTATTGTAGATTATTTGAATATTTAAACTTTGAAACCTATTTAATTTGAAATGGTTTAAATTTGTAGTTTAAACCTGGATTTGAAATCGATATAAATTAAAATGATTTTAGTGAGAATTTGAATTGAACCTTTAAACCTTTTTTTTGAATTGTTGAACTGAGATCGATTTAAATTGAATTTTGGAATTAAAGTTGATTTGAGTTGATTTGTGAAAGTGGAGGAAATAATTCTAATTTGAAACTATTTTCAATATATACTATTTTTAATATATAAACTATTTTTGATATATTAACTATTTTTATCTATAACCTGTTTTAAATATAAACTATTTTTAACATATAACTATTCAAATATATATACTACTTTCAATATTCAAACTGTTTTAGTTGGAATTGTTATGACTTAGATTTAATAGATTTAAATGCAAATACTTTAATATAATGATTTAACCTATTTTATGGTTATGATTTTGGAAATGAATATGATTTAAAGTGGATATGATTTCGAAAGTGATATGATTTCAAAAGTGAATGTGATTTCGAAAATGATGTGATTTCGAAATGATTATGATATTTTAATATGAAGTATGAACTGATTGAAATATAAATGAATACGGTGTGAAATAAGCGTTTTGTTGTTAAAGAGACCAAAATCGAATATTGTCATGCTCTCTACCAATACCGAAAACTACTTTAACAACTATGTACTTGGTGGAGAATCCAGAATGAAGTAGGTTAGAGAACGTCTATATGAGGTATGAACGCAGCCTTGACTCCCTCGAGTCAGCTTGATGTGGCTAAAATAAGAGCTATACTGGGCCAAGTAGGGTCGCTGCTCTTATCGGAAACATTTCTTCGATACTATATTTATTACTTTTTGATTTGATTGGGTGCACCTTTGATTTGGGAGTGTGTCTCGAGGTGGGTTGTAGTAGCTGCTATGTGTTACCACCAGTCTGGGAGTGCAAACGGTAGAATCCTACTCTGCCATTGCCTCGCGTGCCTTGTCACATGCCTTATCGTGTCTTCTACAAGTTTGGTTCGTACCGTACCTATGGAGTGCTACCTTAGTAAACCACTGTTTGGTGGAGCTTATAGTATTTGCATAGACTACGGAAATATATAAAATGTGTTAAGGGGGATATAGGGTAATGCCTTACGCTGTTTTCATATTTTTCTTTACTGTAGACATTATCTATGTAGCGTATTGTACTATGTACGTAGATAGTTTAACGAATCCTTAAAGGATGGGAATCTCAAACATCCCTTAAGTTATATTGCATTTCACTTGAGTTGATTTACTAGCATGAGAATGTTAATCCCGACTTGAGTATTTTGTGTTTTGCTTTGTGCTCGGGTCAGACTGAGTGTCATAGCATCTGAGACTCACCTTTGGAGCTTGGAGTTTTGCTTGGAGATCTATCTGTTATCTATTCATCTTTCAGCTATTTTCAGTCACTTCCAGTTGTTTATGTTACGCCTTGTTAGTTGCTTTTGTATTCGAGACTACTTTGTATTTGAGATTTCTGTTGTATCTTATTTTATACTCTGATGTTATAGTAGCTTTATGAACTACTATTTATCTATTCCACGGCTTATTATTGTATTTTTCTATGTCTATGATTCTGTGATTGATTTATTTACTGTATATGCTAAGCTTTTCCAAATATAAATTGACAGTCTATTGGTTTGAGAAATTCAAGTCTGACATGTGTGGATGATTGTCGATTTGAATGGTTTGAAATAGCGGGTCGTTACATTATGCATATGGAGATTACGCCCTAATTAACGTTAAATGTCAATTCCTTTTTAACAACAATAATACAAGTCCTTTTTCCATATTATCAATGGTGTCATATTTTTAATATCCACAACCTGGGATTTTAGTATCATTAATAAAGGATTTAATATTCATATCTAGAAGTTGCAATGATAGACTTGTACATAATAATTTTTTTAACTCAATATATCACATCAAATCAATGGAATAATTTCAAAAATAGAAATTGCAGTTTCAGATTCTATTCAACCCCTCTTTTACAATGAATTAAACGATGGAATTTTTCTTTTATTTCAAATGGAATATACTGTGTAAACTACAAATATATTCATACTTTACACCCTATTCCTTAATCGAAATTTCATACTCAAACTAAAAATAAAGAGGAGTAGAATTGAATTTCAAATCACCAAATACTACATATTATAATAATTTATCGTAAACAATTAAGAATTCCAATAAGAAATGACATTTCGAACTATAGGAGTTTTGTGGGGTTTTATTTAGTTTTATTTTCATAAACCCAAAAACCCTAAGGCATATTCAAACCTATAATGGATGAAAATAGGGGTTGAAAAGCATTAGAACCGTATGATGAAAATAGGTTAAAAATAAAAGAATCCGAGATGTTTATTCCCTCAAAAAATCCTAGCCGCCACTTTAGGTAGCGATCGGTCGGTTGGGTCGAATGGTCGACTGCTTCGCTTTATTTTGGAGTGTTTATTTATTACTGTTGATGAATATATTTTATTCCTTAATTATATTTTAACCTCATGTTAACTTTAACATTTACTTAACCTCCAAGTCTAATCACAAATAATTTTAAAATTTCAATTTTGAGAATTAAGTATTCGTTTGAATTTGAATTATATTATTTTAAACCTGAAAACTTTAGACGCTCACAAAGTCTTTGTTCGAGCTCCGTTTTTAGCATATTATATATGAAAATTAATCAGAATTTCACTACGAATGTAACGACATTACTTTTGTAATCAAATTCTAACTATTGCAAAATTTTAATTTTTAACCATATTTGATTCAATTTAATTTATTTACCTCTGGTTGATTAATGGCATGTTACATGCATACGTTAACTAACGACGCTCTTCCCCTTCTCCTTTATCGAGGGAGCACTTGACAAAGTCGGTACAACATCCAAAGTGTACGGCTTTACCACCTGCTTTGGCTTGCTGGTTCAGGATAATTCTTTTAAATGTGCCATATCATATTACAATTGTAGCACTTCCTTCCTTTAGCCCTACAGTCTTTGATAAGGTAACCCTTCTCTCCTTAGTTATATCAAGTAGGCTCCTACTTGCCTTTCTTTTAGTCACGCTTGCCCTGCAGTCGCTTTCTCTTTACATTCCACTTCTTCTTTCCTCCATCACTTTGTTGTGGTTTTGGCTCCTCCTTAGCAGCTATGGCAACATAATTGGATTTGGGGTACAACCTTTCAATTCGAAGGGCTTTCTCCATTATCTTTTCAAACTGCTCATCAATATGCACTACAATCTTTTCCCCCAATAATCATCCAAACCCATATTAAGCTTCCTATTCCTATTTAAGGGAGTGTTGATGAAAGACATCCCATATTTTGACAAAGCTTCGAATATAACAACATATTTGAATATTAACATGCCTTCCTGCTTCAAATTAGCAATTTTTTTGAATAACATTGTCTTTTGAGCGGTCAGAATAAACTTCTCCTCAAATCTAGATTTAAAATGATCCCAAGTGAAGTGGTCCTTGGGAGTAGCAATCTTAACGGCATTTCACCAACTCGTAGCTTGCCCTTGAAGCTGTATAGCAGCTAGTTTCCTCTTTATGACATCATCTACCTCCATATTCCCAAAGATACGTTCATAGGTGTTCAGCCACTTCTGCACTTTGATGGCTGATTCCATATCCAGAAACAGTTTGCCACCCAGAGTGGAATAATCCTTACTTAGTTTGCAAAAGTCAGCCTTATATGCTTGCACCTAAGCAGCACTATCTACAGCAATATTTGTCATGGCCACTTGAACATTTTATATCGCATGCACCGTTATTATATTGAACATAGCCTGCAAATTAGGGTTAGTAGCCCCAGCGCCTACTCCTTCCTCATCAACTCTAGAGGCAGAGTTCCTTGAAGCATTTCTTATTTGTCGGCTCATTCTTGATCTGCAACAACAATGATCAGTTTCTTATAAAGAAAACTACATCAATGGTACTCGTGTGCGCATGCAGCTTATATATTATATATACTACTGTATAGTTTTGAAAATAAAAAATATACAACAAGTACGCTCTCTCTCGAATAGATGTATACTCTCGATCTAGTTTAGGGTGATAACTCATTTCCTATCTCTATTGGACCACGGTATCAACTCAGGTTAATCATGTAACCTAAGCTCTGATAACAAATGCGACGATCGCCTGCACTACTGTAATATCCCCTATCTTGAGGTCTAAAGCTAGGCGCTACAAATGCTGCAGTCGTCTATATTATTAACTTACTACGACAAATTACGGCGATGTTAATGGTAATATCAGAAGCACATGAATGTGAACAAAATCATAGATTTCAAAAAACCAACTTTTGTAATTACATTTCACAAAATGTGTTTCGTGTTCCATTACATAATCCCAGTCATTTATCAGGTTCAGATCAAATATTATTATTACATAAATACACCAAGAGCGACATATGAAGATGCCCCATTGGATGATCAAAGTACTATATAGACATAAAATGTCTTAATACATCACAACGGAATAAACAGAGAAAACAACTCTTAATAGCTAACATCAGCCTCATGCTCGTCTCTAAAAGCTTTATTCTCCCTCCTACTGAACTTGTAAACCCAAACTCTTAACCTACTCAGATTAATTTTGAGCACCCGAGAGTTAAGGGGAGAAACATAAAGTTCGAGTCAAACATAAAGCCTGGCGTGATAATATTACGTCTCGGTTTAATGGTATTAAGTAAGACCACACCACTTAATGCAATGGGTTTCCCCTTACAAGTATCCCTTTAAAACTTATCTTTTGCAAATCGCAATCCTGCAGCCAAACTGGTTAATCAGACTGATTATATCAAAAACACAAATAACATATATGCTCAAAAATAGGTAATGAGTGAACCGTCTGTTCGAAAAAATATCGTTTTGTTTCGCTAATTACTAACTTTTGCCTGACTTGGGCTTACCGGACAAACTAAATAAATTATCTAGCAATTGTTAGACATACTTCTGGACGGCCTGTCCTTAACTTACTTCTCCAAGGGTCACCTGATCCTAATGGTTATTCGGGCTTACCAATAACCTATCATTCTTCTCTGTACATATATATTCCTTTCTGTGTGTAACCATCATTCAAGTCTTACATGTGACTAAGCCCTACGCACTGGAATTTTGAAATAAAATAAACTAGGGGATATATTTGATACATAGTGCGCGACCCTACACCAGTCCCGTTTGGTATAAAAATATCTGAGTCATTTTACATAGGGTTAACTACCTTTTAAATTCTCCTTGAAAACCCTTCAGATTGATTTAATTCCTTTAAATCATACTTTTCCTAACATACAATTTGCTTTACTCAATCCTCTTTGCCACGATGTATGCTTTACTCAAAACATTGTTGACGAAATCATTCGAAACCTTTGTTCAAACTTTTAAACAGTCTCTTTCGAAACCACTGAAAGTACCCTTTTCGATACAAGTAAACTACTTTACTTTATAACCTTAGGCCAAAAGGCCAGAACATACTTTTTGAAACCTTTTATCATAGTCCTTTTAAAAACATTGAAAACATCTCTTTCAAAAGCTTTATAAACCTTAGACGTCCTCTTTTAAAATGCTTTAAACATGCCTTTCGAAAACATTGGAAACCTTCTGTTTAAACACTAAGGCAGACCATTTGGAAACATTGGGGAACCTCCCCTTCGAAATCTTTATCATATACCTTTCGAAAATACTGGGGAATCTCCCCTTCGAAACCTCTATTAGTTACCTTTCAAAAATACTACGGAACCTCCCCATCGAAACCTTTGTTAGTTACCTTTCAAAAGCATTAAAGTACACTACTTAAAATAAACCTTTTGAAAGCATTAGGTTCAAGTTAAAATATATGGAGCAACCTTTCGAAACCATCTGAAATCATTCTATTTAAAACCTTTGGGTGTAACTTTCAAAACATCAAAAGGGGTCTTAAAACAACTAAGTCGAAAGAAACTCTTTTGAAAGCAATTTTCTAAGAAAAAGAAGTGGATGGTGTCAAAACCAATCCCTTCGAAAGCACTGAAGAAGTGGCTCTAATCTTTAAAACAAAGGGACCCTTTCGGAGGCATTGCTTCGAAAGGTAAAAAGGAGACAGGTGGGGGTTTTGACCCCTTCGAAAGCATTTACTTAAAACAAAAGTGCAATCTATTTGGAAAGCCTATTTATTTAAAAATATTTGACCAAGTCGAAAGCTGACCAAGTCGAAAGCCATTTTATTCGAAAGCAAAGTTGGCGCGTTTTCTTAGAAAGCAAAGCAAGGTTTTGACACTTTCGGAACCCCTTGTTTTGACCCCGTACCTTTTGACTTTGTCCAATTCACTACATGCCAAGTCTTTGATACCATATGCATTAATTTCGACGGAGATGGAGGTGGAAGTATATGGTCGAAAGCAAGGTGCGGAAAGTGACAAAAGAGTAGAAATAAAGTAAAACTGATTTTTATCTTTTTAAAGTAATTCTTTTCAAATAACCTCCTTGCTGGTCAACATATCATTGGTTGTTAATTTCTTTTTCAAATTCTTTTCTAAAAGTGCTGCTGAAATTTCAAAGATAAAAAATTTAAAATATTTATAAATTACCCCTTCTTCTTTTATAAATATATAAAACACTTAAGTCTCATACATTAAAATAATTTTATATACTTATTAAAACATTTAGGAAAATTCTATAAAAATTCTCATAAATCACTTTTACTATGTTTTCTAACATACATTAATTTCTGACCCAAAACTAATATAAAATAGTCGCAATTAATTTTAAACCCATTTAACCATTTTCTTCATTAGAAACTTAATAATAAATCCACAATTCAGAAAATTATAAAATTTGAAACCCATCTCTAAAATATCATTTTTGAAGATATATTCAAATCTTAAGGCATATGGATATCATTTGATAGGTTTTTCAATTCAAAACATGTCATAAAATCAATATGAATAAGAATAATTCATCAACAAACATACATAATTACATACATACATACATACATATAGCATTCAAAACATGGCAATATACTTGCAAAAACATTCGGATCTGATTCTAGAAAATGAAATATCAAAATTATGAGATGTAATAATTATTCACCTATAACTTTATTAAGGAGTTGAGATTTGATCTTGAATAAGTTTGATTAAGCTTTCTTCTGTAATTTTTTAGCTTCTCTTCTTCTTGCTTCCCTTAATGGTGGTCGGCCTCTTTAGATTTATATTTAATTTGTGAGCATGTAAAATGAAATGGTATGTACGCTTAGGGTATATGAATATGACTCATTCCTATTTTACCCTTATCTAATTCGCTAACCTGTTTCATTTTAAATTCCATTTTGTTCATTAGTTCAACTAGGTACGGCTCCTTTTTATTATACAAATCTCAATCTCCTAACCATTTACATTATTTAATTTAATTAGTTAAATTTGCTAAATAATGTTAATCAAATTAGGGTTGTTACAAACTCCCCTCCTTAAAAAATTTCGTTCTTGAAATTACAATAAGGCATTCATCAATATCAATCATAAAGGTAAAACAATACCATAAAAAAGGTTAGGATAAGTATCTTGAACCATGTTCTCAGTTTCTCAAGTATAGTGTCTCTCATCATCGCTCCACTGGACCTTGACTAATCTAACTGCCTTGTTCCTTGGCCTCTTCTCATCTCTCGTGACTATACCAATTATTTTTCTAATTATAGTCAAATCTGGTTCCACTACTAAGTCATCTGATACAGTTGGTGTTATATTAGTCTTTGGATCTCGAATGTAGTTCCTTAGATGAGAAACATGGAATACATCGTGGACTCCAGCCAAACTGTTAAACAACTCTACTCTATATGCGAGTTTCCCGATCCTCCCTACTATGGGAAATGGTACAACGAACCTTGGCGTCAACTTTCCCGATTTCTCGAATCGAATTACATCATTCATAGATGACACTCTGACGAAAACATGGTCTCCTACTGAGAACTCTAAGTCTTCCCTTCTTCCATCAACATAGCTCTTCTGCCTAGACCGAGTTTCCTTCATCCTAGCTCGAATGATCTTAATCTTTTCTGCAGCTTCTCTAACTAAATCCGAACCAAGAACCAACCTATCCCCAGTCTCTAACCAACAAATGGTGATTTGCATGGCCAAAGCTTCAAACGGTGCCATCCTTATACTAGCCTGATAACTGTTGTTATACGAAAACTCGACTAAGTATAGATGGTCTTCCCATGATCCCCTAAAATATAGCATACAAGCTCGTAATAAATCTTCTAAGACTTTGTTAAATCTTTCCATTTGCCCATCTGTTTGCGGATGGTAAGCGATACTCATCTTGAGCTTGCTACCCAAAATCTCCTGTTAACTCTTCCAGAACTCGCTAGTGAATAAGGAATCTCTATCACTTACTATAATACTAGGAATTCCATAAATTCTAACTTTATTCTTCATAAATAACTTAGCTAAATTTGTTGTCATCCGATTGACTTAACTTGAATGAAATGGGCACTCTTGGTCAACCTTTCTAGTATGGCGCATATATTTTCATTTTATCTGATCATGGCAACCTATCTATAAAATTCATAAAGATAGAATCCCATTTTCAAATTGGAATATCTATAGGCTGAAGTAACCCACTTGGGTTTTGATGTTCGGCATTTACTTGTTGACATTTTAGACACTGCTTCACCCATAAGCCTACATCTCTTTTCATATCTTCCCAGAAGAGACTCCTTTTCATGTATTGATACATCTTGGTCCCACCAGGACGAATTGTAGACTTGGATCGTTGACATTTCCCATGAACTTCTTTCCTTAAGTCCTCGACATTTGGAGCACATAATCGTCTCTTCTTTTTCAACCAACTCTTCTGATTAAGATTAAAATCCTTTAAATCGTAGATCTCAGTTCCAACCTCAAGCTTTCTAATCCTCTCGGTTAACACTGGATCCTCCTTCTGCTTAGAAGCAACCTTTTCGACCATCACCGGTCGAACCACTAAATATGACAACATAGCAGTTTCTGCACTAGTCCTACCTTGAGATCTCCATTGTACTCTACATGTAGTAAATGCTTAAAAATCTTTCCACTCAGCTATATCGCCAACACTGCATTCTGATATTTTCTACTAAATGCATCTGCAACCTTGTCGCCTTTCCCTGGTGTATACTCTATACCAAAATCATAAGCGGCTATAAACTCTAACCGCCTCTACTGTCTCATATTCAGCTCCTTCTAGGAGAATAAATACTTTAGTGACTTATGATATGCATACAGTTCAAATCTCTCTCACAAAAGGTAATGTCTCCACACCTTCAATGCAAAAATCACCGCAGCTAATTCCAAATCGTGTATTGGATATCTAACCTCATGCGGTCTAAGGTATCGAGATGCATAGGCAATCATTTACCTCTTTGCGTTAACACTACTCCTAACCCTGTTCCACATGCATCTGTATATACTACTAAATCCCAATATCCTTTTGGAATAACTAATATATGTGCATTCATCAATAAAGTGATTCATCTTTTGGAACGCCTCCTCACACTTATCAGTCCAAACAAACTTCACATCTTTTCACGTTAGCTTGGTCATCGGTGCCGCTATCCAAGAGAAATCCTTAATGAATCTCCAATAATACCCAGCGAATCCTAGAATTTTTTTTATCTCAGTCACTGTCTTGGGTCTCCTCCAATTATTCATGGGTTCAATCTTAGTCGGATCTATAGACAACCCTTTCTTTGAGACTACATGACCAAGAAACTTCACTTCCTTCTTCCAAAAACGACACTTCAAAAACTTCGCCTTCAATTGATGCTGCCTCAACGTCTCAAGCACCACTCTAAGATGAACTTCGTGCTCTCTTTCATCCTTAGAGTATAAAAAAATATCATCTATGAAAACTAACACAAACATATCCAAGTGCTCTCGGAAAACTCGGTTCAAATCTACAAAGAACGCTAGCGTACTAGTTAGTTCGAATGGCATTACTAACCATTTGTATGATCCATATTTGGTTCTAAATGCCATCAAAGCAATACTATCCTCTTCTACTCTAAATTGATGGAATCCTGCCGCTAAATCCAATTGGGAAAGTACACTGGCTCCACTCAACTGGTCGAACAAATCGTTTATTCTAGGCAATATATATCAGTTCTTTATCGTCTTCTCATCTAACTTACGATAATCGATATAAAACCTTAACGATCCATCTGGCTTCCTAGCAAACACTATGGCTGCTCCCCAAGGCGAACTACTTTGTCTAATAAAATTCTTTCCTTCTAAATCCACCAACTGCACCTCTAACTCCCTCATCTCGGTAAGTTTCATCCTGCTTGGCGGTCTACTCGCTAGTTCTGCTTCTGGCACCAAATCTATCTGAAATTCAATGGCTCATTTCAGTGATAGTCCTATTATAGGTTCAAAGATATCAACGAATTATCTAACAACGAGAACTCAATCCAACTCGTCTTCTACCTCCATAACACCAAACAAGGCACTAACCTCAAAACCATGGTTTTCTACGTAATATACAACCAGATCACTATAGTCTGGGTGTCTAAGCGATATTTTCCTATCATGACAGAATATCTTAGCATCGTATTTACTTAACTAATCCATACCAAATAATTCCAAACCCTACAAAATCAAACACATGTAAACTGCAAACAAATGTATAACCTAAAAATTCGAACTTTAAGTGGTCACACTTCATCCCAAGTGTCCCATAACCTCCGATCAGATTTGCAACCCTTAAGGAAGTAACTAGGTATGAGGGTTCTAGGTTAAGCTTATTTACCAAACAATGAGATATAAAAGAATGTGATGCATGGTATCAAATAGAATTCTAACTAATACACCATAAATCAAAAGCGTACCTCCCAACACAGCTTTTTCCCTCTCGTTTGTTGTTGGTCTCGAGGTAGCTGGTTCCAATGCAAACATCTTGCCTTTCCCATCCTTGGCTAGCTCCTTGAATCGGTTCTTATAGTGTCAATCTGATCACAGCTGAAAGACTTTATCCCTTTCTTCTCAACAGCTTTCTTTCCCTTGTCTATCTAGCACTCATGGACATAGTGTCCTTTCTTGCCACACTTAATAGACCACTTCTACCTTTCCCTTTTTAGCAGCTCCACCTTTCTGAGCTCCTTTCTTTTGAAAAGTTCCTATTCTGACTCTACCCTCCTTGAGCTTCCTTGACCTTATTTCTTTCAAGTAAAGCTTGCATCTGTTCATTCCTCAAGGCCATCTCAACAACAACATCACATGGATCCCTAATATGCGGTAACATAGCCTTAGCAAGCTCAGGCTTCACCCCCTAATAAACTTCTCATTCCTCTCAATCAAAGTATCAACTGTAGCATACTCATATCTCGCTAGCTCCTCAAACCTCATCGCAAACTCAAGCACAGTCATATCCCCCTGCTCCAACTTGGCAAACTTCCTTAGCAGAGTGGACTTAGAAATCTCTGACATAAACCTTTTCTCGAACATCCTCTTGAACTCATCCCAAGTCATATTCTCCTCATTGACTCCAACTGCCACGTTGTTCAACCAATATAGTGCTGCCCTTGCAGCTGTCTAGAGACAAGTCTTCTTTTTTGCTCGGCGTTGAGCCTTAAGTCGGTGAAAATCCTCTCACAATGAAGTAGCCATGTGACGACCCGACTTCCTACGCCCAGGAAGACGTGTCATCAATAAGAAAGAAAGGGATAGAAATAGAAAAGAAAAGAAAGAAAGAATAACAACATCAGAATCTCACAGCGGAATGGAATAAAATATAATACACCAACATAACTATTACATAGTTATATATACATCAGAGTTAAACAATATCATACAACATGACTATCATATACATATCTGTCAGAACATACAACTCAAATATCATATACTAACAAACACAGCAGAACTATATAGATAGCTACATACGTCTGGACTTCTGCTCCAACTCCTCCAGAAAACTCTATACTTCGAATACCTATCACTTGGCTACTCGTAAAAATTTGAGTACCCAAGAGTTTATGAAAAACAAAATATAAACTCCGGGTCAGACATGGGTCTGGTATGAGTAAACGGGTTAAAGTTGTTTAACTTTGAAAATCTTTTAAAATAAAGGTATCACGTAAGACTTCCCACACATAAATACGGGTAAGTTTTTACCTTACGCTAACCAAAACATTTTATAGGAAATTCAGTGATATTATAATAGTGTCTAGGTTTTTCAAGTAAAATACAGAAATAGCTGAAATGCTTACATCTCACATTCCAACATAGTTGGGCACAATCAAAACGTACAGCGCTTATTGGAATTTGGATCCCATACAATGGCTGGGCTACTGGGGTACCACCCGTCACAGTACGTGGCCTAGATCACAGTACCGAGGAGCCACCTTAACTCCCCTGCAACACAAGGCCGGAACCATTCCTTACTGAACAGTCCCGAACAAGATAACCCCGCAGTTGGCCGCAGACCAACCGCCCACACAACCGAATAAAAGGGACATCTAGACAGGGGTATACCTCGTCCTGCTTGGGCATGACCCACCTAACTTTGCTGCACATCCCATGTTTTAGCCATTCCCGGTTGATGAGGCTTGAGGCTGCGTTTACCTTTATAGAACATATTTCTTAGAATGCTCATCATCCTCCTGACGATGTGCTGAAAGCATTCAATCCATACAAGTTCGTTCCGGGTTCGAACGAAACCGAAGGCATTATCTCGTTACACTCGTTTTGGAATCACCCTCAGAGTTAACGACGATAACCCTTGCATTCTGAAAACACCATCTCGATCTTCACTTGAGATTACATGACCTAACGTTTAATTTGGATCGATGTGGTTTTCGAAATATCAATTCGATACCCGATCCCGGTCTCATCGAAATCCAAACGCCATTTTAAAGGCCAAGTTGTCTAATTAACTTAAACAGTTTAAATTTAACAATTGAATTCATATAGCAGTTTAACACAAATAAATATCATCAGATAAATCATATAGCAATTTAATACAGATAAATCATACACAATCATCACAGATATATCCAGAATATCACAGAACATCACAGGATATAAATAAACATCAGAGGCAATCAAATAGAATTATCGATTCATATCAACATTTAGTTTGTTTTATTTTAAACTTAATTGCATACTTAAGAGTAAATTATATTTTATTCTTGCTTAATCAATTACTAATTAATTAACTTACTTCAATTCATTAATTACTTAATTAATCATTCTCTTAATTAATTTATTAATTCTTATTACTAATCAATAACCTTAATTATTGATTTATAAAACTCAATTACATAATTAATTATTATTAATTGCTTAATTAATCATTACTTATTAATTAACTAAATCGTCTAATCCTTAATTAGTTACTTAATCAGTTAACTACGATTTGTTAATTAATCAGCTTCAAATGATTAATTAAATTCTTAATTGCAAATGTTTTTATACAAGATTATAATTAAAATCTTAAATAACAAATTTAAATACATTTTTATACAATTTTATTAAATTATAATTATAAAATTTATTATATTCTTAATTAACTTTGTTTTAAAAATCATTACTCATCTTCGTATTAGAAAAGCTCACAGTTCAGCTTGGCTTAAAACAGTTTGTAAACATTATCAACTTGATTATTACTTAGTTTATATAACTTCAATTACATATTACAGTTAGAACAATTCTGTAATCTTAAAAACCCGAAGACAACAACGTGCTCACTCCCGTAGAACTCGAGACCATCCATTTCTTCTCTCGCGTTCCCTCCCCTGCCACTCTTCTTCCACCCCTGTTCCATCTTCTTCTGTTTCTTTTTTATTTTTAGAAGTTTAAGTTTTAAAACTGTTAAAACTTACTAAAACACTCGCGCCTATTCAAAAACTCGACCCAGCTAAAAAACCCCCGAAGTTTCCCTATGATAAACTTGAGTTTCACTCGAGTCGGCAACAGCAAGTACCTCCCCGCCGCCGTGCACAGCGGTTCACCACCGCGCCATCGTACTTCGACACCACCCACAAATCACTCGCCAACCCCTCGCTCGAAATCGCAACCCATAGATACATGTAATACTCGGAATCGAAATTTGCCTAAAAAGTCGAACAGCTCCACAAACACGCTAGGCAAAAACTCATCGTTCTCACTATCACGACTGCCTGAGATGACGTGGCTTGGGCCGTGCCTTGCCGACATCGCCTCCTAACTCCCCCCAAAACCTCACGTCACTCGGTTATGCCATGGTGTCACGAGCATCAATTAACCGAACCCAACATACACAGAACTCATAAACCCTACTTTGATCTTCCCTCAAAAAATCTTGCATTCGAAAATTATTTTAACAATTTTATGGTGATCTCACAACATCACTCTAGCTTCATGTCAAATTTCATCAAAAATTATTGAATGAATCATCTGATATTCACATAAAAGCAATTTTAGTTCACTGACTAACTGCTCTATGCATAGTTGTCCAGAAATTATAAATTTTGTCTTAAAAATCATAGTTTTGTATGTTGTTTCAAATTATAAGTTCAAGTTTTCAATTCGAGATATTCGAATTTTTGCTTTTGTTTTATGTTTACTGTAAATTTAAGTTTACAGTACCTATATCTTTAGCATAAACAAAATTTATTTAGTTTAGTTACTAATTAAAGGAAATGATTTTATACTATATATATATATATATATAATATATTCTCTGTTTCCTTTGCCTCAGATTTTGAACAGAAACCTGAAGAACACAACATACAGTTCATCCAGAATTTACAAACATAACAGAACATTGTTATATCAACATAGTAATTCATTCATGAGTCAATTATTAAAATTAAATTTCAAAAAGTTAGTTTACTCACCCAAATGGATTACAGTTGAAAACTTGAAGCAAAGGAATTTGATGATGACAGAAGACAGCAGTTTGAAGTTGTTGAATTGCAGTAAAGTTCTTGCTTCCTGACTTTATTTGAACTTGAAAATTTGTTTTTTTTTCTTTTGCTTTATCAGGTTTGTTTATACTTCTTTTGCTTTTGCAGTTACAAATGAACTAAGGGATAAAAATGATGTATACAAATATTTATAACTTTGAACCTAATGACTTCTGGAACAAGCTTTACCATAATATAATATTTGCTTTATTTTATTATGTACTAAGGTCAGAGGTGAATCACAATTTCAGCTAGAAGATATTTTTCTCCAGGCAGAAAGTGTGCTAATTAATGTTTGTGTTAACATATATGTTAACATATCATAATGTTTGCTGACACAAACATTTTGTATAAGATATTTCAGGTTTTGTTTGTACTGATATGTTTACATATAGGTTTACACTTATAATGCTTTGCTGACCAATTTTTACAAGAGTTTTGTTTTATTATCTTGATATGAATACTTGTTCTCTTATCTTCACATATAGGTAATGTTTGCAAACAAGTTAAATTTGTTTAAAGATATTTGCAGATTTGTTTTTTTAGTGTAATTATACAATAGTTTTGCCTTTTTGTTTTATTATCTTATAACTTAAACACAAACTTTACATTTTTTCTTGACAGATTTATATGTTTGTCTTCACATGGTTACATTTTTATTTATATCTTATATTCATATTATTGTTTTGTACTTATGTTTGTAGACTTATGTTTACAACTATATTTTATGTTATACTTATTTTAAATATTTATAAGCTTATTTTATTTTAATTATAAAAATTGTTGTTTAAAAACACTACTTGATCTTATTTTTATTCTAAGTTAAAATTTCCAATATTTGATTTATAACTTATATTAGCACTAATGTATTTTATATTTAATATGAATATAATTGTGTTATTGTACTTATTATTATTTACTGCATTCATATATCTGATATTAAATGTCATTCATACATAACTTCTAATTTAATTGAATAAAACAGATTTAATTTTAAATATTGTTAAAAGAGTCTATTTAATATTTTGAAATTATAAATTACTTTATAATACATATACAACTAAAAATGTCCAACATCTTATTTATTTATAAATGAAAATCTTGTATTTATTTAAATTTGATCAAAAGCTTATTATAATAATAGGGTCAAAATTCCGGGATGTCACATTGCTCCCCCCTTAAAAGAATTTCGTCCCCAAAATTTAAACAACAGTTAATTTCAAAAACTTAATATTATCACTCCAAACATACATATCATCCATACAAAACAAACAATCAAATAGTCAATTCTAGCAACATTACTAGTTATCCGGACATAAATTTGGATAAGCTTTTCTAAAACTATCAAGAGTTTCCCAGGTACAATCTCTGGGATCCTCACTCCATTGCACTTTGACGAGTTTCACCACTTTGTTCCTGAGCTGCTTCTCGTCTTGATCTACAATCTGAACAGGATCTCTAACCACAGTCAGGTTGGGTTCTACCTCTAAATCTTCCTGAACAACTGGTTCTACCACTAATGATGGGTCATGAATAAATTTCCTCAAATGGGACACATGGAATACATTGTGAATCCCAGACATCCGTTCTGGTAGTTCAATCCTGTAGGCTACAGTTCCAATTCTTTCCAATACTCGGAATGGACCAATATATCTTGGAGTAAGTTTTCCCGTCTTTTCGAATCTTATAGCACCTTTGATCGGGGAAACTTTGATAAAAACTAAATCTCCGATCTCAAATTCCAATGGTCTTCGTCTCTTATCTGCATATTTCTTCTGACGATCTTGAGGAGCTTTCATTCTGTTCTTGATAAGCTCAACCTTCGCAGAAGCTTCACGGATAAGATCGGGTCCGAGTACAAGTCGATCTTTCGATTCAATCCAACAAGATGGGGATCTACACGGTCTTCCATACAGAGCTTCATAAGGAGCCATCTTAATACTCGCTTGATAACTGTTATTATAGGAAAATTCCACTAGATGAAGATGGTCTTCCCATGAACCACCAAAGTCCAATACACAAGCTCGCAGCATATCTTCCAGAATACGATTAAGTCTCTCCGTTTGTCCGTCCGTCTGAGGTTGATAGGCTGTACTTAATCTCAAACTTGTTCCCATTGCTGATTGCAGAGCTTCCCAGAATTTACTAGTAAAAATAGGAACACGGTCACTTACTATGCTAACAGGAATACATGCAATCTGACTATCTCCTTCAAGAAAATTTCTGCCAAGGAAACTGCAGTACGAGTCGCCTTAACTGGAATAAAATGGGCACTCTTCGTTAAACGATCCACAATAACCCATATTCCTTCATTTCCCTTCTTGGTTTTAGGCAAACCGTCGATGAAGTCCATCGAGATCATCTCCCACTTCCAATCTGGAATTTCCAAAGGTTGCAATAGTCCTACAGACTTTTGTTGATCTCCCTTCACTTGCTGGCAAATGACACAACTATTTACAAAAGCAGCTACATCCTTCTTCATATTCGGCCACCAGAAAACTCTCCTCATATCTTTATACATCTTCGAGATTCTCGGGTGAATATTCAAGGAGCAATGACACTCAGCTAAAACTTCTTTCCTTAGTCCATCTATATTAGGCACACACAAACGACCATTAATCCTTAAAACACTTTGATCGTCTATCTTGAAATTCGAATACCGACCGTCTTTAGTTCCAAGAATTATTTCCTCAAAAGATTTATCCTCTGTTTGCTTACTAACGATCTTTTCTTGGAGAGATGTAACTACTTCCAAAAGAGATAAAACTGCATTTCTACTAAGAGCATCAGCCACGACATTCGCTTTCCCCGGAGCATACAAAATATCCAGATCATAAGATGCCAAAAATTCGACCCATCTCTGCTGCCTCAAATTAAGATCTTTTTGAGACAAAATATATTTCAACGGTTTGTGATCCGTGAATAACTCAAACTTTTCTCCCAAAAGATAATGTCTCCATATCTTCAAAGCAAAAACAATAGCTAACAGTTCTAGATCATGCGTAGCATAGTTCATCTCATGGGACTTCAATTGTCGACTAGCATACGCAATTACTCTGCCATTCTGCATCAGAACTGCACCCAATCCAACTAAACATGCATCCGTATATACTTCAAATTTGCTCTTTCCATCCGGAATAGCAAGTACTGGTGCACTAGTTAGCCTTGTCTTCAATTCTTGAAAAGCTTCTTCACATTGAGGTGTCCACTTGAATTTAGTTCCCTTCCTAGTCAGCTTAGTCAGATGCGAAGAAATTTTGGAATAATCCTTAATGAATTTTCTGTAGTAGCCAGCCAAACCCAGAAAACTGCGAACTTCCGTCGGTGTCTCCGGCTGTTTCCATTGCAAAATAGTTTCAACCTTTGCTGGATCTACTGAAATGCCTTCGTCAGAAACAATGTGCCCTAAAAATTTGACTTCTAATTTCCAAAAATGGCACTTTGCAAACTTTGCCTTCAACACATGCTTCCTCAGAGTCTCCAATACAATTCTCAAATGTTGCCTGTGCTCTTCATCCGATTTGGAGTAGACCAAGATATCATCAATGAATACTAGCACGAACTTATTCAACACATCTCTAAAGACACGGTTCATGAGGTCAACAAAATAGGCAGGCGCATTGGTTAATCCGAACGGCATAACCAACCACTCATAAAAATAATTCGGTCACCTAAATGCTGTCAAGGGAATACTATCCTCAGCTACTCTCAATTGATGGAAACCTGAAGCTAGATCTAGTTGAGAAAAGATAGAAGCTTCATGCAACTGGTCAAAAAGATCATCAATGCGAGGAAAAGGATAGTTATTTCTAATGGCCACTTTGTTCAATTCTCTATAATCAACACAGAACCTTAGCGAACCATCCGATTTGGTGACAAACACTGCAGCAGAGCCCCAACAAGAAAAACTGGGTCTAATCAAACCCTTCTCCAAAAGATCTTGTGTCTGCTTAACCAACTCTTCTCTTTCTCTAGGAGGCATTCTCCTACTAGGTTGAATCACCGGCACTGCTCCTGGAATCAAATCAATACGAAACTCAATCTCTCGATGCGGCGGTAGACACTTAACTTCTTTAAAAACATCTGGAAAATCTTGAACCACATCGATTTCCTCAACTTTCTCTTGAGAAGTCTTAACTCCTAGCAAAAGACTACTCAAGTGAAATCCATAACTATCGCATGACACTTTGGCAATCCTACCCAAATCAGTCTCCAATGAAACTATCCTCTCATCACAATTCAGGACTGCTTTATACTTATCGAGCCAATCCATTCCCAAAATAAGATCAAATCGTTTAAAACTTAACACATACGGGTCACAAGAAAAACTGTGGGACAAATAAGAAAGCTTTAAGTCCTTACAGATCGTATCCAATTTTGTTGCTCCACCAATAGGATTAGATACAATAATAGGTCGATCCACCGTACTAGGGTTAAGAGAAAACTTTTCTACTGATTCCGAAGATATGAAACTCAAAGATGCACCCGAATCAAATAAAACTTTAATATATATATATATATATTTACATTTATATGAAAATACAAATACGCACTCTCAAGATAAATATTACTCCAGAGCCTAGGTACTCGCTCAACCTAATGCTCTGATACCAGCTGTGACGACCCGACTTCCTACGCCCAGGAAGACATGTCATCAATAAGAAAGAAAGGGATAGAAATAGAAAAGAATAGAAAGAAATAATAACAACATCAGAATCTCACAGCGGAATGGAATAAAATATAATACACCAACATAACTATTACATAGTTATATATACATCAGAGTTAAACAATATCATACAACATGACTATCATATACATATCTGTCAGAACATACAACTCAAATATCATATACTAACAAACACAACGGAACTATATAGATAGCTACATACGTCTGGACTTCTGCTCCAACTCCTCCAGAAAACTCTATACTCTGAATACCTATCACTTGGCTACTCGTAAAAATTTGAGTACCCAAGAGTTTATGAAAAACAAAATATAAACTCCGGGTCAGACATGGGTCTGGTATGAGTAAACGGGTTAAAGTTGTTTAACTTTGAAAATCTTTTAAAATAAAGGTATCACGTAAGACTTCCCACACATAAATATGGGCAAGTTTTTACCTTACGCTAACTAAAACATTTTATAGGAAATTCAGTGATATTATAATAGTGTCTAGGGTTTTCAAGTAAAATAAAAAAATAGCTGAAATGCTTACATCTCACATTCCAACATAGTTGGGCACAATCAAAACGTACAACGCTTATTGGAAATTGGATCCCATACAATGGCAGGGCTACTGGGTACCGCCCGTCACAGTACGCGGCCTAGATCACAGTACCGAGGAGCCACCCTAACTCCCTTGCAACACAAGGCCGGAACCATTCCTTACTGAACAGTCCCGAACAAGATAACCCCGCAGTTGGCTGCAGACCAACCGCCCACACAGCCGAATAAAAGGGACATCTAGACAAGGGTATACCTCGTCCTGCTTGGGCATGACCCACCTAACCTTACTTCACATCCCCTGTTTTAGCCATTCCCGGTTGATGAGGCTTGAGGCTGCGTTTACCTTTATAGAACATATTTCTTAGAATGCTCATCATCCGCCTGACAATGTGCTGAAAGCATTCAATCTATACAAGTTCGTTCCGGGTTCGAACGAAACCGAAGGCATTATCTCGTTACACTCATTTTGGAATCACCCTCAGAGTTAACGACGATAACCCTTGCATTCTGAAAACACCATATCAATCTTCACTTGAGATTACACGACCTAACGTTTAATTTGGATCGATGTGGTTTTCGGAATATCAATTCGATACCCGATCCTGGTCTCATCGAAATCCAAACGCCATTTTAAAGGCCAAGTTGTCTAATTAACTTAAACAGTTTAAATTTAACAATTGAATTCATATAGCAATTTAACATAGATAAATATCATCAGATAAATCATATAGCAATTTAATACAGATAAATCATACACAATCATCACAGATATATCCAGAATATAACAGAACATCACAGGATATAAATAAACATCAGAGGCAATCAAATAGAATTATCGATTCATATCAACATTTAGTTTTTTTTATTTTAAACTTAATTGCATACTTAAGAGTAAATTATATTTTATTCTTGCTTAATCAATTAATAATTAATTAACTTACTTCAATTCATTAATTACTTAATTAATCATTCTCTTAATTAATTTATTAATTCTTATTACTAATCAATAACCTTAATTATTGATTTATAAAACTCAATTACATAATTAATTATTATTAATTGCTTAATTAATCATTACTTATTAATTAACTAAATCGTCTAATCCTTAATTAGTTACTTAATCAGTTAACTACGATTTGTTAATTATCAACTTCAAAAGATTAATTAAATTCTTAATTGCAAATGTTTTTATACAAGAATATTATTACAATCTTAAATTACAAAATTAATTACATTTTTATACAATTTTATTAAATTATAATTATAAAATTTATTATATTCTTAATTAACTTTGTTTTAAAAATCATTACTCATCTTCGTATTAGAAAAGCTCACAGTTCAGCTTGGCTTAAAACAGTTTGTAAACATTATCAACTTGATTATTACTTAGTTTATATAACTTCAATTACATATTACAGTTAGAAAAATTCTATAATCTTAAAAACCCGAAGTCAACAACGTGCTCACTCGGGTAGAACTCGAGACCATCCATTTCTTCTCTCGCGTTCCCTCCCCTGCCACTCTTCTTCCACCCCTGTTCCATCTTCTTCTGTTTCTTTTTTATTTTTAGAAGTTTAAGTTTTAAAACTGTTAAAACTTACTGAAACACTCGTGCCTATTCAAAAACTCGACCTAGCTAAAAAAACCTCGAAGTTTCCCTATGATAAACTCGAGTTTCACTCGAGTCGGCAACAGCAAGTACCTCCCCGCCGCCGTGCACGGTGGTTCACCACCGCGCCATCGTACTTCGACACCACCCACAAATCACTCGCCAACCCCTCGCTCGAAATCGCAACCCAGAGATACACGTAATACTCGGAATCGAAATTTGCCTAAAAAGTCGAACAGCTCCACAAACACGCTAGGCAAAAACTCCTCGTTCTCACTATCACGACTGCCTGAGATGACGTGGCTTGGGCCATGCCTTGCCGACATCGCCTCCTAAATCCCCCCAAAACCTCACGTCACTCGGTTATGCCATGGTGTCACGAGCATCAATTAACCGAACCCAACATACACAGAACTCATAAACCCTACTTTGATCTTCCCTCAAAAAATCTTGCATTCGAAAATTATTTTAACAATTTTCTGGTGATCTCGCAACATCACTCTAGCTTCATGTCAAATTTCATCAAAAATTATTGAATGAATCATCTGATATTCACATAAAAGCAATTTTAGTTCACTGACTAATTGCTCTATGCATAGTTGTCCAAAAATTATAAATTTTGTCTTAAAAATCATAGTTTTGTATGTTGTTTCAAATTATAAGTTCAAGTTTTCAATTCGAGATATTCAAATTTTTGCCTTTGTTTTATGTTTACTTTAAATTTAAGTTTACAGTACCTATATCTTTAGCATAAACAAAATTTATTTAGTTTAGTTACTAATTAAAGGAAATGATTTTATAATAAAATATATATATATATAATATATTCTATGTTTCTTTTGCCTCAGATTTTGAATAGAAACCTGAAGAACACAAAATACAGTTCATCCAGAATTTAAAAACATAACAGAACATTGTTATATCAACATAGTAATTCATTCATGAGGCAATTATTAAAATTAAATTTCAAAAGGTTAGTTTACTCACCCAAATGGATTACAGTTGAAAACTTGAAACAGAGGAATTTGATGATGACAGAAGACAGCAGTTTGAAGTTGTTGAATTGTAGTAAACTTCTTGCTTCCTGACTTTATTTGAACTTGAAAGTTTGTTTATTTTTTTTCTTTTTCTTTATCAGGTTTGTTTATACTTCTTTTGCTTTTGCAGTTACAAATGAGCTAAGGGATAAAAATGATGTATACAAATATTTATAACTTTGAACCTAATGACTTCTGGAACAAGCTTTACCATAATATAATATTTGCTTTATTTTATTATGTACTAAGGCCAGAGGTGAATCACAATTTCGGCTAGAAGATATTTTTCTCCAGGCAGAAAGTGTGCTAATTAATGTTTGTGTTAACATATATGTTAACATATCATAATGTTTGCTGACACAAACATTTTGTATAAGATATTTCAGGTTTTGTTTGTACTGAAATGTTTACATATAGGTTTACACTTATAATGCTTTGCTGACCAATTTTGTACAAGAGTTTTGTTTTATTATCTTGATATGAATACTTGTTCTCTTATCTTCACATATAGGTAATGTTTGCAAACAAGTTAAATTTGTTTAAAGATATTTGCAGATTTGTTTGTTTAGTGTAATTATACAATAGTTTTGCCTTTTTGTTTTATTATCTTATAACTTAAACACAAACTTTACATTTTTTCTTGATAGATTTATATGTTTGTCTTCACATAGTTACATTTTTATTTATATCTTATATTCATATTATTGTTTTGTACTTATGTTTGTAGACTTATGTTTACAACTATATTTTATGTTATACTTATTTTAAATATTTATAAGCTTATTTTATTTTATTATAAAAATTTTTGTTTAAAAACACTACTTGATCTTATTTTTATTCTAAGTTAAAATTTCCAATATTTGATTTATAACTTATATTAGCACTAATGTATTTTATATCTAATATGAATATAATTGTGTTATTGTACTTATTATTATTTACTGCATTCATATATCTGATATTAAATGTCATTCATACATAACTTTTAATTTAATTGAATAAAACAGATTTAATTTTAAATATTGTTAAAAGAGTCTATTTAATATTTTGAAATTATAAATTCCTTTATAATACATATACAACTAAAAATGTCCAACATCTTATTTATTTATAAATGAAAATCTTGTATTTTATTTAAATTTGATCAAAAGCTTATTATAATAATAGGGTCAAAATTCCGGGATGTCACAAGCCAATTCTTTACTTTGATTGCATCTTCAGTTCCAATAAACGGTTTTCCTCCCAACCGAGCATAATCACTACTCAGAATAGCATAGTAATCAACACTGGAGCTTTTTGGTTCCCTCATCCAGCATTTCCTCCAACTACTCCCACATCAATTCCCACCTGCAGCATGTTGATAAAGAACTAATATATTGCTCCCATGTCTACTTGCGAGACTCCAGCACCTACATTTGTACCTTATGCTTGACCTTGATTTCTCCTGGTATTTGGTCTAGCATTTTCGTTTGTTGTGGTGCTTCCCTCTCCAAAGTCAACTCTTCCACCTCTAGCATCCATATCTGCATTCGAATCTTCGTAAGATATATAGAAGAATAGCATAAGAGAGATAGGAGAATAGAGCTAAAGCGTATACTTATATATACCAAATATAAGTATGTTACTATAGCGTTATCCCATACCCCAATCTTATCACTTATTACTTATGATTATGTTTCCAATATCATTTTAAGTTTAAAGTTTTTCATAAACCTATGCTTTGATACCAATTTGTAGCATCCCATATCTTGAGGCCCAAAGCTAAGCGCTACAGATGCTAGAGTCATCTATGGAATTAACTTTCGGTGGAAAAATACGGTAATGTTAATGGTATCCACAATATTAGAAGCATATGAATATGAAATAAAATCATAGATTTCCAAAAAACTAACTTTTTTGATTACATTTCATAAAACATGTTTCATGTTTCTTGTTCCATTACATAATCCTAATCATTTCCTGAGTTCAGATCAAATATAATTATTACATAAATACTCCAAGATCGACATATAAATATGCCTCCTTGGATGATCAGAGTACTACATATAGACATAATATGTCTTAATACATCACAGCGGAATAAACAAAAACTCCTAAATAGCTAACATCAGCCTCATGCTCGTCTCCGAAAGCTTTATTTTGCCCTTCTACTAAACCTGTAACCCAAACTCTCAATCTACTCAAATTAATTTTGAGCACCCGAGAGTTTAAGGGGAAAGATATAAATTTCGAGTCAAACATAACACTTGGTGTGAATAATACCATTACATCTCGGTTTACCGGTTTTAAGTAAGACCATGCCGCTTAGCGGAACGAATTTCCCCTTACCAATAATCCTTTTAGACTTATCTTTTGCAAATCATAATCCTACAACCAAACTGTTAACCAAACTGATTATATCAATAATAGCTAGTATCATATATGCTCAAAAATAGGTAACAAATGGACCATCTGTCCGAAACAACGTAGTTTTGTTTGGTTAACTACTAACCTTAGGATGACTCGGGCCTACTAGACAAACTGAACAAATTATCTAACAACTGTTAGACATACTTTTGGATGGTCTATCCTTGACTTACTTCTCCAAAGGTCACCTGATCCTAATGGTTTATCAAGCTTACCAATAACCTATCCTTCTTCTATGTACATATATATTATTTTCTACGTGCAACCATTATTTAAGTCTTACTTGTGAATAAATCCTACATAGTGGAATTTTGGACTAAAATTAGCTAGGGGCTATAGCTAATGTATAGGGCGTGACTCTACACCAATCCCATCTGATATACAAATATCCGAGTCATTTTACTTAGAGTTGACTACCTTTTAAATTTTCTTTGAAAACCCTTCAAATTGATTTAATCCCTTTAAATCATACTTAAACAAGGAAAACATACTTTTTGCTTTACTCAAATCTCTTTGCCATGATATATGCTTTACTCAAAACATTGTTGATGAAAACATTCGAAACCTTTGTTCAAACTTTTAAACAATCTCTTTCGAAACCATTGAAAGTACCCCTTTCGATACAAGTAAACTACTTTATTTCATAATCTTAGGCTAAAAGGACGAAACATACCTTTCGAAACCTTTTACCTTAGTCCTTTCGAAAACAGTGAAAACATCTCTTTGAAGGCTTTATAAACATTAGACATCCTCTTTTAAAACACTATAAACATGCTTTTCAAAACATTGGAAACCTTCCGTTTAAACACTAAGGTAAACCTTTTGAAAACATTAAGGAATCACCCCTTCAAAACCTTTATCGTATACCTTTCGAAAATACTGGGAAACCTCCCCTTTGAAGTCTTTATTGAAATACTGGGAACCTCCCCTTTGAAACTTTTATTTGTTATCTTTCGAAAATACTAGGGAACCTCCCCTTCGAAACCTTTATTAGTTACCTTTCGAAAGCATTAAAGTACAAAACTTAAAACAAACCTTTCGAAAGCATTGGGTTTAAGTTAAAATATGTGAAACAACCTTTTGAAACCATCTGAAATCATTCCATTTGAAACCTTTGGGTTTAACTTTCAAAACATCAAAAACGGTCTTAAAACAACTAAGTCGAAAGCAACTCTTTCAAAAGTGATTTCCTAAGTAAACGAAGTGGATGATATCGAAACCAATCCCTTCGAAAGGATTGGAGAAGCGGCTCTAATCTTTAAAACAAAGGAACACTTTCGGAGGCACTGCTTCGTAAAGTAAAAAGGCGACAAGTGGGGGTTTCGACTTTTTCGAAAGCATTTACTTAAAACAAAAGCGCAACCTATTTTGAAAGCCTCTTTCTTTAAAATAATTTGACCAAGTCGAAAGCTAACCAAGTCGAAAGCCATCTTATTCGAAAGCAAAGTAGGCACATTTCCTTTAGAAAGCAAAGCAAGGCTTCGACCTCTTCGGAACCCTTTGCTTTGACCCATTACCTTTCATCTTTATCCAATTCACTACGTATCAAGTCTTTGATACCATGTGCATTGATTTCGATGGAGATGGAGACCGAAGTATATGGTCGGAAGCTGGTTATCGAAAGCACTGAAGTAGTAGAAATAAAGCAAAACGGATTTTCATCTTTTAAAGTAAATCTTTTCAACTAATCTGCCATGTTGGTCAACATATGATTCGTTACTAATTTATTTTCCAAATTCTTCTCTAAAATGCTACTGAAATTCCATAGATAAACAATTTAAAATATTAACAAAATACCCTTTCTCCTTTTGTAGTATATAAAAAATTTAAGTCTCATACCTTAAATAATTTTATATACTTATTAAAACATTTAGGAAAATTCTACAAAAATTCCAGTAAATCACTTTTAATATGTTTTCTAACATATATTAATTTCTGACCCTAAACCAATATAAAATAGGCGTAATTAATTTTAAACCCAATTAACCATTTTCTTCACTAGAAAACTAATAATAAATCCACATTAATTCAAAAAATTATAAAATCTGAAACCCATCTATAAAATATCATTTCTGTCGCAAGGCATATGAATGTCATTTGATAGGTTTTCCAATTCAAGATATGTCATAAAATTAATATGAATAAGCATAATTCATCAACAAGCATACACACATAAACACACACACACACACACATATATAACATTCAAAACATGGCAATATACTTGCAAAATCATTCGGATCCGATTATTGAAACCAAAACACCAAAAATTTGAGATGTAATAATTCTTCACCTTTAGCTTTGTTAAGAAGTTGAGATTTGATCTTGAATAATTTTGATTAAGCTTTCTTCTTTTGCAATTTTAGCTTCTCTTCTTATTGCTTCCCTTAATGGGGGCCGACCTCTCTAGGTTTAGATTTTAATTTGTGAACATGTAAAATGAAATGGTATGAAGGCTTAGATTATATGAATACGACTCATTCCTATTTTACCCTTATCTAATTCCCTAACATATTTCATTTTAAATTCCATTTTGTTTACTAGTTCAACTAGGCACGGCTCCTCTTTATTATACAAATCTCAATCCCTTAACCATTTACATTATTTCGTTCAATTTAACTAATTAATTGTCCTAAATAATGTTAATCAAAATTAGGGTTGTCACAACTATAGTCGGCTAATATAACTAAATAGTGCATTGCTATCGTGCCCGGCCAGTGCAGGACGATTGTCATGGATTAAAAGAAATAAAACATCAAAGAACCTATCGTATATCTCATGGTGCGTCAAATAAAATATAATAATAATAATCTTAAATATAAAATAGGAGAGACAATTAAAACTAAGTGAACCAAATATCAGAGCACATATCCATAGGGTTATACAACATAGAATATAGTTTATACAAAGAAATAAACTCAAACAAACTGTCTTACAATAGCAAAGCAAGCACTATCTTGGCTCTATAGTGTTGTACAATGGGATAAGAAATATAATATCCATATGTAATATGAGAAAGCCCCATCAAGCTCGTCCTCTACATAGCCACCGCGTATCACCTAGACTCGCCATCTAGTCTACTCATTTAAAAGTACTTGCGATAATAAGAAGCATGGCATAAAACGTTGAGTTATAAAATGTCTGGTGTGAGTGATAAATGAATCTCAAAATACTATGCAAGTTGATATAGTAAAGAAGAAGGTACATGAACCATACCTAACATGCTTCTACAACCAAAGAGTTAGAACATAACATCATAATACGCTACTTTATAATCACTATAAAGATGTACCACGTCATAAGTACAACAATGAGTGTTCAAGTATCCCTATCTATTGTACCCACCTCATGTATCATCATATAGTGATACGCTATGGGAAAAACAACCAAAATAAATAAAGCATCTATAAAAAAAACCTTAAGGTCACTAAATATGCAAGGATATAAGATAACTCGTATGACACGATCATAAGCTAGAGACCCAATTAAATATTGATTCCATTATGCTCAATCCATGCCACTTCGTAAGATTAGGAAATAGACACAAAATCATAAGGTTTGGGGAAATCTACGGTCATAAGTTCTGAACACGGTCATAATCCAGGTGGATGCCTCCACGTGCCTCTCTACATGAGCATACATGAAACCTTCGAGTATCTATGATCCCTTCGCACGTGCCTTCATAGTGAAGCACAATCATAATTCCATTACATTTACATCCATAGTGTAATACAGTCATAATTGCACTCGCAAGCTCCCCTTATTGAACCACCTTTTGGATCATCACTTCGGCTCTAATCATTGAGCCACTCTCGTTGGAACCTAACTCATTCATCATCTATTTACCATCATCGAAGTTTAAAAGTCATCACATCAAAGCACTCCAACTTTGCCTCATTTCCTAAACATCAATTTTCGTCATGTTGTCACATCTCCAATGAATGGACAATGAATGAATGAACACTTCCATCACGACCTAGAGACCACGAACTTCAACTCCTAGAAGTTTCACCCCGATCCAAACAAATCTCTCAGATCGGTACCAACCTGAAGAGGTCGATACCGAGCTGAACTTTAGACCCTCTTGCTCCTTTGACTTCTAATTGAGCTCCTCTTCCTAAGCCTAGGTCCATATGCCGTGATCAAAGTCTACCTCTTTTCTAGTTTAGGTCGGTATCAACCTGAACACTTAGCTAAATTTTTGGTCTTTGGCTCCTTTAACTCTTCTCCTTCACCTTGATTCGAACCACTTCCTAAGTTCCTCCCTTTTCAGGCCCAAAGTATTCCTTTGTTTTCCATAAGCAAACATTGAAGTGAAATTCCATCAAGTTGGTTTGGCCGTCACTTGAACCCCAAGCCTTCTCCAACTTGCCCGAAGTCAACCCTGAGTTTTCCACCAAGTTGACAAAGCACGACTTGAATCAAAATTCCACCAAGCTAATGCTCCACCATCGATCGGATTCAGGTCGTCGCAACTAGAATCCAACATGCCAAATTTCAAGCGACTTAAACTATGAGGTCCTCCCTTACTCCAGAGCCCCTTCTTCAAGTTTCATCCAATCCCGACCACTTTTTCCTTCGATTTTCCTAATTATACAAACTACCTAAAGCACTAGCAAACCATATAAAAGCATAACATACCAAACTGAAGTATCATCCATATACATCCATACACATATTCAATTCATCAAAACACGATAATCATACATATCACTAATATATATCTAACTTTTACTTAGCATGTAAATATGATCAAAAGGAGTTGCAAAACCATTTAAAAGCATTTTAAATCATTTTAATTTCGGTCATAAAAATGTATAAAGATGTGATTAAAGTTAGAATACATTTTTAAGATCAAATTCACGTTAAAACAATAATTTTAACTATATGAACATGCATAGGATAGTGAGAGGTCAAGAACTACTCACCTAATACCCGAATTACCATTTTAGATCTCAAATCTAATTTGAACAGTAATGAGCACAACTTTTAAAGCGCAAAAATGATAAATCTCTAATCTGTGTAGTTAAAGCGCTCGGCAGATTCAAAGAGATAGAGTGCAAAAAGTCATAGCGGGGATACATCGAGTGTTTGTACGAAAATTGGGCAGAACACTCCTCGGATGTGTTTGAAGAGATAAAATGAAGAATATAAATTGAGAACATAAATTGAAAATATGGAAGATGTAACAAACATACCAATTAACAAGCAAGTAAACACACGGAAACACGCAGATTTAGAGTGGTTCGGCGTATGGTCTTCGTCCACTATGAAATGATTGACTTTTATTAACTTTTGCTTGCTGGTTACAACAAATTATAACAGTAAAACTCAATACAATAATAATTTCGGTAGAGTCGGGACATAGAAGAGCCAAATGTCCCTTTTCTCTAGGTCCAGGGTCACTATTAATAGGTGTGAGCTGCAAATATCCTACTCAGATCTTGGAAGACCTCTGGTCTTACGTCGGTGGGCCCACACGATCGATCCCATGCCATTTGTACCCGGTCCGTGATAGATACGAACGAATTTCGTATCGATCAATATTTCATCTGATCGGGTCGAGATCGATCATGAATATTCTTGAAGTTGTACGCAAGCTTCTGTGAAATTATGGTAGCATTTGGTCTTGTAGATTTTGAGATATGATCGATGCAATTTTGAGTTTATTGAAGGCTGTCGAATTCATATCGATGTCGTTCGTGTCGATAGATTCGTATCGATGGTTCTACATGTGACCGCCTGATGATGAGGCACTAGTTTTTTGGATTGATCCACTTTTCATGTCGAACGATCAAGTCTTTCCTATGTATATGCCTCATTCGTATCGATCCGACTTGGCCTTGTTCGTATCGCTCGACTGTATCTCACTTCTTATCAATTTTGGGTTTTCCACTTCGTATCGATATTTTTCATTCCACTTTGTATCGATATCCCGTGTACCACTTTGTATCGATGGGAAGTGTTGCTTTCGTATCAATCTATAGCCGATCGATACGAAGCATGTTTAGAACTTGACCGATACGAAATGGGCTCTCTGTTACTCTCGTGGATACAAAGTGGGTGGATGTCGATAGATACGAAGTGGGTGGATGTCAATGGATACGAAGAGAGGTTTGCTCACCGATGGACACGAAATGGATCGACGCGAAGGAGATTGATCGATGGATACGAACGAGCTTGTCTTCTAGGCTTGCACCGTTCGTATCTTGAGCATATGTACTCGAATTGACTTGAGATTTAATCGTTGGCTTTTATAGCTTTTCTTGTCATGTCACACTGATTGTAGATCGATCCGGATTCGGAAAAAATTTACCAGGATCCATAGCGAACCTATGTATAACTGGTCTTTGACTTCCAGTTAATTTCTTGGTGTCATAGCCTTGCCAAAAGGTGGGATAACATTTGCCCCCCCGAAGTAAGTCTTTTGAGAAAATGACGTGCTTTGAAAAGTTGCAATCTTCATTCTGTATAGTTTCATCTGACTTGTTGATCGGTTGTTGTCTTTTCATCGAAGATATAACCTTCGACTCATCTTCAGTAATATGAATTGTTGACTGCCAATTGTTGTACTGTGCACCATTGTAACTGAGTATCGAATGGTAGCAAACTATTGTTTGTTGTCGGAATTGTCATTAGGTGAGTATTCAATTACTCTAAATTTTGAACATTGAATGTTAGTTGATTACATATAAATCATGTTTCACCCTGACTCCCGTTAACGTTCGTTCGTTCAAGAGTCGTTGTCGGTTTTCTTGCATCGAATTCTGTATCGATCCTTTCTTGAATCGATGTGAAATTCGAGTTGTAATGACAATTAACGGTTATTTTGAGGTACTCCTTTGTATCGATGCTCTCCTGGATCGATATGGAAAGTTGAAAAAAAATTCGTATTGATGGCGATCGATATGGATAGGTTGGTTTTTTTACATGGCTCGTATCGATGGATACGAGTACGAATGGACCTCAGAGTAATGGAGACGAAGTCTTCATTTCACATCGATGGATTGCTGATGGATGCGAATAGCTGTTGCCTTAGACTGATGATGAATGGATACAGAGAAGTCTTCTACGCATCGATCAGAGGGGAGACCGTTCCTATGGGTTAACATGTCTGGGAGATGAATCGTCTTTTACCTGGTCACGAATTCATATAAATACTTTTTGGACTTAGACAAATTTCCTACTTACCATCTTTTGTACTTGCCGTCGCATCGATGGAGCACTCGAAAGAGAAAAAACTATTTTCGTTCCCAAACCAAATTAACTCACCAATCCCTCATGCCGATCCTTTGATCTAGGTAATTAACCAATTAAATCATTTCTAACATGATGAGACTCGAGCTTTAACACCAATTCATGCAAAGTCATGGCCGATTCCGGCGATGTTGATGCCGGAGTTGGGTTGAAGCGAGGTTGAGAAAGGAGAAAGGGTATCTGAGCCGCTTGGGGAAGAAGAAGGGTTGATGGATAAGGAGGAAACACTGGAGCATATGGAGAGGTTCGTATCGATCCGGAAACAATGGAGTTTCGTATCGATAGAGGGAGTAGCTTCGTATCGATTAGGGATGATGGGAGTTTGGAGCGATCGATAAGAAGACCTGACCGAGTAATCGATTCGAAGACGTGGTTGATGAACGATATGAAATGGGAGGTTTGGGATCGATACGAACTGATTTTCTAGTGATTGATACGAAATCTTATTTTCCTCGATCGGTGCAAACTGGACTTCTGGAGATCAATCCAAGTTGGAACCTTGATGGATGTGAAATCTTTTCACATTCAAATATTCAATCCCGACGAGCTTCTGCCTTGCATAACTGGACTTCACTGTTAAACTGCATATTTGACTGCCCTTCGAAGCTCGTTGATGGAACTGTAACTTGACAAACCTAACGAACTTTAACTTGGATCGTTCGCTGAAGTTTGGATGGCACGGTCGTGATGATCAGTATGACGACCCAGAATTTTTAACAATTCAAAATGGAATAATTAATTGATTTTAAATATCTAAAGGTTGATTTAACTTAAATTCCAAATATTAATGTTTACTTGATAATTAAATTATTGAATTATATAATTCAATTTTGGGTAAGATGTCGAATATGGAATTTTAAGCCTATTAAAAATAATTTGAAGGCATATAAAATTTATAATGACGATATTGAAGACAATAGAATGGTTGAGATTTAATTTAAAGGTAATTTGTTCAGTTTTAATAACATATCGTTTAAATTGACGTTTAGAAATAGCCTTCCGAGGCATAGTCTCGGAATTCGACGAAATCAGTTCCATTGGATTCGTAATAGTTAGTTATTATCGGATTTCAAATTTCATAGGAATCGGAGTTGTCGTTTGACCATGGCAGCTCCAAACGCATAGAAACTATTTTAATCGATTTAATTTAAAATTGATCGTTTACTTCTATAACTCGTGCATATGATCGAATTAGCTTTCGAAACACGTTCCATTATGTTCAAAACGCGGGTAAAACCTTATAATCGCCTAGCGGCATTCCTTAAGAGGAGTTCAAATTTTAAATGGCGATTAACGAGACGTTTTGAAGTTTTATAATATAATAAAATTTAAAGTCAAATAGCAAAGATATTTTTATTAGCAGGAACGCGTACTCAAGAAGCCTTCCTCCAACCTATATCTTATCCCCGTCTTTCTCTAAAATCTATAAGCAGAAGAAAAAAATCAAACTTATATATATATACACACAAAGGGGCTTAAGCCTTCATTTTCAAATCAAGTAGAAATCGAGAAAAGGGGGGTTTCGATCTGGAGATTCTCGAAGTAAAGCGAAGTCGCATTCACGCATGATGTCAAGGAGATGGGGCATCGCGTGAGGAGATCTGGAGGGAGGATGGTGAACACTTCCGCGTTCGAATAGGCGAGGGGAAAAGACGCGCGACCCCACGCATGCGTGAGGAAGGCCGAGGGTTTGCCGTGTGCGATGATGTTTGGCAGTCGAGCATTGCGACTTTGGTCGCGCCCGAGTTAGGGCTTCACCATAAATTTGGAGGAGACTCGATTTGAGGTTGAAGGGGGAGTCTCACATGGTGGCATGCGGTGCTGCAGCAGTGACGAAGCCGAGGGTGAGGCGCGATCGTTTTGGGGTGGATTGTCGATGGTTGTGGTCACAAAGTGGATGCGAGCCAGTATAGGGTGCCGCATCAGTTGAAGGTAAGGGATTAGTTTAAATTCTTTTTCATTAAGTTGAGTTAAGTATGAATAAATCATTCAAGAATTAACCGATTTCATTTATAAGTAATTAATTTAAAGTAAGATAATTCACTAGTTAAGTGTCATTAGTAAATTTAGTTATAAATGAAACTGAAATCGATAACCTATATATATTTCAAATTTTCTTATACGAGGTTAAAATCGAATTGGAATGGATTTATATAAAATAAGGTTGTTGTGTCAACTTATGTAAATTAGGAAAATATAGGGGTTTTAGACATTGAACTATCTATATAAAGTTAGTTTAAAATTTTAATTTTTAGACAAATTATATTTTAGTTTAAATTAGATAAATAAATGGAAATTTATTTTCTGATCTATTTGAAATCTTAATAACTGTAAATGGTAATACAAGGTTTAAAATCAAGGGAACAAGCCAGTGGGAATGGATTGCAAACAGTAAAGGCAAAGGTGAGTAAATCTCACTCTTTTTGATTTTTACTTAGATTTAAATGGTTAAATTTAAATAATTGGTTGAATGATTGAATTGATTAAATGTGTACTGATGATCTGGTGACTTTGGTTTCGCTTGGTTCTCGAGTTAATTGTTGTTTGACTCGTAGCATTTGGGTTTTAAATGGTTTTAAAGTTAAATCATAAATAAAAAAATGGTTCAGTTTAAAATCAATAAGGGTTTAATGATTGGTGATTCATAAAATAGGTAGGAAAATTTAAATGGATAATTAATTAATTAATGATTTGGGCTAATCAATTAAGTTTAAATTAATTTAGAATGATCATTGGGTGGTTTAATAAGTAATTACTTAATGCAATTAACAAAATTACTATGTGTAATTAATCAAGAGATAAATTAAGATAATTAATTAAGAAGAATTAATTTATTTAATGAAGTAAATAAAAAGGTAGATAATTTCAGGTGGAAATAAATCAAGTATGATTAATACTGTGGTTTAATTCATGTAATTAATTTAGATTAGAAAAAAATTAAAATACAACTGGAAATCATTAATTTATATAATTAATGATGTAATTAAAGATTGGTAAATTAAAATTGATTAATCCATAATAAGTGACTTATGAGAAATTAATTAATATAAGTAATTAAGGATTAATGTAATTAATAGTTAATTAATTTATGAAGTAATTAAGATTACTTATTGATTTTGGTTAAGAATAATTAATATCCTGAAATTTAATAAAGATAATTACTTGAATGTAATTGAAAAGTAATTAATCCAGGGTGATTAATTAAGATGAATTATGAAGGGATTGACTAATTAATTGATTTGGAATTAATTAATGTTAAATGAAGGAATCTAAGTGATTGAGGTTAGAAATTTAATTAGAATCGATTGAATTAATTTGGAAGTGATCAAATTTTCTTACGGATGATTGAATGGTATTGAATGCTTTGAACGAGTTGATATCTCTGATATGAAATGTTGCGTATTTCATTTAGATAACTTGGGTTAGGATGGCATGAGTTTCGAACAGACCGGGGTCGGGTATTGGGAAATACCCGAAACCACTTCGAATTTTTATAGATTGATATGGAAAATCAATAGGCTGAAATGAAATGATTTAAGTGAATTGGACTATTTAATCTAAAGTTTTTGGTACTTGGATATTGATGTGTGAAATTAGAGAAGACTATAACAAAGTGTGAATTTGTAAGTTGATTCGAGTTACCTCGGGTTTTATTTAAGTTGTTTGCTTGGATATTCCATGTTAGTTGGGTTTACTCACGCTGGTTTCCAGCCTGACCCGGGTGTTACTTTGGTGTAATGCCCGGGTCAGACCGAGTATTACTGATTTCCAGGTAAGGACGTTCTGGAGCTCAGGAGTCGAGTTGGATGGCAAGAATGTATGGAGTGTTTCCGCTGTATTATATTGTCGTATATTTGCGACATGATAATTGTGTATATTCAGTGTCTGTATATATATGTGTAACTCTGATGTATTAAAATGTAATCGACAGATATAATAATCTTTTGTAAACTATTATTTATTATTATATTTTATCCGCTGCGAATGTGATATGTTGATGTTTCTATTCTTCTTCTTCTATCTTTTTCTTCTTTTTCATAACTATTTGGAATTTTCGGGATCGGAAATTTCGGGTCGTTACAATCAGCGACGACGGTCACTCCGGTTGAATCTCGAAGTCTTATCGTTTTCGCATTCCTTAAATTCTGTAGTATAACTCAAGTAATATGTAGCACTGCACTGCACAACACTTTCATGCACTTTACACTGGGCAACACACGGGCTTATTACAATCTAATGATGGTTTTTGATAAGTTGATTAGTTATGGAATCCACAAGTTCACCGCAGCAGGAGGCTCAAAGTTCACCTCCCTTGGTAATAGAGATACCGGCCATTACGACTGAAGTTATAAGTCCAACCGCGAACGAACTGCCAGGAGCAACTTTTATCACGAATCCGCAAGACTCTGTGTCGTCCAACGTCTTCGAAGATATATTAGGGCAAATATGCTTGAGACACGGTCCATCATTAGACGACGTTCTGCTACCCGGACCGAATGACAGGCGACACGCTCCCCCAGAAGGATTCACAGCTTTTAACAGACACTCATGCGCAGTGGGAATGCTTCCACCATTCAACCAGTACATTCAAGAAGTGTTAGCCTTCTTTAGAATCGCTCTGTCACAATTACAATCAAATGGATATGCACTGCTAAATAGTCTATTCATCTTTTTCATGGAACATCTCTTTCAACCTCCGACCCGGAAGGAATATGATACTTGTTTAACATTAAGAGTCGGGGAGAAAACCCTTCATTCACATTCCTAGAGGCAGTCAGGAATTTCCAAGTGGTGACAAGGTCCTAGACCAAGCTCGGTTACTTCAAAACTGTGTGGTTTTACGTCCGATGCCCTCCTGATTTGCTAGGCGATGGTTAGTCAGACATAAATGTTGCAATTTTCAAGTAGCTAACGAGATAATCATAACTGATATTGAAACTAATACCTTTTTCCTTTACAGCCGCAATTTCACAACACGAAGGCACCCACTTTAAATAAATAATTCGAATTCTTTAGGAAGTGCCAGAGGGAATGAGTGAAATTGATTCAATGCTCATAGACAAAAACTTGAGGATTGTTGGGCTAATATATCAAAGTCAGAGCATTAGACTTGAAGGGTCGATCGGGGTAGTTCCCGTAAAACGGACCAAGCATAGGGCGTTCGAAATCATAATAGTTGAAGAAGGTGATAGAGAGGATACACCCACTGATGACGAGCCCATAGTTGGGTATTTAGATAGTTTTCAGGATTTAGAGGGAAGGAGAAAAGGCAAGGCAGTTGCTCATAAGCATCATAAATCTTCAAGATGGAAATCTATTGTTATGTCCCTGCTAGTCTCCAGTGTTAGAATCACGGATACTCCTACCTCGAAAATGGAGAATCTTTTCGAAGGACTTGCCAATATTCCAATTTCGGACTATGTGTCACTTCAACATGACACCAGGTTGGAGGGGCTTCAAAGCGCTCTAGATTTAAGCAAGTCTCTTCCCACAAGTGTTGCCGACATTACCGGTTGGCCGGGGGTTGCACATACATATACAATTCGCGGCACTACTTGATTTCCAATCGTAAGTTGTTCACTTGTAGTGATCACTAACTTCGCTTTTATTTCTTCTTTACAGATACGATGAGTAGCGAGAATCTATGTTGGGAAGCCTCCGCTTTGCATGCTAGTCGTCGAGTTCGTACTATGAGTCCCACAAAAGGGAAGCTGAAAGAGACCGCCATCGCGGTTATTCAAGCCAAGAGCGCTATGAGAGGGAGAGGAATAGAGATAGGGAACATAGTCATCGATCCCGATCATGCTCTTCACCCCCTCAAGCTCCAACATAGCCTTCCGGCCACAATAGACAACCATTACAGCCTCCATGTCAAAAACCATCTTCCTAAGCTCCTAGTCCTGATTCACAACGCCGAACAACTAAGGCTGAAGCCCCTACAATTACTAAACAAGCAATCACCGAGCCCATAGGGGAAAGAGTGATCAGAATCACCCAGTTGAGAAAAGATTTTTCAAACATTTGTATCGATGGTTTTATCTTCCCTCCTCATTTGAAGAAAATTCCACCGGAGGCAGAATAAACGATGCATGATTACATCCATGATATTTATACCCAATACAAGGAGTGGATGAAAGCCGCAGATAAAGCGTCAGCGGTGGCTTTTGAGCGAGCAAAAATAATTGAAAAATTAGAGACCGACCTCACTCAAGAAGACCGCATAATTCAAATGTTGAATGGTGAAGCCGAATCTTCCCAAAAATCTGAAATAGAGGCCAGCCAGAAGGCTGACGAAGCAAATCTGGCTATGGAGAGGATGCAACAAACACATTACGCTTTGGTCGAGGAGATGGGCTACTGAAACACCACAGTTACAGGTGAAAGGGACGCTGATCTGAAGGAACTTAATGAACTTAAAGCTAAACTTTCAGAAATCATCAAGAGAAGGATGGTGCAAATAAAGCAGCCCAGGAGGCGTGTGAACAAGCTGTGGTTCTTCGGGGTGAACGGGATGTAGCATCACTTAAAATCCGGGAGGTTGAGACCAAGGTTGAGGATGAAGTAAAAATGGCAGGGTCTAGGTTAAAGGCAGATATTGAAGACCTTCTGATCATGTATAATGCTAATGTCTTGAAGCATAGAAATCTTTCCTAGCTCGACAATTTTCCAACTCACCTGTATAATGCTTGGGGCCGATTAGTCGAAGATGAAAAGGTTGGGCCTCAAGGTGAATCAGTTGATGAGTTCGAGCTTGAGAACAGGGTGCTGAACGAAGATGAAAGAAAAGCTCTCCATGATACCATGATCATATACGAAAAGAAGAAACTTGGCACTCAGCACTTGGAGGTTAGAGAAGGTTCCGGTGTTGAGCACCATAATATACGTTCTGAAACTGTCACGCTAACTCAGCCTGAATCCACATCTGTGGTTGATCCTCATTCCGTTCCTTCTTACAATCCTGATCAATTGTAGTTATTCCCAGCTTGCGAGCAAGTCTTTGAAGCTGCTCCATCACCCGCGAGCCAAACTTAGGAAGGTACTCTGAATATTTCTTACGCTTGTTCAAAATCGAAAGCATTACTTGAAGTATTTACTAACAGTTTTTCCTTTTCTCTTTCCAGTGATTGGAGCCACATTGGTCGTGCCTCCTTCAACTCAAGAACCACATCATGCGCAGAAGCCCATCATAACCGAAGCGACCACTACAACAGCTACTGCACCTATTAACGGAGCACAGGGGTGCACGCTTTCCTTTGATGAACAGATGATGGAGGAACTTCTCGGTCATCACAGTGAAGCCTTTGCAGATCTGCCATTTGTTATGGGTGGAAGCGCACCTGCGACTAGCTCTTCGGGCCCAATGCGGGCGTTCCCGACGATGCACAAACACTTCATGTAGAGGATATTATTGCCGAAACTAGCGCCGAGATGGAGGCAGCTGCATGGGCTAGTATATTTGGAGGTGGAATAGTGGGTCCCAATCTAGCTACGCTACGAATGATTTTCCCTGATGGTACGGTTGTTGACACCAACCTGCCTATCCCGCCTCGTACAATTGATCTGATCCCTCCAACTCCGCCTTCAGGAAGCATTCCTATACATGTGAGTTCGGAGGAGGAAGTTGATATAATGCCCTCGACTGGAGATTAGCTGCCGAAAGGCAAGGGCTCAAAGAGGAAACCGAGTGGTGGCTCCAGCGGGTCAACGCGAAGAAGCCGAGAAGAAAGAAAGAATAGATACATCTTTTCAGTTCATTTTTGGTAGATAGATAAGAATCTACTTTTGCTTTCTTTTTGTAGGCCGTGTATAGATGTGGGTTCGGCCCTTGCTAGTAGGATTTTTCTTTTTGGTATAATTTTTCACTTATCCCTTTTTCCCAAAGAATAGTTGAAATAAAATCCCATTTTGTCTTCCATACAACTTGTGTTAATTTACTTAAGTGTTTCAGCACTTGAACTTTCATTCGATATACTTGTTAAGCTTTTAGTTTGGACTCAGATTTAGTTGCTAAGTCCCAGGGCTATGGTTTTGGGTCAACATCGAGCGTTAAGTCGGATTTCGATACCGCATTATCTCAACAGTGGCTGATACTTAAGTCTTCCCCCAGATTTGGGGGTACGTTGGAAACATCGGTTAGCAATCGCTATTTGCCTTTAACACATTGATCTCGATCTTTATGAAACTAAGCTGAAACACGGCGAATTCTGGTAGTTGAGCCACACTTGCTTATCAATTGGTGATCGTATCCACACTCTGGGGATTGCACTTGTTCGTCGGTGGTTGATTATGTCCGCTTAAGTTTTAGAGATATGTCCATGCTCCGGGAACTTAAGTTATTTTCATGGGCGGACAGTCATACCCATTTAATATTTATAACTGCATCCACACTCTGAGGACTTTAGATTAATTCATGGGTGGTCAGTCACACCCGATTTGTGTTTACACTCTGACTGCACTCCAGGGACTCAGAGTTGTCTTATGGATGGTCGATTCACATCTGGTTTGTATTTAAAATCCAATCCACTCTCTGGGGATTTAGAGTTAGTCGATGTTTATACTTCAGTCTACGCTTTGGGGACATATTAGTAGATGTTTATACTCCCATTCGGACTCTAGGAACTTATAGTTAGTAGACGTTTGTACTCCTGTTCGCACTCTGGGAATCTAGATTCGATGTTTATACTCCAATTCGAACTTTGGGAATTTGAAGTTGGTCGACAGATGGTCAGTCACATATTTTTTAGGCGTTTGGATTTCGTTCGCTCTCCGGGAACGATAAACTTATCAGGATCATGTACGGTTGACTCAAATTCACCTTGAGTTAACAAGCGAGGTCGTTAGATGGACGGATCCACCCTCCTCGAACTCGGTTTGAATATGGGCGAAGTTGTTAGGCGAACGGATCCACCCTCTTCGAAAACGCATTTCTAAGTTTATACTCAGTTCGCGCTCCGAGAATCTAGAGTTGGTAAGAGGATTGTCATGTATCAATCCTTTCTTGTCTTTAGTGTGATTGCTTGCCCCCGAGCTTGGGTTTCACCTAGCGAGTGACCGGTCGTATCGTAGTCACTCCCTATTTGAATAAATCCTTGATGGAACTTAGCTCTCCGTGCATCGTGATGGTTGTATGAGATATTCAAAAAATCACAACTCTGGCTCGAAGATATTGCATTTTATTGCTGAAATAAGAAAATATGGCAAAATCAGTTGCCTTATTACAAATTAAAATTTCGAAGTGCATAAATAAATTGCAAATGAAAAGTAGACTGAATAAACAAAGCCTGTCATGTGTAATAGCGACGAAGACTCTCGTTATTCCAGGCTTCGGGCAGAGTAAGACCGTCAATGGTTGATAATTTAAATGTTTCATCTCTGAGCTTTTGTTCAATTACATATGGTTCTTCGTACATCGGTTTCATGTGCATAGGAACTGGGTAGATTCTTTTGAGTTCAAGATCGCTGAGTTCAACGGTCTGGGGTCGGATCTTGGCATTGTACAGTCGGGCGACTCGACTTTGATATGCCACTGCCCTCAAGTCAGCCTCTTCTCGCTTCTCATCCAATAAATCTAGAGATTCAACAAGTAACATAGCATTTTTCTTTGCATCATAGTATGTCACACGGTGAGAAGGTACTTCCATCTCGAATGGAATAACGATTTTTGAACCATAAGAAAGAGAGAATGGAGTGTGGCTGGTCGTGGACTTATGGGTTGTTCGGTAAGCCCATAAAGCCATAGGAAGTTCATCGACCCACTTGTCCCCCGCTTTTTCCAGTCGTTTCTTTAGAGTAGATTTTATAACTTTATTAATAGCTTTAACCTGTCCATTCACTTGAGGGTGTGCAACTGCAGAGAAATTCTTCTGGATTTTGAATCGTTGACAGAAATTCTTGAATTCAACACTGTCGAATTGGGTTTCCTTAATAGCGATGATGGTATGTGGGAGACCGAATCAATAGATAATGTTGCGTACTACAAAGTTGATCACTTTCTTCGTTGTGATAGTAAAAAGGGGTTCAGCTTCCGTCCATTTGTTAAGTAATCAACTGCAACAATGGCGTACTTTGCGCTACCTTTGGCTAGAGGTAGAGAACCAATAATGTCGATGCCCCATACTGTAAATGGCCATGGACTGACTATCTAAGTTATTTCGATGGGCAGGGCTCTAGGAATTCGAGCGTGTTTATGACATCTGTCACATTTTCAGGCGTAGTCCGATGCATCGCGATTTACGATCAACCAGTAGTATCCATATCAGAACACCTTCTTGGCAAGAGCTTGCCACCCGGTGTGATCACCACATTCTCCTTCGTGTACATCATGTAATACTCATTTGATTTCATCATGAGCGATGCATCGGAGTAAACGAACAGAATACCCTCTTCTATACATGACTCCATTCTAAATAGTGAACCGTGAAGCCTTTTGAAGAACTTGTCTTTTTTCACTCCTGCACTCCGGCAGCATTCCATGCTCGAGATAGTTTCTAAACGGAGTCATCCATGACTCCTTGTCGAGAATGACCTCAAATATCCAATCTGTCTCTATGTGGTCGATCTTGGGGAAGATAACATCTCCACAAGAACGAGTCCCATTTGCTATGCCTTACCTGCACTGGCTAACTTTGCTAATGAATCGGCCTTCTGATTGCATTCTCCGGGTATGCAATAGATGACATAATAATCGAACCGATTTAATATTTCCTGAACTCAAGCAAGGTAAAGCCAGTCTTCGGTCTTTGGCTTGGTGTCCCTCCGAACTTGGCCCACGACCAATTATGAATCATAATAAATCTCTACGGCAATGATTTTTTAATCTCTGGCAAGTCTCAATCCAGCAAGCAAAGATTCGTATTCGGCTTCATTGTTGGTCGCACGGAAATTAAACTTTAAAGCATAGCATATAGATCGGCCTTCATGGGTTTCATGTACAACTCCACCGCCTGAGCGGTAGTCATTTGATGCACCATCAGTATGTAGCTTCCAAATATACTTAGGAAACTCACTGGTTTCAGGAAAGTCCTCCGGGATAGTGAATTCAGCTATGAAATCTGCTAGGACTTGTCCTTGAATGGCTCGCCTCGGAGTGTAAGTAATGTCAAACTGACTTAGCTTGATATTCCACTTGAGTAACCTAATAGACATCTCAGCCGCGTAAGGACTTATCGTAATGGTTGGTCAGTGTAGACGATGATATGATGAGCCTGGAAATACAGACGGAGCTTTCTTGAGGCAATGACAAGACAATAAGCCAACTTTTTCAACTTTGGTTAATTTCTCTCTGCTCCGGTCACTCGTTTGCTAATATAGTAGACCGACCTTTGTACTCGGTCTTCCTCTCGAATTAGGGCAGCACTGATTATGTTTTCTGACACCACCAGGTAGACGTATAATCTCTCATGATCAATAGGCTTTGACAGAATGGGCAGCGTGGAGAGATGTTGAATCTGTGCTCGGAATGCGCCCTCACATTCCGTAGTACATTTAAAGTTCCGCTTCCTTTTTCTGATCAGATCGAAGAAGGGATTGAATTTGTCAGTGGATTTTGAGATGAACCTTCTCAGTGCTGCTACTTTTCCATTTAGGCTTTAGACTTGCTTTATAGTTCTTGTAGTCTCAAGATTTCTAAACGCCCAGATCTTTTCGAGATTGGCTTCAATTCCTCGAGCGTTGATGATAACCCAAGGAATTTTATGGATGCAACCCAAAAGTGACATTTCAATGGGTTGAGCTTCATCCTATATTCTCGGAGGACATTAAACATTGATTCTAGGTCCTTGATATGATCAGTGGAGAATCGCGACTTTACTAGCACGTCGTTTACATATACCTCCATGGTTTTGCCGATCTGGTTAGCGGAAATTCGGTAAACTAACCGTTAGTAAGTTGATCCAACATTTTTGAGTCCGAAAGGCATAACATTGTAGCAGTAAAACCCTAGATCGGTCACGAATATGGTATGTTCCTGGTCAGGTAAGTGCATGGGTATCTGGTTGTAGCTAGAATATGCATCCATAAAGGATAATAGTTCATGTCCAACCGTTGAATTTATGAGCTGATCGATTCGGGGAAGCAGAAAACTGTCTTTGGGGCAAGCTTTATTCAAGTCTAAGTAGTCAACACATGTTCTCCATTTCTCGTTTGGCTTTCGGACAATTATAGGATTGGACATCAATTCCGGATATAATGCATCTCGAATAAATCCATTCGATTTAAGCTTATCTACTTCTTCCTTAAGGGCGGCAGATCTCTCTGGATCCATACCATGCCTTTTCTGCTTGACCGGGCAGTGGGACAATATTCAATGTGTGGCTCGCAATGTCTGGGGAGATTCCACACATGTCAGAATGTGTCCAAGCAAACACGTCGAGGTTTTTCTAAAGAAATTCAACCAATTCCTCTTGCATCTGGCTGCTTAGCTAAGATCCAATCTTTATCATTTTAGAATCGTCATTTTCATCGATCAGAACATCGATTGTTAGATCGACCGAGGAGGCTTAACTGTCTTTACTTTCATCTTCATTTTCAGTATCTCTCGGATCAGGATTCCTCGGGTATTGGTTGGGGTGCCTGGGCCTAGCCCAAGCATTAGGTGTCAATTCTCTTCAAAGAGGACGGAGAGAGATTCCTCTATGCCCTTTCATTTTTCCCTTCGCTGCGCCTCCCGCAACTCAGCAACATAACAGGCTCGTCCAGCAGCCTGGTCTCCCTGAACGGCTCTAACTCCATTATCGGTATGGAATTTTAAAGTCAAACACCAAGGGGGCTATGGCAGTCCTGAATTCAGCTAGGGCCGATCGGCCCAAAAAAGCATTGTATGGCGAATCTGTATCTAATACAGCGAATTGTAATATTCGGACACTCCAGCATTCTCCGATTTCCAATTCCACTGGTAGTTCCACCATTCAGTGGGTATAGTTGCCCTTTCATTGAAGCTGTGAATACGAAATTGATAAGGCTTCAAATCTTTTACTTCCATTTCCACCTGATCATAGGCTCGGTTGAATAATATGTTCACTGAACTTCCACTGTCTACTAAGATCCTCTTCATCCAAGCAGAACCTACTTGAGCTGATATGACAAGTGGATCAATGGTTGGGGCTTCGACCCTGTCAACATCTCTGTCTTGAAATACGATGTCATCAGACATTGTTTTCTGTTGCTTGACCGGAGCCCCGTCTTCCAAATTACTGCAATACTCGAAGCTCGCATGCCTAGTAGAGCTGGCATATGACTCCATTTCCTTCCAGCTTCGATCTACTGGATGAGGACTACCACTAACAGTATTGATCTCCAACCTCCCACTGGTAGAGGAGGGTTTCTCCAGTCCCACTTGATTTGGTACATGGTTATGGTTTGATGGGCCCACACCTCTAAACTGCGGCGCCCGCACAAACTGCTCCAACTTTCTCTCACGTATCAACTTCTCAATGATATCCTATAAATGACGACACTCGTTCGTGTTATGGCCATATCTATCATGAAATCTGAAAAGCTTCCCCATTTGGATATGTCTCTTCGATGACTGCTTTGGAGCAGGTTTCTTATATTGGATGGTATTGCAAGTCCGTAGGTACACATTTTCCAGCGACGTATTCAAAGGAGTATAATTATTAAACATAGGAGCCCTACGTCGTGGCCCACGATTCGGATCCCATTTGTTGTTCTGATTTTTATTTCCTTTATGTTGGTTTTGTTTATTTTATATATTCAACTGCACTTTTTCGGAACTCTCTCCGGTTTGTTTAACAGCTACACTGCTCCGGATTCTTTCCACACAAGGCCCTAGGTCATCCATTTTCCTAGACTGTTTCGCATACTCCCTTCTCAAGAATTGGGATGCCTTGGAATGGAAATGGTCCAATGACGCAGGGGTTTTTTCGGCCAACCAGACGCTGAATTCAGAATCGGGATCAATACCCTTAGCTAATGCCATCAGAATTGAGTTATCATTGGGATAGCTAATTTCAACCCATGTAGCATGAAATCTCTTCTAATAACATCTGAGTGTCTCTTTAGGAGCTTGGGTGACACTAGACAAAGTATTAACATCTTTCGGCCTTGTTACATGCATGTGGAACTGCTCTACAAACTTCGTTGCCAATTGATTAAAAACGAGACAGATCAAGGTGGTAAATGGGTAAACCACATAGCTGCTATGCCCTCTAGAGAGATCGGGAAACTTCAGCACTTAAATGTATCATTGGTTTGTGCGGCATTCATCAACCATTCGTATTTTAAGATATGCTGATTAGGATTAGAGCTCCCTTCATAAACGGGTAAAGCCGGCATCCTGAATCGCTGAGGTGGTTTAGCATAGAGTATGTCATCGGTAAAAGGAGTATGACTCCAGGAGATTCTCTAGTCATGTTTAGTGAGGCCTTGGCTCTCTCGAATCATCTGACGGATCATCGTCGGGATCTCGCTTCCTTGGTTCTAAATTCTCTGGAACATAAGGTTATGGAATGTATCCATGTTGGCGGTGGATCGGATCTATCTGGTTTTGGGTCTCATCTCCTAATTTAGTAGTAGTGGTGGCAGTGCGGTTTTCTATAAAATGATAAGGAATAGTACCTCCTAAGGTGGACGGTCCCGTCTGATGGCTGGTTGATGGGCCAACTATCGGTTGCCTAAGATTCAGTGCATGCTCACGTCTAGTAGCTTGTGCAGAACTTCCATCCAGCCATAGACATGTGGATCATGATGGTAGTCAGAGGAGGCTGAACTCTCAGTGGAGGAATAAGAAGCCTGATCCCTCCTGGATCTCCATCGCCTTTGATGATTCAGCTGATCGATCAATTCCACGTTGGCACGTAGTTGCTGAGTAAGTTGCTTTTGGCTCTGTGTCAACTCTTGCATTAGTAGTTGAAACTCTTCCTTGGTGAAAGGGGCTTGCGGATCTGATGGTCTAGCAGCATTCTGATCGGTCGAAGGTAGTTGTATGGGATTCTGTCGTCATTCTAGATCTACAACTATTGAAGTAGTCTTAGCATTAACCATGATGGACAGCAAAGCTCTTTCCTAGACTTGATGCAAATCCGAATAGGATGGAATAAATTTAGATTCGAAATCTGGATCTTCTCCTTGGATTCTTGCAATCCGATATCGGCAATAGATCTAATGAATAGGAGAAAAACTGGGTTTTCTCAGTGAAAACACCAAGTGTTTGCACCAAAATTGGGCACAACACTCCTCGGATGTGTTTGAAAAGATAAAATGAAGAATATAAATTGAAAATGAGGAAGATCTAACAAATACACCCATTAAAGAGCAAGTAAACACACATAAACACGCAGATTTAGAGTGGTTCTGCGCATGGCCTACGTCCACTATGAAATGATTGACTTTTATTAACTTTTGCTTGCTGGTTACAATGAATTATAACAGTAATACTCGAATACGGCAGAGTCGGGACGTAGAAGAGCCAAAAGTCCCTTTTCTATAGGTCCAGGGTCACTATTTATAGGCATGAGCTGCAAATATCCCGCTCAGATCACGGAAGACTTTTTCTCTCACGTGGGTAGGCTTAAATGATCGACCCCATGCCATTTGCACTCGGTCCATGATCGATACGAACGAATTTCGTATCGATCAATATTTTGTCCAATCAAGTCAAAATTGATCATGAACATTCTTGAAGATGTATGCAAGCTTCTTGAAAGTTTGGTAGCAGTTGGACTTGTAGATTTTGAGATATGATCGACGCAAGTTTGAATTTATTGAAGGCTGTCGAATTCATATCGATGTCGTTCGTACCGATAGCTTTGTATCGATGGTTCAGCACGTGATGCATGATGACGCCGCGCTAATTTTTTTGGATCGATCCACTGTTCATGCCGAACGATCGAGTCTTTCCTATGTATATGCCTCGTTCGTATCGATCCGACTTGGCCTTGTTCGTATCGCTCGGTTGTATCTTACTTTGTATCGATTTTGGTTTTTCCACTTCGTATCGATCTTTTGCATTCCACTTTGTATCGATGTCTTGTGTTCCACTTTGTATCGATGGGAAGTGTCGCTTTCATATCGATTTGTGGTCAATCGATACAAAGCATGTTTGGAACTTGACCGATACGAAATGGGCTCTCACGTACCGTCGATGAATACGAAGTAGGTGGATGTCGATGGATATGAATTGGGTGGATGTCGATGTATACGAAGAGAGGTTTTTTCACCGATGGGCACGAAATGTATCGACGTGAAGGAGATTGACTGATGGATATGAACGAGCTTATCTTCTTGGCTTGCATCGATTGTATCTTGAGCATATGAACTCGGATTGACTTGAAATTTGAAAGTTGGCTTTCATAGCTTTGCTTGTTATGCCACACTAATTGTAGCTCGATCTAGACTAGAAATTTTTTTACCAGCATCCATAGCGAACCTATGTATAACCTTTTTTTAGGATGAACTGTCTTTGATTTCTGGTTAATTTCTCGGTGTCATGGCCTTGCCAAAAGGCGGGATAACTGCGAGGATATAGCGGGATATAGCGGATGGCTCTAAAATAGCATATAGAACTCGTACTTAATGTTTTTGCAAATATATAAATGGCAACTAAATGAAAAATTATGATTCAATTGAATTATAATTAATACATAAATATTTTTAAATAAAAACATGTGTGAATATACTTTAAACAAACGTAAAGCTATTATATAACATTATTTAATTTAGTAGAATATTAGAATATTTTCATTTATGAAAATATATTAAAAATTAAATCAAACAAATTGGTTTCATAATTTTTATAATGTATAAATGCAATTTTTCAATTCATTTTATTAAAGAAGATATAGCAGAAATTTCGAAATATAGTGGGAATAATGGGATATAGCGGAAATAGTGGGGTTTAAAGCTGAAATGCTATATTTCGGGGCTATATGGAAAAATCGTAGCGGTAGAAATCCGCTATGAGATACAGTGGGGTTATAGCGGAGTAATAACAGAGCATTAACTACACAGTCTCTAATATCCTTTGCTAATTACCCTTCTAATGATGGATTTGGCTAAGACTTGTGAGGAAAAGATCAGCTATTTTATGAAATTAGGGTCAATGAAAGTTAGGAATTATTTTATGAAAGAGGGAAACGATTTAGATCTATCACCTTCTGCCTCAATTAGGCACAATTCCTTAAATTAGTTAGTGGGCCATGCTTTGGACCTGATTAATTGCCCACTGATCTTTCCAGCAGTAAACGGAACTTAAAATGACCATATCTCCTAAACCGCAACTCCATTTTTCTGTTATAACCACTCTATGGAAAGAGAAACCCCAAGCCCAATTTAATGAAATTTGTTTTAGACCCTAATTCAATCCTTATCAAAAGTTATGACTTACAAGACTTTATGGGTCCAAAATGTTCGATAAATTATTTTAAGGTGAGAAATGTCTTTAGTAATCGTTTCACAAAGTTTTAGAGTCATACGACCTCATATGAATAAAATAATAGTATTTTACGATCCTTCAATACTTAAAATATAGGTCGTTACAAGAAAAATTTGTCATAGTAGCAATGGATAACTTTACTAAGTGGGTAGAACCGGAACCTCTACCGAATATCAACACTGGAAATGTCTTAAAGTTTGTCATCGAAATATAGTTACCATGTTTGGACTCTCGAATTAGACATTTTCTACAACGAGACACAATTTAAAAGCAAAGCTTTCTGTTGATTTTGTGAGAAGAATGGTATAATAAAAAGGTTTTCTTCAGTAGGTCAAACAAAATCCAAAGAAAGAGTGGAATCAGCAAATAAGACCATAAAGAACATTTTAAAGAAACGATTAGGCAATGAAAAGGAAAACTAGATAGAGGAACTTCCCCTCATCTTATGGTTATATAGAACCTCCATGAGGATAGCCATTATACATAACCCATACGTGTTAACCTATAATTTTGAAGTGATGCTACTGGTAGGTTAAAGTCCCCTCATGCAGAAGGAGTGCATACACCTATGAAACAAACCAATAAATAAAAAGGAACCACACTCCTTGATTAATGAACTAAGAGACCAAACCCCTTGTAAACAGTTGAATAACAACAAAGGATTTCCAAATATTACAATTCAAAAGTAAGAGAAAGCAGATTCAAAAAAGGAGATCTAGTACTAGGAAAGGTAATGGAAAAACAAAGGACCTAACAGATGACCCATTAGGCCCAAATTAGGAAATTCTTGGTATTCATGAAGTAATCCCTTTAGAAACTTACTGATTAAGTAGACCCGATGGAAATGCTATAGCATGGACATGGAATGCTGAACATTTAAGACCATATTTCAGAACATTAGATAAACAAAATGGATTACCAAAGATTCTATCCTTTCAAAATAATAGCCATCAGAATGAGTTGTGTTATGTTCAATGGAACTCCTAACCTAACGAGGTCTGCGAGACTCATTGAGCAAAAGCATACCTTATATCCAGAAGAGGACATTTAATGGTCCCACCGTTGGGATCGACCAAAGAACACATCCAAAGGAGATGGTCAAAAAGAATTTGGTCTCACTAGCAGGCCAGGCAAAAGCACCCTCTGTAAAGTGATGATCAATAAAGTCTTTAGTCCCATTCCCGGGCCTGACTAAAGAACCCATGCAAGGAAGATGGCCAAACATCCTTTGATTCTGCTGTTGGGCTCGACCGTAGCACCCAGCCAAAGAGTGATGGTCAAACTACCCATTCAGAGGAGATGGTCGAAAAGCCTTTAGTTTCCTAGATAGGCCTGGCCAAAGCACCCATCCAAAGAGCGATGGTCAATAAACACTTTGGTTCCATCATCGGCCTGACCAAAGCACATACTTAAAGAAGGTGGTCAGTAGAGCTTTCGGTGATCCAAATAAAGCATTTAAAGGCAACCGTCTAGGAAAGGAAGGTAGATAACAAAAGAATCACAAAAAGATTAATCAGAACTCTGAACTAAGAGGGCGAGCAAGAATAAAGAACTTTCCAACAAGAGCGTAGGAAATCTATATCTCACAATAAAATCAGCTAGTTCTGAAGAAAACAACTTTCAAAAAGGTTTAAAAAATGAAATTTCATACGTTTAAAAATCAATTTTGAAGAATAACTCTTTAATAAAACCTATTTAGCTTTTGTATCAAATAATAATTTCAAAAATAAAGCTATAAAATCATTCATATTTTAAAGGAATCTCTAAATAAGCTCAAATGTAATTTCCAACAGGGTATATCAAAAAGAACATTTCCAATAATAATGGTAACTATAAGTACACATATACAAATGTGTGTTAAAAATGAAAAATGATGAGCGAATGGTGATGACGATGAAACAATTCAAAAAGAAGAAAAGAAAAGGGTAAGAATGGAAGTTACTTAAGTTAAAGCATAAGAAAACTTCTTATAATGGGGGTGGGTAAGTGTTACACCCTAAATTTTTTCAAGGTTATTAAAGGTTATTACAGGGTGATGATAATGTCACTAAATACCAAAAAAAGCAAAGATCTGTTGCTAGTTGAAATGGATAAAGCTATCGAATGTTGAATCAAAAAGACGATATCCAAAGATAACAAAAAAGTGATTATCGCAAGTTGACATAGATGAGGATACCGCAAGATATTGATATAAAGCTATCTCAAGTTGAAGGCTATCACGTATTGATATCATTAAAACTATTGCAAGTTGATAATATAAGCCATCATGGAATGATGGTATAAGGCTATCGCAAGTTGAAAGCTATCATATATTGATATCACTAAAGCTATCGCAAGTTGATAATATAAGCCATCATGGAATGATGGTATAAGGCTATCACAACTTAAAGGCTATCACATATTGATAGCATTGAGGCTATCAAATATTGATAATATAAAATTATCGCAAGTTTATAATATAAGCAATCACAGGATGATGGTATAAGTCTATCACAAGATGAAGGCTATACCATGTTGATGATATAAAGCCATCACAAGTTGATAGTGTAAACATATCGCATGTTGATATCATTAAAGCTATCATATATTGAAGAATTGAGAAGCTATTGCAGGTTGATAGCATAAGGCGACCGCAAGTTAATGGTTGATAAAGTATTGTAGGTTGATATTAGTGAAGCTACCACAAGTTGAAGTGATCAAGCCATCGCAAGTTGAAGTAATGAAGCCATATCGCATCGTTAAAGCTAAAGAGCTATTACATGTTCAAGCTAAAGAGCTATCGCATGTTGATGATTAAAGAGCCATTGCATGTTGAAGACTATGTAGTTAATATCGGATAATATAGCCTATATATCACCAATGTATCTCATATTGCTCCTTAGCCAATAGTTTTGCCAAAATTTCACTTAAAATACTATGACCAATATATCGTCCGATATTTGCTAATACGTTAGTCCGAAATTTAATATAAAATACCTATTATTTTTTAAGTATATCGTTCATTATAGTACGTGTTAGAGAAAATAATTTTACAAATAAATATTTCACATTCCCAACATTTATTTTTAGTATATGATGAATGATAATATGTAGACCATATTATAAATCCCTATTAATGCACTATTTTTTTGGCTTTAACCATATGTTTTTATTCTTTTTTATTATTCTATTAATAAAGAAAAATTTGTTTGTTTCATTATTTTTTATGTTTTATTTTGAATGAAGACTTTACCACTAAAAACAAGATCGTGTAAGAGCTATTGATCTATTTAGATTTTTTTCATTATATTTAAATCGTAAGCTAGCTTATAAAATTTCATTTGTTATTATCATGCACCATGAACTAAAAGTCAACGAGCCTGTTTATGGAAATAGAAAAAGGCTAGAAGTAGTAGCTAATACCAAATCAACATTAATTGTTCGATAAATGAAAACATCCACCTCCATACCTATACTATTCAAGAGTATTACAAAGTAATCTGTCATGTGATATAGAGAATAAGATGATATATGGTATACACATGAATATTCCCTTGAGCTTACACTGGTACGTATTTAAACATCGAATAAATAACTCGCCTACACATACATATTATCGCCACAAAGCAATTAACTAGTATAACTCTAGGATAGAACAATACATGATATGCAGTAAATATCAGAGATCACATAGTCAATTGCAGCGGTAATACTAATATAAAACATGTAGTATATGTCTAATACACATCATGATGATACACATACAAGAGACTATAAAATATATGATGATAATCTATAATACATAATATCTAGCCTCCTCTATACCTAGAAATTCAAGCTAGTCTCATAGCCCCTGTACTTGTAATGTCTCAAATTCACCCGAGTATTATGTAACTAATAAACGAGTCAGACTACATTTAAATCCAAGGTCAATAAACTTATGGATCATAGTATATGTTGGGTACATTTAGTAATAATAATCTCATCTCAACAATCTTAAACAACATATTCATAGAACACCATAAAACCTAGCACAAAGATGTCATCATCTATACAAACTCATCAAATTAGAAATCATGCAACAACATCAAATGAGGGAATCATCCATTTCCAAAAATCATCATCTAAATCTAGAATATGTCTCCAAAAGAGATATCACCATGTATAATCATGCTACATGTAGCTTAGCCTAAATATGTCACTCAAATCTCTACAAATAAAATATCCTCCACATCAAAACTAATAATCATCCATAACAAAATTATAGAAATGGTGATATACTCCATTAAAGGATATAATTGGTGACACACACCTATAAAGAATAATCGACGAAACATGCCTAAGAAATAAAAATAGGTAACACCAAAATAGATAAACAACACATATCAATGAATAATAGTTGGGGATGCACGTCAATTGAGATATAAAAGCAACACGTGAAAACAAATAACAGTTGGCTACACATGCCAATGAAAAGAAAATATTTGGCAAAACATGCATATAAAAGAATAATGGGTGATACATGCCAAAGAAGGATACGGGAACTGATCATACTCTGGACATAGTCATTGGTATAATCATAACTCATTGTCTCAAACATGTATAAGTATATAACCATATCACACATACCAAAACTAAATGGGAGACTGATGGACACACGAGCTCTAGGAGACTGCATACGTGATTGGCAAACACGACACACGTATTCCACCAACCCGGCTCCTACATTCTTAGTTACCTCGACAAACATTGTGAATCATATCCATCGCATGTTATAAACACGTTGCACGACTATGTTATTATGCATTGTCATGACCCTACACATGCCCCCAAATGGTAATAGACTACTAGCTTAGGTGACACGCAAACTAGCTACATAAGTTGCCGAGACACGACTATGGGCTTCACAGATTTGGTGCGACACCACCGCGATTGGGACATTAAAATTGATACTAACTAATCGGTTCAACTGCCAAATTGTAAAGGAAGTCAGATAGTGAATAGACAAATAATAAATATATATAATGTAATAGTTGAAACACAAGTACATACTCATGTCGACACATATTATGATAAATGAAGACACACGGCCAAATATGTGACTCACCACAATGTGTCCATCAAACATAATTAATCCCCATATGAGTGTCATCCACGAGCAAAAGGATAACCGAATAAATAACAAAACGACATCCCACAAAACTATGTGTTACTAGTCCGTTTATAGAGTGCTCACACATCATGCTCATTGCTTTAATATTCTATATAATAAGTCCAAAGAATAATCAAAGAAATATTACCGAAAGTCCTATACCAGATGGTATTATAACTCTATTTATTTAGATTTCTCATTACATAGAATATAACACAATCAAAACATTCAAATGTAAATTTAGATAGGATGTTAAATTTTTAAAAATATACTAAAACTTCTTAAAATAATTTTTATGTTTAGAAAACAATAAAATGCTTTAAAACACTTATATATGTTAAATAAAATATTCACTTTGTTTGTTTAATATTAATAAAACATTCAATCACAAAAATTAATTTCCAAATCCTTCAATACATATTCTTCCAAATCCTCCAAAATCACTTTTCAAATCAAAAATAATCATAAAAACTATTTCATAATTTTCTTCAACCAAATAATACTTTAAAATAAATTTATAAGCCTCTAAACTAATTCTTTTCACTTAAAACCATAATTTATAATTCAAAACATTCACTATATACTCAAAATATCTAATACCTCATATTGAAAATCACTTAATATTGCTATAAATTCATTTCATAATCTTCTATAATAAAATACTACATCAAAATAAATTTAGAACTGACAAAATAAATTATATTTATTTCAAACCATATAGTAAATTCAAAATCTTTACTTCATTCTCAAACAAATTAGAAATAAAATAATAATATATTTTTACCCAAGAGAATATTATTACTTAAACTAATTATATTCATTTCACAATTATAATCAAACCAATTACTAAATAAAGTAGTAATCTCCACTTAAGAAAATATTATACTCCCATAATACATTTTATAAGATAGTAATATAAATGTATGTATGTATTTACCTTTAAAATAATTCCAAATTTATAATACGATGATGATAGTGATTAAAAATTGGTTTTATAACCAAAAGGAAATTATATTCTTATATATAATTAAAAATAGTTTTTTAAATATGAAATGGTTAAAACTGGATAAAAATTTAGTACATTGTTTATAAAATGCTTTTAATGAAATTTTTAGACCCTTTTGAATAATTATCAAAAGCATTTCAACCTCCTTTAAAACAAGAAAATAAACAAATAACTAAATATGTAAATTATGGAGCAAAATACACTAAAATAAATAACTAATCGTCAATATAAATTTTATCTTTGGCCTTAATCGAATTATATTTAATTCTGGCCATGCGTACAATGTACACTCACCTATAAAATAAACAACATAAATCAAAATGCAAATGGACAACATCTCCTTTGCATTTTGGCCATCCAACACACTCAAAATCTCATGACCTAATCCAAAAGCACACAATCAACTAATAATTAACAAATATTTCATCCAAGCAATTCAATCAATAATCCCAATCAATTCAACCAAGCGATGCGACTAATTATTGGAATAAACACACATACACACATAGATATATATATATAAGGCAATGAATTAGATATGATGTGAGTGTGAAAACTCACCAATATTGATGAATGCACACCCAAAATCAAGGCTTCATTGTCTCTACACAAAGTTCACGCATCTCATCAGCCAACAAGGATAACACTGACCTTGTCTTCAGCGCCATGCACTCTATCCCCTCATCACAGCCAAGCTCCAGTATGCTTTTTCCTACATCGATCACTAACCACCTCGAGCACCGATGTTCACTGCCAGACTTATAACTCATCGCAGCTACCAGCCTATAGCTACTAAATCTATACATGGCAACACATCTTTTAGGTTGCAACACCATGTCACACGAGTCACCAACTCATGGTTTTTCTTCAGCTATATCATTTAAGGTCGAAACAACCTTCCCCAGTAGCCGCAGTCCCTCATCGCCTCCACTTTTGTGCTCGTGCATCCCCTCCTTAAGCCCTTAATTGATCGCCTTCATCAAGCTCATCGGGAATGTGAATCTATGTTTTAATTTATTGATATGATTTAATTATAACTATTTCTACGTAGTTTCCATAAATTGTCCAATTCCAAAAATATGTATAAAAAGTGCATCATTTGAATCAACAAGAAATATACCAAAAAGGAAAGAGATGTAGAAAGATGGATATTACTCTCAGTAGTTTGCATTGTCTATTTTAACAAAAAAAAAAAGAGATAATCCCTCATTTCAAACAGAGAAAATGTCTCATTTTTGGGTAATTTATGGAAATTTATACTGAAATAATTTTTAGAAGGATAACTCTGAAGGATTGTTCTAGTTTAAAAATTAATAGTTAGAAATAGAAAAACATATATATATATATATATATACACACTTATAACCGATCTTATCAATCAAAATTTAGTAAATATATATATATAGTATAATTTATGATAATATCATATTAGTTATTAATAGCGTATTAAATTATAGGATAGGAGATGTAGATAGGAAGGATATAGTAACTCCAAAATTAATAGGGCAATAATAGGCAGTTATTAGGTAGTTACAAAATTAAATAGGGAAATAAATATGTATAATTATACTGGTTAAAGGATGTAATATGGCATTTATGGGGAAATGGAATATGCATATTAGATTGAATTAGAACAAATAAATAAATGTTATTAGAGATTATCTAACAAGAATAATAATGACCATTTATTTTGAACAATTGACATTTATAGAATATAATTAATAAGCATATAAGATGGGAATTAAATGCTAGAAGGCAATATAATTTTCATAGCTGGAAATTCTACAATCTTAATTATATGACTAGAACAAGCATGAATTAGTAGGCTTAGTCCAACATTTAAGCCTTGGATGGATGGTTTGGTCTAGTGGGTTTGGATGGGAGGTAAGTAGAGTTACACAACAGAAGTTCACCCTTCATTTGGAGGCTACCAATAGTTGTGTATACTTACTATTAATGTTGGACATCTACAATTATAGAACCTTTGGAAAAGGAATATACATTGCAGATAGGTAGGAGAAATATACCAATGCTGCGCCTCAGATTTGAAGTATTAAATGGCTCTATACTTGAGGTCTGCTTCATTTCCTAATAATAGGTATTAAGTAACTGAAAGGTGCATTTTCCTTGACTTCCATTAGATTATCTAAATGGGATGTTAGCTGAGGAAGGTGGGCGGGATATGTCAGTATTTTTATTGGACCAGTATTTTTCAGTAGGACTGGCATATACGTTATGACCACTGGCGGTCGATAGCAAGGGCTTGGGTTATACCTTAATGGATTTCACATCCTACAGTGTAAGAATCTATATGGGATACACACAAACCTCAAAGTTAGTTGGTTAGATGTTTATTTGTTCAGAGGTGGGCTAGAACCCATAGGTGAGTCTTTAAAATGCGTTAGTAGTATAACAATTAAATAATATATTATAAAGCGTTTACGTCGTGGAGGGCCTCCTTGGGGGACTGGGTATTAAATGGTCATTGACTCTACCTCCTCACTATTTAAGAAGTATTAAGTGGCTAGGGTAATTGGGTAGTATATGTTTAGATATATATGCATATAGACACATATATAGTTATACCTCAGAGGAGGTTAGGCATATTGTACGTGCACTTAGGATTAAAATCATTAACCATAAACAAGACATAACACTCCAATGGAAATCCATCGGCATAAATTAATGTTATGGGTAAAGTTCACCAAAATGTTGTTTTGAACCTACTTGTATTTTATGTATTGGATGATCATAAAATATTATTTTTAAATTAATATGAGGTCGTATGACTCTATAACGTTGAAAAAAGCCTATTAGAGACATTTCCTATATTTTGAGTTTTACTGGATGATTTTACCCTTAGAAAAATGTATCAGTTATAGCTTTTGATAGGAGTCAAAATAACATCTGTGACTGCCTCCGTTGGAAAAGCATAATGGTCTTTCCGTAGAGTGGTCATAATAGCGATTTGGAATTTTTTGCTAGGAGATATGGCTATTTGAAAATTAACAGTTTTTGGAGCAGCTTAATGGGTAATTAGTGGGTTTGGTGTCAAGTCCACTAAACCATTTCGGATTTGGAGACATTGTATGGTTGAACCATCATCCCCAATTCATTTTTACACCTTCTCTCATAGATTTAAGCCTCCATTAACTCATTATTCATCCAAAATCTTCTCTTTTCTCCTCCAAGTAAAATCTAAATCATAGATTAGTAATAGATCAGAAAGGAGATTCATTAAATCTTCAAGCCTACATTTTTAGAGAATAAATACACCTATGCTGTTCATTTTTGGATCTACCTCGATTTGAATGCAAAACTTGAATTTTGGATGTTTTGATGAGTGGTTTATCATATCTTACCTTACTATATATGAATATATGGGTTTTAATATGTTTGGATCCATTTTTAGAGTCAAAATTAAGTTTTAACGTTGATTTAAAATCCAACCTTTGGTAAAAACGTTAGTAAATGGTTTTTGATGTTCTAGACATGTTGATTGGATATGTGCTTGCCTTGATAGATGTTAGGCTATGCCATATACATCTTTTATGATGATTTCCATGATTGACTATGCGATTTACATGTTTGAATGTTATTTGGTATATGTATGGTATATGTTTATATTCTTGTATGGTAGGAACCATAGAGACAAACTTCAATGGATTGGCTCTAGAGTGTTTGTGGTCATATCGTTGCATAGACGATGTATGAGGGTCGAAGCGTTAAGTGTAGTGATGGAATTGATGCAATTGGAAGGGCTGAAAGAGCTACAGGGTTTTGGGTCGACTGTGGTGGATTGGTGGTGAAATGTGGTTAGTGGACGGTCTTTGAAACTTTGACGGTAGGTGGTGGCTCGATGGTTGGTCTTAGAGACTTGGTCGACAGGTGAATGGGTTAGTGTCTAGTCTTGAAAATTTGGTCAACAGGTAGTGACTTGGTTGTTGGGCTTGGAAATATGATCGGTAGGGGGATTGTTCGACGGCCGATCGGGGAAAAAGGGTTGGCAGGTTAATGGATAGGGCCGAGCATGGTGACGTGATCGACGACCACACAGTGGAGCATGGTCGGTGGTTTGGCATGGAGCATGGTTCGGCATTGGTAGTCGGCGTATGGCTTAGCGGTTATGTCTTGCTTAGTTTGGTCAGGAGTTGAACTGATAAGGTTGGAGCATGGAGTTTAGCTATGGACTTCGGGGCAAGACTTGGATTACTTGGTAGTTTGGGAAGCTGGCTCAAGGTAAGGGTGGATGACCCTGAGATAGCTCTCGATGATTTTGGGATGGAAATCAATGAAGTACGATGACTTTAATGACTCGACATGATGAGTAACTTTGGTATATAATAGTGGGCTGAAAAGATGGGTTCTGGATGACAGTTCATAGGGTAGAGCACGAAATTCTGATGCTCGTGAATAGGACAGGATATGTACGTGTACCTAGGGTAGTCTGCATGTACCAATGTGTTTAGATATCTACACATGTCCTAACCTTAGCCATCTACGTGGGAAAGACTTGAGCATCTACAAGAAGTTCTACCGTCTGTAAGTATGCTAATGGGTAGATGGATAACTCTATTGTTGTGATACTAACTAAAGGGACATTGTAGTCTGTGTGTACCTAGAGTAGTCTATGTATACCTATATTTTGGATCCTACATATGTCCAATCCTTAGCCATCTGCATGGGCAATGGGTAGATTATCTGAGAGAGTATCATGCATATGAAGCATTTGAGTGAGGGATGTAAGGCTGTGTAATGTATGCTATGTTTAATGTGTACTTGGTGTGCTGTGTGATACCTTTATACCCTATATTTTCCTCTTATGATAGTAGTTTAGCATATACTGTGTTCATATGCTAACTCTTTTTATGCAAGGGTAGGTCAAGTATGGTTGTTCATACCCTATATCCTATTTACTATATACGAGTTTTGTAGTATTTTGAGATGATATATCGCTCATACCAGACTATTGTCTGACCCGAGGTTTTATGCTTTTCTTTTTATTATCTTAGGTACTCTTAAATGAGTAGACTAGGGATAACATGTCTGGATAGCACATGGAGCTATATGGAGTACGAGCAAGGGGCTACAATTTCATATATCTGTGCTTGGATCTTACTATCACTTATATTCTGTTGTGCAGTACCGTGGAGCTATGTCGGTACTTGTATTATCAGAGATGGTTATAGAGTTATATATGGAGAATTAGGATGCATAAACTCATTATTTCAGTTTTTGTATAGTCCGTAAACTGATGCACTTTGATTTTCTTATTTGTGGTTCATTTGATTATATCACTGTCTCGCCTATTTACATCTATGTTATTATATCCTATTTTATCTGTGCGTCGTGAGATTTTCTACTAGTTATGTATTTGGAATTTTCTTTTCCTTATATTCTTGGCTACCGTCCTACATCAGTCTGGTACCTCCAGAGCGCATCAAATAGGTATATTTGGTACCACTAATGTAGGAACTTCGTCACATTTGGTATCAGAGCCTAGGTTGTGTAGATTACCCAAGTTGGTAGTTGGATCCATTAGAGATAAGGAAAGAATTATCGCCTAAAAATGGATCTAGCGATATATGAGAGAGCATACTTGTTATATTTGGTTTTTAAAACTATATAATAGTACATATATAGTGTATAAGTCGCACTGCAGTCATGAACACCATTTATTCCTTTTAGAGAGACTGATCAATCTTATTTAAGCTTATAAGAATGAGCCGGCTACCAAGGAATGCTGCTAGGAACTCCATCTTTGGAGTTGAGGAGGGGATGGGGTGGGGGGATTCTAACCCCACTTGCAGGACATGTCGCTGGGATGGTGTGAAACATGGTGTAGAATGCCCAAGTTACTCCTGCTGCAACGATTGATGGTGGTGCTCCAATGCAAGCGCTGACGGTCGAATTCGCCAAGTTGAGCAAGGATTTGTCTACCATAGGTAGCAAGCCGTTTCTTGGAATAGAATCAGTCATCGAAGTTCATGATTGGTTGTATACCTACGAATGCATATTTGAGGATATGGAGTTAGAAGATGCGACAAAGAGGAAGCTTGCCTTTAAACAGCTTCAAGGAAGGCCCATGAGGTGGTGGAATGCCATCAAGATTATTACTCTTGAGGATTAGATTACTTGGGAGCAGTTTAAGATGAGTCTTGAAGAGAAGTATATACTGGCTGCTCAAAAGTCGCTACTCTTTCAGATGTTTGCTGACTTGAGACATGGGGATATGTTTATAATGGAGTATGTGGCCGAGTACGACATGCTATCAAAGTACCGTCTATCTTTTATCGAAAATCCACTCAAAAAGAACAAGAGTTTTATCATGGGCTTGGATGACTACCTTGGAGAGAAGGTTGTAGGGCTTCTTGATGAGCCATTTGAGAGGTTGGTGGAAAAAGCTCTTCGATATGAGAGTCTGTATCCTAAGCCTTAGTTGGTTGTTGCTTCTAAGGATGACTCAAAGCAGCAAGCTGGAGGGGAAGAGAAGAGGAAGTGGGATAACAAAAAGAAGAAGATATAATTTCAGAAGGATGGCCAGAATAAAGGAAAGTGGGAGCCTACATGCTATAACTGTGGATAGAGGGCCATCTTTGCAAAGATTGCAGGAATGAGAAGAAGGATGTTTCAACCGCAACAAGCTGGGGCATATCAAGAAAGATTGCTAGAGCCACTAAGAAATAAGCAGTGCATACACTTTAAAAATTGTTCCATCTTTGTCGAATGCTTCATCGACGAAGGAGAAGGGGAAGAGCGTTGTTGTATAGGGTATGCTTTCTATTTCTGATGTAGTTGTATGTGTTTTATTCAATATTGAGGCTTCACATTCTTTCATCTCTATGATTTGATAGATAGAGTGGGATTGAAATCCAAAATTGTTGACCTACCCTTGATTGTGATTAACCCAGTTGGAGGCTCTACTAGCCTTTGCATGATTTGTTCAGACTTAGCCTTATCGAGTAACAGATGTTTGCTTGCTCATGATTGCTTTTTTTTGGGTTTTGTGGGGTTAAATATCAAATGGATGTTTGTTTTCTTATGATTGCTTTGTTTTGGGTTTCGTGTTGTTCAATATCATACTAGGGATGAGTTGGTTGAGAAGGTATGCGGTAGTGGTGGATTGTGAGAGGCTGTTGGTGGCGGTTGGGGCTATGGAGGAGCGAATGTTAGTAATTAGCTGCCTGTCAAAGGATGGAATTATTGTTAGCTTTCTATATTTGATTAAGGCTCCATAATATGAGTTGTCATTTGTGCCTATAGCAAGAGAGTATCAGGATATATTCAAGAAGGTAACCAGGTTACCGCCATATCGAGAGATTGAGTTCCGCATAGGCTTAGTGAAGGATGCCAGACCGACAGTTATGCGTTTGAGGGATATGGCACTCAAAGAGAAGAAGGAGTTGGAGTTGCAAGTGAATAACCTATAGAGGCGAGGTCTCATTCGTAGGAGCATATCCGAGTGGGCAACTCCATTGGTATTCGCCACTAAAACCAATGACTCTCTAAAGTTGTGTGTAGATTACCATGAGTTGAATAAGACATCGAAGAAGAAAAAGCACCTACTCCCATATATTGATGACTTGTTTGATCATCTCCATGGTGCTAGGGTGTTCTCTCAGTTGGATAATGTGATAGGGTTTCATCAACTAAGAGTGACGAAGGAGAGTGTGCCAATTATAACATTTTGTACGTGATCTGGATTCTATGAGTGGTTGATTATGCCATTAGGGCTAACTAACACATCGACATACTTTGTTGATCTTATGAACCATGTTTTCAGGGATCAGCTACATAAGTTTGTAGTTCGTGAGCGATATCCTTGGTTATTCGAGGATGGAGAAGGAACACAAGTTGAATTTGAGGATTGTACTCAAGGTATCGGGAAGCACTAATTGAAGGCAATGTTATCTAAGTGTCAGTTTTGGAGGAGGAAAGTGAAATTCTTAAGTCGTGTTGTCTCTGAGCAAGGTATTACTATAGATCCTGTGAAGGTGGCAGCAGCATAGGACTAGAATCGACCGAAGACCGCTATAGATGTGAGAAGCATCCTTGGGCTGTTGGGATACTATAGATGTTTTATCTAGGAATTCTTTAAGGTAGCAGCATCGTTAACCAACTTGAAAAAGAAGAATCAGACTTTTATTTGGAATGCAAGGTGTGAGCAAGCATTCATGAGTCTAAAGGAGAGGGTGACGAGTGCACCGATGTTGGTTATTTTGAGTGGAAATGAGGAGCTGACAGTATACATAGATGCCTATGGTAATGAAATTGGTGCGGTGTTGATGTAGAGGGAAAAGATTGTTGCCTATGTTAATTGACAGTTGAAACCGCACAAGAGGATGTATCCAACTCACGATTTGGAGTTGGCGATGACAGTATTTTCTTTGAAGACACAAAGGCATTATTTGTTTAGGGAGAGGTTCGAATTGTGTATGGACCACGAGTTGTTGAAGTATCTATTCCCCTCGAAGGAACTTAACCTTCGACAATAGCGATGGTTAGAGTTTTTGGCATCCTATGACTTTGGCATTTCCTACATGATTGACAAAGGAAATGATATCGATGATGCTTTGAGTAGGAGACATGCTAGCTTGGGAGAGATATTCCTAGGGTGGAAGCAATTGGAGTTCATCACTGGCTATGATTTTAGACCTCAATGTGAGTTGGAGGGGGAAGTGTTGGCTAGCATGACGGCCAGACCTACCTTGACTGAATGGGTCAGTGCTAGTCGAAGGTGAGACAATGGTCTAATGGTGATCATGGCGAGGATAGAGGAAGGGGTAGGGTCTGAGGAGATGATGAACCAGTATGGGATCGATCATGATGGTTGGCCGCGTAAGGATGGGAGATTATTTGTTCCTGATGTCGATGGGTTGAGAGATGAGGTGCCACGCGAGTGCCATCGTTCGAGATTGATGATACATCTTAATAGAAATAAAACATACCGCGACACGAGATAGACATTTTATTAGGAAGAGATTAAGAAGGATGTCAGTACATTCATCTCGAAGTGCATGAATTGTCAACTGGTAAACGCAGAGCAGAAGAAGACGAGTGGTTTGATGTAAACACTCGACATTCCTATGTGGAAATGGGAACAAGTTTAGGGACTTTATCGATGAATTTCCAAGGACCAGAGGAGGGTATGATAGAATCTGGATCATAGTCAATAGATTGATGAAGAGTGCATGATTCATGCCCATCAGATCAACTAGAACGACATTTAAATTGACCTAGTTGTATGTGGAGTAGGTTGTGCGGTTCCACAGTGTGCCGAATAGCACTGTGAGTAACCGAGACCATTTGCTTTGTAGCGGGTTTTGGAAGAGCTAGCAAGAGGCATTGGGGAAGGAGCTACGGAGTTGCATCTTTGTACAACATATCACCTACAAACTGATGGGCAGACCAAGAGGGTGAATTTGAGACATTTGAGGTGTTCCTGACTAGTAGAATTTGAATATAACAACAATTATTTATCCAACATTGATATGGCACCATTTGAGGTGTTCCTGAGTTTGCATCAACAACAATTATCAGTCAACCATCGATATGGCACCATTTGAGGTATTATATGGTCGACCGTGCAATGCTCCTTCGTGTTGGTAGGAAGCATGCAAGAAACCGCTACTTGGACTAGATATGATCATAGAGACTTTGGAGAAGATTGAGATCATTTGGCAATGAATGAAAGCTGCCTAGGATAGACAGAAGAGTTACACTGATAGGAGAAGATACGACTTGGAGTTCTCCGTTAGCGATATGTCAAGATCTCTCCGTCGAAGAATGTTGTTCGATTCAACACTAAGGGGAAGTTGGCGTCGAGATTTGTTGGTCATTTTTTGATACTTGAGAGGATTGAGAATCTAGCATATAGTGTAGACTTACCTCAGAAAATGTCGGGAATGCACAATGTGTTTCGCATATCTCACTTGCGGAAGTTTATGCATGATTTAGGCATGATAGTTTAGCTGGATCAGCTTGATGATATCGAGACTAAACCAAAAGCATTGAGACATCATAGGCCTATCCATATCATCGGACATGATACAAAATAACTTACATGGAAGATGGTAAAGCTAGTAAAGTTTTAGTGGAGTGAGAGCAAAGGCAATTGTAATTAGGAGACCGAGGAGATCAAGAGGACCGTCTATCCAGAGCTCTTTACTTAGTGAGACTTTTGTTTATCATATTTACTTTCACTTCCAATATCATGTAGGGTAGTTTAGTATCCTGCATGCTAGGGTAGGCGTAGATATTATTTTTTGCTTTTGTGTGCATTTTTGATATTTGACATGTTTGCTCGTGGATGATTGGTATGCGGAGTTTCTATGTTTGACTTTACCCTATTTATATCGGGGATTTCAGAGGTGAAATGCCTAATGGGGGGACAGTGTAACGATCCTTATTCTACGAATCCGAGGATCGTAAATATTATTTTTGAATTCATATGAGGCCGTATGACTCTATAACTTTGGAAAATGCCTACTAGAGACATTTCCTATATTTAGAAATTTTCCAAACGATTTTACCCCTAGAAAATTATATTGGTTGCAAATTTTGATAGAAGTCAAATTAGCATCCGAGACTACTTCTATTAGATATATATATATATATGATGGTTTCCCTTTCTATACAGTGATTATTATAGCCATTTGGACTTTTGGCTAGGAGATACGGTTGTTTGAAGATTGATAATTTTTGGAGGAGCATAGTGGGTAATTAGTGAGTTTGGGGCAAGCCCACTAACCCATTTCGGGTTTGGAGACCTCATATAGCTGAACCATCTTCCCCAAATCACTTTTACACCTTCTTCCATAGATCTAAATCTCCGTTAACTCATTTTCCATCCAAAATCTTCTCTTTTCTCGTCCAAATCAAGTTTAAATCATAGATTAGTAATAGATTAGCAAGGAGATTCATTAAAGATCTTCAAATCTACATTTTTAAAGAACAACTACACATTTGTTGTCCATTTTTGGATCTACTTCGATTTCCCTGCAGAACTTGGATTTTGGAGGGTTTGGGTGATTGATTTATCATCTCTCACCTTATTATATATATATATATATATATATATATAGGTTTTAACATGTGTTGAATCCATTTTTAAAGTCAAAATTAAGTTCTAACGATGTTTTAAAACCTAACCTATAGTAAAAACATGAATAAATGGATTTTTGATGTTCTAGACATCTTGCTTGGATATGTGATTGCATTTTTAGATGTTAGGCTATGTTATATACAGCTTGTGTGATGATTACCATGATTGATTGCATGATTTACAAGTTTGAATATTGTTTGGTACATGTATGGTGTTTGTTTATATGCTTGTATGGTTGAAAACACTCATCGAAGTGAACTAGAGGTAGGAACTAGGAATCATAGAGACAGACTGGCTCTAAAGCGTTTGGGGTCATATTATTGCATAGACGATGCATGAGGGTCGAAGCGTTTAGTATAGTGGTGGAATCAGTGCAATTCGAAGGGCTGAAAGAGCTGCATGGTTTTGGGTCAAATGGTAGTGGTTCAGCGGCTGAGTGGTGAAACGCGGTCAGTGGTCGGTGTTGGAAACTCGGTCAGTAGGTTGTGTCCCGGTGGCTGGTCTAGGAAACTTGGTTGGCAGGTGTATGGATCGGTGGCCAGGCTTGGAAAATTGGCTGTCAGTTGGATGGTTCGGTGGCCAGTCAGGGAAAGAGGGTCGGTAGGTGGATGGACCGAGCGAAGCATGGTGGCGTGATTGGTGGCCGTGCAGTGGAGCATGGTCGGTGGTTTAGCATGGGGTATAGTTCGACATTGGTAGTCGACACTTGACTTGGAAGTTGTGTCCTACTTGGTTTGGTCAAGAGTTGGACCAATATGGATGGAGCATAGAGTTTAACTATAGACTTCGAGGCAAGACTTAGGTTGCTTGGTAGTCTGGGTAGTTGGCTCGAGGTAAGGATGGATGACCCCAGGATGGCTCTAGATGACTTCAGGATGGCAATCAACGAAGTATAATGACTTTGATGACTCGACATGATAAACGACCATGGCATCTGGTGGTGGTGGACCAAAAGGATGAGTTCTGGCTGACAACTCATAGAGTAGAACATGGGATTATGATGCTCGTGAATAGGACAGGGTAGTCTGCGTGTATCCAGAGTAGTCTGCATGTAACCAAGGTAGTCTTGTGTATCTACGTGTATGGACGTCTGCGTATGTCCAGTTCTTAGCCACTTACGTAGGCAAGAGTTGACCATCTATGAGATGGTTATACTATCAGTACGTGTGCTAAGGGATAGATGGATAGCTATATGGTTGTGATGCTCATTAACGGGACATGGTAGTCTGTGTGTATCCAGGATAGTCTTCATGTACCCATATTTTGGACGTCTACGTATATCCAGTCCCTATCCAACTATATGGACAATGAGTTGAACAACTGAGAGAGTATCATACATTTGAAGCACTTGAGTGAGAGATGGAAGGATATGTCATGGATGCTATGCATATTGTGTACGTGGTATGCTGTGTGATACCCTTATATCCTATATTTTCCTCATGTGATAGTAGTTTAGCATACATTATGTTCATTTGCCGACTCATTAGATGCAGGGCTGCATCAGGTATGCTTGTTTATACTTTACACTCTATTTACTATATACGAGTTTTATAGTATTCTGAGATGATATATCGCTCATGCCAGAGTGTTTTTTTCATCCAAGTTTTGTACTTTGCTTCTTATTATCTTAGATACTCTTAAATGAGTATAGGGATAACAAATTTAGATAGCGCATGGAGATGTACGAAGTACGAGCAGGAGGCTATGCTTTCACATATCTATGCTTGAAGCTTACTATCCCATATATTCTGATGTGCAATATTGTGGAGTAAGTCAGTACTTGTATTATTGGAGAGGGTTGTACAAACTCTTTTTTTCTTCAGTTTTTATATAGTCCGTGAACCTGATGCACTCTGATGTTCTTATTTGTGGTTCATTTGATTATATCACTATCTCGCCTTATTTGCATCTATTTTGATATATTATATTTTATATATGCACCGTGAGATGTTCTACGGGTTATGTGTTTGGATTTCCTCTTCCTTATATTCTTGGCTACCACCCTACATCGGTCGGGTAACTTCACAGCTCGTTACATTGGTATATTTAGTACCAAAAGTATAGGATGGTCATCAAAAAACCCCTCCTCATTACAACACATAAGATAGATTTAGAGGGATAAGCTACTGGGTGTGACAGAAAGAGTTGATGGTGAAGTCTTCCTTTTCATGCTCAGTGCTGACAAGGCAAATAGATGTCCAAGGAATATTGTTGATTCCAATGTAGTAGCCTCAGTTAGTATTTATGTTATATTATATTTTCAATTCTGCTGTGAGTTTATACTGATCATAGTTTGATATACTTATGTGTATTAAAGGATACAAAAACCAACAATCCGTGCCCAAATGGACTTAGATTTCAATTTAGTCGAAATTCGATCCCATTAAATTTGGGTTGGTACATCTTTGAATCATCTCGTCATCATCTTGATTTTTGGGTTCGTTTGAAAGCAGCATGGTTAAAAAGCTAAATAACACTTGCACCAGAGTATGCTTCTTTTGGAAACAAAGCTTGCTCTGGAACAAAACAAGCATTTACCATCTTCCATACATCAGTTGGTTATCGAAGAGTTACTACAAAGCATCGTCTCCAATCCATGAATGTCCGTTCAATAGCTTTATATAGTAGAAATTCCATTTTCATGCTAAGGTCAAGATCTACACTCTGGAGATCATTCCACACCTTAGTCAAGTATGTAGAGCCTTCCCACTTTTCCTTTTTCCAATTTCTGGTCAAAATTTGTCTCAGTACCTACCTGTTTTACTTGGTACCGAGTAGATGTGCCCGTTATTCGGTAGTATAAATATTTATGGATTTGGAATAAATTTGTCACTTTTCATTTCTTGCCTTCTTTTTATGACCAAATACTTCTCCTCCCACCAAGTTCTTATGAATTCCACTCTTTCACTAAAAAATGATAGTCGTTGACTCCTCGACACCATCGCCTACCACTTGAAGCTGCTGCCACCTCTAGATTTCCATTCTAATCTCTATAGACTTCTCCAAAGAACTTGCCGTCGACCTCCCCTAGCTAATATCTTGACTTAGTTAAACTAAGATGGGTTTCACCTGGAGATGTGACATAGAGGCTGCAGTGGTGGTTAGTGTTGGTGATTTCAGTTTTGATAGCCTTGAAAAGTGTCCATCATTGTTTATGGCCTTGGCCATGGCAAATCCTAGCTCCTTCTGGGGTTATTCTCGGGTCTGATCCAAAGTGGGTACATTACACTGCCACTCTTTCAGCAACCAGGTGCACACTTTGTATTACTTACACCCTTATTTTGGGTCGTACATGTTGAATGTTTTTCATGCCTTGATCCCAAGCCTTTGTATCCTAAAGTTCCTAGGCTAATCCTTACAAATGCTTTCGCCGATCACATATCACCATTTGAATCCCGATATGACAGTTCACTTCCAGAGAATGATCACATCAAGCACATTCCAATACAGAATGATTCCATTACATATCATGTCTAATTATTGCACTTCATGCGTTCCTGCAAAAGAACCGCTCCATATCGCTTTGGATAATGGTTCCATTATCGATTATCTAACAAAAACAGATAAGATCTGATGCACAGTTTCATTGTACGACTTAACTCGATTTTCTAGTACGAGTGAGCTATCTACACAGGATGTCCCATTTGTCGTGTATGGAACACTGGACTTGCACTGCATAGATTAACACTTTCAGTTTCCTCGATCAACATCTGGAATCTGATTAGTCAATACATGTCGACATCCGTTAGATCCTGAGGTTTGGTCAAATAGGTTCAAATTTAAAATAGAAATCTGAAATAAAATATATTCAACCATATTGAACGCAAAGTTTTCTTATTCGGAGCGACTCACGTTTCTTCCAGATTTTATGTTGGGGCTAGGCTGTCAACTCCTTCTAAAGCTGGGTCTACCACTACTCAGGCTTTGACTTCCACACCTTTTGGACCTAGGCATTCAATTACTGTTGAACTTCAGAGAATGATAGTGCCAACAAAATCGACGTAACATTGACCTCCTCCCATTAATGTTCATATGGGCTTAAGGATTTTGGATGATCCTCAATGGTAAATGCCAACAATTCTCACCGCAAAGATGCTCAGAAGTATATGTCAACACTATGGCATTCCCGAGGACGATGTCCTACTCTAAGTGCAAATCCAATGGACGCATGATTAACTAATTGGTTATATGGCATGAAATGGATATATGTGCTTCGTGGCACTGTGCCACCTTTCAATACATTCATGCACAAATTCCTTCAAGAGCTCAGGCTAGCTTCATCCGAAGTACATCCCAATGGATATGCACTACCGAGCTCTTTATATGTGCTATTTATGAGCCAATTCCAGCGGCTTCCAACCTTCAAAGAGTTATCTCACATTCTGAGCTTTAAACGACGACATGATTCACCGTCATATATAATCATCGAGACATAGTGTTAATGCATGGTCATTAAAAAGCTCCATAATAAATGTTCATATTTCAAAGTACTTCTTTGTCTGTTGCATGTATGACTTCAACATGCCTTAGCTTTAAGATCCTTTTCTCTTTGCTATTTCTGCACTTGGATTTCTACCATCCAATAATTTAACTTATTATTTAATTCCTTCATAGATATTCTAGCTTGAGATACAAGCAAAGAGCGTGCCGACACTCTTAGGATCCTTAGTAACATCCCAATCCGACATCGCTTACACTTTATCTTCCGATGAGAAAGAAACTTCGTCAGTGCAACCTTTTACACCCTGATCGTTTCATCGTTCTTGCTGAAACTCCTCCGAGCAGCTCCAAAATGTCGACTAGGACTTCTACCTTCACTTACAGCTTTGGCAGCTATTTCCAAGGGAAAGTGGAAGGTCTATCTGGTACAACACACGTTGATGAGTCGGATGATAGAATAGTAGGAGAGAATATTACCTGTGAAATTCAAGAAGAAGGGGATGAAAGAGTTGAAATGCAAATGATTCATAAAGAAAAGGATAAGGGAGATGAAGTAGAAGAGGAAAAAGAAGATGACGACGACGAAGATCAGGGAGGAGAAAAGTCATATGAAGAAACATCTCCTAAGGGCACTGAACTCCTAAACTTGCCATAGCCAAAGCGCATTGTCATCAAACTTCAAAGCTAATTGCTGAGCCAAGCATGGTACCATCAGCTGAGATGACCTCTCCAGCTAGTTCTTCAGATGACATATTCAGGTCAATGAGTGATTTTGATATTCCAATTGTCAATCTCTTCAAGGAGGTTTCTCTCGGCTTTAGCTTCCCGTCTATGAATATCTTAGCTGAAGGTGGCGAGACTCCATCCTTATTTCCATTTGAACATGGTTAGTAGAGTACTTAAGGATTTGCTGGCATTCCATACATTCTTAGGATCACAAACGCACATTCCTTACATTTAGTTGAATTCCAATATTCCAAAACTTATATGATCCTTTCTCTTGTTTCAAGTACCATGGATAAAGACAGATTAAACAATCTCCGGTACGGAATTTCCAAAAAGAGAAAGCACACTCCCAATCCATACCTACCCTACTCCAGGTATCACATGGAGCATGAAATAGAAGAGTTGAGATTTTGAAGAAAATATAGAGAGCGAGAGGTGCAAAGAGACTGTTAGGTTGAGAGGGATTGAAAGAAGAAGCGGGTTGAAGGGAGGTAGCCCTCCTATGACTGTAGAAAAAGGCACGAAGATTCACACGACCGCCATAGTTCCTTCTTCGGCGTACCTTTGACTTGATCTCAACCACAACTTCCTCTGACTTCGGCTTCACTTTCACTTGATACTACCACCCATCCTCGAACCAAAGGAAGAGGAATCACTACCATTCCATTTTGTTTGTGCATTTGTGTTTTCTTTTGAATTTGCATTGCATATTCTATTTAAAAAAAATATATACACAATTTCATTTAAAAAAAATTCCCTTGCCATCTACATTTTACATTTTCCATTTTCCATTGCTTTCATATTTTACATTTTTACATTGACATTCATTTCATCTCCATTCTCTGTTCTTTCCACTTCTCTACATACATTTCAATCTGCTGTTTATCACTACATACCATCCTCTACTTGAAAACTTCTTATCGTCGCCGCCATTTGATCACTACCATTTGCCTCACTTTGATCACTACCATTTGCCTTACTGCCACAACTTCTTTCACACTTTTTCTACCACTGCCACCACCTACCAAAACCACCTACTCTGTCATATACATCATAGAAACCACTGGCATACTTCACATCTTTTCACCATCCACTTGCAGCTCTCAACCAACTCCCCCTCCCACCACAGCATCATCCTCTGCTACTGCCTACCACCTTAAACTTCATCATTTAACTGTTGTCATACAACTACTGCCACACCGTCAAAGTGCTGCAACTTGGTCAAACATTGCAGCCTGAAACCATATCTCGCAAACTTCACCATCCAACAACAGCCACTTCACTCCATTACCCTGACATTACCCTCCAATCCCATTCTCACTGAAACCAAAAACACAAGCAACCAACATATACTCCATTACCCTAACATTCACTCCATTCCAACACCACATACTTCGCCAGCAACCAACATACAAACGAACTATCATTACTGCTTCCTTCCAGTGCATGACGGCAATAAACATTCCAAGCCATCATACACAACTGGCCATATTGCATCTCTTACCAGCCTTCATCAGTCCACTAAGAACATCACTCTTCAGTCTTCACAAACCCACTGTCTTGCTTCACTGTTTCACCGACACTACCGATCATACATCAAATCACGTCTCAAACTACAAGTTCATCAAAGCATCAAACCTTCGAACCATCAAACCTTTACCGCAATTTTGACATAACCTCCGCCATCCATACAAGCAACCTCCCCTGCCTGCCAAATCATACACTTTACCACATTTCTACAACTAACATGCTACCCCACTGCCTACTTCAAATACCACCATTCATCCAACTTAATGGCAACAAACAGTGCACTACCAAAACAACCATCTGATGACATTGCATCTCTTTCCCATACATCCTCCTCGCAATCAAAACAAATAAACACTGTTGCTGCAAACAACTGTCACCCTCCATCTCTAACAGTTTTCAACAAACTTCTTCAAACTAAATCACCGCGAACAAGATTTTTGCCCACTGAATTACCATCACACAAACTGAATCACTTCCAAACCACCCAAAGTCCCTCCTTGCAAACAAACAATCCTCCCCAAACACAACTGAAATCGCCACCTCAAATCAACAGCCTACTCACTACTCATGCTTCAACAAACCCGCGATACAACTTTCTGCAATTGAGGCCATCATATCATCAAATCGTCGAATTCGATTTCTCGACCCAAACGCCTCAAGACCACCACAACTTCCACCACTCGCAACAAAAACCGCTTCACATCAAATCCAACACAAAATCGACCACAACTCGAAATCAAACCACAAGATTCTCTCCCATCGCAAACCAAACCGCAACCAAAAGCAACCTAGCACCTCATCATCTCCTGCGATCCTATTCCAATAAAAAAAAGAGGAAAATATTTCGATTTGCGATTTTTTGGTTACTTGAGTCTGCAATTTCGCAATTGTATTTAGGATGTGGGTTTGTGTTACACTTTGTTATCTTAGGGGTAGGCGCGGGTCTGTTTGGTGCGATTTGGAGTCCAAACCGCTTCAGCACCGCATTAAATGGTTAATCAAAAATACAAATCATTATATCAATCTTTTCAATGGTTCGGTTTCGGTCCGGTTTGAATGTAATACGGTTCGGTTTCGGTCCGGTCTGATTTGAACCTTTATTAAATATGAAATAAAAGAATTACTTCCATCAACAATCAATTTACAAAGGCAACTGTGTGAAACTTTAGATTTAAAGGTTAAAATACACAATGTTATACTGAAATGAAAGATTAGTTCTTAATTTTATGAATATTTCAATTTGATATTTACCTATAAGTGAGATTTTTTTGGTAGATTTACCAAACATCGATATTAATCAGTGCATAATCAGCAATGAAAATGACTAGAATAAGATTATAATTAGCATTTATTCACAAAAAAATGAGATGAAAAATATTATACCAAAACTATAACTTATTCCTTTATGTCAGTGATTATTATTAATATAACAACAACATACGCTGAAAATAGAATGTACATCGTTAGAAATTAAAATAAGATAGGAGTTGCTTATAATTTTATCATAAGATTACTAGTATAAATTTTTGGTTCGGTCCGGTTTAATATGATTGGTTCAATCGTCCAAACGGCAACCAAACCGTATCGATGCGGGTCGGTTCGGTTTGGGATATCGGCTTTGGTTAGAAGATTCGACGCGGGTTTCCGCACCGCTTTTGCGGTCCGGTGCAGGCGGTTTCCATACAGTGGTGCAGTTTATGCCCACCCCTATGTTCTTTCATTTTCGTATATTTTTGACTTAAGAAGAATGAAAGAATTGAACTGGTTTTAGTGCGGGTTGTGGGCTTGTTCACTAGTGGGTGTAGGCCGTAGATTTTAAAATGATTAAGTGAATAATTAGTATGTTTTGTGATTTTCCTTTACAGAAAAAATCCAAAAAAGAAGCATTTCCCATATGTTAAATAAATTCTTTTTCTCGTCACAAAAAAATATATCATTTCTATTGTAAAAACTTTTCTTTCCTTTTCTTTTGTAAATTTTTATTTTATTTTCTCTTTTAAAACAAAAAATTCAAATATACTAAAAAAAAGCTTGTTTTCAATTATTAGGGTAAATTTTCTTATTCTTCGTTTATTTTAGTTTTTTTACATGTATTAAAAAAACTATATATATATATATATACACATCTTGTTTTTATTTTCAGGTTGCAGAAATAAAAGGAAGAAAAGCTTGCTGACAACTGTCGCTTTGCTTGCCAAAAATAAATTGCTAGTTTGCTTATATAATTTTTTTTGCTGCTTTTAACCCCATCTCTAGTTTTATTTGAATTGCATTATTGGTTGCTTGCAATTGCATTTTATTTTAAAAAAATAAAAAATAAAAAATTTCAAAATTCAAAATTCAAAAACAAAAACAAAAACAAAAAGATTTGTAGTTGCATAGTTAATACACGTTTAGTTTCTGCTTTGCATTTCATTCTAGAATTTTGATTGATAATAACGGTTAGACAACGATAACACTTAATTGTATATTGACAATTGTCTTCTTTCGACAATTTAATTTCTTCGTGTCTAGGTTACGGCAGAGCAATAACCATTTATAAATATTACTGTGATTCGTAAATATTATAGTGGTTGTTTCATTGAAGGTACTTAAACTTTTGGCTGCATTGCTATGGTGATCCGTGGTGCACCGATAAATCCTATCTGTTATCTGGCTGAGAACTATCATGTTGATCTAAGACAAAGTGTGATTGTATAATTTTGGGTTAGGATAGATAATCTGTAATTAACCCTTGCATTCATTTATTTGCATTAGTTAATGCATATTTAAAAAAAATCAAAATCCAAAACTAAAAAAATTGTAAATATTTCTTAACTTAGTTTTTTTAAATCCTTTCTTTTGAAATTTATTTTTCCATCAAAAATAAAAAAAATTGGGTTAGTCTTTTATGAAAAAAATCAAAAAATAAAATAAAAATATAAAAACTTTTCAAAAACGCCAATTTTTTTTTGAAAATCCAAAAAGAATACAAAAATCAATTTTCCATTTTGAAAAATAAATTATATTTGTAAATATTTTCTTTATAAAAAAACCAAAAACATACTTGAAATTGTACGAATTTCCATATTCACATGAATTATACGATAGTTGTGAAAATCAATATAATCCATATAATTTCCACCAAATTCTTATGATATTTCAACAACTATTATTTAAACGATTCAAATTTTGAACCACAAATTTTTTAAAATGATGACCAACCTTCAAATCTTGAAAATAACATTTCGACTTTACTTGAAATCTCTACACAACAAAATCAAATGATAAATGATTTGTGTAATTCTTATTTTTGTGGTAACTTAAGTCAAAATTTTCATAGTAATCAAGATTTCAATTCACTTCAAAATGCAAATGATTTGAGTATAACCCATGTCAATTCAATTTTGAACTCCGAAATGAATTTCAAAATCAAAACGAAAATGTGATCCACTTTTCAAATAATTTTGACAACGGTAATAATCTCGACTACGATACGAGTGAAATTTTTTATTCTCAATAAATCCAAATCGAAAATTCTCAAGTTAAGAATTATAAATTGGATTTTGTTGAACAAATGGACGAAATCTATGATAATCATATGGATTTATAGATCGAAATATATACGAAACAACGTGAGAAACAAAACCAAGTCCCAATATGTCATAAGTCAAATGATAATCCATCTTTTACCAAAATTGTCGATTTTCAAACAGCAATTTTTGGAACTGAAAATGATGATCTTAATGAAATTGTTGAAAACACAGTAATTGAGTTGGATTTCAATTCTTTTTAGGGTGAGAAACCCAATTTAAGATTCGAACTTTCTTTTCCCAATTTTGAAAATTTGAACACAACAGCTTTGGATTTTGAACTTGACACATGTAATAAAGTTGACGATAATTCAATAAAGGAAGACGAACTCAATGAACACGATTTCTTTGGACTTTTCAAAAATGAGTTGTTAAATTCTAAAAGGGAAGATTTGAATCACCATTTCAATTTTGAAATCAATAATTTTGAAAAATTTGTTGGTGTTGTGCATAACTTTCAATTTGGTGAAAATAAACTTGAATTTCAATCAATTGTTTTATCAATCTCAAAAATCATCGAAAATAAAACAACTCATACAATTTTCAATAAAAAGACATTCTTTTTTCCAAATCCACATTCAACTCCTAAATCTTTTATGGTTTGGTTTTTCGAGCTTAAGCTGTGTCTCGCATATTTAAAGAAACAAATGAATTGGTCGTTGGAAGACCGTTTCATTTACTTTTTGATGATATACTTTTTGATCTCGTGCAAATACCGTTCGTTTTCACGTAATTATAGGTCATTTTTAATTTTGTTTTATTTTTCTCTTCCACTTGGGTTGACTGTAGGGACACCGTCAAAATCAAGTGTGGGGGAAGACTCATCTTCATTTTTAATTTTTCACGGTTTATTTTTTGCATTTTCTTTCAAAAAATCAAAAAAAATCCCAAAAAGAAAATTTTCCCTTTTTAACTACTTTTGAAGAAACATTATAGGATAAATATATGGTTTTGGTTAACTAATTTGAAATTTTTTAAAATTTATTTATCGTAACAAAAATAAAAATAAAGTTTGATTACAAATAATGATGGTTTAACTAGCATATAGGAAGATTCATGGAGATAATTATGAAATATATTCTAATTGAAAATCTTTGTTTTAAAAAAGTGGTTGATTTAAAGTAAAGGATATAACATTTTTTGTCTTCTAAGTTAAATGGTGCTAAGATGATTTTGCAAAACTCTCTCTTTCTAGCAAAAAAACCAAAAAAATCAAAAGAAATTTTTTTTCTTAATAAACACCTAGAGTCATGTTCACACTCGTATGTTCACTCTCCATGCTTTGTACCCTTCTCATGTAAGCTCGAAAAGCAATGCACGATCGGTATATCTGGTCTCAGTTTATCTGAGTTAGGTGTATATAAAAATTCTTTTACAATCAATAAGTGTTCGCACTTGTGTGTTCACTCGTCACGCTCTATATTTCCCTTATATCAGTCCGCAAGGCAGTGCATGAGTAATCTGGCCTCAATTTATCTGAGCTAGGCATTTATAAATATTGCGAATATTAATAAAATTTTCAAAAAAAATATAGAGAGAGTAAGCAAATGAAATCCAAGCACTATTTTGACTTGTTTAATTTGACTTGTTATTGAAAAGAAATGAAAATACCACTTTGACAAACTTTGATAATCGATAAGGATCCATTTCATAGTCACACTGTTATCAACCAAAACAATGAGTTAAAATACAATCTATTTGGTATGATAACTTGATTTTTGTTGGAAATTTTGACGAGTAAATGGATTAAATTTTCAAGATAATAACCAGAACCTATATTTAACTTATTTGTGTTAATTTAAAAGTAAATGCTTCATTTGTAAATATTTTCAAAAACTTGCATTCATCCCATTGTAAATAAATCTTGCATTTTGTAAATATTTTCACTTTGCATTTGGATTTTGTGGGTAGTATCCATTGAAAATCCTCACGAGACAACATTTGTCGTACTGGGGACACCCAGAGGTTTAAAGACTTGTTGCATACGCTCAATGCAATCATGCTCCCTATGACAACGGATTTATCTTAGTTTTTTTCTTTATTCCAAGACGAATAAAAAGATAAGCATGGGGGTATTTGATGTGTATGTAAATGTGCACATTTTTACAACATGTTTTATTGAATTAAATTAAATAAATGATCATATAGGTTATTTTAACATGTTTAAACCAAAATTCAACTAATTTTCTAATCATCATATATTCATCTTCATATAGGGGCAAAATGTTCATTTTTGTGCATATATTAATTTGAGAAAATTTAATTGAAAATTTCTATGCTATTTTGTAGGACTTTGGCTTCCTATACAAGTGGTTTCATGAAGACATATGCATGCATAAGAGTGAAGGTAGAGGAATGATGATGGAAATAGTTCAAAGGCATGATAATGGAAGACCCCACCTACCTTAATGTATAAATTAGAGCTAATCCATATGCAAATGGTCATTAAATCTTTACGCATACTTAATAGATGATTACTTTATCCTAATGATTACTTGGCCTCCACACTTCCTAAGAGGGTAGTTTGGGTAGTTCCCAAAAAATGAATTAGGGTTTCCAAACATGTACAAATACCCCTTATCTTCATGTAATTAGTCCTCTCTTCTCTTCTTTAAGCTCTCTTAGTAAGTTTTAGTTTAGGATCAAAAATAAAAGACAAGCTCTCTTTATCTTTTCATGTCTGCTTAGCCATTTTTATTTCATGTAATTTTCCTATTTTTATGCAATTTTAGTTAGTGTTTTATTTTACTTACACGCTCTCTTTCTTTCATGCTAGTAGTGTAGATTTTATTTTATGCAATTACATTGGTTCTCTTTTTCATTAGCTTTCATTTTTCTTTTTATTTTTCATATTGCAATGTACATTTGTTGATTTGATAACAAATATGAAAGGCTAAACCCGTTCAATTTAGGGGTAATGAAGCTCTCTAATCATGTAGCTTCAACATAATTTGATAATCTTTGCTCTCTTTTTGCGCTACATGGAAAGTTAATGTTTATGTAATTTTTTGTTTGGTATTGAGTTTGATAGCCTATGTTGTTCAAACATATAGGCTATGCTTACTCATATGAATCACAAACTGCCTCATTATCTACATATGATTATGGTAATGAAGTGAAATTAAATCAAAATTTGATTGTCTGTATTTCTAATCAATAGTTAATAGACCATGCTTAAAATAGATTTCATTTTCAACTTCTTGTTATTTTTCATGAGAATTAAATGTGGTTTAAAGGTCGTGTTATAGTTTGATGTCTTATGTTGAGCTAATTAATAGCACAAATATGTCATATTTATGATAAAGACATTATTTAAACTCTCTAATGACTAAAAAAGAGAGATTATAAATTCATAATTTGTTGAACTATATGACTAGAGAGTGGATTTATCTCTAAATTGTCATTTTACTCTCATAGTTTGCATTCACTTTTGTAGTTGTTCTTTTGTTAGTTTATACATTTTCAATTTGTAGTTAACAACATTCTCAAATTTTTGGTTAATTTGTTTGAATAGAAATTTAAAATCTAACAATTCCCTATGGATCGACCAGTACTCGTTGCGTACAAACTTTTGTACGCGTGTGCTTGCGGTAATTTTATTACAAATTTTTTGATGATTTTCTAACTCGATAGAAAATTCATCGTTAATCACTCTACCTCAACTCTATCCAGTCGTATGCAGGCTACCTTCCCTTATCTTTGCTTAACTAGTCTCATGTTTGATCATGACCTCAAGAACATTCCTAAAGAAGAAGTGGACCACAAGGTTGGATGGGTCCAGGAGCTTGTTGACTAAGGCTTTGAGTGGAAAAAGCTTTGCTATTCCTTCTCCAATGTCAGTTGAATCAACCAAATGAATATCCAATTGTTTGAATTAGAGAAGTGGACCGATGATAGCCTTACTTAAGGGTATAGAGGGGATTTGGAGGAGATAAGGGTAGAAAAAGATGTGGCTCTTAAATTTGAAGCAATACCAAAAGCCTGATGCCGGAAATGAAGAGAGTCCATCCCTAAGTAGTAATCATGATAAAAGATTTGTTAAAGAATGCTCATAAGGACAACACAACTCTAAAGGCACATCTTGCAGAGAAGGACTTGGCCCTCACCACAAAGGATGAAACTATCCTAGTCAAGGATAAAACCATCGAAGACCAGGAGCTAAAATCGAAAAGCTCCATATTGAAAAAGAGAAACTTGATTCTGAACTGATCTCGGCAAAAAAAGAAAGATAGATGCTCAAGTCGACTAACTATCGCCATGCATGGTTTGAATGAGCTCAACTAGCAGAAGGCCAAAGAGAGAGATGAACTCAACACCACTCTTCAGTAATTCTTTGCTAATGCAATACAATACAAGAATATGAAGTGTTTGGGCAGCACTAATGCCATTATTCTCATTGATGCCTGTGAGGAAGTTATACGACGCTCAGAAGCAGTCAGTGAAGGCCTCATTAAGGGTAAATTGATAGAAAAGTACCTTTGCACTAATGATATAACAAAAGTTAAAGAGGGAAAAGCTATCCTTGCTACTGAAGATGATGTCACTGTAGGATCGATTTTACCCTAGAGGGGGGGTGAATAGGGTGATACTGTTAATTATAAAAATTATTGCGGAAGCTTATAAAATATTTCAACACAGATAAATCAAAATTATAGCAGCACAAATAATAGCAGAATAATAAATACAGAAATAGAACGACACAGAATTTACCCAGCTTCGGCAAAACCTTGCCTACGTGCTGCCCCCAAGGTTTCTACTAGAAATTAAGTGGTCACACGCTTACACACGTAAACTCGCGACACCCGCTACTGACTAACCTAACTCTACGCTCAAAATCCTGCCACAATTCAGCCACTGAGTCGCGAATTCTCAAACTACGCCACGTAGTTTGTCCTCTAGTCACATGACTAGTAATTACACAATTTTCAAGAGAAAATACAAAAGACGATAATTTAAAAACACTTAAAAAAACAACAAAACCCTAATTTTAAACTATTAAACCCCAATTAAAACAAGGCCGGCCTTTTTTCTTTTTATTATTATTTTGGCCCGTTCTTTTTCCTTCGCTCTGTATAATGGCGGCTTGCTGTTGCTCGTTCTCGTTCGTTCCAATTTTGGGCTTCGTGATTTTTCGAAGCTGCCGACTTTGTAGATCAATCAAGTGGATATTTGCATGTAGATTTGTTGATCGATCGTTTCTTCGTTGCTCAATTTTAGCTGCTTCAATGATCGATTTCAATTCGACAATCTGGTACGTGATTTGTTACTTTTGCTTTACTGTTTTAACTTGCTTGAACTCGATTGATGTTAAAGCCGATGATGATTGGGTTTTTATATAGGGTTCGAACCCTTTGATTTTCGTTTGTATATATATTGTTTGAATTTGTCTTCAGCCATTTGATTATTCTTGAACGATGGTGATTTATCTGACTTCTTCAATTCATATAATTTCGGTGCTTGATACTCACGGTGTTAATTCTTGGCTTTGTCAATTTACTTGGCCACCACAGTTTCGAATTCGAACTGCTGATGTTGATTTCGATCTTTGTTTCCTTTGACTCCGGTCAGTTGCTCATGGCTTCAACTTGATTTTTGATATTACCAGACTTCGACACTTCAGCACTAACTCGTTTATGTGATGGTTTCTGACCTTCATGGTTGAACTTGCTACTGTTGGTTTCTAACTTGGTTCGATGTTGACTTCGGCACTGATTGAATTGATTGTTGTAGTATACTTGACTTGTTTTGTTCTTTGTGCTTGTTAACTACTACTTCTCTGTCTAGTTCAACTTGATGTTGCTTGATGTTGTGCTGTTGAGATTTGTTCGAACTTGTATCCCTTGAGCCTGCACTTACATTATCCAGTTTCATAGTTGCATACTTGTATATGCACTCGAATCTGATACTGGTGCATATGTTTTCTTATTTCTTGCCAGTACATTCATATACACGTTGAGTCTTGTTTCTTTGTACTTCTATATAGACTGTTTGCTGGTGCATACATTTCATTTATTGCCAGACCTGTAGCCTTTGTGCATTTTTTATGTCATTAACTTGTACTGTCCAGTTGAGTTCGAGTTGCCTTTGAGTTTCAGACCTGAATGTGCAGTCTTTGGTTGCGAATTGTGTTTGAAATGCTGGTATTGTAGCATTGAAACTGTAACTTGATTTAGTTCCAATTGTCAACTCTAGTACTTGCTGTTGGACTTCATGTAGTTTGTCTGATCTTTGTAAAAACACCGTCTTTGTTCGAAACTGCTAGTAAAGATGTTCGACTTTGAACTGCTTGCATATGAGCTGATATGTGTTTGTGTACATATTCTATTTGTCACTGTTGCATTAATTTTGGTTGCTGCTGTGCTATGTAGTAGCCTAGTGTCCTGTTGCACTGCCTTTTTTTTGTTTCCTGCTATTAAAGTTCATTGTGTAGTCTGGTCGATAATTATGATATATGCATTGAGTTGCGTCACTGGTCTTTGCATTTGGTTTTGTACGTATGATGGCATTCTCATTTATCACTTGTTGTTGCATGGTGAACTTGAATTATTCCTCTTTGTCTTTGCTTATGCTACTTGCTTTGCATATTTTCTTCAATGTGCAACCTGGCCGAGGCTGCATATATGAATTATGTTTCCAGTCATCATGTAGTTGCATTGAGTTGGTTTGCCTTTATAAAGTGTACCATCTGGAGCTTGTTGTCTATATTCGTTTGAACTTAGTTGATGTTTTGGTTTTGACTTGGCTTGATATTGTCACTTGTTCATTGTAGTTTGATTTGTGCACTGACTTGAGTTCAAGCCTTTTTCATACTGCTGGTTGATCAAAACTGCCACTTGGTTTGAACTTTTTGCTATGATATTGAACTTGATCATTTCATGAACTTCACCTGTGTTAAGTCCAGCTTGGAGCTCGGGTTTGACCTTGTGCTGATATTGTGACATTATTTTTATTGCACTTGAGTTGAACCCGGCGTTTTGGGTTTGACCTATGCTCACCTGTCCCTGTAATTTTATCAAGTGTATATATCGGTGTGCACGTCCTTGTGGCATATCCAGCGATACACTGTGTATATCATAAGCTGTTCGTGTATGATGGATTCAAAATTAAATGATGACGAACAACCCAAATAACTGAGGAAAATATTATTTTCAAAATCCACATTTTATTTTATACTGCAAAAATATATTTTTTCAATTTTACTACGTCAATATTTATTTTTGCAGATTGCTCAGATGCTGGGTTCAATTTGGAGTGAAGTTGAAGATAAAATACGAGTTGAGTGAATGAGTGATATGTAGTGAGGTCAAATGTAAATGTGAACTGTAATTTAATCAAATTTATATTGTAATTGAAATTGTATATAGTGACAGCTTGAAATTTGTACTATTCAAAAATTATAATAAATATTTGTTTGAATAAAATATCCGTTTGAATTCAAATTCTCAAATTCTGTGTTATTTATTTTATTCAGCAAATATTTATTTAATCTATGAAAAATAAAACAGTACATTAACGAATACATTTAAAATAAATAAATATATGTTTATTATCATCAAACAAAAATCATATAATCGCGTATTCAACAATCTCCCCCTTTTGATGATAACAAACATATATTTAAGATTTTGAATATGTTAAATGTATTTTATCATTGATATACTCTAATTGCTCCCTCTATTTAAATGCTTCCTCTTTACACAAAGCTCCCCCTTCATATATGCATACAATTAAAAATATGCAAATGAGCTAGATGCAAATAGAAAATATTTGACCTTTGCCTGATTTTATTTGACAAAATCTTAACTTTTCTCCCCCCTTTTGTTATCATCAAAAGAGTAATAATGTTAGAGAAAGTAGAGACAAAGTGATCGATATTAATCCAACATTAAAACTCAATTGAGTATAAATATTAAATTTCAATAAAAAATCAAACAAAAATCATAAATACTTTATTAGGCGTATATTCCACTTTTAGAATGATGGAAATGATGTCATCATATAAAACCATACAGTTGTGTCTATTTGTTGTATATTTATATTAGGAATTTGAATATCTACCAACCATGCATAACCATTAGGACTTTTAAATGAGATTAGCAGTATTCCAATTTTATTTTATTTTAAAATGAAATCAAGTATCTTCTAACCACACATAACCGTGATGACTTTTAAATGGGATTAGAATCAACTTGTTTATTTAAAAAATCAATTTTGATATACGTTCCATACATGCATAACCGTGGGGACTTTTAAATGAGCATGGAAGCACATAACAAATTCCAAGTACTTCACCCATGCATAACCGTGAGGACTTTTAAATGAGAGTGAATACTTAGGATTATTTATTTATTTATTTTTATTATTGTTATTATTATTATTATTTTATTAAAAAAATGTAAAATGAAAAAGAATGATTCCTGTTTAAAGTACCACATATTGACAAACTATATTGAATTTTGATGAATGATGGTCGTTAGAAATAAGATAGAATTAGAGAGTGGTCATGAAATTTTTACCAACAAAAAGTTTATAACTCTTGTTTAACTTTCTAAAGAAATTTACTAATTATACCATCTCGAGTCATAATATATGATAAATATTAACACTCATCACTTTTTCAATCACTATTTATCTTTTCGATAATTATTAGGGAGTTAGATTAGTCAAAATAGTCATTTAAAATCAAATTCAAAAAATAATTATAAAATCAATTTTTCTAAATGATTGATCTGAAAAAATGGTCAAAAATGATTTTCTAGAAGGGGTTATATGAGAAAAATTTCTACTATTTGAAAATTACTTTAAATGAAAAATATGCAGATATTTTCTTTGAAAAAAATGATGTAGTTACTAAATGTTCTACTGGTAATTTTTCTATCAACTAGATTACCAGTGTAATCTGCATCTGAATTTCTCTTTCACTCAAAATTATCATTAATTGAATTTGATGGACCAGACCATGAAATGTGCAACAAAAAAATTCTCAAAATCAATGACATTCTCTTGAATTTAAATTGAAGCCGTGTAAATAATCAAAGACCGTGAATATAAAGTTAGCCGTAAAATAACCAAATGTATTATCATCTAATAAAACACTATTATTAATCCAAACTAATATATATGAAGTAATTCAAAGGATCTAGAGATTTTTATAGTGTTTTTGGCATAAGAATATAATTGGCCAACAATTTTGAATAAGTCAGAATCAAAATCACCATTATTTTATCATCACATTATTGGCTGATTTAACTCAGATTGCGGTGCAAATTATCACATTTAATATATCGTTTAAATAATTATACCATTACCATTTTTACCTTTACGATATTTTTCGCTGTTGTCCATTGTGATTCTGTCACCTTTATGCTAGGCTAAGGAACTTTGCCTTGTCGCCCGTTGTGTCCTTGGAACAGCCAGAATCCAAGTAACATTATTGTTGTTCCTTAGCCTGCCACCACACCTACATGTTGAAAGATTTTTGTGACCAATTTGTTTTTATAGGTCCGTGATTGTTGGTGGCAGAATATTTTGAAAAATAATTTTGTGAAGACCCAAAACTATTTATATACGTTCTTTTCGACACCCAGATTTGTTTAACTTTGAGAGATTTTGTATTTGTACCTTTTGGAACCCAAATTGGTATAGTTTTTACGTGTTTGGTCTATACCGACAAATATTTTGATTGTGTCCAAATTTTCTACAAATTATGCACATTGAATTTACTTGATTAATCTCATTTCTAACCTTTTTAGATTGATTATACCCAAGTCTTTGTCTAACTGTATTAACAGTTTGTTTTCCTAATAGCATATTCAACGATTTTTCACTTTTTGAAAATTTATCTAAAGTCCTTGACAATTGTTGGACTTGTGTTTTGAGAGATTCATTTGTTTAACAATTGTGTGCACTTTTTAATAGAATTTTCTCTCCTAGTATTTTCACTCTCTTTCAAAATCAAAATTTCATTTTCAAGTGATTTTATATTAATTTCTGATTTTTTAATTCTTCTTCAAATAATGGAACTTTTCACCCTTAGGGCACTTATTTTGATAGTTTTTAACTATTTGTTAAAGATGTTCATTTAGTTCAATCAAACTATCTCTTTATGGTTCAATTTTAGCATATTTCTCCCTAAGTCGTCCAAAACAGTCATTTACTTCGTGGAAATATATAAGTAATTATGAGTGAGTGAGTTTTGATACCTCGCTTGGCTCGTCATCGTCGCTATCAGTAATATTTCCTTGAAGGCACATATCTGCTTTCTCACTCTCACTGCTAGTACTTTGATTATCTTCATCACTTGTATTCCACGTGGCTTCAAAACTTCTCCTTTTTGATTTCTTTTCAAAGTCGTGTCGGTTTTGAGGACAATTGGGCTTAATTTGTCTGGGTTGATTGTACTTGTGACAAATGATCTCTCGTTCTTCTAAGTAGTCAAGTGCTTTGGCTATTCTACTTTTCAATTTTTGATTTCGAGCTGGATTTCCGTATCTGTGATTCCACTTTTTGAATTTCTTCCCATTAGTAGTGCCAGCTCTGCTGCTCTATCTCATCATCGTTATCATCATCACTTTTGGTTGTTCCTTTGAGAGCTATTGATTTATTTCGAGTATTTCCTCCTTCACGCTCTTCTTTAAATTTCATTTCTAGCTCATAAGTGGTGAGATCCGATGAGTTCTTCAACTTTCATTTGTTTTAAATCTTTTGATTCTTGAATGGCAGTCACTATTACCTCAAATCTTCGTGGAAGGACTCTGAGGATTTTTCGGACTATTTCCAATTCCGTGTATGATTTTCCGAGAGCTTTTGATTTGTATACAATATTGGAAAGTCTTCCATACATCACTTTGATATTTTCTTCCTTCGCCATTTTGAAATTCTCGTATTCGCTGCTTAGCATGGCAATGAGAGATTCTTTGACTTGAGATGTTCCTTCGTGAGTCACTTCTAGTGTGTGCCATATTTCCTGTGCAGCTAGACAATGTGCGACGCGATTAAATTCAAATTGATCCAATGAACAGATAACAGAATTCATAGCTTTAGCATTAGCATTTTGTAATTTATTTTCTAGTTTTGTCCATTGATCCTTTGGTTTATCTATTTCCTGATTATCTACAATTATAGTTGGTGCTCTATAACCTGTTTCAACAATATTCCAAGCGTCAATGGTTTTCAGAAAAATTTTCATTCTATTTTTCCTGTAGGCGTATTCACTATTGAACATTGGTGGTCTAACTATGGACTGACCCTCAGCAAAAGCAGTATTAAAAGAAGCCATTTTAAAAATTCAAATTTTTAAAACAAAAATTGGTTTTTGAAAAACAATTTTTTTTAAAAACAGAAGTTGACTTCTATTCCTAGCTCCGATACCACTTGTAGGATCGATTTTACACTAGAGGGGGGGTGAATAGGGTGATACTGTTAACTATAAAAATTATTGCGGAAGCTTACAAAATTATTTCAACACAGATAAATCTAAATTATAGCAGCATAAATAATAGCAGAATAATAAATGTAGAAATAGAACGACACAGAATTTACCCAGCTTCGGCAAAACCCTGCCTACGTGCTGCCCCCAAGTTTTCTACTAGAAATTAAGTAGTTACATGCTTACACGCGTAAACTCGTGACATCCGCTACTGACTAACCTAACTCTACGCTAAAAACCCTGCCACAACTCAGCCACTGAGTTGCGAATTCTCAAACTACACCACGTAGTTTGTCCCCTAGTCACATGACTAGTAATTACACAATTCAAGAGAAAATACAAAAGACGATAATTTGAAAACACTTAAAAAACAACAAAACCCTAATTTTAAACTATTAAACCCCAATTAAAACAAGGTCGACCCTTTTTTCTTTTTATTATTATTTTGGCCCGTTCTTTTTCCTTTGCTCTGTATAATGGCGGCTTGCTGTTACTCTTTCTCGTTCGTTCCAATTTAGGGCTTCGTGATTTTTCAAAGCTGTTGACTTTGTAGATCAATCAAGTGGATATTTGCATGTAGATTTGTTAATCGATCGTTTCTTCATTGCTCAATTTTAGCTGCTTCGATGATCGAGTTCGATTCAACAATCTGGTACGTGATTTGTTACTTTTGATTTACTCTTTTAACTTGCTTGAACTTGATTGGTGTTAAAGCCGATGATGATTGGGTTTTAATATAGGGTTCGAACCCCTTGATTTTCATTCGTATATATATGTTTGAGTTTGTCTTCGGCCATTTGATTATTCTTGAACGATTGTGATTTATATGACTTATTCGATTCATATAATTTCGTTGCTTGATACTCATGGTGTTTATTCTTGGCTTGGTCAATTTACTTGGCCACCACGGTTTCGAATTTGTACTGTTGATGTTAATTTCGATCTTTGTTTCCTTTGACTCTGGTCAGTTGCTCATGGCTTCAACTTGATTTTTGATATTACCAGACTTTGACACTTCGACATTAACTTATTTATGTGATGATTTCTGACCTTCGTGGTTGAACTTCCTAATGTTGGTTTCTGACTTGGTTCGATGTTGACTTCGGCACTGATTGAATTCATTGTTGTAGTATACTTGACTTGTTTTGTTCTTTGCGCTTGTTAACTACTGCTTCTCTGTCTTTTTCAACTTGATATTGGTTGATGTTGTGCTGTTGAGCTTTGTTCGAACTTGTATCCTTGAGTCTGCACTTGCATTATCCAGTTTCACAGTTGCATACTTGTATATGCACTCGAGTTTGATACTGGTGCATACGCTTGCTTATTTCTTGCCAGTACATTCATATACATGTTGAGTCCTGTTTCTTTGTACTTCTGTGTAGACTGTTTGCTGGTTCATACATTTCATTTGTTGCTAGACCTCTAGCCTTTGTGCATTGTTTATGTCATTAACTTGTACTATCCAGTTGAGTTCGAGTTGCCTTTGAGTTTCAGACCTGAATGTGCAGTCTTTGGTTGTGAATTGTGTTTGAAATGCTGGTATTGTAGCATTGAAACTATAACTTGATTAGTTCCAATTGTCAACTCTAGTACTTGCTGTTAGACTTCATGTAGTTTGTATGATCTTTGTAGAAACACCTTCTTTGTTCGAAACTGCTACGTAAAGATGTTCGACTTTGAACTACTTGCATATGAGCTGATATGTGTTTGTGTACATATTCTATTTGTCACTGTTGCATTAATTTTGGTTGCCGCTGTGTTATGTAGTAGCCTAGTGTCCTGTTGCACTGCCTTTTTTTCTGTTATTAAAGTTCATTGTGTAGTCTGCTCGATAATTATGGTATATGCATTGAGTTGCATTACTAGTCTTTGCATTTGGTTTTGTACATATGATGGCATTCTGGTTTATCACTTGCTGTTGCATGGTGAACTTGAATTATTCCTTTTTGTCTTTGCTTATGCTACTTGCTTTGCATATTTTGTTCAATGTGCAACCTGGTCAAGGCTGCATATATGAATTATGTTTCCAGTCATCATGTAGTTGCATTGAGTTGGTTTGCCTTTGTAAAGTGTACCATTTGGAGCTTGCTGTCTATATTCATTTGAACTTAGTTAATGTTTTGGTTTTGACTTGGCTTGATATTGTCACTTGTTCATTGTAGTTTGATTTGTGCACTGACTTGAGTTCAAGCCTTTTTCATACTGCTAGTTGATCAAAACTGCCACTTGGTTTGAACTTTTTGCTATGATATTGAACTTGATCATTTCAAGAACTTTCACCTGTGTTGAGTCCAGCTTAGAGCTCAGGTTTGACCTTATGCTGATATTGTGACATTATTTTTATTGCACTTGAGTTGAACCCGGCGTTTTGGGTTCGACCTGTTTTCACCTGTCCCTGTAATTTTATCAAGTGTATATATCGGTGTGCATGACCTTGTGGCATATCCAGTGATACACTGTGTATGTCACAAGCTGTTCGTGTATGATGGATTCAAAATTAAATGATGACGAACAACCCAAATAACTGAGGCAAATATTATTTTCAAAATCCACATTTTATTTTATACTGCAAAAATATTTCCTTTTCAATTTTACTGCATTGATATTTATCTTTGCAGATTGCTCAGATGCTGGATTCAATTTGGAGTGAAGTTGAAGATAAAATACGAGTTGAGTGAATGAGTGATATGTAGTGAGGTCAAATGTAAATGTGAATTGTAATTTAATCAAATTTGTATTGTAATTGTAATTGGAATTGTATATAGTGACAGCTTGAAATTTGTACTATTCAAAAATTGTAATAAATATTTGTTTGAATAAAATATCCGTTTGAATTCAAATTCTCAAATTCTGTGTTATTTATTTTATTCAGCAAATATTTATTTAATCTATGAAAAATAAAATAGTACATTAACAAATACATTTAAAATAAATATATATGTGTTTATTATCACCAAACAAAAATCATATAACCGCATATTCAAAAGTCGCTGCTAAATTTCCTATTGATCCAAGTGCGTTGAGTTAGACAGAATCACAAAGTTTGAAATTCCAAGAGCTTGCAGCGACTATCCTGCTATCCTAGGGGGCTAGCTCTAAAGCCACCCAAATCATTACAGCTTCTGTAGAAATTTCTCCTGTTGAACATTATGTTCCGCCCTTCGTTAATCCACCAACTCAACATTCACTCGAGGAGGGGGAAATCTCTAAGTCCTCTATCCAACAACCGAGCTCATGTGAAGGTATATCCCTTGTTTTTCTAGTATTTGAAGTCCTTCAGTACTCGCCTGAGACCGTAACTAACCTCTACATCTATGTTTATAAAGTTACAGGTCATCCTTCACTTCCATCTCCTCCGCCGTCAACCACTCAAGGCATGGGAACTACTGCTATCACCACTGATTCAATTTCCATGACCACGTGACAAGTCATTCTAGCCCTTCACTCCAAATCCATTCTGGGTCCCGACTCAAAGAGAATCATCGCACTGGAAGGGCTGGATGACACTTCCCAATCCCTAAGAGAAGAAATTACTATGACCAGCACCTCGGGTCCAACTAAGTCCATTTCCATGACAGAGAAGTGGATAATTGACATGTCTAAGGTTAAGATTAAAACTGAACCTGGTTTTGAGAAGCTCGCAAGTACCAAAGAGCCAAAATCTTCTTCTCGTATTCTCTCTATCACTATCCATCCTTCGAAGAGTAGCAACATCGGCGCTACTATAGAGACTTCTAGACACATTATCAACCATCCTAAAGATCCTTCTATCATCTTTTCTAAATGTGACACCACCCCTTTCGGAAGCAGCACACAAAAAGATGATATGGGCCATAAGAGGTCCTATGACGGCTTAGACAACAAGATGGGGAGGAAAAAAAAGGAACGGCTAGAAGAAATAAGCTCCTTGTCGATCTCCTTGTGATAGTGAGATAGTTTCTATGTGTCTGTTTTTGAGTTGTATCTTTACATTTTTTCCTTTTCTACATATAGGCTGCGTTTATGCATGAGCGGCCCCCGCAATTATTGATGTATATAAAAAGTAATGTAAAGAAAGACAATTTTTCCTATGCAATCTCCTTATTCCATTTATATTTCCATATTTTTATGCACCATACCTGCCTATATACAACTGCCTGCGTATATAATATAAATGCTTGTACTGCAATTTATCCATATCATACATGTTAGTTTCCACGCAGTGCTTTTATTTACTGCAACTTTGTCATATAAAAAAATTCTTGCAATTCCTTTAGTTAATCCTATTATGTAGTCTTGTTTATGGCTACCAAAGTGTTCTTTTTGACCAAAAAACTGTAATTAAACCAACTCCATGGTTATTCCCATTTATGTTAGGTCGAGTTTTCTTCGACCATTAACGAGTTATAAACAATCCAAGCTCCGTGCTCTTTCCTATCTTCAAAGACTAGTGGTTTGAACAACTATCTCCTGACTTTCCCAATCTCACTGATAACCAAGAATGATTGGTGGTATTCATAAGTTTACACTGTTTAACCTTGGCAAAGCACATCCTGCTACGTTGCGAGTGAAACCATAACTTCCATGCTGCCTTATCACATGGCGAGTGTTGTCTTCAAGAATCGTAACTCCAATTGCAAAAATCTCAGCATTATTCTCCAACCTTGAATATTTTTGGGCATTCGGTGACTAATCATGTGGGAAAATTTTCCGAATGCCCTGAGTTCAATTATACTCTTTTGACCCTGATCCTGGATCGGAGGAGTTTGGTAGCTCCTATTTTCAACCTTCAAAGAATATCCTCGCTTATCATCAGTTGAGTGTGTTGTACTAAGGCCCAAGAGCAGTTGTGAAGGCCCTAACTATATACCGGTTCAAATTTTTGATAAACCATGCTTCGAACGCCTATTTCCTTACATCTGATCCCAGTCCTACGTACCTCCGGGTGCTAATGAAGAGTTTCCATTGACTCTCCTTGCTTATCCTCAATCTAGCGTATCCTGCCAGGCAACAAGTGTGATCATTAGAAATCCAACCATGCACTAGTTTCTATCTCCGAAACCTAGTGTTTTGTTTTCTGATTCTAAACATTCCTTCTAGACCTTGCCTATTTTAGGAAACAGTTAGTACCTTAAGAATGGGATAAAATTATCTGATAAACACATCTGATTTTACTCATTGATTCTAATCCAGGACCAAAGGAGCTAGTAACTATTTTTAATTCCAATTTTCAACTTCACCCATTTTTGGGTATTGATTGAAAGCAACCACTGACAATTCTTACTTATCATCGGTAGATCATGTCCAGTTGGGACAAAAGTGCGGCCATGAATCTCCTGACCACACTTCTAGTCATATACGCAAGAAATTGCACCTTTGGGCATCTTTCTGACCATTCACTCTCAATCCTACCTATCTTCAGATGTCGACCGAGAGTATCCATTGACCGTCCTCGCTTATCCTTAGCCTAGCATATATTATCGGTTCGTAAGCGTGGTTATCAAATTTTCATCTGCGTGCCAGTTTCTATCTTCAGAAACTGGCACTTTTTCCTACTTGTCCATGGATATTCCTTATTGGCCTTGCCAATTTTCAAGCAATATTCAATGCTGGAGAGATAGGGTTGAATTATCTGATCGATCCTTATGATTATACTCCTTCGTCCTGATCCAGGACCAAAGGAGTCGATACTTATCTTCGGGTACCTGATTGCACTTTTAATCATGGAGCATAGGATTTTGCTTACAAGAACGTGGTTCCATGGTTAAATAAGTTAATGCTTCTTTATAAACCGAAAATGTGGCAAGTCCAGCTTTATTACATTACCACCAAAATCCTCAGGTGGCTTATTCGCAAAAAATAAACTAAATAAAGCTAAATGAAATAGCATCCAAGAAAGCTGCTATTCCATGCCCATGGAATCATAATTCCATCAATAGTAGCCACCTTGAATATTCCATTTCCAAGCTTTTGTCTAATTACATAAGGATCTTCCCAATTCTAACCAAGTACCCCTACTTAGGAGAAACTATTTCAAAATAAAATCCCCCTACCACAAAGGTACAATTTCGGACCTTGGTTTCAAGTGTTGTACTACTCTTTTCTATTGACCTTAATTCTACTTCCTCCCTCTTCTCATCAAAGAAATATAGGGAGTCAAGCAAGACTTCCTCATTTACCATTGGATTGTAATGCATTTTGGAATGACCCGCATTTTCGATACTTAGAAATCTACATTAATACATCCATGATATTCACGTTTCAAGCATCTAAGTGCCAAAAAGACAGATTATTGAGGGAAAAAGAAAGAAAAGTCAGAAAATAATCTTACATCATGATGAGTAATATATAATATACAATAGATCTTTATACCGAAAAAACTGTAATATACATACATTAATCAAAGTATGCTGATCAATCAACAGCCTAGACAGTTATAACAACCTTTCCTCACAGTTGCTGATAAACATAAACAACTAATGCAGCGGAAATAAAGAATAATGTAGGTAGGTCTTAGGCATCTAGCTTTTCTCCGGAGCTCCAAAGAAAATCTATAAATATACTTGGTCTGAGCCGAGCATTATAATAAAATAACATCTAGATCAGTCTGGTAAACCATCGTGAGAAACGCACCTCAGCTGAACTTTAATGTTGTCAAAACCCTTCAAAATAAAGGTATCTCGTAATTCCACGCCACACATAAATGCGGACGAGTTTTACCTTACGATAAACAAACCATTTATAACGGAAAACCCAATGATATTATAATAATGTCAAAGGTTAAAAATATCAATAATCAAGTAGCTATGATGCTCATGAGTGTAAATAACAACAATACTACGTATGTAATCAAAAATTGCTAAGGCACATTCATTAATTATGTAGGAGTCCATGGAGGGGCCCTCAATACCTTGAGAATGGTCCTCGTGCACAAGGATTAGAGTTATCCTTTCGAAGCAAAAATACATTCCTGGTGATGTACAATAGGAAATACATAGCTATCCATGCATAGCCGAATGCATCTCTTCATGCATGCATAACAACCATAGGTGGCTTTAGAAGGAGATGACTACACCCTTATGGGTTAGCTAACCCCAGGCTATGCATCTTATCTTTGGTTTTAGTCATTTTCCCTGGTGAGGCTATGTCGGACGTTCCATCTCACGCATAGCCACCCAAACAGATACGAAGTCCCACATGGATTCCCATACCCCAATGGGTCTTGGAATCACACATCGATTTTCACATCTCAACAAAGATCTCGGAATCACACATGGATTCCCATACCTCAATAGGTCTCGGAATCACACATGGATTCCAATATCTAAAATGGATCACAGAATCACATATAGATTCCCACACCCCAATAGGTCTCGAAATTATACATGGATTTCAACATCCAAAACAGATCTTGAATCTCCTCTAATCATAGAACCCATATATGATTTTGGAGTGGTTATAGTTTCAAGCCACCTCTTACAAGTACACTCCCCTGCATACTGAATGTTCCAAAACCAATTGATCGATTTTCAAAATGCTCAATACCAGTTCTTTTGGAAATAATCAGATAACGCATAAGAGTGTGGATCACCCCTTGACCGTTTTGTGGACGGATTTCCTCATCATTTATCCTAGAAGAACTAAATGAGTTTATATGTATGGTATAGGACCACCAACGATAATTGTACGATATAATCCCCGTGTTTCTCCTAGATATTTCCAAAATTAATATCCTTCGGTGTTAAGTAGGGAACATTTCCGTACCACCAGAATTAAGAAGGATTGCATGTTTAGGCCAAGATTTGATAGTCGGTTATTTAACTATTAAATAAATAAACATACCAAGAAGAGATTACATTTCCCATGGAAACCACCAAGCCTCTCAAAATTGATCTTTTATTAATTAAATCACTTCGTAAATACTTGAAAATCACTTCCATGTATTTATCTCAATAGCATAAGTACATTCACAAAACACTGTATTTTCGATACTTAGAAAATATAACTGTATATTTATCTCAACGGTATAAGCATATTCACAATCATTTCGCTTTTAAAACTTGGAAATACTTATAAAGTGGTATAAGTATATTCACTAAACACTTAGAAAGATTTTCTATTTCAAAATCATATTACAATGATCAAACCCAAATGTCATTAAAACGGGGATATTGGTAACCCAAAGCACTAATCCTTATAAATCTTTTTCCAAAACAAATATCTCCTTTATAAATCTCCAAATTTATTTACAAAGCTTATCTATAAGTCTCCAACCTATTTATAAAATACTCTTTTACAAATCTCCAAGCTTTATTTATAAAATTTACTCTTCTGTAAATCTCCAGAAAAACCCATTTATAAAACTTCCCTTTCAAATCGCCAAACCATTTATAAACGTCTTTTCTAAAATCATTCAAAACCCAACTTCTTTTCAAATTCCAAACCTCATTCAAATTTATAAACTCCTTTAAATAATTCCTTTTTATAAAAGAAATCCTTTTATAAATAGTTTATCATTTAGTTATAATAAATAAAAACTTTAACATCATAAAGATAAATTTAAAACATTTTTAGATAACATAATAATAATTTTTAAAACATTTTAAATAATATGAAAAAAATAACTTTAACAACTTCCAAAAAATTAATTAATTAACTTTAAACTACATTTCTGATACAATAATTAACTAGTTTTAAATAATAATAAAATATGTTATCTCTAAAAAACCTTGATAATTAATAAATCATCTTTAAACAACATTAATAAAATAATAAATTTTAAAACGTTATGAATATAATAATTAACTTTACTGAAGAAATAATTTTATGAAACAGTTTGTAAAATAGAACTTAAATAAACGCTTTGTTAAAATAAAAATTTAATAAAATATTTTGCTTCAAATTATTAAATCTAAAGTTGATTTAAATCCATAACTTTCCAAATACAGGAAAAGGCTCAACTATCTAAATGGCACTTGAAGAAGTTACCATTAAATTGAATTTAACTTTCTAAGTTAAATTACAGATTTTACATAAACAAGCGTATATGTAAATCAAATCCATAATTAACAATCAACTGTTAACACATCACTTATCCAATATAAATCAACTGGAATTTAAATGAATATCCAAATTAATGTTATAGCAGAATAGGAATTTATTCTGCTAAAAAGATGTCATGCAAAATAAAATCTTCCATTTATTATTAGACGATATTTATTTGCCTAAATAGATAACACCAAAGAAGTATACCTAAATTAACTACGTTATTATTTAAACATTGTAATTATATTCGACTAGTATTTTTTGGCACTTTATACATTATCCATTTTCAAAAATGATAATCATCCAAACCAACAACAAGCAAAAACAAAATCCAAACAGGCAACCATGAATTTTATATCTTCAATATAACATATCGATCAACCAAAAAGGAGAGTTTAACTCATCAAAATTCCAGTTGTCTCTTTCACATTTTGATTCTGTCTAAAATTGAACAACGTTCCATTTTAGCATAATATTCTAATGGCTCCAATCTCAACCAATCAAATTCGAAGATGTAGATTTTTCATTACGAATCCAACATGATTGGTCGCATTTGATTAGTATATTGTATAAAAACAAGTTATACTAAGTACAAGTTTTTGGAATTAAATTAAATCGAATCAATTAATTACTAGTTACAATTAATTTTTTAATTACCTATTTAAACTAAAACTCCCCCTTAAAAATCTTCTTCCCCTATCAAACCACTCTCACCTAAAACTGTTTCCATCTCCACCATAATTGAACCTCCGCCGCCCTTATCTTCCTCTATACCACAAAGCGACACCGCCATACTCTCCCTCTCTACGAACTCCGTCACCTCCTCCCCACATGCGCACTCTCTGCTTACATCAACATTAGAAACTATATCGTGACCCTACACAAAAGTCATGGTTACCTCCAAGTTGCCGCACCTCACCAAAATAAACAGGAAGCTGCTCTCCATCGCAAGAAACCCAAATCTACCTTTTAAATCACCTAAAGCCTCTTAGATCTTCCACTATACTAAACCATAGCTAAAAATCCTCATGACTAACACTGTTCTTTCCCAAAACAAAATCGAACCCACCCAACCCTATACCAAAACGTAGATCTAGTTCCAAGGAATCCAAAGATCCTTTTTTTTGAATTTTTGTTGAGTTTTTCCTTATATATGAACCTTTTAATCCAACGTTGCTTTCATTTTCGTTTTTGATGTTGGAGGATACTTGCATAATGGATGAAATGGTACAGAAAAAGAAACGTGAAGAAATGAATTTCTTTAAGTGTTGACTTTAGTTTATATTGAAGTTCAGCATTTCACCGTATAGATCTTTATTAGCATATGAACTCCGAATGATAAAACAAAAATAAAGTTGTACTCAAAACAGCGATGCATCCTCAAAACAAAAATAATATACAAGTTATTAGTTTCTCAAAAATCACAAAAACACTTGGTTTGCTAAAAATGTCAAACAATAATTTAAATAATTCCTAAATTAAAACTATGGAACAATAAGATAAATTAAATTAGAAATACATCAATAAAAATCGAGTTGTAAATAAAAATAAATTTTTGATTATTTTGCCGAACCATTTATCATTGTAAATAAATTTACAAAATGAATTCACCGTTATTATTTATTAACTAAAGGAGTTAAATACGACACTAAATCCATTCAATGAATATTTAATTCAAAATCCTAATTTTAAATCACTATTCAAATTTTTAGTTCTCGATTCAAATAGTAATTCAAAACTCAACTATTAAAACTAATTCCTATATTTAAATCCAAGCTATTAACTTTAAACCTTTATTATTCAATATTTAATTCACAAATCAAATGTTAAGTTCCAGAATTAAAATATTCAAATAATTTTATATTTGAATTCCAATTATTAAACTTTAAAATCGAATATTTCAAATATTCAAAATTAATTAAATATTTAGATCCAATAACTTAAATCTGGTTTGTTACATTCTCTCCCCTTAAAATAATTTCATCCCCGAAATTCCAAACATAGGAAAACGCCTCTATATCCTTAAATTCTCAAAATCTATTATCTGAAATGTATTATTAAATTTTTAAGTTTCTTAAAATTATGGAAAATTTCGACAGCATCTTCTTTGCACGGTTCGATAAAAAAAACTACAACTTGCCACTACGGGCCCAAAATAAAAAAAAAAAATCAAAGCCAGCCAGCCTTCCATATCTAGGGTATAAAACCATTAACCAAACAACAATATCAACACATACCTATTTGTTGCGCAAACAACTCTACTCACGAAACCAAAAGCATCACACTAGTCTTCACTTCCATATACCTGCATTTTGTTTACAAATAATACGCAACCATATAACTTATAACCATATAATTTTTCATTTTCCAATGAAAAACATCATATAATTTATTAAAGTCCATACTATGTACGTATACCATCCATATGCAATATCAAATCAGATTGCTCGTTTGATTATACAATTTCACTTCTGAAGTAGTGTCGCTCACTCGACCACTCTAGCATGGACTCTGATCCAGTTCCTTGATTATAAACATTCATTCTCCTTATGTAGCCATCAACCGTGATAAGAAACTTCGAAATTAAATCTAAAATCTGTATCCAGTGTTCGTTGCCAAGAACTGAATGAAAAATCCTAACTCAGATCGGTGTAAATCACCTCGAAATTGTGTACTCGAAACTAGATCGAAACAATTATGCAAATAAAATGATCTATATACAACTTACATATTTACTTATCCAATTGGTTTCTTAACTATACCAATTTTCTTTTTGTTCACATTCATTTAAAATCATAATTTTTTTCACCAACAGTATTTATTCAATACTACATACTTATGAACCATTTCATATAACTTTTATCTCAATTAAATTTCCTTTAATACTTAAAATTCATTTGCAAACCATTTCATTAATCCTTACTTGAGTTCACAACCATCTTATAACACACTTATGTTTATTACCACTTTAACTTAAGTCTATATTTGCATAACACTCCATTACAAACTAAGAGTATATATACAAATTCTTGATTAGTTTTACTTAGTCACGATGTTTAACAAATTTTAAACTTGTTTTAAATCTTATGATCTTTACAATGATCTTCACTGCTCAAGAGTTACAAAAACTCATCCTATACATTTTCTAACAAAACATTTATCTTCAATTTATAAATCCATTTGGAATTTTCGACTATCCAAAATTGTCGAAAATTCCATTTTATTTTAACACATGAAAAATTAAAAACAAAATCTCAAAACTAGAGGCACAAACCATACTAACCTAATGGGTAGAATACATAAGCCCAGAGGCACAAACCATACTAACCTAATGGGTAGAATACATAAGCCCACAGTGTCACTTAACTGAAAATTCAAGAACTAAACACCCCAACACCCGGTTTTTATTTCAAACCATTTTGAAATTATATATATATATATATATATATTATATCTCCTTTTATATATCAAATCATTCCTTTAGGATTTTTAATTCAAGGCCTGTTTACCTAAATAACTTCAATAAATTTCCATGGTAGCCCACTCAGAAACTCGAAAATGAACACCAATGATGCTGTAGTCATCATTGGAATTATTTTCCAGCGATCGAAGTGAGTTCAGTGCTTTCCATCTTCTTTAAAATCCTTTAAAAATATTTCAATTCAAAAATATTACTATTATTATTTTTCCAAACCTTTTGAAAAACAATTTCCAAAACATCAGGATTTAAGTTCTCAAATTCTCGGCTTAATTCCCTTTTCTTATAATCCACATTTATAAATTATATTTATATAATTTACACTTCCTTATATAAAACCATTTCAAAAACGTATATCTTTATTTAGATTATAATAAACAACTTTCATTAAAGTTAAATTTTAGCCCAACATTATCGCCGAACACCTTATAGTCAAATTGTGAAACTCAATTCATAAAGTATTCATTTCAGTGTTCTCATAATTACTATTTGCACAACTTATGCAGTGAAAAGGAAAAAATTGATTTTAATCAACTATAATAGTCAATGCCCATAAAATGGTCGGGTACAATTACACAATCAACAAATAATAGCCAATGCTCCTAATTTGTGAGCATGACTAATCAAACAATAAATGAAAATAGCTATCATTTCCTAACAAGCAAACACACCATTAATAACTATACCTAGTTTAGGAAAATTATTCCTTTATATATATATATATATACATAGGTAAAATTATTTCATTTACCAATTTCAAAACAATGCTTTGTCTATTTGCCTTGTTCAAATGCTTAGAAACCCACATCGATACCATGGAATTCCACATCTCGACTAGAATTCATAAACCACTTGACGATAAATCAACACGATATAAAACATTATTATAACACTAACAAATACATGCTCTTTGATGATTATGATTTAAAGGCCCCAATTGAGGGTCGGACAACATGGGATGCTAAAGCTCTATCTTCTACATAGGCATCCGATGAGTATCCTACTGAATCGAAATCCAAAGACTTGGTTGAAGACGCTACTCCTATCATAAAGTTATCTCAGATGAAGACTATCATTTACATGACAGTTAGCTCTTAGGCCTTCACAATTCCTACGTCTATGCCTTTATCATCGGCTATTTTCAGAGCTATTGCTTCAAAGGGTCATAATACTAAAAATCCACCTTTCACACAACTATCGACCACCCATACTCTTCCTACTCTTACTCCAATCCATAAAAAGTGGTAGATCATGTGTTATCCCACTTTTTGGTCAAAACTGGAATATCAACAAATAGGTATGGAATGATGGATATCGGGATTGGAGATCGATTGGAAACAAGACTACAATCGATAATGTCAAAATTTGGTTTAGCTCCGATCGGGACAAAATTGGTTGGAGACAATGATAAGGACTAGGAAAGGCTATGTTTCAAATTTTAGGTTAATTGGAGTTCGTATGAAGGAAATATGATCGATTCAAGGTAGGAAGGGCATGCTGTTCGAACCCATCGGCGCGCAAGGATGGTTCGAATCGATCAGGGGTAGCGTTCGTATCGATACCACTTCGAATCGATACACTTCGTATCGATCAGCTTGGGTTCGACTCGGTTACTTCGTATCGATCGGAAGAAAAGGTTAGGTGGATTTCGACTCGATGATGGCATAGGTCTCCTTCGTATCCATAGGTGTATAAGGGTTGGTTCGTATCGATGCGCTTCGCATCGATTAGGAAGATATTGATTCGAATCGATACAGTTCGTATCGATCAAAAGGAAATGTAGGAGTTTACTTCGAATCGATGCGCTTCGCATCGTTGCAGAACAGTGGGATGGATGCGCAGAAGTCCTTCGTATCGATCAGCGCTGGTCGATATGAAAGGGAAGTAGCAGTTTTGATTTTGGATTCATACCTATCGATACGAAGAGGGCGTTCGAGAAGGATACGCGGGGAGTCAACTTCATGGATTCGAAGGACTTAGAGACAATGTTCGTATCTATTCAAAGCGATTGATACGAACAAGGGAAGAAACGCTCAACGCGGCGACAAAGGTGGATCGACCCGGAGAATTCGTGACATGTCATCGATGCGCACGCGCTTTGGATGGATTCAAACAAGATGGATTCGAAGCACTGGATTCGAAGACGACAGGCAGCGGACAACCCAAACTCGAATCGACCATAACTCAAGATCCACTTATCCAAATGCAATGAAATTTTTACAGGATCTTACATACATGTTGAAGAATGTTCTCACCAAATTTCAGATCAATTGGATGATTTCTCGATCGATTCGAACGCATGAGGCCAGGCACGTGGGCCCCCCTCATGTGCCAGAAGTGGTCTCCCTGATTTTAGGCGAAATATCAGCCTCCTACACCTATAAATAGAGCCCCAGGTCATTCAGAAAAAGGGATCGGAATTCTAAAGCGCCAAGACTCTGCTGGATTCAACTCTACACTTCATAATCGTTGTTATAAGGAAATCACTTTATTGTAATCGCGGTAATTCACTGTAATCATCAAGGATAATCAATAAAAAGGATAAAAACTTTGGAGTAGACGTAGGCCAGAGATAGCCGAACCACTATAAATATCGTGTCCCTGTTAATTATTTCTGGATTATTGTTTAATATTTGCTTAGATCTGTGATTGTGTCTGAATATTGCTGACTTGTATTCATACACTGGTGATTTCACGGTATTTGGGGTTTGTGACCAATTTTGGCGCAAACATCATGGTCGCTTCCCTAGATACATCATTGCCTTCGAGAGTTATACTATGACCTCACCTATTTCTGAAAAGCTTTATATACATTCTAAAAAAGCTCTTAACTTTACTTCTATCTTTTCCAACATACAAGTCAACCCTCCTTATTACCTTCACCAAAGGTTGTTCTCGCTCTAGGCTAAATAGCTACTTCCATGATATCATCTTAACATCCTCATTCTCCGTTCCAACCTCCTCCGTTGGGTTTGGTCCCGATTCTAATGCTAAGAAGATAGATTCATTAATAAAGAAGGCATATAATAACCTCGTATTTTAACTATTAATAATAATATACTTAATTTATAATTTAACAAATATAAATATTAGGGAAAAATGGTCATTTTTCCAATAATGACATTTGATGGTCGGAGTTACGCCATTGAGACCAGCTCATTTTTTCGATTCACATCATATATTTACTTACTTGAAGGTCGTATGAAGAAGATGCTTGCGAAATAAAATTGGAGCTTTTAGGTGTGATTTGGGTTAAATTCCAGTTTTTGAATTTAAATTTCCAACAGACACTTCCTCCCATCTATAAATAGGGATGAATAAACAACCATACATTCTTTTTACGAAACATCTTCTTCTTCTCATTTCTCTCTTCCCTCTTCTCTTCTCAAACTTCAATTATCATAACTTTTGTCATTTCTTAAGGAAAATCAAAAGAAACCAGCGGAAAATTGATGGGAGCAGCAAGCACTACGATCTGCATAAATAATTCAAACAAAATTAGAAATTTTATGCATGTACCAGTTAGGACAGCAATAAACTTCAGGACTTTGGCTTCAGCTATGGGTGAGTGGATTATCTCTATTCTTATATTTGCAATTTGAATATTCAAAGATGGCAAGGCATCCAATTTAGGTTATATAGCAAATTCACATAAGAATTTAAATGATTGAGTTAGTTTGTCATGGATTAATGGAATTTATTGTAAGTTTAAATTTTGTAGAAACGGAGATAGCCCAACTTTATATTGAACTTGATGAATTAGATATGAAATGTATTAGTAATATGATTGTATAATGTAAGAATTGAGTAGAAATTGGAGAATATAAGTAAATAAGAAAATGCAGAGGAAAACCGAAGAAAATTAGCTAAGATATAATGAAATAATTGAGAGAAAACACATAAGGCAAGTAGAAATGCGATAGATTGGCGCACTGGAGCACCACCAATCTAAACAATGGTTTTCCACCAATGGACTGGTGGCCAACTTTTGGGACAGTGTGAACCTGGACTTAAATTAGCCAATACAAATTGAAGGCATTTAAGGACTCGGGATTGCGAGAGACACTTTGGGCTACTTCGAAGGAGGCATTGTGGTGCGATGGTGACATTGTAGAATGTTTGGATGTTGTTAAATATACGTATGTCTGATATTTCTAAAACTAAATATCTAACTTTTTTATCATTGGTTACATATCGTATGGAATCTATATAACTGGATATTGGATATTGAATTTAAGGCATGCTTGATGATTTACTAATTATTGAGTGATTGCATATGAGGCACCCGTGATGTGCGAAATATTTATCCTGGGGAAATAATCGCTTCCTTAGTATTCAAAAGGAAATAGATGTTTCAGGAAATTATTGTTCCCTTAATATTGTTTATATTGACTCAAGAAAAAGTTGTTTTGGGGAAATGGTTGTTCCCTTAATAATATCATGTTATTTTTTTAGGAAGATTAGTGTTCCCTTAGTAATGTGGACTTGACAGATTCTAATTGCTGAGTATATATTTAGGCGTAGTGTATGTTGGGGCATGGTATGGTCTTAATCGAGTGGTCCTAGAATTAATGTTAATATTACTCTTTAGGTGCAATAGGTAGGTCAAAGATCGTATATACGGGTTAGGAGACACTAATGATGTTTTGTCAATCTTTTTGTATACATATGAAATAGGCTTGTTTTACTCATTCAGACATATGTTTGACCCACTCCTATATTCTTTTTTATCCGTATCATGAGGTTAAAGGACCATGTTGGTATGGTGGACATGGTGACAAAGACTTCCGGTTGTAAATATTGTATAAATTGTAAATATAATCTATGATAGCAAATTTCTACGTGTTGTGGATCAGATTCAGATTCATTGTACAAATTAACTATGTATTTGGATCTATATTGAATATGTTTTATATTATATAGTGTATCCTTTCACTATGAATTCAGAAAGTTCTTACTTAGACTATGTTTTGTTAACTTGTTTCACAACTTAATGATCTATCATTTTCAGCCTTCAAGACGTTAACGTTGGTACGGATAATGAATTCGAGGGTCAAAAAAGGAGGATTGTTACATTGGGTGTCAAATCAAAATTTCCCTTAATTTAAGGACTAGGAACGTATCGAAAGAACATGTTTATGTTACATACAGTAGTATAATATATGAATTGAGTATAAGTATATAACATGCTTATTGTTCCAATTGACTTACTATTTATTCTAGACTTGCTAATGAATCTAACTCATAGATAATCGAGGAGTACCTTAATAGAAACTAGAATATAAACAATATCGGTAGGTATCAAAACTAGAACTAAAAATAGCACTAGAGTCGACACTATGGATATATCTGGTGTGAAAACTCCTACTTGGTTCCAATAATATATGGGTATCTGGCTTTTTAATCAAGAAACTTTCAAATGAATCTGGATGTCAGGATGAAAACGAAATGAATCGAGGACTTGGGAACATGCAGGTAAGAACAATAGGAATGGACTCAAGGATTTGGAGAAAAATTGAAGCTAAGAAAGAGCTTAGTGTCGACCACTTTCTAGTTTGTACCAATCAATTTTTATGTCCCTTTGGGACTTCTGGGGCTATGGTCCATTAATAATTAGCAAAAGAGATCATCCTAAGGACCAATTCTCAAGGAGTAGCTAAACAACTCTAAGGAAGGTATGAAAGAAAGCAGATAAGTAAAAGTGCTATCAGAACCTCTCGGAAACAACACAACTTTTAAGGGGAAGTGCTCGGAGCTCAGTGAATCGAAGATAGAAGACCAAAGTAGGGATGAAGGAATAACTTCCCCTCTAAAAGTACTGTCGGTAGCAGCCACTTTTGGTCGGTACTGAGCTGGTTTATTAATTTGGGTACTCGGTCTTCCATTCTGCATTCTCAGATCTAAAGTTCGACTTGGTATATTGATATCCAGCGACTTTGCTGGTTGATTTCCCTATAAATACATCACCTATGACATTTGAAAAAGGGCTTTGGAACTTAGCTTTCTTCATCTTCTATCTCTTCTAAACCATAGTCAGTAAGGAAGCTACTCTTCCTTGTTCTATGCTATTAGACTTGTCAAACCCTTGTATTAGTGATTGATGGTCTATAACCAATAACAATATAATGGATTTTGTTCATAGATTTTTCGAACCACTATAAAAACTTTGGTGTTATCTCTATTTTACTTACAGTTTTTGCTAGATCTATATATTTCAATTCATTTTTGGATGTTCTGCCATCTCTTGGATTAATTTTAGTGCTTTCACTGAGTATAGGCGTTGATGTAGCTTTCTATTTTGGATTGGAGCATCTAGAGGTTAGATTCAAAAGATTCGCATTAAGGATTTGAAGGATTTGCATACTGGAATAAATGGCACCATAAAAGAAATTAGGTAGATCTAGAGCAGTAGCTGGTGTAGATGAAGGAGCTTCTCGTTATATGAAGGTTAGCAACCGATAAGCAGTAGCGTTGCATAACCATCTGCTCCCTAGGAGATGGCCACAAAGGCAGAGTTTGATAAGATGATGCAAGAGCAGAATCATAGGATGGCTGAAATTCAAAAGGATTTATTAGATATGATAGTTACTAGCATAACTTTCTGACTCGGTAGTCATGGAGATCTAGGAGGAGTAGGAGGACGACTTCACCTGCTGGATCAAAAGAGAAAAACTCGTCTATTTCTGGTTTGAATAGGTGAGATGGAAGAAAAAAAGAAAAAGGAAAAGACTACTAGAGCAGTAGCAGGATTTGTTAGAGGAAGTATGAAGGCTCCCTCTAAGGGAATTCAACTCAGTATCGACCATAATTAACTTGGTATCCAGAAGATTCTTGAACCCTAAGAGGGGCATAAAGCCTAAGGCAGTTGACCTAATTGATTTTGTGGATTATTTTGAATATGATGGTGATGGATATAAGCTTGATGTTAGAGTTCAGAATGTTAAAGCTCAAGACGCTGGAATATGGACAACCGCTATGGAGCCAATCCGGTGTCATAAAAGACCTAAAGGAGTGGTTCTCCCAAAGACTGGAGTACCTTTGGGAGAACATAGATGTTAATGGAAAATCGAGATCATTCGTAGAGTCAAACATTCCGTATAGCCTTTGATATTCAATCTTTAGAGTACCATGCCAGTGAGGACTACAAGAGGATATGGTAAAGTGGTTGGTGAAAGAAAATAAATGGAGAAAGAATGAGGAATATGGTTCTGTACTGAGTAGAACTCCATTCATAGAAAATATTTTGAGGGAGGAGTATCTTAGGAAGTTTACGATGCCAACCATGACATTACCGATCCCATACATTATTTGTTTAAATATGGATGGAAAATGGAAGGTGCTAGGGAAATAAATGCGATTAAATGCAAATGTTTCCTAATCATTAAGGATGGAGTGGCATTGATGTGGTTTACGCGGCTTTTACGGAAGTCCTTATCACCTTTTGATGAATTGGTGTAAAAATTTCTGGAGAAGTTAGGCTTCACACCACTCGACCCAAGGATGTGATGTCTTTGTCGAGCCTTTTCGAGAACCTAAGGAGTTGTTCAAAGGGTTCTTGAACAGGTTCAACATTGCAATTACATAAGTTAACAACCTAAAGGAAGATTTGGTTTTAATGACATTGTTCTGGGTCATACATCCCGACATGGATTTTGGAAAATTGCTAAAAATGAAGTAGCCGATGACTCTGGAATAATTCCACCAAAAAGCTAATCATTTCATGCGTTTAGAAGAAATCAAGATGCTAGAAAGACTGATGGTGGATAGTCAAAGTAGGCGATTCAAAGCAATGTGGTGATGAAGTAAATAGGAGAAAGCTCTGGTATTGTGGTAGTAAATCTTGGTAATTACAATAATCGAAAAAAGAGAAATCAGTGCTCCAGTGGCTGGTAGAATTGAGCCAAGAAACACCTGAGAAATATAAGTCTAGATGATTATATGCCTTCAATGATACATTGGAGAATATATACCTTATTAGGAAATGAATAGAAGAATATAAAAGGCTACATAGGAAGGAGGCGATCGAGGAAGAGCGACTTGTTGTTTCAATAAAACTCATTGACACAACACGAATGAATGTTGGCATCTTAGGGATTTTATCGAGGAATTAATAAGGAAGAATGCCTAAGAAAATCAACCTCGAGCTAGTTAGGAGGGCCCAGGTGAACCAATGAAAGAATAGTTATAAATACAATTGCAGAAGGACCTTATCCAATAGATAAAAGGTAGAAGGAAATGGAGCGGTACACGAGCTCATTGAAGCACGAACCATTGGAGAGTTGCTTTCCCATCTAGGATAGAGCTTCAGTTATGCAACAAAGGATGGTAACCAATGATATTATGTTCAGGAATAGAGATTCCAATGGAGTTGGGTGCCAAGCTTTGATCCCATTGTGATTATGGTTGTTATTGGCCCAGTTACGGTACATCGGGTCTTGGTGGATAATAGAAGTTCTATGAATATTCTTTTTAATTCGATCGAATGAGAATAAGCATGAAGGATGCTAAGCCTTGTAAATCCTGAATTTTAGGATTTATGGGCAAGGCAAAACAACCAATTGGAATAGTCAACTTGTCTGTGGAGTTAGGTGACGAAGACCTAAAGTGATGCGGATTTAGAAGTTTGTAATAGGAGATGAAGACCGCAAAGTGGTGCCAAGTTTTATAAAACACTTTGTAAAATAGAAATTAAAAAAATGATTTGTTAAAATAATAATTTAATAAAATAGAGAGAACACCAAAGTTTTTATAGTGGTCCAAGCACTTTCCCTTAAAAGTTGTGTTGTTTCCGAGAGGTTTGGATACCAGTTTTACTTATCTGCTTCCATTCTGACCTTCGCTAGGGCTGCTCACCTACTCCTTGAGAAATGATCCCTGAGATGATCTCTTTTGCTAATTATTGATAAACTATAGCCCCAAAAATCCCAAGGGGACATAAAAATTGATTGTAAAAACTAGAAAGTGGTCGACACTAAGCTCTTTCCTTAACTCCAATTTTTCTCCAAATCCTTGAGTCCATTCCTATTGTTCTTACCTGCATGTTCCAAGTCCTAGAATCATTTCGTCTTCATCCTGACGTCCAGATTCATATGAAAGCTACTTGGTTAAAAAGCTGGATATCCATATATTATCGAAACCAAGCAGGAATGTTCACACCAGATATATCCATAGTGTCGACTCTAGTGCTATTCTAGTTCTAGTTTTGATACCTACCGATATTGTTTATATTCTAGTTTCTATTAAGGTACTCCTCAATCATCTATAACTCAGATTCATTAGCAAGTCCACATTAAATAGTAAGTCGATTGGAACAATAAATAGGGTATATACTTATACTCAACTCATATATTATACTATTGTATATAGCATAACAAATTTTCTTGATGCGTTCCTAGTCCTTAAATTAAGGGAAAATTTGATTTGGTACCGAACGTAACAATCCTCCTTTCTTGACCCTGGATTCGATGTTCGAACCAACGTTAACGTCTTGAAGGCTGAAAATGTTAGATCATTAAGTTGTGAAACATGTAAACAAAACATAGTCTAACTAAGAACTTTTTGAATTCATAGTGAAAGGATACATTATATAATATAAAACATATTCAATATAGATCCAAATACATAGTTAATTTGTACAATGAATCTGAATCCAATCCATAACACGTAGAAATTTACTATCATAGATTATATTTACAACCAGAAGTCTTTATCACCATGTCCACCACACCACTAAGGTCCTTTAACCTAATGATATAGATAAAAATGAATAAAGGAGTGGGTCAATCATATGTCTAAATGAGTAAAACAAGCCTATCTCATATGTATACAAAAAGATTGACAAAACATCATTAGTGTCTCCTAACCTGTATATACAATCTTTAACCTGCCTATTGCACCTAAAGAGTAATATTAACATTAAATCTAGGACCACTCGATTAAGATCATACCATGCCTCAACATGCACTATGCCTAAATATATACTCAACAATTAGAATCTATCAAGTCCATATTACTAAGGGAACATGTAACGATCATACTCAACAATTTAATTTTTCCAATATTAAATACGATATTTGTTTATTTGGATATTGATTTTAAAATTTAATTGTGGGTTTGAAATTATAAATTTAATATCGTACAAAAAAAATTGGATTTGAAAACTATATATTTTTATCCTAATAGAAATTTGTTATCTAATATACATATGTTCTTATTTATATGTATATAGATCTATTTTGAATGTAAAACTCTGAAATAAATATTTTAGAAAATAAATTGAATTTAATTTGGGAATTCAATTGTAAAAATTTACAAATAAATATAAAAAAATTGGATTTAAAAGCTTTATACTTTTAATACATATATGTATATATGTGATTATTTAATAATGAATAATTAGAGTTTTAAAAAAAGGAAACAAATTATTTCATTAAAGTTGTCTAAATATAAATTTGAAAATATAAACATATGTGAATATGAAATTAAATAAAAGAATTTATAAAAGGTTAAAAACATGTTTTATAAATTTATAAAAGAAAGTGTTTAAAATATAAATTTTAAAAAAAGTTTAAAATAAGGTATAAACATAATTTTATCACAAAATGACATTTGTAAAATTTCTAATTCATACATCAACAAGTGTAAACAAAGGAGGACAAGTGGCAAAGATGAATTTCCCTTCTTATTTAGAAATTATAGAAAATATGTATTGATTAATAAAGTAGAAAACTGGTTATTCCTTTCAGTTCCAAAGCTAAAAACATTTTTTTCCTCCACAAACCTGAAAATTTAAAAACAAAACCAAAACAGATTCAATGTCAACAAAAACCAGATCAAAGCTTCAACTTGGAACTGCAAATTTAAAAAAAATAATTAAAACCTGAGAACAAACAGATCAGGTTCAAGCTAATCACCAGTTTTCAAAATTAAAAGTCCAAATCTATTCTCGGTTTTCAAAGCAAAAATAGTTCAAAAGAAGATCTGAAAACAAACTTCAAATAGTAGTACAAAAACAAAACTGGAATCAAGCAAAACAAGATCAGATTTCAGACAAGATACCTCGGCAAATTTAAGTCTTCAAACCTAGAAATCTAAACAAATTTCAAGCTAAAACAAATCGAGTTCTAGATCAATCAAGGTACAACTGGGCAATGCAAAGGCAACAATGAAAAATCAAACTCCAGGCCTAAAAAAATATTTCTCTGCTTCCCCTCTGTTTTCAAACTGCAAGGTGAGCAAACTTTTTTTTTCGTTGCTAGGTTGTGATGAATGCTTGATGTTGGTATTGTGAAAATCTCTGGAATGCATAGGAATATGTGTGTATATGTATGAAATCGATATGCATGCCTGTTTAAGTATTGACAGCTTTCTGTTTAATAACAGGATAGCTAAACTTAAGAAAATTTGTATCTCAGATTTTAAATAGATTTAGGTGATGATTTCTAAATGAAAGTTGATCATACTAGTATAATACCAATTTTAAAAATTGTTGCAAATATATTTATGGAATAAATATTTTAAAATGTGAGTATTACAGCAATAAACATTTTTTAATCAGAAATTCAAGTATCGAAATTTTAAGTTTCAGTTATATGGCGTGATTCGTGATGGAAATTTATGAATTTTGATAACAAAATTGAGATTTTTAAGTTTGTAGCTTTTGTGAAATTTCGATTTGAACTGAAAAGAGACTTCGTTCGTTTCCTGGCGATCAACGATGAATGGGGGGCCGTGCTTGACATTGAGGGTAGAGTGAAGAGTAGGGATTCAGGGAAAAATGCTCGCATAATTTCTAGGTTATCATGGTGACGGTACGACTCGAATTTAGGGTTTTAAACATTATTTTGTCGAACTGGGTCTCGGGGTATTGGTGATTTCGACAAGGCTTTTGGCTTGATCGCGACTGGGGGAATAGGATCGTGGAGCTCAGGTATGGGTTCAGGCGCGAGGCTGTGGCCTCTGGTGATGTTGGTCGGCAGTATGACGTGGTTTTAGGCGATGAGTTTTATTTCAGGGGGATGTGAGGATACTCGAATTTGATTTCGAGTTCGTGCCTGAGTTTTAGTTGTTCATGACGATGTAGGCAAGGCTCGGCGACTTAATCGTGGTTGGAGACTTGATCGGAGTGGCTCCGAAGTGCTGTACATGTGCATATGGTATCGGCTGTGTCAGTTGAGAAGAAGGGGAAATGTCTCGCGTCGATCTCGTGTTGTTTTGTGGATAGCTCGGGTGCGTGCTCGAGTATACCTTTGAGTGACATTAGATTAGCAAGTTTTCAGATTTTAAGCTGAAACAAAGTAAAAAAAAGGGAAGAAAGGAAGAAAACTCGAGGAAAGAATGGAATTGCTCGGGAAAATTCATAGCTGGCTTGGGTTTTTTATTTATTTTTAAGTTCCCGGGTTTTATAAGTTAAAGAGAAAATTTGTTACAGGTTTTAAAATTTTAGGGAAACCAATGTTTTTTTCCAAGTTTAAAACTAAGCAGTTTTTAAGTTAAAGTATTTATTAAAGTTCCAAAGCAAATGTTTAAACAAGTTCCTTTTTAGATTTTTAAGTTATTAAAATGATTAGTGTTCAAAATGGAAAATTGTTTTTCCTAAAAGAAATCACATAAGAAATTAATTTTGTAATTAAATTCTTAAGTATCTTCAAAGGAAGTTAATAAAGAATCATTAAGTAGTGATTTAGAGTAATTAAGGTATAATTACTAAATTGAAAATAGTTAAGGATAAATATATCAATTATGTTTAATTAATGATAAGTAGTTAAAGATGAATAATTACTTAAAGAGAATTACTTAATTAAAAGTAATTAATTAATGACTAAAGTTTGATTTATCAAGTAATTAATGAATAATCAATTTAAGGATAATTAATTACTTAAAAATATTTACTTAATGAAAGTAATTAAAGGATAATTACTCAATGGGATTAATTAAAGGATAATTTATTTCTTAATTAAGGATAATTAATTAATATAATTAAGGTAATTAATTTAAGAAGTAATTAATTAATTAAAGGGTAGTTAATTAATAAAAGTAATTATTTAATGGTAAAAGTTAATTAAGTAATTAAGGATAATTACTTATTTTAAATTAATTAGGATTAATTAATTAAATGATAATTAATTAAGGGTTAATTTAATGATTAATTAATTAAGGATAATTAATTAATTAAGATTAATTCTTTAATAATTAAGGGTTAATTAATTCATTAATTAAGGTTAATTAATAAATTATTAAAGGATAATTATTTAACATAAACTGTAATTAATTAATGTTAATCAACCAGAATTTATGATTAATCTGATTTCAATTAACCACATGATCAATTAACCTTATTTATGGATGATTGTATTCTATTGAATGTTGTGAATAGTTTTATCATCTCTACCGTGTGATGCTTTGTGATTTGATTTGTTTTAATTCAAGCTGTAATGAATGTAATTTATTTATTTATAATGCATTTATAGTATCTATCTGTGATTATGTGTATATAGATAAGCGTTATAGGATATAAAGCTTATCGATATTGCTGTGATTGCATCTGTGATGTTTGATGATGTTGCACTATTGTGTAAAACCCCTGGACCACGCTATACACACACAAATATGGATTGCACGAGGAAATTGGTTAAGTCATAGATTTTTGAAATAATTTCAAAATTGAATTTTTGAATCCCAATGGATTTGGAAATGGATTGGGTTTAAGGTGAAAAGCTTTTGAAAAGGAATTTCAAAGATGAAAGTTATTTTTGGAATAACTTGATTTAAATTTGAATTCAAAAATTTGAAATTGAATTTATTTATGATTTAAAAAGGGTATACAAGTTATATGGGTTTTAAACCATTTTTAAAGTGTTGTTTTGGGAATTTGAATTTAACCCAAAGATTTTAACTTGTATAAATTAAATCGGATTTTTCCAAATTGAAAACTATTTGTTTTCAAATAATAAAAGCTTTCATATAAGAAATGAATATACAATTCGAGTTAAAGGGATTTCAAGTTTGAAATGAAATGGGTTTTCCAAGTTATGAATAATCTTTGGAAACGGGTTTGAAAGCTATAAGTTAAATCTTTGATTTAAAGATTGGATGAGTTACTCCTAATTAAAATGGAAATTGTTTTGAAAATCTATGAATGGATCTTTGTGAAACTGGGTGAACTTTGTGTAATGAATCTTTTTGTTTAAAGATTTGAAATGGTAATTTGTTCAAACCATTTGAAGAAAGGTTTTGGGTTTTTAAAAGTTGTGACTTAACTGAAATCTCATATCCATATGTTTTTAAATATTGCGCTCACTATTCGGTTTAGCCGGGAGAGGACTTTGTGTCATATAACCCATTCCGAATAGTGAGACGACGTTATAGATTGCAATTGAAGACCGGCGGTGAAGACCGGGTGTCTTCAAAAACGATAGGATAACCTATCGAATGACTCTACATTGAGTTGCTTCGGTATAGAGTTCTCCATACGTGATGGGGAGTCCGATCGAGATTGTGGATACCCGGATTGCAAGGGCTTCTTTCTTAACTGGACGAAGTGCCTTCGGTTCTGTTCGAACCCGGAACAAACTTGTGTGGTTGTATGTCTGACATTACACTTTGAGATATAAAACTGATCTCTATCAAATACATTTCTGTTTGGTGGCGAAGAATTTATTCTCTTAGCTTAACACCCTTCTCTGAGACGTACGAGCTCAGAGGTTATGTAGTTAATAGTTATCAGTGATATACTCCCAATTTGGTACTGTGACATGGTGAGTGCTGCTGTGTGTTATTGATCAATTGTTGATCATTTGTTGATCAAAGCATGGCTTTTGTATAAAGCGTAGCTTTGTGGACGAGATTGCATCAGGACCTCACACCTCGGAAATGGTCGAAACAGGAAAGATGCGGCAAGGTTATGAGGGTCATGCCCTTTAGGGTGTGTCATTCTCTTCTGGAAAAGGGTAGTATCATGGTATGGAGCCCGGATACTTAACTCATGTGGTCACCGCAAATCTATTACTTTGTGATTGCTTTGTGGTTAAGAGGCGCCTCGGATAAAGGTCGCAAACGACCGAGGGATGGCATGCTCGAGTAGTAGTTACCTAGTTACAGAGGTAACCCGGCCTTGTGTTGGCAGAGAGCCGGGTAGGTTCTCGGGTTGTCCCTCCAGCGGCGTACCCATGTGGCAGTAGGAAGTTCCTTGTCCTGACCATTTGTTGGAAAATCCAAAGAAACAATACAAGCCTTGTACGGTTTTAGTTGTATAACCTGCCATGGAATGTGGTGGCAACCTGCTATTGAACATGGTAGCTATAGTAGGCATACAATAATGGTTGTATGCTGACTAAGATCAATATTATACTTTCGAAATTATTTCTACACTATGCACTAATAATAATATCAAAATGGTTTTTGCGTATGAAGCATATTTGACTATCATAAGGAGAAATCTCCTCCAATTCTGCGTTTACATTGTGTGTACGGCGGGAGGCCTAATAGTAGTTTCATTTTCGAAAAAGCATTGCAGATTTAAATTTTAAATTCCTTTGTTGTTTTTCTAAAGCTAAAACTGTTTTGTTTGCTCATACCAGTCCCATGACTGACCTGGAGTTTATTGTTCCCTTCCTAAATTCTGGGTGCCCACAATTTTCTCACACGGGCAGTCTAGAGTTGGGTTTTTCAGATAGTCAGGTTTAGTAGATTATCTGGAGCTAGTTCAATCTTTGGATTCAGACTGACCTGGATTGCTTAGTGTATCGTTATTGGGAGTTCGAGCTATTTCTGGATTGGTGCCTTGGAGATGGGGATTATCGATACAAGAGTTCACTCTTGAAGACCATGTTGGAGATATTGTTCCGCTGCTGGTGTTATCTTTTCTTTCCACTGCCATTGTCTTGTATCATACCTCTGATGTATATTGATATTCATTGTATCATCATTGTATCTGAATATTGTATCAAATGCTGAATATCAAATGTGTTATTCATTTTCTTCTGCTGTGTTGTTATACTTAATGTGCTATAAGCTCCGGCGAACCAGATTCGACGTTTGAATCTGCGGCATTTGAATATAGATGATGTATTCAATGCCGATTTTCGAAGGTCGAGTCAGGATCGTTATAGAACACCAATCCTCCTAAATAAATGACATGATATTATTAAGGGAACAACCATTTCCCCAAAACAACTTTTTCTTGAATAACTAATAACAATATTGAGGGAACAATCATTTCCCGAGACATCTATTTCCTTTTAAATACTAAAGAAGCGATTGTTTCCCCAGGGCAAATATTTTGCACATCATGGGTGCCTCATAAGCAATCACTCAATAATTAATAAATCATCAAGCATGCCTTAAATTCAATATCCAATATCCAGTCATATAGATTCCATACGATATGTAACCATTGAAGAAAAAAAGTTAAATGTTCAGTTTCAGACATATCAGACCTACGTATATTTAACAACATCCAAACATTCTATAATGTCACCATCACACTACATTGGCTCCTCCAAAGTAGCCCGAAGTGTCTCTCGTAATTTTGAGTCCTTAAATGCCTTCAATTTGTATTGGCCAATTTAAGTCCAGGTTCACACTGGCCCAAAGGTTGGCCACCAGTCCACCGGTGGAAAACCATCGTTTAGATTGGTGGTGCTCTAGTACGCCAATCTATCGTGTTTCTGCTTGCCTTATATGTTTTATCTCAATTATTTCATTGTACCTTTGCTAATTTTCTTTGGTTTTCCTCTACTTTTGCTTATTTACTCATATTCTCCAATTTCTACTCAATTCTTACATTATACAATCATATTACCGATACATTTCATATCTAATTCATCTGGTTCAATACAAAGTTGGGTTATCTCCATTTCTACAAAATTTAAACTTACAATAAATTCCATTAGCCCATTACAAACTAATTTAATCATTTAAATTCATATGTGAATTTGCTACATAACCTAAATTGGACCCCTTACCATCTTTGAATATTCAAATAGCAATATATAAGAATAGAGGTGACCCACTCACCCAAAGCTGAAGCCAAAGTCCTAAAGTTTATTACTATCTGAACCGCTACATGCACAAAATTCCTAATATTGTTTGAATTATTTTTGCACATCATAGTACTTGTTTCCCCCATCAATTTTCCACTGGTTTCGTCGATTTTCCTTAAGAAATGAGAAAGTTATGACAATTGAAGTCTGAGAAGAGAAGTGGGAAGAGAGAAATGGGTGTTTCGTAAAAAAAACGTACAGTTGTTTATTTAACCCTATTTATAGATGGAGGGAAATGTCTGATGGAAATTTAAATTCAAAAACTGAAATTTAACCCAAATCACACTTAAAAGCTCGAATTTTATTTCGCACGCATCTTCTTCATAAGACCTTCAAATAAGTAAATATATGACGTGAATCGGAAAAATGAGCCAGTCTCAATGGCGTAACTCCGACCATCAAATTTCAATGTTGGAAAAATGACCATTTCCCCATAATATTTATTTTATTAAATTGTAAATTAATTCTAATATTATTAATAGTTAAAATACCAGGGTATCACAAGTCTTCTTTGTTAATAAATCTATCTTCTTAGCATTAGAATTGGGACTAAATCCAACAGAGGAGGCTGGAATGGAGAATGAGGATGTTAAGATGATATCATGTAAGTAGCAATTTAGGCTGGAGTGAGAACAACCTTTGGTGGAGGTAATACGGAGGGCTGACCTGTAAGTTGGAAAAGAGAAAAGTAAAGGTTGGAACGTTTTAGAAAAGGTCAGAGTATAACTCTTAGAGGTAATGATGTATCAAAGGAAGCGAGCATGGTCTACCACTTATGGATTAGAGTCAGATTAGGAAGAGTATGGGTGGTCAATAGTTGTGTGAAGGGTAGATTTGAAGTATTATGACCCTTTGAAGTTATAGTTGTGACAATAGCTGATGAGAGAGGCATAGATGTAGGAATTGTGATGCTAAGAGCTAATAGTGATAATCTCCATCTGAGATACCTTTATGATAGGAGCAATGTCTTCAACCAAGTCCTTGGATTTCGGTTCAGTAGGATCCTCGTCGAATGCCTATGTAGAAGGTAGAGCTTTAGCATCCTGTGCTATCCGACCCTCAATTGAGGCCTTTAAATCATAATCATCAAAGAGGAGGGTCTTAACCAATTGTTCATTGATTTCTCCTTTGTTATTTTCCTTCTCCCATTGGAGATTCTCATCCTAGATATTAGCCAAAGCTTTTGGATATTTGTCATCGAGCCATTTACATTGCGCGTCCTGATGATGTTCGAATGAAATCAAAGGATGATAACGTCAAATTTAACTTCAAATTCATTCTTTTTATTTTTTCCACTCGGGTAAGAGGAGCTTCTAGCTATATGACCCTATCCTCAAGTGTTTTATTCTCATCTCTTAGACTGCATATTTGTTTCAGCATATATTTAAGAAGTCTCTAGAGTCTTAATTTTTCAATTTTTTCATTATTTAAGTCAAGCTACAGCTTTGAAAGATTATGTAATGACCCTAATTTTTAGTAACATTATTTTGTACATTTAATTAGTTAAATTAAATGAAATCATGTAAATGATTAAAGGATTGTGGTTTGTCTAACTAGAAGGTAGCCATGCCATATAATAAATGAACTAAAGGGGAACTAAAATAAAATAGGTAAGGTAAATAGATAAGGGGTAAAATAGGAATAAGTATATTCTTATACCCTAAACCTTTAGGCCATTCATTTTACACGTTCATTTGCAAAAATTAAACATAAGAGGCCGGTCACCATTAAAGAGGAACAAGAAGTAGATAAAGCAATCAAAGGAAGGAAGCCTAATCAATTCAAAACCATTCTCAAGTCTCAACTCCTTAATTGCAAAACTAAGGTGAATAATAACTACATCTCATATTTTTGATTGCTTTTGGTTTTAGATTAAATCGGAATTGTTTTGCAAGATTTTTCCATATTTTTATTGTTAAAATGGATATATATGTTTGTTGTTGATTTATGCTAATTCATATGAATTTTATGATATGTCTTAATGTGAAAACCCTATTAAGTGATATCCAAATGCCGTGTAGTTTCAAAATAAGGTCAGAAATGATATTTTAGAGATGAGTTTCAATTTTCATAATTGTCTGAATTATTGTGGATTTAATATTAGTTTTCCAGTGAAGAAAATGGTTGCTTGGGTTTAAAATTAATTATGGCTAATAAATGTATCTTTTGGGTCAAAAATTAACATATGTTAGAAAATATATTAAAAATGATTTATGGGAATTTTTATAGATTTTTCCTAAGTGTTTTAATAAGTATATAAAAAAATTTTAGGTATGAGACTTAAATGTTTTATATATCTATAAAAGGAGAAGGGGCATTTTGTAAATAATTTAATTTGTTTATTTTAGAAATTTCGATAGTACTTTTAGAAAAGAAGTTAGCAACCAATCACGTTTTGACAATCAAGGCATGATAGTTGAAAAAAATTTCTTTAAAAAATTAAAAATCAGTTTATACATGCTTTTTACATGTTTTGCCACTTTTGGCACCTAGCTTTCGACACGTTACTTCTATCTCCTTCTCCATTGAAACCGAAGCAAAGGGTATTAAAGACTTGGTACGTAGGAATTGAACATAGACGAAAAGTACTGGGTCGAAACAAGGGGTTCCAAAGGGGTCTAAGCCTTACTTTGTTTTTAAATGAAAATGCACTTACTTTGCTTTCGAAAGGAATGCTTTTGACTTGGTTAGCTTTTGACTGGGTTAAAATTGTTCTAAAGGAACATTTTCAAAAGAGGTTGCACCTTTTTGTTTTAAGTAAATGCTTTCGAAGGGGTCAAAACCTCTTGCTGCCGCCTTCCACCTTTCGAAGCGAATGGTTTTGAAAGGGTTACTTTGTTTTTAAAACTTAGCCACTTCTCCCATGCTTTCAAAGGGTTGGTTTCAACATCATCACTTCTTTACTTAGGAAATATCTTTCGGAAGAGTGCTTTCGACTTAGTTGTTTTATGACGCTCTTGTTCTATTTAAAGTTAAACCCAAAAGGTTTTGAAAGAAATAGTTTCTAATGGTTTCGAAAGGTTATTTCACATGTTTTAGTTGAACCCAAATGCTTTTGAAAGGCTCAATCTTATGAAAAGGATTTTATGCTTTTGAAAGGTTTAAGATAAAGGTTTTGAAGGGGTGGTTCCTCATGGCCATCAAAGGTTTTAAATGAAAGGTTCCAATGTTTTCGAAAGGCAATGTTTATATTGTTTTGATAAGAGGATGTCTAATATTTTAAAGCTTTTGAAAGAAAGATTTTTCAATATTTTCGGAAGGTTTATTAAGAATGGTTTCGAAAGGTATGTTTTGGCCTTTTGGCCTAAGGTTATAAAGCAAAATAGTTACTTGGTTTCAAAAGGGTTACTTTTAATGGTTTCGAAAGAGGTACTTTCAAACGTTTAAATGTTTTGATCAGAAAAGTTGTGTAAATTATATATAACATGGAAAGGTGGTTTTGAATAAAGCATAGAGTATATTTTCCTTATTTAAAGTAATTTTTAATCGATTTGAGAGAAAATGTTTTCAAGGAAAATTTTATAGGCAGATGACCCTAAGTAAAATGACTCAAATATTAGAATACCAAATGAGACCGGTAGGGGGTTGTGCCCTATACTTTAGATAGTATTCCTTAGCTAATATAAGTCCAAAATTCTAATATGTAGGGCCACTTAAGACTAAAATGATGTTACATATAGAAAGGAACCTATAGAGGAGAGATGGGTTATTGGTGAGCCCACAAAACCATTAGGATCAGTTGACTCTGGGAGAACTAAGTTAGGGACAGAGCGTCCAGAAGAGGAGTATCTAACAGAAGTTAGATTATTTTTTTATTTTGTCTGGTAGGCCCGAGTCAGCGAAAGATTAGTAGTTAGCTAAACAAAACTATGGTGTTCGGACAGATTGTCCATTTGTTACCTGATTTTTATGCATACATGATATTGCTTTATTGTTTTAACTAGTTTTGGTTGCAGGATTAAGATTTCAAAAGACATGTTTTAAAAGGATATTAGTGAGGGAAAACCTGTTCCGCTAAGCGGCATGGTCTCACTTAATATCAAGTAACCGGGATGTATAGTATTATTCACACCGGGCTTTATGTCTGACTCGAAGTTTATGTTTTCCCCTAAAAATCTCGAGTGCTCAAAATTGATTTGAGTAGGCTGAGGGTTAAGCATTTTTAGATTTTAGTAGGTGGACAAATGAAGCTACTAGAGACGAGCAGAAGGCTAATGTTAGCCATATTTAAGAGTTTTTTGCTTTATTTCCGCCGTGTTATATTAAGTATGTTATGATTATTTAGTATTTTGGTCATCCAATGGGGAATCTTCATATGCCGCTCTTGGCAAATTTATGTAATAATTATATTTGACATGAACCTAGGAAACATTTTGGATTATGTAACTTGGATATGAAATGTTGTTTTGAAATGTAATCAGACAAGTGTTTTGATCTGTGATGTTTTTATTTCATATTTAAGTGCTTTGGATATTATAGATACCATTAACATTACCGTATTTGGTCATCGAAAGTTAATACTATGGATGACTGCAACATCTGTTGCTTTTAGCTTCGGGCCTCCAGATAAGGGATATCACAGTTTAGTATCCATTCTAATTTGAAGCTTAACCATCTCTTTGGCTAAATTGCTAATACAAACACAGGCTGTTTGGACAAGCTCATCTAGTACGTTAATTTCAGCTTGCATGGTGAGGATTTTTATAGGTACTTTTTTCAACTTCTTTAGCAACCGGCTCATTCTTAACCTTCTCTATTTGACCAGATAGGTTTTCTTTATCTTTTTATTTCTATGGCTCTCCTTATCCATCTTTGTTTGATTGAGGAAATTCCTCTTGTTTTAATCAGCCAAGCACTTGGCTAGTTTCCTCACATTTATAAAACTCCACTGCCTTATTGTGAATTGATAAACACATGTTTAGATCCTTTGGGGGAATGTCCTCCATGGCGTACATGAATTGGATCCCAAGTAAGTCTATCATGAGATGTATGAGCCTCTCTAAGTAGAGCATGGGTGGATGGATCCTGGGGCGAATACTATGGTAGTTGTTCTAGTAATTTTTTCCTTGCTTTGACTTTGTGGTGAAACAGAAGTTGAAGAACAAGCAACTTTGGGTTTGTAATGAATGGGAGCTAGGACCTGATATGGTGCACCAACACCGATAATAGAAGCTTTAGAGATTGGAGGTGGTGACGGGCTTCGCTCTCTTGAAGAATCGAGCTTATTTGAATATGGGTCTAAGGATTTGGAAAGTGGAGATCGACCCAAGTGCAGAGAGCTAGAGCTCTCTTAAACCCAGAGCGGCCTAAGATCTTATGCACTCTAGGTAGCACTTCTTTTTTCTTTCTTTCTAGCTTTTTTGTTTTCTATTTCTCTATGAGGGCCATATTATATGTGCATTATTTAACAAAAAAGGGGTCAGATCAAGTGCAGAGTGTCAAATTACATTATTTAACAAAAAAGTGTCAAATCAAGTGCAAAATTTCAAATCTGAATTTGCCATTAATTTTCTTTCTATGCGGAATGTCAAATCTGAATCAGAATACAAAAGAGGGAGAATCACTAATCATCCACATTGTGAATTAGTGGTTCTCCCTCTTTCCACATTATGAATTGTCCACTAATCGCTCTAGCTAGATCGGTGGAAAGAGGGAGAACCACTAATCGTTCTTCTGTCCAAAGTTCCAAATCTGAATTTACCCACTGTACCATAAAATAAGAAAGGATCAAATTAAAACTCATGGATTGGATAAGAGTACATGCTGAGTGAGCGTGCTTGCGATCCTAAGTGATGTGTGCAGTATTGTTGTTCCATATTGAACCTACAGACCTTGCTCGACGTGTGTTTCAATGGATTATCATCTCCCTAAGTAGAAGGGGTGCATCAACAGAGGCTTAATTTATGTTTGGAGGTTTTAAAGAGATGGAGTTGTCAATGTAAATCTTGGCTATTGAAATCCCCTAAGTTCTCTAGCGATCCATAGATTTACTTAAATGTTAGTAGTAGGGATGGCCCTCTAACTAGACTTTTATGATGCTCAGTAACTAGTTTGGGGGATTAGATTCTAATTTGTTTTGTTATGGGGGCAGGAGCCAAAGTATCTTCTTTTAGAAATGTCTCATAAGTCAATTCCTCTTCATCTTCAACTTTATCCTTATTTTATCCCTCATTTTCTTCTTTATTGCCATGTTATTCCTCATATTCTTGATTTTCTTAATCCTCCTAAATGGTGCTAGAAATATCCTTCACCATATTTGGAACTCTACATTGATCCAGAATCAATGGAGATATCTCGGCTTGAGGAGCAGAATGAAGGGCCGCTTGAGCAACATTGGGTTGAGGCCACATATAATCAATCTTTTGACCATTATATAAGAGTTAGAAGTGGTGTAGTCGAAGGATAGTGAGAATACTTCCCCTTATTCTTTTGTCCGTTAGAATATCTTTCGAGATTCATAATTTTTAGATAAGAAAGCATCTGAACCCTTAAAGGAGTAACTGAAAAAGAAATGAAAGAAGATTAGCAACTTGAGTGAAGTAAACTCCAATAGGATGTGATGTATGGAATTAGAACTTACATCTAAACATCCATATACGGGAAAAGCCGTTACATCCCCCATTCCCAAACTTAAATATGAAACCCGACGTGCCACCGTCACCTTGAAATCATCTTTCGATGACAAAATGAGTTCATGTATAATAACAGTCTAACTAAATATAGGAACTAAATAAAGTTCATTAATATAATAGTCTTTACATCACTTTTTTGTTAAATTCCCAATTGTGCCCATGCATGGATTAAACATAAACATTACATGATAGCATCAAAATTCTGACATGTTATGAAGTCGAACCCTTATAGTCACTTAGACTTAAGAAATATTTATATAATAAATGTCCAACATATTCATGGAAATGTTCCTACCTTCAATTAATAACTATAATCCAAAATCCTATAAAATCAACCATCGCAAACGAGTACCCATGATTTTATAGGGGAATATAATAAACAATGGGTCATATATAAGTTTGGTATAAATAATATCATCACTACCTATGTTCCTTCGCTAGTGGGACCTCGACACTAAAGCATAGAATGGGTTTTCTAGTATACTGACCTTAATTACAATCCATGTAAGTGTACCATAAGTCAAAAGTCATAGTAAAGTATATGTTCGCTTAAACAAACACAAACATTTCTCCGTCAAACTATACCTGATTTCACCTTAGGTTTACGGTCTCAAAAAACATTACTTAACCTGGAATCGCATTCAAATTTTGGAAATACCATCTATAAAATTTTCCTTTAGGTCTTCTTTAATCACTAGAACAAAACTTGCTTTTGGTTGCATTAATTAGTAGTGTTCCAAGCAATGCACCCGATGGTAATTTTAAAATATAAAAATAAACAAATGAAATACCGCTAATCGGTCCCACCAATTATTTAATAAAAATTTTCTAAAATTTTCCATGTCCACTCAAATTTCTTTTTAACACCTCAAACCTTTTCTCCTCTCAAAACTATGATGAGAACAAAAAAAATCATGTCTTCCAAATTACTACCCTAAGCCCTAATTTTACCTATTCAAAAATCGCGACCAAATTATTAAAAAAAACATGGCGATCCAGAGGGGAGTTCATAATCGTCAGTCTCTAGGAAAGGGAGCCATGTCATATAGTGGCATAGGAATCCCGATGTGGCGGTTGATGATGGATAAATGTTATGCATGAGGAGTAGTCACGATAGGTACTGGTGGAGGGAAGGTCGACTGGGGATGTGTGTAATTGGGAGATGAGACCACGACATGGTGGGATGATGGTGTGGAAATTAGCATCGTGAGATAGCAATGGAGTCATTGGTCATTGCTACAGGGTTGGAGTTGGCGAGCGATGTAGGCGGGAAGATGGTAGCTGCAGTGATGGTTAAAGCTCGAAGGTGATGGTTTTGGGGTGGAGCTGCCGACGCAAGTCGGTGGAGCTGCATGCAGAACGACTAAAGAGCAGTGGCTGTCAACAACATCAACTTAGAGCTGAACTTATGTTCTTCAATTCTTGAATCGATGAGTTTTGTACTCATCACTATATTTATTTCATCTTGCATCACATATAATCGATGAGTTTGTACCAACTAACGTTGTGTTTGATAATTAATGAAGAGTAATAGAATAGATATAAAGCTAAATCATGAAGTTAAGAAAGGTAACTCAAAGTAGGTTTGCTTTTCGATATATATACAAGTAGAAAAGGGTAGCATAAATAATTTTTCCTGGCTTTGTTCATTTCTTGTAATTGGATTATGTAGTCATGTCAACTTTGCACCATGGCGATTATCCTCTAGATTTTTAGGCTCATGTACTGAACAATAACTTTCTATTTTATATAAGTTTTGTTATTTAGATGTTAAAAATAATAATTTCTCTAACTACTTAATGTACTAAAAGTAATTTCATTTGAAGTGGATGTGTGAAATAGTACTCAAGTGAGAATACTTTTACATTTTGGGCTTTGGTATGTTTATTAGCAGCAACCTATCAAATTTGATTTGATTTTTTTTTTTTTTTTTGTCTTTATCGATGATAAATTAAAATCCAAAGCATATGGAACTTTGTATAGTTAAACACCTTATGTTTTAAATTATGGCTTGAGATGAACTAAATGGAGTATTTTGATATCATATCAAGAAATAGAAGTTTCATTGCATAATATTATGCATCCTCCCTTGATAATGATGGTCGCAATGAACACCAACATTTAGAAGAACCTTCTACATTTCGTAACCTTGTCCACCAAAGGCAAACTGAAAACATAGTGGATGTTGCCTTCCCAAATAGATACGTGTTGTGAGGAAAATAATTTCTAGGCAAGTTTATGTCCACATACTCAGTTGCATGCACTATTTGACTGCCGTAGAGAGTTTTCTTACACGTCTCGAATATATATACGATTCTGTGGAATAAATTCATCTATAAACATTTTTTCATGTCATTGAAAAATTTGGTTCAGGTGATAGAGATATTCAGTTTCACTTAAGACGATTTAATGGCTGCAGATATTTTCATAGTCGATTATTGCTTAGCAATATATGTCTAGATTGGAGAGCAATTAGATTCAAAGAGCAAATTGCTAGCTCTAAATATTGGACAGGTATGGAATGTTCCACTTTTGATTTGGTAATAAGTTAGCATTTTTTTTGTTTACAATCCTTAATTATTTTATGGTAACAAGGCTTATAATTTTCATTATTGTTGGATGTTTACTTAGATAGATGACAAAATATGTGTTATATATTTTAGTTTGTTGTATATTTTAGTTAAAGGTCAAATGTATAATATTTCATTGAGATGCCTATATGGTTACATATATACATGATACGTACGTCAACGTACATTTTCCTCTTATAAGATACTTAACTTACAATTTTTTAAAGTGGAATGCTTATATACACCAAAAAATTCACTTGATATATGTCATTTTTAGTATTTAAGATATTTAAGTTAAATTTTTTATGTTTATTGCATGCTTGGTTACTGTGCACGATCTGGTGCCAACTTATACATGCTTTTTCCACTTTACTCCCAATAAGAATACGCATGCAAAACCTTCCTAAAAAGAAAGCTTATTTGTAAAGAAGACTATAAAGATGCTGTGAGGAGTATACATGCTGGGTTACTATGCATGATCTAGTGCCAACTTTCTTGTGCTTTTCTTAGATTCCACGTGCCTAGTTTAGTTCATTCGCTCAGTAAATGTAACTATTAACTACTTTTTAGATTGTACTATAATTCATCACTACTTATTTCACTACTATTGAATGAATTTTCTTTTGAGAATATTATACTGTATTGCAAAGGAAAAAAGACCCGAATGTCATTGATTATATAGAGATTGATTTGGTAAATGATGACATCAAAGTTAGTGATAGTAAAGAAGAAGCTTATGCCATAGAACCTGGTAATGATGTTCTTAGCGATACAGATTCGGATGAAGAACAAAGATGATAAGTATAGATATTTCTCCTAAGAAATTTCATTATATCTTGTTTGTTTTACTGGTTGATTTTTTCCATATGAAACTATATATTGACAAATACGATGAGCAATTGTAAGAAATGATAAATCAGGCCTATGACCATACATAAGTAAAAAGAGAAGTGTTACAAATTAGTTAAGCATATGAGGCAAGCCCGTTCTAATGGCCAGGTTGAGTTGTTTGAGGTATATTGATAATACCACCTTCGTAAAATTTAAATTAGTGCATCATAGAATATTTTAGTGCTAAATGCATTACTTTAATTTTCACAGTGGGATAACATGGACAAGCTTAGTGAAATCAATCAGGATTTCTCATGCTTTAAGGTATGTTATACTTATATGAATATATTAATGTGTACTAGTAAACTGGGATACATAGCTATGCTTCAATTGTGTGCTATCAATTGTTAGTTAACAGTAAGCCTCTGAAATGAATGGACTACCGTATGGGAAGATAGCTTACTTATTAAGTTGCACTGAACTTAAGTGATTTGCTGCCCATTCCATATATTTTAATAATGTTATTTTGTTATTCTAATTATAAGTAGTTGTTTTCTTAATAAAATTAATTCAATCCAAAAGTAAATTTGTTACTGTTGCCCATAATGTACCATATATTTAGTTGTTTGTTTCTTGTTTGCAGCTCAGTTGTTGAACATAAACAATCAGAAAAAAGTGCCAAATAATATATTGCTTACATATGCATATTTTTTATACTCAAGTTTTTAAATAGGAGCTATACCAAAAGGTGTTCTCAGAGTCATAGGTGTACAAAGCTTAACTATATACCATATCAAGAGTCACTTGCAGGTACTTGACTTTTACCATGCAAAAAGTTTAGATTTTACTTCTACATTTTCATAATTATCTTTGTATTCTTACAGGTACTTGTAGGTTTTACTTATATGTACATAGAGCATTCCCAACCAAGTCACGGTTGGAAAGCAACCTACCCTCAACGGATGGCCGGTTGAAGCCTTCTGGGTTTCAGAGGATTGCTTCTTAGCTTGGCCGGCTAAGCCAACGGCTATTTAATAGCCGGTGGAACATAGCTGGCTATATAATAGCCAACTAAGTTCCAACGGCTTATAGCCATTGAGACTTATCGGCTATTATTTACCGGCTAACTCCACCAATCCGACTATTGCTTTTTCACTCTATATAACTTGTAAAGTCCAACTTTCTGTTTAAACCATTTTAACTACAATTTTCTTTCTTCTCAACAAAGTTTCTTCAAACGATACTAGCAATGTCAAAAAATCCCAAAAGAAAATCACAAAAGTCTTCATCTTCCATATTCTTACCTCTACAAAGGCCAAATAATCAGAATCTAGCGCAATTCAATCAGCATATGTATAATTCTCAACATGGTCAAAATCAATTTCATTCTCAACAAGCGCCAATTTCCTATCAGCCTCAACAAAATTAGAATATCTACCAATCTTAACAAGATTCAAACTAGTACCAAAATTCTCAAAATGTGAATTATTCACAGAGTAGTTCGTTTCAGCAAATCTTTCACTACGATCAAGACTACGTGTCTCCAAATAGCCAACGATGGTCAGTATTGCCTTATCGTTCACAAAATATATCGAGAAATCTCACTAATCAATTGGAGGCAACAGATTTGAAAATCAGGAAACCAACTTTGATGTCAATGAAATAGCTGATGAAGAAGACATTTATAGGAATCCTACTTTGTCTTCTGGTTAAACTTGGAAAAATCAACCATCGAAAATCAACATATTTGAATTTGGTACCATGGAACCGAAAGGCGCAAAAATGGTTAAATGGTCCCCAGATGAGCAAGTCGAATTAGCATTTTGTTGGGTTGTATGTTCTAAAGATAATAAGAAGGATACGAGCCAAAGAAAAACCTCTTTTTGGACTTCTGTACACAATTTGTTCAACCTTCGAACTCTAAACAGCCTCCAAGAATGGTAGATTCTTTGATGCAGTCGTGGAAAAGAATAAACAACGCTTGTCAACGTTGGAAAGAAATAATGGTCAACCTGTATTCTAGATAGCAAAGCGGGGCGAACGACTTGGACCTGGTAATTATTTGAAATTTGGACTTTTAAATAACAAGTTTTGTGTTTAATTCTTCTAATAATACTTCATCCTCTATAGCTCAATCAAACAAATGTCTAAACATAGCAATCAACCTTTCAACTTGCACCATTGCTACGACATACTAGAAAAAGAGGAAAAACGCAGCCAGGTACGACAAGAACATTCAGTACCATGCTTTCTTCCTCGAAAGATGAGCAATGAATCCAGCTCCAGTAGTTTTGATCCACATGAGGACACCTCCTATATAATTAGTTTATATGGTCGGCCTCCATGAAGGTTCAAGGGCAAGAAAAAATCGCCCCTGATAACATTATGAAAATATTGGACAGAATATGGCGATCACTGAAGGTGCAAATAAATTATATCTAGAAACAAAAGAAACAAAGAGAATTGAAAGGGCAATGGAAAAATAACGGCAGCGCGATGAAAAACAGAAGTTAAGAAATGATAAGCGAGAGTTAAGAAAATAAGAACTAGCTCGACAACAAAGAGCTGATGATATGGCTCTTTTAACTTGTAACTTAAATGAAATCAATCTAGTTCAGAGGATGTATATGGAGAAGCAACTTGAGGAGTACCATAGACGTCAAGGGGGGATGTAAGCATTGGTTGTAATTTCAATGTTAGTGTTGTTGTCATTTTTAGTTTCGATGTATTAGTTCGAGTTAATGTTATGTTATTATGGTCAACTTTGTTGTTATTGCTATTTGTTATTTTTTAATACTCGTACTTTCTGGACAACTACTTAGTAAAGTAGATATAAAAAATTCACACACAAACCATCAACAACCAATTAATATTACAATAGATAAGCAACATCTAACATTACTTCTACTAATTGTTTCCTATATGTTCCCAATAGTGTTCCACTAATTTTTCTCTTAGATCAAGATGAGCTTGTGGATCTTGAACATCTTGTACTCTTTGCAAGTATTCAGCATAAGTATTTGGATCCTTAAAATCTTTCTTTTGAAATGCTACAAAAATGTCTGGATAGTTTCTCAAGTGAAGCTAAATGCTACAAAAAATTTTCTTCGATGATCATATTATGTAAAATTATACAACAATATATGATATCAGATAGTACTGTCGGATCGTGGTAGTATACCTCTTTTCTTAATATATAAAACCTACCTTGAAGCACTCCAAATGCTCGTTGCACATCTTTCCTCAAGATTTCTTGTTGTTTTGTGAACCTATCTTCTATTGTGTTATTTGGCCTTTTGTAAGCATGCACAAGTGTTTTCCATTTTGGGTAGATTCCATCTATCAGATAATAACCTATTGAATGATCTTTGTCTCTGATTTTGTAATTGCATGGAGGTGAGATGTCATTACCTAAGTCATTAAATAAATATGACTGTCGTAGAACGCTAATATCATTTAGTGAACCTAGCGCTTCAAAAAAAGCATGCCTTACGTACAAATCTTATGAAGCTACAGCTTCCAAGATCAAAGTCGCATTTTTGCAATGTCCTATATATTGGCCATGTAATGCAACTGGATAGTTTATCCACCTCCAATGCATACAATCTAGGCTACTTATCATACCTGAAAATCCACGCTAAGATCACATTGCCAGTAATCTATCAAAGTTATGTGCTGTTGGAGCGCAAAGATATTCTTTACCAAACATACAAACAACGGTTTTGCAAAACTCTTTCATACACAATATTGTCGTTGAGTCTCCAATATGCACTTTGTCGTTCTGCAAATCTTCAGAAGTTCCATATGATATCACGCGAAGTGCAACCGTTACCTTTTGTAGGGGAGAAATAACAAGTTTATTGATTTTGTTTCTTCTATGATAAAAAATATTTATTTCCATTAATTTGCCAAGAACCTGATTAAAGATATTCTTCGAAATACAGAATCTTTGTCTAAAATCCACGTCCTCGTACACTGGGTTTGCCGTAAAATAATCCCTGACCAATTGATTATGCCGGCTAGCATAGTCACGTCTATAATGCAAGTCTTTTCTGCCCACAACGCTACCTCCTTGGAAAGTCACAGAGCTTTCAGCAATTTCACAGGCCATTAAATCCCTCATTTTGATAGCAAACATTCTCTGTTGAGTGATACAATGTTCAACAAAATTTTCGAAAGAAAATGACGATGATGAAGACGAGGATGAGAAGCACCATAATAGAGAACTCATGTAATATAGGTAGAAGAACAATGTTTAGTATTTTGGGTTTGTGAATGAGTATGTTTTACAATATTCTAGCCTTTATTTAAATGGTCTTGGTCAAATCATTGGGTCTTTTCTCAAATAGTGCTAAAGCAGACGAACCCACCTCTTGTACCGATTGAAGATGCTCATGTTGATTAAAGCTGCAGATGGTCAGAAGGACGGGCCTTGTCTCAAACAGTGCTAAAGAAAATAGACCCATCTCATGTACTGGTTGAAGATGCTTGTGCTAATTAAAGCCGCCGGTGGTCAGAAGCTAGGATCTTGTCTCAAACAACGCTAAAGCATATGGACCTACCTCTCGGACTGATTGAAGATGCTCATGCTGAGTAAAGCTGCCAATGATCAGAAGGTCAGGTCTTGTCTCAAATAGCACTAAAGCAAACGGACCCACCTCTCAGACTGATTAAAGATGCTCATGCTGATTAAAGCTGCCAATGATCAGAAGGTTGGGTCTTGTCTCAAATAGCACTAAAGTAGACGAACCCACCTCTCGAACTGGTTAAAGATATTCGTGCTGATTAAAGCTGCCGCTAGTCAGAAGGTCGGGTCTTGTCTCAAACAGTGCTAAAGCAGAGAACCCACCTCTCGTACTGATTGAAAATGCTCGTGCTGATTACAACTGCGGGTGGTTAGAAGGTTGGGTCTTTTCTCAAACAGACCCACCTCTTGTACTGATTGAAGATGCTCATGTTGATTAAAGTTTCCGGTGCTTAGAAGGTCGGGTCTGGTCTCAAACAGTGCTAAAGAAAATGGACCCACCTCTCATACTGATTAAAGACGCTCTTGTTGATTAAAGATGCCGATGATCAGAAGGTCGGGTCTGGTCCTAAACATAGCTAAAGTATATGGGCCCACCTCTCATACTGGTTGAAGCATCAGGTCGATATTGTATCCATGTTGCATGCTATATACGATCATTGTACTCTAGTATATAAATATTGATTTACTTGCCATGCTTCGCTTCATTATCATCATAGCTTTAGTTTTAAAAATGGTAGACTACAACCATATTTCATTGCTATCCTCATATTCATACGAGGGTTCGTTACAACACAATAGCCCACCGAATACCTCCTCCCCGGAACCACCTACCAAGTGTTATATTGAAATGGAGGAGAGACATAATGTTGATGTAAGAGAGAATAAGATGCAAGTACAGGATCACATGCTGGTAGACAACGGAATGTTGACACGCGAAGATTTTGACCAATGACAACGTGCTTCAACAAAAAAGGAAGAGATATGTGCAAAGCTAAAGGAAGATCGATGAAGACCAAACAAACATAAGTATGATTTTTATATAGGTCTTAGTCTAGATTTATTGTTAAAATCTATCCTCAAGAGGCTTGCACGAACACTA